>OU343059.1:29709058-31202301 GCA_910593695.2 Ocypus olens
ACAATAAACGTCCAAACCTTGCAAACTTCTTCAGGAGTAAGTGTAATGAATAATAGTAAGTACTATCGCTATAAACCACTATCATAGTTGATCTCTCTTTTGCATTAGTAATTTGCAGTGTATTTATTAGGTGTTCTAACCAAAATTAAAATCTGTCATTTCTGACACTGACGTAAGAGACCAATTTACTTTATCAATTATGGTGCTAGTACGAAATGGCGTACATTTTGGCCTAAAAACAAACCCACAAAGTTACTATTTTCGTACAGTCGAACATAAAATATTTATTGAGTGAGTATTTTCCGCTGAGGTTTCTCGCGCTTTTAATTACTACACCTTTTGGCCATAATTTAGTGCTTTTTATTTCATCTTGCTTATTTAGAGGAACAGTTACTTTAAATGAGCTGTATTCCTGAGGAAGTTTCGCTTGTAACTTCTCGCAGTGGAAGTGTTTAAATTTATTGGTTTCTAGGAATTGTGATAGTGAACTCTCCGTTATGTTTGGATCGAGCCGGTAGATATGGAGATGTGCCTTTTTTTCGACCCCTTGGATGATTTTATCTTCGCCTGTTCCCTCAATCTTCCGCCTTGGTTTCCTATTTCGCACATGTTTCCAATTAACGGCATCGTGTTGATTATTACGCTGTCCACCTTTATCGTCCAATGTGGGTGTTTTGTGTTGAGTAGCTAATTTCTTAGGGGATTTGTTTACCCCGTTGCCTTTGGTCGCCGCTATGGTTTCTAGTCCGACTACTTGCAGTGGCAGTGGTCTGATTGATTGGTTGCCGGCCTCACTTTTACTCGTGTACGGTAATTGTTTTTGACATTTTGCGGTTGAATAATTGGTTCGGAGATGGCAGATTTGCAGGAATCTTCTACATCAGATGGAATGATGTCATTGATTTCCAGGGAGTTGCTATTTTTACAGGAAAACTGTTGATATGGTTTGCGACTAGGGTTTACTTAAAGAAAAATGATTTTCTCTTTCAGAAGAATATTGCAATCATTTAGCACTTCATTTTTACTCTCCAGTTCTTTTATTAGTTTTCTCAATAGTTTATTTTCCTCAAGAATATATCGAAATTGCACTGTACCTTCTTCGTTGGTGGGGCCGGGTGACTTAACCTCTTCCTCCTCACAAACAGAGTTAATATTTCGGCGCTCACATTTCTTCGCATAGATTTCGAGGATGGAAGTACGTATTACAGCTCGTACAACTTACTGCAGCAACTACGTCCCTTTTACACTTAGAAATTTTATTTTTGATTTGTTCGTGGCGGTTTCACTGTCGATGTTTACTTCGTCCGGGTGTCATGGTGTCGAGTGCAATCAGTTTGGGACGAAAATCACCTTTGGTGTTCATTCCAGGTAACATTAAACGCTCGTCAGTACATGGATAATGTCTTGGATCCCATCGCGGTGCTATTTATGCAGACGCTACCTAATGGGATTTTCCAGCAAGATACCGCTAGACCCCAAAAAGCGGAGTTGCAAATGTTGCTTTGGACAGCAAGGTCTCCGGATTTAAGCCCCATCGATCATGTCAGGGACAAACTGGGTAAAAGAGTTCGCAACATGCCCAGACCTCCTGACAACTTACATGATCCGAGACTTCAGTGAGAAGTTGCTTGGAGTGAGATGCCTCAAGAAGATATAGACCATTTGATTCTAAGTACGCCTAGAAGGGTAAATTCTTGCATTGCTGCACGAGGCGATGTAACTCATTATTAATGTTTTTTTTTTCTGTTCAATTAAAGTTTTTTTCTTTTGATACTTTAATTATTTTGTACTAACGAATAAACAATTGTTTTTACCAAGTTTCGCATAAATCGTATTATTCTTTCTGGGTGGTGCATTTCATATGAAAGTGAGTGTATATTTATTTTCATTCAATTTTTTGTATTGGGTTTTACTCAATATTATTATCTTATTCTCTGTACAAAGTCATTGGGAGTTACCCACTAAATATTATTCTTCAATTAATGACGATTTTTTATTTGTAATGATAATAATTTTGAAAACTAATAAACTAAATAAAGAAAAGCAATAATTGTCAATTTTTAACGGGGCCTGCCCAAAGTGCCGAATGTCCAAAGTGCCGAATCGGTATTTTGCCCAAAGTGCCGAATTTCATACTACTGACCATGCCCAAAGTGCCGAACGACGCCAAGCGACGTCGTATCGTTCGTAAACAAAGCGTCGGAATCGAATGCTAATCGGCACTTTGGTCATTTGGCAGAATGTCTTCGCACGCACCTACGAGTAAGGCCCAACATATGTACCCTTTGTTTACGAACGATGCTTTTTTTACCCAAAATTTCATGCATTAATCGTTTAAGTAGACTCTTATCTACACGTTGTAGTTAAAAAATTAAATTTGTAACGCGTCAAACAGTGCCATATTGGACTTTGGATTCTTGTCATTAAAAAAAAAGTTCCCGTGGACTCGAGAAAAAATAATTGAAATTGTGGATTGCCTTTACATCGATAGGCTAATGTTAATTACATTCTCAGCGTTTGATTTAGTTTATTTGTAAAAATACATGGTTTACAAAATCGTCAGGTAATACATAATCTATAATATAAATTATTTCACTGTTGCAATAAATGTTCATGCGAGATTGAGTATGAAATTAAAATTTGGTTATAACCTTATTAAACAGAGAACATATTAAAATAGATTATAAAAATCAGACAGGCAATAAATGGTGTCAGAACCTTCCGTAGGTGCCCTTTAACTTCGTGCGTGTGTAGAGCCTTCCACGTCGATGGTAAATAATTGTAAAGTAACGCCTCCCAGTATCCAATCCCCTGTTGCGTCATCCGTAGTCGATAGGGAGATACAAAAGGAATCCTTGTGGCGGGTGGTATAAGTATGGAAATGATTTTTGTTACGATGAACATGCAGGTAATTATGAATAATGAAGATACTGTGAATATATTCAATTTTATAAAGTGCTCTCTGCAGCTGTTGTGCTGGCCGATTCCACTGATTGATCTGATCGCTTTCTTCTGGAGGGTAAAAATCGTTTGAGAGTCCTTTGACTGGCCCCAGAAGGCATTCCCAAAAGAAAGGTGGCTATGAAAGCAAGCAATAGCAGTTTGCTGAGTAGCGATGGCCATTAGCGTGCGTATGCTGGATAAGGCTTTAGATAGTGTTCTTGATAATACTAGAACCTGATTTGTATGTTTGAGTTGACTGTCCAACTCCATTCCCAGGTACTTTATACTTGCCACCTCTTGTTTAGAATGAAACGTTAACTTTTTGCGTTTTGTCTCTATTGAGACTCTGGTAGTTGCTGCTCATCCAGGTACTCGCTTCTTGAATTCTTTGGTTGGTTTTGTCTTCGAGCTCCTCACCAGACTGTCCTTTTACTAAGAAATATTGGGCAGCAGATCATTGGAGTATATGAGAAATAATATGGGCCCCAGGATAGATCCTTGTGGAACCTCATGTCGTAGGCCTGATAAGGTCGAGTTCCAGTAAACTTGTTGCGATTAGGAGAGTAGTTAAGACGATAGCAGTTTATGTACTGATCTAAACCCGTAGTGGTGGAGTATTCCTAGCAATATCAACCAGTGAATGCAACAAACGACTCGAACCATTTCCTTATTATCGTCGTATGCCTCTATTATTTTAGACAGCATATTGGATATCGGGGACGATACCGAACTATTTTTCCTGGAACCGTACTGTTTCGTATTCAAGATTTTATTTTTGTTAAGAAAAGAAGTCACCTTTTTCTGTTCTTTTCGAACACTTTTTTATTAGGGCAATAGCAATCGACTGATAGTTTTTGTATAGCTATACGCAGGGGAGTGACATATTCCCACTCAGCTTCCTCGTTACAATGTCTGCAGAAGGGGTCTGTTTAAAGGCTTGTCCATTACTTTTGAAGGAGGTCTTGCCGAAGGCTCCTTTGATGTCTATGAAAAGGCCTAGTACTTACATCGTGTTTACCAGCGCCTCTTCAAAATGGGTGACCATATAGTGGAGTACTGATTATTTCGACCGTCAAGGTTTTCATCAAAAACGATGTGAGGTTTACCGGTCTGAATTATTGGACAAGTTATAGTTTTGCTTAGCTGGTTTTGGTATTAACGCCATCTTGTTTCTTTCAGTTCAGGGGGCATACCGTAATACTATGCACACCCGGAACAGTGTTACCAATTGTTGGAGAACGTTGGTCAGGCCCTAGATGAACAGGGTTAGAAATACTCCATAAATTCCTGGTGATTTGAATAGGGAGAGCGATTGGATAGCTCAAATTAACTTGGGCGCGATTATTATATTGAAAGCTTTACTCCAGTCTTTTTTGTAGGGATGTTGATATCGTTATCGTTGTTTTCATGGTTCATATTATCTACATTTAAGATGTCCGGAAAATTGTTTTCTGAGTATTTATAGCTACTCCGAGAGTTTATCAGTGTACCTTCCATCCTCTTTTTCATCATTCCAGGCAATTGTTTTGGGACCTTGGAGAGAACCTTTTCAGCCTCATGGCTATGGTTGTCAACTCAATTTGTTCACAAAAGTTCCTCCAGGATTCCCTCTGTTGATGCTTAACTTTCAATTTCTAAAGTCGTGTGCAGATCTCTGTAGCAATTCCAGTCAGCTTCCTGTCTGCTTTGTTGAAAGCTTTTCTTGGTTTTCATGGTACCACTACGGATTGGTAGATTTCCCTGAGTTAAGAGGACAGGCTTTGTCGTAAAGGAGATGAGAGCTTGCTCCAGGTGCAGTGCCCGGTCATTAATGTCATTCATTCTGCGTCCTGTATCTAGTGTTGCCCGATTGGGGTTTTTTCCCCAAAATGGGGTAAATTATTTTTTTGGGGTGTATTTTGGGGAACTTCAATCAATGGAGTATTTTTTGGGGTGGGTATTTTATACGAGGGGTATTTTTGGAGAAATTAATGAAGATGTTATTACATTTGCTAGAAATCATCATTACCATAAAGAAGTCAGTAATTTTCCTCAGCGATGAGGAAAAACCTGTGATATCATTTATGGAAGTTGTTCTGGGGATTCTATTATTGCCGTTTTCGTAATTTTGTTACTTCCAAAAGTATGTGTTCCGAAAAAAAGATGAAAATATTGAGGATGAAGATGAATAATCAATTTTATAATTATAATGCTTTAATTTTGTATATTTTCCAATAAATCCACTGTATTTACGTTTTATTTTAAAAATTTATTATTTTGGAGAGGGGCAGAGGCGTAATTTTGGGGGAGTTTTATTAAATATTTGGGAAATTAAAAATTGCTACTGGCAACACTCGTTGCCCGTAAATAAATTATTATTACTAGATTAAATATTCAATCTTTTTGTTTGCATTTTTTATCGATAGGCCCGAATTTTTGATTTTCTGCCCTCGATTTTAACCTGAAATATTCACTTTTATGCCTGATTTTTTTGCCGGCATTTCGAGTTTTGGATTTTTTGTCCTTTATTTTTTTTAACATTTTCACGTTTCTGGGCCATTTATTTTAAATTTTCGATCTGTTTGTTAATATTTTCGATTTTTTGGTCGACATTTTTTTATTCTTAGGCCCGAATTTTTGATTTTCTGCCCTCTATTTCAACCTCAAATAATCACTTTTATGCCTGATTTTTTTGGCCGGTATTTTCGAGTTTTGGATTTTTTGTCTTTTATTTTTTTTTAACATTTTCGCGTTTCTGGTTGGCAATTTATTTTAAGCTAGAGTTATTTTTGGTGCCGAAATTGGCAAATTATATTTCTTTTACTTGAATTTGTAATTTTTTTGGTCTGCATATTTTTATTTTTTAGACCAGGAATTTTATTTTTTTTTTGCTTATATTTTAGATATTTGGTCTGCATTTTTGATTTCTTTGTTTGTTCTAACTTTTAGAGTTTTTGGCCAAAATATTTTGATTTGGTCAAAACTTTTTAGTTTGCTGAAATTTTCTACATCTTTCATTTTTCGATTTTTTTAGTTTTTTTATCTTAATTATTAATTTTAACGAGCGAATTTTTTATTGTTGATTTTTATGGGCGACTTTTGTTTTGTTTTGAGGGTATTTTCGAGATTTTGTACTAAGTTTTTGATTGTTTGCCCTTAAATTAGATTTTTTTTAACCTGAATGATTGTTTTTATGGCCGAATTTTTATAATTACTTTCGAGTTTACAGTTTCGGCAAATTATTTTGGGATAGTTTCAATTTTTTAGTCTGAATTTTTTATTTTTTACATCGGGATATTTGGTTGTTTGCTTAAATTTCAGATGTTTGGTCTGTGTTTTTCATTTCTTTGTTCCAAATGTTAGAGTTTTTGGCCTTTAAACCAAAATTTTCGAATATTTAGTTAATTTTTTTTTTTCTGGTCTGCATTTTTTATTTTTGCCGAGAGTTTTTTGGTCTAAATTTTCGATTTTTTAAATTTAACGAGCGAATTTTTAATTTGTCAGTATTTTCGTGTTTCTTTGACCAATTTTTTTTATTTTTTGCCCTTAATTTTTAACCTGAATTATTGTTTTTATGGGCGAATTTTTTAAATTATTATTAAGTTTAGAATTTTGGCAATTTACTTTGAGGTAAAGAGTTTTGTGGCTGAAAATGGCAAATTATTTTCCTTTTGCTTTAATTTTCAATTTTTAGCCTGCAATTTTTATTTTTTAAACCAGGGTTTTTGATTTTTTTTGCCTATATTTTAGATGTTTTTGGCACCTAACCAAAATTTTCGATTTAGTTGAAATGTTTTGAATTGTTTTTTTGACTGTATTTTTATTTTTCCCAAGATTTATCAATTTTCATTTTTTGCCAATGTTTTTAGTTCTGTTACCCTAATTAATTTTAATGTTTAATTGTTGATTTTAATGAGCTAATTTTTGGTCGATATTTTCGAGTTTTTTGGTCCAGGTTTTTGATTTTTTTTGGACTATAATTTAGATTTTGCAGACTGAATTTTTGATATTTTTGGCTTGTTCTTAGTTTTTGTATTAATTTTAGGTTATTTATTTGATTTGAATTTTTTTGTTTTAGTGGTTGTTTTAAGATAAAACTAATGTAATTTGATATTTAGATAGAAAATACAGACTGCGCGATTTGTGTTTAAGGTATTACTTAGTTTTTAAATATTTCGATTCGATTTTTGATTTTTTTTTTCGAAAATTTTTAAATCAAAAAAAAAATTTTTCAGTCAATTTATTTTTTTTAGTAATTGTTAAATATGTATAATACTTTGGCCCGGATTGAAACTGATCATCCAGTATAACTAGAACTGTTTAGAAATTATGAAAAAAAAATGCAAACAATTTTAAGTAGTTAATTAGCGATGCTTTCCGAAAAATTAAAGAATTATTTTAATTATTTGGAGGATACCACAGCACGATTAAATATTTTTCTAATTTTGGCCTTTTTGTACTACCTACATATTTTCGGAAAAAACGGAGTTCTTCAATCCATGACAAGTATGATATCGTTCACTTCCTGTCTTCTTGAGGTGACGAATATGCGTTCGCAGTCTCTATTGAGTATTTATAGTTTTGTGCTCGACGCATAAGCTCTACCATAAGAAATGTGAAATAAAATAATACAGATTATGATATCTAATGAGTTTCCAGATAATCTTTAGTTCTTAAAATAAATTATTTGTTGATGAAAATAGTGTAATGGTTTCCTATGCCATCTCGTAGTCGTCCTTAGTGCCCATTAGCAAACCATTAAATTTTAAAACCGCTGAGTTGATTAACACTCACAGTAAAGCATGTTCCCATTAATCGAAGCACTGTACTGATGACGGCCAGTAGCCAGAAACCGGTCTGCAGTTGCCATCGATGGGAAACAATAATTTATGCTCTTTGTTAAGAGGCAGATACATTGCGCGGCCGTCCGCGAGCACAGATTTTCGCGAGGTTCTAGTTGATACATGGAGTAATAAATATTAAAATGCACATGTGTATTTGAAAGATTGAAGCTTATTTTACACATTTCAGTATACAAAATTTAAAAATATCGAAACCTTTAAAAATAGCAGACGTTGAAAAAATCCACTCGCATCTTTGCGGTAGTCTCGATTTCTCAGGGCTCATTCATCTGAAACGAAAAAGTAGGGTGCGTCTTAAAATGGATACTTATTGTTTCCCATCAAGTAAGAAAAAATTAAACTCGATAATTTTTTTTTTTATAAAAGTGATCATAATCTTTCAACAACTACCACCCTCATCAATTAAATTATTTTATCTGCAACTAGTAAACTGTTTCTATTTTCAACTGCGAATAACTTTCAGCACTCGATAAATTTCATTAGTTATAACTTTCCTCAATCCTCCATCCCTCCAGACGGTCATTCCGGAAGTCCTTATTTAAGGAATTCCACTTATTGCATTAAATCGTTTTAATGAATTTCTCCCTGCCTACTTGCTTCTCTTCTTCACTCCACCACTTAGTACCTATGTAATGAGCGCGTCTGCCTCTCACCCTCACAACGTGACTTTTCCCTTCCATCCCGTTCCACGGCTTTCGGGTTATTTAGGATTACATCAAAAAAAACATAATTTAACAAGTGCTCCTGGTTTTGCTTTCAAGTTTATTACGCCGAGCCGCATTTTCACGCAACGCCCTTTTATTTTTGTCGTCTCTATTTGCCCTCGTGCACCTCCCTTGTACTTCTCCAATTCGCGATGGCTTTATCTCTAATTACAAAACGTATTCCGAATAGACTCGATTTATAATTGTTGGTTCCGTTAAGTAATAAACATAAGTGCTTACCGCAATATAAATTCACCTATTTCCGCCGCGCTCTCAATAATTAAAACCGTAAAACCTGCCCAGAAGTGTGTCAGCAAGTTCAGTTTCTACGGGCTGTTACTTCCCATTACGTGCATGTTACTCAGTTTATGTTCTCATGTCCTTGCTTTGTGCACATCCTCATAATTTACACACTTTCGTTTTTTTTTCGGTTCCCAATGCATCTTCACTCTATTGTTTCTCAGATGAGAATTATATTACATAAACAAATAATGCAACTGTAATATGTCGTAACAAGTATATAATAATGATGTATGGAAATGGTCATTCGATAAATAATTAATAGGAATTGAATAATTCTTACATTATTTAATAAATTTAAAACGAATACGAAACGTTTAATAGTCTACAACAAAACAAGTTAATATAAATAACATCTTATTTGTATAAATTGAATTCACTTTCTTACTAATCCATGACCAGGGCGTAATTTAAGTTTCTAAACGAGTTCTAAATTTGCAACTGATTAGTAATAGTGATCTCAAAGAAGAATCAGAATGAGCTTTCCTGTCGAGAGCTGTGTGAATTTGCTCTCTTGGTTTCGGGTTGGTAATAATAGATCCATAGTACAGTGGTTATAGCATATATGGGGGAGTTTCGAAGTATGTGAAAATCAACGGGACAACCCGGAAACTTGTTCGTATAGATAAAAATGGTGATGTGGCCATCATGTTACTTTCTCCGACTTGATGCTATCATGGCCATTTATATTTACGCTTTTATTGTTTATTTTCAATTGAAATCATATTTTAAATGTACATCGAGCGTTGCGTAAACTCGGATGAAACTGACGTTTAAAACGTCAAAATCATAAAAGATGGAAAAATTATACTTCAAATTCAAAAACTAGGTTTACTCGAAAACTAACGAGATTTCGAAGAAAACTTATTCTTTAGAAGTTGTTTATTTTGGCATTCTCTACAATTATTATTCACATAAAATTGCTGTAACTATTATCGTTTCATAATTATAAACCAAAAATTTAAAAAAATTAATAAATTTTTTTCTCGAATAGCAATGATTTTATGAAAAATATTTTCAAGCAAAAGCTATTCATTTATTTGTTGTCTTCGATGTTTGTTTAAATGTTTTTGTGATATTTTTTATATTTAAGAAAATATTGGCAAAAAACAAAAAACAGTTAAGGTAGACACCCACTTCCGGTGTACGAAATTTTACCAAAAGCTTTTCAGTTCTTCGGATTATCAGATAAGACGTATGTTCAAAGTTTCATATCAATTGCTCTATTGGTTTTTGAGGTACAGCGCACACAGACAGACACACACACACACAAAAATCCAGAAATTGTTGAAATGGCATCTAGGGACCCCAAAACGGATATTTCCGCAAAAAAAAATTTTGAAAAAAAAATCACGATCACAATACTTTCTCGTACTTCGTAACGGAGAAAGTAAAAAAAATGGTGATGTAGCCATCATGTTACTTTCTCCGACATGATGGCATCATTTATATTTACGCTTTCATGGTTTATTTTCAATTTAAATCATATTTTAAATGTACATCGAGAGGATGACACTGACGTTTAAAACGTCAAAATTATAAAAGATGGAAAAATTATACTTCAAATTCAAAAACTCAGTTTACTCAAAAACTAAAGGGATTTCGAAAAAAACTTATTCTTTAGAAATTGTTCATTTTGTAATTTTCTACAATTATTATTCACATAAATTTGCTGTAACTATTATCGTTTCATAATTATAAACCAAAAATTAAAAAAAAATTAATAAATTTTTTTCTCGAATAGCAATGATTTTATGAAAAATATTTTCAAGCAAAAGATATTCATTTCTTTGTTGTCTTTAATGTTTGTTTAAAAAATTTTGTGATATTTTTCATATTTAAGAAAATATTGGCAAAAAACAAAAAACAGTTAAGGTAAACACCCACTTCCGGTGTACGAAATTTTACCAAAAGCTTTTCAGTTCTTCAGATTATCAAATAAGACGTATGTTCAAAGTTTCATATCAATTGCTCTGTTAGTTTTTGAGATACAGCGCACACAGACAGACACACACACACACACAGACACACACACACACACACACACAGACACACACACAGACACAAAAAAAAAATTTCCAGAAATTGTTGAAATGGTATCTAGGGACCCCAAAACGGATATTTCCACAAAAAAAATTTTTGAAAAAAAAATCACGATCACAATACTTTCTCGTACTTCGTAACGGAGAAAGTAAAAAACTAATAACTGTAAATTTTGAACCATATCGACCATGGCCTAACCGAGCCCTGGGCGTCTAAAATTTGAAAAAAATCGTTTTTCCCCCTTTTTTTCATTTTAGCCCCCCTAATATTAAACGGTCCATCCTAATGGTCAAATGATATACTGTGTCGACAGAGGATGTTTATACGAATTCAAAACGAATTAATTTGTTAAAACCTAACTAAAATTGACAGAGTTGTGAATGTTTCAGTTAGATCATACTTGTATATTTCGATGTTTTGTGACCTAATCCTTCATCGACGGTAATTAGAAGATGCGCGGCATTTCTGTCACTTATTTTACACTTGTCTAAAGCAGATGAGATCCCTTCACTGATAAATGCTATGCTTGTGGTTATGGTTATATTTCCAAAATTACTCAAAATTCAATCGAGATTGTATTTTCCTGAAAAGGTAGATCCATACCAACGTCAAATTTTACATACATTTTATTTCAATAGCGCGCGAAACTATGAAAAATTGTAGTAATTTTAATGGTTTCAAATAAATACAAAAATAATTGCCATCGATTTGAAACTTTCTAAAATAACTCAAAATACATTAGAAATTATGATTTCGGAATAATCTGGATACACACCAAAACCAAATTTTATGTACTTCTATTTGAACAGCGCACGAAATTATGCAAAATTGTAATTATTTTAATACTCTCAAACAAACATAAAAACAATTGTTGTCGACTTAAAATTTTCTAAAATTACTTAGAAATCATTCGAAATTATTATTTTTATGTGAAAAATCAGCAGATTTTATGTAATCAGTTATCACGAAAAATCGTGAAAAATTGTTATAATTTTGATGACTTTAAATAAATATAAAGACAATTGCCATCAATTCGAAACTTTCCAAAATTACTCAAAAATCATTCGAAATTACGATTTTGGGAAAATCTGGATACACACCTGTACCAAATTTTGTGATACTTGTATTCAAACAGCGCGTGAAATTATGAAAATTGTAATAATTTGAATGCTCTCAAAAAATACAAAAACAATTGTTGTGGACTCAAAATTTTCTAAAATTACTCAAAAATCATAGAGATTATTATAACGTAAACAAATACTTACACACCATCACCAGATTTTGTGATTTCTTGTAATCAGTGCGAATAATCGGAAAAAGATTGTTATAATTTTGGTGACTTCAAATAAATATAAAAACAACTGCCAACGATTTAAAACCTTCCAAAATAACTCAAAATTTATTCGAAATTATCTTGGGAAAATCTGGATAAATATCAAAACCAATTTTTTACTTGAACAGCACGCGAACTGATGAAAAATTTTAATCATTTTATTGCTCTCAAGAATATACAAAAACAATTGTCAAACAAAAACTTAAAATTTTCCGAAATTACTCAAAAATTATTTGAGATTATTATTATGCGGAAAACTGCTTATACACCATCACCAGATTTTGTCATAATTTCATGTAATCACTGCGAAAAATCGCAAAAAATTGTTATAATTTTGGTGGCTTGAAATAAATATAAAAATCGATTTGAAACATGAAAAACTCAAAAATCATTCGACATGAAGATTTTGGAAAAAGCTGGACACACACCTTGATCAAATTGTGTGATACAATTTTTTGAACACAGCGCGAAATTATGAAAAATTAAATTAATTCTATTAATATAAAAATATATAAGAACAATTGTTTTTCTTTTACTTACATTTTCAATTTTTTGGTCACCAATTTTTATTTCCAGACCGGGATTTTTTATTTTTTGGCTCATATTTAAGATCTTTGGCCTGTTTTTTTTTTCGATTTTTGACTAATTTTTTTGGTCTTTTGTGATCATCATTCAGTCGAAATATTCTTTATTTTGGCCAAAATTTTCAATTTTCTGGTCCGTATTTTTTATTTTTAGGCTCGAATTTCTTATTTTTGGCCCTATAGTTTGAATTTGTAACCTGAATGATTGATTATTGTGTCTACATTTTTTATTTTTAAACCAGGGTTTTCGAGTTTTGGTCAATTTTTTTTATTTTTTGGTCCCGATTGTGGATTTTTTTTTAGTATATATTTCTGATTTTTGACCTATCTAAATTCAAGATCTTCTGTCCTACATTTCCTTCATTTTGGCAGAAAATTTAGATTTGTTTCGTCTGCATTTTTTATTTTTAGGCCCGAGTCAAAATGTTTGATTTTTGGCCACGATTGTTGATTTTTAATTTTTTAGCCTCTATTTTAGATTTTTTTACTTACATTTTATTTTTTATTTTCTGGCTATTATTTCCGAGTTTCTGGCCAGAAATTTACTTTGAGCTTAAAAATTATTTTGGGGGTGAAAATGGCAAATTAATTTTCCTTTACTTGAATTCTCAAGTTTTCGGTCTGCATTTTTTATTTTTAGTCCAGTGTTTTTGATTTTCCGGCCGATATTTTAGATATTTGGCTTGTAGTTTCATAAAACATTAATAACTTCGTCAATTTTAGTCCAATTTCAATTTGTATTCACATTAACGTCCTCTATCGACATAATATATAATTTGGCCATTAGGGTGGACTGTTTAATATTAGGGTGGACCAAAATGAAAAAAAGGAATAAACCCACTTTTTCAAATTTTAGAGGGCTAGGGCTCGGTTACGCAATGTTCGATATGGCTCAAAATTTACGGTTATTAGTTTTTCATCTATACGAACAAGTTTCCGGGTTGTCCCGTTGATTTTTATATACTTCTAAAATAAGAACCACTCTAATCCATAGCCATAGTTCTTGCTAGAAAGCATCTCCTACTGTTTCATAGGGAGCTGCCCAAAGTGCCGAATGTCCAAAGTGCCGAATTGATATTTTGCCCAAAGTGTCGAATTTCGACCAAAGTGCAGAACGACGCCAAGCGACGTCGAATTGTTCGTATGCAAGGCGTCGGAGTCGAATGCGAATCGGCACTTTGGTCATTCGACAGAACGTCTTCGCACGTACCTATGAGTATGGCCCAAAATGCCGAATGCACACTTTCATGTATGTTCCTAATGTGCGAAAATAATTATTGATAATGCAAGTTTATCATTGGAAGCTAGATGGTTTTATCGCTGGAGAATGTTTTTTTTTTTATTAAAAAGAGACAAATTGTATTTTTGTTTTAAACGTTTTTAAACGTACTATAACATAAATATTCAGTTTTTTGGGCCTTACCCGCAGGTGTGTGCGAGGACCAAAATGCCGAATCGGCGTGCATTCGGCAGTTTGGGCTTTAATGAGAGGTCAACGCGAGGACAAAGTGCCGAATGTCCAAACTGCCGATTCGCGTTCGGCTGCGACTCCTTGTCTACGAACGATGGGGGCCTGCCCAAAGTGCCGAATGTCCAAAGTGCCGAATCGGTATTTTGCCAACCGACGTCAGAGCCGAATGCGAATCGGCACTTTGGTCATTCGACAGAACGTCCTCGCACGCACCTATGAGTAAGGCCCAAAATGCCGAATGTACATCCTCATGAATGTTCGTAATGTACGAAAATTATTTTTGATAATACATACAATTTTATCAATGAAGGGTAGATAGTTTCAGGGCTGGGTAATGTTTTTTTTTAATTTAAAATAAAACAAAATGTATTTTTGTTTTAAACGTTTTTAAACGTATTATAGCATAAATATATTGAGGCTTACAGGTAGGTGCATGCGAGGACCAAAGTGCCGAATCGGCGTGCATTCGGCAGTTTGGGCCTTACTGAGAGGTCGGCGCGAGTACAAAGTGCCGAATGTCCAAACTGCCGATTCGCATTCGGCTCCGACGCCTTGTGTACGAAAGATGCGACGTCGCTTGGTGTCGTTCGTCACTTTGGGCATGGCCGGTAGTATGAAATTCGGCACTTTGGGCAAAATACCGATTCGGCACTTTGGGCATTCGGCACTTTGTCCCGGACCCGAATGATGCGACGTCGCCAGGTGTCGTTCGGTACTTTGGGCATGGTCGGTAGTATGAAATTCGGCACTTCGGACAAAATACCGATTCGGCACTTTGGACATTCGGCACTTTGTCCCGGACCCGTTTCATACCGCCGCACAGTGAAACGGAATAAAAAATTCCTAGCCAAAACTCAAAAGGTATTTTTTTCTTCTCAAATTGTGGGATTGAGGCTCTAAAATAATAAAATGGCACTCACAAAATGCCGGTTAGTTAGTCCTTTTTCGAAAATATCAATAATTTTCGCTGAAACTCGACAATTCCGAGTTTTTGGGGTTTCTGATTTCAGAAATTAAATCAAAAATTAAAAATAGTCAACATGTTGGTAAAAATATTATTTATTACGGTAAAATACACTACAATGAACTTATTTCTAGTTTCTTCTACAAAATACACTATCGCTCTCGGAACTATTATCTTCTATCTATTATATCATCATCGAAATCATTTAATTTTTCATACGACATGAGTCCAGAAACTGCTCTGTGAATTGCACATTTATTTTGACAGATGCCTGAAATTTTGACAGAGTAATTTTAAAAGACGTGTCTTTACAACTGCATTAAGAAATTTATTCGAATTTCATCACAACAAAAATGGCTGCGCTAGAAGACACATTTTTAAAGATCCAAATCGTGAAGACCCAACATTTTTTGCATGCATTTTTTCTAGAGTCAAAAATCATGAAATGACCAAAACATTTTTGAAGTAAAATTTTAGGAGCAAAATTCGTCTTTTCGTTCCTAGTCTCATAGGAATTGCTAAAAATGTTCGAAATTAATTTTGTGTAGACATTCTGAAACGAAAATTTTCGATCGACTTTTAATGTGAACTTTTAAGAGTAAAATTCCTCTTTTTGTTCCTAGTCTCCTCATACGAATCGCGAAACATTTTCGAAATTAATTTCAAGTAGACATTCTGAACCGATAATTTTGGATCTGTGAAATTTTAAGAGCAAAATTCCTCTTTTCATTCCTAGTCTCCTCCTACAAATCGTGAAAATGCTTCGAAATTAATTTTGAGTGGACATTCTGAACCGAAAATTTTCGATCGATTTTTAATGTGACAATTCCCTTTGTCGTTCCCAGTCTCCTGATAGAAATACTGAACATTTTTTCGAAATTAATTTTGGATACACGTTCTGAATCGCAAATTTTCTTTCGATTTTTAATGTGAAATTTTAGGTGCAAAACTCCAAAATTAATTACTTTACACGCCTTTTCCCGTCATTAGGAACCGTTATGAATTTTTCTGAGACCCAACATTTTCTGCATGCATTTTTTTTTTCTGGCGAAAAAAATGGCGAAAATCATGAAATGACCAAAAAAATATTTTTTCGGAAAAATAATTACTTTACACGCTTTTTCCCGTCATTAAGAACCGTCATGAATTTTTTCAAATTCTGAGACCCCACATTTTTTGCATGCATTTTTTTCCTGTGGAAAAAATGGCGAAAATCATGAAATGACCAAAAAAAAATTTTTTCGCAAAAATAACTACTTCACGCGCTTTGTTCCGTCATTAAGAACTGTCACAATTTTTTCAAATTTTTCTGAGACCCAACATTTTTTTCCTGTAAAAAATAAAAAATGGCGAAAATTATGAAATTTGAAGTATAATTTTAGGAGGTATTTTGGTACCGATTTTCGCAGACTCTAAATGAAAAGATCCGAAAAAGCAAGGAGCCGGAAAAATATGTCTCCCGTCATCTTTTTCCTGGAACATTTTTGCGAAAAAAATATTCCGAGATTCTTGCTCTTCTTCGGACAATTGCCCTATTGGCAAAATGATTGAATCCACAATTTTTGGGTGATGAATTAGAACCTTCTCGACCGTGGTTGACAAATTGTACCAAGGATACTGGATACAAACAATTAAGCGTGTCTCGTGACAATATTTTTTAAACAATTTTATTTTAATGTTGAAATCACTTGACAGAACTTGAAGAATTACATAAAATCTTTTAAACAGCTGTGAATTGAGACCCAGAACGCGAGATGGCACTTTAGAGTGTTCGAAGAAACGCCAAACCGTATCGTCATCATTTGAATTACCCATTCCCTATTTTGGCCGATCTATGAGCAACTGCAACTATTCTTTGAATGCTTGGATTATGACTTTACGTGTTCGGAGCTCTTCTTAATTTTCCTCCCCGCGAGACTGCCATTTTTCACTATCTTTTTGTATCCTACGTGCAAAAGGCACTCAGGAAAACGAATCCAACAGTGCAACGTGCACAAGGGGTATTGTAAGTTTGACGGGACAACAACTATATTATTCATCGCATGGATGATATTGTTTGTGTCATATTTCAAACTTTGCCGTCGATCATCGTAAAGACTAAACGAAAGCTTACTAAGATGGTTTTGCCGTCCAGCGTAGTATTAAATTTAACGAGAGATTCAATTTATTTATGAATAACGCGCTTTTTCTCGATAGTTGACCCTGCTGTTTCATGTTTAAATTGAAGTCGAATTGGTCTACAAAACCATGAGGACGAAGGTATTGTATTCTTCCAAATAATAACGTCTAATTTTTTTCTTCTTTGACCGAAATTGTATTAAACGCGGCTCACTTCCTGTGAGCACACACTTGCGCGACTTCAACAGAAATTATGCTCTTTTGCAAATGATGGGGGACAAAAGGGGAAGCTTCGGTTATTCTATTAAATTCGCTATACTTTTTCACGCATAAATCACTTTTAAGTCACTGTAGATATAGATGCATTCATTAAAAAAATCGAATTTAAAACGCTAACATTTGAACTTTGTTGACGCTTACAAAATAATAAACAAACATCAATACGTTTGTAAAAATCGTACATACCTTCAAGAACATCCTCCTTTTTTCGCGATTGGTTTTCAACACTTATTTTATTCAAACATTTACAACTGCTTTTATCGTGCGCTTCAGAGAGAATTAATGCTAGCATCACGTGAGTTTCTCGACAAGTGAGACTTTAAGCGTATACCTGCCCTCGAGGGTTCAATCTAAACATCCACCATTTTGGAATTGGTTACTCTAACGCCATCTGTACAATATTTATTGCAGTTTACCTTGAACGGTAACTTTCGATTTTTGGGGTTTTGGCCAGGAATTTTTGATTCGGTGCCACTGTGCGTCGGAAAAGTTCTACGCATGCATCAACACGTAGTTGTTTCAATTTTAAAGTCAATTGCTGTGTCACTCATCTTGCTGACCCTTTATGGGACGGGAGGATGTTATTCTTAACGTGATGCTGAGAGTCATTCAAACCTTGAACAATTTCATCAAGGACAACCCGATGATTTTGTTCTACCAAGGCTTCAACTCACTTTCAATTCACAATCGATACAGGGGTCACGGTTTGCTTGTACAGGTCCGGGAGAATCAGCTACCGAAATCACCCAGTTTTTGAACTTTACTAATAGACAAAAGAATTTTACCCCTTTTAAAAAAATTTGATTAAGACAATGTCATGTTGAATTTTCAAAATTGTTCTTGCGATTGTAGTAAACTGAAGTAGCATCCTACAAGAGGGTTCTTTTAAACCAGACAGCGACTTTTAATTAAAGTAGCTAACTATTTATTGAATAAAAGTGATGGAGTTTGGTACAAAACAAAGATGGTAATGTTAATTGTTTAAACAGAGAGGCTGCCCCCGTACCTGTGTGGCGGTCAGTGTGTTATCACGGATAACACATTTGATACTCTGGAGAATGCAACATTTGCATTTCCCCATTAAAACTAATTAAGTAATGACTCTAAACTTACTTCTGCCAGTTCGGTGGGAACCGAAAGGTTTGCATATAATCTTTAGCTGAAAGCAGAACTTCTAAGATAATAAAGAAACTATATCTTACGACTCCGTGAGAAGCACGAATTTATTTTGATTCTAACTTCTACATTTAATCACGCCCGTCACACAAGTGTTGGGTTTACAACACAATCAATGCAACAAATTTAATATCTAGGCAAGTCTAAAACAAATGTAAACAATTGAAATCATTGAGTTATTTCAAAAGTGTCGACATGCACCTCTATATTTATTTACTAAGGAAAGCAGTTAACCAACCACTTTCAAAAATTTTGACTAAAACAGAAGTTATGAATTGTCAAAATGGTACCTGAGAATCGTTCAATTTTCAACTGAAATTTCAAAATGTAAAACATTGAAATAATTGCGTTATTATTTCGCAAATATCAATAGAAACTTAAACATCTATTTAATCTCCAAAATAGTTTACTCCTTATATAATAAATAATTTTCAAACTAGTTATAAAGTATGTTCATTAAAAAAAACCTCAAGTGTGCCATGATTTTTTAATTTTAAAAATTTAAGTTGGTTACATATATTGAGGTTATGTTACTTCTCAAAATTAAACAAACTGTAGTCAATTTATAGATACGTTAAATTTTTCACTATAAATATTAAATGTTGTATGTGCCTTCCTTCCTTCTTCTTGAACACAAGCCTGAACTCTTCGTCGAACACCCTCCATTACGATCCGCAACAACACAGGATTATTGTTAATTTCTATAAATATATCTCGAATTCGTTGCCGCAAGTCTTCTAGATTGTGTACTGGTTGTGCATAAATACAATTTTTCAGGTATGGCCACAAGAAAAAATCGCATGGTGTTAAATCGCAGGGAATCCGTGCATTTCAACTTATTATTCAGTCCTCAAAAAATTCCTCCAAAATGGCCAAATTATCCACTGTGCAATGAGGAATTGCTCCGTCTTGATGAAAATATCCACTTTGCAGTTCGTCATCATTTAATTCATTTATAAAAGACAATAAAATTTCTGTACGATAACGGTTTGCAGTTATCGTACCTAAAATGAATGCATGGTTATTGAATTTTTATTATTAATAATAAATATAGGATTTTACCTTCAAAGAATATCGGTCCAACTAATCTTCTCCCACTAATCGCTGCCCAAACGCCAACTTTCTCTGGATGTAGTGGTTTCTCTCGATATATATGAGGATTTTCATCCGACCAAACTCTCATAGTTTGGGAATTAATGTACCCATCCTTGCAAAACCAAGCTTCATCCGTAAAAAAAGTAATTTGTAAAACATCCTCGTTTACATTTTGTAAAAACCACTGACAAAATTCCAGTCGTCTGGGGTAATCAACAGGTAATAACTCTTGCACCGATGTTATGCGATAAGGGTATACTTGCAAATCTTTTCGTAGAAGCTTGTGGATGTTCCTACCGATAAATTCATTCCTGAAACTCTGCGAAAGGTTCGTCGAATGAATACACCCAATTTCCGTCCACTTTAGTCCCATTTCGGAAATAACTTTCAATTAGAAACGTTTTTTACTTTCTCCGTTACGAAGTACGAGAAAGTATTGTGATCGTGATTTTTTTTTCAAATTTTTTTTTTACGGAAATATCCGTTTTGAGGTCCCTAGATGCCATTTCAACAATTTCTGGAAAAAAAATATATTTAAACAAACATTTAAGACAACAAAGAAATGCACGTCTTTTGCTTGAAAATATTTTTCATAAAATCATTGCTGTTCGAGAAAAAAATGTATCAATAATTTTTTAATTTTTGGTTTATATTTATGAAACGATAATAGTTGCAGCAAATTTATGTGAATAATAATTGTAGAGAATGCCATAATGAACAACTTTTAAAGAATAAGTTTTTTTCTAAATCTTGTTAGTTTTTGAGTAAACCGAGTTTTTGAATTTGAAGTATAATTTTTCCATCTTTCATAATTTTGACGTTTTAAACATCAATTTTATCCGAGTTTGCGCAACGCTCGATGTACATTTAAAATATGATCTCAATTAAAAATAAACCATGAAAACGTAAATATAAATGGCTATGATACTATCAAGTCGGAGAAAGTAACATGATGGCCACATCACCATTTTTTCTGGTTGCTATAAACCATTGTGAGCACGGAATAATTTTGACTTTTAGAAAGATCTGACGTTTTATCTTTAATATGATATCTTTTGTGACCAAATCAGACGTTTATAACTCGAGATATAGCCTAAAACTATCTTAAAAACTAATATCTCGAAAACCAATTCATCTTTTTTTAATTTTTTTAAATACATAGGAAAGTATAGTGGTATGAAATTACTTTATTTTTTATTTTTAACGACAGTTATTAGGTCCTGTGCGTATTCGTTGCGCGAGGGTGAAAATTAATTAATTTTTTGCCCGATGGGTCATTTTCTTTAATTTACAAGCTTTGCTCTCCGGGCGGTTCGATCAACTTACGGCCCATGGCTCCGATGTAAAGTATGTTCATTAAAGAAAAACCTCGTCTGCCATGATTTTTTTATTAAAAAAAAAATAAGTTGATAACACATATTGAGGTTATGTTACTTATGTTCCTACTGATAAATTCATTTGCTGTGACAAACGACACGGAGAGTCCCTCACCACATCGTAGGTTCATCTTCCAACATTTCTTGGGCTATGTTAATAGCATCCTGAGTACGTTTGATTGGTTTATCACTTCCTGGTTTACGGAGACATAACAGATCATGATAAGGAATTTTTAAATTCATCATAAACTCATCTGAAACTCAGCTAAAGGTGCGTCGAATGAATACACCAATTTCCGTCCACTTTAGTCCCATTTCGGAAATAACTTTCAACTATAATAGTAACGTTTTTTGCTGGTTGCTGTAAACCATTATGACCACGGGATAATTGTGACTTTTAGAAAGATCTGTTTTGTATGTCAATTTTTAACATGTGTGCCAAGTTAAATTAAAAAAAAAAACATGACACACCAGAGCGCATTAGCCGACTTGACAGAATTCACATTCTCGGAGTGCCATTGAAAAAAGATTTTAATTAATTAACCAATCGATCAGGCAAATAGTATAAGCATCTCGGCCATTAGTGCTACCGGTTAATACACTATTACGCTCCACCGTTATAACGCACTTGCCGCCCTTGATACTTAATATACTGTAATAGTGTTTTTCTACTTTGGTTTAATAATCGACCATTTGTTATATTAAAAACAGTTTAATGATGAGATTTTTTATTTTACAGTTTTTGCTCATTATTAAACTGTTTGTGGTAACATTTTAGTTGCCGGGATTGGCAGTACTTAAACGTGACATGTGTCGATATCAAAATGTAAAATTGCGGTTAATTCATGGGATAATTGGACCCGCCAATGCGTTAGATACTGAATATGTTCGATAATGCATATTGCGGAGTTCGCCACCAGTACCACTAAGGTCAAAGAAAACGGAGGCGTAATATTGTTCACGTTTTACCAGCGTGGAAAACTCGGTGACAATAGAACGGCCTGACGCAGCGATCGGCGACGACAATTCACGGCAACACAACACACACAGAGGAAAGGTTGTAATTTATTATATTATCACTTTGTTTGCAAGACGAATATCACGGATGAAACAGCGAGAGTATGATGTATGTTTTAATCGCGACGAAAAACAGCCGATTCAGTCGGTGTGTTAATTCGGTGTGGAATTTAATTAGCGTCAATCGATGCCTGACACGAGGAACGAGAAACAAATGTAAACATAACCTTAAATTCCGGTAAACATTTCGGCGTACGTTGCATTACTCTATAAGCTTAAATTGGTTACAACTTACTTGGAAATAGTTTGTTTATCGCACCCTTGGCAAGTTCCCTTATTTCTGGAGGTGTGTAAGTAATATTCTTGATTTGATATGTTTTAAAATTTTAACTACTGAAATCGCCGTAGAAATACGTATGTCAAATATTACATTAGTTCGAAACGAAACACTGCTGTCAGTGCTGCCACATGTTAAAAGATAAAACTCACTCAGCCTTATTAATAGATGTTAGTACACAGAATTAAGACCGTACTAAGAATGCTACTAACATGTCCGTATTAATAGAACATTTTAGTGGCTCACTAAATTTAGTATTCCACTAACTATTTAGTATCATTGTACTCCATGTTTAAACGCCAACAACACCATTAAACATAACCTATAATTCAAACCGCGTGACGTTTGAAATCGTTATTATAGTTATATTTGTGTATGTTGTGTATGTAAGTAATGGATACTAGCCAAAATGTTAGTATTGTGCTTAAACTTGTCTTGGAGTGCGTTTACAATGTTTTATAAATAAAAAATAATAATTTGCTTAGAGAAAATGTTGTAGATCCCAAAACTGGAATGAGTATGAAAAAGAATTAACAAATAAATTGAATCTATGAAAAAGAATTGCTATTGCATTCGGTCCGAGAGGAAATTAACATTATAGAAAACAAAAGAAAATTAACATCTTGCAATAAAGACAAGAGTGGTGCATGTAACTGTATCGCAGGAAAGTTGGATAATAATTACATAATTAAGCATTTGATTAATGTTATTAATGTTCACATACTTCTTACGTGCATTTAGTGTTAAATATCGCAAATTAAATTAATCAGACGTTTGTTTTGCACGCCTATTCAAGTTTTAAAAAAAAAACCTCTCAATGAAACAATTTATAGGTTAGATAAGACAAGTTGGCGCGCCAAAAGCGATGTTGCCACATGATTTTCCTTGTTAGCACGCAACTAACTAATGGCGTCTAAATATTGTTCTATTAATGTAGGACATTAGTGATATCTTAGTACGGTCTTAATGGCCACTAACTAGTGGCTTGTTAAAACTCTACTAAGGGTGATTCCATTAATAAGGCTGACTATGTTTAAGTATATATTTTATTTTAGAAATAAATCCTTAACTAAAACCAAAGTAGAATCCCAGTCGTGCCGCAATATAGCCTCTTATTAAACTTGTATAATAATGTACTATTGATTTTATTTTATTTTTCCATTGATAGTATATCTATAATGTAGACTCCATTAATGCGCTTATATTCTTAATGGCGATGTGCAACCTTTGACTAACTTTTCAAGTATTAGTGCGCTGCTCGGATTTGTTGCGGGTGGGAGGAAATTAATGATTTTCCTTGTGTTCCGGATACGGCGATACGAATTTTATTTGTTTATTATTTATTATGTTTAATGTAAGTATATTTTACCTACTCCCACTTTGTAATTGATGAATTACCGAACTGTTTTCACCAATCGTAAGCGACCCATTACGAATATATAGAGCATATATAAATGTTAAATATTGTACATAAATGTGTAACATGTACTATTACCACTTATGTACCTCGCTATATTATATACTTATTAGCCAATTACAATTAACGTCCACAGAGTCCATCTGCATTCGTCTGTTCGTCTTTAAACACCAAAAGTGACAGTGACATTTAAACGTCAGATTACAGCTTATTGGTTAGCACAATAACAGACACAATAAACTCCACGCCATGCCTTATTGGTACTTCCATCGCAATGGTATCTTAGTAGATTAACACTTCAGAGTGAGTACAACGATCCGTATCCTTAAATTTGTTCAATCAATGTATTCGACAATATATTATTCGACGGAAAATTGTTACGGTAATTCCTTTGTTTGGTTAGTAGTCGTCCTACGTTGCCATTACCGGCTAATTGAATACAAATTTAAACGTCACCCTGACAAGATTCAGTTTCAATATTTCTTTAGTGTAAGCGTATAAAAGTAGGTCGAAGGTAAAGTAGAGTACATAACGCGAGTTGTAACGCAATTACGCGCTCGTGAAATTACGTTACTCGCCCCTACGCGGCTCGTACGCAATATCTTTCACTTGCGCGTAATTTGCTACTTACAACTCTAGTTATGTAATATACTATTATGCCGATATGCGAACTTTGAAAAACTGCAATTATTTGGACATTGCACGTATTCTTTGCGCTAGGGTGGAAATTAATTATATTCATAGTGTTCCGGGTGCGGTGATACAAATTTTATTTTTCTATTAGTTAGTAGGGCTAATGTTAATCTATTAATGTGCTTATATTTTTAATGGCACTGTGCCAATTACAAGTTATCAGTAGTGTGCTAAATAATTATGGGGTTGAAAATTATGGTTGGCCATGTAACAACTTATTAATATGATGGATTAAAGTTTGATGGAAGAATTTATTTTAAAATATATTTATTTATAAATAACTTCACAGCCGTAATATTCGAGTTATATTCTAAGTTTTATCGTATCAGTTGCGGTGCCGATGCTATGTAAATCAAATCAATAAATTATGTCTAACATATAAAAATAATAATCTCAAAATTTGTAAAAACTAACATATTATATTGATATCAATGATAAATAGTTTGTTGATTCGTAACTGACGTATTATGAGTAACTAACATATTATGAAATTATAGTACTATTATGATGCTAATAATTATTAATAAATGTTTAGCAGAAAAGAACATAATATATGATGATACGATAGAAAGGTTTATGAGATGTCTTAGAGACGTAGCTGCAATAAATTACTTAAGGGGGAAGAACACGGTGACGAACACATTATATAAATGTCAGTGATAGTGGGTTAAAAAATTTGAACTTTTATAATTAATTTTTTTATTATACATTTTTTATTTCACAACAGTGTTACAGAGATCGCTGTATCACGCCGCACGTAGAATTCACGTTGGCCTGACTGTAATGATCGGAAATACAAAAATGAAATGGGGTTTTAATCCATATTAATTATATATTATGCCTTAAGCGTACTCGATAAAAAAAGCAATTTTCGTAAAATCGGCAGACCTTAAAAAAAATTGAAAAATCACCAAGAAAATTTCTCTTTCCATAGAGCAAAAAATAGTTTTTTTTTTAATCCGAATGCTTAACTGAAGGTTATTTTATTTAGATTAATGTAGTCTGAACAAAAATTAAATCCGATATTAATTGATGGAGAAAACGTGACAACCAGTTAAAAAATGACGTTTCGAGAAAATCGCTTTTAAAGTTTTAAGTTTAGTTTTCTCTGATATTAAGTATTAAGAAAAAAAATTTAAGACTAACTACAATCTCATCAATTCTCGGTCCATAGGAATCATCATCGTAGCTTGTGCCATTTATCCTCGATTTGAGCTCTGGATCATCGGTATTGTTCCCCCACGACGCACGCGCTGAAGCTTGATCTACACGAAGCTGGTCTTTCGTTGTACATTTGAAACCGACTGGAAGTTAGCCATAAATTTCAGCCACGAATCCGGCGCGTCCACCATTTTTGCCTTTGGTAAATTTCCAAGTTTTCTCTACTAATTTACAGACAATGGATTAAAATTCATAATTAATCAAATTGCTGTAGTGCCATAGTAATAACAATAAGCTTTTAACTTAAGATTTACCCCGATTTTTCGATAAGACATCTATCGAAACATGGTTAATTTTCAAAAATCAGAAGTCATCGTTAGGCGTAGTTAAGGTTCGATATTTTTGGCCACAAATGTTCCATGGGCCTTTGTTTACAATATTATGCTTAAGAAAATGACACATATTCTTCATTTTTGTTTAAATAATTATTTACTCAGACACTTTTACAAAATTTCGTCAATTTTCAAAAAATCAAAAGTCATCGTTGGGCCTAGTTTAGGTTCGATATTTTCTGCCACAAATGTTCTATAGGGATTTGTTTACAATATTTAAGCTAAAAAAATGACACATATTCTTCATTTTTGTTTAAATAATTATTTACCCAGACACTTTTACAAAATTTCGTCAATTTTCAAAAAATCAAAAGTCATCGTTGGGCGTAGTTTAGGTTCGATATTTTCGGCCACAAATGTTCTATAGGGATTTGTTTAGAATATTTAAGCTAAAAAAAATGACACATATGCTTCATTTTTCTTTAAATAATTATTTACCCATACACTTTTACGAAATTTCGTCTATTTTCAAAAAATTTAAAGTCATCGTTAGGCGTAGTTTAGGTTCGTTATTTTCGGCCACAAATGTTCCATAGGGCTTTGTTTACAATATTTAAGCTTAAAAAACTGACACATTCTTCATTTTTGTTTAAATAATTATTTACCCAGACACTTTTACAAAATTTCGTCAATTTTCAAAAAATCAAAAGTCATCGTTGGGCGTAGTTTAGGTTCGATATTTTCGGTCACAAATGTTCTATAGGGATTTGTTTACAATATTTAAGCTAAAAAAAATGACACATATTCTTCATTTTTGTTTAAATAAATATTTACCCAGACACTTTTACAAAATTTCGTCAATTTTCAAAAAATCAAAAGTCATCGTTGGGCGTAGTTTAGGTTCGATATTTTCGGCCACAAATGTTCTATAGGGATTTGTTTAGAATATTTAAGCTAAAAAAAATGACACATATTCTTCATTTTTGTTTAAATAATTATTTACCCATACACTTTTACGAAATTTCGTCTATTTTCAAAAAATTTAAAGTCATCGTTAGGCGTAGTTTAGGTTCGTTATTTTCTGCCACAAATGTTCTATAGGGATTTGTTTACAATATTTAAGCTTAAAAAACTGACACATTCTTCATTTTTGTTTAAATAATTATTTACCCAGACACTTTTACAAAATTTCGTCAATTTTCAAAAAATCAAAAGTCATCGTTGGGCGTAGTTTAGGTTCGATATTTTTGGCTACAAATGTTCTATAGGGATTTGTTTAGAATATTTAAGCTAAAAAAAATGACACATATTCTTCATTTTTGTTTAAATAATTATTTACCCATACACTTTTACGAAATTTCGTCTATTTTCAAAAAATTTAAAGTCATCGTTAGGCGTAGTTTAGGTTCGTTATTTTCTGCCACAAATGTTCTATAGGGATTTGTTTACAATATTTAAGCTTAAAAAACTGACACATATTCTTCATTTTTGTTTAAATAATTATTTACCCAGACACTTTTACAAAATTTCGTCAATTTTCAAAAAATCAAAAGTCATCGTTGGGCGTAGTTTAGGTTCGATATTTTTGGCCACAAATGTTCTATAGGGATTTGTTTAGAATATTTAAGCTAAAAAAAATGACACATATTCTTCATTTTTGTTTAAATAATTATTTACCCATACACTTTTACGAAATTTCGTCTATTTTCAAAAAATTTAAAGTCATCGTTAGGCGTAGTTTAGGTTCGTTATTTTCTGCCACAAATGTTCTATAGGGATTTGTTTACAATATTTAAGCTTAAAAAACTGACACATATTCTTTATTTTTGTTTAAATAATTATTTACCCAGACACTTTTACAAAATTTCGTCAATTTTCAAAAAATCAAAAGTCATCGTTGGGCGTAGTTTAGGTTCGATATTTTCTGCCAAAAATGTTCTATAGGGATTTGTTTACAATATTTAAGCTAAAAAAATGACACATTCTTCATTTTTGTTTAAATAATTATTTACCCAGACACTTTTACAAAATTTCGTCAATTTTCAAAAAAATCAAAAGTCATCGTTGAGCGTAGTTTAGGTTCGATATTTTCCAATCCAGCTATTTATAGATATCGTAGACGACGGTCGAGGGCGATACTAACCTGCTAACCTGCCGTTAAATTGTGTGGCTTCTGTGGCGCAAATGACAACGCCCCAGACCGGACATCTGAAGGTTGCAGGTTCGATTCCTGTCGGAGACATGTTCACGTTTTTGATTCAGCTATATACGGTGAATCTTCTCCAATATTTATTTACAAATAATGTAAATAACATTATATTTAGAATTACGTAATCGGAAAATCATCAAATATTGTTTTCTTTTGCCCTGTTTTTGTCGTTAAGGGTTTAATCTACTACCTTTTTCAATCCATTTCAACTTTCAACTACACACACAAAACCACAAGAAACCGTGATACAGCCAGATATTCCGAACGACCAATTTCAGCAATGTGCGCGTCAAAGGAGAATGCGGTGTACCAATGTTATTTGACGAATTTTAGCATAATATTAGGGAGCTATTCTAAAAGATATGTACTTTAAAATTGTGTGAAGAAAAAAAAATCGTTTTTTTTTTAAACCGTCAGTGTTGTTCCCTCTTAAAACCATTACCATTTGCCTTTTATAACAAACGAAAATATTTGTTTCAATACAGTTGAAAGTGAAACTGGGGTGTGTTGACATTCAGCAAGGGATGCATATGTAGATACATTTCATCTAGCAAAATCCTAATCATAATTTCCACAAAAAGCCTTTTGCACATAATGTGTCACTCCATGTGTGTGCTTGTGTGATACTGAATTCCATTCCGGCGGGGGTGGATGCGAGTTGTGGGACATAAATAAGACGCTCGAAATCCCTGGACGTTACCGAAACGTTCCCCTACTCGGAATGTACACATATATACATAATATAGGCGCAAATATTTGCCAGAAAGCCAATTCTCCAAACAGGGGCGCGCGCTTGTTCTGATCATTAAAACAATATTTGGGCATCAATTTTGCAAATAGCTCTATGTGCGAAATAACTGCGGGAATATGTGCCCTTACGTGGCCACAATTTAATCATCATCTTATTTTTACGTTATTTTCGTAATTTACGGGAAGTTTTGTTTTGACCAGCAGGCGCCAACCAACTGTGGCCGAAAATCATTGAAATTGAATAAAATATAGGGTGTTGCATTTAAAATAAGAAAGTTGGTATTGGCCTCTGCTACATGACACATAAAATATATATAAAAAGTTTTTGCTGAAAAAAATGCGCAACTAAAAATACTAATCGACGTATCCGAGCGTTTTGCCGAACACGCCCCCATTATTTATTATCAAATTTATTCCATTTGGCTGATACACACTGTATACTATTCGAGCATATCATCAATTGATGAATAATTTTTAAAGCTCCTTTATCAAACGAGATTATTCGCGTATTACCTCAGCAAATGAATGGCCGAATCTCTGTCCATGTTCGCCCTCTCTAATTCACATCAAAATGTTTCTTGTTTTTTCGCAATTTATTCAAGAGAACGGACATCATTGAAACGGAATTTTACGGTCTAATAGAAGTAATTAATGTTCTGAAAAGAGTTCACCTTCTTTTTATTCGGCCGCGTCGCAGATAAGCGACCGAACGAACATTCGATTCAAATCCGAGTCACAATACGGAAATGATTAATGGCTCGGATGTGGGACGTATTAATGGAAATCCGCAAAGAATACCATTTATCCTATTTGACGAAAAGTAGAAATTAAATATTCGGAATTCGAAATGTATTATGTTACTCTAACATTTGGTGTCGCACAAGGTTTCGATTATGAAGAAATAATTGCATTTGTCTATGTTAGTTTAATATATGAAAATTACAGATGAATAATTAAATGAATGGTTGCAAGAAGATAGTGCAATAAATCTTGGTCAGCATCAATAACCTATTATTAAAAAAATACCTTTATTTGGCATAGTTTTTCACACTTTGCAACACATATCCGTAATTCACAATCTATTATACAGGGTTCGGTAGCGTTACCTGACTGTTTTTAAAATAGCACAACTCAATAAATTTTCAAGATATTTTATTATTATTTTTTTTGTAAACAGGAAGTTTGGAAGTTTATAACGTATACAATAACCTCAAGCAGCGAAAATAACATCAGATAAATGACGACCTCTGTTTTCGATGCACAGCTGAAGTCGGGTGGTAAACTTAGTCATCACTCCTTGTTGATGTTGCTCGACGAATCGCACGAATTTCTCGCTGAATATTATCCCGCAGTTCAGCCAAATTTCGAGAATTTTCCCTTTAGGTAACCTCATAAATAATAGTCACATGGTGACAGATCCGGAGAACGTGCTGGCCATGGGATGTCACGGCGGTGTGAGATTAGCCTACCAGGAAACGATGTTCTCAGCAGCTCTATAGATACACGTGCCGTGTGGGCAGTTGCCCCATTGTGTTGGGAAAAAACCCTCGACAGGAATTCGACGCCGACGTAATTCGGGGTATTACATAACGTTCGGCATTTACTGTTGCAGTGTGGCAGTTTTCCTCGAAGAAAAAAGGTCCGATCACTCCTGATTTACACACAGCAGCCCATACGGTTACCTTTACACAATGAAGACGCCTTTGATGAATCTCTTGAGGATTATTTGGTGCCCAGTAACGGAAATTCTGCTTATTTACACAACAATTTAAATGAAAATGCGCTTCATCAAAAGTTAGAATAATCATCCCTGGATCCTGATTTATCATTCGCAACATGGTTTGTGCGAACTGCACTCTTCTTGGAAAATCCTCTGGTAACTCTTGGACAATAGCTACAACTATAAGGGTGAAAGTTCAAGTCTTGATGAAGAATTCGGCGAACACTTTTGTCAGACATTCGAAGAGCTTGAGCGTGACAAATAGCGGACCGCCGCCGGGGGCTCCGTTCAAACGCAGCTCGTACCGCCTCGATGTTTGCGGGGGTCGTTATCGTTCTGGGAGACCCTCTGCTTGTGGTTCCGAAAGTTCCGAACCCACGACAGAATGGTGTTCCTTGATGGAATCCGCCCGCGAGGAGGAATATTAAAATGTAAACGACAATTCCGCTGTGTTAGGATCACTGAATCGTTATTACGAAAAAATGCCTCGACGGCAAATGCACGGTCAGTGGTCCAAACGTCCATTGTAACTAACCTTCCACATCAGGAGAATGTGTCCAGGCCAACCTTCACCCTCGTCCTCCCCAGCCCCCCGTATGTCTTTTCAAAAACTCGACTTCAGCTTTGAATCGAAAACACAGGTCGTCATTTATCTGATGTTATTTTCGATACTTGAGGTTTGTTTCTAAGTTTTTGTATACATTATAAACTTCCAATCTTACTGTTTACAAAAAGAAATTAATAAAATATCTTGAAAATTGATCGAGTTGTGCTATTTTAAAGATCATCAGGTAACGTTACCGGATCCTGTATTATATCCCCACTCTTAAATAAAACAAACTCCATTCTCCCTTTTCAACCGACATCTAGCCACACTTCCCTGGCCTCAATCGCACCAACCACTTACACACCTCTATTCCACTGCCACTTTCGCCCATGATGATGATGATGATGATGATGATGATGGTTTGTGGAGGGCGACCAAATGGTCGCAGCACTTAGACCATTCGTTGGTCCTGTGCCACCTCCTGAGCCCTACTCCTCAAGCCAACCCAAACTTCCTGTGAAGTCAAGTACTTGGCCGTGTGGATTGTTGCCCAGTTGTGACCAATCTGGCCACTCCTCTCCGAATACAGACCACCTGAGTTGTTTGAGTGACTCACATTCACACAGGATGTGTCTTAGGGTCTCCTCTTCTTGCTCGCATTTCCGACATTACCACCCCTATGTTATGGAGGTGCTTGTTTAGTTTGCAGTGCCCAGTAAGGGTACCGATTAGCAGCCGCAAACTACTTCTTGGTAATTCGATGTATTTCCTGCTCAGCTTCGGCGTTGGTGAGTGGATGAATTTTTTGACGACCACATACTTGTCAGTTTGTAGCCATTCCATTTTGTGTTCTTCAAGGGAGTTTCCTTTAAGCATTTTGGAGATAGTGAGTGGTGCCAGTGGCAAAGCCTTAGAGCCTTCCCTTTTCAGGGCAGCAGGCTAGCCTATCGGCCCAGTCGTTCCCTTCATTATTTGAATGTCCCTTAATCCAGGATATTGTGACTGTTGGTTACGGCGAGTTTGTCTAGAGCTTGCTTGCACTCCAGTATTATGCTGCTGGCCACCCTTGGTCTCGATAGCGCAGCTATGCTTGGTTTGTTGTCAGTGAGGAACAAAATGGATTTGTTCGAGACTGCCAGTTCCGGTAGTTTCCGAGCACCTTCAAATATCCCGAAAAGTTCCGTTTAAATAATCGTCACATTCCTACCTAGGGGGATGCTGAGTCTGTGGTCAAGTTCCTAGCAGTAAATGCCTGCCCCTGCGCCTTCATGATTCTTAGCCCCGTCGGTATAAACGGTGATTTCTGGTTTATCATCAATTTGATCTTTTAGTTCGTATTGCCGCTTAAACAGGTGTCTCGGTGGTATTTGGGAATAAAAATCAGTTTGGCTTTCCTCCATGGTCTCGGTACATACTGCATTGCAATATAATATATAAAACAGTCTGCACAGTAGCGGCAGTATCTGCACCAGACCCCACTGTAGTAGGGCAGGATACACACCGTCCGGTCCTGGCGATTTGAACGGGGAGAATGATTTTATTGCCCATTCTATTTTGCTTTCGGTGACAATTTCCATGCTCATGTTCCGGTCCTCCGCTGTGGGGAAGTATTTTGATGGTTTGCATCAGATCCGTTTTTGGAGTCAGGAAAGTGTGACTTCAGAAGCAGACTTGGGGATTCTCGGTGAGCGGTATTGGTGCCGTCCTCCTTTATAAAAATGCCTGGCTGTGCACTGCGGCACCGAGTTATTGCCCTCACAAAAGTTGCGCCATGAGGCCCTTTGGTTTCTCCTAAGGGTCAAAAATCCCTCTGAGTTCTGTTGAATGTGGCCCAGTCCTCCCCAAGTCGGGAGTTCTTTGCTTTGTTAAAAGCTTTACGAGAGTCTGACCTTTTTTGGTCAAGCTCTGGGCATCACCATGGAGGTTTGGCAGATGTGTCTGCCTTCCTGGAGGGACAGGCCTCGTGAGAAAAGTCTAAAAGGCTGGTCTGTAGTTTCAGAGACAGTCTCTCAACCGCCTCCCTGTTAACAGGGTCTTGCCTGAAGACATCTTCTTCTAGGTATTTGGATAGGTAGTTGTTAAACAGTTTCCGTATCCGTTCTTCTTGGGTTTCGAACCAGGATTCGTTCCACGGTCGTAACTCCTATACTGAAGCAGATCCATTTCTGATCCGAGAAAGACACGTCTTGGTGGACGCGCCAGTTCTCTATCTGCTTTGCTGTGTTCGCATTTGCGAGGGTCATGTCTATGATCTCTTGTCTAGTGGGGGTCATGAACGTGGGCTCGCGACCCCTGTTCACTATCTCTAGGATCGTGGTTGAGAGGTACTCTAGAAGAGATTCTCTGTAGTTGGTCAGATCTAGTTTGCCGTCCTCACAGTGTTTGATGAGTGCCGCCACCTCCTTTGTGGGAGGAGGGGCCTCACTATCTTACGGAAGGTAGGCAGATGCCAGGATCAGAGTCCTGCCCTCAGCACCCTCCACACTGACCACTGCGAGGTCCGGTGAGCTTAGTTGTGGTAGGAACTGCACATTCAGGAGTGTGGATACATGTTCTTGGCTTAGTGGAGGTGAAGTAATTCACCTTGCCTTTTAGAGTGCCCATACCGGCAGCCCTTTCGCTTGTTAGCCAGGGTTCCTGTATGAGGGCTATGTTATCCTCGTAGTTGTGGAGATGTTGGCACAAATGCGCCACAGCCATCTTGCAATGTCTGAGTTTAATTTGTATGATATTGAGTTTGCCTGTAAAGGTTAGATCAATGTCTTGGTTGTGTGATTAGTACTTAATTGCTAATAAGCAAAAAGAGACTTACCTTTTTGTATTTCTCAGTTCGTCTTGGTCTAGTCTCGGAGCTGGGGTGCTGGTTACTGGGGGCCATCTCGGGTGACTGCTGCCGTCTCCATGGGAGGGTCCTTAACAGTCTGCGGGGTGGTCTCCTTCTCTTCTGGCTGCTTCAGATGAGGGATCACTTTCTCCAGGTCATACCATAGCTAGCATTTCCCTTGGGGGTGCTTACCCTTCAGCAGCTCGATTTCTTGGAGCTGTATCTCAAAAACCAGGATGCCGTTTTCCTTTTGTTCGTGGTAGAACATACACCACTTGGCTATTTGGGCCTCTCCTGTACCAGCTTCTCCTGTTCCTCCTTTAGTTTGCCCAGGAGGTTGCTTCTGTCGACGATGGCCATCTGCAGATGTCTGTTGATGGCCTCCGTCTATGTTCTGGGCTTTGTTGGTGCCTCTGGGTTTCTTCCTGGGGTTGAGCCCAGGCGAATTGCCAGATTCTTTGTGGGGGGGGGGGAGGGTCTGCTTGGCCTTTCCCGGCAAAGGGCCTTGCTTATTAGAAGTCCCCTTTTTGGAGATCGGTCAACTGCCGTCGCCCCCTCTGGTTTTGTTCACCCATACATATCTTTCTAGCCCTCTCTGTTGCCTTCCTGCCTACCTGTTCCCTCACTTCTTCGCACCCATTCATCCAATGTTCCCACTCATCTTTTCCTTCTCCGCAAAAATTGCATCTTATATATAGTGGGTTCGAATCCCAGCCCGGCCGAAAGATTTTGGGGCCGCGGAATATTCGTTCGCGACTATGGTCGTTGTAATTGTCCATCATTATTCATTTATTCATTTAATTTCTAATATTCTATACAAACAACGGTGGTGGCAGATGGCCTAGTAGCCGACGCCAATATTCCCAAATAATTCACTCTCCTTAACCCGCAGTTCCATCCACGTCCTTCCTTTTATTTAAAATATATATATATATATATATATATATATATATATATATACCGGGTGACCCAGCGATCTGTAAAAGCCCCATAACTTATTTGCTATTTGAGATATCGACTTCTAGTTTTCTTGAATAGATACCCACACTTATTCTACATATTTTAAAAATATATATGTTTTTGTACAGGGTGTCCCAGCATATATTACAGAACAAAGTTATGTTTTTTTAAATGGAACACCCTATATTTTATACTTTATTTTCAACCCTCTTGAGAAGCTAATAAAAATAGTATAAGATGCTATGGGTCTATTATGGACGGTTGGTTAGTTATGGGTAAATTTGTGGCAAAAACAAGGACACATTGAAAAAATTGCAGAAGCGCTCCTAGCAAAGCTAGCGTCATTTTTTATACACTAAAGAATTTTCCACATCATGAAGAATAATACAAATCGGCTTTGGTTCTTTTTTGTTCATACTGCTATACAGGGGGTCAACATACGCAAAAGAATGGATAACATTTTTTTTCAAATGGAACACCCGATATATCTTGCGACCTATGTATGGAATTTTTAATAAGCTTTCCAATGATCTACAATTTGTATAATGAAATATTAAGGATTCTTGAGATTTATCCATTGAAACATTTTTCTTTTGTCACCTCCTGCTCATTTTTGAATTTTCAGCCAAAACTATGCATTTTCTGAAAAAATAATAAGAGACCAAAGTTGTAGAGCGGAAAATTCTCGATCGATATAGGTCTTTAGACTTTTCCAATTATGCATGCATTGCCCGCTAGAGTGCGCAAAATCGTGACCGTATATGCATTTTAGCGGTTTTCTCAAATTTTTGGTAATTAATTGCACTATACTTTATTTTCCACGTCCTCTAGCAAAAAATGGGTAATTATAGAATCATTCAAATGACCTACGTATATTAAAAATATTCCGCTCTACAACTCTTAAAAGAAGCAATTTTTGCCCAAAATGCATAGTTTTCGCTTAAAATGCAAAAATCTATTGAAAAACGCAAAAATTGATTCATACATTTTCAATTTGCATTTTTAGGGAAAACTATACATTTTTGGCAAAAATTGCTTCTATTAAGAGTTGTAGAGCGGAACATTTTCAATCGATATGGGCCATTTTAATTTCCCTATAATTTCCCGTTTTTCCGCTAGAGGGTGCGGAAAATAAAGTATAGTGCAATTTATTAATAAAAAATTTGAAAAGAAAACGCTAAAATGCATATACGGTCACGATTTTGCGCCCTCTGGCGGGCAATGCACGCATTATCTTAAAAGTTGAAAGACCTATATCGATCGGAAATTTTTCGCTCTACAACTTTGATTTCTTATAATTTTTATTGAAAATGCATAGTTTTGGCTGAAAATCCAAAAATCAGCAGAAGGTGCCAAAAGAAATATGTTTTTATTGATAAATCTCAAGAATCCTTAATATTTTGTTATACAAACTGTACATCATTCGAAAGCTTATTAAAAATTCCATAGATTGGTGGCAACTTATATAGGGTATTCCATTTGAAAAAAAATAGTTATCCAATGCTTTGCGTATGTTGACATCCTGTATAACAGTATGAACAAAAAAGGATCAAAGCCGATGTGTATTATTCTTCATGACGTGGAAAATTTTCTAGTGTTTAAAAAATGATGCTATCTTTGCTAGGAACGCTTCTGCAATGTTTTCAATGTGTACATGTTTTTGCCACAAATTTGCCCATAACTAACCAACCGTCCATAATAGACCCACAGTATCTTATACTATTTTTAACAGCTTCTCAAGAGGGTTGAAAATAAAGTTTAAAATATAGGGTGTTCCATTTAAAAAAACATAACTTTGTTCTGTTATGTATATTGGGACACCCTGTACAAAAACATACATATTTTTAAAATATGTAGAATAAGTGTGGGTATCTATTTAAGAAAATTGGAAGTCGATATCTCAAATAGCAAATAAGTTATGGGGCTTTTACAGATCCCTGGGTCACCCGGTATATATACCGGGTGTGGCACTTAAGACGCCTCGGACCATAGCTCCTTTACGATAAAAGCTATCGACAAAAATCTAAGGACAAAGTGGTGCATAGTTACCGTCGCTATGTTTCAAAAATATTTCTAATCATCAGTGGCGTGCCGTACTCCAGTGGCGTACCAAACTTATGTTTTTTTAAATGGAATGCCCTATTTTTTATTGCAGATTTGGAAAGTGCTCGAAGAGTACTTATTTTTTTATCTAACATGTTATACCCTTCACTTTAGCGGTTTCGCTGTTATAACCCCTTCTTTCAAAATTGCGCCCCATTTTTGAGATTTTTTTGTAGAGAAACTAATTGATGCCGGCGCCTAAATTTTGAATTGAGGTACAGGTTAAGACCTCGTATACCTTCACCTAATTTTTTTTCGGGTAATTTATGGAAAAAAAATAATTTTTGATTGATCTTCGCATGTTGTCATTTTTTCCGAAAATTTCAAATGGCACCCCCCTAAAAAAATTACGGCGTTGTACAGCCAAAACTCTAAATTTTTCATTGGTGTAAAAAAAATTACACATTGCATAACAAAATTTCGGAGAAAAAAGGAATTTCATCGCAAATGTCGGGAAACGTTTTCCGTTCCCAAGTGTGCCACGAGAAAACAAAAGATTGGTAATTGTCAAAGTAAATTATTAGACGTCAGTAGCAGCCATAAGTCATTTTTGATAAACGTTCTAAAAATGTTCCGAACTCAAGAGGAAATGGTTGACATGATATTTATTCTTGGAGAATGTAACAAGAATTGTTCCTTGGCATCACGAGTGTACGCTGCGAGATATCCGCACAGGGCACATCCAAATGAACGTGCGTTTCAAAAAGTGAAGTGTTGCAGAGATTTACTACTACGGGAAGTGTGAAACGGCCAAGGAGAGTTAGAAAGAAGGCAGTTATTACCGAAAATAATGAACTGCAGGTTCTGGAGGCAGTTATTGAAGATCCTCAGATCCATTATCCGTGATATTAGTAGGAATCACGATATTTCAACGCGATCCGTACATCGTATTCTTAAAAAGTACAAATTCCGGCCATTTAAGATTCAACTGCACCAAGAATTACAACCTCAAGATTTTCATGCGAGGCAAGATTTCTGCATGTGGGCTATCAACAAAATTGAGCAGGAGGAATCATTTCTTATGCGCGTATTATTTTCTGATGAAGCAACGTTCCATAGAAATGGGCATGTCAATCGCCACAACTACCATTATTACGCCGATGAAAACCCACAAGCCATGCGAATGATAAACCACCAGCAAAGATGGTCGCTGAATGTTTGGGGAGGCATACTTGGAGAACACCTTTTGGGTCCTTATTTCATCGAGGGGCACCTGAACGGCAACAGTTATTTGAGGTTCCTTCGCGACGACTTGGATGATCCCTTGGAAAATGTCCCTCTAGCCGCTCTTCGACAGATAGTTTTCCAGCACGATGGAGCTCCTGCACATAATAGCTGTGTCGTTCGGGAATTTCTCGATGAAACGTTTCCGGACTCCTGGATTGGTCGTGGGGGTCCTGTGAGGTGGCCGCCAAGATCACCAGACCTCACTCCCCTTGACTTCTTCCTTTGGGGCCATATCAAAGACGAGGTTTACAGGACGGTACCAACTACTGTCGAGGATATGAGGGAGAGAATCCGCGCGGCTTTCCGCGGTATATCACCAGAAGTCCTTAGGGCAGTGTCTAGAGCCTGTGAGTCGAAGTTGCGGTTATGCCTCCAGCAGGAAGGTCGTCATTTCGAACATTTAGTTTAAGTTGTTAAATTTTCTTTATCTGCATTTTTCATATCATGTTGAATAAATAGGTACATACTATTATGTTGACCACCGTATTTGTGTATTTGTTTTCTCATGGCACACTTGGGAACGGAAAACGTTTCCCGACATTTGCGATGAAATTCCTTTTTTCTCCGAAATTTTGTTATGCAATGTGTAATTTTTTTTACACCAATGAAAAATTTAGAGTTTTGGCTGTTCAACGCCGTAATTTTTTTAGGGGGGTGCCATTTGAAATTTTCGGAAAAAATGACAACATGCAAAGATCAATCAAAAATTATTTTTTTTCCATAAATTACCCGAAAAAAAATTATGTGAAGGTATACGAGGTCTTAACCTGTACCTCAATTCAAAATTTAGGCGCCGGCGTCAATTAGTTTCTCTACAAAAAAATCTCAAAAATGGGGCGCAATTTTGAAAGAAGGGGTTATAACAGCGAAACCGCTAAAGTGAAGGGTATAACATGTTAGATAAAAAAATAAGTACTCGTCGAGCACTTTCCAAATCTGCAATAAAAAATAGGGCATTCCATTTAAAAAAACATAAGTTTGGTACGCCACTGGAGTACGGCACTCCACTGATGATTAGAAATATTTTTGAAACATAGCGACGGTAACTATGCACCACTTTGTTCTTAGATTTTTGTCGATAGCTTTTATCGGTATATACACCCGGTATATATATATATATATATATATATATATATATATATATATATATATATACAAGGTGGCAATTAAGTTCGGTCACCATAAAAAAAGAATGGTAGTTTGGTTATCTTCTAACCGACGAGAAGTTAGCCATAACTTTCCAGCCACGGATTTTGGCGCCTCCACCATCACCCGAATTATGATCACTCTCGATAAATTACCTTTTTGGACCTGGCCACAGTAGGTTTAATTGCAAAAACATAATCAATGATCCCCAATAAATTATTTATAACTGTGTGTTTGCAATTTTTGTAAACATTGCTGACGTATTAAATGTTAATTTTCAAACACATATAATAAATTGTTGGGCCCCCGATGGAAATGAATTTTCCGGCCACAAATATGCTACGAAGTCCGGTATTCAATTTGGAATTGTCAAAAGACAAAATTCATTTCCATCGGGGGCCCAACAATTTATTATATGTGTTTGAAAATCGTCCGTCAGAGTGGAAACAGCGGTTATTTTAAAAATTCGCCAAGGGTTGGTATTCAATTTTCTCGGTCTTTTGACAGTTCCAAATTCAATAACATACTTCGTAGCATATTTGTGGCCGGAAAATTCATTTCCATCGGGGGCCCAACAATTTGTTATATGTCTTTGAAAATTGTCCGTCAGAGTGGATACAGCGGTTATTTTAAAAATTCGCCAAGGGTTGGTATTTAATTTTCTCGGTCTTTTGACAGTTCCAAATTGAATAACATACTTCGTAGCATGTTTGTGGCCGGAAAATTCATTTCCATCGGGGGCCCAACAATTTATTATATGTGTTTGAAAATCGTCCGTCAGAGTGGAAACAGCGGTTTTTTTTTAAATTCGCTAAGGGTTGGTATTCAATTTTCTCGGTCTTTTGACAATTCCAAATTGAATAACATACTTCGTAGCATATTTGTGGCCGGAAAATTCATTTCCATCGGGGGCCCAACAATTTGTTATATGTCTTTGAAAATTGTCCGTCAGAGTGGATACAGCGGTTATTTTAAAAATTCGCCAAGGGTTGGTATTTAATTTTCTCGGTCTTTTGACAGTTCCAAATTGAATAACATACTTCGTAGCATATTTGTGACCGGAAAATTCATTTCCATCCGGGGCCCAATAATTTGTTATATGTCTTTGAAAATTGTCCGTCAGAGTGGAGACAGCGGTTATTTTAAAAATTCGCCAAGGGTTGGTATTCAATTTTCTCGGTCTTTTGACAGTTCCAAATTGAATAACATACTTCGTAGCATGTTTGTGGCCGGGAAATTCATTTCCATCGGGGGCCCAACAATTTATTATATGTGTTTGAAAATCGTCCGTCAGAGAGGAAACAGCGGTTATTTTAAAAATTCGTTAAGGGTTGGTATTCAATTTTCTCGGTCTTTTGACACTTCCAAATTGAATAACATACTTCGTAGCATGTTTGTGGCCGGAAAATTCATTTGCATCGGGGGCCCAACAATTTATTATATGTGTTTGAAAATCGTCCGTCAGAGAGGAAACAGCGGTTATTTTAAAAATTCGTTAAGGGTTGGTATTCAATTTTCTCGGTCTTTTGACACTTCCAAATTGAATAACATACTTCGTAGCATGTTTGTGGCCGGGAAATTCATTTGCATCGGGGGCCCAACAATTTATTATATGTGTTTGAAAATCGTCCGTCAGAGAGGAAACAGCGGTTATTTTAAAAATTCGTTAAGGGTTGGTATTCAATTTTCTCGGTCTTTTGACACTTCCAAATTGAATAACATACTTCGTAGCATGTTTGTGGCCGGAAAATTCATTTGCATCGGGGGCCCAACAATTTATTATATGTGTTTGAAAATCGTCCGTCAGAGTGGAAACAGCGGTTTTTTTTAAATTCGTTAAGGGTTGGTATTCAATTTTCTCGGTCTTTTGACACTTCCAAATTGAATAACATACTTCGTAGCATGTTTGTGGCCGGAAAATTCATTTCCATCGGGGGCCCAACAATTTATTATATGTGTTTGAAAATCGTCCGTCAGAGTGGAAACAGCGTTTTTTTTAAAAATTCGCCAAGGGTTGGTATTTAATTTTCTCGGTCTTTTGACAGTTCCTTATTGAATAACATACTTCGTAGCATGTTTGTGGCCGGGAAATTCATTTCCATCGGGGGCCCAACAATTTATTATATGTGTTTGAAAATCGTCCGTCAGAGTGGAAACAGCGGTTTTTTTAAAAATTCGCCAAGGGTTGGTATTCAATTTTCTCGGTCTTTTGACAATTCCAAATTGAATACCGGACTTCGTAGCATATTTTTGGCCGGAAAATTCATTTCCATCGGGGGCCCAACAATTTATTATATGTGTTTGAAAATTAACATTTAATACGTCAGCAATGTTTACAAAAATTGCAAACACACAGTTATAAATAATTTATTGGGGATCATTGATTATGTTTTTGCAATTAAACCTACTGTGGCCAGGTCCAAAAAGGTAATTTATCGAGAGTGATCATAATTCGGGTGATGGTGGAGGCGCCAAAATCCGTGGCTGGAAAGTTATGGCTAACTTCTCGTCGGTTATCTTCTATTGTTTTTTCATAAACTTAACTCTATTATAAACATTAAACATTAATATAAAAATAAATTCTGAAAGTTTCAAAAATTCCTCCACGAGCGCGAATGCAGGCGCGAGGTCTTTTCTTAAAATTATCTACTGTAAATCAGCAACAACAGTCCAGGCGGCCCTAAGGAACGCTTTAGGTCTTTAACATTAGCATGGTATTTTGCACAAGTCGCTGCCTGTAGAATAGCCCATATAACATAATCAATTTGATCCAAGTCTGGCAAAAATAAAGAACAATCTTTAGGCGAAATGAAGTCTGGAAAATTATCTCTAATCCAAGCAATAGTGGCATTCGCTGTATGGGGCCTTGCAAGAGTCTTGATGAAAAGTGCAACGATTCTCTAAAATGTTGATGTGACCATGGTTCTACCACGGCCCTTAACACGTTCCTTCGATATATTTATGTATTTCTGCGGTCATCCTAATGCCCTGGTAGATAAACAACAAAGGAATTTTTCCATCCGCAGTAATTCCTGCCCAGACCATTATTAACGAGGGATATGCTGTCTTAAAGACGTGTCTACCCCTATCACTGGCATCTTCTATAGTACGAGAATTATTACTATTCATTTATAGTAAAAACTTTGTCGGCTGTAAATAAGACCGAAATGTATCAATTTCCAAAAGCGTGCCGAAGCAATCTCCTGCACTTTGGTACCCTGTTGTCCGCTGTATTTGCAGGCAGTAAATGAACTTTCTGACTTTAATAACACTTCATTTTAAGCTTCTTTATAACAATAGTCCGGATGCTCTCTCCGCTTATTTCAAGTTCCGTAGCAATCTTTCGCATTGATCGTCTTGGACGAATTTTGTTCCTGATGATACCAATATTTTGACGTTCGTTTGCAGTCCGCGATCATCCCCTTCATGCATGGTCAGTTAAGTTTCTCAACTCTTCGTAACGATAAATTACTGTTTGGATTTTTTTTTATAGCGAATTAGCGAACAATTCGTAAACACGATTTCCGCCCTCATAAGAGCTTACAATAATAGCGGCACTTTCTAAATATATTACGAAATGTCAACAAATTAGGCCTACTTGTTAAATACATTTGAGGTAACAAAATATTAGAATTCAAAGGCAAAGGTACAGTGTGTTCAGAGTGGTTTTAAAAATTGGCTACCGAACTTAATTGTCACCCTGTATATATTCCTCTCCTATCCACACCTTCCTACCTTTCTCTTCACTACTACATCTGATTCTAGCGAACAAGCGTACCTCCTCTGGCTTCAGCTTTATGAAATAGCGCGGCGGGTGACACCTGCAGTTCTTGGCAGTACAAGTTATAGCTACTCTTTTGTATTTTATATTCGATGATTTCCCGAATTACGGAGTATTGATATATATATATATATATATATATATATATAAATAAATAATAATCGAAGTTTCTCCGTATATAGCTGAATCAAAAGTGTGAACATGCCTCCGACAGGGATCGAACCTGCAACCTCCAGATCTCCGATCTGGGATGCTACCAGTTTCACCACAGAGGCCACACAGTTTCTCTCCCGCCAGAGTACACATTTACACTTCCAATTCAGCTATTTTTAGATTTCGTAGGCGATGGTCGAGGGCGATACTAAGCGCTAACCTGCCGTGCCCGAGTCGGTGTTTTTGGGAATTAACGCGCCTTCAACGCTTTTAGTATATTCGATGATTTCCCGAATTACGGAGTATTGATATAATTAAATAAATAATAATCGAAGTTTCTCCGTATATAGCTGAATCAAAAGTGTGAACATGCCTCCGACAGGGATCGAACTTGCAACCTCCAGATCTCCCGTCTGGGATGCTACCAGTTGCACCACAGATGCCACACAGTTTCTCTCCCGCCAGACTTTTGTATTTTAGATTGCCTCTCCTTCAACTCAACCTGTCGCAACTTTTTCACCACTTCCCTCTCTCTTTTCTCTTTTCCCCCTGTGCTACCTTTGCCTCAAAAATAGCTGCTGACCACCCCGCTCTGACATTCAACTTGTTCCTCTCATTAATACACCTTATTCCTTCACCTTTCCTCGCCCATTCTCTAAAACACGCATCCCTAGCCTCCCTCGCTACCCTTTCCTCCTCTAACCCCCAAATCTTCGTTTCAAATTTTACCATTCTTTTAGCCACCTCCCATTCTCCAGCTCTAAAATTATTTTCAAGTATTGCACCTGTACCCTTCCTAATTTTATCTGCCCACTCACTCTCCGAATTTCTTCTGCATACAACACTATTGACCACACCATTTGCATACTTACATTCTCGCCTCGCATCCCGTTCCATATACCCCACATACGCTCTTGCTTTCTTATAGACATACTCAACATTACGCGCTTTTGTCCCTGTTTCACTGAACATATACCAAAGATACTTGGGATACTCTCTCACTCGCTCAATCTATTCTCTCAGCCAACCCTCTCCTTCCTACATTCTTACATATCATCCATTTTGTCTTTCTCACATTCACAGTCAGTCGTCTTCTTCCAAAATACCCTTCCAATCTCCTCTTCGTCTCTCTCATCTCATTCACAGTTTTTGCCAACACTACCACATCATCCACTTATTCCAGGCTCCATACATTCTTCCCTCTCACTACTATTCCCTACTATTAAAAATAAAATTCTCGAATTTGAAGCCTTTCTAATTGAGAACAAAAATGAATTCAATACAATATGACTTTGTGAACATTGGCTGAAGGATCATGAAGCAAAATCATTTATTATTGGAAATTATTCCACATCAAGTTATTTTTCACGCAAACAATATATTCATGGAGGTGTTATGCAGATGAATAAAACAAATAATAATAGCGAACCGTTAATAAACATAAATCATTTATCCATTGAAAAGACATGTGAAGTGTCCGCGTCATTATTTCGTGCACTTGAGCTAATTGTAATTAATATTTATCGAGCCCCTAGCGTCAATTATAATGATTTTTTGAAAATTTTATGTAAACTGTTTGACAACATAGATCGTATTATAGTAGGCGGAGACTTTAATGTAAACTTCTATCCTCTAGATTCTCAAGCCACATAATTGTGTGACACTTTATCAACTTATGGTTTAAATAGACATGTTAGTTTTAAGACTAGGGGTGAAAATTGTATCGACAATATTTTTTCCAAATTTAGAACAATCGTGCATATCTGCAGCCTTTTTAAACGCTGAACTATCAGATCATACAGGAATTAACCTAACCTAACCTAACCTAACCTAACAACTAATTATGTCAGACTAGTGACAGTGGAAGGAAAATTTGATTTATTCAAAACCAAAGTAATTTTAATGTTTAAAAAAAAAACGCTCGATGTAAGTACGTTTGAAATATCATTTTCAATCAGTTGCTAAGGTAACGAGTGAGTGAGCGAGTGAGAAAGTACTTTACACTAAGTCTTACGCCACTTTATTCACCCTAGTGTCAGTATTACAAAATTATTACAAAAAGTGTTCTTACCGTGTTATTCTCATATTTTATGGACAGAATTAAATAAATCGGTGTTAGCCTCTTCCAGTTCATCTTCTGGTTGGTATTCGTTTTCACACATAATTACGAAATTATTACATTAATCGTTAACAAATTGTTACATAATTCATACTTATTTTTAATTTTCAATAGCAATAACACGCCTGCCTTCTATAATGAATAATATCAGAAATAAATATTCGTCCCGGTTTATCTCATACGTTTTATGGACTGCATTAAACAAAACTCTATGTAGCACTTGATTTCGCTTACTTGTGTACCGTTTGCACAGGTCCACGCGTGAGAGAAATTCATACTTTCATCACTTGTACTATAACATACTATTGTTCGATACCTGCCGAGCAAGTGAGTATGTATCCATAACTACCGGTGAGTGAAGGTTCCACTTTCGTGCATCGCTTTTCGCTCAGTGGTTTTTCATTCTCGCATAATGATCTGTCATTGTGTAAATTTTTCCAATTCTTTCTGATAACGTGACGTTGACTTTTTATGCAACATTTGGTACCTTGCGGCATTTGTGACGTCCAGGACATCATCAGGAACATATAACTCTTCATCATCCATTTCCACAATTTGCACGTAACCACTTTATTGACGTTACAAAACTTTAAATAAACCAGTTTCTTTGTTAATATCGCACTTTATTTTTCAGTGACTCGAGTTTTGATCATAAGCTGATCATTTTCAAACTTAAAGTATCATGAGTTAACGCCTTTACTATCTATCAGTTACAAAACTTTGTTTATTTTGTTTTTTTTTTCCATAGCAACAAATCGCTCCGGACATGTGATTTTTTTTTTTTAATAACGGCATCGACTGCTATGGTCATTAGCCGTACATGTGATTTATTTTTATTTCAAATTTTGAAGACAAATTTACAGACTTTCTGGGGAGGTATCGAACAAAACCAAATGCAGCACTTGAGAATAAGGCCGTTTTCATTCACTTGTATTGCATCGTCCACTCAGCTGCGCAATTTGCGTGAACGAATGCTTTGCCTTCGTCACTGTAAATAACTATTAAATTGAAAAGAAACCATGGAAATATAAATTTAAATAATTATTATAACATCAAAATCGGAGAAAGTATCATGCTGCCCACATCACCCTTTTCTCAGAAATCGTTGAAATCGCCTTTAGGGACCTCAAAACGAATATTACTTCGTTACGGAGAAAACAGAGAAAGGAACTTTGAAATGATTATGTATGTGTGGAAGTGTGTGAAGCATTATTCTAGTTATAATGTACTAATACATATTTTTTCTAATTACAGGTACGTTCTTCTAGTCTACTTCTTACCACTAGATTAATTTGTAAGTGATAAATTACATGTTTAGTGTTCATTCATTCATAATTTGATAATTGAACCTTCTGACCAGACCCTCTATTATTTCATTATTTAATTGTCAGTATGTGTTTGTTTTATTTACGTTTTAATTGGATAGTTTATGGCTCCATTTAATGTAATTATTAATATTGCGTCGGTTGGGTAATAGCCCATTTTACGTAAATAATAATAATAATAATATTTATTTGTGTTAATACAATAGTGTACACACGCCAGAAAGAGATGAGTAAATGCAATATTACAATATTACATAGTAGTAGACATAATTAAAACTAAATAAACTGTAACAAAATTTATAATAGCAATCGTTGCATTGCAATTTGCAATTGTCCAAATGATGAATTTATAAACAACAGTAAAACATATTAAATATTGGAAAAATCGTTGTTCAAGACTTCAAAAATGTAGTAAAAAACTTTCTTAATTAAATATGACTTTAATTTTGAATAGAATACATTATCAGCTAGCGATTTCAATGACAATGGAAGAGCATTATATATTTTAGGCCTATAGTAATTAATGCCTGTTTTATTAGTTTCAAGTCTGCATCGGCTATAACAAATTAATTGTTTGTTTCGTGTAGGATAGTTATGCACATGACCATGTATTGTATATTTGGATAAGTTTTGTCGCACATGTTTTGCGCATTCAAATAAAAATATAAATGGTACTGTTAATACATTGATGTTCACAAAAGCCTGTTTGCATTCATCCCAGTGTTCTGAGAGCGCGCCTCTGGATAAAGAACACGCGAGTTGCGCCCGAAGAATGTCCCCAACTTAAAATCTCGTATATAAGATGGGAATGAAAATGAGCAAAGTATGCCGATAATTATGTTGTCTGTGATAAGGCTAAGATTTCTTAGTAAGTATGTAGTCTTATTGAGCTTGTCACTTAAGTTATTGCAGTGTGTTTGCCAATTTAATTTTGTATCTAAGTGTACTTCAAGAAACTTGCAAGACCCATGCTCAAGATTATCAGTCTTTAATCAGAATGTTAGGTGAATGGTTTTCTCTGGATTTAAAGACAACTTATTTGCAGTGAACCACTCCAAAACATTGTTATTTATTAGATCTCTACTCTGACTCGTTATAGTTAGTTGACTTGCTAATGGAAGCAGTATCGTCTGCATACATAATAATATTGCCATTATCGACATGTTCCGGAAGATCATTAACGTAAATGAGGAATAATAGTGGCCCAAGTATTGACCCTTGAGAACCCCATAGTTATTTGTTAAAGCATTGGACTTACTCCCATTAACAAATACAAGTTGAGTGCGATCACATAAATATGAATTTAGTAGGCGGCAACTGTGTGGATTAAAATTATAATAATATAATTTCCTAAGTAAAATGTCTCGAGGTACACCGTCAAATGCTTTAGTTGGGTCGAAAAATGACGTCCTAACTCAAAACTCTCTACAATTTCGTTAACAAAAGCTGTGACCGCATTACTTGTTGATCGTCCCTTGCGGAATCCATATTGATTATTATGCAGTACATTGTTGGACTTCAGAAATTTGATCATTTGATTGAACATAATTTTTTCCAATATTTTTGAGAATATTGGCTGCAGCGATATCGGCCTGTAGTTGTTAATATATGATTTGCCACCTTTTTTATAAATTAGAACTATACATGCCGCTTTAAGGCAACTAGGGAAAATTCCGGATTTTAGACATGCATTTAATAACTTTGTAAGGTATCAGAATTACATTTACTAAATACTTAAGAATATTAGATGATATTGAATAAATGAGTTTGATTTTTTAAAGCTATTAATAACTTCTCTAACCTGTATCGGACTAACTTCTTCGAATGAAACTATTACAAAGTGTATAATTTTTTACGATGAAAGTGATCTTTGTTGAATCCATTTTAGATATTAATCTTCTGAATTAACAGGACAATTATTGTCATTACAATGTTTTTCCTTGTTTTGGTTTATTAGCAACCACATTGCTTTTTGCTTATTTGCAGATTTTTACTTTCTCCGTTACGAAGTACGAGAAAGTATTGTGATCGTGATTTTTTTTTCAAAAATTTTTTTTACGGGAATATCTGTTTTGGAGTCCCTAGATGCCATTTCAACAATTTCTGGAAAAAAAAAATTTGTGTCTGTGTGTGTGTGTGTGTGTCTGTGTGTGTGTCTGTGTGTGTGTGTGTGTGTGTGTGTGTCTGTCTGTGTGCGCTGTATCTCAAAAACTAATAGAGCGATTAATATGAAACTTTGCACATACGTCTTATTTGATAATCTGAAGAACTGAAAAGCTTTTGGTAAAATTTCGTACACCGGAAGTGGGTGTTTACCTTAACTGTTTTTTGTTTTTTGCCAATATTTTCTTAAATATAAAAAATATCACAAAAACATTTTAACAAACATCGAAGACAACAAAGAAATGAACATCTTTTGTTTGAAAATATTTTTCATAAAATCATTGCTATTCGAGAAAAAAATTTATTATTTTTTTTTAATTTTTGGTTTATAATTATGAAACGATAATAGTTACAGCAAATTTATATGACTAATAATTGTAGACATTGCCAAAATTAACAACTTTAAAAGAATAAGTTTTTTTCGAAATCTCGTTATTTTTTGAGTAAACCGAGTTTTTGAATTTGATGTATATTTTTTCCATCTTTCATGATTTTGACGTTTTAAACGTCAGTTTCATCCGAGTTTACGCAACGCTCGATGTACATTTAAAATATGATTTCAATTGAAAATAAACCCATGAAAACGTAAATATAAAGTCGGAGAAAGTAACATGATGGCCACATCACCATTTTTTAATGTAGTTGACATTTGCAGCTATTCGTGTTTCTTGCAATTTAATTCTATATTTATTTCTATAATTTATATAACAATGTCTGGAGGCATCTTCTTTTATCAATAAGAGGATTTCACGCATATGTTTTAATTCATTTGTATACCAAATAATACCGTTATCAGATCTTTGACGGATTTCCTTTTGTGGAAAGCATTCCAAAATATAACATTCCAGAATGTTTATGAAATAACTAAATGATTCTTGTACATTTAGGGCACCATCACAAAATGAAAAGTCAGTTATTTCTAGAAGTGAATATAGTTGAAACTTTCCCCATTCTGTAATACGCCTAGTAATTTTAATTGTGCACTCTCTAAATCAGTGGTGGGGAAACTTTTTTTAAGACGGGCCATTTGTAATAACTAGACAATCGTAGCGGGCCAAAGAATAATGCTTAATCGTTAACTAATTTATGTGTTCTATTAACATATACATATATTATTACATACACTTATTATTTTAATAGTAAAAAAGCAAAAGGTAACAAAACTATAAGCACAAAATATAAAATGAATTTAGTGTAGTTCTTGATGTAAAGTATTATCACTTTATTTTCTGGTGTCATTACTGGTTGATGTTGCATGAGAAAAATGAAATTGAGACTGTTTCATCAAAATTTCATCATAGTCCGGTTCCATTTGCGAAGCAGAAATTCTTAAAACTGATGAAAGGTGCTCATCTGTAATTCTGTTTCTTAAAGAAGTTTTCCTAAGCTTCATTGTTGAAAAGATTTGTTCGCATATATAAGATGAGCCGAACATTGTCATTATCTTCATTGCATGAGTAATTAGATTTGGGAAATTATCTAGACTTAAATTTTTATAAAATTCTAGTAATGGTACTGTATGAAAAGTTTGTTTCAGGAGAGTATTACAGTTCAGTTCTATTAACTCAAGTTGAAATTTTGCATCAACTTCTTCGTAATTAACATTGAATGGGGTCGCAAAAATACTAAACTCTGGTTCCATTTTTCTAAAGTCCTGAAATCTCCTTTCAAATTCTGTAGATAGTTTTCTCAAATTAATTTCGTATTTTTTAATTTTATTGTTCTATATAGTGAATTTTAAAGATTGTATTCTTGGAAAATGAGAAAAATCAGATTTAGAGATCTGATTAGCAAATAATAATAACTGTAATTTGAAACTTTTCAGGTATTGCCAAATATCGTGAAGAAACTGATTTTTTCCTTGCAATTTGAGATTAAGTTTATTCATGTGTACGAGGAGGTCTGTGAAAAAAGCGAAATCAGAAAGCCACGTTTCGTTTTCTAAGACGTCAAATTGATTATAAATGTCTTTATCAAGAAGAAAATTCACAATATCGTCTTTTAAATCCCAAATTCTTTCAAATACTTTTCCAGCACTTTACCAACGAACTTTTGAATAATACAGGATATCGGAATGCTCAGCATGTACGGACACCAAAAATTGTTGAAACTGGCGGTGTAATAATCCTCTGGAACGAATCATATTTACTAGTTTTACAACAATATTAAGTATATGGTCAATATCTAAAGCCGATTTACAGAGAGCATCCTGATGTATAAGGCAATGCAAAAAAACAACATCATTTTCCGGATACTTAGAATTAAATTTCCCAACAAATCCTTGATTGATTCCAACCATATTAGGAGCACCATCTGTAGTTACATTACATAGCTTGTCAATAGGTAAACAAAGTTTATCGATGCAATTTTCAAATTCACAAAATATATCGGCACCAGTCGTTGTTCCTTTCATTGACTGCAGCCCTGCAAGTTCTTCTGTAATTTCAAAGTGGGCGTTGATTCCTCTTACAAATATGAGTAACTGCGCAATATCGCTGATATCTGTACTTTCATCCATGGTAATTGAATAAAAAATAAATTTTTGAGTTTTTGTAGTCAGTTGTGAAATTAGATTTTTATCAATATTTTCAATTCTCTCGGTGATTGTTCTTCTTAAGAGAGACAGTGACTAAAAATCCTTTTCCTTGTCAGGGCACATAATATCGCACACATCTATCATGCACTGCTTTATAAATTCACCATCTGAAAATGCTTTATTAGATTTAGCAATATTATAAGCCAACACATAACTGGCTTTCGTAGCGCATCTTTGAGAATGATTAGCTCTCTGAAATAATTGTTGTTGACTTGATAAATTTTTTATTAAATCTTTCGACTTAATTTTTTTCACCTCTTCACTTAACGATGAGTAGGAGTGGTTTTCATGTTTGCTCTTGAAATGGCGTTGAATGTTATATTCTTTTAAAACTGCAACAGTTGTATTGCAAAGTAAGCACACAGGTTTTTCTTTAAATAAAGTAAAGAAATATTTCCACGTCCATTCTTCTTTAAAAACTCGACATTCTGAATACACTTTTCTTTTTTTAACATCCATTTTAGACGTTACCTACTACGGAGAACAACACACAGAAACGCAATTGACGAAAGCTTACTGCTAACTAATGCTCTTACGCGGGAGTTTGAGGCACTGGGAGTTTGGAGGATTACACAAACAATTACTCGAGTCACAGCGGGTCGTTGCAGATGACTGACTAAGTCGCTAACTAACTGATCTTCGGGCGGCCTCGCTTGTATTTATACCTACCTGCGAGAGTGTCTGGAAGTTTCGAGCGAAGATGAGTCATCTGTTTAGGTCGGATGGATTTGTCCAGAATACTATTGTGTTTTGAATATCGTCGCAGGTAGTTTTTATGCGGGTCGTCACATTACGAAGTAAGAACGCGTTCAAACATTCTCACGACGGCACTCTTAAACGGGCCGGATTAAACCTTTCCGCGGGCCGGACTTGGTCCGCGGGCCGTAGTTTCCCCATCACTGCTCTAAATATATGTCGATGCTTAACTATATCATAAATTCCAATGTGATCTGAAAGTCCGGGATCCAATGGATAAGTTTCTATATCTTGAATAATTAAATTAGAAAAAAATGTTGTCAATACAATTATTTTTTCTTGTATTAAAATTTACTTTGTTGTACATACCATACGATTTTAAGAAATCACATAATTGAGTAGCACGTGAGTCATTCGTACAAAATTGTACATTGAAATCACCGCCGATAATTATTCCTTTATCAGAACTTATTTGATCCAAAACCCTGGCTAGAACAGCGATTAAGATTTTTATATCACCCTTCAGTGATCTATAGATATTAATATTATATGAAGGAAGGTATTATGCAGCTAACTCACATTCCTTTTCTATTGATTGATTGTTAATATTCTGCAAGTTATTAAATGTTATATCATGTTTCATTAACTGCATGACACCTCCATTAATATACAGTGTACGAGAGAATTGCGAGCCTAAACTATACTTGTCTATATTTACTGAACAAGTTTCATTTGGTCTAAGCCAATGTTCACATAAGCAGATGATATCAAAAGTATGATTGCGTTCAGTTAGAAAAGCCTCGAATTGATTAAATTTATTTCTAATGCACTGCATATTGATAAAGAACAGTTCTAATATTTTACTTTTTTCATTGGTTACTGTGATGCTGCTTGTAAGCGATTCTTCAGCTCGTTCGGGGCTCGTCGTGGGAATAAAAACGGCTCACTTGTGCTCCATCCGGCCAGATCATGGGGTTTTGTGCCAGTTCAAGTTCCTCGAATGGTATGGTGATTTTGAAAGATGTATATTCATCAGGAGGCCTAGATTGCAGTGTTTCACAGTCAATTACAGATATCTTATTCTCATCTAGGTGCTTTTTAGCTCCTCTTGACGTATACTCGGGTGCAGGGGCGGCTCGTTATATAGAGAGCCAAGGAGCCATGGCACTAGCTGTAGTTTCAAGCTCATCAAGAATTTTTAATTAACGCTTAAAACACTTTACTTTGGGCTAGGAAGATAAATAGTTCTTTCTTGAAAAGAGGAGGGGGTATATTGTATAAGTGACTCTACCATCAACATATTCCACGAGCCGCTACTGCTCGGGTGTAGTCTATAAATATGAAGATGTGCTCGCTTTTTAACTCCTTTTACCAGTATTGTTTCCTGAGATTTTCCTAGTATGTGTTTCTTTTGATTATGTTTCTTTTCTACTTTACGCCATTTCTCGTTATTATCTATAGCAGTCTGTGTAAATTCAACTTGAGGTGGACATTCTGCGGTATTAATGTCGCTCGATTTAGATTTTTCAATATTATAACCATTCGAATTTTGTCGACGAGGGTATCTATTAGTGGAAACTGGGTTACCTACCGCAACTGGCTATGCAGGATTTTTCTTAGCGCGACCGCCTTTCGACACTCCTGCTGCAACTTCACTGTTATTGGCGGGAACAGAGTTTGTTGTAACCTCTTCATATAGAATCTTATATTTATTACATTTCACTTCAAGGTAGTTAACATTTTCCGTGAGTAACTCATTGGTTGTTGTCAGCTGCTCCACCAGCTTTTTTAGGTGGTGGAGTGTAAGCCTCCATTCTAAAATCCACGACATCTCGAGGTTGCGAGATAATGGATGATGGCTCTGTTTCACGGGCACTTGCAGTTTCGCTGGTATCACAGTGTTTGGTGTGGCGATAATGTTGATAACACTCGGGATGATAGTTCGAGTTGCACAAAGCGCTGGATTTATCACTTCCTTTTTGCATTTTTCACAAATTAAATCTTTTGCCATTTTAATTGCCGACGCGTTCTATACGTTCACGAACAATGTGAAATATACCATACTACAAAATAAAACTCCAATGATGTTATAGAGGATAGATTAGTATCTATCAAACATAGATAATAACTAAGATTTATTGAGGAATAATTGATGGTTTTACTTTGAAAAACTGATATGTTAATCAATCATTAAGTAATTTGAATAAAACTGCCTGTATGTGCAGAAAGAAATGGTATTTATTAAAAATATTAGATTTATCGTAAATGTTGTATGTGGTCGCCATTTTCTTCTTGAACAAAAAGTAACCTTTCTTCAATGCTATAAACCGCATATCTGAGTAGGTCTGCTGGAATATCTGCTATGTTTTGTGTAATGGATTGCTTCAATTGATCGATTGAATTAGATTGGTTAAAAACACCCTTTCTTTTAGATATCCACATAAGCAAAAATCTGTAGGGCCAACATTTGGCGATCTTGCGGGCCAAATTACAAATTATAGGAGATTGCCCACTGACAATAAGGTCTCCAAAAGTGTTCCTTAAATACTATTTTACTGGGTTAAAGCTATGCGGAGGTGTACCATAATAGTATATTGTACAACGAGCATATAATGATAGCAAGTCGTTCGAGTGATCAATGGCCATTATATGCGAGTTGTACACTATACTTTGTCCACGACAATATAATACTTTTGTTTTTTTTTATTAAGAAGTTATATAAATAAAAATAGTATTTATTTTTAACATTAATTTAATACAGAGAGAGACAATCTTTATTCAGACAATAAAAACATAAATTAACAAAAGTAGAGTAATTCGAAATATACAAAATGAGGTTGTTAGTCTGTCTGGGCTATCGACCGAATAATTTAATACAATACAATATTATTTAGTAATATTAAATGTAATATTTGAACAATTTGTTAAATTAATTGCAGGAATAGAATTGATATCAAAACTAAGATTTTACTTATTTGTTGAAATATTTTGATTGCATTGATAGGTTTGGTGTGTATTGTCAATGGAATTATTCATTTGTATTAAGCTAGATATTTTTTTAGCTGTGTCTGTTTTATTTTTAATGGACTCTATTTAGCCTTCTGCTACTGCTGTCGACTTCCATCCGCTGTGTCCTTTCAAGGCCGTTATGTCGGCACCAGCATCAACAAGCAGCGTTGCAGAAGATCTGCGGAAACTGTGTCCAGAATATTTTTCTGAGTTCGGCAATTACAAAAATGTTGCAATGTCCTTTCCCATTTTAGTAAATTTATTAATTCCTATTCTTTGGGCGGTGCATTTGCCATTTTGATAATTTAGAAAAAATATGTTTGTTGTAATGTGAGATGGGCGGCTATTAATGTAGTTTTTACAAATTTTATAAAAATTATCGGTGACTGTAAACTTTCGAGTGATTTTTGTCTTTGTATTGGGCACATTTACTAAAAAAGCTGATCCAAGATTTTGCAAATCATTCGTTTTCATGCAATACAGTTCATTAGCCCGACAAGCACCCATTACTCCCATTATTAATGCAACCTTAAAGAAAGAAATTAATGATTTTTGGAGAGAAAATTATTTAAATCTTACCTTTGTTGCCAGGTATTTATCATCAGAGGCTTTAATAATAAAATCATTGACATTTTCTGGAGAAAAAGTGTTGGCTTTTTTGGGTTGAAATCCTTCAGATTTTCGTTTTAGCAATGCTCGCAATTTCATATAATTTTCTATATGTATCCCATGATAAATGTTGATCGTACTCCTAAGCATTGAATAATTGGACCATAATGTTGAGGGTTTATATTTTATGGATAGTTCTGTAAAATACACCAATAAAACAGCTTACGAGCAGGAATTGGTTTTCTTTTCCCTTCTCCATTCCAAAAATGATTCATACGCCGCTAAATACGTTTTTCTTGATTTTTCGGGCAATAAGTTTAATGATGCAATTTCTGCAGCTTCTTTTATATTTGGCGGTGTTAAAGAAATCTCGTTATCACTGTCGTTCTCCATTTATCTTCTAATTTTTGATATTAAACGACTTCAAAACTCTTTTATAATGTAAATGATTTTGACGTTTCAATTTATTTATATGACACTTCGCGGACTACTAGATAAAATTTTGAAAATGATAGTAAACAGTGAATAATGATTAATCACTGACTGTAGTGAATAATGAATATAGAAACACAAATACAATGAGTATATTATAAGATAGTCGTGGACAAATATATTTTCAATGTGCTATCCTAATAATGGTATTGCATAATCACTAAGCATATTCAAATAACGTCCATTTACTGTAACTACTCTTAGATCATTACGGGTACCAAACTGTCGAAAGCCTGCCGTCCACATTCGTAATATCATTGAACAAGTCCAATGCGAGTTTACAGAAGGCAAAACCATTTCTTTTCATAAAATAAATTGTGTTCTAATGTGAAAAACCTGTAATGACAATTGCATGCAACGTTATTTTTCATGCAACTGGTTTTAAACAAATTTGTTGTTATGATGACCAAAAGGTGAAAAATAAAAAAAAAAACGTTTTCCCTGTGAGCTGATACTGACCTTATTTTCAAAAATGCACCAAAATCAGCCATGATACGAGTAGTTTAAAATGCTACTTACTTTTGAAAAACCCTATACATCAATGGTGGTTTTTCTGAAAGGTACAATAACTAATCACTTCTTACTAACCGTAACTCACACAACCGATTCAATAGCGTAACAGTAACCGATTCCATAACGAATTACTTGTTAGCTATCAGTAACTCATATAACCGATTCCACAATGAATCTTAGTCGTAGTAACAGTAACCGAATCACTGAATCAATTATAAATCACTTTTTCTTAACAGTAGCTCTTTTAGCAGATAGTGGAAAATAATCATGTAATAATATTAATAATAATAATAATAATAAATTGTCTTTATTAATGAAAAGGTAATTACAAATATTAAATTTATAAGAGTAGGCGAAGTTCAGTTAGTTTATTCAACTATTAACTGCTCTTACACTTAACCTACTATATCAATTAAATGAAAGTTAGCATTAAAATTAAACAAATAAATACAATAAAGATTGTTTATTTCTACCCACAGGACTAACTTGAAAATTAAACTAAATTGAATTTGAAAACTTTAAACTATAAAACTGAACCCTAAAATATGTAAAAATTAAGTAAAAAGCCATCTGCAGACGCATTTCGAGATTTATCTCTCATCAGTGCAGCTTCGCATTTAAATTGAATGTTAAAGAATAAATACACTTACGTGAAGGTGATCGTGAACGTGAAGAAGTCGTAAACGACTGAGGAGATTATGGAAGGTTTCAACGAGTTTTATACCTGAGTGATTAGTGAAAGTACAGATGTAAAGAAATAAATGATCTTGTTTTCAGTTGGAGAACCGAATACACGATTAAATAATTTGTTTGTTACATACAACATTTACTTAGAAATATAATTATTTATATGGCTATCGGCTAAATAAATAAGTAATTATAAAATAACAAAAAATCTCATACGCACATCAAACGTAACAATTACTTCTAAGCATTGTAAACTAGGAATGCTAACAAATACATGAGTTAACATCGTATTGTAAGGGCTTCATTAGTAGGCGGGTCCTTTCTCCATTGCATTTACGTTAAATTGTTAAATCAGGTCCTGTTTGTAATCTCATCAATCAATCAACTTTGATATATTGCCGGCCGTATTGTCTCAGGTCCCTCAGGAAAGCAATCATGTCTTCGAATGCCTCGATTAAGGTCAAGACCATGCGTCGCTGACGACATATTATCTTCTATTACTTCTGGGCCGTTATATAAAGTTGGGAAGTTTCGAGTTTGCGGTTATCTGACACCGGATTTTGCACTTGAAACCCCTTTAAGTTAAAAATGGAAATAATTGCTTTATTTTATAAATTTAATAAACACGAAATATTTATATATTTCAAATGTATCCCTTAATAATTAAAAAAGAGAGGTATTCTACAACTCAAAATACAAAATTATTAAGAATAGTAACATATTATTTTGAAACAAACTCGTATTGTGTATTGGAATTCATTTTTGTCGGAGTTTTCTTCTAATTTTTATAATCTGTTTCAATTATTACATCTAAAATTCTCTAAAAAGGGAAACAAACACAGACAAATACACATACAGTTATTTCTTTTTAGTGATAAATTAGTGAGTGCTGGAATGAGCATTCTTAAACGATTTTGGGTAAGTAATCACTTACAAACTAAATACTGGGGATTCTTAATCTGGGCTAGACTTTCTATGTTAGTATTGGAATTCTGAATTTGGTATTTACAAGAAAATAAACCTAAGGATTTTTTCTTTAGCTGGCCTTGCTTATAACAGGGATTTGGATATTGTTTTTTTTTTCTTGTGTAACTGTTTTAATTTTTACAGTAGAGGTCAAAACATGGTTCATGCAATGATTCAGATTTTTGCTTATTTCTTTTTTTGTGACTATTTTTTTGTTTCTACAATGGATTTTTTGTAGCCCTTCTAAAGCTAAAAAAAGACGTAAATTTAGACCTGCCGCAATAGCCACAAATGCTGCGTTAGTTGATATTTTTTCTGCAGTATTTATTCTAGGCTTGTTTGTGACGCCTTGACGGTCTTTGTGTGACCAATATTGGGGGTTGTTTTAATCTCCTCATGAAATTCAACTTACCAAATATAGTGATATAGTCCGTAATGTTACTTGTAAACAGGGAGTATGGTGAAGCTTTCGGATTTTTTGTTCTTGATGATGGTGGGATTTTTAAGGTGCCGTGACGTATAAATGATGTGTACATTAGTGTGTCTGTGTTGTCAAGTGTTTGTATTGTATTTTACTGGCACTCCTGAAAGCAGCGCTTGGTTTGGCTCTGACGTGCTGCTCGTCTAGCATGACCCCCCAAGTACCTGACGCCAAGAACCAGTATGCCGTTGTGTGTGATGTTGTCAATGTATTTATCTGTGTGGTGTCTGCCAAAGACAATGGCCTCGGTCTTACCGTTATTGATTCTCAATCTCTATCTCTCAATATGGTAGGTGATTATATCTAATGTGTCCTGTAGGAGAATGCTGATTATTTCCGGTGATCTGGATATGGCGAGGATCGCAGTGTCGTCTGTGGACAGGACAGTGGTGACTCTGAGATCCCTGCTAATAGCAATCTTGTTGATGAATATATTAAAAACAACTGTTCTACATGGCTGCCCTACGGGATGCCGCAGTATTGAGGTGTGTCTTGTTTACCAAAACAGCGAACAGTCTGTTACTCAAGAAATTTTGAATAATTTTGATGAGATAAAGTGGTATCTGTATTTGGGTTAGTCGATAAAGCCACAACTTGCTAAACGCCTTTTTGGTATCGAACCATACCACACACTGGTGCTTGTGACTTTATCGGCTATCTGTAGTGACGTGGAGTGTTCAATTCTGAATTCAAACTGCTGATCGATTAGAATGTTGTTGTCCGAAACGTGTTCTGTCAATTTAGCGTGAATCCATTTTTCCAGATATTTTCCAACTGTGGAGAGTAAAGGGTATCCGAGGTTAAGATGGTTAAAATTCCACCCGACTGGTATTTTCAAATAAATATAAAATATCGTTACTCGAGCTCTTAAATCAAGGCAACTATAGGTCCCATATAAAAAAAAAACAACCCTGTATGACTTGTTCTAAAAATCTGAAAAAAATCACATACATTTTTAAGCCAAATGCCAAATAGAGTGATTTTTTTCAAGATAATTGAAATACCCGTAAAGGATAATAAAACAAATAAAGTCAAAAAAATTGTTTTTGTCCACAAGGTTTAGAGCGGCGGAAAATCATTTGGTCATATGATTGCTATAAATAAATACTATACATTTTATTTTTTATCATGGTGAGCACGGATATCACCTCTTACAGCGATGTCTTGAAAACCCACAAGCATGGGTACCAGTACCGATTCATGGTGCTGTCCGCAAGTCTATTCAAGGGCTAATAAGGGTCTCCAGGGCAAAAAAAAACAGAGGACAACAAGAACATGGCCAAAATAAAGGGGCTAAATGACGAGGTGACCGAGGAGGACATTGTTAACAAAATAGTAGGGCCAGTAGAAGGGATCAAGGTCAAATGGACCCGAACATGTCGCTCAGACCTAAGAATTGCCCTCGGAGAAGGGTTCCGGGAGGGTATTAACAAGCTCCTCGAGTCTACGGTCAAGATTGGGAGGGCACGGTGCAGGGTCCAGGAAAACCCCACCAAGCTGAAGCCCTGTTACCTGTTACCTGTTACCTGTTACCTGTACTACTGTACAGCCGCCGGCTGTAAATTAGTTGACAGTAGGGTGGTCTGCCGAAAAAGTAACCAGGCTGGCTATGCGGAGAACTGCAAAGCAGAAGTCTACTACGGCCCATGCGCGGACCTGACGAAGGAGCGACCACCGGTCAGTCACGTCCCAGTTGGTGGAAGGCTGCACCAAAAGGAGGCCTCCAAAATCAGGCTGACCACTATGCGGGGAGCAGGCACTGTCATGCTATCGAGGCGGCCATTAATGCGGGGAAGGAGACAGAGGTGATATCCTCCGTCTCCTGGGATCCACGACGCAGCTGGCCTCGGAAGGTGTGCTCTTGTTGGGCTCGCTGATGAGCAAGACCTCTGCGGCCGTCTGTCTGGTGGTCGCATACAGCAAGTCATATACCGCTCGTGACCGATTGAGATTAACCTGAATCACCCGTATTGCGACGGTCCCGTCGAACTAGTAACAGATTCAGGTTAACCTCAATCGGCCACGAGCGGCCTATGACTTGCTGTACGCGACCGCCAGACAGAGGGCCGCAGAGCTCTTGCTCATCAGCGAGCCTAACAAGAGCAGACCTTCCGGGACCAGCTGCGTCGTGGATCCCAGCTACAGCGACCGTGGATACGGACGATCGCCGAATAATACAAAGAGGGTCAGGAAACGGTTTCGCCTAGGCGAAGGTGGGCATAGTTACTGCAGTTGCTACTTCAACCCGAATACTTCGACCCTTGAATACGTGGTGGCAGTGGAAGCAGCTGCAGTTAACCTGGCAGCCCTGTAAGGGTGAGCGTGGCTGGCGACTTCAATGCAGAGGCGAGGGACTGGGGTTTACGATACAGGACGCGTGAACTACGATCCTCCCGGATACGGCGGCGATACAGGGTTGGGTGGTATGCAATGGGGGTTCGAGCCGACGTGGATCAGGGAGACTCTCAATCCCACCTGGACATCGCCATGGCCACCAGCGAAACGGCTAGGAAAGTGAAAGACTGGAAGCTGGAGCCGGTGCAAACATTGAACGACCACCGGTCAGTCACGTCCCAATTGGTGGAAGGCTGCACCAAAAAGAGGTCTCCAAAACCAGGACCAAAGGATAGGACCTTGGGACCCGGGACGAGGAATCTCTCAGGCTCGCCTTCAGGGCCAGGGACAGAAAAGGCCAACTTATGGTCGCTCTACAAATGGCCTGGGGGGCAGCTATGAAACGAAGGATGCAGCACACGGGCTGCAGGCATGTCTACTGATAGACGCACGAAATAACGTCACTCAGAAAGACCTGTCCAGCGAAAAAGCCGAGGCGGATCAATCGTCAGTCAGGAAAGCGCTAAAACGGGCCATTGCTAGGAGCCAGAAGAGCTGTTGGTGGAACCTTTGCGACAAGGTAGAATCCAACCCCTTCGGTAAGCGTTACCATATCCACGGGTAAGCTATCTAAGAGAACCCGGCAGCAGGACGTAGACCCAGACATAGCCTTGAGGGTCATCAGGGAGATTTTTCCGGAGCAGGAGGCGACCGCGTACTATAAGCTACAGGTAAGAGGAGGTACCACCTGTCACATCTGAAGAGCTGAAGGCGGCGCTCAGGAACAGGCTAAATGGCACCGGGACCAGGCGGCAACACTTCGGAGGGGCCGAGGAAGGTAGTGTTCCCCACAAGATGTAGAGAGGCTGACCTGCTCCTCTTAAGAAAGGGAGGTACGCCGGCGGAACGGGCAGAAGGTAACCGACCCATCGCCTAATCGGCCATGCGGGCAAACCCTTATAACAGGAGATATAGAGGACAGGGGCTCTGGCTGAGAGACAGTTTGGATTCTGACGAGGCCGCTCCACTGCGGACGCACTCTCCGTGATCATGGCCACACCAGAGGCATCAAAGCAGGGCAACCGGAGGACGCGCCAGCTGTGCATCTTCATCACAGTGGACATCCAGAATGCATTTAACAAGATGGCAGGCCATGCCGGACACGCTGAGGATGAAGGGTATGAAGCTGTACCTGCTAAGATTCCTAGAGAGATATCTAAGCGATAGTTGGGTTACAGCCTAACAAAACAGAGTCAGCCATCTTTTCGGGCAGGTGATATTCCAAATGAGGGAACACCTGGGGATCCCACAAAAGACTATAAAGTATGTGGGAGTGACCCTGGACAGGTCAAGCTCCCTTGAACCACATATCCAGAAGACGACAACCAGAGCAGGCGAAACGGGTCGTAGGCTCGGTTGGCTAACAAGCTCTAAAGGCGATTGCTGGGTTCGACGACCTACTCGATCGTACTGTACGGGGCAGAAATTTGGGTAGGGGCCATGAGGGTCCAACACAATAGGAACAAACTTCTCATGGCCCAGAGGAAAACCGCCCTCAGAACGGTCAAGGCGACCTTCACCAGCAGTGCTGGTCATAGTTGGCACGTGGCCATACGACCTACTGGCCATAGAGCGGGCCATTTAATGAAAACGTGGCAGGAGCGATGGGAGCAGTTCATGAAGAGGAGATGGATGGCCACTCTGATCCCCAAGGTAAAGCTGTAGATCGAACGGCGCCGAAAAGAAGTGGGTTATCACCTGTCCCAGATGCTTCAGGGAGTACCTCCACAGGATGGCTCCTGAATCGGTCAGCATGTACTGTGGAGAGGTGGACGTCTGCAAGACACGACGCCGAAAGCAGACTCCACGCACCACTGACCCCACTGGAGAACCATTGACACGTTTTCTCACGATAACAGGAGGTCGAGGGAAATTGAGGAGAGAAAACGTCAGGAAAGGAACATAAGGTAAAACCAAGAAGGAAGGGCAGACACTGGGCGAGTACGCCAAGAGCAGGTCCACCGGTGCCTGCGATTCAGAGCAACCGTCCCATGAGGGAAGCAAAAAACAGCAGCTGAGCCCCTCACCCAAAAGAGAGTGGGAGGTGAATAATCCCAGTGGAAACACTGAGGTCGTGAACCCTTTAATAGGATTAAGTCGCCCAAAGAAAGGTTTTTTATATGGGTCTTACGGCTGCCTTTGTTTAAGGGCACAAGTAATGATATTTTCATATTTATCTGAAAATCCGCGTCGGTAGGCATTTTGACCATTTTAATCCGGGATACCTTTTATTGGTATGTAACTTGTAGGGTTTTCAGGGTTTTTGCCGGATTTGTTTATTGAAATAATAATAATTGATAGTCTAAAATTTTTGGTTTGAAAACAGGCTGTAAACAGTTGTTCAACCTATTTGGGTGTTTGGGTGTACATTAAAGACTATCTTGTGAATGTTGTCAATGGCTGAAGACTTTCGTCTTTTAAGTTGTTTAATGATGGTCATCAATTTCTGTGTACGTGATTGGGGTGGAGGTTTTGGGGGTCTGTTCATTTATGTGTTGTATGCTGGTGTTAATAATTTTGAGTGTGGTGTCGTCGCGAGAGTTTGATGTAAAGATGTCTTCGTATGTTTCCGCAAGCAGGTTGACCTTCGGTATATCTGAGAAGGCCCTTGTCTGAGCGATGTTCAGGTAATGGATGCATGAGGTGAGGAGCACTTAGGCAGTTTTAAAGGGCTGGTAATTTTATTCTATTCAATTATTTCTGCCCATCTCAGAAGGATTTAATTTTCGATTTAATTTGATTTTTGAGTAATTTTGATTGTGTGCTCAATGTGCGCAGGTAATGTCGGTTTTTATGCTTAATTATAGAAATGTGTGGAGGTAGTGTATATTAAGTCTCGGGATAGATGGAGCGGTGCTTATATTCTTCAGGCTGTCACCACCGCTAATGTTATTTTTCCAATTGGGTGGATGAGTGATTCCTTCCGGTGTGTGCTATATGCGGATGTCATTTGGTGAGGTGCCTAAAGAGTTCTCAATTCGTGTACACAGCTTCTTCTACTGGCTCTGCCGAAAGGCTAAAGGGGATTAGATTACAGGTATGCAGTCCGAATTCAGACCAGATGATAAGTTTCTTTTTGTGGACAACTATGTAAAGGTATGTGTGGTCCGAAGAAGCCGCTACGTTGATGTTGGTGGAGTTCACCAAGCCGTTATCTTTAGCGTTCTATAACACGTTCCGGGAACGTGGCATTTCAATCGTATTGAGCAAATGTGGACACAATTTTATCCTCCATTCTTGCTTCAAATACGTTATAAGAAGTTAACGCTAGACTTAATCCCTCGTGGCAAGAGTGGGACGAAAAGGGTGTGTTTTTTAGAATGTGCGATATTCTTACATTCACACGCACGTTAATCGCGCGGGATTGGAACGGGCCAGTCCTAGCGTGTGCGATTGCGCGTACGTGGAAGCACTTCTAATGTGTGGGATGATTACATGAGAGATGCAGGATTTGATTGGGATAGCCGTGCTGCCGTGCACCTAGCTTGCTTGTAGTGTCTGATAAAAATATGTTCACCTATATATCGTTTATTTATTTATTTTACCTGCTCCCGCTTTGTAGTTGATAAACTGCTAACTGTTTTCATCAATCATAAGCGACCCATTCTGAATGCATAGAGCACATAGAAATGTAAAATGTAACACATAAGTTGTTATTTTATTATAACACATATTAACATTGAATGTTAATTATTGTGCTGTCGATCAGACCATTTAAGAATTTGAATAGGACTTTTAAATCTGCTATGATGCGTCTTTCTTGTAAGCAAGGAATCATTAACTGGCAACCAAGATGTTTATAATTTAAATTAAGACACGGAATATGAAGCTGAAGGGTTGCTATTCTGAGAAATTTGTATTGAAGCTTGTCTAACTTTTTTAAGGTAAGGAGACCAAACACAAGAAGCATATTCCAAACCAGATCTCATTAATGATTGGTATAGGCAGCGAATCGCAATAAGTGATAGATCTCTACCCATTCTAAAAAAAAAAAACAGGCAACTGAGCCACGGTTTACAATATCAAGAATATGAGAACAAAAGTAACCTTGCTATAAAATATCGAACATAAAGATTACTTATTGGATTGATGAGGCTGTTACTTGGTGAAATCCCATAATATATCTGGAAAGTAAAACACGTGTGTTGAGAATTTTCACAAATTTTTAATGTCGAAACACTGCGACATATGTTTCAATCATTATTAATCATCTGCCTGATGAAGCCACTGTGTGGCGAAACATATGTTTCGACATTAAAAATTTGTGAAAATTCTCAACACACGTGTTTTACTTACCACATATAAAGATTACTAATTTCTATAATAAAACACTTTTAACTTTTTTTGTATAACTTTGTTTTTGTATATATTTTTGTGACTTAAGTTTCGGTAAGTATATCGGGTGTATACACATTGGCGGACAATCTACTCGTGGCGATATTCTTCCAAAAATTCTAAGCAGCTTATCCTGATTCTTAAATGTTGTACCACGCTTCCTGAGCCTTGACGAAGTCCTCAAAGTTTGAACATCCAGTCGTTAAATATGCGTTATTGTTCAATATTAATTTACAGAAAACTCTGCAATTTCGATAGTATGGCTAGTTTGAAAATTATTTGTCAGTGTGTGCTATCTTTCTATCTCAAATGTGTATTTTTAACACTTCTTAATTAGCCTATTTTCATAAAAAGTAGAGCCGCCAATGCCGACGCCCGCTTATGTCACTTTTGATACAACGAATTAATTCAAACTTGCTTGTTCCATTTTTTTGTTAATTCCGCTTTCCTCGCTATTATCGGTTTGTATTAGTTCCCGCGTATCAAAATAGACTTCTCTCGCCACTATTTACTCCAAATCTTGTTTACCTTGCAAATACATCTCTAAATAAACCCCGATCTATCATTATTACTATTCTACTCTGTCCCAACCAATATAATCCATCATGAGATTATTGAAGAAACAGGACAGCTCCTGAATGCTATGTTGCCAAATGTACATTTCTTTTAAATGGCTCCCGATGGCCTATGAGGCATGATACAACATTTTTGCATCGACTTTTTCTATTCAGAATTTCAGGAAGAATATCGCCACGTAGATTATCTGCCAATTTATACACACCCTATATAAGTTCTGTGGCATCAGTGAATGGTGGGTTAAGTGCATTTTTGTGAATATCCACATAACCAGAAACTAGATTTTTTTTCTTTCTTTGTGTCTAATGGACTAACAGATATTCCTATTACAACCACAAAAAAAATACAATTGTGACTCCTGGGCTGTATCTCCAAAATAGAACTTTTTTGTGAAAAGTGAGCCAAGTTGTTTTTCCCTACACCAAGCTGAATAAATTGTTGAACGTAGGACGATTTTCATCAGCGCAGCAGTGTTGAATCTCTTTTCAACCAAAAAAGAGCAAACACTTGATTCATTCGGATTGATTCAGTCTGTCGCGCGCAGTCAATGTGGTAAGGTGAAAATGTCAAGACGAACACGACTAATAATGCAAATTGCAACGCTTGAGAAAGTGCATGACCAAATAGATTCTTCTGGTGAGTTATTTGCAATGTTATTTAAGTTAAACAAAAATTTTAATCTCTTAGAAAAAGATCATTATGTGATTTTTCTTCTGTGTTGTGAAGCGTATTATTATGTGCCGTCGCCATAACGTTGAATGCATGTGGCTGCGATTTATAACGTCAGTTTTTATTTTGTGATGGTCATAAATTATTTTAGAACTATTCATTCTGTATTTCACCATCAGGAAAAGAATTTACAAATGTAATAAAGCAGATTTAAAAATGTTTAAGCATTTTGTTTTAACCGAACATTTAATGCAAAATTATTATTCCTTATACGTCACTTTTTAAAGGTTCAAGCCCAGCTCACTCATTTCCTGATGAAATAAGGGAACTTATTTAATGGTCAGACGATTCTTGTGATGATCCGGACTATGTGGTAAATAAGAAAGATTTGAATAGTGACGTTTCTTCACACCATGACACTCCTGTTCCTGCCAAAAGAAAGAAGCGTAGTGAAGAACGTAGGTTTTACATTATTTTTTTAAGTGTTCAATTTTATTTGATAGGAGGTTTTTTTCTATAGGGCCGACTAGCCCTTTACTGCCCACACAGACTGGGGATGAAGAAAATTTGACGAACTAACATGTCCATAAAGTTGATAATCTAACAAACGAAATTGACGAAATTGTAAATGACTCGAATATTTCTGGTAACACTCCAATCAATAATTTAACAAAAAAGGGAACTGTCCGAAAACGAGGATTAAAAGGAGATGCGGGGGAAAAACGAGATGGACGAAAAAAAAAACGTAATACTGGACAACAATATATGACTAAGTCAGAAAACAGAGAGAGAAAAGACCCAGGCAAAAAAAACTCCAGTCGGAACAAATTCTCTACTTTACTCGAAGTTAATACGCGTGAAACATTATTTCACGAATATTGGGACATAGAAGATTTTAATGGAAGGCTTTGTTTTATTGCAAGTCTTTTAAACTTTAAAACACCGAAAATAAAAACGAAAGTTAGGAAACAGATAACAGTCGAATACAATGTTGACATTAATGGCTCGCGAACAAAAATTTGCAAAGATTGTTTTTTGAAGATATTTGGCGAAACTAGACGGTTCATTTCGACAGCGATTCAAAAGAAACGAGATACTGTATCAGGAATTTTACCGGCGGATAGCAGAGGCTCATTTTCTAATGACTACGGCAAAATACTCAGAAAAGGTATACAAGATTTTCTTAATAAAATACCAGTGTATGAAAGCCATTATTCAAGGCGAGATTGCTCAAAAAAAGTTTCTATCCCCACATTTAACCATCACAATGCTTCACGAAGAATACAAAAAATCATCCGAATTAGGAAGCCGACTAGCTTCATTTGGAGTCTTTCGGAAAGAGTTTCACAAACTGAAACTGTTTATTAAAAAACCTAAAGTCGACACCTGCGCGACATGTGATGGATTGACCCTTGAAGAAAAAATCGCCCAAGTCGAGGATAAACCTTCGATATTAGAAAAACTATATCAACATCAATTAGACGCAGACCGAGCTTATGAGTATAAACGGATTGACAAGAAAAGTTCAGAAAAAAATTGTTCAAAGAAAACTATAACTTTCGACCTACAACAGTGCCTCGCGACTCCGTTGTTAAAAAATTCAGTATCTTTCTATAAACGGACTTTATGGACTTATATCTTAACAATATTCGATTGCGACCGAAACCAAACATATTGTTACGTATTGCACGAAGCCATGGCCGGTCATGGAGCCAACGAAATTGCATCGTGTCTCTATCATTATTTTACTAAAAAACTTGAGCCTTCCATAAAAACCGTAACAATGTACTCAGATTCGTGCCCTGGCCAAAATAAGAATAGCCATATTGCAGTCATGTGCTGGGTAGCCCTTCAAAATTCAAGCAACTTGGAAAGTATAAACCACAAGTTTCTTGTTTCGGGGCACACGCATATGGAATGTGACACTTTACATGCATTGATTGAGAAAAAAAAAATCCACGGGCCAATCGAACACCCGCGTGATTGGGTCTAGTTAATGCGTGATACTGGGAAGAAAAATAAATTTGACTTTACCGAAATGGAAAACACTGACTTTTTAAACTACTTTTCGCTGTTGAAAACATCCTTAATCAACAGAAAAAAGGACAATAACAATTACGCAATGAATTGGAATAAGGTTAGATAGCTGAGGTACGAAGCAGAGAATTCTGGAATTCCTTTTTTTTAAACAGACACTTGATAACGATAAGATTTTAGGACAGTTAATTTTAGAAGGAAAGGAAAAGTGTTAAAATGATCACCTCCAATTAGATATGCTCAATCTCAACCAATATCGGCCGAAAAGAAGAAAGATTTTATTGATTTACTCCCATTCATAAGTCCAATTTTTAGAAGTTTTTACGAGGGACTTACTTCAAACGATGCACCGGACGTATACCCCGATGAAGTAGAACTCGGGGATACAGCCAATTGATTGTAATAACTTTTTAGATTGTATTTAAATTTTGTTTTGCACTTTCTTAACTTGAAAATTTATTGTACCTTTTTCTATTTCAATAAAGTCTGTTACAATAAAGAAATATGTTCAAAATGTACCATTTATTGTGCACCGAACCACAAAAAAATATTATTATTAGTTGCAATAATCAAATTTTATTAATAATTATAATGATTGACACGCTTTGCACTATGAATTTAGTGTAAATTGGGCTATGTACATACATTTTTTTTAATTGTTATAAAATTATTGAAAATTTAACACAATAAATATAATAACCTTATGAGCATAAAGAGCAATTGCTAATTAAATATATTGGGGCAAATGATTTCTTTACAAATCATGCAATTTTGGAAAAAAATACAAACTTTAAATTTCAATTTCCTAAAAATGCAATTTTTGTACTTAACCCACCATTCACTGATGCCACAGAGTTATACAAAACAGTTCAGTTAAAAGTGTTTTATTGCAGTATTCAAAATGTATAACGAAGTAGAAGCCTCCAGCATAAGCAATATTACTAATTTCGACAACACTCTCCACAATATAGTTCTTTATAGTACATTGGGTTTTAATTGGATTGTTACCACAATAAAAAAGAAATGTACACTTACTCAAATTTAGTTGCAGGCTATTGAGATCACACGAATTGGCTATACGGTCAAGATCTTCTTGAATTTTTTCTGCGTCACTACTGTTTGTGATGGAAGAGGCTATCTTCAAATCGTCAGGATATAGCCAGGGTCAACAAAATTTTAAGACAATATAGTTTACGAAAATTAGAAATAAAATAGGACCCCTTGCGGGACATCAGAATCAGATTTCACTGAAATTTCGTTTGAAATACAATAATCAATTCTAACAAATTGTTTACGGTCCACATGAAAACTTCTTACCCAATGCATTATGTTATATCCCATAACGCCCTTACTTTAATTATTATTTAATTAATAATATTGAATTATAGTCTTGCTCTTATTTGTCAGAGTATAAATATTTAAATTGTAATAAATTGTTCATATTTTATTAGTAATGCAGCCCATCTACAGTCTCACGCCCAAGGGCCATATCTTATCACTAAGAATGTGCGAAGCCATATCTGCACCGAAGAATCTATTTTCTCGGTGCCCATTTCTCTCTCCCTTTTCTCTCTTTTAACTAGACTTATAGACAACTTATAAGTATCAAAGCATTTAAATGTAATAATATCTTTAATAAATATTTAGAAAAATATTTTAAATGTATTTTTACGAGGCCACGGTGTAAAATATACAGTATGTTTTTTTTTATCGTGGGCCATAGGATTTTACATGCTAAAAATTATACATTGTGTTAATGTATATTTTATCGTATAATTTTGAAGCAAATTTTAGTTACTAATATAAATCAATTATTTGTCTACATGATGCGCTTAATTAGAATAATTTAAACATGTTTTGTTCCATTAAAAGTGCTTTGCAACGATCGGGATACGCTGCAGAAAAGTTGTCAACTGCTTCCCTAAAATAAAAATTCCCTGACTTCTTGTAGAAAAATACAACTATTTCTCTGCTGGGCAAACCTCGTATAATTGCCGTTACAAATTCCACCCGTTCTTCAACAGTATAAACTTACATTTTCAAGAATAAAATCCGTTTGATTACTTGCCTCGCTAATCAATCTGACATTTTGTAAATTCAAGGTACTTTGATTATTTTTGCTCAGTTATTTATATTAAATAATTTCATTTTTTAATGGAATAAAACATGTTTAAGTTATTCTAATGCAGCGCATCAAGTAGAAAAATTATTTATTTATTACTAATTAAAATTTCCTTCAAAATTTTATGATAAAATATACATTAACATAAGGTATAATTTTTAGTATGTAAAATCCTATGGCCCACGATAAAAAAAATATACTGTATACTAAAACCCGCTTTCACAGCGCTGATAGACCTTATGAAAACATACCAAATAAATGTAATTAAATAATCTACAGAATCCCTATAAATGAGCAATGGTTTAAACAATTAGCTAACCTTAATTCTAGTTTAGGATTATAAAAAAAATTGATTTGTGTTATAGCCAAAAAAATTTAAATCTGAAATCAATGTTACTTTTAACATATTAGATATATTTTGCCCATATATGGGTTAAACGATGCGGATATCATTGAAATTCCGCAAACCATGATTAACGTATATCCCAAAAACTAGTAAAATTTTGCACTTTTAATATAATATTAATCGAAATCGTAGAAAAAATAGGATTTCCTACTCGAGATGAAAAAAATGGCATTTTCTTCTCTTCGAGGAAATCAAGAAAATATTTTTTTAAGAAAAGTTTAACTCCATTTGGGAGGAAGGACTTGGGAAATGGGAAAATTCAATGCTGTGTTTATAATTGTCACTCTAGGAAATGAATTATTACTTTTTTTGGTCTAAGACGCATCCACAGCATTTTTTTTTGTATTTTGAGAAAGGAAAACAGTGAACCAAAACAAAAACTCTCAACCATTGGTGCACTCAGGATTTAATTTAGTAAGGGACTGACTAAATTATTTTTATGCAAACTCATTAGGTGAATATAAACATTTATTTAGAGAATAAAATCGAGAAGATAGTACGAATGCCTGTTCCATCCGACGGTGGTGATGTGAGAAATATAGATATGTAAGATACAATAAACATACAGTTAATGATTAAAATAATTATGAATAATCATATTTTCTCCGGGACTTGGGACGAGACGGGTGCGCCACTGCTGTCAAACCATGTTGGTTATTTACAACTATAAAGAACAGCATTATTTTATTACTGTATTTGACTTTTTACTTTGTTTTGTGAATATAAAATACGGAATTTTTCAGTTTGAAATTCAGGAAAGTATGAAAATTAAAAGTATGGTTGACAGGAAAGCACGAATGTAGGAATGTATTGGCTTGGTCAGCATTCAGGCATGAACGATTTGTATTTAAATTATTTGTACAGATTTTAATTAAATCGAACAAATACTAGACATATATGAGGCATTCTTTTACAAATCGAACGGAAATATGGGGTCTATTTTTCTATTAGCCTCAATTTTTTTTACGCGTTGCCTCTACAAAATAAGCCAACCCGTATTTTTGCGTTTTTTTTTTCGTCAGTATTTTTTAAAATACAGACAGTTAAAGTTTTGAAAACTCGCTAATTATGCAAGTCTTTAGATCGTGATAACTCCCTTTCTATTAGTCGTATGTAGCTCAATTAGGGCTCATCTTAAAAGTAATAGAATTGTCTTCATTCTGATGTTAATTAATATTACTTTTGTTGTTAATTTATAATTATTATAAACAATTAAAATATTTAAAGTCATTTAAGAGTTAGTTCCTAATACATGTAGTTTTATGAAAGTTAACACTCAGTTGAAATTTATTTCACCCCTCGAAGACACTTACAACGGCCATTGTGTTCAGTGAAAATCAGAACCGCGATAACGCACAGTTGAATGTAGACGATTTTAATTTTTGCAGTTTAAGTTTTATTATAAGTAGACTTGATTTTAACTGTGTGCATTATGTGATTTGGCGTGTTATATTTTGTGAAAAAATGTAAGTAGTATATTATCATTCAATGATGGACATTTTAGTGTCCAATGCGTTCTTTACTATATCGTGTAATACTAAGTGTAGATTGGATTACAATGCCGAAAACATCAAAGAAATTACTTCAGCCGAAAGTCCCGAGCGATGTGTGTTGTAATCCATTTAAGTTGAATCCTCATCCAAAAACGAAAAGACAGACATTGAGAAAAGTGACAAAAAATAAATTAATCGAATTAAATATACCAGCTACAGAAGAATTTCTACAAATGGTTATTTGTACCTCTTGTCGCATCCGACATCGTAAACCTTCCAGTACAATTGAGAAAAAAACCAATTGAAACAACTACTTCCCTGGCTAGTGCCACGCCGGATATTGAATGATATGAAAGAAATTTGCACGTTATTACTAGTACTATTAGTAAAATAACATTGATTTAAGATCGTCTATTTCTACGTACAGGACTAACTTTAAAATTATTCTAAAAGTAAATTTGAAACTATAAATGATATTATTAAAATGAAAAATTATACAATTGCACATTTCAGAAAAGTGCAGGAGCGGCAGAGTCCTCGAGTACGAGTGAAGATGCCCAAAACGTCGTTGAAAGTGGAGAGAGTTCAACATGTTCAGCGGATGACTCACAAGTTTCAATTATGTCAGTGCGAAAATTAAATAAAGGGTTGGTTTTGATCGGAACTTCTCCTATCAAAGAAGACAAAATGCACCAGAAGAGATATTATTCCGAAAAACTACAGAATATAAATGAAGCACTAAAAATGAAAGTGTTTGGTACTATTTCACATGATGTACAGAGTGATGAGGATGAAGATGAGGAAATATTATACAAAAACTTAAAGAACGATACAATACAACAGAAGATAAAACTATGAAGATACGAATACTAACAATTTTCAGTCATTGGTCTTTCCGAAAAATTAAACAACATTTTGAAGCCACAAATCAGATGATTATCGTTGCAAAAAAAAACCGCCACATAAAAGGGAATATTATCAACTCCAAATCCTAAATCCCATCCAACGTTGGAAAGAAGCGTAATAGAATCGATAATTACATTTTATCAATCGGACACGCAGAGCCGAGTATTGCCTGGAAAAAGGATACAGTTTCCGTAAAAATAGACGCACTAAGAGTACAGATGCAAAAGAGATTGGTTTTGAATAATTTAAAAGAACTGTATCAAGAATTTAACACTGCGAATCCAGATGTGAAATGCAGTTTTTCAAAATTTGCATCTTTGCGACCGAAACATTGTGTATGAGCGGGAGCAAGTGGTACCCATTCTGTCTGCGTTTGCGCCATACATGAAAATGTTAGGTTATTAATTGATGGTGCAAATATTGGAAGATTAACAAGCGATTCACCGCAGGCATTAAAGAATTACAATGATTGCTTAAATCGTATGATTTGTAGTCCGTCTTCAACAAAATGTTATTTAGGAAAATGTGAGACATGTCCCGGTATCACAAATGTTATACAACAAATAGAAAATATAATAATAATTCAATTGATTGTATAACTTACAAAAGAAATGGACTACTGTTGACAGGACTACGTTGCAGACCTTAATATCTCCCGTAGAAGATTATTTAGAAAAGTTAGAAAATGGTTTATCCAAATTACTACTGCATTCATTTCTTATTAAAAAGCAAAATGGATTTTTAAATAATACAAAACAGTCTGCCACGAGGTGAATGCATTGTTATCTGCGACTTTTCTGAAAATTACGCTTTTGTAATCCAAAATTCCATTCAGGGCATACACTGGAACAACGATCAAGCGATAGTGCATCAATTTGCAATATATTATCGAGATATAGACAATGAAGTATTCTTTATTGGTGCTAAGTTAACAAATAATGTCTTACACAAGTCATACAATAATTAAACATCAAAAAAACGAAAGGTACTTGAGAGTGGCACACTGACCGCCACGCCATCACTGGTTGGAACACATATGTATGCACATGCATGCACGCACACACACAAGCGTTCACATACATGCACATACGTAAAAACATACATATATAAACGATTATCACAGATGTTCATTTTAAAATTTGGCGAGTGAATAAAAATAGAAGTAAAACAAATTAAAACATATTTACAATTTAAAATTTGGTGTATAAATAAAATAGACTGAAATAAATTAAAGCGTATTTACAATTTAACATTTTGTGTATAAATAGAATAGAGAAAATAAATTAAAACATATTTACTATTTAAAATTCAGTGTATAAATAAAATAGAGTAAAATCCCATATCACAGATGAAACATTAAAAAGAATAAAATAAAAAAGAATAAGACTAAACTTGGCGTCCGTACAAGGGAACAATTAAAATATAAATAATAAAAACATAAATAATAAATGGTATTATGTCTTAAAACTGTTAAAATAGTCCTCAAAGGTGTAAAAGGCGTGCATTTGTAAATAGTTTTTGCACCACCCCTTATATTGTTGTATATTCAAATGTTGGATATTGTAGGGTAGTGTATTGTAAAATTTAGAACAAAAATATCTCGTACCAGTTTTGGATTTTGACAAACGAAACTGTGGTAATCGTATATCATTTATTGCCCGGGTCTCATAGAAGTGGAATGAGCTATTGCATGTATAATCTGTGATATTTTTCTTGATGTGCAGAAGACATTTCATTATGAAAAGACAAGGCACTGTCATTATACCCAGCTTAATAAAATGTTCTCTGCAGTCATCTCTGTACTTGAGGCCAGCTAATACACGAATTGATTTTCTTTGTGCTCTGAATATATCTTGTAAAATTGTGGAGTGACCCCAAACTAGTATGCCATATTCTATGTGCGAATGTATCAAAAAGTAGTAAGCCTTCTTTATTTGTTTAGAGTGCAAAGACCTCACGAGGTTCCTCAAGATATAAACTCCCCTTGTTATTTTCTTTACCAGTTCAATACCATGCGTTTCCCCATGTTAGTTGGTTGTTAATTGAAAATCCTAGAAGCTTAATTGATGATTTTGCGACCGTTTCAGATCGTTTTAGCGAAAACACCTCGTGAACTGTTTTATTAGCGTTCAACTTGAGCTTATTTATATTAAACCAGCATTGGGCCTGTTCCATAACAAGCTGTAGTTAGGCTGTTGTATCAGCGATTGTCTCCCCTTTAAGTGAGATCGTGGTGTCATCGGCATATAACACAGTTGCGATTTTTGAAAATTGTGCGGGTAGGTCGTTTATATAGAGTAAGAATAACAGTGGGCCCAAAATTGACCCTTGGGCCACACCATGCACCAATTCACGCTCTTTCGACAATGTATTATTATATTGGACTTTCTGACTTCTATGTGTTAAATACGACGTGATTAATTTACAACTTAAGGGTGTAAAGTTGTAAAAATATAACTTCCTTAGCAGCGTTGCATGCGTTACGCAATCGAACGCCTTGCTAAGATCAATCATATTACATACAACAATATTACCATTTTCGAATGCATCAATAATGTAATTTACAAACGATTCGGTTGCCATTGTCGTGGATCTACCTGATCTGAAACCAAATTGCGAATCTGCCAGTATTTGATTTGTGTCCAGGTAGTGGCCTATTTGTTCGGCGAGAATGAATTCTATTATTTTGGAGAATATTGGCAAAATCGAGATTGGTCTGTGATTATTTTTATCATTAATGTCTCCTTTTTTATGTATTGGAATGCACTTTCCTATTTTCAGAACGTCAGGAAAGATTCCGGTTCTAATGGATCTGTTTATTAACTGTGTTAAGGGACCTACAATTAAATCCACAACTATTTTTATTATGCCAATATTTAGTTCATAAATATCTTTGCTAGATGTGTTTTTTAATTTACACACAGTGTCACGAACTTTGGCGATAGAAACCTTATCGAAACTGAAATATTGATTGTTATTCATACGCATTTTTAGCATTGGCTTAATTGGATCTTGTGCACCGTCAGGTATAGAATTTATAACTTGATCTGGGATAGATGTAAAAAACTCATTAAATTCGGTAGCTGTTATATTTGAATTACAATTATTGACAGATTTTGTATTTAATTTAGACTTCACAACATCCCAGACCGCTCTCGAATAGTTACAGCTGGTGTTTATATAGCGTTCATTGGCTTCTCTCTGAGCTTCTCTAATACATTTTTTGTAATCATTCCTCTTTCTTGTATATTCGGCTTGTGCGAGTTCATTTCTATTTTTCTCTAAAAAAGAGAAGATTATCTCGCATTTGTTTAAGTTCTGAGTTAAACCATTGAACATTTCTTATATTACTTCCCTATGTGTTTTTCGCGTTGGGGGAAACCTAATTCTGCGGATCGCGTAATTATATTTAAAAAAGACCCCCATGCCTGGTTTATATCAATAGAATAGCATATAACCTCACGCCAATCGTAAGCTTCAAGGATGTTATAAAATTCTATTTTGCCCGACTGTGTGATCGGCCTTACTGTTTGTTTTGTAGTTATATTTTGGTTGTTATCTATTTCAATTTATAATCCCCGATGGTTGGAGACACCCAAGTTAACTAATTTTGCAATATCCAAATTACCCTCATATTTGTTAGTGAAAATATTGTCAATGCATACTTGTCCTCTAGTAGCTTGGTTAGAGATTTTGTAAAGGCCATAGGATGCAAAGACATTACACAGTTCAATTGATTTTCGGTCATTTAGGTTGAAATATACATTGAAATCTCCACAAATATATACTATCCTAGAGAATAAATTTCCTAGCATGTTTTCTAATATATCCAAAAATTCGCCAAAGTTACCATTCGGCGACCTGTATATTGAAATTACGGTTACATTTAATTCGCTTAAGACTATACCTGACATTTCACATGTTAATTCCTGAAGGTGGTCTTTTAGGATCGTTATAACTAGTGATGGGATCATTCGAATGACGATAATCGATTAATTCGATTATCAAAATAATCGATTATCTCGAGAACATATTTTTTAATTCGAATGATCATTCGAATGATCGGTATTCGAGTGATCATTCGAATGATCATTCAAATGAGCATTCGAATGATCATTAGAATGACCATTCGAATGATCTATACTCGAATAATCATTCGAATGGCATTCGAATGATCATTCGAATGATTTATTTGAGCGATTGGTACTCGAATGAACAGTTCGAAAACTAGCTATTGGGATAATCTGAATGACCATTCGAATGTCATTATACCAATTTGTACTCGAATATATATCATTCAAAACTTTACTTAGTGTATTAATAGGATATCTTTCCCACGAAACATTACGGCGAAGTACTCTGATATTGTTTACAATATATTCTATATTATAATTTTATTATGATATATTGCTGAAATCAGAACACAAGTATTTATGAACGATTTTAACCAAATAACAGGAGTTCTGTTTTTAGTATTTAAGTCACGATAATTTGAGTAATCATTCCGATATCTTTATACCACTTAAAAAATAAAAATACTGGATTCACGATAATTCGAATTATTAGTCAAACTTTTATTCGAATGCTCATTTGAATAAATAATCGATTTTCATATCATTCGAATGATCACTCGAATAATCATTCGAATGATCACTCGAATAATCATTCGAATGATCATTCGAATAAATAATGGATTTTTAGATCATTCAAATAAATAATCGATTTTCAGATCATTTGAATGATCATTCGAATGATCACTCGAATTGTCATTCGAATGATCGAATCGATTTTCAGATTAATTCGAATAGTAATCATTCGATTATTGAAATCATTCGATTATGCCCATCACTAGTTACAACGTCAAACTCAAGATCTTCTCTCACCATTACCATGGACCCACCGTGTTTCGCCGTTTGTCTGCTGAAACAAGCTGCTGTTTGGAAATTATTTATTTTATAAGCGTCGGCTTCGTTTTGTGTCAACCAATGTTCAGTGAGAGCAATTACCATAATATTCTTATCGACCGTGTATGCCTCTAGCTCTTCAAGTTTGTTTCGCATGCACTGGATGTTGATGTAGAATAAAGCGGGAGTAGTATCGTTCTTCATATATTCTTCAGTTCCAGTGGAGGGGTCCGAGGGGTCTTCGCAGCTTCCCGAGGGCGGAATAAAAAACGCCTTACCATTACTCCATTGGGCCATAATGACGGATCTTCTATTTTCTCCAGGCAGCTGAATGGGACTGTTATTTTGAATGAAGCGTATTCCTCCGGTCGCCGTGAGTTTAGTTGTTCACATTCGATGAGTTGAATTTGATTATTTTCTAAATGGTTTTTTAAGTCCTCGATTTTTGCGTTTGGCTGTACTCTGTAGATGTGTAAATGTGCTCGCTTTTCTACGCCTTTTAGCGCAGATTGTGAATTGGCCTTACCTTGGATGTTCTTCCTCGGTTGCTTATGTTTACGCTGTATCGTCTTCCAGTTATAAGCGTCGTCTGCGGCATATTCTGATGTCTGTATACGGTTTGTATTGTTTTCATAATTTTCTCGAGGGTACCGTATTTCCGGATTGGCAGATTTTCCTTTGTTAACGGGAATTTCCCCAGCATTCGGCCTTGTAGTAGAAGTCGAAATCTGTAACTTGTGTTTATCCTTTTTTTGGTGCTGCCATCTTAGTGTTGGTGGCGGCATCGGTTTCAAAAATTGGTTGGTTTATTGTCTCGCTAGACCGTTTACAATTACAGGAATCTATAACTGCTTTTAACATATTTTGTAGGTTATTTATGCGATCTTTTAAACAGTAGTAGTTTTTGTTCTCGTTATTTATTAACGATATATGTGATTACATTGGTTCGTGTAAATTTTTATTGTTTCATATTAATATTATAGCTTGTAAGGGCATGAAAATGTTAGGGTTTATTAAAAGATTTTCGGGTCCTTTCTCAGCAAATACTGTTAGACTATTGTACGTAACTTTAGTGAGGCCTATATTGGAATATGCATCACCAGTTTGGACACCGTTTTATTTAGGTGCTCAATCTCAACTAGAGAAAGTGCAAAATAGATTTATTAAAATTATAGCGTTCAAGATGCATTTCACCCAGACTGAAGATACTGATGTTGCAAAATTTTTAAATATTGAATCTCTTAAACGAAGGAGATTAGTGATAGATCTATGTTTTTTATTTAAATTAATTAATAGTCATATTTCATGTGAGTTTCTTCTCAGTTTGGTAAATTTCTGGGTGGTGTCACCTATGAGAACGAGACAATGTTTTCCCTTTAAATGCAAAAATCATGCAACTAATTACGGTTTCCATGCTCCTGTATGTAGAATGTTACGCTTTGCCAATGTTTTATGTAATCGTTATAATGTAAATTTTTTTGATAGTAACTTTTATACATTTAAAACTAAATTGTCCAGAATTAATTTACTCAGGTTAGAATAATATGCTCTTTTTTGTTTTTATCGAATTATATGCTCTGTTATATTTAACTATATGGTATTTACTATTGTAAATGGTGTATCCGTGTAGTAATAATAATAATAAATAAATAATAAATAATAAGTAGTTTTCGTGGATTATCGTGAAAATGAAAAGTTTAGTAATGATTTCCGAATGTTTGCACCATGATACCATTGCGTTTCACGTTTTTCAAAAATATTTAATCCAATTTATAACAATTTAATTGTTAAACATTAAAAAAATAATTTACTTTTCTGATGGGGCAAGTGCTCAATATAAGAATTTACAAAAATCATTAATTTATGTTACCACGAAGAAGACTTTGGTATAACAGCAGAATGGCACTTCTTTCCGACGTCACATTGCAAACGACCGTGTAATGCTTTGGGTGGAACTTTGAAACGTTTAGCATCTAGGACTAGCCTTCAACGGATTAACAATCAAATTAATTAACGATTCAAACTCTGCAAGATTTGTTTACTTGGGCAAGTGAATCGTTGCCAAATATTGCTTGTCGATTTGTTACTAATGAAGAGTATGATGAGGAAGAAACAAATCTAGAAATACGCTTTAGGAAGGCTTTGACTATTAAAGGTACTTTAGGCTTTCATTGCATAATACCAATAAGCAAAAATAAACTACAAGCAAAGCAATTTTCATTACACGACATATTTATATATGCAAACATTTCGAAAGAGTAATCGTACAATCAATAACGTTTGATTAATAAATACATATACATTATTAATTACTTTTGAATTTATTTATTTCCTTATTATGTGTTGCTAGTCAACAAAAAAAACAGCAGCAATATTTATCGCGAAGAGCCGTATTGCACATCGATCCATTGTAATTAATATTAATATCCTAACTACATAGCATGTAGAGATTCTTTGATGAGGCTTAGAATACAAGCTGACAGTTTACATAAACCTGTAATTTTCTTAAGTGGAAAGTCGACATAAAAAAGAGTGAAAGAGCCCGTTTGCAATAACAATTCGAGTGCCTGTTCAGACATCAGAACTAGTCCAACAAAGTTGTAGGGACGTTGGAATCGGCGGCGCCGCCTCCGATGTAATATTACTCTATTCGGGGAAACAATTCAAAAACCTTTTCATGACTACGGGCGTATAATCAGAATGGTAATTGCTTCTCCACTCCAGAAAAGCCAGCGATCGATTTGTAAATACCGAGGGAGGTCGTTAGTAAATTAAAGCCATCCCTTAAAAATGGGATTCGATAAGTTGGCAATTCATTTTTTTACGGCGAGCGGCAGTTCGGTTTAATCTAAAATCAATTTCGCTACCTATTTCCATTTATCCACTTCGGGGTTTAGTGACACATACGAGGAACACAAGGGGAACGTCGGTTCGATACCACTATTTCCATTACTCAATTCTGTAATGTCGCTTTGTATTTTATTAGATTCGTCTGATTGATATCATCCGGCGGTTTGCGTGTAAATAATAAATGAAGGAATTCGATATCGTTTCTAGACTAAATTACAAGCTGACAAAAACCTTTTTATAGACGCCGACGGTAAAATAATTATAAATCGATAGGATTAGTCACAACTAGTCATCGTTTTATCAACAAGCCGGCGTCGACTTAACAAATGTTCACTGGCTTAGGATTTGAAATGAAAAAACATATAAGAACTTCGAAAAGCTGTAGAAGGCTTTACTAATTAATTAGGTCGTTATATTTGTTTAGTCTGGAGTGATTGGGTTTGAATAACTCTGTGAGGCACACAGTCATTCTATGTAAGCGAACTATACCCACTGGGCCATCTTCATATTTGAAGAAACTTAGACCAATTTGGGTTTCATTAGAATATTACTCAAATTCTTTCTTGGTGAAAACATCTCGAGGAGCAACGCCGGTTCTAGAAGTTCAAATGCCTCGATGCAGGAAAGGTTTGAACGCCCCGATCACAATAATAATTTTATTTTTTATAGTTACATTTAACTTTTGCTTGCGTCTTTATCCTGACCCACTAGCATGTCTGGTCGGGAGCCTTGATTCCCACCAAATTATCGACTGCACTGATGAGCGATTTACTATATTCCACTTTAAAAAAGTAAAGTATGATAATGTCTTGCATTTTATTTAGACTTAATGCTCCCGCCAAAATTCCCCATTTAAAGTGCAAATACCCTCAATATCATTATAACTTGTGTTTTATATTCATATGTCTTGTAGTGTATTGTAAAAAATGGCGTTTCTGCGGAAATAGGCAAATAAATAAATACGGGTGAGAAGTGAAATGGCGATAAGCGTTAAAATCGATATTTTATAGGAGAGAAGGATCACGTTCGCATTCCAAGATATTTTAAAATGACGAAATGATTATTTTTTAGTGTGTCTCCATGAAATACAAGACGTCTTAATTTTATGGGCACTTTGGTTCACTATATCCAAAAATAATGTTTCCGTGGTGACAACTCGAGGGGCACAAATGATAACACAGGGCAACAAAGAAAACACATATTTCATATTGCATGAGATTTTCCAACTGATTCTGAATATTTTGGCAATGCTGATTTCAAATCTGAAATCCGTTTTCTTCTGCAAGCTACGGTTATCATGCAATTTGACATTTTGATTTGTCATTATTTATGTAGTTTGGTGTTGAATTTATTTAATTGATCGCCAATGAATAACGTCAGAGTAATGGGGTTAGCCTACTTTTTGAGCCAAATATTTAAAAAATAACCTCCCGTTTTTAGTTTTAACATATTTTGCACAGGTGCCGAGGAATATCTCTCCAATCACGCTAGTTCGGTCAATTTGGACATCTAAAATTTTCGCCTCATTTTTCTGTTTTCTTAAAATTTTGTTCACCATACTTTTGTAGCAAGAAACCCCATGAATAATCTCCCGTTTTCCGTTTTTTTTTAAATATTTTGAACAGGTACCGAGGAATAGCTGTCCAATCACGCGCGTTCGGCCAATTTCGACATCTAAAATTTTCACCTCATCTTTCTGTTTTTTTTTTTAATTTGGTTTTATTTTAGTTATTTTGAGTAGGTGTCTGTTGAGCTAGCGTGTTCGGGCGCATCATTAGTTGCCATGTAAATAAATATTCCGAAATTAGTCACCTGCTGCGCCCCGAAAACATATTTCTTCTCGAATGCGCCGAAAGAAAAACAATCATTAGTCGTGTGAATTGTGTGTAAAGTACAAGCTTCTGGGTACTGAAACATTGTTGTCTTTCCGCGAACTGGGGCGCAACATGAGTATCAAGGTACATTTCTTGAACAGTCACCTTGATAAATTCCCAGAAAACTTTGGGGCTGTAAGTGACGAACAAGGTAAAGGCTTCCGACCTCATGATCATATAAGAGCTCTATCAAGGGTGATGGGACAGGAATACAATGGTGGACTACTGCTGGAGTATAAAACGAGATCGCCCTGAGCAAGTGCACAAACGGAAGAGCTACAAGCACAAATTTTTGCCGGAATAGAACATACCGAACCGTAAGCTATTAACCTTCATTCTGGGCCCATAATATGTCTATATTTCTGCTATCATATGTGATTTATGACTTGTTAAGCTTGAATTACATTATACTTTTTCCATCTTTTTTCGTCTAGATTCTTATTAAATTTTGCTTCGAGACAATCTAGTATGAATGTAATTCAGAAAATTCCATCCAATTTCCGTTCAAGTTTCTTGAATAGAAATATGCAGCCGGTCCTATATTCCGTTCGATAAAATTTTGCAAAATGTTCATTGTTGAATTGCATAAAAACGGTAGCTTGGGGAGAAGAAATAACGCCATATTTGGATTCAGCACACTCAAATTAGGTTAGAACAAGTACTTTTATCAATGCAACAAAAATTTTGTTGTCCAGTTTAATATGCGCCAAATAATAATAATAGTCTCGCCGCAGTTAGAGCGAATGTAAGGTGTGAACCACAGAATTTTGTTTCTGAGTTGGCCATGATTGAGAGAGAGAAACATAGCAGTCATGTCTGAGATGAATTCATTTTTTTTAAATCTAGTTCAATTGAATTAATTTAGTCTCATGACGTAATAATATGCGACATACCTCATTTATCTCACAGCCAACTCTGAAACAAAATTTTGTGGCTCACACGATATTATATTGCAATAAGCTTGTTCACGAATGCATTATCTAAAAAAGCATAGTTTTCAATTATTATTATTATCATTATTACTATGATAACATTTTTTTAATCAAAAAAAAAATTCTATAAGAACAGTACTAAAATTTTTTTTGAGTTGTTACCAACAGTGTTGAGTTAAAAATATTTACTAAAAAACGAAAATCTTGAATAAAAAACGAATTATTTAATAAATCATATTTTTTCCTAATTTTCCTGGATTTTAAAATAGAAATATACATAATAGACAAAGAAATTTGAGTTTTTTCTGAAAATTTTGATTAATAGAAAGAGACAAAAAATAAACTTTTTCCTGAAACCGTTATATTTATTCATTGGGTAAATAAATCAACTGTAAAACAGAAAAAAGAATGTATGTATTAAATTTCAGATTTTAAACACACTCTTATGACAGAGAAAATGATATAGAAACTAAAAATGTTTAAGTTAGAAACGCCAAAGTGGCGGAATCTATTGCCTAATTGTACTAATGTACTAATTTACTGATAGGACATGGGAAACAATATTTGATGTTATTGTTATATTTGCCGCCGTTGACATTCCTATATCTATCAGTAGTTGTGCCATTCGGATTGGGATTGATACAACAATTGGGCAATAGATTTCGCCACTTTGGTGTTTCTACCTTTAACGGTGTTTGAAATAATTATATTCCAATAGTAATTTCCATTTCTCCATCAGATTTTAACTGCGCTGATGAGACTTGAAAGGTCGAGACCGGTCCGTAGGTGAACTGATGGGGAAACAATATTTGATGTTTAAAAATGTTTAATTTTCGTGAGATTCCACAAAAAGAAGTAATTACACATAACGGATCGAAAAATCCATGGATCTCCCGAGGCATTAATTCCACTAATAACATATTTATTGATAGAAATAATATACATTTTACACGCACTATTAAATGATTATTCTGCGAAATGGTTATCGACCAGATGTCTTTCTGATATTAATGTGTAGATGGACGAAATCAAATCAAATATTGTCGGGGGTAATACCACAAGAGGTTAGAATTTGGCCGGAGAAATTTTATTTGTTTGCACGAGCTAGTAATATTACATTAGATTAATATTAAATATTTGCCTCAAACTTTTGAATTGAATCTACCCTAATATTTTTGTTAATATATTAATTTAATGTAATATTACTAGTACACTGTAACTGCTGCCTTAGTTACGTATGTTTTATTAAAAATATTCTTCAATGTAAAAAAAAAGTGTGAATAAGGCCTCTTACACATTTGCGACTTTGTACTGCGACTTAGTCGCTCGCGAAAGTACGTGATTCAGTGGCGTTACTAAGTTTCACCATTACCGGCAAATCGTCGCTGCTCAAAGTTTTAAAATCGGATTCTCTGCAAGCGTTGCGGGAATTAGTTGACACTCTACAGTCGAATGTTACATCGTTAAAGTCATTAGGAATAGCAAGTTTGGAGGACTATTTATTGACGGAATTTTCCGTTCGACTTTTAGATGTCAAATCTCGGAAAAGTTTCGAAACTCGTCATTTAGAAGATGAATTTCCAACATTCGATGATCTCATAAAATACTTACGAGATCAATGCTCCATTTTTGATTTATCTACCGTTGCTACTTTGTCTTTACCAGTTAATAAATCGAATTTTTCACATTATCGCAAAAGAATTACTATTGGCGTACAGGAAGTGTACTTGTTACTTGGCCCATTTGTTCTGATTTGCATCCCTTTAAATCGTGTCTGAATTTTCTGTCAGTAAACTCCCACGCAAGATATGTAATAGTCAAAAAATGTAAGCGTTGCTATGGGTATTTGGGTTTACACAACGTTGCAAATTGCAATTCGAAATATTCCTGTGGTAAGTGTCACAGTAGGTGTCACAATACTACTACATTTTGAAAAACCTAGTCAACTCCCAACCTACTTCAGATACTGTTCATCCAAACCCGGCTTCTGTTTCTTTGACTAACTCATGCTCATCAAATATGATAACACGCACGTTGTTAGGTACTTCACAAGCACACATTTTAAGTGCTGCCGGAGAGTGGCAGACTTGTAGATTAATTCTTGATCCAGGCAGTCAAGTTTATTTTATAACCGCTTCATTAGGAGGGCGATTAGGTTTATCTCGTCGAAAATGTCCCTACGACTTGACAGGTATGGGAGAGACCTCCCTTGGTCAATCAGAGGGATTAGTGAATTATAGTATCGAGCCCCCGAACTCATCCAACCCTCTTTTGAGTTTTCATGCGGTGGTTTTGCCTCGAATTACTACCGATCTGCCAACAGCAGCACTTTCTCAAGAACTTCGAAATCGTTTTTCTTCCTGAGGTTGGCAGATCCAGAATTTCACAAATCCGCACCCATCGAATTGTTATTAGGAGAAGATACCGTACTCGATATAACACCCACCGTTCCTGCTCATATTAAAGGGAATCCCTCAGCGGTTCTCACTAATCTTGGTTGCGTAATAATGGGAGCACTACCTCCAGATAATTCAAATTCTCTTGTTTTCATGTTTACTCAAATAGAATTTACTGTCAATATCTTGACTTGATAATGACAGTAAAACGTCGAAACTTAAGTCGTGATATGTATATATATGTAATATTTGTACATACATCAAATAAATTGTGTTTTATTTATTTATTAAGTATTATTCAGTTACCTTTTTTCGGAGAAAATCTTCATTGTTGTTAACATATACAGTTAATAATCAACAACTTCTACAGAAAACGACTATTATAGATCTTGGTATAACTTTTGAGTCACATAGAATGAATTACTTCTGCTGCCTATCGATCTCTGGGATTTATAATGCGAAATCAAAATATTTCAATGATTTGGAGCTTTTAAAAACTCTATTCTATTCTTTTGTGGCAAGTAAGCTAGAATATGCCACAATTGTATAGTTTCCAATTTATGTTTGCCACCAGATATAAATTAATAAAATACACCGTAAATTTCTCAAATTTCCCAGTTACAAGCTCATCCTATCTTGGGCTCCGACCGCTGATTACTACTTCGACACAACACAGCGTGACTATCTTCTAGGCATGACAAATTGTTACGTTTTTATGGAAATTATTACAAGATCAAATTGATTGCCCTTATTTACTAGCTAAATTTAATTTTCATGTGCAGCGGATATCATCAAGACATTGCTGCACATTCCAGATGCCACCATCTAGAACCAACATAATACAGCGGTCCCCCATTACGACAATGAGTAACAATGAACTATTAGAGTATATATTTTCCGATTTTTAGAAGCCATTAGAGTATATATTTTCCGATTTTGTGTTACGTTAACTATTAGTAATTTGAAAATGAATGGGGTTTTTATTTTTTCTTAGTTCTTAAATATTTATATTTCCAGTTTTGTTCTATAAGTGGTCATTCCGCTGAACAATAAAGCCTATTAATATTATCATATTATGATTGTTAAATTTTAGAATCAAATCTCCAAGAATGATGTCGTCTTGAATGTTTAATTCGCTTAATAATTTCCCTAAAATGTACTTAAACATATTAAAATTAAAAGGAGAGCCATATAAAGTATGTTCATTAAAAAAAAACCTCAAGTGTGCCATGATTTTTTAATTTTAAAAATTTAAGTTGGTTACACATATTGAGGTTATGTTACATCTCAAAATTAAAGAAACTGTAGTCAATTTATAAATACTTACGTTAAATTTTTCACTATAAAATTATATTAAATGTTGTATGTGCCTTCCTTCTTCTTGAACACAAGCCTGAACTATTCGTCGCACACCCTCCAATACGCTCCGCAACAACACTGGATTATTGTAAATTTCTATAAATTTATCTCGAATTCGTTGCCGCATGTCTTCTAGATTATGTACTGGTTGTGCATAAATACAATTTTCCAGGTATGGCCACAAGAAAAAATCGCATGGTGTTAAATCGCATGAACCAGGGAATCCGTGCATTTCGACTTATTATTCGGTCCTCAAAAAATTCCTCCAAAATGGCCAAATTATCCACTGTGCAATGAGGAGCTGCTCCGTCTTGATGAAAATATCCACTTTGCAGTTTGTCATCATTTAATTCATTTATAAAAGGCAATAAAATTTCTGTAGGATAACGGTTTGTAGTTATCGTACCTAAAATGAATGCACGGTTATTGAATTTTTATTATTAATAATAAAAATAGGATTTTACCTTCAAAGAATATCGGTCCAACTAATCTTCTCCCACTAATCGCTGCCCAAACACCAACTTTCTCTGGATGTAGTGGTTTCTCTCGATATATACGAGGATTTTCATCCGACCAAATTCTCATGGTTTGGGAATTAATGTACCCATCCTTGTAAAACCAAGCTTCATCGGTAAAAAAAGTAATTTGTAAAACATCCTCGTTTACATTTTGTAAAAACCACTGACAAAATTCCAGTCATCTGGGGTAATCAACAGGTAATAACTCTTGCACCGATGTTATGCGATAAGGGTATACTTGTAAATCTTTTCGTAGAAGCTTGTGGCATGTTCTTACCGACAAATTCATTTGCTGTGACAAATGACGCAGAGAAGTCGTAGGTTCATCTTCCAAAATGTTTTGGGCTGTGTTAATAGCATCTTGAGTTCGTTTAACTGGTCTACCACTTCCTGGTTTACGGAGAATACTGCCCGTTTCACGAAATAACACAACAGCTGGGGATAAGGTTTTTTTTTTAAATTCATCATAAATAATGAGAACGTTAGGAAATTCTTCCTGAAACTCTGCAAAAGGTGCGTTGAACGAATACACCCAATTTTCGTCCACTTTAATCCCATTTCGGAAATAACTTTCAATTAGAAACGTTTTTTGCTGGTTGCTGTAAACCATTGTGAGCACGGAATAATTGTGACTTCTAGAAAGATCTGACGTTTATATGTCAATTCCCAACAAGTGTCAAGTGTGCCAACTGAAATTTTTAAAACGAAAAAGTCATGGCACACCTGAGGTTTTTTTAATGAACATACGATATTACCGTTACAGTAATATTAAATAATGGCAAAGTTGGTGCAGCTATTTCAGTCATTTTGTCATGACAGTAAATTAAATTTATCGATATTTTTAAATAATATGTAATTTTTTTATTAGCTTATTCTACAGCGCAAAACGCATATGCATCTATGCAACACTCGTCTTTAACCAGTGCTCACGATACAACACATCGATTGCTTACCGCGTCATGCCGGCTCTGACAAAGAGAACTATTTATTTATTCATAAAAATGGGAATTGGAAACATTATTACATGAAAAATAAAATTGAAAGGAATCACCCTAAAAGTTTGGAGTAGCAATTGTTCACCTTCACACTAACAGTCATAAATGCATGGAAGCACTAGATAACTGAATTCGAAGTTCGAATTAAAAACTTCAATTAGAGAACAGTGATCACAACGAGATACAATTCAGCTGGATGTTAAAAAGTATTATAAATAACAGGATCAGAAATTTCACGTCGGTATCATTAAATTAAAAGCCACAAATACGAGCAAGGAGTAACCCAAAACAATAGTAAAAAATGTAAAATTTGTTTATAAGCACCAAATGTAAATCCTCTGTTACAGAAGAAATTATATTGATAAAGCGACAACCGCAAAGAACTAAATTTAACGTTTTCAGGCGAATTTCTTTTGAACGCACTGAATCCGTCAAATATTTGGATAAAAGGAAATCTTTCATGTTATCCGATTGTAAATGTAAACGCCATTTCAGCTCCGGAAGATTCAATACGTCAAATATCATTCAGTAGGAAATTGAATTTTAATAATTTCTTGTATTACTGGAATATAACCAGTTTGTCTTTGATAAATAAATAAAATGATGCAATGTTTTTAACGTGCAGCACTAACGGAAATAAAATGAAATTCCGATTTTACTTCGAGATAACTTCCTCCTGTGCCCATAAATCCGGCTATGATCTGCCTGCATATTGCGCCGCCTCCGCGACAGTGCTGCATTATTAATCTTTATGAAGTGTACGATAAAATACTTTGCTCAATTTATGTTTTTTCTTTCGATTTATTCATAAACTCGTGAAAATTGAAAAAAAGATGGGAAGAATGAACTGTGACTTTTAAAGAGCGGTCAGCCAATGAATCGTGAAGAGGACATTTGTTGGGTACGAGATTAGCGCTGAAAAAATATTAGTCACCGACTCGAGGGGGATCGAAGGGCATCCCATTATTCATTCCCCTGAAAATTACAAATTACCCCCAGTGTAATCCCCTAAGAAAACTTTTTATAAATGATTATGCATTTTTTGCGGTCCTTAAGTTTGCATGCTAATGCCAATTCGAAAACAGTTGCAAATTAAGTTAATTAAAATTAAAATGGGGGATTTGTTTGGAGGTTTTAAGACGATTGTGGATTTGGTGGTGTTTGTTTGTTGATGCGTAACTCAATCAAATATTCTGTGTTAATTACAGGGCGGGGGCAATTGATTGGAAATCGATTGGTCCATGCCTAATGGCAGAGTGGCGATGCGGGCTGCTAAATTTAGTACGGGGCTTGGGGGCTTAATCTGTACCAGATACGCCCTTTAAATTTGAGTTACTTCGAAAACAGAATAGAGTCGTTTGAATAATAGTATGTGTCAATCAATTTTAAGTGATATAACTAGAAAAGCATTTGGGAGGTGCTGTAATCATAACTGCAGTCTAGGAAAATTATAGAATGATTTGAGGATATGGGACTCAGTTATAAACATTGTTAGAATTTACTTATATTTGTAGAAGGCACTGCTACATTTTTCCGCCACATAGTGGCTTTATCAGGTAGATATTTTATCTAATAATCATCACTGCCTAATGTTAAACATTACAATATTCATTTCAATGTCGTAATGGTAAGTTTTAACACACTAGTCGGCAAAGGGTCACTTTACCGCACTAATTTGGTGAAGTGCTCGATGTTGCTGTTTATACATCTCACCATAGAGTAGTGTGCCCAAACTGATGACGGCTTTTACTTCTCGGTTTTTTCGGAGACGTACACCAACAATATCTTGATTAAATTTCCTTCATGGTAAAATAAGGTTTGATGGATCATCATTATGCAACAATATCTTCTCAGAGAGAAAAAAAAATATATATATATTTACAATATCTTCTCAGAGAGAAAAAAAAATATATATATATTTACAATATCTTCTCAGAGAGAAAAAAAATATATTTTTAATTAAAAATATAAAAAAATAATCTTTATAAATCACATTACTCCTATTCGTACTTCTGTTTCGAATGATCGGTAGTAATATACCAAGATCGAGGTTAATTTTCAAAAAATAGTTTTTTTGAATACCTTGTATTGTAATTTATGAGTTATGTTTAAATTAATACGAAGGATGGTGGGTGGTCACCTATCCTACCCTTCAAACAGTAGAACCTACTCAAGGATTTTACAGGTGATCCATTAATTAAACATTAATATGTTGACTTTCATAAATTAATTAATTTGTAGAAACCCTGAGTTATGTTCTACTGGTTGGATTGTAGGAATTGGCCCACCCACCACTCTTGATATCCAACCAACCATAACTTACTAACTTAATATATAATTTAATATTTTCTGTCGTTTCATGAGTGTAAATAAACAGGGATCTGTAGGTTATGTTTAAGAGACTACGAAGGACAATGGGTGGGCCCCATCCCATTCTCCAAATAGCAGAACGTAAACGAGGGTTTCACGGGTGAAAAAATCATGAATGAATCATTAAAATGTCGACTTTGCTTTTTTTTTATTAATTAATTCATTTATAGAATCTCTAGGTTATGTTTTACTAGTTATATTGTAGGACCACTCTTACTATCCAATTAAACATAATCTACACACTTAGGGTTTAATTTAATACAATGTCTGTCATTTCATCAGTGATGTTAGTATGTTTACATACGAAGGGCGGTGGGTGGACCCTATCCTACCCTCTAAACAGCACAACCTACATGAGGGTTTCACAGGTGGAAAACCTTGAATTCATCATCAACATATTGATATGAGTTTTTATTTCTTTCAGTAATTAATTCGTTTGTAGAAACTCTGGATTATATTTTACTGGTTGGATTGTAGGATATGACCCACCACCCTTACTATCTATACTGGTGGAAAAAATGAAACACTTGAAATTCTTGAAATTTCGACCATTTTCAATTGATTTTGATGAATCTTTGAGGGCGAAAAACTTTGAAGTGTCTTCTTTAAAGTCATGCATGCGAACTTAAGCGTAACCCCTTCTGCGCCGACTAGCACCTCTAGCAAAAAAAAAAAATGTTTTTTTTTCTGGAAACCATGTCCAACTTTGACCATGTGTACGGAGTTGGGAAAAATGCACTTTTTTCAAACACCTATAACTTTGTACCAAATCGTCGTAGGAACTTCGTTTTTTGAATCCTGCATAGGGACTTGATCAAATCTTAATGCATTTATGGTGGATCGAGTCGACACTTTTTTTCCAACTCGGTATACGTTGCCAAAGTTGGACGTTTTTTTTGGCCCAAAAACGTGCTTTTTGTTCAGGGATTGAAGGGTTTAAAAAAGGATCATCCCAATCTGAGTTTACCCCCCTAAAGTAGAGTCAAAATGGGATGTTTTCCCAATTTGGTTGATAAGTCGCTGAGTTATGAGCTAAAAACCTCAAAATGCACTTAACACACATAACTTGGTGCCAAATCATCGTAGGAACTTCGTTCTTTGAGGCCTGCATAGGGAATTGATCAAATTTTAATGCTTTCATGGTGGATCGAGTCGACCATTTTTTTTTCTCTGTACACATCAAAGTTGGACACGGTTCCTGTAAAAAACATTTTTTTTCACAGGGGTGCTAGAGGGGGGCGGAAGGGGTTACGCTTAAGTTCGCATGCATGACTTTAAAGAAGACACGCCAAAGTTTTTCACCCTCAAACATTCATCACAATCGATTGAAAATACGCCGAGTTATGGCGCTTTGAAAATGGTCGAAATTTCACGAATTTCAAGTGTTTCTTTTTTTTCCACGAGCAAAACACGGTTTCGCAGGTGAAAAAACCATGAGAAAGAAAGAATCGAGTCTCAATATGAACAAATGAAAATCGTTTTGCCTCCCCCACCCTGCCCTTCTCATTAAAAGCGGGCGGCAATTTTTGCCTGGTACCTCGGCAGCAAGATTGGCGTGGCCCTAAATATAAATCTTGGATTGGTGTTAAAAATTCTAAAGAAATATAATTATCATCCTTATAAAATGCAATGGCGAAAAAATACAAGAGAGTTCATAGTCCAGTCATTTTAGATATATAAAAAACATTTGTTCGGGTAGTAATTAATGTTGGAAGAGTCATAAAGATGGCATCCCTAGTCAAGAATCCGATAAGATCTATTAAGAAAGGGGTCGAGACAAGCCGCCAAACGGTTTTTATGCAGGGTTATTCACGCTATACGGCACGGAATATTGTGTGCTAAAATAAGTGACTTTCAGAAAGTTTCACTTTTGGGATATATGGGGATCTATTATGGTCACTTTTTAAAATTAATTTCACATTATATAGGGTGTTCCAAATGCCCTAAAAGTAAGTTGTGTTTTTTAAATGGAACACCCTGTATTTTTGTCATTTTTGAATTTTAGGGAACAAATAAAGGTGAGTTACATCAATATTCACTATACATATTGTTTATAGTTTTCGAAATATTTAAAGAGTTGTTTTTTTTATATGAACCAAATAGTAGAAAAGGTAATGGTTCAACGTTAAACACAGAGCCAAACATTTCAGCTGTACCAATTATTTCAACAAATCTTTAAATATTTCTAAAACGGTAAACTATAGGTATAGGGAATATTTAAGTTGGTGTAGTGGGTACAGCCGAGTGCTTGTGCCGGTTGCACCGCGTGCCGTGTGGGTTTGAATCCCAGCCCGGGCGAAAGATTTTTCAGGGATCGAAATTCGCTCGGGTCCATGGTTGTTGTATACATCTGACATGACATGACAATACACGAATTTGTTCATTTATTCATCCAACTGTATATACATGGTCTTTTTTTAACTCAGAACATATGATTGTTAATGTCTATGTTCTATGTTATAATAATCACATCAACGCATTGCAATGTATTGACAATGTAGGCAACCATACCTACACTCACTTTTATCGTTGATTGAAGTATTCTATAGAGCACTCACCGGCATGTATTTCGGCGAGTTGTGTCGAGAAATAGTTATTTAACCAACAAGTGTCTCAACAATTAACGAAAATTAATTAGTGAAAATGTCGCGATCATTAATCGCCAATTAACACACGAATTGGTTACAAGATTTTTCCGTTGATCGTAAATTAGATCAACATTAGAAATTAGATTAGAGAAAATCCAAACAAATAAACTTGCTATTAAGCCCTTTGCAGCAATATCGGCAAAACATGCGAATAGCGCAGATTCCGAATGACGTCTTACTTGTTACTCCTCGCATTAGGAAATAAATTGTACGTAAGTTTTTTCGTAAAAATGTGTACTCTTTTCCGGAAGCAAATTTAATGTTACATTATTTGCAATAATAGTACTTTTGGCGGTGTTCATTTAAACGCGACACTATCCATAGTAGCAGACGTTCACTCGATACACGCGTTTTATAAATTTGACGTTTCACACTTTGACATTATTGTATAACAAAATCGAAGGCGGTTCGCCGCTAATTTGTTTCTAACGCAGAGAATTGATATACTTTTGCATTTACATGTAAAACAAGTTATAGATCATTTTCTCGCTATTATCAGTTACATTTCCAGTAATTATGAGTAATTAGCAACTCATGAATTAGCTATTTAATGCTTAACTAGAAATCGTTCTTTTTTTTTAGGAAATATGATTCATAGGAATTCGAGTTAGGGAATCGAGGATGATAGGGAATTGGCTTAGCCAGCTTGGGCATTCAGCCACAACCGAGTTATAGTATTTAATAATTCATTTAAGTGAAATGAGGACAAAGACTAAATATATCCAGGGACTTGCACGGCCATTTTTAGTGTTAAAAAAGTAAAAAAAGTGACCGCCCGGACGGGACTCGAACCCGCACCAGCGAGGTCTAGAGGCCGGACCTCTACCCACTAGACCACCGCGGCCCTAGAAATCGTTCATTAATGAAAAATCGTTTATTAATGAAAAATCGTTCATTAATAGGGGTCATTAATGAACGATTTTTGATACATTTGGGTACATTAAAGTTAGCCGTTAACCAACGAGCAACGGAAAAATAAATAAACACCGCACGACAATCTTTTTCGGGCAGAAAATTGAGCGACGAGCAATCATAGTGGAAATATGAAATAAATTATTAATGACGATATTATTTCATTGTTAGCTGCGCGAGTCGTGCTCCAATCCCACTCGTTCCCGAATATACCAAGTGGGTGGGGTACAGGGGGTACTGCTGCCCCCCCTGCGGACATCAAGAGGTTTTTTTTACTTTTTACTCCGTTACGAAGCACGAGAAAGTTTTGTGATCGTGAAAATTTGTTCAAGCATTTTTTAACGGAAATATCTGTTTTGAGGTCCCTTGAGACGACCGCAATGATTTCTGGAAAAAAAATTGTCTGTGCGCGCTGTATCTCTCAAAAACTACTACAGGAATTAACATGAAGCTTTAAACATAAGTCTTATTTGATAATTCGAAGAACTAAAGAGCTTTAGGTAAAATTTCGTATAACGGAAGTAGATCTTTTTTTTCCAATAATTTTTTAAATATGAAAAATTTACAAAATTCTTTAAACAAATATTGAAGACAACAACGAAGTTAACATCTTTTGTTCGAAAATATTTAAAAAAACATTATTTTTCGAAAAAAATAAATATTGATTTTTTTTCATTTTTGGTTTATAATTATAAAACGATAATAGTTCCATCAAATTTATTAATAACAATTATAGAGAATATCAAAATGAACAACTTATAAACATAAGTTTTTTTCGAAACCTCTTTAGTTTTTTTAGTAAACTGACTTTTAGAATTTCAAGTAAAATTTGTCATTTCCATCTTTCACAAGTTTCATCCGATCTTGCAAACCACCAGGTTTGAACAGATTGTGTGAAAAACTATAAAATATGTATTTTTTTTAAATTTCTGTGTAATAATTGGAGAAGAATGCTTTTAACAATTTTTGAAAATTTGAAATTGGCAGAAATTGTTTTTAATTTTGTATAGCCAACCAACCAACTTCAAAAATTAATTTAAATAGATTATATCAAAATCAAGAAATATAAATTATGAAGGTTTTAGAAAGTTCAGATGGAAAATATACTTTCAAACATTTTGGAACCGGTGTAATTATTTTGAATTTTGTAGGCAAACTTGATGATGCGTAAATTGAAAAAAAAACATTTCGGTTTAAATAGGAATATATCAAAATGTAAACATGAAAACTTTTACATTTTTACGCACTTGGAAAGGATATAACATTTTTTGAAAATATGGAATTGGTAACAATTGTTTTAAATTTAAATTAACCAAGTGGTAAGTAAACAACTTCAAAAATTACCTCAGTTCGATTCAAATGGGGTTATTGAAATTTTTACAAAACTCAAAAAGGAAGTATATATTTTGAATTTTACTGGTTTTCAACCGGTAGATATTGTCTTTAATTTTGTTAGCTAACTTAAAAATGCGTACATTAAAACGATTCATTTAGCTGTGTTTAAATGTCATTTTATTCAAATTTAAACAATTTATTTTTTATTTTTTATATAATTCTGGAGGTGAATAGTGTATAATTTTTTTTTTTTAGTTTAAAATTTGTACCTTTTCATTATTTTGTCCAAGTGGATAAATGCGCAAATTCATAAATGAAATCAGTTTTGTTCAAATAGGATTATATTGAAATCTTAACAAGAGATTTTTCAAATTTTTATAAAATTAGGATGGACAATATACTTTCAATAATTTTCGAAAGTTTGGAAACGGAAATATATGTTTTCATTATTTTCACCCAGAGGGGAAATGCGCAAATTCAAAAATTAACTCGGCTAGGTCGAAATGGGATTATGTCGAAAATATAATAAGGTATTTCAATTTATTTATAAAATTAGGATGAAGAATATACTTTTAGCAATTTAAGAAAGTTTAAGTAGGGTAGCAATTGTTTTCAATTTTTAAGCCGATTGAGAAACTGCGCAACTTCAAAAATTAGTGGGCTTTAAATATTCAGCTCCGGGCCGCGCCGGGCCGGGCTCGCATCACATTTTCTTTTATCGGGCCGGGCTGGGCCGGGTTTTAAATTTTCACTATCGGGCAGGGCCGGCCCAGACTTTCAATAACCCTCTTCTGCAGGGCTCTGCCTCGTACTCCTTACAATTCCTAAATTACATTGTTTACTTTCTAAACTATAATGAAATTTAATTTAACCAAGCCCGCACCGACCCTGTCTAAATTTTCCATCGGAAAGCCCGGCCCATGTAGGCCTCTCATCTGCAGCATATTTGGCGAGACAAAACCCATAGAAACACCCCTTATCGACGCCAACGATAACAATATGTGCACATGGCTCGTCAATGTTCTTATCAAAATTCATCATTGAATCTTAACAAAAAGTATCATAAACTTCTTCAAAGTCGGATTATAGTGAATAATAAATGTCTTTATAAAATAAAATCTAAATAAAAAAATGTGCATTTTGATGTTTTTATACTTTGTAAACACGTTTTTACGAACCACCTGGATCTCGGCCCTTGTACTACTCATGCGACATCTACGTTTCGGCCCATTTTACTGATTCGTATTTTCCCGTAAGGTGAGTGATCTATACAATACTTCAATCAACGGTTTTATTTAATTGTCAAAATTGTGTTATTAATAAAAATGTATTACTTACACCACCGAAGAAAGAATACAGATAATTAATTGGTACAAGAGTGGGAACAGCATTCGACTTGTTAGAGATTTGTTTTCGGTTGAGTATCCGAGCAGACAAGTTCCATCCATCTCAACAATTTGAATTATTGTCCATGATTTTGAGAATACTGGCTGCGTGAGTAATTTTCACATTAAAAGGGCTAAAGCAAATCACATTTTAACAAAAGAGATAAAACTCAACATTTTATGTTACGTAGAGCAGAACCATATATCATCGTTAAGATGATAGAAGTTCAACTTCCGTTTACAAGACATTAAAAGAATTTAAATACAATGCTTACAAGTTTTCAAATCATCGGCAACTATCAAATAAAATAATATTATAAACAATACTTCAGAGTTAAAAGATCGTATAATTACTGTTTGTGATGAATTAAGAAGAAATCCGCAACACATTAGAAATGCTATTCAAGGATTTTATAAACGACTTGGCTACTGCATAGAACGTGAAGGTGGTCATTTTGAATATTTATTATAATTACTTACGATTTATCATTGTTTGTTTCATTAACCTCACTTTATTCGTAATAATTTTAAGCTTTCACTGTACTGTGACAGGTCGACGAGGCCGAGAGAAGAAGAAGAAGAAGCATTCACTGGCACCTTTGTGTACTTGGTTGCCTACATTGTCAATACATTGCAATGCGTTGATGTGATTATTATAACATAGAACATAGACATTAACAATCATATGTTCTGAGTTAAAAAAATACTCTGTAAAGACCCAATAAAATAAACAACAAATTGAAGTAACTGACCTTTATTTGTTCCCTAAAATTCAAAAATGACTAATAATCCAGGGTGTTCCATTTAAAAAACACAACTTTGTACTTTTGGGACATTTGGAACACCCTATATAATATGAAATTAATTTGAAATAATAACCATAATAGGCCCTCATATAAGTGAAACTTCTTCAAAGTCTTTTGTGTATTTTGGCCACAATATTCCGTCCCATATAGCTTGAATAACCCTGTAGAATATCTCGTTTCCGGTTAATTTTTCGTTGTTACTATTCCCAACAAGTACGACCGTTACTTACCCCCAGCATCCATTTAACAAATGTTATAAATTCCTACTACAATAAACGAAAGAATGCCTGAGGATTATTTGAGTATTCATTATGTATTTGTTATTGTTACATTCGTTTGTTGTTTATATTTATATTTTATAATAATAATAATAATAATAATGTTTATTAACGGAATCTCCTTTTACATAATAATAATACATATATAAATATAAACAATTGAAAGAAGTAAGAATGAACTATACAGGTTTTACTAAAATACAATAAATTAAAGGTGTAATACTAGCTTTCTCAACTCTGTTTTAAAATTATTAAAGCTAGAGCCAAACAAATTTACATGAATATTAGAACCTAATTCATTTGCTAATGACATGAGTCTATATATTGGACAATTAAGTTCATAATTAGTATGGACTACAGGTAACCTAAATACGGGTCTTCGACGTGTATTGATATATGTGGAGCTAATCGAAAAATTTAGTGAAACTGTCAATTCCGGACAATTTATTGCACCCGATATTAATTTATGAAGTAAACATAAATCCAACCTAATTCTACGCTTACGTAGAGATTCAAGGATAAAACCACAAGAAAAGTCATCGTTATCGTCAATCGAAATGGTAATTTCACTAAATTTCCAACGCATATATTTGACAAATTTTTGCTGAATCCGCTCTATAGCTAACACATAACAACTATAATGGGGAGACCAAACGTGCGGTTTGAAGTTGTTACTATTCCTGAATATGAAACCAAGTATCTTAAATGATTTATTTGTTATTAAATTAATATGGGCTGCGAATGACAATTTACAATCGAAAATCACTCCAAGATCTTTAATAAGAGAAACTCTATCTAATGCTTCGTTATTGATATTGTAGTTGAAAGTATTACATTTAGATATATTCAGAAATAGGTTATTTTTCAAACACCATTCATGTAACCCATACAAATCATGTTGAAGTTCTCTACAGTTATTTACATTGTCAATAGCATGGAATATCTTCAGATCATCCGCGAACATTAATGATTTACAATAATTAAACGAATAACATAAATCATTGACAAATAACAAGAACAGTAAAGGGCCTATATGTGTTCCCTGTGGTACACCAGAAAGTACATTAATATCGCAAGAAATGTAATTATTTATCTTAACCATCTGTACACGACTTGAGAGAAAAGAACGGATCCAATTGATTGTGCCTAAAGTAAATCCGTAGGCATTCAACTTAGCAATTAATATATTGTGGTCTACGCGGTCGAATGCCTTCGAAAAGTCCGTGTATACCGCGTCTACTTGTTTACCATTAGAAAAACTATTAATAATAAATTGCTGATAACATAATAAATTTGAAGTTGTAGATCGGCCTTCAAAAAAACCGTGCTGATTATCTACAATTATACTCCGGCTGATCCAACGCAATTGAGTAGAAACAATTTTATCAAGTATCTTAGGAATCATAGACTGGATAGTAACTCCACGATAATTGTCCACTAAGTGTTTACCATTTTTCTCATAAATGGGAATGACATATGATCTCTTCCAATATTGTGGAACATACCCCGAGTGAAGGGAATTAACTAAAAGCCAATGGATTGGTTTTGAGATAGTAAACACACATCTAGATAAAAAGAAACCGGGAATTCCATCGGGGCCATAACTACAATTATTAGATAAATTAATAATTTCATTAAACACCTCTTCTAATGTAACACCTAACTTAGACGAATTAACTTGAGAGTCATAATTGAATTCTGGCACTGTAGTAATACTTGTACAATAGGCTGAAGAAAAGAACGATGCGAAGGCATTAACAATATCTAATCCGTTGTCACAAGTCACATTATTATATGAGATGGATTCTGGGATGCCTGAAGTATTTTTCATATCACTGGCAAATTTCCAAAAAGACTTGGGTTTCTGAGTAATATCGTCTTGAATTTGATTAATAAATAATTCAAAGAGAGATTTACTCAAAGACGAACACTGAGCACGTAGCTTACTAAAAATCTCGTAATCAACAATACTATTTGATCTTTTATAAGATAAATGTGCATTCTTCTTGTCCTTGGTTAGTTTTATTAGTTCAGAATTAAACCATTTTGGATAGTGAGAGGTAAAAATAGTTTTAGATGGAACATACATTTTGATTGTGTCACACAATACCTCATAAAATAATTCAAGTGCATAATCTAAATCTTTACGTTAAAATAATAAATCCCAATCCACAACCGACAGCATTGTAATCTCCTTGTTTGAAGTCATAAATTACATCATTTACCAATAATTCATGATGTTCTGTTAAAATATTAATATCGATATCATAGGCAATGTGATGAATTGACGTATTGCACAATAAATCTATAGCTGGAATTAGATATATACCGGTACTTGTACTAAATATTAAATCTAGAAAGATCCCCCTTTCATTCGGAATGTTGTTAAATTGATACATATTAAGGAAGCTGTAAGTTTCGGCAATCAATTCACATGCATTGTTCTGAGAAACGAGTGTACAACACCCATATCATCATTATCCCATGTTGCTGAAGGCATATTAAAATCACCACAAATAATAATTTCTTTATCCATATTCGCACTAACTATTGTTTCCAGAATTTGACAATGATTCTGATATTTTGTAATAGGAGAATTAGGTGGTAAATATAACCCACCAATTATGTAATGTTTATTAAACAATTTTACCTTAACAAAAAGTTGTTCTACACTCGAGTTATCAATGAACAATACGTGAGATAATAGTATCTTTATTACAGCAATCAATACTCCTCCTCCCCGTAATTTATCACTAGTGTTTGGACCTCTATCAGCTCTAAATATTACATAATTATCACACAAAAGTGTGAAGTGTATATGTGGAAGTCTGTATATGCAAATAAAATAACTCATAATTCTATATAATATAAATTGGATATGTTCAGATGTACTAAATTGCAGTTTTGAATAATATTATGTAATTATTCAACTTAAGACAACCTCACTTCTTGCAGATGCATTAAATAAATGTAATGTAGACTAAAAATTGTACAGTCTTAGTAAGACTAAGTTGTACGAACAAGTTGAATATTTATATATGTAGGCTATTTTTCGACTTTATTAAATTTATTATGTAATTAAAACGAATTGTATCTTGTACCGTTCCGTGGCAATCGATGTATTAAAGATGAAGTTAAGTCTTTATTTACTAATATGCTTCACGAGTCGTAAACTTCTTGTTGATTCATTGTTTGAAAATGTAATAGTGGTGAAATCAATTTTTTTGAGATAAGATATTGATGTGAAATTGGACAATAATCGTCTCCAGAATAATTAAATACACATATATTTTAAAATGTTCGTGCACTATCTCGATCTGTTGGCTTCCTTCTTTATGCCCTTGATTCCCCACGTTCCAGGTTATCTTCCTGTGAAACATTTACTTATGAATAATAATAATAATAATAATAATAATGTTTATTTAGGTTTAACCATTATTACATAAATGTACATTGATTAAAAATATTACAATAAGTTTAAATTTAGAACTACACTTAACTAACAAACTGGCCTAACATAAAATAAAGCTAATGAGAACAATATCGTGTAAATTTAATTGAGCGCATAAACTCCCGATGAGAACAAGAGAAAATATTAAAATTAGGATTAAGCGGAAGTGAATTCGAAGTACGCATAACTCGTATGAGTGGGTTATTTAAACCATAGTTTGTACTATGGAATGCTACACGAAATAGTGGGGGGTACGAATTGCGCGATTGTTATATTTTAAGCGCTGTTCCACACATGACTTTTAAATGCCTTCATACGATCTTCTTAACCACTCAATCAAATAAAGTTGTAAATACGGAACATTAAATGTGATTGATCTATGTTATAAACTCTGCGAATACATTATACAGACACTCGAAGTTTGTTTGCCTGCCCTTAAAACGGGCTGTCTTGAGGTTATCCGGAGGCGTTCGTTCATCCAATAAATTTAGATTACATCACGGACGCTTTTTTCCGCTCAATTTAAGTGAAGATCAGCACAAATATTATCTCACCGTTCTGGAATCTCGCGTCATACCTTCTGTTCATTAGCAACAGTCTGGCCACTGCAATAAATATTAATTAAGTAAATATTGAACATTCCGTGCCTTGCCGTTATTAACCATTGAAAATGCGCGTCTTTTCTTCGTGTGAAATATAAATTTGGATTTCTCACTTTCTTTATTGGTGTGTAAACACAATTCGTTTAATGATTTTTAAATCTTGAGTGTTGTTGTTTTTATTACAATTGAAAAATTCTAAATCCGAGCCGAAATATCCAAGTACGGATACAAAGTTATTTGTATTTTTGAATTATTCAAAATGAATTACAAACCTTCCTAATTACTTAATTAACATAGTGTATGTGCACTCGAATTAGTAATAGCGTATACGTCTGAGCTGCAAAGGTAATATCCATCTAGCTGTCGTTATTGATAGGTTCTAAGTAGGCATTAAAGTCTCTTCCAACGTTAAACAAAATAATTACTGTCTCACTCAATTACAACTTTACTGTCTTCATTTTAATTACCCTCATTTGATCGCCGTTTTAATTAATTTAAAACATAATGATACCCGATATGACATAATTTAAAGCGGCCAATTAAGCCCGTTGCTCGATCGACTACGTGCTAATTCTTGAAGTGAATTCATTAATGGATTTCGGAGACAAACTGCCGTGCAATTAGCGACTGTATCGGCATTAATTACTGTTTTCGTGTTTCGTGGTGCAGTTTTAAACCGATTAGGGGCACATTTTGTGGTGTTATCACGTTTGTAAATTGCTCGCGGATTGCGTGTATGCGTGTGTCGAGTGTCGCTACGCAACACCATCAGTCGTTTCGGCCGTGATGAATTGATACTCCCATGAGCGTGCTATAATAAATTTCTTCCTAGTAAGTGAATGTTAGAAATGAAACACAAAATTAATTTAAAATATCATATGTAGATTTTATTGACGTTCAAGATTTTACTGCTTTACGAACATGTCACATCGTTCATACGGCGCACAGTAGGACGGATGAGTATTCTAGCGCGACTAAAGTAAAATCATTGATACCCGCAAAAGATGAAATAAATGTTGGAAATTTCTTTCTACGTACATATTCAAATGAAGAAAACATTTAGTAAATGAGCATATAAACAATTGAGATTTGTTTTGTGCAATAAGTACATGATGTACTTATTGCACACAAAAAATCGTTTATTGTTTATATGAACTTTTACTAACTGTTTTCTGCATTAGAATACGTACGTCATACCAACGCTTAAGAATTCAAGCAAAATGAGTATAGTCATTGTCGCTTTTCACAGCAAGTGTATATGCGACAGGTGACTTTTAACTGTCATTATGATTGAAGAAGTGTTGTAGAAAGAGATTTCCAACATTTATTTCGTCTTTTGCGAGTATCAATTTTTTTACTTTTGTCGCGCTAGAATACTCATCCGTCCCACTGTGCGGCATTGAAATTAAAAGCTTAACTTAAACAGTTTACTTTAGTATCCTTCACTGCGTCTAGTAAACTTATGATGAAGACTCCGATGATGGATAGAATTTTCTGAAATGCTGTCTTTAGAAGGAAGACCACGCTTATTTTCATCAAAATTTTATAGTCGGACGAGACTATCATCTATATTTCGAAAATATATTGTTGATTATTAAATGATCAAAAATAATGCCTAAATCGCGATGAGAATTTACATTTTCAGAAAATATATTGTTGATATTGCAAATTAAATTAATGTGCGTTTATAACCGTGAAAAATCATTATTTCACATTTACTAATGCTTACACCTATGTACTGATTAATAGGATTTGGAAGAGCCAAAGAGTCATGTTAAGATGTTATTATTCTAAATATAATAACAATGCGGCAGATCACGTCAACACTTACCCTCGAATATCATAAAAGAGAAAACGGGCAAAAATATAAAAAAAATAAAGTAGAAATATTTAATTCTAATTTATAAAAAAAAGTGGATGCGTATTTATAAGATTAGAAGTGCTTTATACAAATATCTCATTGAATTTCTTCTACGTCATTAGGTATAAGCGCAATGATGTACAACTTCAGTTTTTTTTTACTCTATTTCGTTAATACACATATTAACGGGCGCAAATTTGATCCCTGTGGGATACCACTAGTGCCGAAATATTGAATTTTTTTTATTTGTGAGTTTACTGAAAAATCTTTTAAATAAAATTTGTTTGATTAGAAGTACTTTATACAAATATCACATTGAATTTCTCCGCGGTCACCACGTATGAGCGCAATGAGTTTTTTAACGGCGACCTATACTTTTTTCTTCATTTTTAAAATCAGCAGGTATTTTGAACAACTTATAAAGACTAAGCTTTTTTTGAAATCCCACTAATCGTTGAAAAAATCGATAAATATGCAAAATTCTTATCGTAGCGGAGAAAGTTACATGATGGCTGCATCAACATGTTTTACCTTGTCTAATCTGTTCGACTAATACAGTGTCTTGCTAGAATGATAACCGAACCGCTCGCCGAAGAACACAAAAAAACTATTGGCAAACGATTTCATCTTTTGGTCTTATTTACATTTACTCCACCTGCTGAAGAACGTAAAATAAAAAATGGTGATGTGGCCATCATGTTACTTTCTCCGACTTGATGGTATCATAGCCATTTATATTTACGTTTTCATGATTTATTTTCAATTGAAATCATATTTTAAATGCAGTAACGGTTCGCGGGTTTTTTTTTCTGGTACGGCCGAGGAACAATAGGTGCGGTCACGCAGCCAGCCGTCTCTGCAACGGACCCTACCTCTTGTTCCTCGGCCGTACCAGAAAAAACTCCGCGAATCTTCACTGTTTAAATGTACATCGAGCGTTGTGTAAACTCGGATGAAACTGACGTTTAAAACATGAAAAATTATACTTCAAATTCAAAAACTCAGTTTACTCAAAAACTAAGTAATTTCGAAAAAAACTTATTCTTTATAAGTTGTTCATTTTAGCATTATCTACAATTATTATTAATATAAATTTGCTGTAACTATTATCGTTTTATAATTAAAAAATTTAAAAAAATAATAATAAATTATTTTCTCGAATAAAAATGATTTTATGAAAAATGTTTTCAAGCAAATAATGTTTACTTTTTTGTTGTCTTCAAAGTTTGTTTGAATGTTTTTGTGATATTTTCCATATTTAAGAAAATATTGGCAAAAAACAAAAAACAATTAAGGTAGACGCCCACTTCCGGTGTACGAAATTTTACCAAAAGCTTTTCAGTTCTTCAGATTATCAAATAAGACGGATGTTCAAAGTTGCATATCAATTGCTCTATTAGTTTTTGAGATACAGCGCGCATTGACAGACACACACAGCCACACACACAGCCACACACACAGCCCACACACTCACACACAGCCACACACACACAGCCACACACACACAGCCACACACACAGCACACACACACACCCACAGACACATTTTTTTTCCAGAAATTGTTGAAATGGCATTTAGGGACCCCGAAACGGATATTTCCGTAAAAAAAAATTGAAAAAAAATCACAATACTTTCTCGTACTTCGTAACGGAGAAAGTAAAAATTGATCATCGAGATTTTGATTTTATTTATATCTACTCCATTACAAAACTACTTACGGATATATTGATAAAAACCGAAAAAGCCAATTTTGGTTTTAATTTTTTTTCGAATATCTCCGGAAGTAGCCGAAATATTTTTAATCTCTTAGTAACAAATTGTTCAGCATCAAAATGCGTAACTTTTCCTTAATTTAACCAACTCTCTATCACTTATAGCTACCGAGATAGCAATGTTAATGCATCGGATTTGTAACTCCCTGTAAAGAATGATTTAATACGTTGGCGTGAGAATTTTGTAGATTTGGAAAAACAATCGCCAGTTATTTGTAAAAATATTATGATAAGTTTTCTTTAATAACTATATTTATATCAAATAAATTAAACAATGCTGAGAGACCGCAGGTCGCTAGCCAAATTAGCTTCCACTTTCAGATAATGTATTGTTTTTTTTTATTAATGTATATCAATGTAATTTTTTTCCAAATAAATGTGTGTATGTAAATTAAATAAAGACGAAAAGTAGCCTGAATATATAAATATTCAACCTATTCGTAATTCTGCTATTTCTTTTTTTAATTTATATTTATATCTTTGCATTGAATTCTGAAAGAATTTTCAAACTACATTGATTTGGCAAAATTCACCAAAATTAAAAACAAAACAATTGAACCACGAATTTTGAAATACCATTTATATCTAGTAGGTGAGACATTGCCACTAGAATTAAGGAAAATCATTCCATTCGTTCAATAATTAAAAAAATAAAGAAACAACAAGGTTGAGTATAATGTTTTTACACTTTTCAAAATGGCGATGCTTTCAAGAGTAATTCTCAAAAAAAAGTAGAAAGTAATTTTTTTTTTTAGTGAATCGGGTTATACTCTATTGGAGAAATAGGAAGAGCTATGGAATGCGCGTGGAATGTGCCGATAGTCGTTACCAGTGGCGCAGCATAAATTCAGTAATATTATTATTTTAATTATTAGTAAATATCTTTAAGTATGTTTTTGAATATCACGATATATAATTAAACTTAAAACATATTCAAATATGTTTATGGTTTAAATTATTTGTAAATAATGGACATAAACGACAAACTTTATAATTCCCGTTTCGAAAGGCGTCTACATTCATGCACAAGCCGAGCGATAACTTTTGGTTGGGTGGTACAGCGGTCGGGCCATGTGTTCAGCGAGATATGAACGAACTATCACAAAAAAAATATATTGGTCCACAGCCTATATCCTCGAACACACGGTGAACAGAGCGGCCCATTGAAAATAACATGCCAAAAAAATATTATTTACTATTTCATCGCTGCGCTCACCATTTTAAATGTGAATGCTATTTACATTCTTTAAATTCCATAGCTCTCTGTATTTCTCCAATAGACTATAACCGATTTTCTATCGGATCACTGCACCTGCGTATTTTGTTGAACTATTCTGTTAAGGTTAAGGTTAAGTAATCACAGAATGTAGTACCAGTACATCAAGCAATTGACAGTGAAGCAATGAATTACTGTTGGAACATAAGTATTCCAAACACCGTTAATGGTAGAATCGCCAAAGTGGCGGAATCTATTGCCTTGAATGTAGTACTAAACCCAAGTGGAAATAGTAATTTTCATTTCCCCATCGACTAACTGCGCTGGTGAGCAGGGCCGGCGCACAGTGGTCCAAAGTCCAAAAAAACTGGCCAAAATATGAAGTTGTCGTTTAATTTCGATGAAACATTGGATTATGGGGTTTTTGAGATCGCTGATTTCAAATCTGAAATCAAATTTTTCAAAAACAAAATGGCGGATCCAAAATGGTGGACCACTTGTATGAAAAATTATAGGGTTCCAAATCGATTCAGTATATGGTGGTTTTTGAGGCCACTGATTCCACAACTGAAGTCAAATATTTCAAAAACAAAATGGTGGATCCAAAATGGCAGACCACTTATATGAAACATGAAAGGATTCCAACGAAATTTAGGATATAGTGGTTTCTGAGGCCGCTGATTCCAAAACTATAGTCAATTTTTTTTAAATCAAAATGGCCGATCCAATATGGCGGACCACTTGTTGGAAATACGATGAGGTTCCAACGAAATTCAATACTTGGTGGTTTTTGAGGTCGTTGCTTCTGAATCTGAAGTCAAATTTTTCAAAAATTAAATGGCGGATCTAAAATGGCAGACCAGTTATGTGAAAAATGATGGATTTCAATGAAGTTTCGTATACAGGTTTTTGAGGTCGCTGATTTCGAAAATAACAGGCCACTTACATGAAAAATTGCATTTTAATTACAGTTTATACAGGGTGCCCGGATTTCGTAGGGACAACATGGGTAACTTCTGTTAGATTACTAAAAATTTGCACAGATAACATTGGTTTTATGAAGTGCCAATGAAAGTGTTTAAATTGTCATGCAAATTGGTTCAAGCCGCATCTCTGTATCTTAGATAGCAGAGAAGTTATGGCAAATGAAAGAAATGAGGAGATTTTGTTTTCATTTTCATTTCGAACAAGTGGGCCATGACAAGTGGGATTTGGGGGTAGATTCTTAATGAGCTCTCGAGCCTGCACCTTTTTGCTAATTTGACCATCTCTCTATCTCTTCAAATGCAGAAGTTGTCCATGTTGTCCCTACGAAATCCGGGCACCCTGTCTATTGGCATTTATTCAATTTTTCTTTGAATATAGCAATTTTATCGCAATTTGATTAAAAAAATGTCATGCATAACAATTACACTGTTGAAAATCTCCACACAAGTTCATACATTAAATTAGTAATAATCATAAACAGACACGTTTCCATCGCTTTCGACAGTTTCGCTATTATTTTCTACATCAACACTGAATTGGTTAAATGTAGGATCGAAAAGTTACTAAACTTCGGGCAGACATGGTTTGCTGTCTTTAGATTTATAATTTTGTAAGCTTGAGATGAGGGAATCTTAAGATGTGAGAAAACGGTAATAAGCATCTTCCATTATCTTCTCGTGTGAGTATTTTCGAGAAAAGCTTTCACGATTACGTCTAATGTCTTTGTTCCGGGCTTCTTGTGTATCCTCAGATGACTGTCTAATTGGTGTTCCTGCAGAACAAGCCTGCCACTTTTTCGGATCCGTCATCGCCGGCTAATTGCAAGTGAAGCAACCATATCGACGCGCACCGCTCAACAAAATGTCTCCTCAGAGCCAAGGTAATATCTTAACTGTAAAATGTAAACCAGCGCGGGATCTCGCGAGTTGATAACTATTTTGATGCTTTTCGCAAGATAAATCTATCCGAGATTATCTAATATTATATTATATTAACGCCATTTTAATAATTTGTAGAATATTTTTATGAAAGATTTAGAAGTATAGAAATATTCTACATATCTTTAGAATCACATTCCATTAAACCGATTTGAAAATGTACACTCGATTAATTAACTATACGTACTTAACACTAGTCGAATTATTCGGCCACAAATAGCGTATCGTGAGAGTCACTGGCAGCGCTAACTTCTGACTGATGTACAGCTTCGGGTTTTGAAGCTATTTGTCTTTCCCTTCAGTATAGTACGCAGAAGTGCCTCCCTAACAATACTCTATAGCGAAAACTTTGCGATTTTCAATTTAATTTTTCGACTTTTGGCCAGCTTTTTTCTACTTTGGACTACTGTGCGGCGTAAGGTACGAGGCAAGTGATGATCAGGGCGGCGCTGCCGTAAGTGGGCGCCTTAGGATTCGTTTTTTAATAAAATGTATACTGTTTTTGCGAGCAGTTTTGCAATTGTAAGTAAATTAGGACTTAAATAATTTCTCGAAACTTTGATGTTTCCATCATGTAACTTTATTCGAATTGATAGTATAATCGGGATTTTTGTGAAAATTTATTGGCGCAAGTACAATAATCGTTAACACAAGCCAGAGCATATACAAAATATAGTTGCACTAATATAATATCAGCCGATCAGTAGATTCCTAAATAAAGTAAATATGTATAGACAAGTATCAAAAAAATGAACAATAAAAATATTAATTAGAACCGAACAGATAAAATGAATACCTAAAAAATAATAGGCTACAATAAGTACAGATGTTAAATCTAGTACGAATACAATATAAAGAAAACAGTTAATCAATAAAAACCATAACAAATGTAAGTTAAGAAAATAAAAATAGATAAACACTAAAAGATGAAACATTAAAAAAAACACATTAAAACAGATCAATATCTTGAAAATTACTTGATAAACACTCGTTTTTGTTATAAAATGCCTAGTTTATAAAATATTTTTTATGTTTTTTTAATTAATTTCTTTAATTCTTTAAGCATGATCGTGAAGAATATTAAATCATTTTGGACCATAATAGTTGATGGCATTTTGGGTCTTACATAGTCCAGGGTAACTTGGGTAAATATTTGAACCTTGTCTTGTATAATGAACGTGAATCTGTGCATGGCTTTGGTAACTACACATGCTTCTTTTAACGATTAATAAATATTCCAAAGCAAACATAGACGGGAATGTCAGGATTTTTAGAGAAGTAATTTTTAAAATTTTCTCTGTAAGGCAAATTACAAATTGCTCTAACTGCTCTCCTTTGAAGCCCAAATATGTTATTACTAATACTGGAGTGGCCCCGTGCTAATAGACGGTAAGATATATGCGACTGGCATAATGCAAAATACGCTGAGCGAAATGCCACCTGTGGAAGAGAATTACTAAAGCGTCTTAGTAAATGAATATTTTTGCAGAGTTTTGCTACAAATGTATCCAATGCTTGTTCTAAGTTAGCTTGGAATCAATATACACACCTAAGAACTTGTATTCTGATAAAATGAATGCCTGAGATTTTTTTAGAGAGAATATAACATTTTTAGTTTTGTTTAAATTCAACCTGAGTAAATTTGAATTTAACCAATCACGAGTAACGGATAGTGCCTGCGTATCTTGGCTCATTGCTGACTGAAGATCAACTGAAGCTGATTGAATCGTAGTATCGTCTGCATACAAGATAGGTGAAAATTCATTTATATCACCGATGTGAATCTAGCGCCCGACTTTTAAAAAGTTGGACTTTTTTTAACGTAGATCGATTGTACCTTGTTTGTACCTGTTTGTACCGCTATTAACTTCGTTTGTACCTCAAAGACAAAAAAGTTATTAAACAATAAAAAAATGGTCAGCGCCCAACTTTCACATTTTCAAATTTGGTTTATGCCATTCGAAAGAGAATCGTTAGTACCCGTTTGTACCTCTTTTTAAATTGTTTGTACCTCCAAGGTACCAGAAGTACAGGCTTTTCAAAAATTTTACATTCTATGGTGGCGATTTTAGTCAATTTTCAAGTAATCGCAAAGCGACTAAGGGGAATCTAAAGAGCATCGTTTGTACCTCTCTTTAAATTGTTTGTACCTCAAAGGTACCAGTAGTACAGGCTTTTATTTTTTTTTACATTCTATGGTGGCGATTTTAGTCAATTTTCAAGTTATCGCAAAGCGACTAAGGGGAATCGAAAGAGCATCGTTTGTACCCATTTGTACCACTTTTTAAATTGTTTGTACCTCAAATGTACCAGAAGTACAGGCTTTTAAATTTTTTTACATTCTATGGTGGCGATTTTAGTCAATTTTCCAGTAATCGCAAAGCGACTAAGGGGAATCGAAAGAGCATCATTTGTACCTGTTTGTACCTCTTTTTAAATTGTTTGTACCTCAAAGGTACCAGAAGTACAGGCTTTTCAAAATTTTCCCATTCTATGGTGGCGATTTTAGTCAATTTTCAAGTAATCGCAAAGCGACTAAGGGGAATCTAAAGAGCATCGTTTGTACCTCTCTTTAAATTGTTTGTACCTCAAAGGTACCAGAAGTACAGGCTTTTAAATTTTTTTACATTCTATGGTGGCGATTTTAGTCAATTTTCAAGTAATCGCAAAGCGACTAAGGGGAATCTAAAGAGCATCGTTTGTACCTCTCTTTAAATTGTTTGTACCTCAAAGGTACCAGAAGTACAGGCTTTTAAAAAATTTTACATTCTATGGTGGCGATTTTAGTCAATTTTCAAGTAATCGCAAAGCGACTAAGGGGTATCGAAAGAGCATCGTTTGTACCCGTTTGTACCTCTCTTTAAATTGTTTGTACCTCAAAGGTACCAGAAGTACAGGCTTTTAAATTTTTTTACATTCCATGGTGGCGATTTTAGTCAATTACTAAAACTGGCGCAGAGAACGATACATAAATTAGAAGGTATATCAATTCCATTTGAAGTGACCTTTCTATGTAGGACTAGAACTTACATCAGGTTACGAGAGCATGGGCGAATTAGTTTTCAAAATTGCCAAAAGAAATTAGATTAAAAAAATGTAAAAAAAAATACAAATTATAGAAAATAACTTTATTCGCTTCTTATTTAAGAATGATGTCAAAACCAACATTATTTCATTTTTTTTATAGTTATTGAACTCTTAAAATGTGTTTTGAATTATGTTTCGTGTTTTGCTTTGTTTTACAGTGAAAAAAAATAAGTACTACACTTTGTAGGTGTAGCGTTCAGTATTTCTGAAATATGTTTTAAATCTTGATTAAAATATAAATATTTTTTTATTTCTTTTTTAAATTGTGATTTTATTAGGTATTTTTTTTCAAATGCCTAAAGCACCGGTATCCTCCATAGAATGTAATTTTTTTTAAAAGCGTGTACTTCTGGTACCTTTGAGGTACAAACAATTTAAAAAGAGGTACAAACGGGTACAAATGATGCTCTTTCGATTCCCCTTAGTCGCTTTGCGATTACTCGAAAAATGACTAAAATCGCCACCATAGAATGTAAAAATTTTGAAAAGCCTGTACTTCTGGTACCTTTGAGGTACAAACAATTTAAAAAGAGGTGCAAATGGGTACTAACGATTCTCTTTCGAATGGCATAAACCAAATTTGAAAATGTGAAAGTTGGGCGGTGGCCATTTTTTTATTGTTTAATAACTTTTTTGTCTTTGAGGTACAAACGAAGTTAATAGCGGTACAAACAGGTACAAACAAGGTACAATCGATCTACGTTAAAAAGTCCAACTTTTTAAAAGTCGGGCGCTAGGTTCACATCGGTATTTATATCGAATAAAAACAGCAAGAGGCCGAAAATGGATCCCTGCGGGCACCATGTTTTATATCAGTATATGAAGAGTAATTATCGCCTACCCGTACCATCTGAGACCTTTCAGAAAGGTAGGAGTTTAATAATTTACAGCTAGATGGACAGTTTGCGCAAGAAAACATCATGTGAAACACAGTTAAATGCTCTACTGAGGTCTAAAAATGTACCAACGAAGTATAATCCGGTTTTAAATCCCCGGAGGATTCCCTCAGTAACGCTAATTACTGCATCACTAATTGATCTTTCCTTGCGAAAACCATACTGCAAAGGACAATGGTAAAAAACGTCGTTTGTTTACCTAACGCCGCAACGGGAAAAACCTATTTAATATGGATCCGTAACGCCTATGGATGATGAAAACATAGGTTAGACTGCCGAAAAGTCTGGGGAAAACTTTTGAGGTTCTATGAAAGATACACAATTCAGGATGGATTATATCGATTTTCTCTGAAACTATCAATGGCTCAGAAAAATGTTTTAGATAAAAGATGAACAGTTTAGAGGGAAACATTCGTGACCTTGGTTTGACCTTGTGATATCTACGTGAGGTCAGGTGAAATTCAAAGAGCGCGCTTAATCTCAAAAACCAATACAGGAATTAACATAAAACTTTGAGCATGTCTTATTTAATAATCCTAAGAATAGAAAAGCATTTGGTAAAATTTCGTATACCGGAAATTGATGTTTACCTTAACCGTTTTTTGTTTTGTTTGTCTTTTCGATAATTTTTCTGAATATGAAAGTTATTACAAAAACCATTAAACAAATAATATAGGCAACAAAAAAATTAACATCTTTTGTTTGAAAATATTTTTAAAAAATGGTTCAAGTAAACATCCACTACCGGTATACGAAATTTTACCAAATGCTTTTTTATTCTTGGGATTATCAAATAAAACTTATGTTCAAAGTTTCATGTTAATTTCTGTATTAGTTTTTAAAATACAGAGCGCACTGAAAATCACCCGACCCCACATAGTTATCACAAGGTCAAACCAAGGTCACTATATCACTACGGTATGTTTGTTATTTGACTGGAAATAATTTTTTCTATAATTTTGAAGATAAAAGCGATATGCGGCGATAATTACTCATATCACTTGCACTATCTGACTTATATATTGGGATAACAGAGGCCCGCTTCAGCACCCTTGGAAATATGCCATATTTAATACATGCGTTTGGTAAGAGGGTCAATAATAGCATCTACGACAGATTTAAGCAAATCGACGGAAATATCATAAACATGTCCTCAAGTGGTAATTTTTTAATTTTGCTATTGCATCCCTTACAATGACAGGGCTTATTTATTTAGAAAGTGAAATAGGGTGTATTAACAAATGTTTTAGGGTTTATTAATGGGGGTCCAAAGTAGATTTTGAAAAATAGTTACGAGTGTCTCAGCAATTTTACTAAAAAAATGATTGAACTCATTAGGGTCGATTTTATAAGTAGATTCAGACTTAGTATTAACATGGCTAGAGTTAATTTAATCATATTCCACATAGACTTTGGTGAATACGCTTTTTTTATGAAATCATGTTTTGCTTTTATCTTAGCTTCTTTCAAAGCAAAATGATATTGCGTCTCCTAGTTTCGAACATAATTTATTTACAGGCATCCTTCATTAAAAATAACATTTCCCTCATTTGCCTAAGATTACCATTAAACCAGGTGATATTTACCCTGTGCGGCTTGTGAGTATTTTGTTTTTGGGGAAATGATTCGTGAATGTAGTGCTGCAGCTTATGCAGAAAAGATTCATTTTATATTTTCGAGTAGGCTCCAATAAGTATCAGCCAGGCGTCTTTGAAGTAATATTTTGACTGCTTTAGTTATTGGCCTTATAATTCTGTTCACTAATTTTTCATTACCAAGTTCAAACGAGTATGATCAGAAAATCCTGCATTAATTGGATATGTATTAATGAGGAGTTATCGACATTGGAAAAAACATTATTAATGCAATTATCAGATCTAGTTTGAATACTGACCAGTTTGCCCAAACCATATGATGCATAAGATCGCAAATCCTTAGTGTTAAAATACACTTGGTCCTTTGTGCCACCTCCTGAGCCCTACTCCTCAAGCCAACCTAAACTTCTTGTTAAGTCAAGTAGTTGGCCCTGTGGAGTGTTGTCCAGTTGTGACCAATCTGGCCACTCCTCTCCGAATACGGACCACCTGAGTTGTTTAAATGACTCACATTCACACAAGATGTGTCTTAGGGTTTCCTCTTCTTGCTCGCATTTCCGACATAGGGGATCTTTTACCCCCCCCCCCCCCCCCTAATGTTAAGGAGGTGCTTGTTCAGTTTGCAGTGCCCAGTAAGAGTACCGATTAGCAGCCACAAACTGCTTCTTGGTAATTTAATGTATTTCCTGCTCAGCTTCGGTGTTGGTGAGTGGATGAATTTTTTGGCGACCACATACTTGTCAGTTTGTAGCCATTCCTTTTTGTGTTCTTCAAGGGAGTTTCCTTTAAGTATTTGGGAGATAGTGAGTGGTGCCAGTGGCAAAGCCTTAGAGCCTTCACTTTTCAGGGCAGCCCTTTTGGCTAGCCTATCGGCCCAGTCGTTCCCTTCATTATTTGAATGTCCCTTAATCCAGAATATTGTGCCTCTGTTGGTTGCGGCGAGTCTAGAGCTTACTTGCACTCCAGTATTATGCTGCTGGCCACTCTTGGTCTCGATAGCGCAGCTATGCTTGATTTGCTGTCAGTGAGGAACAAAATGGATTTGTTCGAGACTGCCAATTCCGATAGTTTCCGAGTACCTTCAAGTATCCCGAAAAGTTCCGTTTAAATAATCGTCACATTCCTACCTAGGGGGATGCTGAGTCTAAGGTCAAGTTCCTGGCAGTAAATGCCTGCCCCCCTGCGCCTTTCTTATTCTTAGCCCCGTCGGTATAAACGGTGATTTCTGGTTTATCATCAATCTGATCTTTTATTTCGTATTGCCGCTTAAACAGGTGTCTCGGTGGGACACTACAACAATACATAATACAACATTTACTATTAATATATTTGTCAAAATGAATCTTGAAAATTATATGTTTTTTAAAAGGCCGCAGCCAGTGTGTAAAGATTAAGAACCATCTTTCTGACGTTATTCAAGTCCCCTCTGGTGTGCCTCAGGGATCACATTGTGGGCCATTGTTATTCCTTTTATTTATTAATGATATAGCAGCTGAAATTAAACACTCACATTTTTTACTCTTCGCGGATGATTTAAAATTATTTAAAGAAATCAATGATTGCTTCTTACTTCAAGAAGATCTCAATTCAGTTTATGTTTGGTGTTGTCAAAATCAACTATTTTTTAATACTGAAAAATGTAAATAAATCACTTTTTCACGTAAACGGTCAGATATTAACTGGAATTATAAAATTGATAACACTGATTTATTGAAATTATGCGAAATAAACGATCTTGGGATTTTGTTCGATGCAAAACTGACATTCGCTGGTCATATTAATTATGTTTGCAATAAAGCAGCTAAAATGTTAGGGTACATTAAGAGAATGTCAAGTAAACTAAACCCACTATCATTCAAGATTATCTATGTTGCTTTTGTACGTTCTCATTTAGAATATGCCACATGTATTTGGTCATCACATCAGTCAATATACATAAATCAAATTGAAAATGTGCAGAAAAGATTCTTAAAATCTCTATTGTTAACAACAACATTACAGACATCGAAACTCTTAGGGAGAGTTTCGGTCTTGATCATTTGTGTTGTAGAAGACTTTATTTCGATGTATTATTCCTTCAAAAAATCATCAATGGAAATGTTCAGTATCCTGATATCCTGTCTCAAATTAATTTTTATTTTAAGGCAGATAATAAGTTAACTCGCCAACGCCCATTATTTCGAATACCTTTCCATAGAACCAATTATGGTGTAAATAGCAGCTTATCTCGTTTTATGCGTTATTCAAATTGCCTTTACGCTAATTTTAATATAGATTTCTTCGCAATGTCGCACGAAGAAATATTACGAAATTTAAAACGCGTCGATTGTCAAAAACTTAAAACTAATCAGGTTAAATAGTTAATGCGTAATCAATCAATATTTTAGTTTTAAGAAATAATTAATTATGTATTTTTTTGTAATGGAGAATCCGTAAATAAACCTTATTTATTTATTTATTTATTCACTTCGTACTTATTCAGGCTTTCATACTCGTGATTTTTCGGGTAGTAAATTAACAGACGCTAATTCTGCAGCTTCTCTTACCTTCGGTGGAGTGAGTTTTAATGAAGTAGATGGCAAACTGTCCATTCTTCCACAGAAAATTACTGAAAACAACACGATTCAGTTTGAATGGTCTGTTTTTTTTTATAATAAATTGATAGACAAATGACGACAGATTGTGGTGTCATGATTTGAATGTGTAATAAGGTCCGCAACTGATGTTATAAATCGCATTCTGTGAATCAATCAAAGCGCGAATTATCGTATTTAATAACCATATGAAACATGCAAATGCGTGTTTAATGAAATGTTGTGTTAAATGTACCCATACAATGAAATAATGCGCATATTATAAGATTTTCGTGAACAAAAAGTAAAATCTCTGAGAAAAGAAAAGCGAATCGAAAGAATGTAAGCCACACCATTAGAAAAGGTCTAAATTAACACCACAAAAAGAATGAACACTTAATTTTAACTCTTTATATTTTTCAACCCTTTCAAAAAAAGTCTTGCAATCAGCCATAACAATACCTCGCAATATAAATCTCGATTTTTGACAGATTTTGCAAGCACCCATAACTAAATTAAACTTCTTATTTTTATCACTTATTCAAATACTTTAATAATTAAGAGTCAAAAAGGTAACGGGCACCCCTTCAACAAAAAAAAATCTCCCATCAGTCGCAGAAATCCATACGTCGCGATATTAATCTCGATTTTTTATAAAATTTGCAACTAGCCATAACTAAATAAAAATCCTTATTCTCGTCGCATTTTTTTCTAGCTCTAAGCCGTAATTGTTTTGTAGAAAATTTGTTGAATTGGGATAATATCTTCTTACCCGCTAGTATGGTGACCAAATAGTTAATGGCATCGTGAAGAGTACTATTATATCTACACTTTTTATTTGAAACATTTTTTCGTAACTCTAATAAATATAGATCCACGGCTCATTGTAATTAGTCTCAAGAAAGATTAAAATTTCAACGTACTGTAATCCGCCTTAACCCTTCAATCTTCGGCGAGATATCAAGTAAAGATTGATGCCTGGATATAGGAATTTTAGGAATGCACTCTGCAACGTACCATATTTCACAATTGATTTCAATAAATTTTTCCAACTTTGTAAAGATTTTTTTAAAACTCACTTTTTTATTGTAGAAGGCTACTGAAATATGTATTAATAATAAAGACATGATTTTTCTACTTTTTGAATTAACGGCTTTTTGGTGGTTTAATAAAAATTGTTCTTAATTTTTTTTTAAATACTATTAAAATAAAATAATTGCGTAGAATTCGTAGGTTTTTGTTCAAAAATGTGGCTCTAAAATAGGAGAAACTGTGACGGAGGTTGTCATACAAGCCTCGATGAAATTTATTGTAATTATACTAAAGTGATATTTTCTGAACAAATAATATAATGACTAATTTTATCATTGGCGAGAATTTACTGCCAAAGATTGGCATTTTCAAATGTAATAATTCCCTTGTTATATTAATTTATTTGTTGATATATGGTAATTGCTTATATCATAGATTTTATCCCGTTTTCATTATTATTGTCTAACGTATATTTTATTGTTTCAGGTACTTTTCCAATACCCATGTGGGCCAAATTTAATGATTGTGAGGATGATGTAAGGTATAGTTTATCACTATTCTAAGCATTCTAATAAAGTGTATAATACTTCCAATTACTTGCAGGAGAACCAATAATAATCAAATGGTATTAATAGACATTGGTTCACAGAACAATCGCATTTAAGATATAGCAATAATAAATTTCAATATATACAGGGTGTCCACGCTAAACCGTTCGTTAACAGTTTACGTTGTTGCCGTTGTATTAAACATTTGAAAAAATCCTGGTCACACGGTTGAATCAATTCTCCTCATGTGAAATATTTTCAACTTTTTATCACTTCCGGTTCCACCGGATGTAGCACCAAATTTGTAATTTTAAATGGAACACCCTGTATATTCCTCGTTTAAATTGCAACATATTTTGTAGGAAAGTTTGTACACTTATCTGTTTTAGTTTTGAAGACAATTGAAAATGAATCTAAAATGCAGCTAGAAATCTGTCTATAATTTCTCTTAATTAAGAATAAGATAAAAATATGATTTATATCTCTAAGTGTACTTAGAGGATGCCTCTATGAGTAAAATAATTGGACATTTTGAAAATAAGTGTTCTTAAAATGTTAATATCTAAGTGTCCTCTTAAATATCTCGTAAATCAATTTTTAAATGGAATGACCCATTTTTAGAAACACTGAATAAAACACTTATTAAGTTTTTTACCACAATTTATTTGATGTATGTACAAATATTACGTATACATACATATCACGACTTAAGTTTCGACGTTTTACTGTCATTATCAAGTGAAACTATTAATGGAAGAAGTTACATTTATATCAGTACGAGAAAAGGGTGAGGGTAACAGAATGGTTTACAGTAAACAGGTGCAAAGATTTAAACATAATTAAGACATTAAAGAATTTTTAAATTCACCACCTATTAGTATCACTTTACTGCAATCAAGTTTATCAAGTAATTGAGTTAAAATTAATATAAATTAATTAAAATTCCCGGACGGTAAACGATACAAAGTTATTGCTATAATATTGAAAATGTGCAAATAAGTTGCAGCTATTTCGCAATGTATCTCGCACGGAAGTTGAGAAAGTTCAATTAAGTTCGTTGTTGAAATATTATTTTTCACTAAATTCAATACTCCACCGTGAACAAACTGTGCACGATAGAAGTAAGAAACTGCATCGAACTCTCCTACTGAAAGAGATTCTATTTCAGATTGTTTGAGTCAGTGCTCACTAATACACAGCATATTAAAAACATTATTTTGAATCAGAAATGCTTCAATTCCATTGCACTTATTTCTAATACATTGTGCATTGAGAAAAAAAGTGCACAGTCTGAAAACGAGACATAGATGAAATATCATGTTTTTAGTTCCAAGTTGGGTTCTTCGAAAAATATATCTAGACACAGAAATGCCTTCCGGCCAGTTGTTAGGGTCCGTAAGTGAATTGCCATGTTTAAAATCCGCACTAATACGAAATGCAGGGAGATCTGACTTTGTGTTTATCAATTCACAAGAGAAATGTTTGTTTTCCAGTATTAATTCTACATGATCACGCATTATGTCTGTAGACATATGAGCTCCAACGTTTTTTTTATAAAAAGCCAGGTTTATGGGCTCTGTGAACCACCCATCTGTAAACTTCGAGATAATCTCATTCGAATAGAGCGTACAATTTTGGAAAAACACAATAATGTGACATTGTGTAAAAATCAATAAAATATGAAAACAATTATCATCAATTTGAAATTTCACAAATCTATTCAAAATTAATTTGGGATTACGATACTATACAAATCTGTAAACACCCCATTACTAAACTTTGAAATATTCTCATTCGAACAGAGTGTAGAATTGCGGAAAAATAAAATAATTTCGATGACGTAAAAAAATTATAAAAATATTTGCCATCAACTTGAAATTAATTCGGAATTACGAAATTTCGAGATAATTCTATTTGAACAGAGCGTATAATTCAGAAAAAAATTAATAATTTCGTCGACTTGAAAAATGTAAAAACAATTGTTATCGACTGGAAATTTCACAAATCTAGTTAAAATTGATGAGAGATTACAATTCCATAGAAACTTGTAAGCACCTCCTCCCTATATTTCGAGATAATATCATTAAATAGAGTATGAAATTGTGAAGAAATACAATAATTTTAGCGACTTGACAAAAATATTCCAAACACCGTTAAAGGTAGAAACGCGAAAGTGGCGAAATCCATTGCCTGAATGCTGTACTGAACCAAATCCGGGTGGCTTTAACACCGCCAGCGGCGGCAAATATAACAATATTAATGTAAACATTAAATATTGTTCCCCCATTAGAACACCTACAGATCGGTTTCGACCTTTCAGGTCTCATCAGTGTTAAAGGCACCCGGATTTGGTTCAGTACAGCATTCAGGCAATAGATTCCGCTACTTTGGCGTTCCTACCATACTTAAATTTCGAGATAATTCTAGTTCAACAGACTTGTATGTGAAAAGTACAATAATTTCGAAAACTTGGAAACAATATAAAAACAATTGTCATCGACTTGAACTTTCACAAATCTATTCAAAATTCACCGGGAATTACGCTAGTATAAAAATCTGTAAATACATCATCTCTAAATTTTTAGAAAATATTATTCCACCAGAGCGTAGAATTGTGGTGGAAAGATATAAAAATAATTGCCATCGACTTGGAATTTCACAAATCTATTCAAAAATTATTTGAGATTTCGATTCCATAAAAATCTGTAAGCACCTCACCCTAAATTTCAAAATAATTCTATTTGAACAGAACGCGAAATTGTGGAAAAATACAATAATTGTAGTTACTTGACAACAATGTAATGGATAGATATACTGCTGGCAGATAATTTAATTTATAATAAGTTTTAAAACGTTATTAAAAAAAAATGTTTTAAATTTTAATATAAATTTGATTTTCAACTTTTTTTTTCGATAGTGTAATGAATTAATTTCAATTATTGTTCAATTTATAAATTTACTGCAACTGACACTATTTTGCAAGGTCATAATCAAAATTAAAATATTTTATTATGGTTCAAGTGTAGTTGATTTCATTTCACGTAGGAGTAGAGTTCATTTCATGAATGTTGGCGTTAACGTCATTAGTTTCTGAAGACACACGGATTTCTACCATTTTATACTACTATATTTTAATTTATTTATTTACGGATGTCCATTTAACTATAGTAGCATATTATATAATAAATAACTTATTGGAATATCATTGATATACGCATATTTTACAAAATATTAACATATGAAGGGTCGCCGCGAAAAACGAAAATAGTCCATTGCAGTAATTTCTGAGTAAATGCGTTTTTAAACTTACAAGTTGAATAGCATAAACCCAAACCAAAGGCTAAAATAACAGACAAGAGATTTTCACTTAAAAAACATTTACTTGCTACTAACTAATATATGAAATCAAATTATGAGAACATAAAGAAATAAAATAAAGAAATAGCAAACAAGTTCTGGGCTTTGATCGGTATTAGCCGTTAAGGTGGCGAGATGTCATCGTCGATTGGTGGATCATCTACGAATTCAATATCGGCTTCTTCATTCGCAGTGGCGCTGTCTTTTTTTAAATCGGAGTAAAATTCTTTTGATGCATCCGAAATGAAGCGAGTAAGGTGCATAACGTCTTGATACTTCGCTGATTTATTGGGAAGCGGTCCGTTGTACAATTTTCGTAGACCTGGTTCAGAACCAGTTCTGTTCGGCCGAATTTTGTTTTTCCTCCCTCTCGTCGTTGGAGAAACAACGGCGGTGAAGTAGCTTCCGTAGTAGGATGGTTTATGATAAACTAATTGTGGATTGTTTTTATCGACCCTCAATATTCTGATAAATCTTGTTTGAAACGGGAATTTCAACGCGTACGACAGCGAGAGATATTCTGTCCAATTTTGAAATTCAACATCTTTGGTACAATCAAACACCATGAACGGCGAAGGCTTACTTCTGCTGTTTTTGAGAACATCCCTCCAATCTTTAGGTGTCTCGATATAAGCTTTGCTGTTTACTAGACTCATGTTCTTATCACACTCAAGGTAACTATGTCCACTTATGGGATAAACAATCTTAACTCGGTCAAAGCGGTCCTTATCATTAACCAAATAGTGCATATATCGAATAATTTTTATTGTGGTCAACACAACTGTCGTAAAATATAGTCAATTGTCTCACCTCTTGGCTCAAAACATTGTAAAAAGAGTGGTCAAGCATGGAGCAAACGTCGTCTGCCCCCTTACGGGCAACACTTTCATCATAGGTATAAAACACAGAGGTGGTGTTCGAAAGCAAATGAACATTGAACGAAATAAAGTTCAGTTGTCTACGATAGTATACATCATTTGTTGATATATTTGGAGTTGGAAGATTTGTTTGGTAGTCCATCGCGATTGCTGCGGCATCAGCTCTTTTTCTTACTTATTTCCTATACTTTTTAAAGTGTAGAACTATTCCGCTTTCTTCAGGTGAAGTTTTTGTTCATACAGGTGCTTAGCCAACTCTACGTTAAGCGTTATCTTCAAATCACTATCCGTACATTTGACTACTTTGTCTTCGATACCTTTAATATCAGTTTTGTATGTATCGCATGTACTACAAGTATCTTTCCGAGGATATGTTAAAGTTTTCTTCAAATATCTCCCGGAAAGTTGTATAAGCTACGTGCTTTTCTGGGCTAGATGTTTCTGTAAAGTACATTTGATGAAGCTTTGCTATGTTCAAATCGTCCGGTAGGTATGCTTTTGAAGTGTCCTTTAGTAAATAGTGTGATTTTCTGCCTCGCAAAGATCCAATAAAGTCCATCACCATTTTTCGAGTATCAGCAGAAAGTCTGTGAGGTCTGTTATTATGCTTACGTCGCCTATCTTCCTTAACCATTCCAAATTCCAATAGATTTTGTTTCAATGTTTGTAGTCGGCGAGGTGTAACTTCGTGCAATGATGCAAATGCTTTAAAACAGACTGAAACATCTTCCATGGTTCCATCGAGAAGAATTCTAACTCGGTAAGAGTAGGAAGAGTGATTACAATTTGCCATAGCAAGTGGTTTCCTCTCCATCGTCGCTCGACTGGGAGAACTGTTATAAGACCGCCGAGATGTATGTTTTGTTTATTGTAATCACCAATCATATTGAAATAACAAATTAACCGTTTTCTCTGTTCCTCCATGATCACTTCAAAGCATTTAAGACGCGTACAGTGGCAATCATCACCACTTTCATGTGTCGTAGCTCGTAATTTTTTCATTACATCAGTCAACTTACCAGTCTTTTCGTTTCTTTGTACTGTTCATCACCACAGGTTCTTCACTTGACACACTAAAGTCACTATCCATTATTAAACATTTCGAAACACTTGGTCGTCCCTGATCACTTTTCGATGTATCACGGTGGACTCTTATCGTTCTTTCACGACACCTAAATCCTATCACATTGAATTTCTCGTGACAGCGATTTTTGTTTTCGGTAGCGATTCACATGGCGAAATCTTCTGATATAAGCCGCTTGATGGCGTTATCAGCTTGATTTTCGTCAAAAGTGGACTATGTTCGTTTTTCGCCGCGACCCTTCATATTAAAACTTAAAACTAAGCCATACATACAAAAAAAAAATTAACATATTAAAACTTAAAACTAAGACATACATTTAAAAAAATATTAACATATTAAAACTTGAAACTAAGCATATATTTTAACCCCTTACTGCATGATTTTTTATTTTTATGGAAAATAATAATTATGAATATCTTTAGTGATAAGTAATTGGGAAAAATATTTAAAAAATGTAATATTTATTTTTTACAAAAATTCTGGTTGTGCCATATCTGGCACGTAATGGAGCAGGGGAATAAATTTGAAACAACCTTACTTGGTGCAGAAAGCATTAAATAAATCTAATAAAACGAACTTTGCTGCATACGGGACTACAATTTGAATAACTAAATTTAGGCAAGCTGTGACACATCGGCCCTCAAAATAGACCACAAAGTTTGCGGTTTAACGACTGTCAGTACATATAACGCAAATGCTAATTCTGGCAAAAATCTCTTGTTACCAAATGCCTATGAAAACTAGATATGTTCTTCAAGGCAACCCTATTAGTCTTTAAAATATATCTAAATATAAATTTTTACCACCAGCCGCTAAATAAAGCTTAAAATATATGCAAACTGCTTTGTGCCATATATGGCACGTTATGCAGAAAGGGATTAAAAAATAATGACATATTAAAACTTAAAACTAAGCATACATTTTAAAAAATATTAACATATTAAAACTTAAAACTAAGACATGCATTAAAAAAAAATATTGACATATTAAAACTTAAGATTACGGACTAGATTACGCAATCTATTGTTACTGATGTAATTAAAGTCGACATCAACTATGTTGCTGTTGGATACTAATTGCGACATGCCAACATATTTGGCATAATCGGTCCTCCTCAAAGGCACGGAAAACGTATGCAACTGTCTTAGAGGTCTTAACACGTTGACTGCCAACCAGGAGAATACTCGTAGTTGTTTAACGCAGTTCGCAAGGCATTGGCAGTCAACGTGTTAACGGCACGTGGATGCCAATTGCTCCAAGTAGTTGATAACAGTTAATAAGGCCATTGAGCAATTTATGAGCATCATCGTGGTCAATAGTAGAAACGTATGTCTTCTGAGCGTTGACACAAGTACCAATATCAGTGCCCACAGCTCGAAAACGTGTGGCATTGGTTAGACAAAGACTCCGTTATAGCGCATGTCTACCTTGACGCAACGCGCACGAGAACTGTCAGTCATCCGTCAGTAGCGTTCACTAATCGTCTTTAATTTGCAAGTTATTAGAGTATTTCTGTTTGTTTTAGTTTTTCATTAGTTCTTGGCGTTTTTCATATTTTCACAGTGTTTTTCGTATTGTGCATTGGTTTCGTTTAGTGTAAATAAGTGTAGAAATAGTTGTTTCATAAAAATAACTACAAAAGCCCGAGACATGGTACCGAAGGCAAACGAGTACTTCACTAAGGAAAAGCATAATGTAATGGAAATCCCCTTTTACCTTTGGATGCAGTTCATGAGGTAAATTTCTTGTCAATTTTTAGTTTATAATTAAGAAACGATAATAGTTACAGTAAATTTATATTAATAACAATTGTAGAAAATGCCGAAATAAACAACTTATAATGGATAAGCTTTTCTTAGGAATCCCATTAGTTTTTGAGTAAACTGACGGTAAAGATCATTAGAAGTATAATTTGTCATTTCCATCTTTCACAATTTTGACGTTTTAAACGTCAGTATCACCCGACCTTGCAAAACGCTTGATGTACATTTAAAATATAATTTTTCGCGGATTGATATGAAATGTGAGATTTTTCGGACTGATTTTAGGCCGTGAAATATCACTTTTGCGCACTAGGCTTTCAAAATGCTTATTTATGCCTAGGCTGTAAAAGTAATGAGCCAATCAGGTGAGACTACGTCATGTTATTTCGCCAATCAGATGAGACACCGCGTCGACCAATAGAAGCCGCCCAGAAACTTGTTTGACATTACATTAATTGAGAGTTGCCTTCGAATTTCCCGTACCAAAAGACTAAAAACAGGTTCCCCGAAGTTTTAATATCACCGCGTGTGATTTGCCCGACCCCCGTGCGAGTCCCTAACTTATCCACGCACAAAAATCGAGTAGCCGAACGATGGCAAAATTTGTTTGCCCTGGCCGGCTCCTAGTGGCCAGCATTTGACGTTTAAACGTCTATCTACCGCCGCACTTATTTCCTGGTACAGTAGAATGAGAGACTTTCCTTCAGATGTTTCCTGTGAAAGAAGCCCGATAACGGCTTCTGCGAAGTATTAACAACCCCGCGTAAGTTTTCTCCGAAAACCGTGTGTTTGCCTAACATTCCCACGTAATTGAACCCGAGCAGCAATCGGAAAAATGATCGAAAAGGATTTGGAGGTTACGTATTATTTAAGTTTTATTTCAATTTAATCATTGAACAATAATAATATGAACATAATGGCTTATGAATGAATGTGAAAATGTTTAATCGTAAAGAAATGTGTGTGATACCAAGAAAGTGCATTTTATTGAAAAGTTCCTGAATTCCTGAATCAAAATGTATCACAAAGTAATGGCTTCCACCATCAACCATATCAGTAAAGAAATGTATTGAAGAGTTTTACTCGAAATAATTATAATATTCATTGCATGTCACTTACGAAATCATGATCATTATGATTATAAATGATTACACCACACACACCGTCAAAATGCGGACACCACTATATCTTATAAATGTCAATTTTTGTTTCACTTGGGTACCTACGAAATTTTACAAAGCTACCTGCGATATGTTGATAGAATTTAATATATTGAAAATCTGTCACTTTATTGCCTTGTTAAACAAATAACTATTAGTGCCTTCCAATAAGGTATTCATTGGTATGATACGTTTACAAGAGTTTGATTGGTTGTTGGAATGTCAGACAAAAATATTGCACAATATAGTGACAACTAAATGTTCGGATTTATCTAGTGTATAAAATAAACAAGTTTTGACATTTACTTATCAGTTACTTGTTAGAAACCATTGTGTCAAAATTTTGATAAATTCGGTCAAAAATTGCCAGAGGAAGTGCGACAAATATAAAAATTCGTGAATTCGTAATTAGGAAATATTGTCGGAGGTAATACCACAAGAGGTTAGAATTTGGCCGGATAAATTTTATTTGTTTGCACGAGCCATTGAATCGACACAAATTTCGAGAATGAATTTTGATGGAAAAATTTTGCCTAATCTCAAGTCATTCAAGAAATTTGCGATGAAATGACGAGTGCTTAAAATTAAATTTATCCTGCCGAAATTATAACCGCGAGTAGTATTTGTTGAGATAATTTAACTAATAAGAACTATACAAGGTGTCTAAAAAAGACACCACCAAAATGATATGGTGTATTCCTGAGACAAAAAAAGAGCAAATTAACTAAATTTATCTATATGAAAAATTACATACCTTCCAAGATACAGCAAGTCAAAGTTTAAGATTTTTAAAATATTTTAATCTATATCTCGAAAATGGCAGATGAGAATGATTTGTTTATTTTTTTCTGACAACTAAATTAGGTGTACTACATTGTTTAAAAATTTCAAGAAATTTCTTCAAGTACAAAGGTGCTCCAGAGGACATGCTGTTTACATTATTACATAGAACTTTTTTGTTCTTCATATTTTTTGCGATTTAATATTTTTTTCAAAGCAACTCATCACTTTTAAAGAATTTATAACTCTTAAAGTTTTTTTGTTTACGCCTTATTTTTAACAAAAAAAAATAAAAAAGAACTTATTGTTCATTGTTTAATTGCGCTCGTCCTGCAAGAAAAGTCTTAAAAATAACTATAATCCAAAAACTGCTTTTATTTTAACATATTAAATTATTTAACAAATTACAAAAAATTCAAAATGACCCTCATAAAAAAAATCACAGTACACATTGTATGCGCGTGCGCGCGTCGCGTCGATGCGCTTCAGCCACCGGCGATACTTCGGTCACCACCACTCAAAGTGTTAACCAGTTTTACTTAAATTGAAAGTTTTAATCGTACTGACACGTTTTCAACGAATTGACACCCGCCTACTTAGATTATTTTATTTTTTAACACGAAATTTTCCAAAAACAATAAGTTCTTTTTTATTTTTTTTTTTTTTAAATAAGGCGTAAACAAAAAAACTTTAAGAGTTATAAATTCCTTAGATTAGATTAGATTAGACGGGGTCGATTGGCTGTGCAGAGCCTTACAGCACTGCGACCTGTTTAGATCTTTTGTACTAATACCCTACTGCTATTTGATTCCCAGAAATTCAACTTCCCTGACAAGGTGAATTAATTTCCTGGGAGGTAATGACCTGATCCGTTCTGGCGTTACCGCCATACCTCCGGTTAGAGCCTGCCTGGTGGTAGCTAGAGCTACACACTCGCATAATATGTGTTCGGCCGTTTCTTCTGCCGATTCACATAATCTGCATGTGGTGTTATCCACTTCGCCCATATTGTGGAGATGGTACTTCACTGGGCAGTGTCCTGTTAGGAGACCGGTGATTAGTCTTATCTCGGTTTTGGTGAGGCGTAAGAGCTGTTTGGCTCTATTTGGCGAGAAGTCAATAAACATTTTGGATTGCCTTTGACCTGGTGCATTTTTCCAATGGTCTGTTTTGCACTTTTTTTCCCATTCTTGGATCACGCCTTTTTTGTGTGCTTTCGATAGCCCACAGGTCGGTTTTGGTCCGATGATGGTAGTTGAGGCTCCTTCCTTAGCAAGTATATCGGCATGTTCATTGCCTTTTATGCTTGCGTGGCCGGGTACCCACATTAGGGTGAGCTTGTTCCCCTTTGCCAGTTGGTTCAGAGCCTGTTTACAGTTCCAAGTGGTCTTGGAGTTAAAGTTGTACGCTTTAAGGCTCTTTAGGGCAGCCTGGCTATCCGTGATTAGATATATGCGTGCCCCTTTGTAGCCCTTTTTTGTGCACACCTGAGCACATCTTTCTAAGGCTATTATTTCAGCCTGTAAGACAGAAGGGCCATGTCCGAGAGGAACTGATTCCTTATGCTTAGGCCCATATATGCCTATGCCGGTGCCCACCTCTGTCTTGGATGCATCTGTGTACCAGAGTACAGAGTTGTGTTTTAGTTCTGTGACTCGTTTCAGACTGTTTTGGCGACTATCAATAGTCACATCAAATCTTGATTCGAAGTCATAGTTGATCGGCATTATATCCGATGGTGTTTGTAGGAACTCGGTTGTGACGAGTTCTAGAATTTCTGAGTGCCCGGTTCTGTGGCCTGTACTGGTCCAGTTTAGTCTCAGTGCACTCATTAGACCTTCCTTTCTGATTTAGAACTTCCATTGCTGCAGAGGGAGTGCTACGTGCAGCTCCCGTGATACCAAGACAGGCCAGTCTTTGAAGAGCTTGGAGCTTCTTTTGTGCCGTTGCTTGTTTTGTTTTGGTCCACCATATTAGTGAGCCATATGTGATAATGGGTCTGACCACCATGATGTACAACCAGTGTATCATTTTAGGTTTGAGTCCCCATGATCTACCAAAGAGCCGGCGGCCTATCCAGAGTGCCGCCGTTGCTTTGCTTATCGTTTTTTCCAGATGCGCGTTCCAGTTAAGCTTCCTATCAAGCACTAAGCCTAAATATTTCACTTGGTCGGAAAGCGCAATTTCTTGTCCTTTTACTATGGGAGCTTTGATTGAAAGTTTCCTGCGATAAGTAAAAGGAACAATCACAGTTTTGTTCGGATTGACATTGAAACCCTCCCTCAGACACCATTTTGATATGGTGTTAAGGGCCTCTTGGGCAAGGGACGATACGACGCTGTCGTATTTACCCCTTATGACAACCGCAATGTCGTCGGCGTAGCCTTGCGTACTGTAGCCCTTATCTGCCAAGGTCATGAGGAGCTCATCCACCACGATGCACCAGAGCAAGGGTGATAGAACCCCGCCTTGCGGGCACCCTTTCGCCGTGGTTATCGTTTCAGACTCACTCCCTATACCTGTCGTGATTTTGCGGTTTTCAAGTACAGCTTTAATCCATCTGATAGTGGGTATATCAATGCCCTTCCTGATGGCTCCCTTTTCCACGGTTTTGAAGGTCGTATTATCGAACGCCCCTTCAATATCCACGAAAATGCCTAGTGCAATCTCCTTGTATTGAAGCGATGCCTCTATGCCTGTTGTAAGGCTATGCAAGGCATCTACAGTAGATTTGCCAGGTTGATAGGCAAATTGTTGCCTATGTAGCGGGTTCGCTTTTAGGGCGCCGCACCTAATGTCGTTGTCCACGATTTTTTCCATGATTTTAAGGAGGAAAGAAGTGAGGCTGATTGGGCGGTAGGACTTAGCCTCATCAGGTGGCCTACGGCCCGCTTTGGGGATGAAGATCGCCCTGGCCTCCTTCCATTCCATTGGTATATAGCCCAGCGTGAAGCTGGCTTTGTATTTTGCTTGCAGGTATGGAGCTAGTATGTCTAGCCCGTATTGCAGCAATGCAGGAAATATGCCATCTGGCCCTGGTGTTTTGAAGGGTTTGAAGCTTTTGACTGCCCATTCAATTTTTTCTCTAGTAATTAGTTTACCAGTCTTTCTTTTGCTCTCTCTGGTTGGTAGGAATGTGTTTCCTTCCGTAGATTGAGCAGTTGTTGCGAGTGAGTCCGCAGGAGTTGAGCCCGGAAAGTGTGTCTTCAGGAGCACACTAAGACTTTCTTTGAGGCTCTCTGCGTGACTCCCATCAGGTTTTTTAATTAAACCGATGCCATTGGAGTGGTCTTTTGATAGGACCTTTTGGAGTCTTGCTGTCGGGGCTGTGTCGCTCACTCCCTCACAGAAAGCTCTCCAAGTTTTCCTTTTCGACTTCCTTAGCTCCTTGTTGTATTCTGATAGTGCCTGTCTGTAGGCATCCCAGTTGCCCGTCTTCTTTGCACTATTGAAGGTTTTTCTGGTTTGCGTCTTCAGGCGGTCTAAATCCTTATTCCACCAGGGCACATCTCTGTCAGGAGATCTCCTCTTAAGTGGACAGCTGGATTCGTATGCCTTTAAGATGCAATTCTTAAGGAGAGCCGCAGCTATTTCCAGCTCCCCTGTAGTTTGGATGTTGAGGCATAAGTCTTCGGTTCCCAGACCTAGGCACTCTCTGTAGAGGCCCCAGTCTGTGTTCCTCGGATTCCTGCACTCAACAACAGCTTCCTTAGTGACCTCAATATCAAACCCAATCTGTTGATGGTCTGATAAGGAGGGTTCTGCTAGAACTCGCCAATTTTTAATTGTACTTACTGTGAAGGCATCAGCCAGGGTGATATCTAGTACCTCCTGTCTGATTGCATTCACAAAGGTAGGCTCGCTTCCTCTATTAACAATGTCTAGATTGTTAGAGATAATAAATTCAAGTAAATCCTTACCTCTAATATTGGTGTCCGTGCTGCCCCACACGGTGTTGTGTGCGTTGGCATCACAGCACAGGAGTAGATGTTTGTTTCCTTTGCTACACCATTCCACAAGTCTTCTTACCTCCTCTGGTGGCGGTGTATCCTTGTCACCCGGGAAGTAGGCCGAGGCCATGGCTATGTGCCTTTTTCCTTTCTTCGTTGGGACCTCTACCAGCGCTGCCGCAAGGTCCCTTGTGGTGAATTCTGGAATGTAAATAAAGTTAATGTCCTTTCTGAGCATGAGGACTGCTCTTGGTTTGGTGCAGTCTGCTTTGTATACTAACCTGCAATTTTCTTTGGGTAGACCCCTTACCTGCCCGTTGTTAATCCAGGGCTCTTGTAAGAAGCCTATCCCAAATTTGGATTTCTTGAACCTCCAGTGCACGGCACTAGTTGCCGCTTTGGAGTGGTGGAGGTTCAGCTGTAGGCAGCGTATGCCCGCCATTGAGATGCCTAGACCCCAGAGGCACCAGCCTTTGGCTCTTTGGCCTTGGGCTTTTTGCCTTTCAGGGTATAGCTCCCCCTTACCTTGATTACCGCGGTGGATCCCTTATCGGCACACGTTTCCGCTTGCGGCGGAGTTGTGCCAACGGGTCCGCTGGTAGGCTCCTTTGAGCTAGAAGGGTCAGGACAAGCCTTTGTTGGCCCTTCGCCCTTTGGTGCTCTTTTGCCCTTGGGTCTTAGCTCTACCCAGCCAAACCCGTAGCAAATCTTGTTGCCCATTTTCTCCAGGCTGTCGGCGGAATTTGAGTCCACCGACAGCGTGACCTCCAGCTTGGGTCCCTTCGGATCTCTCCTGAGAACCCTCCAGCTTGAGGCCTTTAGACTGTTCTGGGCCTCAATTAGCGAGATTAGCTTCGCATTTGTGTATTCCAGGCTGTTTGGGAAGTAGCCTATCAGGATCTTAGAATGAGGCATTTCTGCCTCATCCAGCACCCTTAATTTGGCTCCCTCCCATAGCCTGAGATGGGCAGCTGCGCCCTTTAGCCAGTTGGCTGTGGCACTGTCTACACACGTCAGTGCGAGCCATCCTGGCCTCTGATGAAGTTGATGGAATCTGGGCTTCACGGTTCCCTCCTTACCATCCTCAATTATTTTTTCCAGAATAGCCTCACGCACGGCATCAATTTGTTCCGTCGACATGAGGTTTTCTGGGAAACCTTCTAGGCATACACCTACCTTCACACCCGTCATAATCTGACTATAGGACACAGCCTTGGCCTCGGTGCTAGGCACAGGCTGCCTTTTCGTCCGTTTGACCGTGGTTGTGTCCGGCGTGCTACCTGTTGACCGAGGTCTCTTGGTAGCAGCCGTGGGGTTGCTCTTGAAAGGCACTAATGCCTTTACTCGAGCTTCCCCTGGTTCCATGCCGTTCTTGATGAGGAACTTCATCCTCTTTCTTGCGGCACCGCTCATTTTGACCTTTTGGTCTTTTGTGTTCAGACCTTTAAGGCTGCCAACGAGCTCCTCATCGCTGCTTTTCAGCAGCTCCTCTTCGCCTGTTCTGCTGCTAGTTTCCATAGGCTCTACGCCTTTTGGCTCCTTTGCAGCAACACCGGACGTTAGGGAGTCGTCCACTCCTTTAGATGATTGAAGTACTTGGTTCATTTGAGTCCCACGAGTAGCTAGGGAAGTAGAAAAGTCCATTACAGCAGAGCCCCGCATGCCATAATAAGGCTAGTGAAACTGGGGATCGCCTGGTACCCAGAGTTCGCATAGAGACGACTAAGCTCCTCCTTAGCCATGCAACCCTCGGCCTATGCTGTTCCGCCTTGGTTTGAGGTGTTTGTTTTTTGTGGTTTCCTTTCCACATTGATCCGGGCGGCTAAGCCAAGATCCTCTAAGCTTGTTGCCTGCGAGACATGACCACGAACAGCAACAAGCCCGATATAACAGGTCTGATGGCTGTATGGGCACAAACAGACCCGGCGTCGTTTACCCTCGTGCAAGCCCTAAGCCACGATACTACAGCCGGGCGGGGGTGAGCAGGATGAGAGGTTTTGGCTCCCTAGCCTTAATAGTATAGGGAGCCGGAAAGGTCAGAGTGACCGAAGAGGTGACCAAGGGAGGTCGATAGATCAAAGATGGAAGCGACTCTACGAAGGAGGCCATCACTATAACAGTTTGTGTATAGCCTCGGAATGCATTGGCGATAGAACCCCGTCTCACTCCCCATTGTTATTCGGTTGTTGGCCGAATAACCGTAGGGTGCTCGTCGACAGTAGCAATACCTTGCCCCCACACCACGTCAAGGAGCATTCCCTTGTGAAGGTATAAATTCCTTAAAAGTGACGAAAAATTTAGATAAATTTAGTTAATTTGCTTGTTTTTTGTCTCAGGAATACACCATATCATTTTGGTGGTGTCTTTTTTAGACACCTTGTATGTGCCGTGCCCGCCTAAAGTATGGAATATAGTCAGTAAAATCGAAATAAAATATTTTTGGAAAAAATCCTCGAACATGTCGATTTTCTTTTATAAAACTACACATTTTTGCATGAAAGTCGATTTTCAGTCGTCATTTGTTTTTGAGTAATGACGTCATCCATTTTCTTTTTAAATGGCAACGCCTAATTTTTGTTCTTGATTTTAAGAGATCTTTTTATTGTCGAACTGGCAGTATAAAAATATTGCCATCTTACATTAGACATTTTTCGAGTAAATGACAATTGAAGGTGAGAACTTGATATGTAGAGTTTTTGCAAAATGAACTTGTACAATATGGTTTCAGCAAGACGGCGCAACCACGCACTATGCGCGTTTTTTGACAATTGCATTACGAATAGGTGGATTGGCAGGCGATGACCGATAGAATACGAAAGAACACGAAAGAGATGAATACGCAGAATTAGCCTGGAAAATATTCAAAATATTCAAGAAGAATTTCTACATGTTCGAAAACAAAACAAAACAAAAACAAAACAAAAACGCGCATAGTGGGGGCATAAGCCGTCTTGCTGAAGCCATATTGTGTTATATGAAAGGTCAATATTGTTTGGAAAAAATGCTACAAGCGCTGGAATAAGGTCATTTTGAAAAAATTCTAAATATCGGGTTCTCACGTTCAATTGTCATTTTCTCGAAAAATTTCTTATGTAAGATTGTTATACTTCCAGTTCGACAATGAAAAAATCTCTCAAAATCAAAAATAAAAATAGGGGGTTGCCATTTAAAAACAAAATGAATGGCGTCATTACTCAAAAACAAATGACGACTGAAAATTGATTTTCATGCAAAAATGTGTATTTTTATAAAAGAAAATCGACGTGTTTCAGGATTTTTTCCAAAAATATTTTATTTCGATTTTACTGACTATATTCCATACTTTAGGCGCGCACTGTATTTATATTAGCAATTTATATTAATAAAAGTACAATGGCTGAGTGCCGCGGGAATCGCAAAATTCCCACCTGCTTGTTTGCGAGTGGTACAAACACTGGGATCTAGCCGTTGAAATGATATTTATAATTATTGTTTTGTATAAATATATATTACACATTCCATACATTTCTGACATTTTTTATAATACGTTATAGGTTATAACTCTTTCTCTCTCTCTCTCACATACACACACACACATACACACACTACAAACGACATGAAGTTAGGATCGTTTAATCACCGGTGCACTTATTTCCGACATACATAAAAGAGAAGACGCCAAGTGCACAAATATATAAATGTTTATTTCATACTATTAGAAATGATAGAACAAGATGGATAATAAATTCAATCCAATTCTACAATTTACGCATAGTAGCAGCGCTATCGTACGCTTGCGACATCTCACGACACCAGACCGAAGTACGAAATGCTGTGAGCGGCATTAATTGCAAATGTATGTAACTAAATATGTATAATTGGTGAACGCACAATACTTACTCAACTTATACATGGATCGAAATGAAAATCGTGAAATAATTTTCACTTGGAAGCGTGTCCGACGAACTGCCAGTTTTTAACTAAAGTTAGTTGTTTACTAAAATTGTTAATACAGAGATCGTTGTCATGGTGAAGGTAAATAAATTTTTAACCACTTGCAAATTTTTTTGTCCGCCGTTTTAAATGCACCTTTTTATACATGAGTTGAATTATCAGGGCAAAACAATACGTGAAAAGTCCGGTCCAAAGTAATATTTAATGATTAATCGAAGTTTGACGTGTGCGTGGGAGATTTTCGTAAACGGGTTAGTAGAACAACTGCAAATGAAGCATTTCATAAAGATTGCCTCAAAAGATCAGTAAAATTTCCTGTCCGCAGTGGGTCTAGGAAGGTATGAGGTGGTAGAAGGCACAATTAATGCAGCAAAATATCAAGAAATTAAAAAAAAATAGTCTTGTGCCAAACGCGAAAGATCTTCACCCAGACATGAATTTTGTATTGCTATATGGCTAAAACTACTAAAAATGGTTTGGGGACAATAACATCAATGTCCTGTCATGGCCGTACAGTCCGGACCTTAATATTATCAAGACATTGTGGCATAAAATAAAACAAAAATTGCGCGATGATTCCCAAAGCCGATTTGAGGATGAAATTGGTTGAATTATGGCAAAGTTTCGATCCTGGCATATGTCAATCATTATTAAAAACAATGCCAAACAGGATTGACAGGCGATGTAAGGTCATATTAAAATAGTGATTCCTTAAATTATCCGAAAATTCAGTTGTCACAATATTGTGGAATATTTTTGTTAATTTATTCGCCCATAGTGCATTTCAATGTGTATAACCAAACCATTGAAATATTTATTATAATTTTTTTTATGGAAATTTCCGTTTTGGGGTCCCTAGATGCCATTTCAACAATTTCTGAAAAAAAAATGGTGATGTGGCCATCATGTTACTTTCTCCGACTTGATGGTATCAATTATATTTACGCTTCCATGGTTTATTTTCAATTTAAATCATATTTTAAGTGTGCATCGAACGTTTCGTAGACTCGGATAGAACTGACGTTTAAAACGTCAAAATTATGAAAGATGGAAAAATGTACTTCAAATTCAAAATCTCAGTTTACTCAAAAACTAAAGAGATTTCGAAAAAAACTTATTCTTCTAAACTAATTGTTCATTTTGGCATTCTCTACAATTATTATTAACATAAATTTGCTGTAACTATTAGCGTTTCATAATTGTATACCAAAAATAAAAAAAAAAAAATAATTTTTTTTCTCGAATAACAATGATTTTATGAAAAATATTTTCAAATCAAAGATGTTCATTTCTTTGTTGTCTTCAATATTTGCTTAAATATTTTTATATAAAACTTTGAACATACGTCTTATTTGATAATCCGAAGAACTGAAAAGCTTTTGGTAAAATTTCGTGCACCGGAAGTGGGCGTTTACCTTAACTGTTTTTTGTTTTTTGCCAATATTTTCTTAAATATGAAAAATATCACAAAAACATTTAAACAAACTTTGAAGACAACAAAGAAATAAACAGCTTTTGTTTGAAAACATTTTTCATAAAATCATTTTTATTCGAGAAAAAAATTTATAATTTTTTTTTAAATTTTTGGTTTATAATTATGGAACGATAATAGTTACAGCAAATTTATGTTAATAATAATTGCAGAAAATGCTAAAATGAACAACTTATAGAGAATAAGTTTTTTTCGAAATCCCTTTACTTTTTGAGTAAACTGAGTTTTTGAATTTGAAGTATAATTTGAAGTAATCTTTCATAATTTTGACGTTTTAAACGTCAGTTTCATCCGAGTTTACACAACGCTCTATGTACATTTAAAATATTATTTCAATTGAAAATAAACCATGAAAACGTAAATATAAATGGCTATGATACCATCAAGTCGGAGAAAGTAACATGATGGACACATCACCATTTTTTTTTTGTTTGCCGTACATTTAGTTGTAAGGGCTCGTACAAACATTTCATGCCAATTCATGCCTAATTATGTCTATTTACGTGCGAATGTAATTGAGCTTGTTACTGCGGAAAATGAATGAAATATATCGAAATGTAATAACCACTGTCGGATCCACCTCAATGGAGTGAATAGAATTTAACGTATAATCCTTATAAATAAAATAAACCTTGATATGGATGAAATATAGCATACAAACATTTAAACAAAGGTACCAATCATATTACAGGATTCGTAATTCATGTCTAATTATGTCTATTTATCTGCGAATGTGATTGAGCTTGTTACTGCGGAAAATGAATAAAATATATCGAAATGTAATACCACTGGCGGATCCACCGCAATGGAGTGAATTAAATATGTCGTGAACTATAAGAAAATTAATATTAATTTTGTGTTATTCAATTCTTCATTAAATTCTTTTAAATATTTGTAGCGAAAGTGCGATTTTACGAACATTAAAAATGGTAAAAACGATGTCAAAAAGGTGTAATCCATAGTATTATTTTTTTAATTTAATTATTAATTAATTACAGAACAGATTAATAAGTAAAATAACCGACCAGTATTCTTGATATAACAAATAATTAGTTTCCATAAAATATGAGAGTAAATGTATTAATATCATAATTGACACTTATATCTCGTAGGTTTTTCAGAAAAACGTATAACAAACTGTCTCTGCCATATTCGTGCAATATGCGGATATAAATTGTTTTTTTTCCTTAGTTTATTATGTTTCAACACAATCATTTTAGTTGATTGTATTTCCACATGTAAGAGGTCACCACTTGTCGTGGATACATTTCACGCGTAGAAATCTGTACGCCGTAGTTCAGCCTCCACTTCTTCCGTTCGATCACAGAGGACGCTACACGTAAATGGGCCTGTAAAAAGCATGGAAGTATATGAACTTCTCCATAGATGGAGAGACCCTTCTCAAATTAGGCGCGTTTCCAGTTTTCAGATATAATTGCTTCCCAATATTTAACGATAATTTAAAAAAAGCAGCAGAAATTTTTGTTGGATTATATAATTAATTCATACCCAACAAGCAAACTAAATTAAAATATTATGGATACCAAGTAGTAACGCTCGGAACCATCCCCTTCTCTAAACAATAATCTTTATTAAAGATAATTAGCACATTTGTACAATACTTCGTTTATAAGAATATCATCAACATGAATAGTTTTATCGTATTCTTAACTAGATTTTCAGCCAAGGGTTTCTATATATATAATATATATTATCTTTATTGCACACATATAGAGTGAGCAACAATGATTGCAGATTGATAGTTAGGCAACCAAATACGTATGGTGTTGATCATATAAAAAGAAAATCCCTTAAATTGCCTTTCCATTGGCGTAGTAAACATTTTTTTCCAAAATAAATTAAATATTTAATCATAACTATATATTTATTTTTTTCTATTTTAATTAAATATACAAAGTAAATTGAAGTGAGTTAAGGTTTTGTGCATTTGAAAATAAAGTGAAGGCCTTCATTTTATAGGCAAATATTTTATGCAAGAAAAATATTTTGTAAGAAATGTCGACATCGGGCAAGGCTTGATTAAATTAATTCAGACACGATTGTAACGAGTATATTAATGTGCCATCTTCATTCATAGTTCCACTTCGATAATGAGCCTTCAGGATGAAATCATTATGCTGTGGTGTAACAAAGACGGTTTTACTTAAACTCTGTAAATTTGGAATGAAACTTAAATTTTATAATTTTCTGACCTTACTAACAGCAAATCACTTGCAACAAAACAAAGATTTACGCTCTCTCTAGTCTATTGGAGAAATACAGAGAGCTATGGAATTTAAAGAATGTAAATAGCATGTGCCTTTAAAATGGCGAGCGCAGCGATGAAATAGAAAATATTTTTTTTTGGCATGTTATTTTCAATGGGCCGTGTATTCGAGGGTATAGGCTGTGTATCAATATATTTTTTGTGATTGTTCGTTCATATCTCGTTGAACCGACCGCTGTACCACTCAACCAAATGTTATCGCTCGGCTTGTCCATGAACGTAGACGTCTTTCGAAACGGGAATTATAAAGTTTGTCGTTTATTTCCATTATTTACAAATAATTTAAACCATAAACATATTTAAATATGTTTAAAATACTTAAAGATATTTTATTAATAATTAAAATAATAATATCACTGAATTTATGCTGTGCAACTGGTAACGACCATCTGCACATTCCACGCGCATTCCATTGCTCTTCCTATTTCTCCAATAGGGTGTAGTTGTATGTACGAGCCCTAACAACTATATATTGGGACAAAATCAAATAAATATATAATTCAGGTATTTGACAGTTTTTTTTTTAAATATATTTATAATTTAATACTATATAATTAATTAATTAGCAACAATTATGGACAATCAACAACTGAAATAACCAAATTATTATTCTATTAACTTCTATTATCTCCAATTAACAAGAAAAAAGGTCATTTTGTTTGACAACTAAATATTGGGACATGGCACGAATTTTATTTCTAAAAAGTTAATAGAATAATAATTTGGTTTTTTAAGTTGTTGATTATCCATAATTGTTGCTAATTAATTAATTATATAGTATTAAATTATAAATATATTTAAAAAAAATAAATAAACTGTCAAATACCTGAATTATATATTTATTTGATTTTGTCCCAATATATAGTTGTATGTACTCGTAATGCTTTAGTAAATGTGGTGACGCTTGGGTTGCCTACGTTAGAACATTACATTGTAGACCTATGTTGCTCTATTTGTAGTTTTATAAATTTTCATAATTGGTCAGTTGAAATAGGTATAACAAATAAACCAAATGTGATCCGGCTATTTCATTAACAATTATATGTAATAATAATAAAAATTTCACAAAATATAACTTTAATCCGACTACTATTGATCCATACAGAAAATTGTAAAGAGAAACTGCATGGCTAATCATCAGAATTATTGTCATAAATTACTAATACCTCCACCGCACAAAAATGATGTCTGTCGTGTAACGTTTCCGGGTTTAGGACATACAAGGAATTATTGTAATATTTTTCAAGTATATCGATTTTTTCCCTACTGGGATTAAAAAAAGTAATAAATTATTCATTTTGGCTAAAATTATTGTTAGTGCAAATTCCATGTAACTTTTATATTCAAATAATTATGGGAATTTTTTTTTTGTATTATTTGCCGAATTTTTTTTTCATTAATGCAAAATGTTTTTCTATATTATTTGTCACATTTGGAAAAATATCGAAAAACAGCAAAAACACGCTAAGAGTAAACAGCTTTTCCAAATTCTACCAAAAGGGACAAATCATGTTAAATTTTTTGTAATCTTCAAAGTTTGTTTAAACGTGTATATTTTAAGTATTTCAAATATTATCCATGGAAATAAAAAAAACCCTAAAAGTGATCACATTTCTGATTTTAAAATTTTTAATTAAACATTTAATTTTTTCTAAATCTCGTATTCGTTTATGAAGTACAGTGTCTACGTAAACGCATTTTTCACTCATGATCGAAATCGTCTTAGTTGACTTCAAAAGGGTTCCGTTGAAATATCAAATTCGTAAATATTCGCTAAAATCAAACTACAAAACATATTTACATGCAAGTACATATTGTATAATATAATACTCAAGTAGTTTAAAACTATAAACTATACCAAGTGTAACTTAATTCTGGTAGACCCCGAATATCTTTTTGAAATTTAGTATGGTGTTTTAAGAGAATAATGTGGGTCAGCAAGTGGAATTTGAATAAAAATTATATTTCCGGTTTAACCAGAAATGACCTTAAATTTTCTATTTCAAATGGAACCCCTGTATATTTTTACACGATTTAATTCCTCTCTAAATTCTGAGTTCATAGATGTACCCTTTGGTTGTTACTTTTTGTTTAAATTTAATTAAAATTTGTTATTTTTGTAAATTTAATGTATTTTTAAACAAAAAACTAACAATCAAAAGGTAACTTATCATACATCTCTAAACTCAGAATTTAAAGACGAATTAATTTATGGAAAAATATTCAGGGTGTTTCATTTAAAATAAAAAAGTAAAATCCCCATGTAGACACACTTTATTCCCTAAAAACACTACTAAATTTCATAAAGATATATCCAAAAATGCAAATGATATTCGGGCCTATCATTTACATTTTTACATATATTCTTATGCAATTTAGTTTCTTTAAACTTTTACATCGTAAAACTAGTTTGATTAAGAATTTTTGATGAAAATTGGTATTATCGCTTAACCTTATTAGATAATAAAATTATGTAGTTTTGTTTCAATCTATGAACTCAATTAAGAATTAAATTTAGTAAAAACAATATCAGGAGTACAGTTTTATAATCCAGATTTTTGGTTATCGTGGGTATCTTATCACGACGGTGGATCGTTCCGAGGTTGAGGTGTGAGGGAGATTCGGGCATCCTAGACCGGATCCAAGTTCCACTGGGAACTGCTGTTGGGCGTCTTGGGGAGGCAGCACTAGCTGCTCTCTACGCTGGTCAGGACACTGGTCCTTGTGGAGATGCTTCCGCGGTTGTGGTGCGAGGAGATTCGGTCATCTTGCGCCGGATCTCGACATCTCTGGATGCCTGGGTCCTAGGATGCTGGCCGGGACACTGGTCCTTGGAGATCCTTCCGTGGCTGAGGTGTGAGGAGATTAGGACATCCCACATCGGATCTCGGCATCACTGGATGCCTGGAGTGGCCGCATCCTAGGAGAAGTCACGTCTGGTCCGGGGATGAGCTGTCATCCTATAGTGCACTGGCACGGCGGGTACCAAGATGTGCGGTCTATTTCTCCAGTCCTTGGGGCGGCTGGTGCATCGGGCGGACTGGAGCGTTCATGGGGTCACTTAATATTAATTGCGTCTTTTTCACGGGGCACTATCAATAAGTCTAATTCTGGTAGCGGAAACAGTCGCAGTTTTTGTTGGTCGCGACGGGCTGCCATGGATCGTCTGGCGGGCAGCGTCGGGTGACGGTTCGGCGTCTTCGAACGCGGCGCCTGTGGCCGTCGGGTTGGACCAGTGGGAAGCGCTTCCTCAGGCGTCGTCTGCTGGCAAGGGCATCGGGCGGAACAGTGGGCTCCCATACGTCGCTGGAGGCTTGGCCATACGGCCCCGGTGCGGCCCTCTTTGGCGGCGGCATGATCAGCTGCGTATTAGCTGGCGGCTGCTTGGTCAGTTTTGGCACCGCTGGCAGTCGGTGGCGATGTGTGCCACCCTGGCAATTCCTCGTCTGGTGGAGGCTGAGCTGCTAGAGGCGGTGTCGGTGGCAGTACAGTCACGATGGTGACGGCTGTGGTGGTGGTGAGGGTCTTCGTTACGTCGGCTGAGTCGGTTTCGGCATGCTGGTGGTTGTTGCCGCGGATGGTTCACGGCGAAGGACGTCACTTCCTAGTACTTCGGCTCATAGAGTACCCCAGTGGAGACGATGCAGACCTGCAATGGCGGTGCCAACGTCTCCAGTGGAGAGGTCTTCTCCGGAAAGCCATAGCGAACTCGTTCCTGGTAAAGCTGGTCAGATGCGTCGCGTTGTCGTCGAATTTCGTCGCGCTGGCATCTGATGGCTTCTGTATCCTCCCGGATCAGGAGAATTTCACTCTTGACCAAGAGGTGGCGCATCTGCTCTTCAAAGCTCTGCTTCATGTCCATCTCTGCATCTCCCTAGGTCCTTGTAACTGGCATCCTCGGGTCGTGGGCTTGAACTCGGCCTCGAGTTGGGCGACACTTGTCAAGGAGGGTCGCAGCGCTGGGTGAAAACCGTCCTCGATGACCTCCAGCTAGCTCATGGAGTCGGTGTCGCTATGAAACAGCACAACAACCACAGAAACAAGGATAGGGCACAGGTATAAAAAGTCTGATCGGCGCGATAACAATCGCTAATTATTTACACACGGAATTACAGAAAGAAATGTTCGAAGTTCATACTCGGGTCGTGGGCTTGAACTCGGCCTCGAGTTGAGCGACACTTGTCAAGGGGGGTCGCAGCGCGGGATGAAAACTGCCCTCGATGACCACCAGCTAGCTCATGGAGTCGGTGTCGTTATGAAACAGCAGAAGAACCACAATAACAAGGATAGGGCATAGGTATAAAAAGTCTGATCGGCGCGATAACAATCGCTAATTATTTACACACGGAGTTACAGAAAAAAATGTTCAAAGTTCAAAAAAATAAAATATATACACGGAAAATGTCAAAAAATAATGTCACGACACAAAATAAAAGTCACACAAAAAGTATAGTCACCAGCACAATACTTAAAGTTCGCTAAAGGCGACCAGGGTGACCAGCGGCTCGACGTCAACGACAGCGGCGGCGAAGGCAGCGGCGGCAACGGAAGCGGCGGCGGCAACGGAAGCGGCGGCGGCGGCGGAAGCGGCGGCGGCGGAAGCAGCGGTGGCGGAGAACGCTCCATGGCCTTTTACAGGGTCCACGCCCTACTCTTCTCTGGGTTGCGGGTGGTGGTAGTGGTAGGGTGTGACGGGAGCGTCGAGGTCGGCGCACGTGTTCGAACCGGAAAATTGCTCTTCCAAGAACAATTTGGGTCCGAGCCGATTTCGTCACGTGCGCAGGCTGCTGGGGGCGGATCAACAGTCCATTATGTTGGCACTGGCAGCTGCACATTTCCACTAATAGTTCTGCGAAATGTCCTAACGACGTCCTCGGTAAATCGGCGCACAGCGGGTAGAGGCTCATCTTCATTGTGTTGTTACTGGCAGCTGTACTTCTTCGAAAATTATCTTGTTTGGAAATTTCGATAATGCGGAATTTATGTTAGTATTGAAAAGGAGCAATGGTTAGCTCATAAAATGCACATTAAGATAATTACGCATTTGTTAAGACGCTTAGATAAACTAAGCGCCGATAACACATCTATTATGTTTACTTTTGCTTAACATTTATTGATAATTATTAGGATCATAATAGTACTATTATTTCGTAATTCGTTACTTACACATAATTAGTTAGTTACAAATCAACGTGCGTTAATAAGAACCTGCAAATTTTGGATTTTTTTTAACGTTCTCAAATGACATTATGAATCCAATAATATTAATAGCTAAAAATCGCTTAAGTAGAGTCTTATCTACACATTGGTGATAGAAAATTAAATTAAAATTGCGCCAAACACTGCTTCATTGGACTTTGAAATCTTGTACTTGTACTAATTATTTATGAGGATAGTTCCGGTGGACCCGGGAAAAGAAACCATAAAAAAGTTATAAACATTTTTACTCAAAATTTTATTACTTAAATCGCTTAAGTAGACTCTCATCTACAAATTGGGGTTAAACAATTAAATTAAAATTGCCTTAAACGTTGTTTTATTACATATTAAAATCTTATGATTTTAAAACGATATTTTGGGCGGGCCCGGGAAAGATAATCATAAAAAGTTATAAATATACCCAAAATTTTATTGTTTAAATCGCTTAAGTAGACTCTTATCTAAACTTGGATGTTAAAAAGTTAAATTTTCAAATGCGTCAAAAAATGCTTCATTTAATAATAATAACAATAAATTGCTTTGTTTGCAGAAACAAAAGACAAAAAAATTAATAGCATCAATAACACAGTAACTTAAAAGTAGATACATAAATAAATATTATGATGCGAGAGAGATAATAACGCAAATCCTAAGGTCGGATTCAGCTTTGAGTACATTCTCAATGCTGCTCTTCCATCCAAACCTTACAGTATGAAAATATAACAAAAGTATTATACATCCGAAGGTATAGAAATAAACATAACATTTTATCGGTAACCAAATACACATAAAGAGAATAATATATATGGAAAATGAGAGAGCACAAAAACCCGCTCTTGACAACATATAGTACATTTTTTTTAATTCCGCTTTAAATTTTCTTAAATTTATACATTTTATAAATTTGATAGGAGAAGGACCGAAAAAGCAAGGTGCGATGCTTCGGTGGTGACAGGCGTCCCCTAAAACGAGTATTAATGTTATGAACGTCTTCCCGAAAGATAATTTTATCATATAAAGTCTGTTGGTTATATACAGAGAGCTATGGAATTTAAAGAATGTAAATAGTATGCGAGTTTAAAATGGTGAGCGCAGCGATGAAATAGAAAATAATTTTTTTTTTGGCATGTTATTTTCAATGGGCCGCTCTGTTTACCGTGTGTTCGAGGGTATAAGCTGTGGACCAATATATTTTTTGTGATAGTTCGTTCATATCTCGCTGAACACATGGTCCGACCGCTGTACCACTCAACCAAAAGTTATCGCTCCGCTTTTCCATGAACGTAGACGTCTTTCGAAACGGGAATTATAAAGTTTGTCGTTTATGCCCATTATTTACAAATAATTTAAACCATAAACATATTTAAACATGTTTTAAGTTTAATTATATATTGTGATATTCAAAAAAATACTTACAGAGATTTTATTAATAATTAAAACGATAATATTACTGAATTTATGCTGCGCCACTGGTAACGACCATCGGCACATTCCACGCGCATTCCATAGCTCTTCCTATATCTCGCACAGGGTATAGGTAGGGTGGAGATTTAGTGTGAATTAGCTTGTGGTAAAAACAACAAAAACATTTGACATTTGACTTTGAAATCATTTCATAATGGCAGTTTGGGTAGACTCGAGAAAAAAAATCATAAAAAAGTTTTTTCTAGCTCTTCACTTTATTTTACAGATACACTTTACTTTTTCAAATAACAAATTATATTGTCATGTCATTTATTCAGCTGGCTGGCAAATGAAGTTCCAGGCCATTACAAAAATTAAATATCTACTTTCCAGTACGTGGACACCCACCTGCATGTGGTTAGAGTGTTTAGCAATGTTTAACTTTTAAGGAAACATGCATCTATAATAACCAGGGAAGAATACTGGAACATATTTAAGAAAGTTGGAGAAGTGAACATTGTTAGAAGAGACTGGAAAATTTGCAATCTCAAATACTTATCAATCTCCTTAAAAAAAAATTGACGGAATCAAGGAAAGTATAAAAAAAACACAAACGGAAAATGTCTTACAGAAATTGAAATTTCTTAAAGAAGTGATAAACCCTCCAAAAAGTTTCAAAGTTAGCCTAAGCAGCGGCATTACACAATTTAAGAAGTGGAGCTAGGTAATAGTGTAAAACAGTGAAGATTGATAATATTGAACGCTTTTGAACGATTATAATGAAGGTATATTCTGGCCGCGCTATGAAGGCGTCTGAGGTGATCAGGGAAGAATTGAAATGAGGGTGATCAGAAGTGATAGGATATTTTGTTACTTTACACTTTACTTGCTAGTTATTGGTGCGCTATCGGCTTCTTCTATTTATAAACAGTGGTTCTTGGAACGGGTGTAAAGTTAGCAATAGATTTAAAAAATTCATATCTCGGAGAAAAGTTAACCATACCATTAGGGAAGGTCTAAATTAATAACACAAAAAGAATCAACTCTTAATTTTAACCCTTTATATATTTTCACCCCTTTCAAAAAAGTTTTTGTTTTTTTTTAAGTTTGCAATCTGTCATAAATAAATAAAATGCTTATTCTAATCACTAATATAAGTATTTTAATAATTAAGAGTCAAAAAAACGATACGGGCACTCCGACAAAAAAAATCTCGGTAAGTTGCAGAAATCCACATTGTGAAATTATTTTTTTCTGGGTTGCAGGAGTGCCCGTAACGTTTTTTTGACTTTTGATTATGAAAGTACCTTTATTAGTGATAAGAATAAGAATTTTTATTTAGTTATGGCCGATTGCAAACTTTGTCAAAAATTGAGATTTATATCGCAAAATGTGTATTTCTGCGACTTATAGAGAAATTATTTTTTTCTAGTTTGAAGGAGTGCCCGTAACGTTTTTTTGACTTTTGTTTATGATAGTACCTTTATTAGTGATACGAATAAGAATTTTTATTTAGTTATGGCATATTGCAAACTTTAAAAAAAAAAAAAAACTTTTTTGAAAGGGGTGAAAAATATAAAGGGTTAACATTAAGGGTTGATTCTTTTTGTGTTATTAATTTAGACCTTTCCCTAATGGTATGTTTATTTTTTTTTTCGAATTGCTTTTCTTTTCTCCGAGAAATGAATTTTTAAAATCTATTGTTGGATCTATTGCTAACTTCACACCCGTGTTCTTGGAAGGTTACAGATAACTTTGAAAATAAATATGCATGCAACCCAACATCTCATGTTCGCTTATTAAGAACCTCAGGAATTCGAGAGACCCAAGTTAATCACCTCATTTGCCATCATAACGGGGCCAGACTTATACCTTATACCTTTGTTTTTTTCATCAAAATTTGTTGAATAATCCTTAATCGGCGAATTATTATCCATCAGAAAATAGTGAAGAGGCGAGCGACTGTCTTGAAGAAGATGTGGAAGTAAGAATTTAACAAAATATGATATGTACAATTTTTGTTTATGTATATTATATATTTTTCTAATAAAACTCATAACTATTTGATTAACAAATTGCATAGTCCGTGTTGTCTTTCAAAGCGCAGTATTTGACAGTTGAAATTCAAAACGCAGTCAACCCAGATTTTGAATTTTGTTTTTGCTAAAGAAACAGAAAACAAGTGGTTTACATAATAATAACCGAATAACAAATTCAAGATAAATGGACACTTTTTAAAGAGAATTAATTTAATAGAAAAGTATTTGATAAAAACTGGTGTTTGCATTTGTTAGCGTGTAACAGAACTTTATTATTTTATTTGTCTACACATATATTTTAATTAAATGTTGTATTTTTACATACGTTTTTACATACATACAGGGTGCGTAGAAAGTATCGCACCAAATGGGATTATATGGAAACGGTTTGACATTTAGATTTGATATTTAGTAGGTTTAAATTAGATATAAATACCCATATTTTAAGATGAGTTTCATTTGTTTCGCACGACTTGCTTTTTGTCAGAGACCGCCATGTTGAATTTTTCTAAATAGCATCCTAGGTTTTTTTGGTATTATTTGAAAGGTTATTTAATTAGAAGTACAACGTGGTATAATATTAGCATGTTTATTCTAAAATAACGTCGAAAATAAATAATTTAAAACAAAAATGAAATCAACAAGAAACCTAATAAAATCACAATAGATGCTCAAATTGTTGTCCATTCACTTCTCGATAATAAGAAAGTCCATCAAGAAAAGCGCCCAGTGTATTATGCAGATATGCCGGAGGAATGTTTGTTATTGCAACTCTAATTTGAGCTTCTAATCCATCTAATGTTGTTGGCCTATTTCGATACACAACACTTTTCAAATATCCCCAGAAGAAAAGTCCATAGGTGTCAGGTCAGGAGACCTAGGTGGCCATTCAATTGCACCCCTCCGTCCAATCTATTGCCCTGCGAAATTATGATTTAAGAATTCTCGAACTTGATGACCGAAATGCGGTGGAGAACCATCTTGTTGAAACCATACATCTGGGTGCAAGACTTGCAGATTTATTGAATTTGGTTTAATCTCCTTTAGTTTTGGTAAAATTTGGTTTTACAATAGTTAAAAGTAAACAACATTTCATTTTTGTTTTAAATTATTTATTTTTGTCGTTATTTCAAAATAAACATGCTAATTTTATACCACGTTATTCTTCTAATTAAATAACCTTTCAAATAATACCAAAAAAACCTAGGATGCTATTTAGAAAAATTCAACATGGCGGCCTCTGACAACAAGTAAGTGGTGCGAAACAAATGAAACTCATCTTAAAATATGGGTATTTATATCTAATTCAAACCTAGTAAATGTCAAGTCTGAATGTCAAACCGTTTCCATATAATCCCATTTGGTGCGATACTTTTTACGCACCCTGTATATCATGTATAAATAATATAACGGATTAATATTGTCTATATTGTACACATATTTGCACTCATTGCAAATAAATCTGTGGCGTAGTAATTATAATTACAAATTGATATTTTGGCATTAATTTTCACGCTACTTCGTTCATTGTAATAATCGCAATTATTGATTATATTGCCTACACGTTGCTGTTATAACCCGGTAATACGGTGTCAGCTTTTGTGACATAAGCCCCAAATGCATTAAACTTGTATTATGTAATTATCAATTCGAGCGGTATTAGTAGACAGGATTACAGCTGCGATGTGCCCAAATTAATTATATTATCGATGGGTTGATTGCTAGTATCAATTGTTCGATAATTTACAGTATATATATTATTAACTGGGGCCAATATTTAATAACAAGCGAGTACCCATGAAAAATCACGGAAAAAATTTAATAACACACATTTTACTATTGAAATATTGCAATATATTTCCCATTTCACATTTAAAATTCCCTGATATTCGCAATATCGCTTCTGTTGCCTATAAGTTGTTTTGGTTCGTTATATTGGAAATTTATCCTCTAATATGCATTTAAAAATATTGATTTTCAGTTTGCTTTTCAATTGTATATTTCAATTCATATCATAGAAGTTTTCTTAGTTAAAAGTGTATATTACGGGGCTATATATTAATTTGGATTACTTGACAAGACATAAGTGTCAATCCTAACATCAACCCCAATTGATCTTTTTCCTTTAATTTTTCCTTTGATTATTAGTTCAAGGATGTTATATCTGTCTCCTTTTAGGACGTGACCAAGGTATTCCAGTATTCTTTTCTTTATTGTGGTAGTGACTCTGGTTTTGCTCATTCGGTGCATTACTGTTTCCTTGATGACCATGTCAGTCCAGTCTGTAGCACCACATTTCGAATGCTTCCAGGTTCTTGATGTTTTTTGCCTTCATTGTCTACTTCATACAATAAGGTGGGGAATATGAATATATGAATACTCTAGTTCTGAGCTCTAGTTTTATATTACGGCTACAGAGGATTTTCTTCATATTTGTAAAGTCGCAGCTAGCTATTTATATTCTACTTTTAATTTCTTTTGAGTGTTTCGTGTTTTCCGTTACCCACGTTCCTAGGTATTTTTGAGAGGGTAGCCATTCTATAGTTTTTTAATTAATATGTATAGGTGATCTCTTCTGATTTAGGTTTTTTGTGGTGACCATGACTTTGGTTGATTTTCTTTATATTAATATCTTGGCCATATCTTTGACAATTGGTGTTTACTGATTCAGTTAGGTGCTGGAGATCTTCTGTATTGTCAGTTATGATGTTAGTATCATCTGCGTGACGTATGTTGTTGATCGTTTCGCCGTTTATGTTGATACCTCTCGTTTCCTCTGGCAATGCTTCTTCAAAGATACTTTCACTGTACACACCAAATAGCAGAACTGACAGTACGCACCCTTAACTGACTCCGTGACATATCTCTACCTCCTCACTCAGATCTTTTCTCACTTTGACCTTTGCTGTTTGATATCAGTAGAGGTTAGAGATTATTCTTATATCTCCGCTGTCAATGCATTTTACTTATTACTATTTGAATAAATCTGGAGAATGGTCTAATACGATAATCAGGTTTAAACTTGAGACAATCTCACTTGTTGATGATGATTCAATTTAATAAAGACGAACAATAGCCTAAATACTTGAATATTCATCTGTTCGTAACTCTTAAGTCTTACCACGCCACGCCGGATATTGAATGTTGCAAAAGAAATTTGCATATTATTACTTGTACTACTAGATAAATAACATTGGTTTAAGATCGTTTATTTCTATGTACATGAGCTTGAAAACTAAACTAAATTCAATGTGAAAACTTTAAACTATAAAACTGAACCATAAAATATATAAAAATTAAGTAAATAGCCATTTGCAGATGCGTTTATCTCTCAGCAGTGCAACTTCGCCTTTGAATATAATGTCAAAGAATGGAATATACTTACATGAACATGAACAACTCGTGACCAACTGATCGGATTATGGAATGTTTGAATATCTTCAGACTATAATTCGTCTGTATTAAATTTATTTAATGCTTCTATAACAAGTGAGGTTGTCTCAAATTTATTTAGAAGAGAAATATATAAGAATTTTTATTTTTATAAAAGCCGCTTATTTTAGACGCTTCTGAAATTGTAGGGGATAGAACTTGAACCGTTTGACCTTATTGATTAAAATATCACTGCAAATGGCACTTTAATTACTGTTATGAATAGATTCATTAAAATTCACTTTTTATACACCTCTGAACATTAAAAATCGATTTATTTGTTTATCTCATATTAATAATACTACCTTTCGTTGACATATATAGGAATTGTAAATCATATGCAAGAATACATTTGGGTATACTAACATATCAGCAATAGTAGTGTTCCTGCTATTTTCACTTTCGACATAAGCTGTTCAGGTAAGTTTATGTATATTAAATACAGTAAAAACATTAAACTTTATTTTAACTTTATCAAGTGTTTTATGCGTCAGAATTCGTTTTTGAATATGACTTATCAGTTAATAAGTACTAGATTGACAGAGAGACAGTTGTCAGGACCAAAACCAACGAAAAATAATTATCTTGATAAATGTAAAATGTCAAATAGAATTGTACATTCTGGTTTTAAGTTTAAATTGTATTTCTAGCTTAGTAAAAATTACAGATTTGGTAGCTCGAGAAGCCGATTATGGGCAGAGCATTTTAGCAAAGATTATTACAAGAGTTTTACGTTCGTCTATGACTATTATAACAGAACTTTGTGTTATGTTAAAACCGATTTTGTTAGTAATAAAACGATTACAAAAGATTTTTGGGTACGTTATTCTTTAATGTTAATTTACTAAGTTATGACTAATTTATTTTAAGCTACAGCTAGATTTCTATCATTTAAGAAACAATGAATATATCTCTGTTCCGATCAGTAGAGGATTTTCATTTAGGCAGTTCTATAGAGAAGATTTTTTGGGATATGGGAATTTTTTCAAAGACTCAATGGGTGGTTATCCTCCCTATCCAACAGTACATTTTTGTCTTTCGATTAAAAAAGCATTTTGTTTTCTTTCAGTAATTAGGTACATGTTTTTACTTTCTCCGTTACGAAGTACGAGAAAGTATTGTGATCGTAATTTTTTTTCACAATTTTTTTTACGGAAATATCCGTTTTGGGGTCCCTAGATGCCATTTCAACAATTTCTGGAAAAAAAAAATTGTGTCTGTGTGTGTGCGCGCGCTGTATCTCAAAAACTAATAGAGCAATTGATATAAAACTTTGAACATAAGTCTTATTTGATAATCCGAAGAACTGAAAAGCTTTTGGTAAAATTTCGTACACCGGAAGTGGGTGTTTACCTTACCTGTTTTTTGTTTTTTGCCAATATTTTCTTAAATATGAAAAATATCACAAAAACATATAAACAAACTTTGAAGACAACAAAGAAGTAAACATCTTTTGCTTGAAAATATTTTTCATAAAATAATTTTTATCGAGAAAAAAAATAATTATTATTTTTATAATTTTTAGTTTATAATTATAAAACGATAATAGTTACAGCAAATTTATGTTAATAATAATTATAGAGAATGCTAAAATGAACACCTTATAAAGAATAAGTTTTTTTCGAAGTCCCTTTAGTTTTTGAGTAAATTGAGTTTTTAAATTTGAAGTATAATTTTTCATAATTTTGACGTTTTAAACGTCAGTTTCATCCGAGTTTACACAACGCCCGATGTACATTTAAAATATGATTTCAATTGAAAATAAACCATGAACACGTAAATACAGTGCGCGCCTAAAGTATGGAATATATTCAGTAAAATCGAAATATTTTTTTTTTAAATCCTCGAACATGTCGATTTTCTTTTATAAAAATACACATTTTTACATGAAAGTCGACTTTCAGTTGTCATTTGTTTTCGAGTAATGACGTCAGCCATTTTGTTTTTAAATAACAAACCCCTATTTTTGTTCTTGATTTTGAGAGATCTTTTCAGTGTCGAACCCAGTATAAAATATTGCTACATTACATAAAAAAAAATTCGAGTAAATGACAATTGAAGGTGAGAACCCGATATTTAGAGTTTTTACAAATCGACCTTGTTCCAACGCTTGTAGCAATTTTTCCAAACAAAAATGATCCTAAACTTCCATATAATACAATATGGTTTCAGCAAGACGGCGCATCGAATATGTAGAAATTCTTCTTGAACATTTTGAATATTATCCAGGCTAATTCTGGGCATTCATCTCTCTCACGGGCTATTCTATCGGTCCTGGCGTACCAATCCACCTCTTCGTAAAGCAATTGTCAAAAAACGCGCATTGTGCGGGGTGCGCCGTCTTGCTGAAACCATATTGCATTATGCGGAAGGTCAAGATTATTTCTGTTTGGAAAAAAGCGCTGGAACAAGGTCATTTTGGAAAAACCCTAAATATCAAGTTCACACTTTCAATTGTCATTTACTCGAAAAATTTCTTATGTAAGATGGCAACATTTTTATACTGGCAGTTCGACAATGAAAAGATCTCTCAAAATCAAAAACAAAAATACGGGGTTGCCAATTAAAAACAAAATGGATGACGTCATTACTCAAAAACAAATGACGATTGAAAATCGACTTTCATGCAAAAATGTGTATTTTTATAAAAGAAAATCAACCTGTTCGAGGATTTAAAAAAAAATGTTTTTCAATTTAAATGATATTTTAAATGTACACTAGAGATCAGAGAGTCTAAAACAGTTGGCAGCACATTTTCTGAAAATGCCTATAATAATTAAGGTAAAATTATATTGGCTGTCTGGAATTCTCCAATGCAATGCAGTATAGATTTTTTAAATTTTTTAATCTTGTGAATTTTTAAGGTTACTTGTTTTAAAAACAGTTATGTGTGTCTTTATCTGCCGATTTTGCCTATTTTAAACATTAGCAGTTATTTCTAGGATTGATCATCACTATTAATAATACATTTATGATTCATAATCTACTTGTTTTGTTTAAATTTCAGGGTTTTCCGTACCAAAATTCCCACTCTCAGTGACGCTACTGAACATCTGTTAGTTTGGTTATATTTTAAGGGCTGTCAACTATTTTCCCCTTTGTGACCTCAAAGTACATCGAGCGTTTACAGAATCGGAAGAAACTGACGTTTGAATCGTTAAAATTATTAAATATGAAAAATGACTAATTATTCTTCAAAAACCAAAAAAACATATTCTTTATAACTTGTTCATGTTGGTATTCTCTATAATATTTGTTTGTATAAATTTGATGTAACTATTATTGCATAACTAGTGATTACCCGTGAAAAATCACGGAAAATATCACCTATTTGACTTGTAAATTCGGTTGCCTATATGTTTTGGCTCAAATTGATTATTTTGTTAATAGTATGTGTGCTTTAATGGTACACATTTATGGTGTCTTCCATTTCAATATATACTCGACCATCTTCTGGATTTTATTCTTTAAATATAAATATGTTTATATTCATTTAATAAATCGGCGACTCCCAAAATTACATCCTGAGTGCGCCAGTGGAGAACGTATAACCTCACTTTGCTGATGTTTATGAATATGAATTTGTATTGCCATTAAACAGTCAATATTTACATTTAACAACTATTTAAATTATTGTGTACTTAATTTCCGTTTGCTGCACACACAGGACCAAAATCTTTACTAATTTGACCACTATTATTTATGTTCTAGTAACTGCTACTATTATTTCCATTTGTGTTTAATGTGCTGTAGTGCTATTAGTGTGTTTAAAGTGAAAGAATGTGCTATCCTGACAAAGAATACGGCTATAACTTTAGCCGTATCATGAAACCATTCATGCAGTTTGAACGAGACTGCCGTTAGAAATGATTCTTCAGTTCTAAATCGGTGTTATTTTTTTAAATCAATTTTCAACTGTGGTGAAAATTGAAACCGCCTTGTTAAAGTAAAGGATTTGACTGTAAATGAATGTATGGCCCTTTATTTCCAAATCCCTTTCACGATGCCGAAATTGTACTGGTATAATAGTTATCTATATTTATACTTTCGTGACATTTTCAATTTAAATGGTATGTAAAATGATCTTCTTAATCTGAATATGACTCCCATTTTCCCCCATCACCCACCGTTTTCGAGGGAGGCCTCCACTTATTTTTATCTCTTTTCGATAATTTTGAGAGATGAAAAGGATTATTTTAGTCTGTACATTTCTTTTGAGGGGCCGAAGAGGTGAAAAGTTCTAAACCAGGAAAATTTGCAGCAAGGAGGTAGATTTAGAGGATTTGCCCCTCTTAAGTTGTAAAAAATCATTAAAAGTTATCGATTTTTCCGTTTTCTTTTTCGACAAGTTAAATCTACGGTGGCTAGAGATGTATTGACGGAATAAGGATTACAGTGTAGAACTATAGTGACAAGAGCAATGCAAGTTTCAACTTGTCAAACCATGAACATTTCTGTAACATTTTCCGCAAACCTGTGCGCTCGAGGTATTGAGAGCGCCAGCGTGTTACAGTGAATCTTCCGAACTGTTCCTATATATTTTTATTATTATTTTTTATATGGTTGCTATATATTTTTATTATTTGGGGATGTTTGGGCGAAGATTAGTGGACTGGAAGCTGGAATATGTAGAAAATAAGTGAAAAAATTGCGAAAAATCGATGATTTTTAATGATTTTCTTACAATACCCTTGGTATACAAATTTGCACCGCAGGAAAAATCAAGCATTTCTCTCACGATTTTGACGTTCAGTATCATCCAATTTTGCAAAGCACACGATATGGACATCGTTAAAATATGATTTAAATTGGAAATAAACCATGAAAGTATAAATACGAGTATAAATAACTATTATACCATCAAACCGGAGAAAGTAACATGATGGCCACATCATTTTTTTTCTCTTTTAGTAACCTGACACGTGTTTAGACAATTGCTTGTCAATTTCAAATAAATACAGATGTATGCTAAAGAACAGTTAGTTATGTGACTATTCTTTAGTATTAATATGTACTAATTTGAGAAAATTATTATTAAAGTGAAAAACTTTAAATGTTTTCTAGATTTCTTTAGTAACACTATAGTTAGTTTCGACTTTTTAAATTTAACATATTTTTTTTTTCAAGTTAGTCCCAATATCAATAATATAATGCAATTTGTTCTGTATACAGGGTGTCCTAAATAGAGTAGGATTGCATGGGTATCTTTCTTATTCTTAAAGCTAGAGATCTGGTTAAATGGGCAATGTTGTGCAGTTTTCTATGCTGATTCAGATTATGTTGAGAAATTTTCAAAATTCCGAGCAGTTTAGAAAATATTTAAAAAAAACTGAAAATCGCGATTTTCAAAAAAATCAAATATCTCAATAATTATTAAAGATGCGAAAAAAAGTTTTAAATAAAAGTTACTTAGTTTAATTAGGCAAACATAGAAATCAAGTCAAAATAAAATTCAAGATGGCGGTTTCCGAGATATTAATACCAACTTTCTTATTTCAAATAGCCGCCATATTTGATTTTTACACGTATAAATAGACTTTTTTTTCTCTTTTTAACGATGTACAACCACCTATGTCAAAATAAAAAATAATGGAAATATTAATTGTTTAAAATTTTAATTTTAATCGTCATAACGAGCACTATTGGGCTCAAGAAAATCCACACATAGTTATTCCACGGCGAAACCAATTACGGTTCGGCTTTAGTGTTTTTTGTGGCATAATGGGAAATCGTTTACTTGGTCCTATAATTTTTGATGGAACTCTAACTGCACAACGTTATTTGGAAATTCTTCAAACAACCTTAGAAGATTTATTGGATGATTTACCTTTGGCACAAAATATGCAAATATGGTACCAGCAAGATGGCGCTCCAGCACACAATGCCAGAGATGTTATTACTTATCTAAATGGACGTTTTAATAATAAAGTAATAGCGACTAATACACCTGTACAGTGGCCAGCCAGATCTGCAGACTTGACGCCTCTTGACTTTTATTTGTGGGGCACTTTAAAAAACAAAGTTTATGGAAGTAACTTCAATTATAACAATGTGGATGAACTTCGCGAAGCAGTGACAGAGGCAATAAACGGCATTAATCGCAACACATTGCGAAAAGTAACTGGCAGTGTTGTAAAACGCTGTCAATTGTGTTTGGCCAATAACGGTCAACATTTTGAGCATTTTTTATAATTTATTGTTATTTTACTACTTGGTTGTATTACCTCTTTTTGTTTTGTTACATTTGCTTTAAAAATAATTAAAAAAATTAAAATTAAATTTTAAACAATTAATATTTCCATTATTTTTTATTTTGACATAGGTGGTTGTACATCGTTAAAAAGAGAAAAAAAGTCTATTTATGCGTGTAAAAATCAAATATGGCGGCCATTTGAAATAAGAAAGTTGGTATTAATATCTCGGAAACCGCCATCTTGAATTTTATTTTGACTTGATTTCTATGTTTGCCTAATTAAACCAAGTAACTTTTATTTAAAACTTTTTTTCGCATCTTTAATAATTATTGAGATATTTGATTTTTTTGAAAATCGCGATTTTCAGTTTTTTTTAAATATTTTCTAAACTGCTCGGAATTTTGAAAATTTCTCAACATAATCTGAATCAGCATAGAAAACTGCACAACATTGCCCATTTAACCAAATCCCTAGCTTTAAGAATAAGAAAGATACCCATGCAATCCTACTCTATTTAGGACACCCTGTATTTTAATATTCGGCGTATATAGCGAAGTATAAATAATTTATTTATCTGTTATAGTCCTTATAACACTTATTTAGAATTATTATTTAATTTATATACAGTCAAGTAAGGAAATTTTCCATTAGATTTGAATAGAAGCTGTTTGCTACCGCGTGTATTTACATTTGTATTCCGATACGTGTTCCTCTAATCCCATTTGATGACAACAGATGCATTATAAAAAAGTGCCTTTTGAAGTGACGGGTTACGTGACGCGAGAAAAATGCGAATTGCCGGCGCGGAAGTAACATGATTACACTTGCAACCATAATCCGAGGAGATGCAATGAATGAGCGTCCAAATGGCAGATGGCGCGCGTCAATTTGGTGACCATTCCGAAACACTGGACACGTACAATTGGACATTGGTAATTGATAACAATGACGCGGTCCGACTGCATTAAACCCTCATTTAGGAGTCTCGCGCTATGCATTCAAACGCCTCAACAGAAACTAGAGAGTTATTCAATCATCGCCATTTATGATTTATAAATATGACGGACGCTTATTCAAATTAAACGCGCACATTGTTAGGGTTAAATTGTCACTGAGTGCGGTCGAATAAAAAATACGATTTTTTAATAGCCGCAACATCTGTGCACAGTTTTCGATAGATGCAGTTGCAAATTGAACAGCGAGTCAATCACGTGCGTTGAAACGCAATTAATATTAATGGTTCGGTGATAATCTATTGGTAGGTGTGTAAGACTTTTAACGTTTTAGGTATGGTTATTGTCGTTTAGCATTTAATGTTTAAGGGAAAGATGTCGTTCATATGAAAATTAGGCAATAAGAATTTTAGATTAAGGACTTGTGTGTCAGCGTTGCCAAGTGTTTAATCACAAATATCTGAAAAATACTCTTTTAAAAGTAATTCAATTAACACAGAAAATATCTAAAATTATTGTTTATAATTTTGAATTGATTTTTTTTTTATCTCTAACAATTTCGAAAAATTACGTAAAGAGCATATTCTAACAGATGATTTAGGATTAATGAGTAAATCTGGCATCACCGTGCTGATCAGCTGTTCACAAAATAGCTGAGTATCAGCAACATTTATATTTAAGGATTAAGGAAAAGTAGAAAGCAGTAAGCTCTTAAACACTAAACGTTCGTTCTTGAAAAACTTAAACTTCGCATAAACGCGTTTGTACTAATACGTTAGTTCCACTTTGCTTAAATACTAACCCTTAAAAGCCCTATAAATCCATAGATGAGTTTTAAAATAGAATACATGCGGTACCATATGCATTACACTATTAATCCTTCAATTGTTATGCTAGTCAATACCTCAACTTTCCTATTTTCTTCCTTTTGCATACCCCTATTACCATAGGTTTCCATAATTTGGCGATTTCTTCTTGATTTTATATGTCTGTTACTTTTTCTTTCTCCTTATTTTCTTGTATGTTATCTTTCATATTATTTGGAGATATCTGTCTCTTGATAGTATTTATCTTTAATTTTCTTGCACATCTTTTTTCTCTATTTACTTTTTTTACTTCATCCACACGAAACATGAGAAAGTATTGTGATCGTGATTTTTTAGAATTCTAAATTTCAATGGCAATATCCGAGTTGAGGTCCCCTTAGACGATTTTGAAAAATGTCTGTCTGTGGGCGATCTCAAAAACTAATAAATAATTTTAAATCTTTGAAAATATCCTGTACATTCTCCTCAAACTTTCAATGTATCCTGAAGATTAGCAGATCATATTCGTACTACAGGTACACAAACACAATCAAGGTCGTTTAAACAGTCGACAGATGCACTCATATTCTTGCTCTAGTAATCGTTGATCCCCACATCTTAGTAAGAAGACTCGCAAGGATTCTGAAGTTAGTAAAACCTCTATATGTATAATTCTTAAAAATCATGCCTTCCTCCCATACATACACAGGCACCAAGAGTTGAATGAAAATGATCTAAAAAATCGAGTCATTTTCTGTAACTGGATGCCAAATAAAGGACCTCACTCTTCTAAAATAGTTTTATGGACTGACGAGGCTATTTTTAAAAGCACCGGTTGGAAATGTTCTTTTGGCCTATTGTGTCACTACGCTCTGGCCATTTTTTTCACTATGTAGTGGTCTTCCCGTTTTCTGCTGTCCTACTCACATAAAAAGCAGCAAAACTTGTGAAGGAGCACTCTTTTTAAACTGAATTTAGAGCTGTCAATGAATAGCCTCCATTCCTCTGGATTTTAAAGGAGATTTAGGTTTGTGAGTAGATTGAATAGATCACTCACGATTTATAAAGAAAGATATCTTCACACCTTCTTCTAAGAGATTCCATTGTTGTAGTCTGGGTCCAAGAATTTCGGAATTAGGCCTAAACCACGAACGAGATTATTCAATCGGCCCTGATTGATGAGGTGTGGCTATGTTTCGGACTGGAAGCCACGAATACGGCGCGTCCACCATTTTTGCCTTCAGTAAATCTTTACTAGTTTACAGAAAATAGAATAAAATTCATAATTAATCAAATTCATGTAGTGCCATAGTAATAACAATAAGCTTTTAAATTAAGATTTATCCCGATTTTTCAATAAGACATCTATCGAAACAATTTTCAAAAAATCAAAAGTCACCATTGGGCCTAGTTTAGGTTTGATATTTTCGGCCACAAATGTTCCACGGGGCTTTGTTTACAATTTTTAAGCTTAAAAAAATGACACATATTTTTCATTTTTGTTTAAATAATTATTTACCTAAACACTTACTATGATTCCACATCATGAAGAATAATACAAATCGGTTCTTTTTTGTGCATACTGCTATACAGGGTGTCAACATACGCAAAACAATGGATAACTATTTTTTTTCAAATGGAATACCCTATATATCTTGCCACCAATGCATGGCATTGATAAGCTTTCCAACGATGTACAATTTGTATAATGAAATATTAAGGAATTTCGATATTTATCCATAAAAACATTTTTCTTTTGTCACCTCCTGCTCATTTTTGGATTTTTAGCCAAAACTATCCATTTTATTTATTTATTTATTTATTTATTTATTTATTTAGTTCTCAACAGATACAAATAGATCTAATTACAGAGAAATATCATAAAAAGAAAAATTAAAATACATCGTAAACACAAAACTTAACCTAAATTAACAATAATATATGTTTATAATAAACGCGACTTAAAAACAAAAATTAACATTAATATTCAAAAGAAAAATTAAAATTACAATTCAAATCAATTGTTTGGGGAAAAAATATAAATTCGTATGGAAGAACAATGAATGAATGAAGATAAATACACTGGCAGACAAATCATTATTACAGAAAATGAAGCGAGTTTAAGAAAGTGCTTCTTTTATCGCAAAATATGTCCACTGTGTGCTGAATGTTGTGGTAAGATTTTATCATTTTGACTACAGGTGAATTTCCGTGATGATTGATGCGTGGAATATTATAATTAAATTTAAGGGCATTTCTAATAGAACAGTAAGGAACATGGATATTAATCATATTAAGTATTACACATTTTCTGAAAAAGTAATAGGAGACCAAAGTTGTAAAAAAAATTTTCGATCGATATCGGTCTTTCGACTTTTCCAATAATTCGCGCATTGCCCGCCAGAGTGCACAAAATCGTGACCGTATATGCATTTTAGCGTTTTTTTCAAATTGTTTATTAATTAATTGCACTATACTTTATTTTCCACGCCTTCTTAGGGAAAAACGGGTAATTTTAGAATAATTCAAATGACCTACATCGATTGAAAATGTTCCGCTCTACAATTCTTAATAGAAGCAATTCTTGCTCTAAATGTATAGTTTTCGCTGAAAATTCAAAAAACCATTCAAAAACGCGAAAATTGATACAAACATTTTCAATTTGCATTTTTAGCGAAAACTATGCATTTTGGGCAAAAATTGCTTCTATTAAGAGTTGTGGAGCGGAACATTTTCAATCGATATTAACTAGAGGGTGCGGAAAATAAAGTATAGTGCAATTTATTAATAAAAAAATTGAGAAGAAAACGCTAATGCATATACGGTCACGATTTTGCGCGCTCTGGCAGGCAATGTATGCATTATCTGAAAAGTTGAAAGACCTATATCGATCGGAAATTTTCCGCTCTACAACTTTGGTGTCCTATTACTTTTTCCAGAAAATTGATAGTTTTGGCTGAAAATCCAAAAATGAGCAGGAGACGACAAAAGAAAAATGTTTTTTATGGATAAATCTCGAGAATCCTTAATATTTTGTTGTACAAACTATATATCATTAGAAAGCTTATTAATAATGCCATAGATTGGTGGCAACGTATGTAGGGTGTTCCATTTGAAAAAAAAAATTATCCATTGTTTTGCGTATGTTGACACCCTGTATAGCAGTATGAACAAAAAAGAACCAAAGCCGATTTGTATTATTCTTCATGATGTGGAAAATTCTTTAGTGTATAAAAAATGACGCTAGCTTTGCTAGAAGCGCTTCTGCAATTTTTTGTCCTTATTTTTGTCACAAATTTGCGCATAACTAACCAACCGTCCATTATAGACCCATGGTATCTTATAGTAGCCTTATAGTAGCCGATGTGTATTATTCTTCATGACGTGGAAAATTTTCTAGTGTATAAAAATGATGCTATCTTAGCTAGGAACGCTTCTGCAATGTTTTCAATGTGTACATGTTTTTTGCAACAAATTTGCCCATAACAGATTCTTAAGAGGATTAAAAATAAAGTATAAAATATGGGGTGTTCCATTAAAAAAAACATAACTTTGATCTGTTATTTATACTGGGGCACCCTGTACAAAAACATACATATTTTTAAAATATGTTCATGAAAATTAGAAGTCGATATCTCAAATAGCAAATAAGTTATGGGGCTTTTACAGATCGCTGGGTCACCTGGTATATGTGCCGGAAAGAAGATGAAAATATTGCGGATGAAGATGAATAATATATTTTATATTTATACTACTTTAATTTTGTATGTAAGTTTCCTATAAATCCCCACTGTATTTACGTATTATTTTCAAATTTTATTATTTTGGGGGATTTTTATTAAAAATTTGGGAAAAATTAAAAATTACCACTAGCAACACTCGTTGCCCTTAAATAAATAATTATTATTATATTAAATATTCAATCTTTTTGTTTGCATTTTTTTATCGTTAGGCCTGGATTTTGATTTTTTTTTACCTATATTTTAGATTTTTGACCTGCACTTTCGTTTTTTTTTACTTTCTCCGTTACGAGAAAGTACGAGAAAGTATTGTGATCGTGATTTTTTTTTCAAAAATTTTTTTTACGGAAATATCCGTTGTGGGGTGCCTAGTTGCCATTTCAACAATTTCTGGAAAAAAAAAATTGTGTCTGTGTGTATGTGTGTGTGTGTGTGTGTTTGTGTGTGTGTCTGTGTGTGTGTCTGTGTGTGTGTGTGTCTGTCAGTGCGCGCTGTATCTCAAAAACTAATAGACCAATTGATATGAAACTTTCTACATACGTCTTATTTGATAATCTGACGAACTGAAAAGCTTTTGGTAAAATTTCATACGCCGGAAGTGGGTCTTTACCTTAACTGTTTTTTATTTTTTATGAAAACTATCACAAAAATATTTAAGCAAATATTGAAGACAACAAAGAAATGAACATCTTTGGTTTAAAAATATTTTTCATAAAATCATTGGTATTCGAGAAAAAAAAAATTATTATTTTCATTTTTGGTATATAATTATGAAACACTAATAGTTACAGCAAATTTATGTTAATAATAATTGTAGAGAATGCCAATATAAACAACTTATAAAGAATAAGTTTTTTCCGAAATCTCTTTAGTTTTTGAGTAAACTCGGCTTTTAAATTTGCAGTATAATTTTTCCATCTTTCATCTTTCGTTTTAAACGTCAGTTTCATCCAAGTCTACAAAACACTCGATGTTCATTTAAATTGAAAATAAACCATGAAAGCGTAAATATAAATGATACTATCAAGTCGGAGAAAGTAACATGATGGCCACATCACCATTTTTTCGTATAAATTTCTGATATTTTGACTAATTTTTCTTCATTTTCGATTTGTTTGTTAAAATTTTCGATTTTTTTGGTCGGCATTTTTTATTTTTAGGCCCGAATTTTCGATTTTTTGCCCTATATTTCAACCTGAATTATTCATTTTTATGCGCGGTATTTTCGAGTTTTTGTTTTTTGTCCTTAATCTATTTTCGCGTTTCTGGTTAACAATTTATTTTGAGCTAGAGTTATTTTTGGGACTGAAAATTGCAAATTATTTTTCTTTTGCTTGATTTTTCAATTTTTTGGTCTGCATGTTTTTTTTTGGCCTTATATTTTTTTTATTGCTTATATTTTAAATGTTTGGTCTGGGTTTTTGATTTCTTTGTTCTAATTTTTAGAGTTTTTGGCCAAAATATTTTGATTTTGGTCAAATTTTTTTTATTGTTTGTTGAAGTTTTCGGTTTTTTGTCCACATTTTTCAATTTTTTTTAATATTAATTTGAACGATTGAATTTTTGATTGGTTTACACTCTAAATTTTTAACATAAATTGTTGTTTCTATGCGCGAATTTTTTAAATTAACTTCGAGTTTAGAGGTCCGGCAATTTATTTTGGGATAAAGTTATTTTTGGGGTTGAAAATGGCAAATTACTTTTCTTTTGCTTGAATTTTCAATTTTTTAGTCTGCATTTTTTATTTTTTACATTAGGATATTTGATTGATTTTAGATGTTTCGTCTGTGATTTTCATTTCTATGTTCTAAATTTTAGAGTTTTTGGCCTATAAACCAAAATTTTCGAATATTTAGTTGAAATTTTCTTTTTTTTTTCTGGTCTGCATTTTTTATTTTTGACGAGAGTTTACGATTTTTGGTCTAAATTTTCGATTTTTTTCCTATATTCTTGTTTTTTTCCCTTGATTATTAATTTTAACGAGCGAATTTTTGATTGGTCTATACTTTAGATTTTTCACCTGAATTGTTGATTTTTGTGTGCGCACTTTTGGCCGGTATTTTCGAGTTTTTTGACCATTTTTTTAATTTTCTTGCCCTTCATTTTAGATGTTTTAAACTGAATTATTGTTTTTATGAGCGAATTTTTGAAATTATTTTTGAGTCTAGAGTTTCGGCAATTTACTCTGAGGTAAAGAGTTATTTTTGGGGCTGACAATGGCAAATTATTTTTCTTTTGCTTGAATTTTCAATTTTCAGTCTACATTTGAATTTTTTAGGCCAGGGTTTTTGATTTTTTTGGCCAATATTTTAGATGTTTTTGGCATCTAAACCAACATTTTCGAATGTTTAGTTCGAAGTTTAATTTTAGGTTATTTATTTAATTTGAAATTTTTAGTTTTAGTTTTTAATTTAATTAAAGTGGTTGTTTTAAGATAAAACTAATGTACTTTGATCTTTAGCTAGAAAATACAGCCTGCACGATTTGTGTTTAAGGAATTACTAAATTTTTAAATATTTCGATTCGATTTTTGATTTTTTTTCGAAAATTTTTAAATGAAAACAATAAGTTTTGCAGCCAATTTAGTTTTTTTAGTAATGGTTAAATATAATACCTAATCATTTTACCTTAGTTGCAAAAATACTCAGGCTCTCATAATTTTGCCTTATTTTCTTGTTTAAATATATTGTAATAACTTGGAAATCATTTAAACTTTCAATGGTTTTCACGAGAAAAATAATTGCCCAAACGTACGAAAACGCCACGTATTTTGGCCAAAAACTCAAATTTTACAAAAAACTGTGCTTGACAGAGCCTTTCTGACCTCGGATTCGTGTTCAGCACATCTCAAAACATTAAGAAACAACTTTTTAACGGGAGGATGTTGATGCTAAATAGTATGAATCCATCCGATGATTCTAATTTCAGTTTTGATTTGCGAAGTTCGATAAATAATAATAAATAAAAATGTAAATTCAATGAAAAGAAACAGCCTGAATATATGAATATTCAACCTGTTCGTAACTCTTCAAGCTAAATTAAGTCTATACTGAATACTTGTTGTGCTACTTTCTTGCTGGAACCATATTTTCAAATTGGGTAAAGTAAAACGCTTGTTTTGTTCCATAATTTTATTTTCAGTTGCCGTTTTCAGTTGATAGGATCATTTGATCCTAACCGATCGAAACACGTGTCAGGCAACTGAAAATAAAATTATGGAACAAAACAAGCGTTTTACTTTACCCAATTTAAATTAAGTCTTACTAAGACTATAAACAAATAACTTATTGAAACAACTACTTCCCTGGCTAGTGCCATGCCGGATATTGAATGATACAAAAGAAATTTGCATATTATTACTAGTACTACTAGCGAAATAACATTGGTTTAAGATCGTTTATTTCTACCCATAGGACTAACTTGAAAATTAAACTAACATCACTTAAATGACGACCTCCTTCTCGAAGGCAAATTTTAAGTTTCTCCCAATATCTTCTAACAGTTACCGATCAATTCTCTACAATTCACTGCGAATGGCTTCCGTCAACTCTTCCAATGTTCGCGGTTGCGAATCAATACTGTATTGGCGAGCCAAATAAGATAAGAAACCCGTCTGCAGCTGTCGTTATGTACCACAGTTAACTTGATGCTGGAAGTATATCATCACATCTAATAGTAAGTGATTCGTTTTTAGTACATCTTGTACAAAAATGTCCTTTAAATTATCCAGTTCTACTGAACGGGCATCCTGAATAATGTATCAAGAAATGTTGGCGAACAGATATATCCCTGAATGCATTTTGCATAGGTATGTCGCATATACTCGCATTAAAGTGCTCACCCTAACGTGAAACAGGGTTGCGCACCGAGAGAGGGTGGTGTATTTCAATCTCTCACATTCGCAGTTGCTTTTCCAATATTACTGGTTTGGAAAAACGTGCAATTAAAAAAAGTAAAACTGTGTGAAACGCGGCATCATCACATCGCATTCTCTCTGTCCAAAACATGGTATGAATTTTTTAGTGGTGTAGAATTTAAAATTGGTATGAGGAATATGTGCACATGTGTTGCATAAATAAAATGGGGAAAACACGCTTCGTATTCGTAACACAGTTGCATGACAATTTAAACGTATTTTATTTCAATTTGTGTTCAGATAAATTGCAAATTAATAGATTTGAGAATAATATTGCTGTAAACCAGCGGCGGATCGTGGATGTTCGGCGGTGAGGCAGCGGAAGAAAATTTGTCCGAAACAGCAACGGAATATTTGCTTCCTCTATAAGAATAAGTAGTGTAGCGCAAGCGACATTCTAATCTATTCTACATATCTAATCTTAATAATTAACAATAAATATTGAACAGAAAATGATGATACGATAAATAACATTGGGCGCGTTCATCAGACAAACCAATTGGGAGTTTACCGCCAACCGTTGGGGAATTATCTGAGAAAGCACTGTTGATCGTAAACAGCGGTCGCCATTTTCCCAAGCGTCCAAATTAGATTGTTTGGTGTTGGAATTAAGCGTTGGAGTTGTCGAAGTCATGGAGATTATCAAGTCTTATTGATATAAAAATATAATTTATCAGGTAACTGAAAGTGAGAAAATGCACGAATTGCTGATAGATAAGAAAGCATATGCTTTTGTGTAAATAGCTTAATTTAAGTAATATTAAAAGCACACAAAGCACTGCAATTAAAATGGCCCAAGTAGCCTTCATCAAATACTAACATTCAGCGTAAATGAAAATAAACATGTTGACTGTTGAAAATTCTTATGAACGCGCCCATATTCATTATTCAGCTTTCGATTTAACAGTTTGATTTAAAATTGACATTTAAAACTGAAGATTTTAAGTTTTTAAGTTTTCGTCGACTGTTTACTAATATAAGTAAAAAACCATAGCGCTTCCGAGTTTTAGATGAAATATTGAAATCCGCCAGGATCGAGAAAACAATGCACCATCCACTCCCAGCAGGAAAACTGCGAAAGTTTCAAGACCGCATTTATTTCCATTTCTGCACACGGAAAGTTCTTAGGGGGAAATAAAACAATCCACTTCCTCGGGCGGATAAACCTCGCGCATTCGTTTGGTTTTCAATAAATATTTATGATAAAAACTTTTTACTTTTAACGATTTAGGAGCACGACGAGAAAGAGAGTAAAAACAGGGAAGGTGGTTATGGATTGCTGCTCGAGTTCAAAGGCATGCACGGATGGTTTAAATTAATTCTGAACACGTTTTGTCTAAATTGTTCCACTTTCAGGTAGTTACTGGATTTAGTACGGATTATCATATCTAGGTACCATCAAATTGCAACATTCCGGAAACTATGGAGGAAAATGCCAGATGATGTGTAATTTATGTATATGAAAGTCTGTTTTATGTTCAGTGACCTTTTGTTTGGAGTTTATGTACGCTTCATTGTCTTTTTAAATTCATGAAGGATCATGTCTTATTTTACTTTATGATAATATATTATTCTAAATATTATGATTTTAACATCACGTTATTTAATGCTAACACACACTTCTGCGTTTCTACTAGAGTGCGGACGATTGGGTACAACAAACTTGCGGCCTATTTTGAATTTTTAGGCAAATCGATTATGATCAGTGTCGTTCAACTGATCATATGCATATCGCATATCGTCTGACTCAATACCATTTTTTTATGGTAATTTTTTCGAATTCGAAATTTTAACAGAAATATCAATTTTAAGGTCCCCCGAGGCAATTCCAACCGATTTTTGAAAAATATCTGTCTGTTTATGGGCATTGTATCTCAAACACTACTACACATTTTTAAACGAAACTTCGAACATGCTTAATTTGACAATCTTAAGAATTACAAAAATATTTTAACAAATATTGATGGCAAAAAATATCTATTGTTAATAAATGTTTCTCATGCACTATTTGATTTTCGAAAAGAAAATAGCATTTTTTTTTTCATTTTTTGTCTATAATTATAAAATGATAATAGTTCAATTAAAACAACATTATCATTAATTGCACAGAACTCCAAAATGAACGTTTTATAAAGAATAGGTTTTTTATTCTAAATCTCAGTTGTTTTTGACAAAAATCAGTTAATCATTAAATTGGATAAAGTAACATGAAGGCCACATCAATATTATGTTTAATAGATGTTGAGATATTGCGGAGCTTAACAGCATTTACAATAAATATGACCTTTAATTTTTACTCCATGGTAATAATTGAAGGTTGTCTTTTCCGATACTCAAATCGCCCAAGAAATGACTTCAAGCTACACAAAAGCAACAAGTTTAACAGCAGTTACAACAGATATGATTACAACAGATATGACCTTTAATTCTTACTCCATGGTAATCCCAGCATTGAAGTTTATGTTTCCCGACAGTCAAATCTTCCAAGAAATGACTTCAGGCTACACAAAAGCAGCAAGCTTACACGGTGAGCTGTGATTTAGCTAAGTATTTTAAGCAATGTTAGAATGAAACACTTGCAAATTGTGACCATTATATTTATTCGATAAAGGTATGAACAACATTTGGACAAATGGACATACACATAGGACTTTTCTATGAAGGTTAGGTTACAACAAGGTTTCTTTTTCTGTGTTTATGAAATATTATACACAACATCAGAATATATTTGGAACTACACTGGTGAAAAAAAATGAAACACTTGAAATTCGTGAAATTTCAACCATTTTCAAACCGCCATAACTCGGCGTATTTTCAATCGATTTTGATGAGTCTTTGAGAGAGAAAAACTTTGAAGTGTCTTCTTTAAAGTCATGTATGCGAACTTAAGCGTAACCCCTTTCGCCCCCCTCTAGCACCCCTGTGAAAAAATTTTTTTTTCAGGAAACCATGTCCAATTATGACGATGTCTATAGAGTTGGAAAAATTTTGTCGACTTAATCCACCATAAAGGCATTAAAATTTGATCAATTCCCTATGCAGGATTCGAAGAACGAAGTTCCTACGACGATTTTGCACCAAGTTATGGATGGGTGTTTGAAAAAGTGCATTTTAAGGTTTTTCGCACATAACTCCTTTTCAACCAAATTTGATGATTCTTTCCGAAAAAAATCTCATTTTGGCCCTACTTTAATGGAGTAAACTCAGATTGGAATGATCCCTTTTCGAACCCTCGAACAAAAAAACACGTCCAACTTTAGCAACGTGTACCGAGTTGGATGGAATGTGTCGACTCGATCCACCAAAAGGGCATTGAAATGTATTCAATTACCAATGCAGGACTCAAAAACGAAGTTCCTACGGCGATTTGGCACAAAGTTATGGGTGTTTAAAAGAAAAGTGCATTTTGTGGTCTTTATTTTTTCGTTTGGAGGAGCGTAGAGCCATCTCTTTGACTGGGGGATAAACCCTCTCAAAGAAGACACATTTTGCTTTTAATTTCTCAAAAGATCGTCGAAATCGGTTGGATAGAAGCCGAATTATGACCATTTGAAAATTACGCAAAATTTTTACAAATCTCTGTGTTTCATTTTTTCCGTCAGTGTAATTTGTTTGTTTTTATTGGACGAATAGAAAAATAGACGAATGGTGGTGAGATGGGCCCACATTTTTCTCCGGCCGTACAGAGATCGTTAAAGTCAGTCTTTTTTTGATCTAAAATAAAGTTTTTTGTTAGAGTTCTAAGGTACAAAATGCGATATTCATGATTTCGCGCAAACAATGAATTTTCGTGCATACCTCAAAGAACATGCAAAGAAAACGTTGCCAAAGTTGGACGTTTTTTTGCCCAAAAATGTTTTTTTTTTGGGGGTTGAAGAGTTCGAAAAGGGTTCATTCCAATCTGAGTTTACTGCCTTAAAGTAGAGCCAAAAAGGGATTTTTCCCGAAAGAATCATCAAATTTGGTTGAAAAGTGAGTTATGTGCGAAAAACCTCAAAATGCACTGTTTTCAAACACCCATAACTTGGTGTCAAATTGTCGTAGGAAATTCGTTCTTTGAGTCCTGCTTAGGGAATTGATCAAATTTTAATGCCTTTGTGGTGGATCGAGTCGACAAAATGTTTCCAACTCCGTAGACATCGGCAAAGTTGGACATGGTTTCCAGAAAAAAACTTTTTTTCACAGGGGCGCTAGAGGGGGGCGGAAGGGGTTACGCTAAATTTCGCATGCATGACTTTAAAGCAGACACTTCAAAGTTTTTTGCCCTCAAAGATTCATTAAAATCGATTGAAAATACGCCGAGTTATGACGGTTTGAAAATGGTTGAAATTTCACGAATTTCAAGTGTTTCATTATTTTTTTCTTCAGGGGCTGAAAATATGTGATCTCAATCGAATTTTGCAAGTCATCAAATTATTTTCTTACCACATGGCTTCATGTGTTTTTAAATTAGTATGGACTAGTCACATGTCAACTAGAAATTCTTTTCATTATTGGAACATCAGGCACAGTCAACGGAAAAGCAGATTTTAAACATCGGATCGTGCGGCCTACATCCACGTATCACTACAAACGGGACATAAGGATTGTAAATGGCATGTAAGTGAGTTTCTTATGGGTTTTACTACCTTTTTAAAACTCACCAAGAATGATTTTATCGGTTTTACAAAATGCGAAAAAGTTCTGGGTCGAAAATTCAGAGGCAGTTAAAACTAATTTAAACTAGTGGACAGTATAAAAATGTGTGTCGAACCAAAAAATACTAAATTGCCTTCAAATTTTTAATCCGAACCGTGAAGTTAGTGATTAGTTAGTCAGCAAACTGCTGAAATTAAACTTTGGTGACAAAAATCTTCAAAAACAAACAAGAAGTGTCGATGTGGGATTCAGTACAAGATAAAGTCTATCTGGTGAAACGATAATTGAAAAAAAGAAGCTTGTATTTCTTAATGATTGTCAAACATTTCTACAAGCATTTATTCATTCCCAAAATAAAAATGAAAGATTCCCGGTACCTAATCTGGTTTAACACTGAACTTATTTCATTAATTAAAGAATAGAAAAGGATACACAAGATATAAAAAATACTTCAAGCCTTGAGGATTAAATACTGAGATCCCGTTGTAAGAATTTAAGTGAAATACTCCACAAAATTGATCTATTTAATGTTGAAAATCAGACACATTCTTATCCAAAAAGATTCTGGTCATTTGTTAATGAATATAGACATACTAATGGATATCTATGGACTTATTTGCAGAATATTTTTCCTCGGTATATGTTGATGGCTTACTAAATGTTCCCTATTTTAAATACAACACTTCAGTTAATTGTACGCCCATCATAATTTCCACACCTGATGTTTTTTTAATTCTGACAGATAGTTTCAACTCTGGTCCAGATAGGATACCGCAATTTTTCCTAAAAAAAAATGTGCGTTTACTCTGACTGCACCTCTAAACATTCTGTTCAATCCATCGCTACACTCAGTCGTTTACCCGACATTTGGAAATCAAGCTACATCACACCTCTTCTCAAGTCAGGAGACCGGGGCAACACTTATTGTCATTTTGAAAAAGGACCATTTCCAAAATTTTGATAAATATGGTTTTCGCCAATAAGCAAAGACGCACATTCTGCACGAAAATAGGGACATCACCCAGTATATTTTATGCCTGAAAGGTATCGTTGTTTACTTATTCAAGAGTTTTTGTGATATTTTTCATATTTAAAAAGATACCTGAAAATTAAAAATTCAACCATAAAAAGACACCAATTACTTATTTTTGACTTAAACAATTATCAAACACCATGTAGCAGCAGCAGCAGGATTACACCGATTATTTATAAAGATATCCCATTCTCCCATATCTTGGGATTGCTATTCAGTCTACTGTGTCAAAATGATTAGACAGCTTGGTGGCATCGAATTAAAATGGATGTGTCGAAACTTCTTAATTGATGAACAACATGGTTTCATCTTTGGATAATCTACAACTACAAACTTGTTGATTTTTAGTACCTTTCTGACGCATGCATTTTCCGGTTGATGCTATGTATATGGACTTTGATTAATCTGTAATATTCACCGGTTTAGTTCCCACATCTTCCACGTAAGTAAATTCACTCACGTTTTTAACTTATAAATTTTTCTCTTGCAACTAAAGCAAATGTGGGTAAAATGCCATCTAGGCCTGGCATTTGGAAGGGTTTGAAGCGGTTGATTGCCCATTCATTATTCTCTGGTATAGAGTTTACCAGTCCTTTTTTGCCTTCTCTAGTTGGGAAGAATTTGCTTCTCCTTTTGTAGATTGAGCAATAGCTTCATGTGAGTATGCACTTGTTGAGCCTGGAAAATGTGTGTCTGCATGATTCCCATCGGGTTTTTTTCTCCATTAGCCCGATACCGTTGGATTGGTCTTTTGATAGGATTTTATGGAGCCTTGCTGTTAGGGCTGCGTCGTCAACTCCCTCACAGAAGGTTCTCTGTGTTTTCCTTTTTGACATCCTCGACTCCTTATTGTAATCCGACCATACCTTTATGTAAGCAATCCAGTTACCTGGTTTCTTTGCACTGTTGAAAGTTTTCCCGGATTGCATCTTCAGCCGGCGTAAACCCTCATTCCACCAAGGCACATCTCTAGAAGGAGATCTCCTCTAGCGGACAGCTGGATTTTTTCTAGGAGAGCCGCATCTGTTTCTAGCTCTTTTGTGGTTTTGTTCACCTGGAAAGTAGGCAGTGACCATACCGTTGTGTCTATTGCCTTTCTTCGTGGGGACTTCTAGTAGGGTTGCTTATTAATCCACGGCTTGTTGTACCATGCTTCCTGGGTCTTCACGAGGTCCTCAAAGTTTGAACATCCAGTCATTAAATATGCGTTATTATTCGATATTGATTCACAGAAAACCCTGCAATTTTGATAGTATGACTAGTTTGAAAATTATTTGTCAGTGTGTGCTATCTTTCTATCTCACACTTTTATTTTTAACACTTCTTAATGTCACTTTTGACACAAATAATTCATTCAAACTTGCCAGTTCCAAGTTTGTGCCAATTCTGCTTTTCTCATTATTATCACTTTGTATTAGTGCCCGCGCTTCAGTGTATTTGTGTTTTTGTGTTATTTTTGTTTTGTTTTGTTCAATTACAATGGATTTCACTATTTACTCATAATCTGTTTTACCTTGCATCTGTAAATAAATCCCGATCTATCTATCTATTACCTTCTACTCTGAACTATGAGATTATTGATAAACAGGGCAGGTCGTGAATGTTATGTTGCCAAATGTACATTTCTTTTAAATAGCTCCTGATGGCCTATGAGGCATGGTAGAACATTTTTTCGACATTTTCTATTCAGAATTTTAGGAAGAACATCGCCACGTGTAGATTATCTGCCAATTTATACACACCCGATATACTATTATACACCCACTGGCACCAGCCCTCGAGCGTTTTGCTTTGGACTTTTTACCTTTTGGGGTGCCTTACTTTGGGCCATATAAGTCCCATGAGTAGCAAGGGAAAGGGAGAGATTGAAAAGACCTTGGATTTAGATATCTGATGGTTATTGTAACACAAACATACCTGGCGTCGTTACCCCTAGTGCAAGCCCTAAGCCACGATACTAGAGCTAGGTAGGGAACCGCTCTCGTTCTCCCTGACCCAAGTCAGGTTGATGGAGTTCACGTCGAGGTTAGATTCGGTATCAGTATTACCAACAGTTGGTATTCTTCTGGTACGTTCTACCAAAAGTGTACAAAAATTCTTATAGAAACCTACTAGAAATATACCAATTGTATAAGCTGAAGCGGATAGTAAATAAAACAAATATGTTTTTTAATGTGCTGTATCAAAAATTCATACAAAAATATTGATATAATCATCATGCAAGTAAAGGAATTGTTCTAATATTTTCCATATTTATCGAGTTTTTTTTCAAAAACTATTGGGATTTCGAAGTATAATTTTTATATAATTCATTATAATAATTTAATAATTATAAACCAAGATTTAAAAAAATACTTTTATTATTTTGTCGAAAAACAAAGAATTTATACAGAGCATTTATAAACAAAAGATGTGAAGTTCTTCATTATTTTAAACATTATTGTGAAAATTTTTGTAATATTTGAGCCATTCATTTTGAAAGTGGGGCAAGTCCATTTTTTGTTATTGCTAGGTATTTAAAGGTTTGCATTTTAATAAATTTAAAACTATTGGTAAGCACTAATAACATATTTTTTGTATTTTGTGGTATTATATAATGTATGTTTATTATCCAATAGTGTTCATAGTGCTTGCTAAAATAATAAAGGTTTTATTATACCTAAATGGACTTACCTCACTCTCAAAATTAATGAATTATTGTAATCGTTCATTAAAGTGATAATTTTTCAGTTGTATCAGCGTGTTTAAATAATACAGTAGAAGATATAAAATAACAAAAAACAATTAATTTTTATTAAGAATTCAATGAAATTATTTATACATATTCGTTAATCATTTACTTTTATACGTATAATTATATTGAATTTTACTTATGATTTAACATTTTTAAATATTCATGATAAACGGGAGGTATATGTGGTAATAAATCCATCATATCCTTATATCTGTCAGATGTAATAAATCTACTTTTTTTCATATGAAGAAGGTAATTTCATTTTTCTTTCTCGTTGTGGTGTTAAATAAATAATTTCAAATTCAGCATGTTCCATCAAAGTTTTGTATAACATTTTTTGTAAATCTGATCTAGCATATACTTAACCAATTCACAGTTTCTTCATCGTTATTTTTTCCTTTCTTTTTAAAGCCGATTCCTCCAACGGTTGGGTTGAAAAAAAAATCGCGTTCCATTTTATCTACTGAAAATTGATTATGTTATCAACAATGTGGTATTAGTTTATAATAATCCTGGAATGTCCTGACAATAAAAATTTGTGATCGATGATATTTACTTCATGGTGATGGTTGCGACCGTTACTACGTGGTAATTCATTATAGAAACACTGAATAAAACACTTACTATGTTTTTTTACCACAATTTATTTGATGTATTGCAAATATTACATATACATACATATCACGACTGAAGTTTCGACGTTTTACTGTCATTATCAAGTGAAACAATTAATGGAAGAAGTTACATTTATATCATTACGAGAATAGGGTGAGGGTAACAAAATGGTTTACAGTGACACAAGTTTTATTTGACAATTAGATTAGCTTAACCTTACTTTTAAAAACTGGTGGCGAAGACGTGATGCGACGTATCAAATCTGCAACGTACGTTCGGAAATAAAAAGCCACCCTTTATCTAAATAATTTTTATACATATATAAAATTCAAAAGAAAAAATGAGATACTCTCCGTAATACTCTAAACAAACTAGCATCAGTCACTAAAAAGAACAACAAACCTTTAAAGTCAGTTTCTAAATTAATTAATTTATCAAACGTTACATTCAGTGCGACAGAACAAGCCCTTCTATCACAAAACCCTAACTACAGTCCTTATATTAATCACAAAACTCCAAAAACAACCATAGTAGTCGAGTCCGAAATTGCGTTAAAAAAGGTACAAGAACCCCTTATCCCCCGAGCACAAATTTCAAATATAATTAAATCATATTCAAAAAACTCCTCGTCAGATTCATCAACTATTAAATCCATCAAATCAAAAACTTTACTTAATGCTCTAACAATCACGAAAGCTGAGAAAACAAATTCAATTGTTATTTTGGAAACAGGTTAATATAATGACAAAGTAAATACATTTATTACAGGAACATTTAGTTCTTCTCAAGAAAGATCCGACACCTTCATTTCAATCACAAATCAAAAATTTTCTAAAAAACATCACCGTTATTTTGTCCAGTTTCGATAAATTTCAAATTATTAACAAAAATCCACTAGTCCCTAGACTATACGGCTTAATCAAAACCCACAAACCCGATCCCCCCATTAGACCCGTAGTATCATATACTAATAGTCCATCTCGTACATTAGCAATAAAATTTAATCTTCTCTTTAAAAAATACACACACTTTGCGTCAAAATATTCAGTTGAACTTTCCAATCAATTAAAATCAATAACCACCCCTAAAGACTCAAAACTTGTTTCGTTTGATGTCACCAGCATGTTTTCAAATATCTCAACTAATGAATGCCTCGAAATGATCCAGAATATGTTAGATAAATTAAATATTGATATCATTACTAAATCAGAACTTTATACGGCATTCGAAGTGGGTTTACAACAAAATTATCTCCAATTTAATCATCAATTCTACCAACAAACTACAGGACTAGCAATGGGTTCGCCTTTGAGCCCCCATTAGCCGAATTATTCATGGCACATTTAGAAGAAAACATTTTTAACTTAGATTTCACAAAAAAACATATATCATTTCGGCATCGATATGTGGATGATATTATTGTCTGTTTCAGTGGTACCCTGCGTCAATTAGATCAATTTTTAAAATTAATTAATAATATACACCCCAAAATTAAATTCACTCTAGAACGTGAACAAAATAATCAAATTAACTTTTCAGACCTGATCCATAATAATAACAAAATTGAATTTGATATATATAGAAAACTCACCAGCGTAAATTCCACTATTCCATATAATTCCAATCACCCAATGTCGCATAAATTAGCTGCTTACCATTCAATGATACACCGAGCTTTTTCAATTCCATTATCTCCTAACAATCAAGCCATAGAACTGAACAAAATTTTAGACATTCCAAAAAGTAATGGTTATCCAGTCACCCTTATTCAAAATTTAATTAACAAAAAACGATATCAAATTACAATGACCCACATTTATCCTAGACAGGAAAATTTGAACAAAGATCCATTCATTTCCCTAACATATTATGGTGAAACTACCGAAAAAATAGCTCACATTCTCCGCAAACAAAACCATCAAAATCGCGTTTAAACCTAGCTGCAAATTATCAAATATATTATTCAATTCAAAAGATAAAATCAATCCCTTAAAGAAATCAGGCGTTTACGAAATTTCTTGTTCCGAATGCAATAGTGTAAATCAGGGGTCTCCAAACTACGGCCCGCGGGCCAAATACGGCCCGCGACCTCATCGAGTCCGGCCCGCGGCAAGCGTTACATTTTCCGCAAATGTCACATTTTAAAATTCTATAACGATTTTTTGTTACAGGTTTTGAAATTAGTTATAAAATTGATTATATCTTGGCCCACTAGGTTATTAAGAATTGTATATATGACCCGCGATGGAAAAAGTTCGGAGACCCCTGGTGTAAATAAAGGACAAACCGGTCGTAGTTTCGAAAAAAGATATTATGAACATTTCTGCGCCTTTAGATTAAATCAACATTCCAGTTCATTCTCTAACCATTCTTTAGAATGTTCATTCCCCGAAATCCAAAATATGAAAATTTTGCACAACTGTACAAAAGGTACATAGCTTAACTTCCTTGAATCCGCCGAAATTTTCAGACAATAATCCCCTCATTAATCTGTTGAATGAGCAGACCGATATAATGTACTCGACGCTTTTCAAAATACTTTAATCTCTGAATTATGTTTAAATCTTTGCACCTGTTTATTGCAAACCATTTTATTACCCTCACCCTTTTCTCGCACTGATATAAATGTAACTTTTTCCATTAATTGTTTCACTTGATAATGACAGTAAAACGTCGAAACTTAAGTCGTGATATGTATGTATATGTAATATTTGTACATACATCAAATAAATTGTGGCAAAAAAACATAGTAAGTGTTTTATTCAGTGTTTCGATATTTACTTCATTGTCGCGGTACTGAACAATTTTCATCCACATAGCTAAAATACAACCAAGTTTTTTTTTTTTGAGATTATAGGTAAAGTTTTAAGCCTTGTTTAAGGCCAACTTTATGTTTCTATTTTGGCCAAAGCACATATCACAATAAGCTATAATGTACTTTTGGGTCATATTCTGTAATTGCTTCAAATGGCAGGATGCTACTTCTTCTGATCCTTTGGATGCTGTACTTTCATCCCAAACATACATATTAACTTGATCATTATGAAAATTGTGGAAGCCTTTATTCAATACATACATATTCCGTTTATAATATGCAATTGATACTGTTATGTCCACTTGCACCGCAGCTACTTAATCATGATTAAAAAGTTAATCAATGGTTAGTGGAGAATTGGCATGCACCGCAACTTAATCATGATTAAAGTCCCCAAGAAACGTCAAATATTTAATCAGCCGATTTTGGCCGATTAACTCAAAAACGAATAACTTCACGACGAATATAGTCGTGAAGTTAGTTACATTTGGCAGATGATTTTGAAATGAATAACCTTTGTTTTGTCTTTGTTATTAAAAACGATGGATTTGGGAATAGTTGAGCAGATTGATGAAATCGATGGCTTGGAGGTTAATGATTTTATTAATTTTGGTTTGTTTACCTCGTCCAATAATAAGAAATAATAATAATAGTATAAGTTAGTTAGCATTTAGTATTCATATTTACCGCGCATTTGTTTCCTGTGTTCTCAATAGAACAACGTAAAACAACCAAAAAAGAACTTAAAATCCCTAGAAAAACGTGTGCTCTCTATAATAATACTCCGTGGTCGAAAGATTCTTAATCAGCCGACGGTGCAACAGAAATACTCTGATTAAAGTTAATCATGAGTAAAATTTAATCATGATTAAGTTCTGCGGTGCAAGTGGGCATTAGTTTAGAATAAGGTAGTGCCTTTTGTAAATCAAAGTAAAATGCAAAGTATTTTTCCGGATTATTGAAAGCCAAATATTTGTCTTCCTGCAAAGATTGTCTAGCCCGTTCGGCATTTATTATGTGAATTTCATGTTATTTTGTCAGATTCTTTTTCCACTATTTCGATGGACTTTTCTTATTTTTTTAGTCATAGGTAACCTTGTTCGTAGTGTTCCTCTGTAGCATCATTATCATCTGATGACGCATTTAATATTACAACTATTCTTCCTCTTTTTCAAGATATTTTTAAACATTTTGGTACGAATTGTCTTCATATTCAGATCCTGATTTCAAGATTCTTCTTTTATTACCGATTCTCAATAAAAATAGTGAAATTACTTGCAAATGAGGATTTTATTGGAGTGTCATTATAACTTAGAAAAGTATTTTCATTTCATTTTTGTTACCTACGAAATTCACTCTCAGGTACATCAAAATTGAAATCGTTCTGAGCCATTTTTGTTTATATAAAATATACCACAATTCGTTATTGATTTTTAAAATAACTGTTAAGGCGTTTGGTGCACCTAGCCTAGAACAGCACGATGCCGAATATTAAACAATTTACATTGTTTCGCAGTGTTGCCAATATTACTAAAATTTGCCAGTATTGCAAGTAGACGTATTATCGAAATACTAAAATAATTTAGTTTTTTTGGCTTTGGCTTTGGATTATAAGCCATTCAGCCGCTAACGGTTATAGTATTTGCAGGATAAAATGGGGACACTAAAAACTTCCACCTCACAAATACTAGGGAATCTCATTTCTTATTACCATAAATTGTTTACAGCTAAGAATATTACACTAAGTTTTATATATAATTATCATTATCTTCATTTTTTTCAAAAATGGATTTGCCCCACTTTCAAAATAAACGGCTCATTTATCATATTAAATTTCCTACTTCTTCCGGTTTCCAAAGTTTTACCAAAAACTTGCCAGCTCTTCATTAAAAAGAATGGTTGAAATCATCTCGGGGGACCTCAAAACGGATAGTTTAATGTATTTTATCCTAAAAATGTTATATACGACTTATACTTTGTCAATTACTCGTGTAATTATATTATTATTACCAAGATATGGAAATCAAAATTTACTTAATTTGAGTTTTCGCGCGAACAAGGTCATTAATATGGCTACTTATGCTATTTGGCCCCTTTTTGTAAGCGCACAAGAAAGCTTATAAAAATTATTCTTGAAAAACTAATTTTTTTCATGTTTTTCTGCTGTTTACACCAAGTTTTTGGAGTTCCATGACCCGTAAAAAAATCTGGAAAAATTGCCGATCTCTAGTTTTGGGTGTAATAAAATTAAATCAATTAAATCCGATAACACAACTGACCGGAAAAAATACACACAATTTTACAGTGGATTAATTTAAGAAAAACGCATTTTTTATCACATTTTTGCTAGAAGTCGAAAATGACAGTTAATGAGCATGCAAATCTCATTTTTTGAATATTTAAAACAAGATTTCTAAACTTCCAACTCAAATCGCCCGGGGGCTGCCACACCCATCTTATCCCGCTACCCCCTTTATATCAACAAGAATTTTAGAAAATGAACAACTTATAAAGAAATCTCATAAAGTTTAAAAAAATCGATAAACTTGTAAAATATTATAAAAATTACTTTTATACCATCAAATCGAAGAAAGTTAGATGCAACAGTAAGAAATTTCTATATTGTAAATTGGCCTTATATTTTCCGGGCTCTATTGGAGCGTGCCAATGCAATGTTCTGGTAGACCAAAGGGAAATTCAATTATATTGCTATTTAAAACAAATTAACAAATTACCTTATTTTTTGCTGTTGTAGTAATAATTTATATAAATGGTCTAACAATTAAAACAAACCATCTCACATTCAAAGAAAGTAATACAATGCCTGCTTGTTCATGCGTAATTATTTTACACGTCCTTGTACTTTAACTGTAAGCTCAGACTTACATAATATAGAAACTAATTGGAACGCAAACATAATTATGGCGTTTCCAGTAATCCCATTGTGCCTAAAGAAACTGCATCTAGAAGTCGTCTGTAATTATAATATGCAGGCAGAATTGCGCCAACGCTGGAGCAATTAAGTTGTAGAGACTGCGCTAATGAAAGTCTGATTGTGCCCTTCATGAGCTTGAATACCTCAAAAACAAAGGGCCAGACGTATGCCACGAGGGATTATGTGTATAGGGTAAATGTGAAAATACAATACAAATCAATATCCACCCTTTCACACTTTGATACGCTGGACAGTAAAAAAATGGTGTTGGTAATTATTTCGGGAGCATATTCTCCCTTCCTGAGGGCGCTACAAGTGAAGAGGAAGTAAGTAATTTGAAAAATATTAAATATTGCATCACAGTTAAATTATAAAAATTAATGTAAAATTGTGTAACATAAAAATGAAATATTAAAAATTATAAAAAAACAACGCCATTATTTGTACTCACAGAAAACGAGGTTAGTGATCAATCTTGTCGATAATTGTGCGGGGCGAAGACATCGTACAAAAGACAAATTAAAACCATGCCACACAAAGACATTAAAATGTTGTTGTAAAATTAATAAATAAAACTATAGTCAATAAATAAAACAAGTTAAATTGTGATGTTAAAATTGCAAAGACTAACACATAAATGAACTGAATGAGATATGAAAATAAAACTTTTTTGTCCAGTTATTTTAGACTAACAAGCCACCAAGTTAAAACTAAATCCCCCACAATATACCACCTTAATAAAATTAACAACAACACAACAGAAAAGGCGAAAATAGCAACTAATGAGACACTGAAAGCTGTAAGAGTGTATATTAGAGTGGTTCTTATTTTAGAAGTATATGAAAATCAACGGGACAACCCGGAAACTTGTTCATATAGATGAAAAACTAATAACCGTACATTTTGAACCATATCGAACATTGCGTAACCGAGCCCTAGCCCTCTAAAATTTGAAAAAGTGGGTTTATTCCCTTTTTTCATTTTGGTCCACCCTAATATTAAACGGTCCACCCTAATGGCCAAATTATATATTATGTCGATAGAGGACGTTAATGTGAATCCAAAATGTGTTTATTTGTTGAAATTGGACTAAAATTGACGAAGTTATTAATGTTTTATGAAACTACAAGCCAAGGATCTAAAATATCGGCCGGAAAATCAAAAACCCTGGACTAAAAGTAAAAAATGCAGACCGAAAACTTGAGAATTCAAGTAAAGGAAAATTAATTTGCCATTTTCACCCCCAAAATAATTCTTAAGCTCAATGTAAATTTCTGGCCAGAAACTCGGAAATAATAGCCAGAAAATAAAAAATAAAATCACCCAACAAAATCAATCATTCAAGAATATGAAGAAAATCATAAATTTAGACCAAGGTCGAAAATTCGGGACTAAAAATCAAAAACGCAGATTAAAACAAAAATTGAACAATTGAACAAAATTTCGGCCAAAATAAGAAAAAATTTATACCGCAAAGTAGAAAATCTAAAATAGAGGCCAAAAAATTAAAAATCAACAATCATGGCCAAAAAATCAAACATTTTGACTCGGGCCTAAAAATAAAAAATGCAGACCAAACAAATCTAAATTTTCTGCCAAAATGAAGGAAATGTAGGACAGAAGATCTTGAATTTAGACAGGTCAAAAATCAGAAATATATACTAAAAAAAATCCACAATCGGGACCAAAAAATAAAAATTTTTGACCAAAACTCGAAAACCCTGGTTTAAAAATAAAAAAATGTAGACACGATAAATCAATCATTTAGGTTACAAATTCAAACTATAGGGCCAAAAATAAGAAATTCGAGCCTAAAAATAAAAAATACGGACCAGAAAATTGAAAAATTAGGCCAAAATAAAGAATATTTCGACTAAATGATTAGAAAAGACCAAAAAAAAATTAGTTAAAAATCGAAAAAATATCTTAAATATGAGCAAAAAAATCAAAAATCCCGGTCTGGAAATAAAAAATGGTGACCAAAAAATTGAAAATTTCAGTAAAAGAAAAACAATTGTTCTTATATATTTTTATATTAATAGAATTAATATAATTTTTCATAATTTCGCGCTCTGTTCAATAAATTGTATCACACAATTTGATCAAGGTGTGTGTCCAGCTTTTTCCAAAATCTTCATGTCGAATGAATTTTGAGTTTTTTTATGAAAGTTTCAAATCGATTTTTGTATTTATTTCAAGCCACCAAAATTATAAAAAAAAAATTGATTACATGAAATTATGACAAAATCTGGTGATGGTGTATAAGCAGTTTTCCGCATAATAATCATCTCAAATCATTTTTGAGTAATTTCGGAAAATTTTAAGTTTTTGTTTGACAATTGTTTTTGTATATTCTTGAGAGCAATAAAATGATTAAAATTTTTCATCAGTTCGCGTGCTGTTCAAGTAAAAAATTGGTTTTGATATTTATCCAGATTTTCCCAAAATCATAATTTCGAATAAATTTTGAGTTATTTTGGAAGGTTTTAAATCGTTGGCAGTTGTTTTTATATTTATTTCAAGGCACCAAAATTATAACAATCTTTTTTCCGATTATTCGCACTGATTACAAGAAATTATCACAAAATCTGGTGATGGTGTGTATTTGTTTATGTAATAATAATCTCTATGATTTTTGAGTAATTTTAGAAAATTTCGAGTCCACAACAATTGTTTTTGTATTTTTTTGAGAGCATTCAAATTATTACAAATCTCTAATCTCTATGATTTTTGAGTAATTTTAGAAAATTTTGAGTCCACAACAATTGTTTTTGTATTTTTTTGAGAGCATTCAAATTATTACAATTTTCATAATTTCACGCTCTGTTTGAATAGAAGTATCACAAAATTTGGTACAGGTGTGTGTCCAGATTTTCCCAAAATGGTAATTTCTAATGATTTTTGAGTAATTTTGGAAAGTTTCGAATTGATGGCAATTGTCTTTATATTTATTTAAAGCTACCAAAATTTTAACAATTTTTCACGATTTTTCGTGATAGCTGATTACATAAAATCTGCTGATTTTTCACATAATAATAATAATTTCGAATGATTTCTAAGTAATTTTAGAAAATTTTAAGTCGACAACAATTGTTTTTATATTTGTTTGAGAGCATTAAAATAATTACAATGTTCCATAATTTCGTGCGCTGTTCAAATAAAAGTACACAAAATTTGGTTTTGGTGTGTATCCAGATTATTCCGAAATCATAATTTCTAATGTATTTTGAGTTATTTTAGAAAGTTTAAATCGATGGCAATTATTTTTGTATTTATTTGAAACCATTAAAATTACTACAATTTTTCATAGTTTCGCGCGCTATTGAAATAAAATGTATGTAAAATTTGACGTTGGTATGGATCTACCTTTTCAGGAAAACATAATCTCGATTGAATTTTGAGTAATTTTGGAAATAGAACCATAACCACAAGCATAGCATTTATCAGTGAAGGGATCTCATCTGCTTTAGACAAGTGTAAAATAAGTGACAGAAATGCCGCGCATCTTCTAATTACCGTCGATGAAGGATTAGGTCACAAAACATCGAAATATACAAGTATGATATAACTGAAACATTCACAACTCTGTCAATTTTAGTTAGGTTTTAACAAATTAATTCGTTTTGAATTCGTATTAACATCCTCTGTCGACACAGTATATCATTTAACCATTAGGGTGGACCGTTTAATATTAGGGGGGCTAAAATGAAAAAAAGGGGGAAAAATAGTTATTTATGTAACAAGTGAGTAAAGTAATACTTTTTTTCACGAGTAGGAAAGATTGCCGCATGAGCCGAAGGCGAGTGCGGCAATTCCTACAAGTGAAAAAAAGTTGCTTTACTCTCGAGTTTCATACAAAAAATTTTCTACGTCCGTAACTTTAAATAAATTTATAAATTTGATAAAACCTTAATCAATTTTTATAAGTAATAATACTTGTTTTAAATAAAGAAAATAATAATAATCATAAAGTTTTCTTGATCGGAAACGAATGTTTGATATTTATCGGCAGAACTCGCGGCGTGTTGCGAAGCGTTCATGACACACTTTGCGCAAACAATTTTTTAGTTGCGTTAAAAAATGAACCGCTACGGCACTTTTTTTCACGCAAAAGAGTGAAAAAATGAACCGCTACGGCACTTTTTTTCACGCAAAAGAGTGAAAAAATGAACCGTTATGGCACTTTTTTTCACGCTACTTGAAGGGTTCAGGAATCACATATTTTATGAACGCAGATTAATGAAAAAAACTGTACATTTTATAACGGACGTAGAAAAACGATTTTTTCAAATTTTAGACGCCCAGGGCTCGGTTAGGCCATGGTCGATATAGCTCAGAATTTACACTTATTAGTTTTTTAACTATACGAACAAGTTTCCGGGTTGTCCCGTTAATTTTCACATACTTCGAAACTCCCCCATATATGCTATAACCACTCTAGTGTATATTGTGTTTAAACCTTTAATATCCGTCTTTTGATTCAGTGAATGACGTTCCCTATTGATGTAATACATCTCTAAAAATAATCTGTTTTCAGGTGTTTTTCCGCGTCTAAAATTTCAACTGATCCATAGTTAATCTCATGTTTGGTGCTCTGAACATGGTTAGCTAACGCGCATGTATCCTTCTTGATCCTTTTTTTGATCAAATTTGCCAAACAAACAACATTACAAGTGGGCAAGTTGTTCAGTAAAACTAAAGACAAGATAACAACTGTAGACATTGTAAAATGCTTAAAAATGTTAGAAGTATAATGTTGTGGAGTCGCCGAGTCAACGGGACCAATGGTGTAGGTAAAGTAATAAGGACACAAAAAAGGAATACATGAAGATAAATGGAGATCCACGTCGTCAGAGATGTGTTGCGGCAGCTTCACCAGGGAGATATAAAAAATAAAAAAAATCATTTTGTTTTTGGTTTCATGTTAGAGAATACATTATCTTGTACGTTAAATTAAATACAAGGGTTCTACTCAATTGATACTAGTTCAGGGCCGATCCTGTACCATTGGCCGTCCGCGTGCAAATGATGAGTTGGCCGCCCCCTCAAGTGCATATCTTGGGGGTTTCGTGTTTACTATTTTAGTAATAAGACACCAAAAAGTAACTTATTATCAAGAATAATTTCAATTACATATAATACGTAACTTTTTGCTACAAAACGAAATATTCGCGATTTTTTGCATTTAAGATTTTTTAAAACATTGTTTCAATTAAATAATTTGTGCAACGTTACGACAATAGAAGTCGCCCTAATGGTGTATCTATCTATTACGAATACTTGGGGTTAAAACTCCATAGTGAAAAACCGTTTCTCTGTCAGCGTCTATATTGACCTGATGAGATCTAATAAGATTGAAACTGGTGCTCGGTTGTCGCACGGGGAAACAATATTTCAATGTTTATCAATGATATTGTTATAATTGTCGCTAGTTTATGGTTTCTTATTGAAAATAAGGAAATTGTCAAATGCTAAGATAATAGATGTTGCCCTGATGGTGTATCTAGCCATTACGGTTTTAAATTTTAATTATTTACATTCAAGTTGACACAGTGCCACCGGAACATGTTGATGGTAGAGCCACTTATACAATATACCCTCCCTCCCCCATCATTTTTTTTAAGAAAGAAAGAACGAGTTATCTTCCTAGACCAAAATAACTGGCGAAAAAGTGTTTTAACAGTTAATTAAAAATTCTTGTGAAGCTTGAAACTGCAGGTTCTTCTTGGCTCTATATAACAAGCCGCCCCTGTCCTCAGCACTAAACTTATTGATAATTGAATAGTTTCGTGGCTTATAATTGTTGATAAATTCATTATATTTAAGGATGGGTGATATTTCAAAAAATTGTAATTGATACCCAAACTGTGATTGTAAATCCTATTTTTTTTTTAAATTTTTCACCAATTTTAAAGAAAATTTTCTTAGCCATTTTTCAAAGCCCGTAAATTTTGGCACATGTTGGTTTTCAAATAACCGAGATCACCTGACACGTTTGGGTATTATAAATCTTTAAATACGTTTCTAAACTTCTGAAGTCAGAAACCTTGTTTTTGGACATTTTTTTACACATTTTACAAACAAGTTTCTTAACAATTTTTTGTAGATATTTTAGTTTTCAATCAATGGAGATCATCCAACGCGTTTGCAAGTTATAAACTTCGAAAAAATCACCGGCAGAAACTATCTAATAACAAAAAAAAAAAAAATATAAAAATCATTTGTATTTTTCTTGAATGTTTTTTTTCACATTTTAAAGCTTGCATTATTAAAATTGTCCAACATATTTGAAAGTGCTATTTTTCAAAATCAACAAACACCTTTTGCAAAAATTTAACACACAAATGTCTCGATTTTGACGTTTCAATAATAAAAAAAAAATCTCTAGAACGAGAAAAAAGGGTTAAAAAACAAGATTTTCAGTGTTTAACACGTTTGGTCGCTATACGTTTTAAGGAACCAAACATTGAGGATTCGATTTTTAAAACGTATAACGACTAGACTTGAAAATCTTGATTTTCTAATCTTTTCTTTGTAGAGAAATTTTTTGAAAATCGTAAATTTGGCACTATTCTGCTTATAAATGATCATAATCAAGATTTTATAGGTATTTTATTAACCTTTTCTCATTTTTTTTTATTTCGCCTTGAAATCGTATGATCAAAATCAACTTTTGATTATCTTTTGATTAATTTATTCATTGGTGAAAAACTAGGTGCGTGGGCAACAAGATATGGCCCACTACCACGTAAAATATCACCCACCTACCATTCACTCTATCAACTTCATTCTAACCTAAAATTCTGTATGGCTGAAAAAATGTAAAGAAATGAAAGTTTAAAAATAATGCAAAATGTATTTTGTAAATCTAAAACGCTTTATTAATTACTTTATACTCCATTTTTCTCTGCTCTCATGTTCAAATTACTATTTTCATGAACTGAAAAAATAAAAATAAAAACAAATGCTTCCCAAAACTTCCCAAACGTACTCAAGATTCATTCAACTTTAATATTCGGTGCGAACAACTAGACATTCTTTTATTATAATTTTTAAAATAATACCACGGAACCAGCACTATAACAATTTTCAAATTACAAATTTCACGAACTAAACAAAAATATATATAAAAATTCTCTCAAATTTCAAAATATACTGGACGATTCCACGTTAATTTAAAAATAATCCCTCGAGAACAGAGCAAATCATCATTCTAAATATGCGCTTTCTCAGAAACAAAACACAAATTTAAAAAAAAAAACGATTATCAAGTATTAGGATTGAAACTTTACAAAATGACTAAAAATTCATTCCATTTTACGATTCTGCAAAAATCTTTAAATACTTCTCGTCTAGATTTTAAAACAACTCCCCGAGAACAGAGCAAATCGTTATCGGTATTTACTCAAAATACATTGCACTTCCGCAACAGTCACTAATTTCAAAAGGTGTTACGATGTTTACTAACCGTGATCACGGTTTAAAATCACTGATATTAAAAAGTAGCAATCACAGGTAGCAACGTGATTCAAACGTAGCAGTTTTGCCTATCTCTAATTATACTTAAAAAGTGTTATCGTGTATTAATTTATTTCTATATATAATCATTTGTGTAATTTCGATTATATTTCACCGTCGACAATAACTGAGGACCGTTTTGGACCTACATTAGTCTTACATCAGCACACTATGATCGTCGTTGATGGACAAACAGAATTCGACTGTGCCCTTATAAACCAATCAAGTAACCGTTAGAATAGAAAAACAATTAGGGCGACATCTATGGCCGAAAACGTTCTGAAATTATAATATATCAGCAATAGATGTCGCCCTAATTGTTTTTCTATCCTGACGGTTACTTGATTGGTTTATAAGGGGCCAAAATTCCGAAAATTTGGTGTATTTTAAATTGATTAATGGTGTATTTAAAAACATATATAAAGAAATATTTACATGCAGGTAGTGCCATGGCTCCTTGGCTCTATATAACGAGCCTCCCCTGCATACAGTGCAGAATTTCTTCTTCGACTTCTCTTTAGATTTTTCAATTTTATTTAAATGATCCGACAATAAGGGGTCAAATTTAGCTAGCATTCTGCTGCCTTTAAAAAATCTTTATTTCTCCTATAAAGATTGGAGCTACTTCGTCTAAAAGCAAGACATTGACTTGTTAAAAAGTGCACAATAGCAATCATTCTTTCTACAATAGCGCTCCATCGTTTTTTCTCGAATTCAAATTGTTGTTGTTGCTCTTTGTCTATGATTTTATTTATTTTCCACGGATTTTTAACTCCCGCCATTTTTGGAGACACTTAATATACTTTGCACTGTTCTCATGTTTTACAAATTGGTCAGCACAATGGCGTAAGTCTTTAAAACCCGTAGTTATAATTTTAATATTTCCTTTTCTAAATAATTTACATAGGAAACAAAATCCGCAGCTTTGTCTTTCGTTTCGCGGGCTTCGCCGGTTTCGCCGCCCACGTGCCATGTACGGGCTAGCCCTCCGGTAGGAATACCTGGAACAAGAGATAATCACTTATTTCAACCACTGGATAAGAGCAACTTGCTTATAGAGTTTTAGAAATCATTTCAAGTTTCAGCTAAACAAGGAAAAAATGATCACCATTAAGGAAGAACAATGTGTTGCAGCTATCTATGAGAATCAGTGGTGGGTTGGAAAAATACTGGAACTATGTGAAGAATATCGAGGTGTGAAGATGAATGTACCTACCCCACACAAAAAAAAACATCAGAATACTTTCCCGTAATTCGTAAAGGAGAAAGTAAAAATTAATTGTTATAATGTTCAGGATGCTATAGAAAAAATACTAATATTGATTTTTTTTGCGAACTAGTTAAGAATTAGCCTATTTTATTATAAAAAATAATATTTTTGCATTTTCCTTGTTTTTTTTTACTATGCAACCGCAAAAAACACCCTCCTGATTTTTTATGACGAAAACAATGGTTTTGCTGTAAAAAATTCCTGAAATTTGCATACATTTTGCAATAGAAAAAAATATTTTATTGCACATTTGTAGAGGTTACATGTAGATTCCAGCATTTTACAAATTCGGTTTTGTAGATTATACTTTTGTTTTTCAAATGACACGAAAATAAACAAAATTAGTTCATAAATAACAAAGTTATAGTTATTACAAATTAAAACGCCACCTTGCCCGTTGATGCCATTTTGTTAAATTGCATCAAATTTCAAAATGACCCCGTGACCCCAGTTTTCACATAGAAATTAAAAAAAAATTAAATGTACTTGCTTACAATTTTTTTTATCTGTGGCGTGAGGGCAATGAGATTTTTTATTTTGGGTGATTTGAAATTAAATAAATCTACACTTTTATTTTTAACTCAAAAATATTGTAAACCGTTACCGATACGAAAAAAGTTATTTTATATTTTTTATGCTTCATAGTTTAAAATATTTATAATTCTTTATTTATACAGTACATTTTTTTTATCGTGGGCCATAGGATTTTCCATGCTAAAAATTATTCCTTGTGTTAATGTATATTTTATAATAAAATTTTGAAGGAAATTTTAGTAATAAATAAATTATTTTTCTACATAATACGCTGCATTATAATAACTTAAACATATTTCATTCCATTAAAAAATGATATTATTTAATATAAATAACTGAGCAAAAATAATCAAAGTACCTTGAATTTACGAAATGTCAGTTTGATTAGTGAGGCAAGTAATCAAACGGATTTTATTCTTGAAATTATCCATTTATACTATTGAAGAACGGGTGTAATTTGTAACGACATTTAAAAGAGGTTTGTCCAGCAGGGAAATAGTTGTATTTTTCTACAAGAAGTCAGGGAATTTTTATTTTAGGAAAATAGTTGACAACTTTTCTGCAGCATATCCCAATCGTTCGGTTCCGAGCAAAAGCACTTTTTAATGGAATAAAACATGTTGAAATGATTCTAATTAAGCGCATCGTGTAGAAAAATAATTGATTTATATTACTAACTAAAATTTGCTTCCAAATTATATGATAAAATATACATTAACACGAAGTATAATTTTTAGCATGTAAAATCCTATGGCCCACGATAAAAAAAAACATACTGTATAGTTTGTTTTTAATAAATAAAATATATCTCAAAAAATAATCAAATACTCATATTTTAATTTTCTTAAAAAATATATGTTATACTTTAAAACTTTTTGAGATGTGATTTTTTACCCGAGAGCTCCGCCATTGGTGTAATAGCCCGGAGCACTGGGTAATAAACCGAGAGAACGTTATTTATTCCTTGTTTAACCTGAAATGAAGTAACAAATATAGATTATATTATACAGGGTGTCCCCGAATGGTCTGTACAACGCTCTACCACATATTCTCTGAAACAAAATAAGACTATTTAACTAAACTTATGTCTATCCAAAAGTGGTTCCTAAGCCATTTACGAGGCCTCAAAGATATTTTTTTTTCATTATTTTTCAAATATTTTTATTTTGGAATTAGGTAAGAAAACCTAATTTGGCACATTTAATTACATGATACCATGCACTTTTTGCGATATGTTTCTTTATCCTACGTTTAAAGTAAGTGGTCAAACCAGGACCATCGACTTCTTAAGATACCTAAATATTTTTATTCAACAGGTCAAATCATAAGGAATACTGTTTTTCTGCAAGATCATTCAATTTTACGTATTTTTTGTCTCTTATAAAATTTTGCTATTTTCCCCACAAAAAAAATATCCGTTCTAAAATCTCTTCTTCAACATCCACAGTTCGTACAGTGCGTCTTCTACCACAATCCCTCTCAGAGTATTCTAAGCGGCCAGTTTCTCGAAGTCGCCTTTCTACGGAAGCAAATGTTTGATGGTTTGGTATTCGGCGATTTGGAAATCTTTCACTGTACACTCTTACACATTTACGGCCATTACCTTCACAAAACCCAAAAACTAAAACAATATCAGTTAATTCATTAATTGAGTACATGACTGACGTCACAAAATCACCGATAACTGAATTTCACAGGTGTCTCAATTTCTATATTTGTAAATAAAGAATCAGTTTTTTTTAGAATTTTATTTCTTTGTTGTTTTGACAAATAAAAATATTTTTTTTGTGGGGAAAATAGCAAAATTTTATAAGAGACAAAAAATACGTAAAATTGAATGATCTTGCAGAAAAAAAGTATTCCTTATGATTTGACCTGTTGAATAAAAATATTTAGGTATCTTAAGAAGTCGATGGTCCTAGTTTGACCACTTACTTTAAACGTAGGATAAAGAAACATATCGCCAAAAGTGCATGGTATCAATGTAATTAAATGTGCCAAATTAGGTTTTCTTACCTAATTCCAAAATTAAAATATTTGAAAAATAATGAAAAAAAAATATCTTTGAGGCCTCGTAGATGGCTTAGGAACCACTTTTGGATAGAGATAAGTTTAGTTAAATCGTCTTATTTTGTTTCAGAGAATATGTGGTAGAGCGTTGTACAGACCATTCGGGGACACCCTGTATTTATGTATTTATTTATAAAGGATTCCCAACTTTTTTCGTATCAATAACGGTTTACGATATTTTTGAGTTCAAAATAAAAGTTTACAAAAAAATTATATTGTTATAACTTTTGACATAATTTGAACCTCTGGTAAAGACCAAAAGCAATGTCTTGATAGCCTTTATAATATATGGGTTAATCCACGTCAGTTCACCCAGGCCATGTCACCCATCACTTCAGATTTTGAATTTTTTTTTACAAGTTAGTATGACAAAGCCACGCAAAATATTTTTGGCCTAAGTCAAGTACTTTTCAAGATATTTGGGTTGAAAGTTTAGGAAAAATGAGCGTTTTTACTGGTCGTGTGGCGCCGCGGCAGCGTGTAGCTAGTAAGAAGAAAATTAATAACTCGGCAAATTCTAAATATTTAAATGCCAAATTTTTACTATTTGTTCTGTGAAATATGCAGATACTGTAAAAATAGTTTCAATGTATTATATTGCTTTGAATCATAATAAAAAATATAACTATATATACTTTCAAAAATTTTAAGTAACAAAACATGACTTTTTGAAAATTCGACAGAGAGGTGAGGCAGTGGAGTTACGAAGCCAACTTTTTTTAAAATGTAGCTAAAAGTATGATCTAATAGAATATCAAATAAAACTTATGGGATTTTAGCCTGTGTAATAGTTAAGCTTATAGAAAACTTTCACTTTAAATTAAAAACCTGAACAATTTACTATTTGTTTATAAGTGTTTTATGTTTGGAAATAATAAATACTTTTAAATTGCACACCGTGGGCCAAAAAATGGTAGAAGTAGTTTTGTAGTAATATATCTTCATGAGTTATTAATATTTTTAAATAATTAATATAACACTGAATAGCCCAATTTTTATAGATAAGACGAAGTACGTTTGCTCTAAAGAAATAGTACTTAAACTAGTGCCCGGAGCATCTTCTTCCATAAACTTCTTCTATCCTTTCAGAAATTTGTACTGTACGTGGTTTTCCGCTTATTTGTTTGCGATGATTGTTACCGTAAGTTCTGAGTTTAATTGTTATTCACTGAATACTTCTAACCGACCAACCTTTTTTGTAGGTATTTGTTCACAATTTTTCGTGCAGATAAATTATCATATTGAAACAAATGTTTATCTTCTTTATTTAGGCAAACCATTTATGTCACAACAACTAAATTAACCGATAGAAGTGACGGCTAATAACTGAGATTCATTAGAAAACAAAAATAAATCATGGCCCACTGATTTTGATACCTATAAATGCGAAGAGGCGGTCCATTTTAAACTCCCACCTTTGCAGAGCCTTCATTAATGTGAAATATCTTCGATAAAAAAACTTTTCAAAAATGCAATTAATTATTTTTGAAATCTACAGAGTGTAAAGGTTTTGTTATTCAAAGCAAAATTTAATGCGTTAATTATTATTGAAAATATACAATTTGTACCGTTTTTTTTCCACTGTGTATATTATAATTACAAACCAAATAAACTAACTAAATAGTATTGCAAATTCTTACTTGTTAGTTATTGCTACTTGTCCGAGTGGCGGGGCTTGTAAAAACTTGCAAATATTGATGTAGCACAAATTCTGTTTCTTTTGCAGGGAAGTAGTAGACTCGACCCGATCCTTTGGTAACTGGAGTGCTAATTTTCTCAAATACATTACTCAAAGGCACATAGCAAATGTCTTCTCTTGTAGGCCAGTGAAATGATGGAGCTGGTCCGAAAGGATGCATAAATTTCACTTTAAGGTCACCTTCCTCTTCGTGCTTTGACACAATAGTTAAAAAAAACAGTGATTGTCATAGATAGAAGCTATGTAAGAGTTAGTGCAGAGTTCTGAAAATCTTATTCTATGAACTTCTTCTCCTGTGAAATTGAAAACTAAAGTAAAATCCTCATCCACACTAACTCTTTTAGTTCCTATAGAAACATTTGATGGGCACAAACTGGTGGTAGCTACGAGTTCCAGGAACTGTTTTAGCTTGTTTAAATCTGTTTTCTAGCCGTTGACGAGTTTCTGATAAAGTTTCTTTTTTTAGTAGCCAGAAATGAATGTTTTCTATTTTCGTTGTGCAAAAGGTGAAAACCTTATCAACACTATCAATTGTATTGCCCAGGGAAGTTTGAAGACTTTGTTTTGCAACTAGGCGCTTTACTGTCCCTCCAATCCCACCGCAATGAGATTTTCCATGGCTTGTTGCGAAATATGTCCATGTAGCTGTCAAGTTAAAGTCCTGGCTGTGGTGACACAGATTTAAAAAGTTCTTGCAGTTTGTATACAGACCAGCACAACCATCACTAAAATATGTCACATCATTAACATTCAGAAAATGATCTTTTAAAAACTGCACAACATTTTTTTGTGTTTCATACACAAATGCTACGTCATGTTCTAAATCGTCAGATAATACGCACAAGCTTGAAGTAACTATATTTTTTGAATCTTCAGAGCGTGTGTAGATAACTACTGGGTGAACCGAACAGCTATCTCGAGTCCAGTGGTAACCTTTAAATTCATCTTGAATTACATAAGAATAGTTTTCGCAAAAATCTAGCAACACAATAGCTTTGTTAATATCTAAATTTTCTCTCGGCATTTTTAAATACCGTGATTGTGCCTTTGATATAAAAGAATGAGGTATGAGAATCTCTAAACTGTTGATTATAGTCTCTAAGTATTCCTCCATAGAAAATGTAAATTTTACCTGATAGGTTCTGTCAGTGGACACCCACGACGAGTATGAAATTTCATCTTCAGGATCCCACTCTTCAAATTTTTCATGTAATAGTTGTTTCAAGTTTTCTCTTGAAGGACACTTTTTACAATGACCCAACATACAGTCTTTGTTGTCAATAACAGTTTTATTTGTTCTTTATGTGTTTCTCCAATACCGCTTGCTTGAAGTAACAGTTTCACATTTTGATGGATCGTGCAAACGCAAACTGAGTGTGTTCCAGCAGACCCTGCTATAACACACCATTTAGGGCGCAACATGCAGAATTTTGAGAAGCCAACTTTTACATCAGGATACTCAAATTTAAATGAAGAATATAGTTCATTGAGATTTTGAAGTTGTGGTGACCGCCTGGGTCATGGAACGGAGAAATGGAAACGAGGATCACGGGTAGCCCGGAAAAACGCGGTTACCAGGGAGGCGAGAAAAACAATTAATAAAAAAAAGAAGAATTTTGCTGGAATACAGAAAACACACTCATTTTTGTAATTCCTACCAAAAATAAAGTAATCACCTTATTCGTCGACCTGCCTCTCTTTTTGAAGTTAAATTATATTGTATCAAGTCGATAACGACTGATCTACAAGTGTTGAATTGTTGGACCAACGAGAATCATCAACCACAACAGCTAGTTCACACGACGTGATCCTTCAATTACAACATCTGGTGACCCCGACAGAAGACGCCCGAGAGCCGCTGAGCGACACCTTCCAAACTCCACGAAAAACGCCGCGCGGAGCCCCACTGTCATTTTTGACGTTTGACGCTGTACAACCGACGCCGTTGGAACCACACACCCGACGTCGACCGTCCCACGTCCAGCCTCCGCCCACCGACGTCCTCAACCCGTTTTTCTGTTCCGTGCTCCAGGTGATTGCTAACCATTTCTCCGTTTCCCTCACTTTTCCTCTATCCTATATTCTCTCACACATACACGCACATTTTCACACAAATCCATGGAGGATCAGATGGAAACGACCGTCAATACATTTAATTATAAACTTCCGGTCTATTCAAAATTTGACCCCACGATATGGTTTATTCAAGTAGAATCCACCTTTCGGAATAACCGCATTACCAACTCGTTGCGCAAATTCCACGATGTGGTCTCGGCACTCCCAGCCGAGGGCTAATGTCGGCCTATTGTCCTGCTAGCGCTCCAGGTCAGCTATACTTTGTTCGCGACACAAATTCAGGTATCAAATTTTTAATTGACACGGGTGCCCAAATTAGCATTTTGGCGGTAGATCAAAATTATGCCAACACTCATCACCGCGCTAAATTTTTCTTAACAACGGTGAATGGGAATTCAATACCCACGTTCGGTCAAACAAAATTAAACATTAATATCGGCCTGGATGTAAATTTTACATGGCACTTTGTTCTTGCACAAGTGAACCATTCCATTCTGGGCGCCGACTTTCTCAGGCATTTCAACATCACTGTTGATATTGCCCATAATAAATTATTGAGAAATGCTTTCGGCCCATCAGAACTAAATTCATTGCTGATTCAAAATTCACCTTATTCAAAATTACTTCAGCAATTTCCTGGCCTAACAACCCCATTTGACCTTACAGAACCCGTGAAGCATGATGTTGTGCATCACATCACGACCACGGGTCCCCCTGTTTTTGCTAAGCCCCGCAGGTTGCCACCACAAAAGTACCAGGCGGCTAGGAACGAGTTTGACAAACTCATCAAACTCGGTTTCCTACGGCCTTCGGCAAGTCCCTGGGCTGCGCCATTGCACTTGGTTACAAAACCAGACGGTACTTGGCGTCCCTGCGGAGATTACCGTGGCTTAAACAGGGTAACAACTCCAGACCGGTATCCCTTGCCTCTTCTTCACGATTTCGCAAATAACTGTTGTGGTTGCACGTTATTTTCTAAAATCGATTTGGTCAAGGCATACCACCAAATTCCAATTCATCCTCCTGATATACCGAAAACGGCAATCACAACACCTTTCGGACTATTCGAATACACCAGGATGAGTTTTGGCCTAAGAAACGCCGCTCAAACCTTTCAAAGGTTTATGGATTCGGTTTTACGCGGACTACCATTTTGTTTCGCGTACATTGACGACATACTCGTCTTCAGCAAAGACGAACGCGAACATGATCGTCACCTTTTCCAAATTTTTGAGCGGTTGACATCATTTGGTATTAAAATTAACCCTGAAAAATGCGTTTTCGGCCAACTAAATTGAGCTTCTTAGGACACAGCATTAGTGGTGAAGGGATAAAACCTCTGCAGTGCAAGGTGGATGCCATCTTGTCTTTCCCTCAACCCGCTGACCTAAAAGCACTTCAACGTTTCCTCGGCATGATTAATTTTTATCACCGTTTCGTAAAATCATGCTCGAGCATATTGTCACCGCTAAATCAACTTGCTGCAACAACTCCACGCAACAAACCAGTGATCTGGAATCAATCTGCATTGCACGCGTTTTCGGCAGCTAAGGCCGCCTTGGCCAACTCTGCCATGCTCGCGCTTCCAGATCCTGTTGCGGAATTAAGCATAATGGTAGACGCAAGCTCCTCCTCTGCTGGTGCGGTTTTGCAGCAGAAGGATAAATTTGGCGTTCAACAACCGCTATATTTCTTTTCAAAATCTTTCACTCCGACAGAACGCAAATACAGCACGTTCGGCCGTGAATTGTTAGCCGTATATTTGGCAATTAAAAAGTTCAAATATTATCTCGAAGGTAGAGAATTTACTGTCTTTACAGACCATAAACCTTTGATATCTGCTATCTGTTCTCACTCAGATCGTTTTTCAGGACGAGAGCACAGACATTTGAACTACATCGGACAATTCACCACTGACATCAGGCACATCCCTGGAAAGGACAACAATGTGGCTGACACACTGTCGCGAGTCGAAATTAATGCTTTAGACCTCAACCAACTGGCAAAATTACAATCTGAAGATGTGGAACTCAAATCCCTTCTGGGTAGTGGCACTACAGCACTCAAACTGGAACAGTTCATTCCGGCCGGCTCCAACACGTCCATCTACGTAGACACGTCTCTAGCTGCACGACGACCCTATGTTCCTCCTGCAATGCGACAGGAAGTTCTTTGTTCGCTTCACGAACTTACACATCCGGGTACTCGTGCAATGAGACGTCTCGTAGCAGCACGGTACGTGTGGCCGCGGATGAACCATGACATTGCACTTTTCGTCAAGTCCTGTTTGAAGTGCCAGAAGAACAAAATTCATCGCCACACTGTGTCACCCATTGTGAAATTTCCAGACCCGGATGACCGATTCACCGACATCCACATCGACATAATCGGCCCTTTGCCTATTTGTGACAATTTCAGATACCTTCTGGTCTGCATTGATCGCTTTACGCGTTGGCCAGAAGTAATTCCTCTTACCGAAATTACTGCGGATTCCGTTGCACGAGCATTTCTGAGTGGTTGGATTGCACGTTTTGGAACTCCATCTACGGTCATTACTGACCGAGGTCGACAGTTCCAGTCCAACACTTGGAAGGAATTCTGCAGGACTTTCGGTATACAACACAAATCCACAACCGCCTACCATCCGCAATGTAACGGCCTGGTAGAGCGGCTCAATCGCCAAATAAAAGACTCAATCCGAATGAGCAACGATTCTAAGAACTGGGTAACCCAACTCCCTTTAATTCTCCTAGGGCTCCGGACAGTCTTCAAATCATCTCTTTTGGCAACGACTGCAGAGTTCGTCTACGGCAAGACATTACGCTTGCCGGGCGATTTCATATTTCCAAATTCCGCGCGTAAAAAAATTCCTTCTGGTTCAAAATTTCTCGACGACCTGAGGGACAATATGCAGACACTTGGTCCTGCAGCGGCGCGGCCATCCGTTCGCAGGAATTACGTTCCTGCCGACTTAAACACTTGCACGCATGTTTTCGTCCGTCGGGATTGCGTAAAAAACATTACACATCCATGCTACGACGGCCCATTCAAAATTTTAAATCTTCTACAAAACCTTTTATTTCTCGCAAACACGTATCTTTCTCTTGTTCTGTTTCCTTCCGTAGCCTCTTTTAGACGGGGAGTGGTGTGGTGACCGCCTGGGTCATGGAACGGAGAAATGGAAACGAGGATCACGGGTAGCCCGGAAAAACGCGGTTACCAGGGAGGCGAGAAAAACAATTAATAAAAAAAAGAAGAATTTTGCTGGAATACAGAAAACACACTCATTTTTGTAATTCCTACCAAAAATAAAGTAATCACCTTATTCGTCGACCTGCCTCTCTTTTTGAAGTTAAATTATATTGTATCAAGTCGATAACGACTGATCTACAAGTGTTGAATTGTTGGACCAACGAGAATCATCAACCACAACAGCTAGTTCACACGACGTGATCCTTCAATTACAACAAAGTAAAAGCCTTTTCTGCATATATACATTGGTTGATATACTAACTTTGTCTTTTTGTCCTGGTAAAATTCGAGATTACTCGTAACTTTGGTAAATGTTTTTTACTAAACTGATAGTATTTTCACTTAACACTTTGCCTTTTCTTGGTAGTGGGATGGTCAATATTTCTTTTTCTTTTGCCAGATTTTTAGCTTGACGAATGGCGTACTCACTGACCTTAAATTCTTCCAATACTCTTCTTTTACTCCAAGACATTGGAGCAAGTGTCAGAAGTTGTATTTTTTCACTCCGTATACTTGTAATTTCAAGTTTTTCTTTAATAAGACATACAAATCTATCCATGTCTTGTGCTTTTTGTTCTATTTCTTTTGTTACTTCTTTATTCTGCCCTTTAATCGGTGGAAATTCTTTTTCTAAAACTCGGCTAACTTTTATATTTATATTAGAGCAGACTCTATTTTTCTATTTGCATATGTAGTCTTACTGTGTGACGGAACAGCATGGAATTTAAAAGGAGATTCTCCAATGCCAATTAAGGAATTATTTAATTCATCTAAAGTATTTACTTTTGACAAAGATGTTTCCAATTCACAAATACTGCTTTAACTGCCACTGTCTGCGTCTTGGATTTGTTCCTCCTGAGCATTTTCAGTCGTTAAACATGTTTTATTTTTAACTTTCACTCTATATGAGTCACATATTTTAACACCTGGAGTAGCTTTTACATCTACCAAAATATTATTTATTTGTTCACTAAAGTTTAAAGTAACAGTTCTTAGAGTTTTAGTTATATTTTTCTTGTGAACAAAGCAACTTGTCTGGTAAGACTCGAACTTCCTTAAGTAGTGCATTTTATGATGTTCACAAACATTCTTTACTAAATCATAGTTTGTGCCGCTCCTTGTAATTAAAAGCTCTCTGTCAGGTTGACTCAATGGTTCAATATTGACAAGCCCAATCTTCTTTGTATAACTCTTTCTATGGCAATCGGAACTATTTATTTTTCCTAAGGAACACTTTTCAAGCATATCTTTAATACAAGTCATTGTATATTTATTACTTTCACTGAACACATTGATAAACCGTACAATATTAAAAATAACTCAAGTATAACTTCACTTATCAAGATATAAAGACAGACTGAACCCTGAAATTGCTAATATGACAACATAGTATTGCACGCACAAATAACTCTTTGTCGCGAAGAATATAAAATTGTCGAAGAAGCATTAGTGTAAAAAAATCTACGCCATAAATAAACATTGCGTAAACACATCCGGTTAATAACGAGAAGAAAACATAAACACAAAAATAATACATACAATCCATAAAGATGCTAAACTATTGCATAGGCAGCTAAAATTCCATTCATTTTATTTCATATTCTATTAGAATATACTTTTAGCTACATTTAAAAAAAAAGTTGGTCAGGTAACTCCACTGCCTCCCCTCTCTATCGAATTTTCAAATAGACATGTTTTGTTACCTCAAAATTTTGAAACTATATGTATTTATATTTTTTTACTATGATTAAAAGCAATACAATACATTGAAACTATTAAAAATCAAAATTAAAAAAACGTCAAATTATATTATGGTTCATGCCATAACAAAATATGAACGCATAATACGATGTTTATCCCGTTTAGTGAAGTGAAATTCAATGAGTAATTCATTCAATATAAATATGCGTATATTCGAATAAATCCCAGCTAAAATGTATTTATAATCTGAGCACCGACAATAGAAGGGATAAATAATTTTAGCATTAATGGCCTTGAATATTTATACACAATTAACCGGGCATTGTGCGAAATTTCGGCAGAGAGAAAAGGGTTATAAGAAGAATATCGTATAACTCGGGCATTAAGAAATACTACCCCCAGGTGCTCGGCGGGGTACAATTGAACGCCTCGTCTCCAGCTACGATATAAATTGCACCTGAAATTACTTCCAACGTCCCTTCGCCCTACATTATGTGTACCTACGAAACGCCCAACTAATAATTTACGAAGGAAATAATCTGCATTTAATTCTTACGCAAACATTTACCATTTGTCTTCGTTTTGAATTTATGTAATTATTGTTTATTCAACAATTGGAAAATTACCGGGCAGCGCACCAACAAAGGGTATTTTTGTTGATTTAGTGCGCAGCTTATAGTCGTAAAAGCCACCGGAAACTACAAAACACGCTCTTGTACCTAATTAGGCTGTAATTTTATGCTCTTTCGAAAGGTTGAAAATGTTTTATTGCGCAGTTGTACACACACACACATTACAGATTTAATTGTTGGCTTTAATTCAATACGTAGTACTTAGTGTGTTGTTCTGAAACAACGGATATCTATCTAAAAAGGGTCTTGCGATTTGATATGTAGATATGTTAACAGATAACACCAGAGTCTTTTGATTTTCTCTAAAATTGCCACATTCGCGCATTTGCTATAAATTGACATATTATAGGAATGAGCAAGAAGTTTTCGCAAAGGACAAATCATTCTTTAGCGCCGTACAATGTTATATAATAAACGTGATTTTATTTGTTATTTGCTTATGTGTATCTAGGAAATAGTTATCAGATGAAGTAAATATTGTTTCATTCGCCGTGTGCTGATGTTACAAGATGCTCTCAGGCAACGAAGCTAAATATTGGATGCACATATTTACTTGAAGATTTACTCAAAATGTGTCAATAATAATAATAACTTCATTTACGGATTTCATATTTTTAGAAAATACTTAAACAAATACAATAAAGGTAAAGATATAATTCATAAAACAATATAACTAGTGAACAGTAAAAGTATAATACATAGCCCAAATTACATATCTATTAATTAAAATTTGAAAACTCAAATGCATTTTTAAATTATTGTACGATGAATTACATATATAACATAAAATGAGGAGTCAAAGAGACGAGATGACATAGGCTAATAATTTTACATAACGCAGATTTCTGGCATTAGTAGTTAGAGATAAAAATATTCCCGGAAAATATTACCACCTCTGTTTTGAACGGAATATTAAAATCCAAACATGCGATAGCTCTAAAAAAATTACTAACTTATAAATAACCCATAAATTCGCATGTATTTCTGACGAATCTATTAATAAATGCAAAGGTTTGAAAAGCTTCACAGCAAATTCTTTCGATATGCTTAGAGAAGGATAAATTGCAATTAAATAAAACACCAACATTCTTAACCTGTTTAACTGTAAGTAACATGTGTCCGTTTATTGAATAATCATTTTTCATAATACGACCCTTTGCAAAAGAGATTGACGTGCATTTATTATAATTAAAATTAAGGTACAAGTACGCTTATCTCACGGGGTATTTATTGTATGAAAAATGTTAAGATGGATTGGAAATAATAAAAATTTGCTATGTTTAACATTCATGGACAGTAGGAATCATATTGGTCCAGGGGCGGCTCGTTATGTAGAGCCAAGGAGCCATGGCACTACCTGTAATTTCAAACGAAACAAGATTTTTTTTTTATTAATTCTAAAAACACTGATTTGTCATTTTAAATGTTAAAACGATGCATGCGAACGTTTAATGAGACGAGAAAAATGGCAATGCATTTATTTGAGAATATATCTCTTGAACAAATTAGCAGATTTGAAAAATTCTTCCGGAATTGTGTTTTGTGTTGTTATCTTGAAAACCAGTGATGGGGTATTTTGAGTTTTTTGAAGGTTCATTAAGATCAATGTATTTTGAGTAAATTTGAAAAGTTTCAAGTGTGTTACAGTTGTTTTTGTATTTTTTTTTCACTCCGAAGAAGTGAAACTTAAAAAAAATCTTAAGGGCTGTTCTCGGTCGGTTATCTTAAAAGCCTGTGATGGGGTATTATGGGTTTTGTAGAGGTTTATTATGATTAATGTATTTTGAGTAAATTTGGAGAGTTTCAAGTGTGTTGCAGTTATTTTAAAAAAACATTTTATATATTTTTTTCATTCGGAAGAAGTGAAACTTAAAATCTTGAAAACCAGTGATTGGGATTTTTGAGTTTTTTGGAGTATTCTTAAGATTAGTGTATTTTGAGTAAATTTGGTAAATTTCAATTGTGTTGCAGTTATTTTTAATTTTTTTTTTCACTCCTGCAAATTAAAAAAAAACTACAGCGCTGTTCTCGGTCGGTTATCTTGAAAACCTGTGATCGAGTTTTTTGAGTATTTGGAAGATTATTAAGATTATTGTATTTTAAGTAAATGTAGAAAGTTTTAAGTATTTTACAGCTGTTTTTATATGCGTCAACAAAAAATGAAAAATCACCAAAGTAATCGACGGAATGTGTTTGAATTTTCTACGAAATCACTCTTGAATTAATATTGAGTGATTTTGTAAAATTTCAAGTGGATTGCAAGTGTTTTTATATTTTTTTCGCGTTGACGAATTTACTGCATTTTTTTCTAAATTTTCACATTGAAATATTATAAAATTTAGAAACAATGCATTTCTAATTTTTACCGAAATGTAGAATCACATGTGTTGTCAGTTGTTTTGGAAAGTTTCAAGTCGATGGCAATTGTTTTTATATATTTTCGCGTTGACGAATTTATTGCAATTTTTTTAAAATTTCATCTCCATTCACCTTAAAATATTCCAAAATTTAGAAACAATGCATTTATAATTTTTACGGAAATGTAGAATTACATGTGTTGTCAGTTGTTTTGGAAAGTTTCAAGTCGATGGCAATTGTTTTTATATTTTCTTCGCGTCGACGAATTTATTGCAATTTTTTTTTTCAATTTCATCTCCTTTCACATTGAAATATTTTAAAATTTAGAAACAATGCATTTCTAATTTTTACGGAAATGTAGAATCACATATGTTGTCAGTTGTTTTGGAAAGTTTCAAGTCGATAGCAATTATTTTTTATATTTTCTTCGCGTCGACGAATTTATTGCATTTTTTTCTAAATTTTATCTGCGTTCACATTGAAATATTCTAAAATTTGGAAACAATGCATTTCTAATTTTTACGGAAATTTAGAATCACATGTGTTGTCAGTTGTTTTGAAAAGTTTTAAGTCGATGGCAATTGTTTTTATATTTTTTTCGCGCCAAAAAAAAATGATTATAATTTTTCATAAATTTCCACCAAACATCGCCAAAGCAATCAACGGAATGTATTGAAATTTTCTACCAAATCACTCTTGAATTAATATTAAGTAATTTTGAGAAGTTTCAAGTGAATAGCAATTGTTTTTATATTTTTTCGAGTCAATCAAGTACTCATCGGATAAATATAAATAGGACCAAAAAATGAATTCCGTCTTTAATTGCTTTTTTTGTGGTTTAAGGATAACTCTTGAACGGATGATCTAATTTGGCAGATTCTTCCATCGAATAGACGCAGATAAGACCCAACACATGTAATTTATAGTTCAATTCATAAACGCGAGGAGAGATTTCGAAAATTCTTTCAGCAAAGTGTTGTGCTCATTGGACAGATAAGATCAGAAAATATTTTATTATTATTGAGGAGAACTCCTGAACGAAAAGTGTTAGCAAAGTATTGTTCTTATATAATAGACGTAGGTTAAAAAAATAAAATTGTTAAATTATTTTTTTCAACTTTTGAACTTATGATCGGATTTCTAAGATTCTTTCAGCAAAGTCTTTCATTCATCCGAAAGATATATAGAGGACCAAAGAATTGAATTCGTTGTTTTTGGTTTATAGAAGATAACAGGCGACCAAAATCAAATTCTTCCAGAAAAGTCCATCGAATATATACAGATAACACTAAACTCTAATTTTTTTTTTCTAGTGACTTGTTTCAATAAGTTATTTGTTTGTTAGCCTTTGTAAGACCTAAAATTTTTGTAGAATTACGAACTGCTTGAATATTTATACAGTATGTTTTTTTTATCGTGGGCCATAGGACTTTACATGCTAAAAATTATACCTCGTGTAAATGTATATTTTATCATATAATTTTGAAGCAAATTTTAGTTGATAATATAAATCAATTATTTTTGTACATGATGCGCTTAATTAGAATCATTTAAACATGTTTTATTCCATTAAAAAGTGCTTTTGCTCGAAACCGAACGATCGGGATACGCTGCAGAGAAGTTGTCAACTATTTCCCTAAAATAAAAATTCCCTGACTTCTTGTAGAAAAATACAACTATTTCCCTGCTGGACAAACCTCTTATAATTGCCGTTACAAATTCCACCCGTTCTTCAATAGTATAAATGGACATTTTCAAGAATGAAATTCGTTTGATTACTTGCCTCACTAATCAATCTGACATTTCGAAAATTCAAGGTACTTTGATTATTTTTGCTCAGTTATTTATATTAAATAATTTCATTTTCTAATAGAATAAAACATGTTTAAGTTGTTCTAATGCAGTGCATCATGCAGAAAAATAATTGATTTATTACTAATTAAATTTTCCTTCAAAATTTTATGATAAAATATACATTAACATAAGGTATAATTTTTAGCATGTAAAATCCTATGGCCCACGATAAAAAAAAAACTTACTCTATATGAAAGCTACTTATCTCTTTATTTAATTTACTGAATAATTTTGCAACAATAATCGTTTATTTTTTCTCAAAAAGTATATTATATACTAAGTGGCTCTACCATCAAAATGTTCCACGAGCCGCTACTGTATTGGTCCACAATGAGATTGTTGCGAAACCCCCGAAATTACAGTGATATGTTTAGAGACAAAATTATTGATATTCACACATTGTTGTCCATCGAACAAATAACTGTTAACCTTCATTATGGAGTCTCCAAAGCCCATGGAATGTAATTTATGCACTAACTTTGATTGAGAAATACGATTCGAAGAAATCTGAATAATACAACATCTACTTGACAATTTTTCTCAAGTGCATTTATAATGTGAAACTTTCTAGGTCGTAGGAAATTGAAATGTTTTAAGAGACATATTAAATTTATTAATATTAAGACGAGCGTATTTCTGCAATGCATACATACAGCATATAATTTATCCACCATACGTCACTATGATCAAGATATTCCTTCCATGAGATTTTGGATAAAAACGCAGTAATTTCTGAAAAATCAGTCGCTTTAAAATTACATACAATATCACTGCAATGAAGAGGATCTTCAACGTCACCAATCGTGTCTTCGGCACCTTATGAAAACTGCCATTAAATAGAGGATCATCCGACAGCCAAACGGTAATTCTGGATACAGAAAACAGTAAATCTAGAAACGCACCACGGTTATTTGGACTAACATTAATTTGTAGTAAGTTATGACATTTAAGCAATTCATATACAATTTGAGCGATTCACAATTATTAACAGATGATAAAATACTCTTAAAGACGAAGCACGACTTAAAAGTCACCACAAAAATGAATTTAAAGTGGGAATATAAATAGCAAACATAATTGATTGAAGAACAATAATACTGGACAACAACAGTTTTGTTGCATTGACAAAAGAACTTGTTCTAACATAATTTGGGTGTGCTGAATCCATATATGACGTTATTTTTTCTCCCAAAGCTACCATTTTCATGCAATTCAACAATGAACATTTTTCGAAATTTGCCTATTTATTATACATATTACATACATAACAAGTCATAAATCACATTTGAGCGTAGAAATACAGTCGTATTATAAGCCCAGAATAAAGCTTGATACCTTACAGTTCAGCTATGTTCTATTCCGGCAAAAATTTGTAGCTCTTGCGTTTGTGCACTCACTCAGGGCAATCTCGTTTTATACTCCAGCAGTAGTCCGCCATTATATAACTGTCCTATCGCCCTTGATAGAGCTCTTCTATGACCATTAGGTTCTGGTGGAAGCGTTCATCTTGTTCGTCACTTACAGCCCCGAACTTTTCTGGGAACTTATCAAGGTGTCTGTTCAAGAAATGGACCTTGATACTCATCACCCCAGTTCGCGGAAAGATAACAACGTTCCAGTAACCAAAGGCTCGTATTTTACACACAAGTCACACGTCTTATTGATTATCTTTCGGCTCGTTCGAGGAAGAAATGTGTATTTTCGGGGCGAAGAAGGTGACTAATTTCGAGATATTTACTAATGATGCGCCCGTACACGCTAGCTCGACACCTATTCACAACAACAACAAAAGGAAAACACCAGGTTATTCATGAGGTTTCTTCCTACAAAAGTATGCTGAACAAAATTTAAATAAAACAGAAAAATGAGGCGAAAATTTTAGATGTCGAAATTGGCAGAACGCGCACGATTGGACAGCTATTCCTCGGCAGGTGGGTAAAACATTAAAAAAAAAACAGAAAACAGAAGGTTTTTTGCTACAAAAGTATGGTGAATTAAATTTTAAGAAAACAGAAAAATGAGGCAAAAATTTTAGATGTCCAAATTGGCCGAACTCGCGTGATTGTGCAGATATTCCTCGGCACCTGTGCAAAATATAAAAAATGAAAAACGGAATGTTATTTGTGAAATATTTCGTTTTCATTGGCGAGCAATTAAATAAATTCAACACCAAACTATAGAAGTAATGACAAATCAAAATATCAAATTGCATGATAATTTCAGATTTGAAATCAGCATTGTCAAAATACTTAGAATCAGTTGAAACATCTCATGCAACAGAAAATATTTTTTTTGTTACCCATAGTAATCTGTATTCAATTTTTAATATGATTGACATGAAATGTAAACGAAAGATACAATTGAGTTATTTTCCACTTTAACATATATTTTCTCTAGATCAGTACTGCTGTTCAGATTTAAACGGACAGCAATCATAATACCACCTCCTTGTGACTTGATTTTATCTAATCGATCGCACCTATGTATAGTAAACTCACGAAGGCAGAACACGCTAGCAGATATAAATGAATCTAACCACGATTCTACAATTATTACATCATAATCAGTTAAATTGATATTAAAACCTTGGTTTACAAATTTTTGAATGAATTTGAATGCCGTCAACGTTTTGAAAATAAATGTTTTTTTTTTTACATTAGATGATATTAAGCCCTTTAAGATATTTAATTATTAAGTTTCGTTCACGGTTTTCTTTGCGTCTTCTTCTAATTCTTGCTTTAAATGTATAAGACGCTGAAGCTCTCTTATATCACTAGAAACTTATATGTTTCCAGTATCGATTGCTTTTGCTTTGGATAGAGATTAAAAAAATAGTTTAATTATGCTAACTGATTTTTAAATTTTTAATTAAATAAAACTCTCTTTTACTTGGTTAATATCACACTATAAGTTTGATAATGATCGTCGTTTGAACGAAACTGCTGGCACTAATAAATAAACAGTGTGATATTGACTAAGTAAAAGTGTGTTTTATTTAATTGGGCTAGTGTTTCCTTATGATTTTCCAACGCTAATCGCTTCTCGTGGACAGATATTACCTTAAAATTAATTAATTGAAATTTGTTTTTTTATTCTTTCTTCAGTTGTTCCAGAATATTCTGTAACTTTGTTAACCATTACATCATGGCATGCTGTTGACGTTTTTCCATTTCGGCCACAATATTAGCAATCTTATAACAATTGTGCACGAGATATTTCCTTGAGTCGAACCGTTATTAACCGAATGAAGGTAAATATGGCATGGTCTAGTTTATCAGAAAATGAAGATACTACTTTAATTTTGCATTGATTTGTTAGCACCGATTGTTTCTATAATCGACTATAAGTGTTAATCCATTAAACACGTATTTAAATTATACAAGGTGTCTAAAAAAGACACCACCAAAATGATATGGTGTATTCTTGAGACAAAAAAAAAGCAAATTAACTAAATTCATCTATATGAAAAATTACATACTTTCCAATATACAGCAAGTCAAAGATTAAGATTTTTAAAATAATTTAATCTATATCTCGAAAATGGAAGATGAGAATGATTTGGTTTTTTTTCTGACAACTACATATGGTGTACTACATTGTTTAAAAATTTAAAGAAATTTCTTCAAGTGCAAAGGTGCTCCAGAGGACACGCTGTTTACATTATTACATAGAACTTTTTTGTTCTTCACATTTTTTACGATTTACTATTTTTTTCAATGCAACTCATTACTTTTAAAGAAATTATAACTCTTAAAGTCTTTTTGTTTACGCCTTATTTTTAACAAAAAAAAAATGAAAAAGAACTTATTGTGTTTGGAAAATTTCGTGTTAAAAAATGAAATAATATGAGTAGGCGGGTGTCAATTCGTTGAAAACGTGTAAGTGTCAGATACCGAAGTATCGCCGGTGGCCAACGCGCATCTACGCGATGTGCGCCCGCGCATACGATGTGTACTGTGATCCGTGTGTGCCATCGAAGCAATTTTGAACAATTTTTGTAATTTGTTAAATAATTGATATGTTAAAAAAGCAGTTTTTGGATTATAGTTATTTTTAAGACTTTTTTTTCAGGACGAGGGCAATTAAACAATAAAATTCTTTTTTATTTTTTTTTGTTAAAAATAAGGCGTAAACAAAAAAACTTTAAGAGTTATAAATTCTTTAAAAGTGATGAGTTGAATTGAAAAAAATATTAAATCGTAAAAATGTAAATGTCTATTTTTTAGACACCTTGTATTTTTCTACGACCGATAAATAAAGTGGGCTTTTGCGCATTCATTGGGCAACGCAAAGTAGAAGCTTTCCGAACAGATGTACTTTCCCGCACGTTACCTCCAGAAACGTGGGGAATAGTATATTCTGCAACAAGGTTAGAATGGAAATTCGATGTGAGTGGACTATACCGAGCGCGAGCCGGAGAGCATCAGAATTTCCATTCTTACCGAGTAGCAGACTATACTGTCTCCTCGACCAGATAAAATAGATTAATAAATTAATGAACTCAACTTACGTTTTATTATTGCGTTTGTGGTTATGTTTATAGTATTTTGACAATTGTGATATCCAAGGCTAATTGTATTATTCAAAACGGTGTGAGAATATTCATTATTATTATGGAATGAATTACATGCGAAACACATAAGCGCATAGTGTTTTGTTCCACAACAAGAGTGAGAATGCGTACGTTCTATGATCATAATTGATTTAAGAATCCTTGAATTCTACAATGGTCGTGGAGAATAGTATATTCTGTAACAAGGTTAGAATGGAAATTCGATGCGAGTGAAATATTTCGAGCGCGAGCCGTAAGGCGAGCGCGAGGAACCACGAGCATCTGAATTTCCATTCTTACCGAGTATCAGACTATACTTTCTCCTCGACCAGATAAAATAGACTAATAAAGTAATGAACACAAAGAACTTACGTTTTATCACGTTTGTGGTTATGTTTATAGTATTTTGACAATTGTGATATCCAAGGCTAATTGTTTTATTCGAAACGATGTGAGAATATTCATTCTATCCCTTGTTATGGAATGAATTACATGCAAAACGCATAAGCGCATAGTGTTTTGTTCCATAACAAGAGTGAGAATGTGTACGTTCTATAATCAAAATTGATTTCAGAATGATTAAATTCTATGGTGGTCGTGGTACTTTCCCGCACACTTGAGGATTAATGCAGTGGCGTATTGACTAAAGAAACCGGCCAGGGCATGAAGGGGATGTCACGGCTAAGGATTGCTGAGGGATGGGGCCGGGGCCGGGGCTGGGGCAGAGGTTGCGTTTTGCGGAATTGTGTTATTATGAAGCGTCGGGTTGGTGCCGTTTTCAAACGCATATACGCAGTATTTGTATACCGCAGACCGGATCGGCCCGACACATAACGGGCGAATTCCCGGTTGCCCGGTGGCAATGTAGGTATTTTCTGTATACTTGCCAGCTTTCTGTTACTTGCACCAATCCAAAACCTCTGGTCGTGCGAGAATAGGACCTCCTATTAAGAAATGTTAGATAATCGACCTCATCGTCTGGCGAATTCGACAAAACACAAAGTGGTCGATGGTTTAAAATGCCCTCGATATGAGCAAGTATCGTAACAAATTCCTTAAATGATAGAATTTGGGAACCTATTGTGCGTCGAAGGTGGTGTTTGACTGATTTAACCCCGGCTTCCCATAAACCACCAAAGTGCGGAGCATAGGGAGGGTTAAAACTACTTGAAAAATAATGCGATACATCGGGATTATTTTCATGAAAATATTTAGTGATTTCAAAGATTTCGCGGGCACTTTGAAATTTCTTCCTTGATCGGAATAAATGCGAGCACCCACTCCACTCCACGACAAGCAATGAATCTGTTTAATGCTGCCGTGGTTAGATCAGTTACGGCCTCCAAGTGAAGCGCTTTTGTTACCATGCCATATAACATTTGACTGTTCGGGCTTTCCTCAATAAGGACGCTTTAACATAGAAAGGAGCGGCGAAATCTATTCCAGTATGCGTGAAACATCTTCCAGGTTGCAAACGATAAGATGGAAGATCAGCCATTGGAGAGTGAATTGATTCAGCTTTGAACCGATAACAAATTAAACAGTGAAAAATACGAGAACGGATTAAGCTACGTGCCGAAGGAATCCAATAATTTCGATGAAGAAGAGATTTTACAGGGTTAGTCAAAATGAATAGGACAATAAGAAAACTATTTTTAGAGGAATGTATGTTTATTGTAACCAAACTACAGCTACGTATGGACAGATAAACTATCAAAGTTTTATTTGGCAACACACATGTACGTTAATGCCGCTAGGAGACGCTGTTTTCAAAATGGCGCAATCAGGCAAGGAGAAGGCGTTTTGTGTGATGACATTTGCTAAAACAATGTCAGTAATTACGGTCCAGCGACAATTTCGAGCCAAGTATGCCAAGGAACCACCTCATCGACATTCCATTGCGAGGTGGGTAAAGCAATTTGAGGAGACGGGCTGCTTATGCAAGGGTAAAAGCACAGGACGACCACGTGTCTCCGAAGAAACTGTGGAATCCATTCGTGCATCCTTTCAACGAAGTCCCCAGAAGTCGACAAATCGTGCAGCCATGGAATTGGAAGTTCCGCAAAAAACTGTATGGCGCGTGTTACGCAAACGTTTGGAATTCAAGCCGTATAAATTCCAAATGGTGCAGGCTTTGAAAAATGCTGACTATTCAAAACGACACAATTTTTGCGAATCAATACAGCGAAGACTAGAGGAGGAAGGCTTTGCCACCAGACTGGTCTTCAGTGACGAGGTAACGTTTCACCTGTGCGGGAAGGTCAATAGGCATAATCTCCGCTTTTGGGGCTCTGAAAATCCTCATGCAGTATTGGAACATGTAAGGGATTCGCCGAAGGTAAACGTTTTCTGTGCGATAACCAACCGTCACGTATTTGGGCCATTCTTTTTCGCGGAGAAAACCGTAACAGGCAAAGTGTACGCCGACATGTTGTCTGAATGGTTGATGCCACAGTTAGAAGAGAAAGTGCCCGATTTCGTATTCCAACAGGAAGGTGCCCCTCCGCATTGGCACAACAGTGTACGCGAGTACCTCAACGAACACCTTCCCAGACGTTGGATTGGCCGTGCTGGAGTGAATGATCTTCCATTCCTGTTGTGGCCCCCGAAGTCCCCCGACCTCACACCATGCGACTTTTCTCTCTGGGGGTATGTGAAAGACACTGTCTTCAAACCTCCATTACCGCTGACCTTGGACGAGTTAAAACAGCGCATATGTGCTGCAATCGATGCCATTACGTCGGATGTGCTGCAACGGATTTGGAATGAACTGGACTATCGCCTGGATGTCTGTCGTGTCACAAGGGGCGGCCATATCGAACATCTGTGAAGGTGAGAAAAAACTTTGATAGTTTATCTATCCATACGTAGCTGTAGTTTGGTTACAATAAACATACATTCGTCTAAAAATAGTTTTCTCATTGTCCTATTCATTTTGACTAACCCTGTACAATGGTTGGTCCTCCATGTCCGTATACAAATGATAGTGATCGACCAAAAGAATTGCTAATCGACTATTGTGGTATCAAATATGGATGGCGTGAATGTTCCGGAATAATAGCCATTTTAAGTCGACCCCCCACCGCTATAAGACCCGTACTGCCAACAGAAAAGCACTTCTATATTCTTGCGCTGATAGCGGCCCCAGGCTCCACATTGTTAGAGGTTTTCCCTGCATTTTAGCGATGAAGTTAAGAGCAAAACGTCTAACATACGCAAGAATGCGTTGCAACGTATTAAACAATTCTAGCAAAGTTAGTGAATTAAATTTCGTAAAATATGTCTGAATTGGTAACTCTTTGATGTCTCGAAGATTGCTTACTGAATTTCAAGTAAATCACCTGGCCATTCCCCTGGAGATCTTTAAAGAAAACCTGGTCCGTTCCACCACAAGGAGCATTCCAACAATTCTGACGGAAACAATCCTCGACTTGCAGGATCAACTGGGTTTTGTGATCCTGGGATAAATCTCCAAGTGGCATCAGTAGCGTATTCATGAATTTGTACAACTCTGTTTGCAACAAATGTCTTCAAGCGGTAAGGAGTAGTTCGAATCCACACCAGTGCGGTGGATGAATCAGTAAAACAAATAGGCGGGTTCAAATTTATAGTTGAAAAACATGGAATTATTGAATGCATTAGTTTAGATAACAAGTAAGCAGCACCAAGTTCTAAGCGAGGAATAGTCCAGGTTTTCAAAGGAGCAACTCTGGTCTTGACGACTACTAAATTAATAAGTGCCGACTGATTTATTTCCAATCTTAAATAAATGACAGCTGCCATTTCCAGTGTGCTCGCATCCGAAAATCCAACTAAAACAGCGTGAGTATAGTTAAGTTACACAATGCAACGAGGAATACAAATATTCTCTAAAAGAGGCATTTCACTGATACTGCGATTCCACTGAATTAAAATATCAGCAGGCAAATGATCGTCCCAACCAATTTTAAGCAACATCAAGACTTTAAGTGAATAAACAAAAGGACTAAGATAACCGTTTACATCGTACGTTCTAGCAATGCGAGAAAGAATACCTCGTTTGCTAGGAACTTCATCAGAATTTCAAATTAAATAACGAAAAGTGACAGCTTTAGAATCCCAACATAACTCCAAGAGTTTAATAATACTGTTTGAAATAGGTAGTTCGTGTGGTATTATGCCATCAGTGTAAACAACATTATCGTTGGAGCTTGCCCATTTACTCAGTTCAAATCCCCCTAATTTCAAGCATTCAATTAATTGGAATTTTAATTCTAACGCAACATCTTCTGAGTCAGCTCCGCATAAATTGAAGATTTCAAGGTTTTAGTTGCAAGAGGAAAACGTGAACCTTCATCTTCAACCAATTGCTGTAAAGTTCGCTGAGCAAGAAATGGACCACTAGTAGAACCGAATATTAGACGAGTATGTTCCCATTCTGATATGGGCTGATTGGGAGAAGAGCGCCAAAATATGTGCTGAAATTTGCAGTCAGCTGGATGAATTAATATTTCCCCGAACATTTGTCGAATATCACAGGTCAGTGCTATTTGCGAAAGTCTAAAGCGAGTGATAATTTGCCCAATATCGGATTGAAGCTTTGGTCCACTTAAAAGTGTGTCATTCAAACTAACACTAGTCTTATCTGTCTTAGCAGGATTAAACACAACTCTAATATTAGTAGAGCTGGACGTTCTAGTTTCAAGAATTGATTAAGAGCGAGTTCCCTATTAGTGTCGAGGCAAGGGCGAGTACTACCTTTGAAGGGTAGTCGTATGACGTAACGACCGGTATCAGTGCGAGTCGTTGTGTCGCTAAAGTATTTTTCACAAGCAATATCTTCGGGCGAAGAGTGAGAAGAGCAAACAACTTCTTCAATTTCCCAAAATGAGCGAAGAGTGTGATTCAAGGAAATTTCAGAATCTAAGTGTGCGTTCAAAGCAACAAGAGATGTGGGATTATTATTGGGAATTGAGCCCATAATAACCCAACCTAATGTTGTAAGAATGGCACTAGGGCTGCCCTTAATGTGAGAAGGTGTCGAAGGGGTGAACCTACACGGAGCAATATATCTATCGGCGCGGGCCTACAAAAATCAGGATCTGCCAAACTTAATGACGAAAATTGTAAGAGGCTGTTATGTTTTTTACTGTTACAAGTTTTGCATGTGTGTTTAGATAAACAATGTACAACATTATGCTGTCCGAGATAAGCATAACATCGTTTATGAGATTTGACAATTTCATAACGCGCTTTTGGAGTTGCCGCTAATAATGATGGGCATTTAGTTAATTTGTGAGCACCTCTACAACTCGGGCAAATTATAACAGAATGTTTATTTTGCAGAGCTATATTTACCTCTGGTACAATCGTTTATCTCTAGAGATTTTAAAGAAGTGACAGTAGCCTGTAAAATATCCACTAATTCTCGTAAACACCGAGAATGATCATTCTTTAATGGAAATAAATTTAAAATAGTCGATAAATAATGATTTGTTATGAGTCTCAAGTTTGTAAAACGTTCAACCAATAACTCATATGCGATTTCATAATTATCCGAGCTAAATGTAACAGTTTGAATGAGACGTAAGGCATTTCCTTCAACGTAGCTAGTTAAATATGAGAATTTCTCGATGTTTGAAAGATCCGTATCGTGGATCAAACTATTACAGAGTGAAATAAATGCAGAGAATTTTTCTGCAGAATCATCAAATTTAGAAATATTAATCTCCGGCAGCTTAGTACGAGTAGTCTCATTTCCTTCCCGGGAAGTACTAGATGCCCGACACTTCGTACAATGATTGAATTTGGCGATGGACGATTTTGTGAAGAGCGACGTGATAAGCGAAGCACAAATACGTGTTAGTCGCACGGTATCTTGGACGACTCTCTCCGCACTCAATTGTTCAAATCGGCTAATTCTGGGTGAGGGTTAACAAAAAACAGGAAAAATTGTGCACATGGAAATAAAGGATGAAATGAAATGGCAAATAAATGCATTCAAATAAACTATCAATTCCTCTCGCGTTATTTGCACAGAACAATAACAAATGATCGATTATTAGACCAAAGTAGAACAATATTATTATTATTATAAAATTTAAATGTTATAATTTTAGTTTACTTTTTAGGATTATTCAACATATTCTTTAATTGACATTTTTTTTAGAATTAAATATATAAATAAATAAATGTATTATTATTATTATTATTATTATTATTATTATTAATAGTATGTTTCACTAAGTGCTAAATGTGAATATGTTGTAAGGTGATTAATTTCCTAGAACAAATATATACCATTCATACAATTTAAATGCAAGCTTTTCCAGCCAAAACCGATGATAAAAAAATACTCAAATAAATTATCCTGCACTTTTACTATACTCAGCGTCTAGGGATTTTTAGTGCCCGACGCATTCACCATAATCGTAACGCGCGAAATTGAGTATTATAATATAAAAGCATTGGCGGTTTTAATCCGGATTACCAAATACCCGGACGAGAGCTGTGCATCGCTGCAGTTGCACTTGTGCCGTATGGATTTCCGATCAACAAGGGTGGGAGGATGTGAAGTGCAGGGGAGCCTTATGAGGGTGGCGATGAGTCAACAGCACCCGAAAGCTCATACAGCCCTAATATATTACCATGAACAGCAACACTGAAATTACCAAGTCGAAATATCAGATGAGATAAGATTATAGTATAAGGACAAGCAAGTCGTTCCGGTACGTTGAAAGACTTAATATACGTTCCACTGGGATGGGCTATAATGTCGATGTTTCAGTTATTTTTTTATTAATTCTTAATTGATAGTAAAATCCGTTGCGCCATCATATGTTAAAGGTTGGCATTTACTGCGGTTAATTGGGCAGGTGTATTTGATTTTATATTAAAACCCCGTGTGCACTCATTGTGAATTCACGCAGCGATTGGAACGAATAATTATGGTTCTACATCAAAAAAATCAGGTGCAGGGGTGAGTTTATTTCCCCGGGGTGGTGGCACTCGTAAATCAAATATTATTTCGTAAAGTTTTAGTAAGTAGGAACTACACTTTTATGTCGGTGGATGAGCGATGAGTCAACGTTTATGAAATCATCGTGTATTAATTGCATCAGCCGAGATGCACCCTATACTACATAGGATTTAGGGGAGTTGATTCATTTTTGTGAACTGGAATTGAATTTTGTACGCTGTTCCACTGATTCAGCTTTTTATGTTTGAACACTAAATAATGTCTACGCCAGCGTTCCTCAACTTCTTTGCCGCGTAACCTTACATATTTGTTTGTAGTTGAACTGCGACGTAATTGGTTATAAAATGAAAGAGAAAAAATACTACAATTCAACTTATCTCTATCGAGTTATATTTATAAATGGTTAACCCATTCGCTACCGTAATTCCCAAATGCGGATTTGAATATTTTATATTTTTTTTCATTTACAATAGGATTATATTCGTGCAACGCGCATACCTTCTAGTTTTAAAAATTATTATTTGTTTTAATGTTACCCAACTTGTTAAAGTATTTTATTATTTCATAAGAGATTGCTCGTACGTGTGTGCATCACAAGTTTATTGCGGCCCATATTTAATAGTAAATACTACATTAGTTTTCTATCAATCAATTTGTTTGACCACTTGAAGTAAGTACACGTTATCTCCTCGTTTCTAAAGTTCATTTGAGTCTTATTCTATTGATAATATTGAAATTAGAATAAATATTTACTCTTTATAACCTAAAATTTCTGGCCCGGAAATTTGGGTTGTATACTTTGTTGCCTACATTACAATAATTTACTATTAATGTTATTAAATTATCCCAATTCATTTTCCTCACCGAGGCCCTCTTTGTTTGTCTAACGGATAGTCAACACGATAGGCCCCGTGTTGTGAAGCATTTGTGTCCTTGTCGTCTTGTGAATACTTTGTATTTTTCCATAATGACCGATATTAGTAACATCGATCTTTTAAAAAGGCTAACGTCACAAATTGACAAATTGAAAACGGATGTATTAAAGGAGCTAACCGCACATTTCACTATACTGATTGGTAATTTGATGGAACCATTGAGACTTGAAAATATTGAATTACGGGGTCAACTAGCAGCAATTAAAAAAGAAAACAAGGAAATTCGCTCAACTATTGAACATATCGATAAACAGCACAGATCAAGTAATTTAATCTTTGTGGGTATATCTGAAGCTCCAGATGAAAATCTTACTCAAGTTATTGGCCACTTGTTTAATGATAAACTAAAATTGGATATTGTGGGAAATGATGTCTGTAATGTATATCGTATAGGCCATCCTAAATCAACAAGGCAGCGGCCAATATTTGTTAAATTTAATAATTTAAATTTATTGAAAGCAGCATTACAAAATGCTAAATATTTAAAGGGTACCGGTGTCTTCATTAATAAGGACTTGTCAGCCGAAAACCGTGCGATTTCTAAACTATTGAGAACACATAAAAAACGTGCGCAAAACCTCGGCATTTCTGCTTTTATCATTGGGAATAAATTGAAAGTACTCGATAAATGGTATACTGCCGATGATCTAAGTCATAACCCTGACTTTGTATTACCTACTGAAGCAATAACCCAAGCCCAAGCCATGCATGTCGATAACATCACCCATATCTCATCAGACACCGCATCTAATAACCCTCGTTACATCACCAGAAGTCTTGCTATAAAAGAAACCAACAACACCAAGGAAATGCCATTTCAAGGATAATTTTTCCGACCTAACTGTGTACTACCAGAACGTTCGCGGCTTAAACTCTAAATGCAATGCGCTTTACTGTCATGGTGCAGTTAGTGATTACTCTACTATAGCTCTTACAGAAACATGGCTTACAAACAGTATAGATGATAGTGAAATTTTAGGAAACAATTATATAATTTATCGTAAAGATCGTGATCGAACTTTATCAAATAAAAAATCTGGTGGAGGTGTTTTAATAGCTATTCGTTCGTCCCTGCTATCCTCGGAAATTTCTATTGATTCAGCTAATTTATCTCGACTTTGTATTGATTTGTTAATTGTAAAACTGATTGTTGATAAAATTGAATTTTTTGTTATTAATGTGTATTTTAGTCCACCAATAAGCCTCGACCAATTGTCGCAGTTTGCCAATGTACTTGATAGTTTAACGTTTTTACTAAATGGCAACATAATTATAATGGGTGATTTTAATATGAATGAATATTTCATTCATCCTACTGCTGATAACTGTTGTAGGTGCTTATTGAATAGTGTGGAGTTTTTGGGTCTACAGCAACGAAATAATATTATGAATTACTATGATAGAGTTCTAGATTTAGTATTTAGCAATTTAGAATGTTCTGTTAATGATGTAAAAGATCCTATCATAGTGGAAGATAAATATCATCCTGCACTTGAGATAGAAGTTCGTATACCCATTCCTAATAAAACAAACATTATATTTTCAAATAATGTTAATTGCAATTCCTTTAATTTTAAAAAAGCTAACTTTATTAAATTGTATGATGCAATCTTTAATATTGATTGGTCTGACATACTTTCTTGTTGTAACATAAACAGTGCTTGTAAGTTATTTTACGACAAACTTTACGCTACATTTCAAGACTGTGTACCCTGTACTCGTCGATCTAGAAATAAGTATCCATATTGGTTTTCACATGAACTAAAGTCTAAATTAAAGGAGAAGAATAACTATTTTAAATTGATAAAAAAACATCCACTTTCGCAATATTTTAGGATGAAATATACTAGATTACGCAGCCAAGCTAAATCTTTGTCTCATACTGACTATTTGCGCTTTATATCTGATTCTGAAAAAACCTATGTACTGATCCTAACAAATTCTGGAGTTTCATAAATATTATGAAAAATGATAGTTCAATTCCTTCAACAATGTTTCTAGATGATATGGAATTGTCGTCACCTCTAGATATAGTAAATTCCTTTGCTTCTCATTTTTCAAAATCATATGAAACTCCTTCTCTTCACGATCCGCCTTTTGTGCATAGCAATACTAGCAATACTACAAATTTCCTAAATATATTGTCATTTGAAAAATCAGATATAGAGAATGCACTTAGTAGATTGGGAACTAAACTGAGTTCTGGTCCGGATGGTTTACCAGCGTTAGTTCTTAAAGACTGTAGACTCGTTTTATCAACACCGCTTACACATTTATTTAATCTGTGCTTGAAACAAAACATATTTCCTTCCACCTGGAAAATTACACGTATTATTCCTGTATTTAAAACAGGCGATAAAAAGTTAATACCAAACTATCGGCCGGTGGCAATTATATCTAATGTTGCAAAATGCTTTGAAATATCATTATGTACTTCTATTAATCCCTTCATTAATTCAAACTTATCCACCCACCAACATGGATTTCGACCTAAGCGATCTACAGTTACCAACTTACTTATTCACACTCAACTTGTATCCAAATATTTAGATCGCCAGATCCAAGTTGACGTTGTCTATACAGATATATCGAAGGCTTTCGATAAAATAGATCACAACATTTTATTGGCCAAGTTATATTCAATTGGATTTTCCTCATCACTTTATGAATTAATTAAAAGTTATCTCGATCAAAGATCATTGTATGTAGAATACAAAGGATTTAAGTCGAATACTTTCGTTGCTACTTCCGGTGTGCCACAGGGTTCTAATCTGGGCCCCGCTCTTTTTAATTGCTTCATTAATGATATTACATCGAGATTAAATATTGATGTCCTCATATTTGCTGATGATCTAAAGCTTATGAAACCAATATATTCTAAAGCTGATTGTGTTATTTTACAACAAAACATTGACGAAATCTTCAATTGGTGTACGGGTAATAAATTGTTTTTAAATGCAGGAAAATGTAGAGTTATGTCATTCACAAGAAATAACGTAATTATCGAGCATGATTACAAAATAAATGGTATTCCATTGGCTACAGTAGGTGAATTCAAAGATTTGGGAATAGTTTTTGATAGTAAGCTGACCTTTAATAAGCATATTGAATTGATTGTGTCTGCTTCAAACCGTTTTTTAGGATTTATATTTCGCAATAGTAGATATTTTCAGAGTATTGAAGCAATATTAGTATTATATTACACATATGTGCGATCTCGACTTGAATATGCGTTGTATTTGGAATCCGCTCTATAACAAATACACAAATCTAATTGAGTCAATTCAAAAGCGTTTTGTTAAGTATTTGTATCTTAAAAAGTATGGATTCTATCCAAATGATTCCATTTCATATGTTAAATACTTTTAACATTCAAACTCTTGAAAGTCGCCGTAAAGCACATCAAGTTACAGTACTTTTTAAGATATTAAATAACTTGATTGATTGTCCAGACATTATCGTTCGATTAAAATTTCAAGTTCCTAATCGCCTTAGGCAAGAACGTTTCTTTCATTTACCTATTCCTAAAACAAATTTATTAATCAAATCTCCTCTCTTTTCAATGTGCTCTATTTATAATAAATTAGTTGAATTGGATTTTTCCATAGATATATTTAATTTTAAGTGCGCTAAACTATGTTTTAATGTTATATTAAATATGTTATCCGTCTAGGTTTAGTTATAAGTACGCATTCTTATTTTGGTTGTTTTTTCCTAAGCAATTGTATTTTGATTTATATAACCTGTGATTGGAAATTTGTTCCGTTGGTTGTATTATAAATAAATAAAATAAATAAAATAAATAAAATAAATAAAATAAATAAAATAAATAAAATAAATAAAATAAATAAAATAAATAAAATAAATAAAATAAATAAAATAAATAAAATAAATAAAATAAATAAAATAAATAAAATAAATAAAATAAATAAAATAAATAAAATAAATAAAATAAATAAAATAAATAAAATAAATAAAATAAATAAAATAAATAAAATAAATAAAATAAATAAAATAAATAAAATAAATAAAATAAATAAAATAAATAAAATAAATAAAATAAATAAAATAAATAAAATAAATAAAATAAATAAAATAAATAAAATAAATAAAATAAATAAAATAAATAAAATAAATAAAATAAATAAAATAAATAAAATAAATAAAATAAATAAAATAAATAAAATAAATAAAATAAATAAAATAAATAAAATAAATAAAATAAATAAAATAAATAAAATAAATAAAATAAATAAAATAAATAAAATAAATAAAATAAATAAATAAATTATATCCTATAATATAAACATGCCAATAACTCCTTAGCAACGAGTAACGTTAAGGTACCTTTTTTGCGCTACCGATATACAAGGTGCTGTAACAATGGCGGATTAACTCAATGGTACGTTGTCGAGGATTACTTCGGGAGTATGGAAAAAATAATAAAAACAATCCGTATTGTATTTTTTTCGAAGATGTGAAGACTTTAGTGTAAATTATTTTATTGCTTAAAATCTGAATAACATTAATAACTTACACTTGGGCACATTAAATAAATTGTACAAAGATACATACTTTCATACTTGTTAATATTATATACAATTGGTATTTTCAAATACGAAGATTTGAATGTTAAATAATTGATTTTCACATTCAAATAAATCAACTGCTGCAAGGTTTGTTTGAATGTGGAAATCAATTATTAAACATTCAAATTATCGCATTTGAAAATACCAACGATGCCCACGCAGAAAGCAGTAATCACTTTTAAAACAAATTGGATTGTGATAACATTACATTTGTCAACCTTTAAAAGTCATTAATATGTACTTAAGAGATCGGATTCATCGTCCACATTTTCTGTGTTCACAGTAAAGTTAATGATTCCAAACGATTGCTATAAAAACATTGTTACATGTCTTATGTATATCTAAAACAATTCAATCACAAACAAAATAATGTTTGTATTGCTTTGAATGGGTATTTTATTGGGAACCACTGGCATTCACGACCGTGCGACGGGTCCGTCCTGTGTTTGGGGGCGGCCTTCCCTTTTACGACCACAACGGACTTGGTAATTCGGCGCGCCTATACCAGCATCGTCGGTGGTACGTTTTTTAGGGAAGCGCCACGTCACCTAAAAACGTCCTCGATTATTATGTATTGCATAATATTCTTGTTATATTAATACCTATAATGTGTATAAACAAATGAACATTGTTGTGTAAATTAAGCTGTGATTTATCATTGACATTTGTATGTATATGAAAGGATTTTAATTTAATTTTATAAGGTGGTCAACCTTACTAGGACGGGGTTTAAAAACAAAACATTGTATACTTTTCGTGTAGATAGAGGAAGGGTTTTTTTTTAAGTAAAACGCTTTTAAGAAACGCGGATCAACGGATGCAAAATTTCGAATTAAAGTACATTGTTGTACATTTAAACATTCAATCTATGGGGCATCCTTAATAACTTCGCTAATTATTATTAATGCAATGATAAATAAAACTACTAAGTTATTTATTAATATTGATATTATTAAAGTACAAAACATAAAATTCAACATAGAAATACATTATCATTAATATTAAGGTATTCAATGTTTTTATTAAATTTTTAAATTAGGATTGATGAAATAGAACGATTATATAAATGAAATGACCGATTCATACCGACTTAATGACTTTAGGCGCTCTACCAGTCGCAATTTTCGTCAAATTTATATCTAAACTACAGAAAATTATAGGTATTTTCATGCTGAATGAGTTTTGTCTTATATTTTTTTAGGTAGCAATTGCGAGAAACGAGAAAGAAGAGAATAACCACGCGCATGTCTGTTCTGGTGAGGACCGCCAGTTGTCTCATACGATTTTAAGAGGCTCTTCCCAGCTCAATTTTTAACGGATATGGACAAATTATATCTCAAATTATAGATATTTTTAAGCTCTACAACTTTGTAGCTGACGAAATTTCGATAACTATTACGAGAAATGAGAACAACCTAAAAGCACGCTGTACCGTTTTTTATTTTATTTTCCTTGTTCTATAAATAAAAAAAATATCGATCGTAGATCAAAGTATCATGAATATAAATTGTAGCGCTTAATATGATCTACAAAATGAGTTGTCGTTCGTTCATATAGCATTAACGAAGGCCGAGTTATTACAAAAACCGATATTATTGTTCCTTAAACTCTCAAAAAGAAAGCTCCACTTAAAATTATACGACAACTTAAAAATAAGCTGTTCTCAACCCCCCTACACCCCTGAAAAGAAACCGGGAATGCATATTAATTTTCCATCTTAGGCTCATTTTTCGTCTAATTTGACTGGACTATTACATATGTTGTTGCGCAAAGACGAAGTGCATGTGCAACACATAGAATATGCAGGATGACTAGTTTACGATGAACAAAGAAAGACGTATGCAAAAACCGAAGTGGGCAAGAAAGATGATAGGCTCCGAGGGTTACGTGTAGTAGATACACGTGTGATTAGTTATTTAGGTGACTTATCGAAACTGAATTAAGTCAATTCACGCGCGTTTTTTCTGTAATTTTATAATTTTTCGAGCGTTGTATTGTGTTTTCTGAATAGATAAGATTATTTCAAGTTTCTGTAGGGAGTGTTTTATTACGATGATTTTTAATTTTTGTTTTTTTGTATGGCTTCTGTTGGATATTATTATTATTATCATTCTTTATTTATTGCTTATTCAATCCAATTTGGAAATGAGATGAGTGATATGTTTAGTTATAATAAAACAAGTGGGGAGATTATACCATTGCAATTTTTTTTCAATGAAATCACGAGTTATAATCAAAAAAATTGAATTCGTGTCACCGCTAGCGGAACACAGGGGAAATAATGAAAGAAAAGTGCATTGCTCCGCGAAAGACAATCTGCTTTCCCCAAAAATTTTCTCTTTAACTTTTTGCATGGCTGTGAGAAGTAATATTGTAGAACTAGATCCAGATTCCAACAAGCAAATCTTGAGCATTGAGGAAGATATAACACCCGAAATTGTAGATGTAACAGATGAAGAAGATAACATTTGTGCAATTTTACAATCAATGTACAATAATCCTGTAACAGTTAGTTGCATTTTACCCTTAAACACCATTACCTCATACCCCACCTGTCTAGGAGCAAATTGCGCTTATAGTCCGTTCTCCGGAATCTGACGGCTGTGGTCGTAAAAGAGGGTCGGAGTTCGGTAAGTAGTGGACGTAATATTTTTTATCTCAAACCAATCTTTGTTGAGAAGTACTGGTGTAAAAGTGCGTATACCAATCGGAGCGAAGGACAGTAATAAATGTATGGGATGCAATTAGACGAACCACCAATACCTTTTCTTTGAGGGTGCGTCGATCCTCAGGGCGGACCGACCGTTTTACGACCTCGGCCGCCACATTCCACCGAATATGCTATATGAAATATTTGAAGGTTACTTCTGTATCAAAATAGAAGAAATTAATTTAATTTATAATTATGCTACGAAGAAATTTGATCAAAGTGTCTATCAATTTTATTTTAGCGAAAAATTAAAAATTGTAAATAATACTTGCGTGTTTAATGTACGGTCCTGCAATTACTTGAAGCAGGTCATTATTATTTACGGATATTTTGGACATTTCCAATGCAAAAAATTCAAATTGATTTGCAAAATAAATAAAGGATTCAACTTAAGTGTTAATAACACTTCCTTGAATTATTTTCATGCCGATAATTTAACACGTCAAGTTAGAGGAATGGAAAAAATGATGCTTGCTAATTCGTTAAAATCTACAACAGCTCTTAATGTTAGAATGAATAATATAAAAAAAGTGCAGTAAAAATTTAGACAAAACCTTAAATGTGCAGAGAATAAAATCAGAACCTGTTTACAGGAAAGTCAAAGCTGAAGTTATTGCTCAAAATGATAGGGATACCGATGATTTATATGATCTAATTCGTATGCAAAAAGAACACGAAGAATATATTTATAGAGTTGGCCAGCCTCTATATATCCACATTGTTAGCAAAGAACAAGTCAATATCGTCAAACGTTATATTAACGACTCTTGTTCTTCAACTGTATATATAGTTGCTACAGGTTCTGTTCTTAGGAAACCTTCTCCTAATTCAAAACGTGTTTTGTATTATGCAAGAGTTGTTCAAACCTCCAACAGCAGAATTGTTCCTACTTTTGAATTAATTTCGGCAAATCACGATATAGCTACCCTGAATTCATGGTTGATTCAAATGAAATATTTTGTTATGAAAAATAATTGTTGGCCAGCATTCAACAAAATTGCAGTTACAGATGTAAGCTTAGCGTTGATGAATGCGGTTTCTGAATCATGGAATGGAATGAATTTGACAACCTATTTGAATACCATATTCAAATATTTAGATGAAGGAGGAGATTCTGGAAATTTGATAATCATTAAATTGTGTTATTAAGTTTTTAAGAGATGTGAGCAAATATTATACTTACAAACGTGTACGAATTGTATTAACTCTTTCACGCATGGTGGTACACGCAATGTACCACATTTTCGCGGTACGCCGACGCACGGGGGTACATAAACTGTACCATATATTCAAAGTCAATCTGCAACTTGCACGGTAGCACAATATGTGTACCAGCTGCATAATTGCGAGCTATTGGTGGCCTAAATGTTATTCGATTTATAGCGGACACGTGCGTTCAGCTGATTTCATGCGGCACATTGTTTTTGAGGTTAATGCAGTAAAGATATCGTTGTTAATATTGGCGGTCATTCTTGTTATAAATAAACATACATTTGTTATTTATTTCTGCATAAAACTAATAACTGGCTATAGTAAAGTGCATAGAAACGTTGGTAAGTAAAGTATGATGTTTTTTTGCTGTGTTTTCTTATTTAAGTAAACTGGTATCTTATATGTACCACCATGCAGTACATGTAAATTTATATGAATGTGTAATTTTAGTGAAATGGATAATTTGCCATTTACACTGAAAGGATGGACCGAGGCAGAGTTTTTAAAATCTCTCGAAATTGATTTTGAAAATATTCCGTCCGATCCAGAGTCTGAAGTTGATGATAACGATGATGACGAAAATTTGAACAATACTGAAACTAATGAAACTTTAACTTATGAAAATTATTCTGATGATTCAGACCTGGAAATGAATATTCCACTCAAAACATTACAAACCCTTCGACCTACAAATGTTCAGGACATTGTTGCTAAATGGGGACATAGCACCGATAACATTGTGCCACTGCCAGAATTTATTCATTATTCTGGTGTAGCAGATATTGTAAAGGAACAGGATGAGCATTCTCCTTATAAGTATTTTACTATATTATTTGACGAAGAAATTATTGAAAATTTAGTTTTCCAATCAAATTTGTACGCAACGCAAAAATACCAGGACACTGGAAAACGGTTTGAACCTACCAATACTACAGAAATTAAAGCTTTCCTCGGCATGAACTTGCTTATGGGAATCAAGCCTATGCCTAGTTATAGGGATTACTGGAGTTCGTGTCCAGATTTGCACGATTCTTACATAAGTAAATTCATGACTGTCAATCGTTTTGGTTGGTTACTAAACAATATGCATCTCAATGACAACAATATGTTGCCTAAAAGGCATGAAGCTATGTATGACAAATTGTACAAAGTTCGTCCAATGCTTGATAAACTAACAGATAATTTTGAAAAATGTCTACATCTTGATAAGTATATAGCCATAGATGAGTCAATGATTAAGTTTAAGGGTAGAAGCTCCCTAAAACAATATATGCCAAAAAAAACAATAAAACGGGGGTATAAAATCTGGGCATTGGCAGACAAATCTGGATATCTATACAGATTTCAAATTTACACCGGCAAGAAGGAGAATATTGTTGAGAAGAACTTGGGTGCTCGGGTGGTAAAAGATTTGATCAAAGGACTTGACGCTAGAAATCATTACTTGTTTTTTGATAATTATTTTAATTCTTACGATTTACTGTTGGACTTGAAATATAAAGGATTTAATGCTTGCGGAACTGTAAATTCCTACAGAAAAAATATTCCGAAGATGAAAGATGACAAAATGTTAGCAAGAGGTGAATTCGATTCGAAATGCAGCGAGTCAGAAATATCAATGTTCAAATGGAAAGATAAACGATCTGTGCACTTGCTTTCTAATTATCACAATCCCCTAGAAACAGCAACTGTAAGTCGACGGGAAAGAAATGGAGACCGAATAAATGTAGATTGTCCGAAAATTCTTGCCGACTACAATTCAAACATGAATTTTGTTGATAAATGTGATCAACTGAAATCATCGTACGAAATTGATCGTAAAAGCCATAAATGGTGGCACAGAATTTTTTTCCATTTTCTGGACATTTGTGTCGTCAATTCGTATATATTGTATAAACTGCAAGGAAACATTATCACCCACAAGGATTTTCGGAGACAAGTAATTGATGGTTTACTAGCGGACCAACTAATTTATTCTAAGATGAGGATGGTTACAAGCTCACCATTTGCAATCAAGAAACACAAACCATCAGTGTCTTCTGAAATTAGGCTACACAGTTCCGCCCATCAACCAGTTCGTGCAACACGAAGAAGATGTGCGAAATGTAGTACTACACGTTCTCAAATTCGCACTGAATGGATGTGTTCTGTATGCAGAGTGCCTCTATGCCTCACAAAAAGCAGGACTTGTTTTCAAGAATTTCATACAAAGGTAATAGCATAAAATATGATTTGGTGTTCTGACTTAAATTTCATGTACATATTCGTAATTGTTACAGGCTTAGTGGTACAACGGTTGTACCATCCCTCCAGGAGTTAATGAAGCCCAAGGAGCTGACCATTTATTGTTTTCTGTATTGTAAATATTATTATTATTTTTCTAATAAACATTAATTTTCGAAAATATACGATTTAATTTTTCGTGCAGCATGGGTAAATAATATGTTAAAATTTCTGTGCCTGTAAGAGTTAAAGGAAATAATTGCTTCGCTATATATAATTAGTGATTTTACAGTTTTAAAAGCAAGTGTAACCAGTTTCATTTATATAATTTTAAGTAAATATGAAAGTGAAAGTTTTGATGTACATTTCGATAGCTTCGTCAAAACAAAAACCATATGTGAAGTTGACGAACAAGAATATGATAGCATCAGGATATAGAGCATCATACATTTTAAGAAGGTAATAGTTTTTTTTCTATATTTTCATCAAATCTATAAAAATATTGCAAAAGAAAAACTTGATACACTTTTGCATAAAAATGTATATTTTTCTAATGAGTTTGCTACTTTATTCCCGAAGCATATTTCCCAGTTGCATGAAAAATCATCAAGATTTATCAGAAAAGTGCGAAATTATACAATTAATGAATATCGTGAATTAAATTATTTTTTTCTATAGCACATGTTAAAGTATGCTTTTATCAACTCGAAATAGTAGATCAAGTGTCATTTTACACGTAAGAGTAGATAAAGTAATTTTTTTAACAGCAAGGGTAGATAAAGTTCTTTAATTTTTGCCATGTGGGCATGGCCACGAAACCAGTCGCCCAGCGGCAGAAATTCACTATATAAAACAGTGAATTATTAACACGTACATATGTAACTATTACAAAGGTCATTTATTTATTAAACTTGCAACTAATACATTTTATTCATTTTGTGGGTTTATATTAAGAATAATAGTACAATTTACATTGCCGGAAATTTTTATATTTGAAGCAGAATTAATGTTTATACTTTTTTGCGTTTCTATTCCGCTAAATAGCTGTTTTGAAACGGCAAACTTACTGGCTACCGATTCCTCTATATAAGTTTCCGCTACGGAGAATGATTTCCATCCGCCGATGCGCTTGACTCGTCAAATCTGCGCCAGAATTCGCTAATATTGTAGCTGCAGAGCGACGGAAGCAATGTCCAGTGTACATTTCTGGATTTGGTAGCTTCATGAACTCGGCAATCTTTTTAGGGATCTTATAGAATGTATTTATCCCTACAGGTTGCACGGTACACTTTTTGTTCCTATAATGAACGAAAAATTTCTTGTGTTCAATATCCAACACACTAACTCCACATTCCTTGTCGATAATACAAAACGACCGATCTTTCTTAGTTTTAGTATCAATTAGAGAAACGACTATGACCGACTTTCGATCATCAACATGAAGAACTTCTAACTTGTATAATTCATCTGACCGGCACGCCCCATATAAACCCATTATAACAACAACCTGAAATTCCAAATTCGAATTACACACATTATTCAAACCAATTGTTAAAAAAATATTACCTTCATAAACAGTCATCTGAAAGTTAATGACATCTTCTGTTTCAAAAATTTTAGACTTTTTAGGCTTGTACCCATCGCTCAATTTCTTTAACAATGAAATCAGTTTAGTGTATCTGCAAATATTCAATGTTATTATTATACATACAACGCCCTCGCTAGATCTATTAAGTAACCAAAAACGTTCGTTCGGTTTTTTAAATACAGATTGCCATGAAAAACCATACGAACTTTGTTGGTTACCTGATATTACTTACTTTGAAATGTCACAATTTTCGTTCACTAGCTGGGTACACTAACATTGAGTAGTAAGACCATAATGTCGATGGTTTAACTATTTTCGATTTTTCAGAGAAATATGCTAAAAGCACCTTCTCACTCGCTTTCGTGATATTTTTTCCGCTTTTCCATTTTTGGAAACACTTGTACTCTTTCTCGTAAATCATTCGTGATTTTTGCGGCAATAATTTATTTACAGCCGCAGACGCCTCTTCTTCTACGTCTACAGGCAGGATTTCTTCACTTTCATACATGATTCTGTTAGCGCAAAACTTCCGGTGCGAACTGTTGACTAGGGCTGTGCAAAATAATCGATTAATCGATAAATAATCGATTAATCGATTAATCGACAGTTCGATTAATTCTAAAAAATAATCGATTAATCGATTAATCGATAATTTGATTTATCGATTAATCGAATAATCGATTAATCGATTAATCGATAAATTGATTAATCGATTAATCGATAAATTGATTATTTGATTATTTTAATAACCGCCAAATCTGTTATATTAACATTAAGCCATCATATCCACTTGATTCATTACATTTATTAAATTGGTAAGTTGTAAATATGTGGGTATAAATACTAATGGAAGCGTATTACAAGTTTTCGAGTTTCATCCGAGAAAAAAACGTCCGTTTATAAAGAAACCCAAGATTCTGCCGCCGCCGCCGTAGACTTGAATGTTGCTTAATCGACAAAAAAGTAATAAGAACCATGTGTGAAATGTACACTTTGGTATGTCAATAGAGTTATAAATCATATGAATATTAATAAATACACCGGTGTTTATACTTTCTGCGAAGAAAAGTCTCCACCAGCAATGCATATCAATGAAAAACAATTGTAGTCTATCGGTTAAATCTCATTTTTATGATGCCGAGCTTATATTAACATACTGTGACAATTATTTATAATAATTTATTAATATGAATTAATATCTCCATATTAAGTGCGTGTTTCTAAATATTGTCTATTTTTATTCGAATAAAGATTATTATTATCAAAATTACAGAATTTTGACTCCAGTGTCCAGAGAATAATAAATTGATTCATTATTGTTAATGATTATTTTAATAATCTATCAATCGATTATTTATTTTTTAGATCCTTTGAATAATAGATGTATTTGAATTATCGGAATAAACGAACTTATAATAAGAAAAACAAAGAAAATTGGGAACATTATAAATATTTACATAAGACTAATACTAATGAGATCGTTGGCCTTTCATTTTGGCAATATTTTCAAAGGCGGGATCATCCGATAAAAGAGATATTTATAGACACTGATCGGATAGTTAAATAGTCATTAGTTAAAGAATTTCTTATTTTTAATTCTGGAATACTCGTCAGAAAATGAGGATTCCGCCAAATAAATCGAGCCAAAGCAAGACATTTGTCAAGATTGGGTATTTCTCTTTAGTGTATTTCCTAAAACAATTTTTCTATTTTGTATTTCAAATACAAATAAATTTGAAGTTTGATTATTTCCATTTCTATCAATTCTGATTTGCATCAACTATTGTAGAGATTTGACTTACAATTCCTTCTATGTTGATATGTTATTGAAAAACATTTGAAAAAGATAGTGCAATATTTTCAATCTTACCAAAATCTTCAAATTTTCTATTGAATTTTTCTCTTCTCATCAACTTTAATTTCAAGAATTTTGCTTGGGTTAAAGCAAATCATTGTTTGTTTGTCTGGATATATTTTTCAATGCTTGGGAAATGCTTGAATTTTGTATCCCTTAAATTCGCTTTCAACAGTATCATAAGTTGCTGATGAACACAATATGAACATTGCTGAGTATACGCAGAAGTCCTAATTTTAACTTCTGTCAAAGCCAAGACTATTTTAAACTGATTCCTAATCAATAATCAAAAAGCATTGCCACATTATTATAATACGTCTGTTACATGAATTTAAAATTGTGCGATAGTCTTCCGAATATCCCGCGTGCTGGATAATTTTTTGCTCGTGCATTTTTACCATTGTAATCGGTTCTTGTCTTCGTCTCGTGCCTCGTGATTATGAACGCAAAGCACTCGCAAAAAATGATCCGTAATATTTGGAGCACTACGGATGTTATATGTGATAATGTCCTAATTCAGTCGAATTGATTACAGCTTCCAATTTACATTAATTAAATTGAAAAACAGTATTCACGAGGCTGTGCAAAACTTTGATGTTTTGATTATTACTCGATAAATATTCAATTAATCGATTAATCGATAATTTGATTTTTCATTAATAGATTAATCGATTAATCGATAATTTTATTTTGATTAATCGATTAATCGATCATTTCGATTAATCGATAATTTCGATTATCGATTAATCGATCAATTCGATTAATCGATATAATCGATAATTAAAAATAATCGAAAATCGATTATTCATTTCCATAATCGAACACCCCTACTGTTGACAATAAATGGTTTTTTTTTTATAAATGTCAGGGTGGCTCAGGGTGGCTCGCTCTAGTCTTTTCGCCCGTCGCCCCGGACAAAAAGAGATATGTCATACGCATTTCACCTACTTTTGCAGAAAAAAGAATTAAAATTAATTTTGACGTTTCTAATAAAAAATATTTTGCCTCTGCCTTTAAAATCTGCTATAGAAAAAAATAGAATTTAACGCATGACGATAAAATATCATTATCGGCTCTCGAAATTAATCAACTCGCTCCTACGTCGCTCGTGAATTAACATTTCCGCTCATCGATAATATATTATTTTATCGTCTTGTATAAAAAATAACTATGTTTTTCTGCGAATTTTCCCCCCACATTTGCAAAGCACATATTTATTTCATTCGCTATTCCTGCATTGTCGATTCCATTTTCTTTGCGTATTGCCTTTATATTCTTTTCTCTACCTTTTGTTATGTTTGGTTGGTTGGTTGTTTGTTATTTTCCATAGTTTGTTGGAGTTATTTATATTTATAATAATAATTATATTATTTGTAAACAAATAATGGAAAAGATTATCCGTATATAGCTGGATCAAAAGTGTGAACATGCCTCAGACAGGGATCGAACCTGCAACCTCCAGATCTCCGATCAGGGACGCTGCCATTTGCGCCGCAGAAGCCACACAGTTTTGGTCCCGTCAGAGTACACACTTCCAATCCAGCAATTTTTCTGACGGGACCGAAACTGTGTGGTTTCTGTGGCGCAAATGACAGCGCCCCAGACCGGAGATCTGGAGGTTGCAGGTTCGATCCCTGTCGGAGACATGTTCACTCCAATTATATACGGAGAATCTCTATTATTTGTTTACAAATAATATAAATATTGTCATATTTATAACTTTGTAAATGAGGAAATCATCGAATTTATTTATATTCGTTTGAAGTTTATTTTTGTAGTATCGTGTTTTCACCTTTTTAATTATTGCTGTTGTTGCTTTTTCTGTTTAAGGTATTCTTCTTTTATTATATCATTGGTAGGGTTTTGTAGTTTTTTTTTGTAATTTGCTTTTTTGTTTGATTTGTTTGATTATCTTTTCATTTATCCATGGGTTTTTCGTCTTTCTCTTAATTTTTTTCACTTTCTCGTTATTTTCTACTTTATCTTCGAGTGTTTTTGATAGTTCTTCAAAATTGTTTATTGTGTTTATTTCAATGTTGTTTATTTCTTTTGTTATTTGTGTGTGATCTACTTCAGTAATTTCGAAGAATTTATATTCTAGTTTTGACTTAACCTTCATTCTAGGCTCATAATGTAACTATATTTCTACGCTCATATATGCAATTTAAGACTTGTTATGCATCTAATATGTATAATAAAAATACAAATTCATTTCAAAATTTTCATTGTTAAATTGCATAAAAATGGTAACTTGGGGAGAAAACATAACGTCATATTTGGATTCAGCACACCCAAATCTGGTTAGAACACGTTCTTTTATCAATGCAACAAAAAATTTGTTGCCCAGTGTAATAGATAATGCAATTATGGATGATACACAATGCAATTATGAGATTTTATATAACCGTTTTAATTGGTTGAGATAATAAAGTATGTCATAAATTAGTGAAATGATTACTTATTTATTGGTTAAATACTGTAATACTTCTTTAAAAAATAATAATAGTACTGGACCTGACGGTATTCCCAATAACTTTCTAATAAACTGTATATATTCCATTTCATTACCATTATTTATTATTTTTAATTATTCTTTAAATTCCACTTCGTTTCCGTCATTATGGAAACGGAGCTATATTACACCAATTTTTAAATCTGGAGAGAAAGATGTTATTCCAAATTATCGTAGTGTTTCAATTCAGTCAGCAATACCTAAGCTATTCGACAAACTTGTAACTGTGCAGTTAAATTGGATGAGTAAGAATATTTTAATTAATGAGCAACATGGATTCAGAAGCGGGAAATCAACGACGTCTAATTTATTAATTTTCGAATCATTTATTTCTAACAGCTTGGAGAATAAAAATGCAGTGGATGCGATCTATACTGATTTTTCGAAGGCATTCGATAAAGTAAATCATGCCATTCTGTTATTTAAATTAAGTAATTTAGGTTTTCATGACTCAGTGTGTAAATGGTTAGAAAGTTTTTAAAAAGGCCGCAGCCAGTGTGTAAAGATTAGGAACCATCTTTCTGACGTTATTCAAGTCCCCTCTGGTGTGCCTCAGGGATCACATTGTGGGCCATTGTTATTCCTTTTATTTATTAATGATATAGCAGCTGCATTTAAACACTCAAATTTTTTACTCTTCGCGGATGATTTAAAATTATTTAAAGAAATTCAATCCATCAATGATTGCTTCTTACTTCAAGAAGATCTCAATTCAGTTTATGTTTGGTGTTGTCAAAATCAACTATTTTTTAATACTGAAAAATGTAAATCAATCACTTTTTCACGTAAACGGTCAGATATTAACTGGAATTATAAAATTGATAACACTGATTTATTGAAATTATGCGAAATAAACGATCTTGGGATTTTGTTCGATGCAAAACTGACATTCGCTGGTCATATTAATTATGTTTGCAATAAAGCAGCTAAAATGTTAGGGTACATTAAGAGAATGTCAAGTAAACTAAACCCACTATCATTCAAGATTATCTATGTTGCTTTTGTACGTTCTCATTTAGAATATGCCACATGTATTTGGTCACCACATCAGTCAATATACATAAATCAAATTGAAAATGTGCAGAAAAGATTCTTAAAATCTCTGTTGTTTAAAATGGGTAACAACAACATTACAGACATCGAAACTCTTAGGGAGAGTTTCGGTCTTGATCATTTGTGCTGTAGAAGACTTTATTTCGATGTATTATTCATTCAAAAAATTATCAATGGAAATGTTCAGTGTCCTGATATCCTGTCTCAAATTAATTTTTATTTTAAGGCAGATAATAAGTTAACTCGCCAACGCCCATTATTTCGAATACCTTTCCATAGAACCAATTATGGTGTAAATAGCAGCTTATCTCGTTTTATGCGTTATTCAAATTGCCTTTACGCCAGTGACGGCTCGTCAGGGGCGGCAGGGTCGGCCGGGCCGTACCGTTAAGTCAATTAAAACAAATATTATAAATGTTTATTTTCTGAGAAAATAAATATTGCGATTTTTTTATAATAAATACATAATATGCTTATAGCCAGTAATATTAATAAGCACTCAGTATAAGGCCGATAGATGCGGGAGTTTATTTTCATTTAATATATGTCTACTACGCAAGTTCGTATCCGCAAAATCGGCCAGCCGTTGATTTTCAGAGTATTAAGATTAATGCAAGCGCTACGTCCGCACGAGTGTCAGTGCAGATTCTGTGGTCTCATTTCGCCTGCAGCGTGAACGTACGTCCACAAATGGTTTACTCCAGTACGGCAAATTCACCGGGGCCGTACTCCGTACGCAATACTTCGGTGCCCATGACTCGATACACTCTTTAATTCGCTTGCGTTACAGGTCACAGATTTTTTAGAACTTGTAAATTTATTTATTAACGTATTTCTGATTATTTTCATATTATTCAATTTAAAAGTAATATATGTACTTACTTTAATACAAATTGGTGATTAAGGCCAACAATTGACCGGTATTAAAAAACACATTATTCCTTAAAAAAATATTTCAGAAATCAGAATATATTTCGCATTTTTAAAAGAGAAGGCAAATCTTAATATAAGTAAACATCATTTAACAATAGATGTAATTTAAAATGCAAACAATAATTAAATGGTTACCTAATTGAAATTTACAAAATAATTACCATTCTAGGTAAATTAAGGGTAGTTTATGTGAAATATATCAGTGTATAATTAACCATATTATGTATATAACATGTTTAAAGATGTTATTGTTACTCCGACAACATTCTCTCACTGTTAAAAGTCGGGCGAAATTATTTAATGTGTATCGTTCTAACGGAGGAGTATGGGTACGGCTGGCCGTTTATCCACAGTGTGCGTGTGCCAGCATAGAAATGATCAGATGACAGAATCACTTTGTCTTTTCCTTGGTCCCGTCCACATGGTGCTCGTGTATGCGATTATTAATTATTGTATTATTTGTTGAAACTACGATCGCTAGTGTAAATTTAACCGATTGTCGTACGATGATAAAGTTTTCATTAAAAATGTGCCAGTTCCACACCCGTTGTTGACTAATCTCGTTCAAAGAAAACAACTCTCTACACAAAGTTTATTTGGCTAACTGGTAGTGAGATTTGTAACAAATTATTTTGTTGGTATTGTTTGTTGTTTTGTGAAAGCAAAAACCCTTTTAATTCATGCGGTTATAACAATTTAAAAGAAGTTTATCGCGCTTTAGCGAAACATGAACTTTCAAAAGATCATACGTATTCTGCCTTAAAATATAAATTATTCGCGAAACATAATATTGTAAATGCACTTGATACCGCTAGACGAGAACTTATAAATAAACATAATGAAAACGTTCGGGAAAATCGAAAAATGGTCAAACATTTAATAAATATGGTCATTTATTTATCAACTCAAGAACTTGCATTCCGAGGTAACGACGAAACAACAAATTCAGACAATCAAGGGAATTTCAAAGAATTCGCTCATTTTGCATCTAGTTTGGATGAAAATTTTAATAAATTCATTGATCTATCCATATCTTCAGTGTTTACCGGACTGTCAAAAATGATTCAAAACGATTTAATTGATTCCATAACTACGGTTTTAAAGCAGAATATTTACGACGAAATTAATAGAGCTTCTTGTTTTTCATGGGACATAGACGAGAGTACAGCTATACGCTGTTTTTCTCAGATGTCAGTGATTTTTCGTTACGTTTGTGAGGGGAAAGTAATAGACCTGCAAACGATATTTTTAATGTACTCCAACAAAACTTCAATCATTTCAATATCGAACACAAATTAATCGGCCAAACGTATGATGGTGCTGCTGTAATGGCGGGAGAACTAAATGGATTGCAGCAAAAAGTTAAGGCAATTGCTCCTCAAGCAGTTTTTACGCACTGTTACGCGCACAAAATAAATTTAGTTTTACAAGATTCCTGTAAAAAAATTAAAGAATGTAGGATATTTTTCTCAAATCTCTCGGGCTTTTCATCTTTTTTCACAAAATCTACTAAACGCACTAATCTTCTGGATACAATTTGTCAAAAGAGAGTTCTGAGTAACTCAGAAACCCGCTGGAACTTTAAATCGCGCATTGTGAACACTATATATAATAGAATTAATTTGATTGAAGTTTTCGATCATATCATCGCAGATTTAGATCAGTGGGATGCTATTTCAATACGAGAATCGACCGGGTTAAAAAGAATATTAACCGATTTTGATTTCCTGTTTCTTTTATATACTTTTCAGTTAATTTTTACACATACGGATCCTATTTTTTCTATAATTCAACATAAATCATCTGACATCACGTATTGTAACGAAAGAATTATATCACTTTTATCCACATTAAAAAATTCCGAAATGACAATTATTTTCTTAAAATATATTCTGATGTAAATCAAATTTTAGTTGTTCAGCCTCCATGCGCTAAACGACGTAAAACGCACAGTAATAATGATGATTCGATATCTACGAAACGAATCTTTTTTAAAATTTTAGATATGCTTATAAATCAAATTGAAATACGTTTTAAAGATATTTTCTTACTTAACTTTGTGGAATTAACCAATCAAAATAAATTCGACATATTTAATAAAAAAATTCCGGAAAAACAATTTCAATCTTTGATTAATAACTACAAAACATTTTTTTATAATGAAAAATTAAAAAGAGAATTGCAAGTTTTGTATGCTGACAAATTTATTTTCGGTAATTCCCCAACAGTAGGTGACATGACAGAATTTATTTATAATAATGATATTATTACTGACGTTCCGGAATTATATAAATTATTTTGTTTAATATTGTCTCTCCCACCAACATCTGCATCGGTAGAAAGAAGCTTTTCAGCATTGAAAAGAATAAAATTCTACAGTAGGAATACAATATCCCAATCGCGCTTAAGTAATGTATCTATTTTAGCAATAGAAAGAGGGTTGGTTAAAAGTTTAGTTAAGAATGATAGTTTTTATAATAAAATTATTGACGATTTCACTACAAAAAAAAATCCCGGCGAATCGATTTAATATTTAAAAATGATTGAAATAATTCAAATATAATATATTTAATTTTTTCACATACACGGGCACCACTGTTATTTCCTGGCAAAATCCCTTTAGTTTTGAGAGTTTTTATTTATTTTCCTGACATTAAAAAGAATTGACTTTTTTTGTTGAGAGATTTGTTTTATTTTATATTTTATATTTTATTTGTTTATTTATTTTTTAAGAGTAAATATTTTATTTTTCATTTCTGCCATTTTTATATTCTCTTCAAAATTCGGTTTTAGTTTTATTGATTTTAGTTTTCGTGTTGAGAGTTTATTTAATTTAATATTTTATAGGTAAATATTTATTTATTCCTGACCCCTATCTTTCAAGTTATTCACATTTTTAAGAGTGTTATTCTTTTTTATATACTTCACCTCAAAAGTACTTCACTTCTGTCAAATCCAACTCCCATTCCATTTCCTGACAAGAGTGCTGTAGACCTTCCCGTGGTTCTTGTCGGACGATATAATTTTTTGGTACGCCTGCTCTCCTACAGTTGGGTTTTACTTACATTTGCCTAATTATGTCGCGTTAACAATATTTTTTTTTACTATATACTGCACAAACAGTCATATTGTTACATATAGCAAATGATTGGTTAATGTTTACCATTGTAAATAATACGCTTCCACGAAGATACAGTATATAAATGATACTTAATAACTACCAAAAAATTAAGTTGACTAACTGCAGCTTGTCTACATTCGGCCGACCCACTTCCGTAGGTCACGAGCCGTCACTGCTTTACGCTAATTTTAATATAGATTTCTTCGCAATGTCGCACGAAGAAATATTACGAAATTTGAAACGCGTCGATTGTCAAAAACTTAAAACTAATAAGGTTAAATAGTTAATGCGTAATCAATCAATATTTTAGTTTTAAGAAATAATTAATTATGTATTTTTTTGTAATGGAGAATCCGTAAATAAACCTTATTTATATGTAGAGCTTTTTATATCACCGTCCTAAAATACTGAATGGAAATAACTTGTACGCACGCCTCCCTGTAATTTTATGGTCAAATCGGAACAACCGCCTTTTTCTTGACCACCGCAACAAGCGGCATGTCTCGTTTTAAGGAGAACGAGAATCTATATACCGGTTGACCAATGCTTCTTAATACAATGCGTTGATATTTATGAGACATGGCCGCATTGTAATGCGACCGCAAATGGTAGCGTCCCGCTGTTTAAACGCTCCCGGCTTTTGTCTACGCTGATTTATGGCGTCCGTGGCCTATGGAAATCTGGATTGTGATAATTACCCTCCGCCGTGACGAGTTCGGTTTTTCGGTTTGCTTCGCCATTAATTCATGTATGGCCAGTCATACGCCGCATTTCCTTTTGCGGCTGCCAACGACCAGTTTTTCGATGATAAGGATGTTAACATGTACTATTATGTGTTCGCATTTCGCTCCACTGATTATCTTCATTGTCGTGTTGAAACGTGAAACTTTAGTTCCGCGAAGTCCAACATTTTGATTTGTTACGCACGTAACGTAATTTTTCTGAAATCGGCAAAAACATATAGAAATCGTCATTCAAATGTAATTCTGGGTTTCTTTGAAAATAGTGTCCAAATTCCGTTGAATACGTAAGGATTATATTATGCATAAATTCTGTTTGTTGATGACTCCAATTTTTTTTCACAAATAATTTATTTCCTGTTGCAATTACAACATTGTAATTACTATCAACTATAGTTGAAAATGCCCACCACTTAATTTTTTTCATGACGTTTAAGAAACTTAATTGTCATGCGTAAATTGTTTTATCAGATTGTTGTACCGAGGTCTACACTGTGTTCGTTATTGTTTGATAGCTGTTTGAATTTCCCGCTCCTAAAAAAAACTTTGAATGTTGGTACTTACCAGTGGCAGGACTATTAGGGAATTTATTTTGAACTAAACTATAACCGGTGTTCAAAGTGTTGTCCATTTTGATCCAAACACAAATTTACCCGGCGTTTCATGTTGTTGAAGACATTTTGTAGAATTTCAGGTGTAACATTGTGCACCGCTTCTGTTATTTTATTGCGCAGTTCTTGTAAAGTATGGAGTCGATCAGTATACACTTTATTTTTTAAATATCCGAACATAAAATAGTCCAGCGGTGTCAAATCTGGTGAGCGAGGTGGCCATAGATCTTTGCTGATTAACCTATCTCCGAAGAACTGCCGCAGGTGATTTAACGTTGTATTTGCAGTATGCACAGTAGCTCCGTCCTGCTGAAAGTATCCTTGCTGCAATTCATCATCATGAAGTTGTTTGATAAAAGGATTCAAGAGTAATTCCCGATAGCGAGCTGCGTTAATATTGTCATTAAAAAAATAGGGCCATAGATTCTCCTTCGGGACATTGCCAGCCATACACCAACCTTCTGAGGATGTAACGGAACCTAAATAAATATATGGGGGTTTTCTGCAGCCCACACTATGGTTTTGCGAGTTCACATTGCCGCTAAAGTGAAACCAAGCTTCGTCACTGTAGTACGTTAAATCTAACAAATCGTCATCATTCAGGAACTCGTTAAACCAATTGCAATACTGCACTCGGCGAGGATAATCAAGCGGCAGCAACTGTTGAGTTGCAGTTACCTTGTACGGGTGTAAATGTAATTTTTTTTTGCAAGCCTTCTGACATGTACCGAGCGGTAAATTTGTCTGAGCAGACAAACATCGGAGCGATTTCTTCGGACTCATATCTAATCTTTGTTGATTATCTGCAACGACTGCTTCCGCAAGGACAGTAGGTCAGCCTGTAGATTTTCCTTTGGAAACGCTGTTGGTTTCATGGAATCTGGTAACAATACGGCGAACATGTTGCACAAAGTAATTGTGACCAAACTCAACATTAGGAAACTGCTTATGAAATTGTTCCTAGCAATTTTGATAGGAATAATTCCAACTCCCTTCTGCGTTGCGTGTCCCTGTTCGAAAATATGCTTCAAGGATAAACCTGTTGTGGTGATCCTCGAACGGCACTCTTAACCTAAAATCACATTTCATAATTAAGATTTGCATTTGTTAATGTGGTTATTTTTTAACTTACCAATAAAATATCTGCAGTAAAATGAGATGGTATAAAACGTAAATGTGAAACTAAATATCTATAAAGACAGTTAATTCTGCGGTACCAACATGGCAATATGAAAAACAACGCGCCAAATTCAAATGCCTATCAAACAATGTTGAACGCAGGGTGCTGCTTTGACTTCCGCTTCCATAGAAATTACTAATCCATAGATGACCATAACTGGCGTGTTAATTATAGTAATATCATCTTGATTCCATCTTAAATCTTTTCTGCGATTACACGAATTTGCGCATTTCTGAAGAAGTTCCCTCCCAAAACTCTCAATGTTGATTAGATCCTGCCAAATAGCATGAAGCCGCCCGGTTGGGGTGATACGGAATTTGGATATCAAACATTTTTTAGAAGATTATCTTTAGTTGGAGACATTATCGAGCCCGTGGAATCCGATTGGTGAATCTCCTATGCCGTTTTAAAGAGATGGGGCATCTGTGCTCTGCCATATTGCCTCTCTAACAATTTACCAATTTACATAATAATTAATTGAATGACGAAAAATCTTTAACTGGCCTTCCAAATGCTAAAACCTTGTACTTTCCGGGGTTTCTATTGTGTCCATGATGTATATCTATTATTATCAGATATACAGGGTCCTGCATTTCACCTCCCGTCTACTATAGCTCATTTACTAATTAAGTTGGAATTTTGATATTTTTCAGAATAAATTTGCATCCTAGAATCCATTTCAGGAAAATCTTTTTGATTATACAGGGTGCCCGAAAAAAGCGTGACGTCATGATGATATATTTTTTTTAAATTACATGCTATGTATTTTATTGCTTATTTGGGTACCTTTTATTGTTGCCTACATACTCCTATAATTTTATTGGAATCGATTCAGGGATATCGGCAAAAAAAATTAAAACCAAAAAATATCAGTTTTGCATTATTGGTTTAAAAAATGAATAAAAAATAAACATAGTGCCTTGTTAATAAAATCATACAAGGTACTTATTACATAAGGTTTGATAGTCCCGTTAACCAAGTTTGATCGATATGAATTATACAGGGTGTCCAAAATTTAGTGTCAAACATTTCAAACTTTAAAGCACTTTATTTTTCTTTAAATTGGAGCCCCTGAATATTTTTATATCATTCCATGCAGAATTAAAAAAGCAAACATTTTTACTAATAATAACCCTGTCCCAATTCCTAACGCATTAAAAGTTATTTGCAGAAAACTCCTTTTATCAACCATTTCAATAGCCATTTTACTAAATAAAAATCGAAGGTGGCTTTGAAAAACAATTTATTGACATTAAAATTTAACAAGGTGGCAAGCGACTATTTTGACTTTAGTAATGTAAAAGTTTAAAACATTGTTAACTTAAGCTCTTTATACTCAAGAATTATTTTTTCCATGACAAAATATTATTCTTGAGTATGAAGAACTTAAGCTAACAATGCTTTAAACGTTTACATTACTAGGGATTCTATCATTACCGTTTTCGTAATTTTACTTACCCTCAATGAGATGCTGCACTTTCATTTAAAAAATATGTATGTGTTCCGAAAAGAAGATGAAAATATTGAGGATGAAGATGAATAATAAATTTTATAATTATAATGCTTTAATTTTGTATATTTTCCAATAAATCCACTGTATTTACGTTTTATTTTCAAAATTTATTATTTTGGAGAGGGACAGCAGCGTAATTTTGGGGGAGTTTTATTAAATATTTGGGAAATTAAAAATTACTACTCGCAAAACTCGTTGCCCGTAAATAAATTATTATTATTATATTAAATATTCAATCTTGTTGATTTTTTGACTTATATTTTAGATTTTTGACCTGCAGTTTCTATATAACTGAATAATTTTTCTTCATTTTAGTTTAAATTTTCGATTTGTTTGGTAAAATTTTTGATTTTTTGGTCGGCATTTTTTTATTTTTAGGCCTGAATTTTTGATTTTCTGCCCTATATTTCAACCTGAAATATTTACTTTTATGCCTGATTTGTTTGCCGGTATTTTCAAGTTTTGGATTTTTTGTCCTTTATCTTTTTTTAAACATTTTCTCGTTTCTGATTTCGATTTTTTGCCTATATTCTTGTTTTTTTTTTATTATAAATTTTTGATTGGTCGATACTTTAGATGTTTAACCTGAATTGTTGATTTTTGTGTGCGAACTTTTGGCCCGTATTTTTTAGTTTTTTAAACCAAATTTTAGATGTTTTATCCTGAATTATTGTTTTTATGGGCGAATTTTTAAAATTATTATTGAGTTTAGAGTTTCGGCAATCTACTTTGAGGTAAAGAGCTTTGGGGCTGAAAATGGCAAATTATTTTCCTTTTGCTTGAATTTTCAATTTTTAGACTGCATTTTTATTTTTAGACCAGGGTTTTTGTTTTTGTTTTGCCTATATTTTAGATGTTTTTGGCACCTAAACCAAAATTTTCGATTTAGTTATTTTTTTGACTGCATTTTCAATTTCCATAAATGATATCACAGGTTTTTCCTCATTGCTGACGAAAATTACTGACTTCTTTATGGTAACGATGATTTCTAGCAAATGTAATAAAATGTTCATTAATTTCCCCAAAAATACCCCTCGTATAAAATACCCACCCCAAGAAATACTCCATTGATTGAAGTTCCCCAAAATACACCCCAAAGCAATAATTTACCCCCATTTTGGGGAAAAAACCCCAATCTGGCAACACTGCGTTTGGGCATGGTCGGTGGTATTCCATGGTCGGTGGTATGAAATTCGGCACTGGGCAAAATACCGATTCGGCACTATCGACACGGTCCGGGACAAAGTGCCGAATACTCAAAGTGCCGAATCGATATTTTGCCCAAAGTGCCGAATTTGTTAGTACCCACCATGCCCAAAGTGCCGAACGACGCTAAGCGACGTCGCATCGTTGGTAAACAAAGCGTCGGAGCCGAATGCGAATCGGCAGTTTGGATATTTGGCACTTTGTCCTCGCGCCGACCTCTCAGTAAGGTAACTGCCGAATGCACGCCGACTCGGCACTTTGGTTGCACGCACCTACGAGTAACAAAGCGTCGGAGCCGAATGCTAATCGGCACTTTGGTCATTCGGCAGAATGTCTTCGCACGCTCTTACGAGTAAGGCCCAAATATTGATGTGATAATACGTTTAAAATAAAACTATCTACCTTCCATTGATAAACTTGTATTATCAAAAATTATTTTCACACATTGGGAACATACATGAGGGTGCACATTCGGCATTTTGGGCCTTACTCGTAAGTGCGTGCGAAGACATTCTGTCGAATGACCAAAGTGCCGATTAGCATTCGGCTCCGACGCTTTGTTTACGAACGATGCGACGTCGCTTGGCGTCGTTAGGCACTTTGGGCATGGTCGGTAGTATGAAATTCGGCACTTTGGGCAAAATGCCGATTCGGCACTTTGGGCAGGCCCCTTTCGACATTCGGCAGTTTGGGCAGGCCCGGGCCCGCCTCGCACGAACAGCCGGCGGCGGCGCGGTGCAAATTGAAAAAAAACAAATATAATATTAAATCGCATCCCGATTGCTACAATCTGCCTGTAACAGATTTTTTTAGAGACGTCATGACGTTATCGGCTATTTTTTTAAATGGCACCTAAAAAATTGTATTGAAACTTTTTTATAGATTTTCTGTGCCATTCAACGATGGAATCATTTCATAGGCTTGCTTTACATTTTGTTTGAGAAAAAAAATCTATGGCCAACTTCTTTGTTGTTTTGATTTTGCGTTTTTCTCAAAGAAAATGTAATACAAGCCTACTATCCGTTCCAAAAAGGGAGTCTCCTCACTTCAAAACCTCATATTTATGATTTAGAGGACTCGAATATTCTGAAATTTATACCATATGAAGATGCATCGTTTTTCTATATGTATATTAATTTGTATAGAAATATTTTGATAAATACGCCTTTTTCCGATGTATTTGTTTGAAAATGTACGGTTTTGAACGACAATTTTTGAAACTCTCATCTTTGTGTGCATATAACATTGTTATTAATCACTTGAATATTATGAAAAAAATATACATCTAACGCTATTCCATTCTGAAGGCGTAGAACGAAAGAAATTTTTTTTGTTGTTTTTATTTTAAGAGTTCAGGCCTAGAATCGAAATATCTGCTATCTCGATAATTATACAACGAATTGAAATGCGGCTTTCGCTTATAGATGGATTAATATTATTTAGGAAACAATTGCAAATAAATTTCAAGAAAAGAGTAGAACTTTTATCAAAAATGAGTAATTTTCCCGTCGATGATTATTTTAGATCGGCGAGAGAGATGCAAATATGTGACTCAGGCGTTCGTTCGACGTTAGTTCGGTTCAGTTTGACGGTAAGCAACAGATCCCGGCAGAAAATCATGTACATTCATTAGAAGCGGCGAGAACGCATCGTAAATATACTGACACGATATTCCGCCCGCTTCGCCCCGCGCCTCTGCTGTGAGCGTAAATATTCTCTATTTCATTAAAAGGTTTTTAATTTATGTAATTAACAAAACTATATTTATTTACGATTAAATGATATATTTTGCATCAGATTTATATGAAGTACGTAATCTGAAAAATGCTTATACATTTATTCATTCATAACTGAAAAAACAATGCTCCGCATTTTACCAAATTACAACAAAACTTATTTAAAAAAAAATATTCACATTACCCCACATAATAGGGAAAGGTACAATTGATCTAATGTAATTTTTTCAGATTTTTATAAGCAGTAGCTTACTTTCTACAAGCTGTTGAATTTCATACATCTTAAAATTTGCTTAATTTCGGGTACTTTTTTACACTTTTTCAGTATTATCTCGACAAATAACAAACGTAAACACTTAATTCTATAGCAGATTGTAGATAATACTACAAAGAATGGTGACCAATTTTATATAATTTTAGAGTGCGCTAGTTTTTGAAATATACTTGCTGAAACACAGGAGACTCCCTTTTTGGAACGGATAGTAGGAAATGATTAAATCGTTGAATAGCACAGAAATTTCTCTATAAAATGGCCGATGACGTCATGACGGCAAGATGGCCGCTCTGTAAAAAAAGTCTGTTACAAGCAGATTGTAGCAATCGAGATGCGATTTAATATTATATTTGTTTTTTTCAATTTAAGTTAAAAAAAGTCGCTGGAGCTAGGGGCCTTTTTCGTGAGACACGGTGTATTTAGTTTTAGATTATGTTATTTCAATTTTATGTTTCAATTATGACATTAATACCTGCGGCCAAGAGAACGACTCTGCGGCACTTCCTGTAATGCCTTGTGGATTAAATAAATAATATCCCTAAATTATTCAAAACGTGTATAATAAAAGTGTATAATATTTTTTAATTATTTGCACATTTTTTGCACAATCACCCGTATATGTACTTTCTGCATACTCGCGAAAGATAATTACTCAACCGAAACAAACTTTTATTATTTATAAAGATTATTGTGTTCATGTGATGCGGGCCCGCCATAATACTAACTGCAGAATTTAAATTTTACGTAACTGTAGCAAAACCATAATAAACTGTTTGGTCGTTTTCGATGTATAATTTCATTTTCATTAAAAATATCAAGATTATATTTAGATATTCGCTTTCGCATATCACTTCGAAATATCTATTATATTATTATAAAAGGTTTTCCAATAAAGGTGATATGATTTCTTAAAAAAAAACACACTTATTATTAAGGAAATTCAAATGTTTTTTATTTAATGTGAAGTACAATAGATACAATGGCCTCCACGACTTCTTCTACAGGAACGAATTCGATGAACCAATTTTCGAGCACTTTTTCCACTAAATCAAGTCGTATGTCATGAATGGCACGTTCAATATTGACTTGTAAAGCTTGAAGAGAGACCAATGACTTCAAATAACCCTACAAGAAATAGTCTAATGGTGTTAAATCACAACTTCTTGGAGGCCATTCAATATCACAATTTCTTGAAATAATCGAATCTCCAAACTTTTCTCGCAATAATTCAATTCTTGCATTTGCTGTATGGCACGCAGCCCCGCCTTGTTGAAACCAAATGTTGTCAAGATCAACTTCTTCCAATTTTGGCCATAAAAAGTTGGTTAGCATCGATCTATACCGATCTCCATTGACAGTAACGGTGTTACCAGCTTCATTTCGAAAGAAGTACGGAGCGATGATTCCACCAGACCAAAAACCACACCAAACTGTCAATTTAGGTGAATGTAATGGGGTTTCTTGAATAATTTGTGGATTTTCTTCGCACCAGAATCGACAGTTTTGTTTATTTACCGCACCACTCAGATAAAAGTAAGCCTCATCGGAGAAGATGATTTTCTTAAAAAAATCGTTATCGTTTTCAAGTTGTTCCAAGGCAAAATCAGCAAATTCACGACGTTTACGGTGGTCCAATGGCTTCAGTTCTTGAGTGAGAACAATTTTATACAGATGCAAACCCAAATCCTTTTTCAAAATCCGCCAGGTTATGGTTTGAGACAGTCCCAATTGTTGAGAACGTCTTGGAATCGACAAATTGCGGTCTTTAGCAACACCTGCCTGAACGGCAGCAATATTTGCATTACTTAGAGCGGTTCTTTGTCTTATTGGCACTTTAACATTAAAGTAAGTTTAAGAAAATGTACGCTCAAAATATTTAACAATTCGACGAATACCGAGCACACTTGGATGATTATTACGACCATAAAATGGAAAAAGCGCACGAAAAGTTGCAATTGGAGAACGATTATTTTGATAATAAAACTGAATAATTTGTAAACGTTGTTCTTGCGTATATCTCTCCATAAATAAATTGTAAACACTACTGAATACAATGAAAAATAAATGACAGATCATGACATATTACAAATGGCCGAAACGTCACTTCAAAATCATATCATCCCTACTGGAAAACCTTTTACTAGGTCAGGTTAAATGTGTAAAATTGTACATCAATACCATTGTATTGGCATAATTTTTGTTTTCAAAACACATTTTTTTCATAATCAAGTTATAGTATATCCAGTGTATCGCCTAGTTTGGTAGTGTGCATAGCTGCAAAGGACATTAGGTGATGGCTGTTATCTCTTTAAACTGACGAGGGTATATCGAAGATAGGTAAGCGCATATAAGATGTGGCAAAGCCCTATTAGATTATCTGTTGCGAAAATATGAGATGGATTTAGGGGTGGAGTCATGCAAAAAAAAATACAACGAATTTATTTTTATCTCGGAGCAAATACATTTATTTCACTTATGTAGTGATTATTTAACTTTATTTATTTATTTGTATGTTAATGCAAATTATTAAAAATAGTGACATAGTTTCAGTGATATTAAAAAAAAGCTAGTTACAAAGCTGTTAGGGGGCTACGATGGCTCGTGAGTTGAGCTCCTGCTTACGGGCGTCGTGGACTCAGGGTTCGAATCCCATCCGGGCGTTCACTTTTTCGCAACGAAAAATTGGTGTGCGAGTCCATGGATGTTTAGTGAATCGCCCATTCATTATAAATGATTATTATATACAAATTATCGGTTGTGGCAGAATGCCCTAGTTGGCTACGTCAATTCCCAAATCATCCACGCTTCCTCAACCCGCATTTCTGTCAAACATCCTTCCTTTAAAAAAAAAACAAAGCTGTTAGAAATATTGCTATAGTTTCAGAATTAATAAAAAGATTGCTGCACCTTAACAGCTATTAATTAAACATGTTGCTACAGTTTTAGAGTTATATAAAATATTGCTATAGCTTCAGGGGTTAATAATGTATTTTTTCTAGTTATAGTATATTACATAACAAGAGTTGTAAATAGCAAATTACGCGCAAGTGAAAAAATTGCGTACGAGCTCGTAGCGGCGAGTAACGCAATTTCACGAGCGCGTAATTGCTTTACAACTCGCGTTATGTAGTATACTTTCTCTACGACCACACTCACCGTAATTTATATTTGATTCTCCAGTCCATAAACGTTCCTTAAACATTTTTGTATCTCGAGGCTTATTAGGGAGAAACTTGTTGGCCGCTTATTTAATCATTTTCTTATTGCTGTTACTGGAATTATTTATCTTGCAAGAATTGAAAAGAGTTTCATTAACAATGGTTACATACCTCATTATTTGGTACTTACTTCTAGATTTCCTTATATTTAAATGATAATGTACGGAATAGCGAAGTGACAGCTTCGGTGTGCGTGTTGTGACGTTTAACAATCACGGACTACTATATTTAATAACAACGAACAAACGCGCAACTCTCAAACAATAAAAAAATCGTAAACGAGACGCACATGTGTGTTATGGTAACACGCGCGTACCTTTCATTTACAAGCGGGCTGTAACATACGTGGGTGTTTTGGTGTATTTACGCAGTCGGCGCATTGTACGATAATGGGCATTTACAGTAGTGGTCGTAGATAAAAGAATGTTTTTGCTGAGAAAGTTGTTGTCTTTAACTGTGGAGACAATTAAACTCTTTCACCATGGGTAACTAACCAATGAGACAACGAGATTTGACTTTGCTCCACGGGTAGTGTTTATCATTACTATGATAATTATACGCAGGTTAATTTTTTTCTCAAAAATTAATTGACATTGACATTTGTCGTCGAATCTGTCACTTCAACTATCACATTTATTACTTCATTTTTTAGTATGATTAGAAAAATTCTATTCTTGAAATCGCGAGAACTCGCATGAATTACGTCATTTGCCTTCTGCTCGTGTTGCAAATTTCTCTTAAGAATAAAATAGAAATGATTATATTCCTCTAACTGAACCTAGAGGATGCTTCTATGAGTAAAATAATTGAAAACTGTCAATTTTTAACCCATGGTGCTTGGGGTCTTAAAATACCCCATGCGTTTAGTTAAGGGTTAAATTACGGCTCATACAGGATTGTCTCCAATAACTCACTTAAAAAATGGTGATGTAGCCATCATTGTACTTTTTCCGATTCGATGGCATTGTTGTATGTATACAGGGTTGGGCATATGTGTCGGAACACCTGATTTCTAGCTAAAGGTCTGTTGTTTTCTTATTACTTTAAAAAGAAATGTGTATGGTTTTATTTATTCTATTCAATGACATATTTTGATTTTCTAAAGCTACCCTATGTTTCGAGATATGACGTCGTCGGCAGTTTCGAATAGCCCAACATGCCTAACCCTGTATATTTACACTTTCATGGTTTATTTTCAATTAAAATCATATTTTAAATGTACATCGAGCGTTTTGTTGAATAGGATGATACTCACGTTTAAAACGTCAAAATTATGAAAGATGAAAATAATTATATAATGATCGGTTTACTCAAAAACCAAAGAGGTTTATAATAGTTCATTTTGGCAATCTGTGCAAATATTAAAAACATAAATTTGCTGTAACTATTATCGTTTCATAATTATAAACCAAAAATGAAAAAATAATAATAAATTTCTTTCTCGAATAATTTAATGAAAAATATTTTCAAACAAAAGATTTCGTTGTTATCTTCAATACATGTTTAAATATTTTTGTGATATTTTTCATATTTAAAAAAATATTGGGAAAAAAAACAAAAAACAGTAAGGTAAACACCAGTGTTGCCATACGTACGGTAATTACCGTACTTGTACGGTATTCTGAGCGAAAGTACGGTATACGGTCCAAATGTTAAAACCGTACACAAATGTACGGTAATTTTCACCCTGTATAAAAGTATTTTTACCGCGTTTTTAATTCGACAAATTTATCGCGCGGTAGCAATGGCCGCTCTATTAAGAGCGTTGGTAGTAGTGGAGAAAATAGAATTGTGAGAAGTACAACAACTATCATTTGCAAATTCGCCAATTTCTCTCCGAGTTATGATTTTTTTAATTTTTTTTTTGTAAGTTGAACAAATTTAGAGAATATAAATACTCAAATGCTCTAAATTTTTAATATATCCACAAGATTTAACATAAATTTCGATTTTTGAGTTATACATTTTTTTAAATGAATTTATAAGTGGTCAAATATTTTTACAAGGAAAAACTAGAAAAAAAATCATATCGATATGATTGAATTCCTTAAAAACTCTGATGAAATCATAATACATTTACCTTTAAAATTAACCTTGATTTTTGAAATTGAGTCGATTTTTGCGCGAGTTATTAATTTTTGAAAATTAATATTTTGGCTAAAAAATAAATACTGATATAATACTAATTCCTCAAAAATGTTGATATCTTTACAAACCATTTACCTTTAAAACTAACTCTGCCAATTTCTTGCGTGTTATGAATTTTTGAAAATTGGTCGAAATAGAAAAATAAAATAATATCAAAATGATTGAATTCTTTAAAAAGTCTGATACTATCATAACACATTTATGTACCTTCAGTAAAAACTTTTTATTTTTTGAAAATGTGTTCTTTTTTGGGCTTTAAATTGTCGTTTTTGGCAGTTGAAATTGTCATTTTTGGCAGTTAAAAATTGTCATTTTTATCAGTTAAAAATGGTCGTTGCCGACACTTGAAAATTTGCCTTTTTTATAGTTGAAAATTGTCATTTTTGGCAGCTTAAAATGGTCGTTTCCGACACTTGAAAATTGGCCTTTTTGGCGGTTGAAAACTGGCCTTTTGCCAGTTGAAAATTGTCATTTTTAGCAGTTGAAAATTGTCATTTTTTGGCAGTTAAAAATTGTCACTTTTGGCAGTTAAAAATTGTCACTTTTGCAGTTAAAAATGGTCGTTGCCGACACTTGAAAATTCGCCTTTTTGGCAGTTAAAAATTGTCATTTTTGGCAGTCAAAAATGGTCATTTCCTACACTTGATTTATTACATGATATGCTAGAATTTATCAAAAATAAAAAATAAATGTATACTCACAAAACTTCTGAATTATCTTTAATTTTTGAAAATGCGTGAGTGATAAATGTTTAAAAATGATGTTTTTTAATTTGTCGAATATTTGAACAAAGAAAAAATAGAAAAAAAATACTGATATGATTGAATTCCTTAAAACGTTTAATGCAGTCACAATATATTTACCTTTAAAATTAACTTTGAGTTTTGGTCTATTTTCAATTGAAATCATATTTTAAATGTATATCGAGCGTTGTGTAAACTCGGATGAAACTGACGTTTAAAACGTCAAAATCATGAAAGATGGATAAATTATACTTCAAATTCAAAAACTCAGTTTACTCAAAAACTAAACGGAGTTCGAAAAAAACTTATTCTTTATAAGTTGTTCATTTTAGTATTCTCTACAATTGTTATTAATATAAATTTGCTGTAACTATTATCGTTGTATAATTATAAACCAAAAATTAAAAAAAATAATTAATTTTTTTCTCGAATAAAAATGATTTTATGAAAAAAAATTTCAAGCAAAAGATTTTCATTTCTTTGTTGTCTTTAAAGTTTGTTCAAATGTTTTTGTGATATTTTTCATATTTAAGAAAATATTGACAAAAAACAAAAAACAGTTAAGGTAAACGCCCACTTCCGGTATACAAAATTTTACCAAAAGCTTTTCTGTTCTTCAGATTATCAAATAAGACGGATGTCCAAAGTTTGATATCAATTGCTCTATTAGTTTTTGAGATACAGCGCGCACAGACGGACACACACACACACACACACACACACACACACACACACACACACACACACACACACGCACACGCACACGCACACGCACACGCACACGCACACGCACACGCACACGCACACGCACACGCACACGCACACGCATTTTTTTTCCAGAAATTGTTGAAATGGCATCTAGGGACCCTAAAACGGATATTTCCGTAAAAAAAAATTTTGAAAAAAAAATCACGATCACAATACTTTCTCGTACTTCGTAACGGAGAAAGTAAAAAAACATGAAAGTATAAATGTAAATAACTATTATACCATCAAATCGGAGATTTAGATGATAGCCACATCACCATTTTTTAACTCGAATTGATAGACCACTTTTGCGATGTTAGGAACAAATCTAACTAAATCGTTGAAGGAATTTTAAAGAATTGTCACGTTCTAACGGTTCTATAATTTACTTTCGCGTTAAGACGAACGGGACCACAAATCACGATTTACAAATTAACTTTATTACTAGTAAATACATTTTTTTCACTTACCAACACGCAGATATTTTACAGGACCTTAAAAGGCTTGGTTTACAGTTTACTAGAACTAAATCGAGCCACAGCATCCGGTTATAACGTTAAACGACCGTCCATGTTTATACATTAGAACTTCCTTATGATGATCTAAAAAACAAATAGATACTGAGTGGACAGTAAAAAGTAACGTTTAATCGGATTCTTCTGGTCTTACGAGTTTATGTTTACTTAGGACCATTTAGTTCTTCGCGGTGCGACAGCCCTAAATGATCGGGCACGGGTTAACCACAAGAAGGCCACTTATCCTCGTAAATCCCATTGACCGTCCGAGGAGAGATAAATGACGTCCATAAAAGTAAATGGAGAGAAGGACCGGTAGGTCCACTTGACGCCCAGACATTCGCAGTTCATCTTCGAGAATTGTAAATTCGAAATGGGGTGGAAACGGGGCTGGGATTGTTAAGTCTGAAGTGCAATAGAACCTTGTTGCAGTAATAACAACATCGTAAAATTTCAATATAAACTCATGTATCTTTTTAAACCAGTTATTATTAAATGTTTAGCCGGTCCAAAGGTGGAGTCGTTGCGAGGCAAAAAGAGGCTGTGCCTTGTAATGCAAACTAAAAAATAACATATGATAATTTTTCATTCAGCGCACTTACATATGAAAAAAAAACTGGAGGTAGGTTAGAGAGGGTTGTTTTTATGTGAACTCCCTGAGACAATAATGTTTAAAGCTAATTTGCTCGGGTTTAAAACGCTTCGATTAATTGTGCCTAAGAATATTTTGACAGGAAACCTGTTGATGTATGTAATAATAATAAATAAAGTATTTACAATTATTATTAAATATATTTTTTTTTAATTAAAAGATTTTTTAAAACTTTATTCTACCATATATTGAATAATTGTGACTATTTTTTCGACAATACACTTATCATTGTCAAACAAAAAAAATGTCGAAATTATTTAAAACATAGTTGTATAACAAAGTTTTGAAAAATGTTTATGAGAACCTAATCCAAGAAAGAACAGGGTTTGAAATTTGACTCGGACAATTCCTCAAACGGTACTGATTTTCTAGTTTAAAAAGAAACACGTTACAAATACAGATAATTTATTACCCAAGAATCCATTCTTGAACGAACCTCGATCGTTCTAATGATATTCAAATTACGATTTGTTGAATTTTCTTGTAATGTATGGTACTCTAATGAGCAACCCTTTTTTGGACCGGGTCCGCTTAAAGGGTGACCGCTGACCACCAGACTAATAAATAGATAAACTCTATTTGAATAGTTGCCAGTCTAGTCTGGATGTATCGAATGTTTTATGGGGCGAGTCTTTTATCCCCAGCAACCATTACGAATGCGTGGATCACTTATTCATGGTGGGGTTGTAATTTTGTAATTTATTTTATCTAATTGAATTTTCATCACCGGTCAATTTTGGATGAAGAATTGAGGGTGTATATAATGTGTAAATATCATTCAATTGATACGCGACATAATTTTAATGTATGATGTTTCTAATTTGATTTATTTTTGTTTCAGGTATGTACTGTCTGAAGTTACCCCTCTCAAATGTAATGGTGAGTTCTCCAGTAAATAATCTGTTATTTATTTAAGTGTAAAATCATGAATATTTTTTTTAGCAAATTATGTTTGCCCTTAAAACATTTTAATCTTAATATGTGTATTTAAGGAATAATGAAATACCAATATCTCATTGATTGAACGCAGACAACATTTAGTAGTCTTTTCGAATCATTCAAATATATGAATTACTTACATTAATTATAAACTGGTTTCTTTTAAACAAAAATCTCCGACAAACATTTTCAGAAAGTGGTCGGAATTGTGTCGGGGAACCTCAAAATGACTATTTAAATTTAAACAAAATTGGAACATTTTCATAAAAACAATGCTTTCCCATACTCTTAATGGAGAAAGTAAAATGAAAATTTCCATGTATTATCACCGAATACATAACCGTTGGTGGCTGAATAGTTAACGCCAAAGCAAAAAAATTGAAAATTTGATAACTGGTTATGGTTTAGTTATATGTAGATTCATATGTATGAAAGTATGCAATTTTGTGTATGTATGCAAATATAACTTTACTTTTAGTCAGCATTTAGTTAATTCTAGAGTTAGTCTTGTATTATTATTTTCTATCATTCCATGTATAAAGGAGTTTCCATTTAATAAATAAATAAATATCAATCAGTATAATATAAATCACGACTACGTTCGAGAGCTAAAACATGACGAGTTGAATGAATTACAAATCCTCGAATTTTGATTTGTTAGTAAATAAATATATTTCAAATGCCGCTGCTGTTGGTTGACGCATTCTGCTGCAGCGCCGCACAGTGGTCCGAAAAGGCAATTTGCTGCTCAAAATCAAATATCTTTTGTACCATTGGTTGTATTAATATGAAAATTGGGATGCATAATTTTGAATTAATTCTTCATTAGGGGGGTAAGTGCTTTTCGCCAGAGTTAGACCAGAATGGTCTAATAGAAAATGATAATCGCCACACCTGAAAGGGTCCCCCTGGTTAAGATAAGCGAAATGCCCCCAGATTCGGAATTTCTGATTAGCCAAATAACGTTGTATCTTGAGGTAATAATTATCCGCGGACATGGTTTATAAGATCCCCCCCCCCCCCTCCCCTCACCCCACTTGGGGCCGAAAAGGGTTATTTTTTGTTTTAATTTTTTATCTGACGATGTGTTTAATGCAAATTTCTGAAAAAAATCATCAAGGTAGGTTATCAAGAGGCCTATCAATAGAATTTTTTTCAAGGTGATCCAAGGTCATTTGGGGTCTCAAAAAAATATTAAAAAACTAATTTTTAATTTTTTGAGGTAGAAAGCATTGAGGTGCACGCCGTTTTTTTTCACTATTTTATAAGAGGCGATTAATTTTATCTTTTTTTGAGACACCATATAAACCATGTCCGCGGATAATTCTTACTTCAAGATACAACATTATTTGGATAATTAGGAATTCCGAATCTGGGGGCATTTCGCCTATCTTAACCGGGGGGACCCTTTTACCGAGTATGTAAATTTGTTTGTACACGCCTCCAGGGTTGATACAAAATGTTTCATGTAGGTGGCGTTCATTACAACGGCGAAAATGAAGCAAAGTGTTTGTAGAGGTGCAGCTTAGTTTTTTGCAGAGAAAAGCTCCAGATATCCATCCAATATTGGTAATTTTCAGGATAAATTATACAGTTTGTCTGATGATTAAAAAAAATCAAATTCTATAGTCGAATAGTTTAACCCTTTCTCTCCAAGTGTGCAAAATATCATTTCTTAATATTTGATATTAACTTCAGAATTATGTATATGCTGACCATCAAAAATGCAAAATGTTTGTCAAATTACGTGTTAAGAATTAATTACGTGTTAAGAATTATTAATACTTTTGACGTAGTCCTCTATTAACGTCATCTTATGTCGAGCGATGAATTAGTGCGTTCACACGATCTCCGACCTTGGTTTATGTTTTTGGCTAAAAAAGCAATATTATAGTAATTTTATTGGTGGATATACACAATATAAACATTCGTCCATATATTAGCAGCAGCATTCTTTTTAGCTTGAAAAATACTTTATAATTTTTTGAGCAGTAAATTGCCTTTTTGGAATCAGAAAACGAAAATTTAAAAACAAAATGGCGGATCCAATATGGCAGACAAAACATTCAAAAATTGTTATATTTTCATAATAGGGATTTTCAAGGTCGCTGATTAAATGTATGTAATTATAAATTTGAATACCAAAATGGTGAATCGAATACAGCTGATAAAAATTATCGAAATTTCGGATATAGGTAGTGGCGGATTTAGCACTTGAGAGGCTCCAGGCGCAATTCAATTTTAAGGCCCCCTCTAAATATTTTCACTACCTCTATGTGCATTCCACGCACCCGTTTTGTTTTTCTTAAGTACCATACCGGTGGTCCAAAAAAATAAAGACGTAGACAAATAACATTAAAAAATAACCAATATAAAATTATAACTGCAAATGTTGCAAACTGCAGATTGTAAATATTATAAAAATTGAGTGATTCAATGATTTAATAAGCAAAAGTGTTAAAACAAAAAAATCTAATAGGTCATGATATAAAAATAAAATAATAACAATTTTTAAATTTACTACTGAATTGTATTTTATAAAGTCGGCATAAAAAGGGTGCAAATAGTCTTAAATAATTGTATTTTTAATAAAAATTAATATCGATTTTTTTTAAACTAATACCATTTATAAGAAATATATTTCTTATAAGTACAGACTAAGAAATTGGTTTAATCAAATAGTATTTTCTAGGCGGAAACGAAAGGTTCCTATCCCTCCCCGTTTAGAACACAATCGAGGATTTTGCAAGTATGAGTAAATTATTGTTTTTGGGAGTTAAACATTGTTTCTTTTTTGTTCTGTAGAAAATTGTCTTTTTTGCAATTTTGTTCTGTAGAAAATTGTCTTTTTTGCAATTTTGGACAGTTAAAACTTGTAATTTTAGGCAGGAAAAATAGTCTTTTGGCGCTTAAAAATGGTCACTCTTTTCATTTGAAAATTGCCGTTTTTAGACAGTTGAAAATTGTCTTTTTTTGGCAATTTTGGTCATTTTAAAATTGTCATGTTCGGCAGTAAATATTGACATTTTTTGTAGTTCAAAAGTATTATTTTTGACAGTTGAAAATACCTTTGAACAGCTAGAAATGTCAATATTTGCTGCCAAAAATAACAGCTTTGACAATTGAAAATTGTCTTTTGGCAATTTTAGACAGTTGCCATTTTAGGCAGTAAAAATTGTTATTTTTGGCAGTTGAATATTATCATTTTTGGGCAGCTGAAACTTGCCATTTTGAATATGATTTATTTTTATTTTTGACTGCTGTAAATTGTCATAATTGGAAGTTGAAATTTGTCATTTATCGCAGTTAGAAATTTTCATTTTGTCAGTTAAAATGGTCACTTGGCACTTGAAAATTTTCTTTTTCGCTAGTTAAAAATTGCCATTTTGATAATGCCTGCTATTGACAGATGAATAATATCATTTTTTGAAACTCAAAATTGTCGTTTTTTTCACAATTGAAAATGATCATTTTTGTCAGTTGAAATGACCATTCACATTTTTATTGGTCACATTGTTCATTTTCAGCATTAGACAATTTAATTAAAATACATAGTCAATTTTGATTGTTTTTAATAGTCATTTTTGACAGTTGGAAAAAATGTCATTTTTGACTGTTTTAAAAATGTAATTTTTATCACTTGGAAATTTTCAATTTTGGCAGGTAAAATGGTCTTGTGGCACATGAAAATGATCACTTTTCTCAATTGAAAATGATCAATTTAGGGAGTTGAAAATTGTTTCTTTTTTGGCCGAAAATGGTAATTTTTGGACAGTTGAAAATTGTCATTTTTGGCAGTAAACATTGTCGTTATTGGAAGTTCTGTACACTCATTTTTGGAATGTGAAAATTATCAATTTTTACAGTTGATATTTGTCATTATTGGCAGTTGAAAATGACCATGATCAAAAAATTGGTTCTTTGTCTGTTAAAATAGTCTATTTTCAAATTGTTTTTTTTGACAAAAATGGTAATTTTTGATATTTTTGGCAGTAAACATTGTCATTATAGGCAGTTAAAAATAGTCATTTTTGGAATATGAAAATTTTCGATTTTGACAGTTGATAATTTCCATTATTGTTGAAAATTATCATATTTAGTACTTGGAAAGTGTTATTTTTGTCTGTTAATATAGTCATTTATGACACTTGAAAATGGTTCTTTTCTGTAGCTGGAAAATGGTCATTTTTCAGTTGAAAATGATCATTTTTGGCAGAAAAAAAATGTCTGTTTCGGCAGTCAAAATCGTCGATTTTTGCGTTTGAAAAATGTCATTTTTGGCAGTTGAAAATGATCAATTCTAATCGTTTTTAGCAGTTGAAAATTGTTATTTGTGTCACTTGAAAATCGTCAATTTTGGTAGTTGAAATTGTTATTGTTGATACTTGAAAATTGTCTTTTTCAGTAGCTGGAATTTCTTGTCCTTTGACAGACGATTTTATTTATAGAAACTCTAGGTTGTCCTTAAAGGATTGGAGGGTAGAACAGGGCCCACCCACCACCCTATTTAATTTGCATTTTTCTCACAATAGTATATTATTACTGTACTTTTTCGCATCATATTAAATAATTAAAAAGTTTTTTTCTGTTTGTATTAAATGATAACGAATAATTTTTCTATTTCTATTTTCAGTTCGCTGACAAAAAACGAATCGTAACCATAGTAACAACTAAACTGTTGGGCAATGAAACCGCTATCATTTGATTGGTCGTCGCCTGTTGGGCAATGAAACCGCTATCATTTGTTTGGATGTCACCTGTGGAGAAAATTATTCTACCGAATAATGGACAACTTTCTTAATCAAAAACGATTTAACAACGTTTATATTATTTAATAAGATGCGAAAAAAGCTATTTCTTCATCACTTAAAATCTGACTAAGAAATTAGTTTAATCAAATAATAGGTTATAAGTGAAAATGAAAGGCGGTGGGTGGGACCTAGGTCACCCTCCCACCATAGAACAGAAGCGAGTGTTTTACAAGTGTAAATTAATTGATAAGAAAATAATTTGACGGTTTTCTGATCCTTTGCAAACGTTTTCATTTATGGAAACTCTGAGGACTATTCAAAAGGTTGGAGGGTGCGACAGGGCCCACCCGCCACCCTCTTTTTTTATTTAGTTTTTTCCCAGAAACGCTCTTTCTGTACGCTTTTGAAATTATTACATTCCTCGTGATTAAAAATTAGATTTATCAAACAGTGTTTTCTATGTTAGGTTTAAGTGGAAATGAAGGGCTGTGGGTGGGCCGTATCCCACACTTTAATTTTCAGAACAGCGAGGGTTTCACGAGTGTAAATTAATTGATTAATCGTTGAAATTTCGAATTCGAAACAATACAATTAAAGGTCATATTTATTTTCGAATCTATTATGTATTTACCCAAGGAGTCAGAGACATTATCATACGAATTTCAAAAATCTGGCCATGCCTTTAAGAGCTATCATAAAACGAAAACAATTGAAGGTCAAATTTCAGATTTTTTTTACCCTGTCCAAATTCAATTCAATGGTTGCAATCCATTGACAGAAGAATTTTCAAAATAGATTGGAGCTGCCCATAATAAGCGTAATTTGAATTATTAAATACTTAAAATGTTTTTAATGAAATTTCGAACATAGGGTTTCTGAGGTTGTTGAGTGAGAATATGAACCTGAAAATTAAAAAAAAAAAATTGCAGATCTAATATATTACAAGTACTGTGAAACTGATGAAGGATCAGTTATTTTTCATATACAATTCAATATAAAATATACAGTATGTTTTTTAAATTGTGGGCCATAGTATTTTGCATGTTAAAAATTATACCTTGTGTAAATGTATATTTTATCATATAATTTTAAAGCAAACTTTAGTTAGTAATATAAATCCATTATTTTTCTACATGATGTGCTTAATTAGAATAATTTAAACATGTTTTATTCCTTTAAAAAGAGCTTTTGCTCGGAACCGAACGATCGGGATACGCTGCAGAAAAGCTGTCAACTATTTCCATAAAATAAAAATTCCCCGACTTATTGCAAAAAAATACAACTATTTCCCTGCTGGACAAACCTCTTATAATTGCCGTTACAAATTCCACCCGTTCTTCAACAGTATAAACAAACATTTTCTGGTATAAATTCGTTTGATTTCTTACTTCACTAATTAATCTGACATTTCGGAAATTCAAGGTACTTTGATTATTTTTGCTCAGTTATTTATATTAAATAATTTCATTTTTTAATGAAATAAAACATGTTTAAGTTATTCTAATGCAGCTCATCATGTAGAAAAATTATTTATTTATTACTAACTAAAATTTCCTTCAAAATTTTATCATAAAATATGCATTAAAACAAGGTATAATTTTTAGCATGTAAGATCATATCGGGTGTGTATAAATTGGCGGATAATCTACACGTGACGATATTCTTTCAAAAATTCTAAGCAGTCTATCTTAATTCTAAAATGTTGTACCATGCTTCCTGGGTCTTCACGAGGTCGTCAAAGTTTGAACATCTAGTCGTTAAATATGCGTTATTATTCGTTAATAACTGTGTTATTTTCGTTTTGTTTTGTTCAATTACAATGGATTTTACTATTTACTCATAATCTGTTTTACCATGCATCTGTAAATAAACCCCGCTCTATCTATCTATTACCTTCTACTCTGAACCATGAGATTATTGATAAACAGGGCTCGTGAATGCTATGTTGCCAAATGTACAATTCTTTTAAATGGCTCCTGATGGCCTATGAGGCATGGTAGAACATTTTTTCATCGACGTTTTCTATTCAGAATTTTAGGAAGAACATCGCCACGTGTAGATTATCCGCCAATTTATACACACCCGATATGGCCCACGATAAAAAAAAACATACTGTATAAACATATTTATTAAGAAAAAACACTATATCCAAAATTTCTTTAAAAAATGACAATTTTTATAATTTTTGTTGGCCATATTGAATCCGCCATTTTGTTTTTCAAATTTTTCAAATTTCAGATTCTTAATCAGCGACCTCAAAAACACCAAATATAATACTTTGCATACATTTCCAATAACGCCGTAATATTTCTGCAACATTTTTGACATTTTGAACCTCTGTGCTATGGTGACATAAAGGCTATGTAAAAAGAGCAGCTGCAGTTTGCTGCAGATAAATCAAACAAGTTAGCGTTCTACAGGCTCTAAGCGACAAATTTTGATATATTATGTGTAAGGGTTGGTGGGGGAAAGTAGTTGAAAGTTTCTAAAACAAATAAATAAAATCGAAAATTTTAATATTGTTTTGGGTTTTTGTGGATGTCACACAATTTGTGTATATCGTTTAAAAAATGAGTGAAATTAAAGTACATATCTTCTTCTTCGAATTCCATTGCGAAACAATTGCAAAAAATCAAAGATACTAGAGAGAAATAATTAGGTTGCTCAGGTTGCATTAATAGCACAATTGTGTACTAGCGACGAACTATCACTTCTGATGCCTAAAAATAATTTTATTTTATAGATTTGATTTTTATACCTACATTAAGTAAGAGTATTTATCAAGTAGTCAGCAAAGTTATATGCAATAAAGTTGACATAAATATTTTAGAATTATAACCGCTGGGGAAACCACTGTGCACTTTGCCCCAGACCAGCGATTGCGATAGTAAAGCAACGTTGGTTCGGGTCTGTTTTTCACTTTTTTATTTAATACTCCAACATTTCGCTTGCAATTTTTAGAGATTGGACTACTTACTATTTATTATTATCTTTATTGTATTTGTATACAAAAGGTTCAAGAATTAAATTAAAATATTCGTAAACTTCGCAAATATTAAGTGAGGAATTCATAAGAAAAGTGTTACTACAACAGTCCTTTATATCATCTGTTGTAGCGAATTTTATGTCTTAGCGGACCCTTCATTCGAAGATGGTAATATTCGATATAAATTTTATCAACATTTAGATACTTTATAAATTTATGTTATATAAATTCTTTATACTTTGACAAAATATAAGCTCTTTTTATTATTCCCGGATCTAAAAATTTCAAATATTTCAGTATAAATATATTCCCACTGGTCCTGTAAATGACAATGCTAGTATTTCGTTCTCTTAAAAAAGTTAATTCGGCATTCATAACTTCCTAATTTATTTTTCATACTTGAAAATACCTTTTGATTAGATTTTAGAAAAGGAAACACGCGTGACGGAGGGACGCATCCTTACCCATAAACAACCACACCTTTTTAAGTTCCATAAAAAAACACATTTCAGCTTATTCGAATATATTTAAAAAAAACGCATAAAACCTTTTTTAGTAACGCGTACGAACTAGCACAAAACCTTGAATAATCGGAAGGGATAACTTCCCAAAAATACGGCGAAAGGAAGATACACTTGGTAAGTAGCGTAGCTGTGATGATCCTATTGTGTGGACCGAAACAAGCGGTGCGGAAACTAGTTTACCGCACATAAATCATAGTTAATATTTAAACAGATGTACTTGCTTTTGAAATATATATGTTTGCGTTGTCTGAATTTTTCAGAATCCTGGAAATGGGGAGAGAGATCGGGCACAATTGTGCACGGTTTGCTATTTAGCATGTGAAATATTCATTTGTGTGCGGCCCACTTGAGAATATAAGTATTCTCCTGTGGAAGTTTCTTTCAATATTTATCATCCGGGACAAATGCATGTTTTCATTACATTCTTTCACACAATTTTTATTTTAAGTTTCCAATTATTATTACCGACTTGTTTCTAGAAATACAGATAGTTTCAAGTTAATGCTGTAATTATTAATTAATATTACAATTAAATAAATTTAATCAAATGAAATATGGCCTGAATATGTGAAAAGTCATATATTCAGGCTTTATTTCGTTTTATTAAATTTATTTAATGCTTCTGTAACAAGTGAGGTCGCCTTTAATTACATTTGCTATAATCGAAACTTTGAGAGCAAATGTTAAGGTCGCAGTTCATTTATGAAAATTATTTTCCTCATAGACTTTCATTCAGGCTCTTAAATAATATCGATGGATCCATATTGTTGGGAGATATTTTTCAATTGTCAGAATGAGGAAAACTCCTCATAGATCTGTTATATCAAAAAAATTTCAAAGGTAACATAAGCTCATTATTTATTCTATTAAAACTTGAGTACACCTATATTGAATTGTAGTGTATTAAAAGGGAGGGTATATCAATTTCCAGCATTGTTTTTGTAACGGATATCACGGTCAATTGTCTAGGATAGAAGGGTCGCGCTAAGACTAGTTAAAAACAAGACTTCATCAAGGCGAATAGTAAAATGCTCAGTGACCCTCGACTACATCGAGTAATCCCTAGATCCGCACCGGTACATTGTCCATCAAAATGCACTCGTCAACATTCTGACAGCTGTATGTAAGACGGTGTTTCTACAAACGTTACAAATACACCATTGTGTCCGATACTTTGTCCCTTCTCTTGCCGGTTGCAACTTTTCCATGCGCCATATCCTTGGCTATGAAGTCCACGAATGATTATTTTTTGACGGGCTGTCAGTCTCGATTATTATTCGTTTCCCACGTGCCGGCTACACCCCAATCCATTATATTATTCTTTATGATAATTTGTACGCCATGATTTCCTCGTTAAGGAAGCGCCGTGGCCCATTACCACAGGATCATCTTCATTTAGCATTTTATTTTGTAACAAACTGGGGGGCTGAGATTTTATTATCTTTATGGGTCGTATTCCGATTTACATTGCAAATATATGGGATGTATTTAAATTTGTGTTTGTACAATCCTTACTTTCCTAATTATTTCTTGAATCAATTTGCTCTCACACCGACTGTATAATGTTAACGTTTCTAGAAGAGTACATCGCCTGTCATACATATGCAGATGGGTATAGATGGGGTTTAATATCCAATAATGGGGACATTTATCTGAATAACAATTAGGTATTTGGCAATTGGCCACGGATCACGATATTCTTCTATTTGTGCTTGTTACTTTAGGGCAGGGGTGGGCAAATCTGTTGGCAGTCGGGCCACATTACGGATGATAATTTGACTGCGGGCCACATACATATTTTAAGTAAAGAGAATTTTAATTTTTTTTTTAATGAAGGACGTGGATGGAACTGCGGGTTAAGGAGAGTGAATGGAAATTTTGGCGTCGGCTACTGGATCATATGCTACCACCGTTGTTTGTATAGAATATTAGAAATTAAATGAATAAACGACAAATGATAGACAATTACAACGACCATCGTCACGAGCGAATATTCCGCGGCCACGAAATCTTTCGCCCGGGCTGGGATTCGAACCCACTCGGTACGAGATGCGGCGGGCAAATACTCGCGCTAAGTCAAGAGAATTATTGTATGAATTTGAAAAGCAATATTTTTAAACCAAAACGTGTATTTATTTAATTTAAAAGGAAAAAAATCGGAAGGAAAATTTTTAAACATTGATATCAGTAGACAGTATTACCGAGCATGCGAGGAGGTAAAGTTTACGTGAGCCAATTGAATTTAAGATGGTCACGGCGCAACACTCCTCGAGTGCTTGGTACAACTGTACAATGCTCAAATTAATTAAAATATTAAGAAATACATTCAAAAATTGTTTTGTTAATTTGATATTTTGCTAGTTCACATTATTAAGGATAGTAATATGAAATAGATATTAATTCTACAAAATAAAAACTAAGTTTAGATTCCGAATGTTCAAAACTCTTGACTAGTTTCGCCTTGTTAAAGCATCTTCAAGAGAATTTTAATGTAAATGTATTGACAGAAATATACACTCGGCGTCAAAAAAAGCGCCACTCGAAAAATCGCGAAAAAACTCGGGGTTTTCAGGGAAGTCAAAAACTTCTTAGATCGCAAAATTCCATCGAGTTTCGTGCGAAATTCGCCTAGTTATGGCCAAAAAGGCGCAAAATGTATTTTTTTTCAAAACTGCATAACTTCGCGCCAAATCATCGCATCGTCTTGAATTTTGGAGGAAATTGGAGGAAAATGATTGAACTTTATTACTATGCTGACCGATTGAGTCCACGATATTTTTTTTACACACGGTACAAGAAACCAAATTTGCACATTAAACTTCAAAAACATTTTTTTCCTTTAGGGGTGGCAGGGGGTGGAATCGTTTTAGCAACAAAACAATTCACATGATGTTGAAAAGAAAATTTGAAACTGTTCAGACTGCAAAAGTTCGTCGATTTTGGTGCAAAATTACTCAAGTTATGGCCAAAAAAGTGGAAAATGTAATTTTTTTTTCAAAAATTCAGAACCATGCTCCAAATCATCGAAACGACTCGAATTTTTAAGGCATTTGAAGGAAATTGATTAGGTTTTTCCGCCATTGTGGTGAAATTTCCCGCCGATTTTTTTTGCGCACGGTACAGCTTGTCAAAGTTGGACAATTTTTTACATAAAAGACATTTTTTGTCCATCGCGTTGTTACGGGGGGTGGGTTGGACTTGGGGTCAAAATCAACTACACATTCTTAAAGATAAAACTTGAATCTTTCCGAAACTGAATCATCGATTTTCGATCAAATTGAACCAAGTTACGACGGTTTGAAAAATCGACATTTTTCGCAATTTTTCGAGTGGCGCTTTTTTTCGACGCCGAGTGTACATAGCAACAGATTGGCATATACAGGGTGTTTCAAATTCGAGGCTCACCATGGGGATCTCGCTTATTAGAAGAGATATGTTTAAATTTGGCTCTTTTGCAGAATTTTATGCTGATTAATAATCGGTTGAAAAAAATTTATTAAAATATTTTGTTTTCGAGTTGTGTTTAGAAAACTGAAAAAACTGATTTTCTTTTTTTCTTTATACCTTCGTTATTTGAGGTAGTATTTAAAAACGGAAAAGACGTTCTTATAGCACTTTTTTTATTATCTAATAGATGGCATAAGATTTTTCTTTGTAACATGTTTCGCTTCTTTTGAACGATCATCAACTTTCTTATTTATTATGGACGCCTTATTTATTTTTTAGCGCATCCTAATGCTCATTTTTTTGTGATGACAAGAATATAACACAGCACATATTTAATTTTATAAATGAATAAATAATCGTTTAAAACATTTTTATTGACAATCAATGTTGGGCTTACTGAAAATCATCCGTGCCATGAAATTTAAAACAATTAGAAATCCGAATAACTCTGTTAAAATTATAATTCTTGTATATGTAACATATTTCTAATTCAGTAAACGGAAATACATTGGCTTGTCAAAAATATCTACAAATGTAACCCGAAAGAAGGCAACCCCTTGGAACAGTTTTTGTGTAAATATACAATTATTTTAGGCGATATAAAATAAATGTTCTTAAAAAATAAAATAATATATAAATCAATACAAATAACCATAATATCAATATGAAAATTATTAGTTAAAATTTATGTTTACATAAAAAAAAAACTGGTTTCATAAATGGAAAATTGAGCGCATTTTTAACATGGTTTATTTCCCTATAAACATTTCTTCTGGGAATCGTATTAAAAGCATTCATAATCCCATCTCTAAGGTGTTTAATATTCTTATAAGTATAAAATTAACTATATTTTTAGCAAAACGCCAAAAAGAAAAAATCAAGACGTTCAAATCGGGCCTATTAAATTTCCATCATAAATACCTGCCCAAAATTTACTCCAAAACGGCCTACCACTTAGGATTTGGCTTGGATTTTCTGGATAATGTTCATTATTGCGATGAAATACGCCACTATTTGTGAATTTGCATTCATCCGTTCAAATAATGTTTAAAAAAAATATCATCTTCATTACACTTTTGTAGCAACCAATTACAAAATGCGTCTTAAATTCACCAGGCCCAAGTATATGGCCCAAATAAATTTTGTATTGTTGTTTATAACAGAATTTATTTCAAATTCTCCGTACTTGCGTTGGCGGCCAATTTAATTCAGCTGCTACTTCGCAGCAAGAGGTGGATGGATTTTGATTTGAGTGAAATATGTTTTGTAAGTAAACGTAAAATTAATGAATTAAGATACATTTATTATTACTATTTCCAAAATATGATTGCGATCTGCTTGAGTAATTTTATTACCGTATGTTATACGACAATTTTTGAATTGTTTCTAATTCCATGGCACGGATGATTTTTAGTAAGCGCTACATAGATTGCCAATAAAAAAGTTTTAATCGATTATATGTTCATTTTTTTATATTAAATGTATGTTGTGTTATATTGTTGTCATTGCAAAGAAATTGAGCATTCAGATGTGATAAAGAATAAATATGGCTTCCGTAAGAAATAAGAAAGTTGATGATGGTTCATAATAAACGAAACATGTTACAACTATAAATCTTATGTGATCTATTAGATAATAAAAAGTGCAATAAGAACGTCTTTTCCGTTTTTAAATATCACCTCAAATAACGAAGATATAAAGAAGAAAAGAAAATAAGTTTTTTTAACATAACTCGAAAACAAAATATTTTAATTCATTTTTGTCAACGAATTAATAATCAGCATTAAATTATGCAAAAGTGCCGAATTTAAACATACCCTCTATCTCTTTTAATAAGCGAGATCCCCATGGTGAGCCTCGAATTTGAAACACCCTGTAAATACTAGGTGTAAAAAACGTATGCAAATGTGGATTAAGAGGGACATATTTTAAGATTAGTTCCGACATTTGTCTGTAAAAATCGGAAAAAAAAATACATAAAAAACCAATATTGGAACTTTATTTATGTTTTCCTAGTATAATCTGAAAAAGAAAAAGAAATTTTAAATATTAACGAAAATAATAATAATTCAAAATAATATAACACTGATTAGAATACAGCAAAGCACTCACAAACTAAATTAACGAAAAGTAATAATGAAAATAGCTACAAAATAAAAGAAAAGAAAATCCAGTCATTGAATTGTTTGAATAATGAAAATTAAAATAAAATTCTTGTAATTAAAAAAAAAGTGAGGACTATAATAAACCACTTTATATGTACTTTAACTTCAATTGCTTCAGACTTTCTTCTTCTGGAACTAATTACATAATATTGGTATAAATGACTTAATGTTGGACTGGATTCGATCCTACTTACTGAATAGAACCCAAGCTGTACGGGTGGGTAGTTTTATTTCGTCGGAAATATCCGTTTCTTTGGATGTACCTCAAGAGTCGCATCTTGGACCACAACTATTTAACATATTTATAAAAGATGTAGTCAATTGTTTTCATTATTCTGAATATCTTCCTTTCGCCGATATGAAAATATTTCAATTCATCGCGGACAGAACTCCTCTGACTTGCTGCAGCAGGATCTAGACCGGTTTGATGTCTGGTGTCAATTAATAGTATGCGGCTTAACATTGACAAATGTAGCGTAATTACTTTTTCTAAAAATGGTGATGTGGCCATCATGTTACTTTCTCCGACTTTATATTAACGTTTTCAGGGGTTTATTTTCAATTGAAATCATATTTTAAATGTACATCGAGCGTTGCGTAAACTCGGATGAAACTGACGTTTAAAACGTCAAAATCATAAAAGATGGAAAAATTATACTTCAAATTCAAAAACTCGGTTTACTCAAAAACTAACGAGATTTCGAAAAAAACTTATTCTTTAGAAGTTGTTCATTTTGGTATTTTCTACAATTATTATTCACATAAATTTGCTGTAACTACTATCGTTTCATAATTATAAACCAAAAATTAAAAACAATTAATAAATTTTTTTCTCGAATAAAAATGATTTTATGAAAAATATTTTCAAGGAAAAGATGTTCATTTCTTTGTTGTCTTCGATGTTTGTTTAAAAGTTTTTCGATATTTTTCATATTTAAGAAAATATTGATAAAAAACAAAAAACAGTCAAGGTAAACACCCACTTCCGGTATACGAAATTATACCAAAAGCTTTTCAGTTCTTCGGATTACGAAATAAGACGTATGTTCAAAGTTTCATATCAATTGCTTTATTAGTTTTTGAGATACAGCGCACACAGACAGACACACACACACACAGACAGACAGACACACACACACACACAGACACAAAAATTTTTTTTCCAGAAATTGTTGAAATGGCATCTAGGGACCCCAAAACGGATATTTCCGTAAAAAAAATTTTTGAAAAAAAAATCACGATCACAATACTTTCTCGTACTTCGTAACGGAGAAAGTAAAAAGTGAACATTATCGGATAGAGTGTATTTCCTCGCTAATAACTAGTATCCACTAGGTGGAACTTCCAAAGCAATATGAGCATTTTTATTGCTTCGAATAAAGCATTCTAACATATCAAACTTTTTATAGTTTTCGTATGCCATGTTTACACTTTCAGAAGAAAATCTGACAGAAAATTGGTTTGTTAAATAGAAAACAATTAATGTTCTATAAATAACTCAAGCCAACTAAGTCGAAAGTGAGAAAATATATTGAATGTTTCAAAAATAATAATTTTTAATAGATTATAATGAAATTACAGATACAACCCCCACATGCTATATATCGTCGAAAAGAGAAAAAAATAACCTAGTACAATAGGTCAAAGCCAACTATAGGTTGTATTTAAAAAAAACACAACTTATGTTATAACTTTCATTTTAATGAAGATATCGGAACAACATATAACTTTCATTATTGTCAAACGATAAATAACTGAGATATTTCAATATATCGAAAAAGGAAAAATTGGCTTTTTGGGGGCCTGCCCAAAGTGCCGAATCGGTATTTTGCCCAAAGTGCTGAATTTCATACTACCGACCATGCCCAAAGTGCCGAAGGACGCCAAGCGACATCGCATCGTTCGTAAATAAAGCGTCGGAGCCGAATGCGAATCGGCAGAATCGGCACTTTGGTCGTTTGCAGAACGTCATCGCATGCACCAAAATGCCTCATATATTTTTGTAATGTGCGAAAATAATTTTTGGTAATACAAGATTATCAATTGAAGGTAAATAGTTTCAGGCTTAGAGAATGTTTTTTTTTTTAATTTAAAATAAAACAAATTGTATTTTTGTTTTAAACGGTTTTTAAACGTATTATAACATAAATATTCGGCATTTTGGGCCTTACTCGTAGGTGCGTACGGGGACGTTGTGCCGAATCGGCGTGCATTCGACAGTTTGGGCCTTACTGATGGGTCGGTGCGAGGACAATGTGCCGAATGTCCAAACTGCCGATTCGCATTCGGTCCGACGCGACGTCGCATCGTTCGTCACGATGCTTGGTGTCATTCGGCACTTTGGGCATGATCGGTAGTATGAAGTTCGGCACCTTGGGCATTCGGCACTTTGGGCATTCGGCACTTTATCCCGGACCCCTTTTTGGCTAAAACTCGAAAACAAAAGAAGATAAATATATAATTTAGTTTTTACCATTGAATTTTTCTCGAAAAAAGAGATCGAGGATGCGTCATCCGTTTATCTCTATCTATTATAGTCATCGAGATCCCCTATACAAACATCGAACTTTGCCCACCCTGTACACGTGTATTCCCTTTTTTATAATTCTAACTTTACATATATATTAGTATTTGAATTTGGCATGGCCTTCCATAAATGAATAAATAAATAAAAAATATCTTTTTTTTATTAGCAAGATGCACGATTTTAACATTATATAAATTTGTTCTTCTAAAACATGATTGAATTTGTACTAGCATTTTTACCCAGTCGAAATGATCTGAAATAAATGTGATAAATAAAAATTGAAATAATTTATCAAAAAATAGAGACTACAAGCAGGGTTTTGCCTGTGTGAAGCAACCACTGTCACCACCTATTCGTAAACTCTTACCATCGCTACAAACTCTGTTCCTTAGTATTTATTCGACATCCGCAATTAATTTTAAAAAAATCTCTTCAGCAGAGTATTGAAGGTTAGGTTAAATTAACTCGAAGGGTAATAGTTGGGACTACTGTTCAGTCAGCAAAACATTAACCTAGGGTTATTACAAATTATCTGATTTAAGGGAAAATAGAGATACAATTTTTTCCCCTATGTCGCCTTCGAAGATAACATTCTCATCACTGTTTTTAGAGAAGAAAGTAACTGTTTGCAGCACTTGTGAGAAAACTAAACCCAATTCACCGCCACTTAGAAAAAAATGGTGATGTGGCCATCATGTTACTTTCTCCGACTTGATGGTATCATTTATATCTACGCTTTCATGCTTTATTTTCAATTTAAAGCATATTTTAAATGTACATCGAGCGTTTTGTAGACTCGGATGAAACTGACGATTAAAACGTCAAAATTAATTAATTTATGAAAAATGTTTTCAAGCAAAAGATGATCATTTCTTTGTTGTCTTCAAAGTTTGTTTAAATGTTTTTGTGAAATTTTTCATATTTAAGAAAATATTGGCAAAAAACAAAAAACAGTTAAGGTAAACGCCCACTTCCGGTGTACGAAATTTTACCAAAAGCTTTTCGGTTCTTCAGATTATCAAATAAGACGGATGTTTACAGTTTCATATCAATTGCTCTTTTAGTTTTTGAGATACAGCGCGCACAGACAGACACACAGACAAAAAAAAATCCAGAAATTCTTGAAATGACATCTAGGGATCCTAAAACGGAAATTTCCGTAAAAAAAAATTTGAAAAAAATCACGATCACAATACTTTCTCGTACTTCGTAACGAAGAAAGTAAAAATGGTGATGTGGCCATCATGTTACTTTCGCCGACTTGATGGTATCATTTATATTTACGCTTTCGCGGTTTATTTTCAATTTAAATCATATTTTAAATGTACATCGAATGTTGTAGACTCGGATGAATCTGACGTTTAAAACGTCAAAATTATGAAAGATGGAAAAATTATACTGCAAATTTAAAAGCTGAGTTTACTCAAAAACTAAAGAGATTTCGGAAAAAACTTATTCCTTATAAGTTGTTTATTTTGGAATTTTCTACAATTATTATTAAGATAAATTTGCTGTAATTATTATCGTTTCATAATTATAAACCAAAAATTAAAAAAAATATATATAATTTTTTTTCTCCAATAAAAATGATTTTATGAAAAATATTTTCAAACCAAAGATGTTCATTTCTTTGTTGTCTTCAATATTTATTTAAATATTTTTTTGATATTTTTCACATTTATAAAAATATTGGAAAAAATACAAAAAACAGTTAAGGTAAACACCCACTTCTGGTATACGAAATTTTACCAAAAGCTTTTCAGTTCTTCAGATTATCAAATAAGACTTATGTTCAAAGTTTTATATCATTTGCTTTATTAGTTTTTGAAACACAACACACCCAGACACACACAGCCACACACAGCCACACACAGCCACACACAGCCACACACAGCCACACACACACAGACACACACACGAAAACACATACACACACAGACACACACAGCCACACACAGCCACACACAGCCACACACAGCCACACACAGCCACACACGCACAGACACACACACGAAAACACATACACACACAGACACAAAAAAAAATTCCAGAAAGTGTTGAAATGTCATATAGGGACCCCAAAACGGATATTTAAGAAAGTAATAAATTGTTTGTTATTTTTCAGTTCCACGGCTACTCTGCTAAAAACTGCTGCCGTGATTTAGGCAAAATAATAATTCTATTAATTACAAAACCTCTGAATTACATTTAGGTACTGTAACTTCGGAAAAAATATTGTGCACAACTTGTTATTATATTAAAGTACCGGTGTGAACTTAGCGCCCAACTTTAAAAAAGTTGGACCTTTTTAACTTTGATCGATTGTATCTCGTTTGTATTTGTTAGTACTGTTATTAATTTCGTTTGTACCTCAAAGATAAAAAGTTATTAAACAATAAAGAAATGCGCCCAATTTTCATATATTCAAATTTGGTTTATGCCATTCGAAAGAAAATCGCCTGTACCTCTTTTTAAAATGTTGGCACCTTAAAGGAAGTACAGGCTTTTAAAAATTCTCAAGAGGCGATTTTGCCAATTTTAAGTTATCTCAAAGCGACCAAGTGGAATCGAAATAGAATCATTTGTACCCGTTTGTACCTCTTTTTAAGTTGTTTATTAATTGTCTTGTAACGGTGAAACCCTGACTGTTGTTGTTGCTGAACTATTTATAACAAATGGTCTAATTTACAGATAAAAAATACAACAGTAATATTTATGTTTCTTATACTTCACACCTCTTAAATCCTGACTGTTGTTCATTTTTACATCTTTTTCTCCTAATATTGAAATATTGTTAAGATTTGACTAACCGATGCCTGTAAGTAACGCAACAGGAAATAGATCTTTGTTTGTTTCGAAGAATTACAGTGCTAGGGTCTTTAAAAATGCTTGCTCTAGAAAAAGATACTCTCGAACGGTTAGATTTCGAAGATATTAGCGATCAATTTTGTAGAATTTTTTTTAGAAGCAACTCATATAAATGGGGGAATAATTTAAATTTTGCTTGGGCCCAGTAGAGAGTAGTCCGGCAATGCTCATAGTTCACATTATTACAAATATTAATGTAAAATTGCAACTTCTCTACAAGTGCCAAAATCTCAATGCAAGTTGCGCAGTGACCATATTAAATTTCAAGAGAGGGGGCGCCGAAAACTCATAATTATTCAACGAGGTCAGGCGAACGTAATGTAAATATAGACACAGAATCATCGCGAAATTATGATTTTTAATTCGGTGGTACAGCCACTCGTATGTTTGTTTATTATCGCGTTCTCTCCGAATACTTTGTCACTCTGCGTAAACTTTACCCCCAGGTGACGCGAGATTTTGGTTTTGCTGTAAGTCTAATTACAGTAAAACCAAAATCTAAAATCAATCAATGCTTAAAATTAAGAATTGTAAGCATTGATTGAAGTGGTTAACACGTATAACAAGTATATTCGTGGAATATCAGAGTAAATAAGCCTAAATGGGTTCTAGAAAGAAAAAAGAATCAAGTTTGGCTTACATGAATAGAACATTTTTCTGCAGCCGTTCCGAAAATTAAACTTTCGGTATGATTTATTAAATCGAAAATACCACTTTATATAAATCGTACCGAAAGTTGTCATTTTCGGGACGATTTTGTTTCACTTTCGGAACGATTTCTATACTTTCGGGACTCTTTTTGTTACTTTCGGGACGATTTTGCGTATATATGCAGGCGGCCTTGGCAAAAACATTAACTTCGTATTTAATTATGACAGCGCTTGTCATATAACCTTCGTGTATGTTTTTGCTTTTTTAACATAAAAAACGGCTGCAGAAAAAACATTATACGTTCCAAAAGTGATTTTAAGGGACTCGCAGGATTCTTGGAAACTTCCTACTAATCCCGTAAAATATCACAAAATATTGTAATAAAGAATCTCAATATTTAAAGTAGATTGTTCGAAACGTCCTTCTATTAGAATAGACTGACTTTAAGTTCTTCAATCAGGGTTAATTTGTCAAAGCTCAAAATAGAAAAATATTTATAAAATATAATAATTACATTCTTATTTGATTGGCATTTATCTATTCGTATATTTACAGAAGCTATTAAATGACTGGTTGTCCGCTAATAAAAGCACAATTATTAATAACAGAAGGGTCCATTACATAGAGATTTAGTTAATCGGATTATATTTTGCGGTTTGCTTGTAACTCCCCGGACCCGAATTATTATAAACGCATTTGCATGGAGCGCCCTTGAATATTATTAGTACAAGTAAATTACACACAACGAGAATCGCTTATGCCTTCCTTTGACCCTTTGATCTACTTTTCTCTCTATCTGAACGGAAAATCGCTTAGAATTTTAATCGATTCGGGGCTTCGGTAATACGTGGGTCTCAATAACACGTTTGCCCGCCTTCTCTTATGTCGGGCTCACTCCACGTCAAAATTGCTCTCCCAAAAAGGCCGCTCGTCAAAATAAGGAAGAATAATAATGAAAAGGGAGAGAGAGAGGGATATCTGGTTTGCGAGTGAATTCATTCGTGTGTGTCTAACCTTTGGCCCCCGAAATTCTTCCTCTTCCGGATCGTTCCTTTTATTCTTTTCATCTGGCGCGACTAGACTGTATAGATCCGTTGAGACATCTCCCTAGCTCCATTTTTTGGACAAGGGCCTAATCTAAACTGGGTCTGCGCCTCTCCCCTTCGACCCGAATCTACCTGGCGAACTTGTTGTTGCAGTCACACCTTGCCACCGTGCGAACCGCCCAAATCCACCGATGTTTCCGCGGCCGTATCGATTTCTCTCCTCAGATTATCAAGATTAACATTTCTGCTGGAATGATTGCACATTTCCATTAGCAGTAGTAAAATAAAATTGATTTATTCCAGTATGTTTTATTTAATAAGCAACAAATATGAAAAGTGTAAATTAATTCTATAAAATTCATTCAGAAATAATAAATATATGCACCGTTCCCTACCTCTGTCAAATCGCGCATTATTAGAAAAAGATTCGATTAATCAAGTACGCCATTGCGTGATTCAACAAAAATGTCATTTTCGTGTTTTTTTTTAACCACAAACGGTGGTGGCACAGATTTAGGCGGTTTACAAATTACTCCACAGCTAATTCTTTTTTTTTTGGGTTTCAATGGTGTAACATTTCGATATTCCACGGACACAATAAAAACCAGTTTTCATATTGATACCTTAAATAATCTCGCCAAGGGCACAAAGTGTTCAACGAGATTACACGGTCGGCTGAACTGTAATTTTCAACGGATGAATTTCACTTCCTACTTTTTTGTAACTTCCTGCATTGTATTTAACGGTAGTCGTGTTACAATTAACTCGAAAACTTGAAACGCTATTTTAATCTTGTAAAATATTGTGATGTGACGACGGAACTATTATCAATATGTCGCAGTGTCCAAAAAGGAAACTCATGGTGCTCTAGTCAATGCTAGATTTTCGAGATGCTTCTTGAAAATAAATCAAATCAAATAATAGTTTGTAATCAGTTGGCAGATAAATTAAGTAAAAATTTTACAAAATTTTCTATATAACAATCACAATCTTCTTCTTGATTAAGAATCTTACTTTAAAGTACTTTTTTTCCTGCAACATCAAAAATATTATCAACCGTAATACAATAAATTTTGAATAAGGTTAACTAATTAATTTTTGCAATATCTATAATTTTGTTCAATTCTGCGGTTTGTTTAATGAATTACCACGTAATATTCGTATTTTTTGTTTGATATATATATACCTATTTTTCATTAAATTGATTGATTGAAATAGATATTAATTTTACTAAATAAAACTCGGTAGGCGGAAAGACCTTTGGTCGATAGCCATTTAACAGGCTTACGATAGCATCAAATTAATTACGACAAAAAAAGGTTCCCCACGTGCCGGAAAAATGTAATGGTCGGGTGCTGACATTTTTATGATAATTATTACAACCGCAATCCCTACCCGGCGGCCTGCTCAGAGTAGATAAAATGAAATGGTCGCGGAACGGCCGGGCGCATGAATTCACTCAGCTCTCGCCGACGACGTCTAGGCAACACAACATACACGGAGGAACGGTTGTAGTTTATTGTATTGTAACGTTGTTTGCTTGCATTTCTTGAGGTTGTTTGTTGTATATTTTATTTGCACTACCGTCGTTACCCGATAAGGTCCAATTTAATTATCATTATGCCGCAGGATGAATCATGTACTCTTACAAATTCGATTAAACTAGTATCAATTGAGTAAAACCCTTGTATTTAATTGAACGTACAAGATAATGTGTTCTCAGGATTCCCATGATACCAAAAAATTGATTTAAAATGATTATTAATTAGTATTTTTTTATCTCCTCGGTGATGCTGCCGCATTTCTGACGACGAGGATCTCCATTTATCTTCATGTATTCCTTTTTTGTGTCCTTATTACTTCACCTACACCATTGTTCCCGTTGAGTCGGCGACTCCACATATCCCTCCGCCTGAAAAGAAGACGAGAAGGAACAGTATCGGGAAAACAAAAGGAGACGCGGTGAACAGTATGAGAAACGGTGTGTCAACCAGATATCTTTAAGATAGGTTTAGGGAGAGGTGCAAATGTCTGTGTGTGATGTGGATGTCGCCAGAGCATCTTCTACAGGACTAGGTTTTAGACGTTCTAACGAGACTGTATCCTCTTTGCCGTTAATGATAACGGTAAAAAAATTATCAACACTTGAAACGGTCCATCATAAACTGGTTGTATCGGATGTTTTGCCCAGCCCTTGCGCACGAACACGTGTGTACAACTCTCTAATTGCGTACGTACGAGCTGCATTTGACGAAACGAACAGCTGGCGGGCTGAGTGCCTGCATTCTGCCCCTCAGGTCATTGATAAATTTAGATCTTGAAGGTATGATTTTTGCCAAAGAATTTGGAAAAATAAAGTCGCCTGGCAAACGTAATGTTTTGCCATAGACGATCTCTGCAGTCGAAGCCGAAAGAGAGGTCTTGTATAGCGTTCGAATCCCTAACATAACGAGTGGGAGTTGTGGAACCCAGTTCTTCGGATCGCTGCTCATTCTTGGAAAGTCTTTAATTTGCTTATTTAAGCGCTCTACCAATCCGTTACATTGTGGATGGTAGGCGGTGGTGGGTTTGTGAACAATACCGAAGTTCCTGCAGAATTCTTTCCAGACGTTAGACTGGAACTGTCGACTTCGGTCTATAACAGACGAAGCTGGAGTTCCGAAGCGTGCTATCCAACAATCTAGAAATGCCTGAGCAACAGAATCTGCAGTTATTTCGGTCAAAGGAAACGCTTCTGGCCGCCGATAATGTCGAGGTGTATGTAATTTTGTTTCGCCGAAAACGCATTTATCGGGATTGATTTTGATTCCGTAAGATGTCAACCGTTCAAAAATTTGGTAGAGATGACTGACATGTTCTTTTTGGTTTTTGCTAAAGACCACAACGTCGTCCAGGTACGCGAAGCAGAATGGTATCTCAGGTAAAACTGATCAATAAAGCTTTGAAAGGTTTGAGCGGCATTTCTTAAGCCAAAACTCATCCTAGTATATTCGTACAATCTAAAGGGTGTCGTGATTGTCGTCTTTGGAATTCTTGAGAATTAATGGGAATTTGATGGTAACCCTTAACCCCTGTAATCGCGGCCCGGACGCCAAGAGCTATCTGATTTAGGCACCAGATGTAGTGGCGTATCCCATGGGCTAGAGGAGGGCCGGACCAAACCGAGTTTAAGCAGCGTGTGAAACTCTCTTTTTGCAATTTGGCATTTTTCAGGTGCTAGACGGCGTGGCCTACTGAAAACAGGGGGGCCAAAAGTTGTAACATAATGTCGTACTTTATGTTTAAGATTAAAAGGTGTTGTTAAATTTGGAAACAGTTTAGAGTATGGTGAATTTGGAATAGATAAAGAATTTAACACGGGTGGTCCCGATGCACCGAATGCATTTCTCACCAACTTTTTGTTGGCCATATCAACAAAAATATTAAAATGGCGGAGAAAGTCGGCGCCCACGATGGCGTGATTAACTTGTGCGAGGACGAGGTTCCGCTGAAAAATAACATTCAGGTACAAAGGTACCGTTCACCGTGGTCAACGCAATTTTTTCGCGATGATGAGTGCTAAAATGCTGAAAATCGCGCACGGTGAAGAGATGGCCCGGAGTTACAGCAGGACAGTGAGCCGACATCAGCCCTGCTGCTGCCCGTTTCCCCAGGTACAAAGAGGTACGCACCTATACGCATTAGTGCGGAAATTAAAATGGTATCCACATAATCTATGCTTAGGATGTTCGACTTCACTTCACTTCAGCAGTGGGGATACAATAATAGAAACCCAGGACTATACTATACTGGAAGTTAAGTACTTAAAAGAGATAATTAACCAAAAAGACGTAATTATTGAAAACCAGAGGGATAATATCTCCTCCCTTAAACAACAAATTATACTGTTAGAAAAATTATTGCAGATATCTGCAAATGCGCCATCTATTAATACGATTATGGGGACTGGAGTTCAATCTGAATTAATCCCGTCAACTACAAGAACGAATAATAATCCAAGGCCATTAGATGAATCAGCATTGCCAGCGAAAGAAAGGGGGATTCCAATGGACACGGCCGCACAAAATCCACAGAAGAAAAAGACCCAGACGCAGAAGAAAAACGGGTCTGGGGCCAGCTCTACAAATAATAATATATCAGCAAATGGTGATAAACGAATAAGTGCATTAAACGCGAACGAAAATAAACAAGCAACCATTGAACATGGAAATATAACGACGACCGCTGCGAAAATATCAATACCGAACAAAATGGGATTTAAAGGTACAAATAAAGACACAGAAAAAGTCGTATATAATGAAACAAAACGTTTTTGGTTTCATGCCGGAAAATTTAGAAATGATTATACAGAAAATGAACTAAAAAATCATTTGAAAAACTACTTCAAGAACGTAAATTTTGTTTTAGAAACAATTGAAAGAGTAGATCGATGGTCAGACCAAAAATATAAATGTTTTAAGACTGGAGTACCTGAATCAGATATGGAAACTATTAATAAACCGGATATTTGGCCAGCAGGGATTAAAATCAGTCCCTTTAAGTTTTTTCGGAAAAACAGACAACCATTCCAACATAGACAAGGAAGGGAAATATAATGATAATGAATTTAGAGTTCTACATCAAAACATAAGAAGTCTACTCAATAAAACTGACGAAATAGAATGTTCTATTGCAAATGAAAAACCGCATATACTGTGCTTAACAGAAACTTGGAGTAAGGAAAGCAATGTAAATTACATGCACGTAAATGGCTATCACAAAATAGGCTACTATTCTAGAAAATCTCAACAGCATGGAGGAGTAATGATACTAGCTGATAAGACATATGCGTGTAAAGAAGATACCAAACTAAATCACCTACAGGTAGAGTCGCATATCGAATTTGTAATATGTGCGACAGCAGTAAAATCGAGGAAAATTGGCATTTTAGCCTTGTATCGTCCGCCAACTGGAAATATTCATATATTTTTTAATAACATTACAGCATTACTTACATACATGTGTAAGACATATGACAATGTTATACTCTGTGGAGACCTTAACATCAACCTGTTGGTAAACACAGTAGAAACAAAAATGCTATGTGATATTTTTATGTCATTCGAGCTGATTAATAAAATAAGGGAGCCAACTAGGATTCAAGCAACAGATCGGGGATTAACAATCTCTCAAATAGACTATATGGTGACCAATATACATAGGTTTTCATGTAAAAATATTAATTTAAATCTATCCGACCATCTCGCCCAAATATTATGTATTAAAAATCCAATCGAAAAACATACCGAATATTCTAAACCAGACAAAAAATACATACGACGAATAAACCTACACAGTATCCATGAATTAGCGACCCGGTTAAAAAGTGTTTCATGGAATGAAGTCCTAACAAACGACGTGGATTCCGCGTTTAATAAATTTAGTGAAGAATTCTTACATCAGTACAATATAGCATGCCCTAAAAAAGACACAGTATGTAAAACGAAAGTAAACAACTGGGTAAATAATGAAGTTAGGAATTCGAGCGAACAACTAAAAATATCATTTAAGATAATGAGGCAAATGGGGTCAGTTGAAGCTAGAGAAAAATATAAAAGGGAAAAACGAGCCCATAAAAAATTAATTCAATGCACCAAAAAATGTTTTTATGACCAAACCGTCCTAAGTGCTCATAATATGCAACATAAAATTTGGGAATTAGTTAACGAAGAACTAGGCAGAACTAAAAGTACAGAATCTATTAAAATTAAGGATGATCATGGCCTTCCCTTATCAGATCCGAAGAAAATTGCTGATAGTTTTGGTAACTATTACTCAACTGTGACAGAGTTAAAATTAAATAAACACTTTAATAATAACATATCGAAGGAGTGTACAACATCAAAACACGAACATCAGACCATGTTTTTAGAACCAACAACTCGAGCAGAAGTAATAAAAACTATTATGAGTATGAAAAATAAAAATAGTGTCGGAAATGACGAAATCCCAGCAAAGGTTATAAAAGGTGTAGCATGTGAGATTGCCGAACCACTTACATATATAATTAACCTAGCATTCAGCACAGGTAAGTTTCCTAGCAAACTTAAACTCTCTAAGATTGTGCCCATTTTCAAAAAAGGTTGCAAAATGGAAAAAGAAAATTATCGTCCCGTATCCATACTGTGTTGTTTCTCAAAAATCATTGAAAAAATTATTGCGTTAAGGCTATGGGACTATCTAAAGAAATTTAATATAATGACGCAACATCAACACGGCTTTAGGGAAAAAAGATCAACGGAAACCGCAACCTTTGACGTACTAGAAGAAATTACGAGACATGTGGACAACGGAATGTGTGTAAGTGGCCTTTTATATGACTTCTCGCGTGCGTTTGACACTATAGACGCGGATTTTGTGCGCGACAAACTATATGCGATCGCTGTTCGCGGAAGTGTCCTAGAGCTAATTATTTCATTCCTCTCGGACCGATTCTTATATGTTGACGTACAAAACACGGCATCCGAAATCTATGGTCTATCCAAGGGAATTGTGCAGGGATCTACGCTGGGACCGCTCCTGTTTATACTCTACATCAATGATCTCGAGCAGTACATCAGCGAAGGTTACATGGTCAATTTTGCGGACGATACAACAATTATATTATCAGCACCCTCTCAAAGTGAACTAGAAGAAAAAATCCTTATAACAAATGAGCAAATGAGTAAATGGTGTTCTCGAAATAATTTAATATTAAATAGCGAAAAAACTGTCAAAATTCAATTCTACAATAGAAAGGCACCAAGCCACCCTATGAATAACTCATCATTTAGCACAAAAATTCTCGGGAGCTATTTAGATGACAATCTGTCATGGCATTCACAAATTGATCATGTGTCAGGAAAATTAAATACTGCATTTTTTGCTCTATTGAAACTACGCAACAAATTCTCAACTGAACGACTGTTGAGTATATACTATGCTCTAGTATATCCATACTTAAGCTATAACATTTTAGTATGGGGTAGAACAAATCTAAGAAGGATATTTATCTTACAAAAACGTATAATAAGGATCATTTTTAACCTCAAAAATAGGGAGTCATGCCGGGATACTTTTAGAAAAAACAACATTCTTACAGTAGCATCTATTTATATCTTAAAATGTGCAGTACATGTTTGGGATAATAAAGATAGCTTTATACAAAATGGAGAACTACACAGATATAACACGAGACACAAAAATGACATACGTACAACATCCCATAAAACCACATTATACGAAAAGTCGGCTAAATATTCTTGTGCACAAATCTATAACAAGTTACCGAAAAGCATAAAAGAATGCATTTGCAAAGACATATTCAAAACAAAACTTAAAATATTTCTTGTAAACAAATGCTACTACAGTTATTCTGAATTTATGATCGATCTAGAGGTTTCATAGATACTGAATATATATTTTAGTTTTCTAATTTCAAAGGTGCCTCTATACCTTAATATATTTTAATAGGAATGACAATGTAATGGCCTCATCTTACTGTGAGTTATCCATATACAAATTTTTAAAATGTCTGTTCTGTACTTGTATTTCTGTGTAACTATATACGTAATGATAAAGATCTTATTATTTAACCGTATCTGATTTTAATATGTGTTTTTAATCTATTTATAATAATTGTAAACATATTATTCCATGCATGTATAATACCGAATATGAACAATGAACATGAACAATGTACAACATACTATTATATTAGTTAACGACCATTTTTATACTTTATAATATGTAACTTAAATTTGACGAACACATCCGCAGCTTCATGTATACTATTGTAACATGTATTTTATATTATGGCTAAGTGTAATAAATTGATTTTGATTTTGATTTTGATTTTGACTAATAACTTCCGCCCACGCGATGCCGATTGTCCTCTTTGTCTTACTAATTTTGAGACTGATTGGGTCAACTCTTGAATGGTGACCTGGAGGTTGGTCAACTCTGACTTCACCTGACTCAATTCCATTGAAAAATCTGGAAAAGGGGAAGTACATGGATCACTCGGAAGGTCAGAAGTATCAGCGGAGAGGACCGGTAGGATGTAGAACACACGTTATAATTATGGCTTAGAAAAATCTCCATATTGTCTGCCATACTTGCTAATGTGGGTAATGAGAAGAGGCATTGTGGGGCACTCGTTACATTGAAACACTCCTCAATGCGCGAGTCGTGCTCCAATCCCACTCGTGCCACAATATACCCTCTTATTAAACTTATATAATAATCTACTATTTCATCATTTTTGAAATAGTCTCGTTTCATTGGCCCACCCTTTACTAATCATTAATTATTTTGATGTTTTGTGATTAATCAAGATGATTAATGTGTCAACATAAACTGAACAAAACTGTCTTTAATCCTGAAATGCGTTTTTATATTTTACCACTTTGTAATTGATAAATTAAGAACTGTTTTCACTAAATTTAAGCGACCCATGACGAATATACCGTGTGTCCCGTTTCAAGACTCATCATAGGGAATCCCCATGTAAATTTTTCAATTTCAGTTTGTATCTCTATTATTGAAATTAAAAGGTCAGAATAAAATTAGAATGATTCTTGTACCCATTACCATTATTTTTGAAGTTTTTTTTTGTTATCTCTTTAGTTTTATATAAAATATATATACAGTCGTCCAGAATTTTGAGATGAATAGTTGTGTCAACGATGGATTTATCGTTGGGAGTAAAAAGAGAAAATCTGACAAAAACTATAACAACTGTATTGGCAAGGATCAATGTAAATCCAAGAAAAATGGCTTTAAAATGTGATGACAGCAAATCTACATCCATAGAATTTTAGAAGGTTGTACTATAAAAGCCAAAATCATCAAGAACTATTAGCAGTTCATTCCAGATTTACATTTTGTGAAATTGTAATAGAAAAGTGTAATGAGGATGTGAGGTTGACAAATCGTGCGTCATTTACGAATGACTTTTCATAGCAACTACTATTTTGAGGATTTTATTTTCGAATATTTGTTTAGAATTTGTAGTACGTCAAGTCTGACCTTTTTGTACTTATATACGTTGTGTTTAATTTTTGTAGTAACCCTTAATTATTTAACAGATTCGTTACGAGTGTCGATGCGTGTTGGTTAGGTTTAAGTAAATGAAATGCTTGTTTGGTGGACGTTTATTCATTTGATTTATTAGTTCTGGCATTTGCATTGGTACACCAAAGAGTATGTTATTTGATTTATGAACACATATCCTTGCTGTACCAATAGATCTGGGAAAACCCTGTGGGAAAACCAGTCTCAGAACTATCGTCGAACATTTTACAAAAGAATATTGCAAGAATTTGAGATTTACAACAACTGTCGTACCTTTTCTTTGACCAGACCAGAATACGTATGAATTGTTTCTAACGACGTGAGGCTTGGCAATTGACCTCTTTGCCTGATGTCGATAACACTTTCAACTAGATCTCAATGAATAACTTACACAATCGGTGACCTTGACTATACTCTTTCGTTCGGAGAATAAGATTACCATCAGAAATTGATAAGATTACCATCAGAAATTGATAAGATTACCATCAGAAATTGATAAGATTACCATCAGAAGTTGGGTGCTCTTTTCCAAGCGCTCAAAGCGTCTTGGCGATACACCCTTTCTATACAACCAATGGTTCTAGCGCTCAAAGCGTCTGGAGGTTGTAAAGAATTCAATACGTTCAATAATGATAAGTTAAAGTTATTAGACATTAGATTTTGGAGGCTCTTTTCGTAGCGCTCAAAGCGTCTTGGCGATACCCCCTTTCTACACAACCCATGGTCCTAGCGCTCAAAGCGTCTGGAGGTTGTGAAGAAAGTAATTCGTAGTATAATGTCTGCTAACTCAGGTTAGTCATTCTTTCGGATGGTAATTGGGGCTCTCTTCCTAGCGCTCAAAGCGTCTTGGCGATACCCCCTTTCTACACAACCCATGGTCCTAGCGCTCAAAACGTCTGGAGGTTGTGAAGAAAGTAATTCGTAGTATAATGTCTGCTAACTCAGGTTAGTCATTCTTTCGGATGGTAATTGGGGCTCTCTTCCTAGCGCTCAAAGCGTCTTGGCGATACCCCCTTTCTACACAACCCATGGTCCTAGCGCTCAAAGCGTCTGGAGGTTGTGAAGAAAGTAATTCGTAGTATAATGTCTGCTAACTCAGGTTAGTCATTCTTTCGGATGGTAATTGGGGCTCTCTTCCTAGCGCTCAAAGCGTCTTGGCGATACCCCCTTTCTACACAACCCATGGTCCTAGCGCTCAAAACGTCTGGAGGTTGTGAAGAAAGTAATTCGTAGTATAATGTCTGCTAACTCAGGTTAGTCATTCTTTCTCCGACGATTTTGCATTTCGTGGCGGAGTAATAACTCAAATGTAAATTGTTTCACATTTTGTTGCAGAGTGATTACTCGGATGCAGTCATTCATTGGATCTGTGTTTCGCATTTCGTAATAGAGTAATTATTCAAATGTTAATTGTTTCACATTTCGTTTCAGAGTAATTACTCGGATGCAGTTATTCATTGAGACAAGTTCACTTCACACATTAAAGAAATTACTCACCCTGTAGGTTGTCGAATCACTCACTGATTCTCACCATTCTCTTTCCATCACGGAAATCCTCCCGAATTTTGTGATCCCGTCCCTTTTATCATCTAATTTGCCCCCGTCACATTCAGAAATACACGTGCCAAATTGCCTCGTGTATGTTTGAGTTCATGAACTTTCCCGTGAATTTACTTATTAGCATTTTTCTGGTCTTGTTTTGGACGTTGAATTTTATGAATTGCATTTTTCTGAATCTCGGTCAGGAGGATATTTACGTTTTCTTCCCGGTGCTAAGTGTGATTTTAGATGATACAAGTGTAAAGAGTTCTTTTTACGAGGCGTATTTTTCGGCGTGGATGTGTTGTTGTTTATTTTAGCGATGTTATTCCGACCGCGAGACCGCGCGTGTCTCAATTTCTTGCTTACATTATCTTTTACGATTGATATTTATCATGCGCTGTTATGATTATTGTGAAAATTACATTTATCAGATTATTACTCATTACAAATTTTTAAGCATTGGATTGATGAGGCTGTTACTTGGTGAAATTCCATAATGTATGTGGTAAGTAAAGCACATATGTTTGAGAATTTTCACATTTGATCATCTGCCTGATGAAGCCACGTGTGGCGAAACAGTGTTCGACATTAAAATTTGTGAAAATTCTCAAACACACGTGTTTTACATACCACATAAATTTTTAAGCTATATTTCCTGTTAAACCAAAGAGAAAAGAAAAGTACGACCTCGAAAGTAATGCTAGTAGGTGAAGGAATGATTCTAATTTTATTCTGACTTTTTAGATTCAATAATAGAGATACAAACTGAAATTGAAAGTTTTACATGGGAATTCCCTATGATGCGTCTTGAAACGGGACACGCGGTATAGAGCACATATAAATGTAAAATGTAACACATAAGTTGTAATATTTTTACAGCTTACTTATACTTATTAGCCAATTATAATTAACGTCAGCTTTCATTCAACACATACGACACATACTTGGATCCAAGATAGGACAGGAAGGGAGAGTACATACGTCCCATACGTCTGTTCATCTTTAAATATTAAAAGTGGTAGTGACATTTATATGCCAGATTACAAAATATTTGTTATAATACTAACCGACACAATATAATGTTGATATTAAAAGTGGCAGTGATGGAATTCCACCGCTCTTACTTAGTGTATGTCATTCCGAGCTTTTTATGCCTCTTCATATCTTGTTTTCCATGTAATAATCTCAAAGCGTATTTCCTCCGTTGTGCAGCCAATTTTTTAATTAGGATACAAAAACAACATTAAAAATTGCAGGGCAGTCTGTATTATCTCGGCAATACCTAAAATTGATTGTAAATGATATATTTAACTCTTTTAAAAACATATTTATCCCTCAATAGTTTGGATTCATGAGAGATAGATCTGTTGACACAAATCTCTGTCTGTATACTAACTTTATTTTACAGCGTTTTGAGGATACAGTTGATGTGCATCGATCGACGCTAATTAAAAATTCACACCGAATTAACACGACTAAAGCGGCTCTTTTTCTCCGCGAATAAAACATAAATTATACTCTCGCTGTTTCTTCCGTAATATTCGTTTTGCAAACAAAGTGTTAATACGAGGGCAATCCACAAAGTGACAGACGTTTTGAAATAAAAAATAAACAAAGTGAAAAAACTAATTTCTATTATATATATTTTGAAGGTAAACTCTTAGGCTATTTTTCGACGTAGTCGCCACATAAATTAAGGCATTTATCATAACGTTTTACAAGCTTTTCAATGCCCTCTTTGCAGAAATCTGCCGCCTCCGAGCTCAACCACTGGTTTACACCGGCATGGAGTTGAGCGTCAGTGTCATAGCGTTGCGTACCGAGCCACGTCTTCATCGTTGGGAACAGATGGTTGTCGCTCGGGGCCAAATCCGGACTGTATGGCGGATGACTGAAAATTTCTCATCCAAAATCACGCAAGAGCTCTTCTTGAGTGCGATTGGCTGTGTGTGGACGAGCGTTGTCATGGATAAACAACATTTTATCGTTAAGTTTTCCCCGACGCTTGTTTTGTATCGCGCGTCTTAATTTTCGGAGTGTTTCGCAATATCTCTCTGAATTGTTTGACCATGTTCAAGAAAATCAACGAAAATCACTCCCTGAGCATCCGTAAACACAGTAGCCATGATTTTTCTTGCTGACAGCGTCTGCAGACACTTCCTCGGTTTCTTGGGCGAATGCGTGTAACCCCATTGCATCGACTGCCGTTTTGTTTCACAGGTCATGTGCTGTACCCAAGTCTCGTCACCAGTTACGATACAATCGATAACATGGTTTCCACTTTTGTCGTACTCTTCCAGAAATGTCAGTGCTGCTGCAAGTCTTTTGTTTTTGTGGATTTACGGAATCCACAAAATTTGTGGTATCCAAGTTTACCAACTACGATTTCATGAACTAAACTCCGTGAAATTTGGGGAAAATGTTCCGAGAGTTCCGGAGGCCTACCACTGCGATCCTCATCGTAAACATTGATTCGGCCATTTTTAAAATCAATGCACCACTGCCTCACTCGGCTTTCACTCATTATTCCGTTGCCGTACACGTCACAAATCTGGCGATAAATTTCAATCGGTTTGTAATTTTTCGCCAACAAAAACCTTATCACACCACGCACTTCACAACTGGCGGGATTTTCAATTGCAGCGCTTATTTTAAAACGCCACTGTATAAAAAGTACAATATGCACGATGCTCTAGTCACCACAGCTGGTTGCCTACTAGGTATAGAAACATTCTGTAGCTAAGATGGTGGCGCCAGTGCCGCATTGGAAGGTTCCACTTATCCTATGAATTAATTTTACATTTTGATGTCCACATATGTCACGTTTAAGTACTGCCAATCGCGACTACTAAAATGTTACCACAAGTAGTTTAAAAATGAGCAAAAACTGTAATATAAAAAATCTCATTATTAAACTATTTTTTATATAACAAATGATCGATTATTAAACCAAAGTAGAAAAAATACGTTAAATCATTTTTTTTTCACTGATAAAAACTACATGAGTGGAAATTTTGTGTAAGTGTACAATCGAGCATTATTTTTTAAAAATATGGCCTTCATTATTTCCAACATTGTTGGAGTCTCGTTGCGAAGCCATTTCGTCTGCAATCCGTTCTTTTAATATCTGAATGGTCCTTGGGATTAGTTTGAAACACTTTTGTTTTCTGAGACCCTAAAGGAAAAATCACATAGTCAAATCTGGAGAACAATGAATACCGCCCTTACTACTGATGTTAAGAGCTCGCACTATCTGAATCTTATATGGTTGGTGGTGAAGCTCACTGTGCAAAATTCTTCTTGTAGGGCCATAGTTTATTGCACAAGTTAAGCTGTGTCTTCGAACCGATTTTCGTGGACTCCCTTCCAATGCATTATGTACCGCTTGAATGTTCTCTGGCGTATGAGCAGTTCTCGTTCTGCCAGTTGTTTTTGTGTTGTAGAACCACAGGTTTCAAAGTTTTTAACCCATTTCAAGCTCATAAGATGTGTTGCGCAGTGACCATCTTAAATTCAACTGGCTCTAACGGAGCGCGCGTTGCGTACAAACGAAACTGTCCTGGTAATAAACTTTCACAGCAAATACATGCTGTTCACCGGATCAAGCCTCCAGGGCAACTCAATTTAATGAAAGCATCCCACCCACCCTTTTACCTTGCGTGTAGGGACATGTCCAAATCATCACGTTTCATTGGCTCACCCTGTATAACAAGTCCGATTGTTATGAAAATTTGTGCACTTGGCATTCTCTGGATTGTGTGGTCCCATGCCAGTATGCCATAACGAATATAAGTTCATACTGTAGTACGTCAAGTCTGACCTTTTTGTACTTATGTATGTTGTGTTTAATTTTTGTAGTAACACTTAACTATTTAACAGATTCGTTACGAGTGTCGATGCGTATTGGTTAAGTTGAGGTAAATGAAATGCTTGTTTGTTGAACTACGTTTATTTATTTGATTTATTAGTTCTGGCATTTGCATTGGTACAACAAAGAGTATGTCATTTGATTTATGGACACAATTCCTTGCTGTACCAATAGATCTGGGAAAACCCTGTGGGAAAATCAGTCTCAGAACTGTCTTCGAACGTTTTACAAAAGAATATTGCAAGAATTTGAGATTTATAACGACTGTCGTACTTTTTCTTTGACCAGACCAGAATACGTATGACTCAGAATTGTTTGTAACGATGTGAGGCTTGGCAATGGACCTCTTTGCTTGATCTCGATAAATCTTTCAACTAGATCTCAATGATTAACTTACACAATCGGGGACCTTGACTATACTCTTTCGTTCGGAGAATAAGATTACCACCAGAAATTGATAAGGTTACCATCAGAAATTGGGTGCTCTTTTCCTAGCGCTCAAAGCGTCTTGGCGATACCCCCTTTCTACACAACCCATGGTAATTAATTTGTAGCATAATGTCTAGTAACTCAAGTTAGTCATTCTTTCTCCGACGATTTCGCATTTCATGGCAGAGTAATAACTCAAATGTGAATTGTTTCACATTTCGTTTCAGAGTGATTACTCGGATGCAGTTATTCATTGGATCTGTGTTTCGCATTTCGTAATAGAGTAATTATTCAAATGTGAATTGTTTCACATTTCGTTGCAGAGTAATTACTCGGATGCGGTTGTTTATCGTTTTCAGCTAACCCTTTTTTTATCGGAGAATACTCACATCATATGTTGTAGCATCACGGATCGCCCATTATTCAATCTCCCGAGTTTCGCGATTTCTTCCCTTTTATAAGCTGATTTCCACGTTCAGAAATACACGTGCCAAATTGCCTCGTGTATGTTTGAGTTCATGAACTTTCCCGTGAATTTACTTATTAGTATTTTTCTGGTCTTGTTTTGGACGTTGAATTTTATGAATTGCATTTTTCTAAATCTCGGTCAGGAGGATGTTTACGTTTTCTTCCCGGTGTGATTTTAGATGATACAAGTGTAAAGAGTTCTTTTTACGAGGCGTATTTTTCGGCGTGGATGTGTTGTTGTTTATTTTAGCGATGTTATTCCGACCGCAAGACCGCGCGTGTCTCAATTTCTTGCTTACATTATCTTTTACGATTGATATTCATCATGCGCTGTTATGATTATTGTGTGAATTACATTTATCAGATTATTACAATTACAATTGCTGAAAAAAATATTACATTAATTATTTTTATTACGGGACCCATGCACTCATTACAATACTAGTGCGAAATACATTATTTTAACTGCACCATCGTCGTACTACGCAGGTAAAATATATGTTTTGATATTTTTGCGCATAATTCTTCAGTATGGTGCCCCCAATTTAACTGATTATCTACATAAGGGCTGTTAAACTACGAGTGGCTCAAGGGCCACTATAAATAAAATTTCGGGTGTGAGGGCCGCATCATAAAATATTTCGTATGCAACTTTATCAATGATTTGATACAGCTACAAAAAAGTGTTTGTTTTATTTATTTTAAAAAAATACAAAAACATTAGTGGGGAGTTTGAGGATGTTGGTTTTCACTAACCAGTGTATCAATATTAACATTAATATTTGTTGTTGACAAACGAATTAAGTCGCTTGTCAGACAGAGAACACCTATATTTTGACTATAAATTTCATGTTGGAAAAGCTGCTTTTACAAACATACTTGCTTCCCAGCATTGACCCCATTATAAGGCCTTTCTTTCGCAAGTTGGGTTAACGTTCTCCTGGCAGTAACTTAAAAAAGTCCATTCGTTTTTCTGTTCTTCCCTGGTAAAAACAAATCTGATTGCAAATTACACAATTCCAATGGAAGGTTTGCTCTGCTTAAGTTCTCAACAGAAATAGTAGCAAATATGTCGTCGCGGGCCGCATGCAGCCCCCGGGTCTCCTGTTTGACAGCCCTGATCTATATGAACCCATAAGAAACGTACACACTTACAGGGCTCAGGCCTTTTGACTGAGAATTGCATTTGTTTTGTTTTGAGTCGTTTAACACAAGCCTATTCTACTCGCACCACTCAAATACTTTTAGACTCGTCAATTTGGCTGGTAAGTCGTTATGGAATCCGCGGTGTTGCACTTGATCTTATAAAATCATATCAGTCAGGTCCAACACAAATAGTAAAAATAAGAGACAAATTATCCACTGGAGTCGCAACAAGCATCGACGTCCCACAAGGGAGTATTTTAGGACCACTTTTATTTCTTATATACTTTAATGACCTTCCCAAAATAACAAGTGAAAATACCATAATTAACTATGCAGATGATACAAGCATTTTAGTCAAAAGCAATTCAATAAATAATTTAATAATAAACTCTCAGGCGCTATTTGATATGGCAGAGAAATGGATGAATCAAAATAAATTAGTATTAACCCGTAACTGCTGTAAGCAGGTCAATTTGACCATTGAATATCTAAATTTAAATTTACAATTCTCCATTTTACTGTTACAAATTAGCCCATCACGTCATTTATGCTAGTCGACTGGTTGAAGCGCTGTTTAGTCGTGTTCTTATTATGCTATTTACATTATACATTGTGAGGGAACATTTTGAACATAAAAATAACTATATCTTCTGGTACAATACATTATGAAAAAGCTATTAAGTACGTGCCGGTCAATTTGACCAGTTCACAGTCAGTACGTAACTGAAATTGGCTAACAGCAGTTACGGGTTAAATAAAGGGAAAACAAATGTAATAATATTCAATGCTAAACACATTAACCATGAAATCAACGAAATTCAGCTAGGAAATACGAATATTGGCTTTAAAAATAATTGGAAAATATTAGGAATGACCATTGATCAACAATTAGATAGGAAAGAACATTGTACTAGTCTTGCTTCCAAATTAAACACGACTTGCTTTACATTTAGAATATTGGTAAAAATGTTTGATACAAAAACACTACTATCATTATATCATACTAATTTCGAATCCATTATAACATATGGAATACTATTTTACGGAAGAAGTTCATTTAGTACTAGAATATTTATAATCCAAAAAAAGGCAGTCAGGATTCTTCTGGGTTTGAAATATAAGGATTCCTGCAAAGGACGTTTCAAATCAGCAGGAATATTAACCTTCTATAGCTTATTAGTATATGAAGTACTTATTTATCATTTTAAAAATCGGCATGTGTTTAAAGATTGTACTAAAAAACATTCTTATCTCACTAGGAATACACATCTATATGATCTACCAACACATAAATTAGTAATACACGAAAAATCCCCGTACTATGCTGCAGTAAATTTTTTTAATCAACTTCCTAGAGCACTTCAGGTAGAAGTCAATTTAAACTCATTTAAAAGAAATCTTAAAGATTACTTAATTCAAAGAGATCTCTATTCACTCTCTGAATACTAACTGGTGAAAATTCCTATAATTTTTGCTACAGTTTGCTATATTGGACGTTTTCAACTTAGTGTGTTGTAGGTATACAGTGCGAGTCTCCAACTTGGAATAAATTCAGTAAATCAAAGAATGTTTACTCTTCGGAAATATGCTCAGACACATCGATTAGTATTTTAAATTGCGCTCTTTATGATGTAATAAAATTTTATACAGCGTGTCCCAAATTTGAGATATGACGTCATCGACTATTTTTTTTAATAGCAACCCTAATTTTTTTATCACTATTCTTAAAGAGTATATCAAGTTACACATGTGTGCCAAATTTCAAATTTTTTTTCCCTGTCATTTAGAAGATATTTAACAAACATTATCAAATTTGTAGAATGAAGAAATCAAGTCACCTTAATCGAATTTTTATGCATTTTAAAAGTGGAATGCCAAAACGTGTTGGTTTGTCATTTTTTTTTCAAACTGACGTTTATCATTTTGACGTTTAGTTATAAAAACAAGTAAGAAGTGTAGCATCGCATTCCACGCATATTCGAGTGAGGAGAGTATTAGTCGTTCCATTGTTGTGTTAACTGTTGTTCACCGTTGGTCGAAAAATTATACTAACATGCCGTACTTAACTGAAACCCACAAAATCGAAATTTTAATGATGATTGGCTATGGAGATAGGACAAAAACACAAAATGAAGTTATTTATTTATTTAGAGAGAAGTATCCAGACTTACCAGCCATATCTCAAAGTACCGTAAGCAAAATTGAAAGTCAGTTTCGGGAAAATGGGCATTTAAGAAAAACGAATAATCATCGTCGGAATGCGCTGAGTGAAGAGGTCAAAATTGATGTACTTCTCTCTGTTCAGGAAAATCATCATGTCTCCTCTAGGCAGATGGCTAGGGAACTCAAAATTAGCCAGTCTTCAGTGTCAAGAATCCTTAGAGAGCAAACATTTCATCCTTATAAAATGACAATCCTCCAGGAACTCACCGAAGATGATCCGGATAGAAGACTTCAGTTTTGCGAAAAAATGATGGATCTACTAGATAGAAATGTTCTAAAAATAGAAAATATATTGTTTTGCGATGAATCAACGTTTATGTTAAATGGTGAGGTAAATCGTCAAAATTGCCGTTATTGGGCAGACAAGAACCCACACTGGATGAGGGAAGGCCACACTCAATATCCAGAAAAAGTTAATGTTTGGGCAGGGATTGTTGGTGATCGAATTTTAGGACCAATTTTCTTTCCAAATAATCTCAATGGAGCGGGATATTTACAATTCTTGGAGGAAGAGCTAATTCCGAGTTTGGCTATTTTGTTTCCTTGCCCCGTAGAAGCTGACGTCCCGAATAGAAACATCTGGTTTCAACAGGACGGTGCGCCTCCTCATTTTGCAAGGCGTGTCCGTGAGTACCTGGATAATGTATTTCCACGAAGATGGATTGGCAGAAGAGGACCAGTTGAATGGCCACCCAGGTCTCCGGATTTAACACCTATGGACTTTTTATTATGGGGGTACTTGAAAAGCAAAGTTTTTAAGACCAAACCGCCAAATCTTGAGGAGTTGAAAGAACGAATAAGACAGGAGTGTAATTTCCCCCGAAGTAATTAGAAATGTTCAAAACGAGTTTCAGTTCCGTTTAGGGTATTGTCAGTTAAAAAATGGACAACATTTTGAGCATTTATTGAAGAAAGACTATTAAGTTGAATTCATTTTTCAAATTTGATACTGTTTGTTAAATATCTTCTAAATGACAGGAAATAAAAATTTGAAATTTGGCACACATGTGTAACTTGATATACTCTTTAAAAATAGTGATAAAAAAATTAGGGTTGCTATTAAAAAAAATAGTCGATGACGTCATATCTCAAATTTGGGACACGCTGTATAAAATTTTATTACAACAAAAAGAGCGCAATTTAAAATACTAATCGACGTGTCCGAGCATATTTCCGAAAAATAAACTTTGTTTGATTTACTGAATTTATTCCAAGTTAGAGACTCGCACTGTATGTATATATGTTTGTATTCGCACTATTTTTTGAAATAAATTGAATTATTATTTATTATTACTATAGACAATAAATAACACAGTCCCTGATATGAACCCTCGGGGTACCCCTGTATTCACGGGAAAGACATCTGAACCGTTTATATTCAAACTTTTCAACTGCTAATCCAAAACTAATCATTTTGATACTAGTCGGGTCAAAATTATACTTTTTAGTTTACTTATTACTATATCCTGCGGAACACCGTCGAATGCTTTACTTAAATCAAGGAATGAATAAAGCCCAAATAGTGTAAAATCTTACGTTCGAAACCCCGCCAATTACTCTGCAGTAATTAAGTCAATTAAAAAGAAGAATACAGTGCGAAAAGAAAACAAAAGGAAAAGAGCGAAAAGTAGCAAATTGGAGTAGAAAAGTAAAAAAAAACCGAAATAAAAAGGGAGAAGAAAAATACAAAAGTAAACGAAAAAATATAAAAGCTGATCAAAGAAAGATGAAAGAAATAAAACAGATTCGAGGTGATCAGAAAAGAGAAAAATATACCAAACCGAATTTCACTTTATTCATATCACGAAAACGCGCGAAAACTGTGTGATTATAACAATTGATTACTTTGGTTCTTGTTATATCTTGTGATATCATTTTAATGTACATTAGTAACTTTGCATTGAGGCATTATTTTGATTAAAAAAATACATTTTAATTTTTAATTTTTAACTTTAAAAAGACCGAAATTAAGTATATTGAAACGTAACAAGTAACAAATTTCGAGCACTACCAAAAAATTGCTCATGGTGTTCTCTATCCACCCTGTAATTCGCCCATATCTAACCAACTAAAAGTTTTATAATTTATTTAGTTTCGCCGCAAGCGGGGAGCGGTTTTACTTCATTTTTGTAACACACTATAGTAGACGTATAGTATGGGAGGGTTTTCGTAAAATTTTATCGTGTTGTAGTTGACCATGTTATACCAGGGTTTCCACAATTTACCTTACCGTGCTGTATGACGGTTGTTACTGTTATTAAAATATTTTATGTCTTACTATTACATTATTGTGCCGTTATTACTAGGATAAAAGGTACGTTATGTAGTACATAATACCCTAGGGCCACAAAATTTTAAAAAAGCCCGCTAATCACGTCAAGGTATGAAAGCCTGTCGCCCTTAAATGCGCATAAACAACTTCGTAATACCCTTGGTACATATATAACTATTATTGTATCTTAGTACTTGATTTATTTTTAGCGTGCAAAGAAATGAAAATATATATCTCATTATGTATAATTTATAACTGAATCCAAGCATAATATATTTTTAATGCGACTGGAATAAGGAACTTCTTTAAGTGGCATATTTGTACAAATTTATTTCCGGTTTCGGCCGGAAATTATTTCACACTACGCTAAACTAAGTTCTAAATCGTCTTAAAATCTATCCAGGGTAAAAATAGAAAGTAATAATTGTGAATCCATTTACATATTAGTAACAGTATTTCTAAACATCATCAGACAATACTGGCAAATAATCGTAAATGACCTGTTACGACTATTGCTTCCTCTAGATCAGGCTTCTCCAACATAGTACTGTAAATACAAATTACTTTTTTCTGAGTGGTGCCCGTAACTTGTTTTTATTCTTTCTTAGTAAAGCACTTGTATTAATGATTAGAATAAGAATTTTTATTTAATTATGGCAGATTGCAAACTTTGTCAAAAAACGAGATTTATATCGCAAAATATGGATTTCTGCGACTGCCCTTAACGTTTTTTGACTCTTGTTTATTGAAGTGCGTGTATTAGTAATAAGAACGAGAATTAATAATAATAATTTTAGTTATGGCTGCCTGAAAACTTTGTCAAAAATGGAGATTTATATTGCGAGGTATGGATTGCGGCTGAGGGTAGAAATTATTTTTTTCTTGGGTGACAGGGTGCCCGTAACGTTTTTTGACTCTTGATTATTAAAGTACGTGTATTAGTGATAAGAATAAGAATCTTTATTTAGTTATGGCTGATTACAAACTTAAAAAAAAACACAAACTTTTTTGAAAAATATAAAGGGTTAAAATTAAGGTTTGATTGTTTTTGTGCTATTAATTTAGACCTTTTCTAATGGTACCGGCTTACTTTTTTTTATTCGATTTTCTTTTCTCAGAGATATGAATTTTTAAATTCGAAATCTATTGCTAGATCAACTAACTTTACACCCGTATGTTAAACGTCACATTTATTTCATGTTGCTGTCTTGTTTTATACGAAAAATGAATGAATGAATAAAGTTTAAATTACTTAAATATTTTAACTATACATTTTTATGTTTTATTGTTCATCGGCTATTGTTAGTGTTAATGCGTGTGTTCAAATCAACTCAGATTCTTCCAATGTGCCTCAGAGAAACTAAAATGTTGGACATCCTTGTTCTAAATGATCAAGTTTGACCGACGAACATCGAAACTTCAATGGCAATGGTCTGAAGACCATACTAAATTATGGTGGTATTGGTTAATTTCAAGTAAGTATTGTGGACGTAATTAATGATAAAATTAGAAATACGATACTTTTCGCCTTCTACAATTTGAGTCTCTAAGAGACTACAATTAACAAATCATCTGTCGAAACAACTACTTTCCTGCCTAGATAATGTATGTGTTAAAAATATCAGAGATATCAAACTAACACAAGATTTCATGTATTATTACTACACAAAAACACTAAATCAACATAATTAATTAAGATATAAGTATGACAGAATTGAGTTGTTAATGTTGTTAATTGTAGAAGACGAAAAGTATGGTATTTCTCATTTTATTGTATTTTTCTACAAGAAGTCAGGGAATTTTTATTTTATTGTAATTAATGATTTTAAAAGATACGAGGGAAGATTTTTATGATATCTACCTAGATATGAAGTACACGTGATAATCGCTAATTGACGCGTTTCTTACCAATAAATAATCCCAATTTCTGCGGAGGTTTTAATTGTATGAGAATGAATAAAGTGAAGGTTGAACATACGAGTGTTATAAAGAGGGAAATGCACTAAAAACATTATCTGCGTATATGGGGACAATGCGCTGTTTTTTTACAGAGAAATTTTGGTGTAAGCAATTTCGATTGGGCAGATGTAACCAAGATGACCCAAGATGTGGGAAACATGAACCAAGGAAAATACCAAAAAAGTTGAATATTTGGTTTTGACAGATGAAGGTTTTCATAATTGCTAATAAAATGGAAATATCCGAGGCAACAAATTTAAAAAAAATCTGCATGAAGATTTCAGCATAAATAAAGTCTCTGCACGTTGGATTCGAAAAAGCCCTGTCCAGAGCAAAAGTTGTGTAGGTGATACATTTGCGAAGAAAACTCGACAGATTTAGCAGATGTCGAGGAAATTATAATTAGTGATTAGAAGTGGGTACACAAGGGATTTCCACCACCAGAGAATTCAAGAAGGCAATATTCACCAGGAAAATTGATGGCTTTAATATTTTGCCGAGGGAATATTATTGATTGAATATATGATAAAAGGTACTAAAATTACAGGAGATGTATTAGGCTACGATTAACTATTTACAAGTATCTATATGGTTAAAAAGACCGAATAACCGAGGACAAAAGATTATGCTGCTTCATGACAATTGCAAGGTGCACACAGTTCGAAGAGTTAAAGAAGTGATCCACTATGGTGGCTATTTTGAGATAAGATATTCACTCTACAATCCAGATTTGGTACCGAGTGAGTATTATTTATTTCGTAAGCTCAAAAACATTGGTGGGGATAAAATTTTTCCTCTGGTAGGGAGCTCAAAGAAACTGCAGAGAAGTTTTTTGCAAGCCTACGGGGGTATAGCGTTACTAGAGAAACGTTGCGCTAATTTTCTGATTAGATTGGGGCCAGGAAGCGAGGTTTGGCCGCTAGAAGAAGGTGAGGATGAGTTCATTCGATTGGATGGGTCAGAAAGTTTCTCTCTCTTTCACTTTAGTAAATAGAATGCGTTGGACTTTGGAATTTGGAACTTTTCTAATGGTTACTCTCTTATTGCTCTCATGTTCCTGCCCGAAATCGGTTTGTACGCGGGTAAATACATCAACTCAAAAGATCAGTAAGGCAGACTTTTTTGTGATGTTCTCGGCGCTCTGCACGTAAGCACGCAGCTCTGATCATTCTGTGAGGGGACTTCTTCATGATGATCTTCACTTTTAATCTCACAAGTTGGCTGAGGTGCAAGAACTCACTGTACGCTATTTTACTGCTCGGCAAAATCGTTGAAACTTTGAATGATGACACGATTGCGTTCTTTAGTGACAAGGCTCCTTTTTATTTTTCAGTTTGCATGAATAAGTAAAACATACGTTACTGGAGTGATAATAATTCTAGGGTACTTTGCGTTGGGCCTCTTCTTTTTGAAAGTGTAACTGTTTGGTGTGCATAGTCGAGTGTAGGGATTATTGGTTCCTATTGTGTTAAGAGAATGAGGTTGCCGTTACATTGAATTGTGATCGCTATGTGAACATGATCGACTTTTTCCTGCCAAATCTTGGCGATATGAATACGGAGAATGTATGGTTTCAGCAGGATGGAGCCACGGCACACACGGAGGATGTATGAATAAATATTGAAGGAACCTATGTTGAAATATAAAATATTACTTTGCATTCAATTGTTTTCCTTCATAGCTAGTTAGATTATATAAACATCTTCCCTCGCACAATTTATTTATTATGAATTATGGTAAATACTTTGTTCACTGCCCTCTTAATGAAACGAAATTATACTATTAGGTAATTTTAAATTAAAACACTTGTTTGGTTTCATATAATTATATTCAGTCATTTTATTTTTGTAATTCCTTCGAGAATGGTCGTCATTAAACGAAACACATGCCAGGAAACTGAATATAGTAATATAAAACCAAACAAGTGTTTTAATTTAAAATTACCTATTAGTATTATGAATTGCAATATTTTATTAGTTTTTGAGTTATATTCACACAACTTATTATCCTCTAGAGACATAAATCTTATTTAGGAACATGCAAGTTATTCTCAGAAATATTTCCTTGATGTTCCTCCTTTCGTAATATTGATTAATGGATACTAACTTATTGACAGTACATAAAGGCATAAGAAGTGCATTAAAGTGCATAAAAGGTACGTCAACATCGTTTTAAAAATAAATTAAGATTTTAACGAACCGTGGCGGTGATTTATCAAGAACCCCCCGCTGAACAACGTACAATGCTTACAAGATTCCACCAGCCCAGCAAAAATCATGAATGTCCCCACTCGTCAACGTCCCCGTTTTTCCAAGAAGATGGTAAGTTGGTGTGACAATGGCGTTGCGGGATGCCCGGGGGAAATAAAGATAATCCAAGGGGAGTCTTGTAATCCCCCATATGGAGTTTATGTACGCGGAAATGAACGCGGTGCTCTTCCCATTGTGGTCCTTATTTATTGCAGCTTTTGTGCTCTCGCCTAAGCCGCTTTTAATATTGGAATTGCGGGAATAAGATGGAAAATCGTTCATAGTGTGTGTGTGTGTGCGTATGTGTGGAAGATTTATGGATTAACAAAGTTCGTGCATGCATGAAACTTTAATCATGTCCGTTGGCTTGATATCTTTAGTAAAAAACAATCTTATTTAGGTACGATGAAAATAGTAATCGATTATTAAAAACAGAAAGATTAATATTTAAAAACTCATAGAACTATCAGCTAGTTGTTGAAAGTTCAGAATCACAAGATGAATATTAACTTTAGTCTATTTCTGCTAGTCCCAGCTCATACTATCAAAATTTTGCTAAAATGCGAAAAAACAACTTGGTTGATTAACGCGAATCAAATACAGAACACTTATTTCGAACTGAACATAAAAGAGCAAGCTAAAGATTTATCAATTTTTAATTGGTGACGTTTCAAATATGTCAAGAACAATTCTATATTGTAAAATTACTGATTTTGAATCAAGCATATTAAAGTATTTTAAATTTCATGACTCAGGAAAAAATAGACTACACAATTTCTAGTAGGAATGTAATCAAGGGAGTGGGTGGGGGGCTAAGCAGCTTTATAATTTAGCATTATATAACTACTACTACATATACACAAATTTAATGTTCACAAATGATTGTCAGTGTGATTAGTCTGATAAATGGCTATCGACTAACTTTCTTATTTTTTATCTTTTAGACATTTTAAGTTTTATTGTACGTGTTAAATATTTTTATCCTTTCTTTTTACATTGTAAGAACATGTCTAAAATTTCGTTATGTTGTGTTAATTGCACCAATATAGTATTTATATTTGTATTTACACAAAATGTCCAAATTCCCCACAAATAGTATTCTAAAAACTCCTAATCATGCAATCTTGTACAATACTCAGAGTCGGATCGGGCATGTCTAATGTGACCATACGTCCCGCTTTCAGGCAGTCTGTCCCGCTTTTCCCAGTGATAGGAAAAACGTCCCACTTTCGCAAAAATTTAAAATCGTACAAAATGCCGTCGATATGCCGTCGATATGCCGTCGATATGCCGTCGATATGCCGTCGATATGCCGTCGATATGCCGTCGACTTTTTCAAAATACTCAAAATACATTCAAACTGATTTCACGAAAAGCTCGATTCATCTATTTACTAGATTTTGAGATAATTTCATGTGATCAGAAAGTAAAGTTGTGATATTTTTTATTAATTCGAAAACAACACTTTTTAAAATTACGCAGAATGCATTCGAAATTGATTTCATAAAAAGCTCCATATATCACATTGCTAGATAGAATAATTTCATATAAACAGATTATTAAGGTATTAAAAATAGCAATAGTTTAAGTTCCTGGTAAAAATATATAAAACAAGCGCGATCGATATGAAATTTACTAAAGTGATATAATATTTGCCAAACTTATATCTTAAAGAAACTAGAAGTATTCCCTATTACCTTATGTTTTCGGACAATTACATGTGATCGGTGTGGAGGAAAATGAAAGAGCGAAAGGAGGAATGATAATCCGAAAAGATAAAGGATACAATAAAAGAAAAACACAAACGAAAGAATAATAGAAACAGAATGAAATTAATAAAGGATGAGACATGATTAATGCTAGTAGCATCATAGCATCAAAGGCGGCTCGTTATATAGAGCCAAGAACCCATGGCACTATCTGCAGTTTCAAGCTAAGCAAGAATTTTTAACCGTTGAGAACGGATAACGCGAAAACCCGTTTGTACTTCCCAGAAACGTGAATCATGAGAATCTCGCCTCACACTTGGATCATGTTTATATTGTGTAAGTGGCTCTATCATCAACATGTTCCACGAGCCGCCACTGAATAGCATACGGGCCAAACTAAGACGCAAAGAAAGAAGAGTAAGACAAATTCTACGAAAACATACAACAAGAAATAGATGAGGGAACTGAAAACATTATGATTCTGGGAGATCTAAATGGAAGAGTAGGGGGACAAAGCAATGGAATAGAAGAAGTAATGAGGAAATAAGGAGAAGAAATGAAAAACAACAATGGAGAAAGAATAATCCGGTCATGTATTGAAAACAACTTTGTAGTAGCTAACACAAAGTTCAATCACAAAATAATACACAAGAACCAAGAACGAAAGATTAGTGATACACTATTATCTTGTCAAGCAACTGGAACAAAATTAAGAATGCATAAGTAACAAGACACGCGGAAACAGGAAGTGATCACCTCTTACCAAGGATACATGAAATGGAAGGAAAATCAAAAACCAGATAACCGGAGGAAAAGGGTAAAAACAAAGATAAAAGCATACAAACTAAAACAAACGCAAATAACTTGCTGATGGATATTACAAAGAAAATTCCGAGGAAAAGATAAAAGGACAGACATTATATTAGAATCAGCAAAGGAGAGCTGTGGAATAACAAAAATGGAAATCAATGATACCAAGAAAACAAATTTCTGGAAAAATAAAAAAAAGAGATAAAAAACAAAAAGAAGAAACAGGACAAACCAAAGGGGCAGAAGGCTATGAAAGATACAAAGAAAGGAGAAACGAAGTAAAGAGAACATTAAAAGAAGCAAAGCAAAAATCATGGGAAAAGAAATAAATGAGAACTCTAGACAGAACCAAAAATTATTTTTTAACACTAAAACAACTTAAACGGAAAAACGAACATAATATGATGAACATAAAATACAAAAACGGGACCATACTTACAAACGAAGGTAAGATAATGGAAAGATGGAGGCAGTATTTCTAAGAGCTAACCAAGCAAAAAGAAGATAACGAAATAAGAGAAGACAATGGAGAAGTGACACAACACATAAGCTCAGAAAAAAAATAGAGGAAACAAAAGAAGCAATAAAACTAAAGAACGAAAAGGTACCAGCAATAGACGAAATAGTATCTGAGATGACGAAATACATGGGAGAGGAGATAATATCACAAATAACAGAGCTCATAAATGATCTAATTAGAAAGGAAAAAATGCCAAAAGAATGAAACAATTGAATGTAAAAACTACAGAGGAATCACGCCAGCGAGTATACCAAGCAAGATGTCAATGTGGATTCAGAAGAGGAAGAAGTAAACATGATTTGATATTTATAGTAAGCCAAGAATAGAGTAATGCATATTTGCTTTGTCGACCTGGATATGTGGCAAGAGCTAGAATAGAGAGAGAGAGCATATGAGAAGGAAATAATAAACCTAATTAAATACATGTACAGAGTAAACAAAAACGTAGTAGGAATGAACAACGAAGAATCAAAAGAATTCCAACCGAAGAAAGGAGTAAAACAAGGATGCGTGTTATATTCACAATTGTATTGGACAAGGCGATGAAAATAGCGAAGAAAAAATGAAGATGTGAAAAGTAGGGCACTGGAAGATGGAAATAAAAAAAATAGCACAACTGCTCTTCGCAGATGACACGGTAATTAAAGCAGAGACAAAAAAGGGATTACAACATAATATGGAAATAGTAGAGGATGACTCAAGAAAATAAACATGAAAATAAACTACGAAAAACAGACTTTGATAATAGCAAAAGAAAAACAGAAACACAAAATAAAAATAAAAGAAAAATTATAGAACAGGTAGAACAATATAGAAGCTTAGGTACGATAAAACAAAGTAATGTAAAATTGGGCAAAGAGATAGGAGATGAAATAGGAAAGACATTGAAACTATACAATATGCTAGAAAACACTTTCTCCACGACCACCATAGAATTTAAGCATTCTGAAATCAATTTTGATTATAGAACGTATACATTCTCACTCTTGTTATGGAACAAAACACTATGCGCTTATGCGTTTTGCATGTAATTCATTCCATAACAAGGGATAGAATGAATATTCTCACATCGTTTCGAATAAAACAATTAGCCTTGGATATCACAATTGTCAAAATACTATAAACATAACCACAAACGTGATAAAACGTAAGTTCTTTGTGTTCATTATTTGATATTTTATCTGGTCGAGGAGAAAGTATAGTCTGATACTCGGTAAGAATGGAAATTCAGATGCTCGTGGTTCCTCGCGCTCGCCTCACGGCTCGCGCTCGAAATATTCCACTCGCATCGAATTTCCATTCTAACCTTGTTACAGAATATACTATTCTTTAATCGAAAGGAAATAACAAGGAGCACAAAATAGTTAAAAATGTGATTAGACCAACACTAACATGTGGCAGCAAAACATGCCGAGGAAACCATTTTGAGCGACTTAATTCCACTGAAGGGTGCACAACCTCAATGTTTCCACTGGATCTGGAAGACTGAAAGAGTCATTCTCTTTTGTAGTGGATGGGCTCGGTTGCTTTTCTGTTGCTCTTCGTGGGACCATCACTCTAAATGTGAGTGCTCCAGCGGAACCGCTAGGCATGCTCGCCTGGCGCACCTTTGATTGTTGTTCTTAGCGCCCCGCCCACTCTCCTGGATTATTGCCAGGATTGTCCTTGACTCCTAGTACCTTCCTTGAGACGGCGGCCATCGCCTCCCAGCTGCTTGGTGCAGTATGCGTTCTACCAGCGTCCTCACCTCCACCGGCGGGCCAAGCGCCACCGACAGATTGGTGATCTCCGGCGCCCATTCTGATCATGCTGATGGTATGCGCTCTCCGCCTTCCCGACCCTTAGTAGGTAGGCCTGCCCAGTGAGGATCTAGGCTGTTAAGTAGTCCGTGGATACTGTACGGTATCCACGGGACATCTTTAATACTCCCGGCCTTAGCGTCCTTTGGAGTCTCTCTACGTCTCTTCTGGAAGTGAAACAGCGCTCCCGGTATGGCGCTGCGTAAAGGAGCTTGACCTTAGCTGCCCCAACAGTACCCTCCTCTTGGCTTCCCCGGGCCCTTTCTTTATGCTGGCTATAAGTCGGGTTATGGCTCACGTGATCCTCGCCGCCTCCGCAGCCGCCTCCAATACATGACCACTGTGGGTAGGAGTGGATTCCAGTATGGTCTCCTTAGCCTCTTGATTTCATGCCCCAGAAGATGAACGGACTCTCCGTTGATCCTTCCCAAACTCCTCATGAAGAGCCATGCGGCCCCGGTTTTCTACGCCGCTACCTCCAATGCTGCTACCGCCAACCAGTCAGCTTCTATTTTCATTGCTTGGTGGGCCGTATCAGGTACTCCGGGATAGTCCGCTTTTCTAGGGCGTGCACCATGGTCTGCCAGGGAAGGGCGTTTTCAAACAAAATAATCTCATTTCTTTATTGCCTTCAATATTTGTTTTAATGTTTTTTTGATATTCTCATATTTAAGAAAATATTGGCAAAAACAAAAAACAGTTAAGGTAAACACCCACTTCCGGTGTACGAAATTTTACTAAAAACTTTTCAGTTCTTCGGATTATTAAATAGGACGTATGTTCAAAGTTTCATATCAATTGCTTTATTACTTTTTGAGATACAGCGACACACACACACACACAATTTTTTATTTTCCAGAAATTGTTGAAATGGCATCTATGGACCCCAAAACGGATATTTCCGCAAAAAAAAATTTGAAAAGAAAATCACGATCACAATACTTTCTCGTACTACGTAACGGAGAAAGTAAAAAAACCGATACAAGAAAAAATAACAGAAGGTCAAATGAGAGGGTTTGGACATAAAAGAAGAGGCAACAAAAAAGGGAACACATAGAAATAAATAAATGAAATATCAAACGACAGAAAAAACAGTGGGGAAGTATTACATAAACAGGAATATAACTCCTTACACCGTAATGGTAGAAGAGGCGAAGGAATAAATAAATATATAAAAAGTCAGAAATTTTAAACATTTTGGAGAATGTACAAACAAGTGCCATCTATTTAAAATTTTCCAAAATTTCTTATTTCAAGTAGATTATCTCTAAATTTTGGGATCATTTTAAATATTCAGAGAGTTTATTTGCCAGACGGCAAAAAAACAATTTAAAATAAAAATGCAATGGGTGAAAATTAATTGAAAAAATAAACTTATATCAACATCTACCATAACAACCCTCCACCCCGTGTTTCTTTGCACCATCAGAAAAATAGTCAAAAATAATAATTTTGTTAATAAGATTTTCGAATTTTGAGATATTTTACAAGAATAGCTTTGAAAACGATTTTGGAATGCACTTGATGATGTTTAAATCATCAATACCAAACAAGCAAAAGATAGATATGCATTTAACAAAAGCTAAAATTACAATTATGAATGCATGAAAATGTGTAATTTTGACGTTTTACGTGTTTAATGTGATTTTAAATTCTGTTAAATTGGCAACATTCTGATGTTCAGAACCATCCAAAGTAAACAAAGCGTTCGGCAGTTGCGCAACAAACATTCAAAAGAATTTAATAAAAAATTGAATAATAAAATGCCATCACTGATACTTTCGTAACATTCAAGACTAATTTAAAAAATCTATGCTCCGCCAGTAGCCACATCAGTATTTTTTTTAATTTTCTGCACCAAGGATATAAAAAAATAGATGACAAAAATAATTAATTACATTTTTGAAAAGTTTTCTTATCGAGGATATTTCACATTAATGAAGGCGCTGCAAAGACGGAAGTTTATAATGCACCGGCGCGTCGCATTTGTAGGTATCAAAATGAGTGGGCCATGATTTGTTTTTGTTCTTAAATGAATCTCAGACATTAGCTGTCACTTCTAACGGTCATTTTAGTTGTAGTCACAAAAATTGTTTGCCTAAGTAAAGAAGATAAAATATTCATTAAACATTTGTTTCACTGTGACAATTTATCAAATAAGTGGAAGATCACGTACAGTACGAATTCCTGAAAGGTGCAGTATAAACTCCCATTTTTGCAGAGCCTTCATTAATGTGAAATATCCTCGATACAAAAACTTTTCAAAAATGCAATTAATCATTTTTGCAATCCACAAAGTGTAGATAATTTGTTTTTCAAAGCAATATTCAATGCGTTAATTAATATTGAAAATATAAATATTTATAATTTGTACCGTTTTTTTGGCCCACTGTGTATAAACAAAAATTGTAGATAATGCCACAATAATCCACTTATCAAGAATCCGTTTTTTTCAAATGTCCACTAGTTTTTAAACAAATATATAAAAATCGTTTTTATAGCATCTAATCGAATCTTATTATTTGATGATCTTATTTTGGATTCTTGAGGTTAACTTTCATAGTAAAAAGTCTAATAAGACAGATCGCTCGATCTTGGTGGTCAATTTGTGTGTTAGTTTGTTTAAGTAGAGGGAAGGAGACTGCCCATTGCTTGCATGTGGCTAAATCATTTATAAATAATTACCACATTCTTAGTGATTATATTTTTATCCGTCAATCAAAGAACAATAATCACATCTTCTACGAATGTGAACGTGTTTGTGTTCGAAATATTTTTTGTCCAAAGTAGATAGAATTAAAAATAATTAAATAAGAACACAAGAAAGTTACAAATTATCATACAATTACTTATACTGTATGTTGCAAAATGAAAACGATTTCATCTGTTATTTGACTTTCGCTTTGCATATTCCTGGAACATTAATTTGCACTTATGTGCACCATATTCGCCAACTCCAGAACTTTCTAATTAGAGCTAAGTGCATTGTTTTTTTTTGGATAGCTTCAAATCGTATTCAGTGGGTAGTAAAACCGCTCCCAGTAATAAATCCCCCCTCATTAGGTTTTTCTTGCAACTACTGCAGCAAGAGATCCAATTTAAACTTATGCAAATGTTAGTTCCCGAATGCGAATTCTAAACTAAATATAATTGGGTATTGAGGCATCACTCAATCATCTTACCTGCATCATTTGAACGCAGCGTCTGTATAATGAGAATCTGAGTAATTGGTTGGGCATGTTTGTATACCTACGGATTTGTTTAAAGTTCTATTGTACGTTTGTGACGATTAAATAAAAATCTTTTCATTCTACATTTTTTGTGTCCCTTACTTTAAGGGTAATTCAAAATTGGACATTCGTCTCATTAGTTATTTTTATTGAACTAATAACAAAAAACGAAATTGTACTGACGTGCAATCATTGCAGTAGTCATATGAAAGTTTTTCCTTTTTATTTCTAATATTTTTCCAAAAATCAAAAGCTAATCTACACTGATAAATCGTGAAACGCGTGTATAGTTGGCCAATGACAACACTTTAATTCTTTTTATTTAAATGCTAATATTTATTCAATATTTTAATGTCAAACTGATTTGAATAAACTAAAAAATAAAGTCAATGGCTGTTTAAATACTATAAAATGACGGTAATTCTATATTTTTCCAAAATCAACTTCATTGCCTAATGATAGTCAACTTTAAATTTTTAAATGACTGCATACACTTTTCTAATTTTATAATAGTAGACATTGTTTTTCTGATTCCAATTATGCCCGTTATGTTGGTTTTAGGTTAATATTTATGCCAGAAAAAGATAATAATAAATCTTGTTCATATGACTTTTTTGGCAATAAATGTAGTGTGCCTTGAAAAAAAATTCGAATGGACAAATGTCATTTATTGTATAAGTAATGCCAACCATTTGTTATTAGTGTGTGTTTCAGACATAATCATGAACAATGGCGAATTAACAGACATTTTGGCAAATTATTTTTTTATGTAATAGAAATCGAAGAGCTGGGACACGATTTATCATCTACGGTTTCCAGAGCGAATACCAGAACCTAAATTTAGAAGGTTTGAAGGAAATTTGAGACGATATGGAGCCTTTACAGAGTAGAAGAGGGTGGATTGACAATTTCGTGGACTTGCAGAGTTAGACGTTCTACTTAGTGTTTACAATAATCACTGAACATCTAAATAACAAGTGAATTAATACTTGCACTACTAATTTACTCTATTCTACATTGAGTTGTAACAGGTACTTATTTATTGGGTCCTTATTATTCATGTTTGACATAACCTTACAACAAATGACATTTGTCACTTTTTTTCCAAGGCACGCTAATTATAAATTTTGAAAAATATAATTTTAAATGGAAGATTTATTTAAATTTTTTTCGACCAAAATATTGATCGAAAAACAAAATATTGGGTATTATTGGATTCATAAAAAGAATGTCGAATTTAAAAAAAATTAAAACTTTATATGCTGCTATTTAAAAATTTTAAGTTAACTATGTGACGATGAAGTTATTATTGAAAAAAATCAATATTGATGTCATATGTTATTATTTAAACCACCATTGAGTTTGGTTCTTAGCTCATTCATATCGGTCAATAAATAACAAAGTTATGGCGTTGGGCGTTTTTTATCGAACACACGGTATAGCGCCAAACGGCACTTATACATTTTTGAAATTTTAGACCTCGCGTATCCGTGGACATAAAAATGATTAATTTGCTATTTTTGAAGGGCTTTTGGGTTCATCACATCATCAACCAGCCCGTTTCGTCCACTGCCGGACATAGGCTTCCTCCATAACACTTCATCGACTTCTGTCTTCAGTTTCGTGGATCCAGTTATTCGCGATCCTTTTTAGGTCATCGGTGGTCTTCCTCTGCAACGCTTGAGGGCTTTTCGTCTCCACACTAGTAGCTTTCTTGATCATCTAAATGGGGTTGGTATTTTCATGTAGTTTCACAGAGATTGTATTATTTTGGTAGATGTTATAGATTAGTATCTGTAATCGTAGCGACACTCTCTCAAAGCCTCTATGATGGCGTAATTCGGCTGTGGAGAAAGCTCTATGGAAGTCCACGAATTCAAGGGCCAGTGGTTTGTTGCATTCCACTGACTTTTCGATTAGAACATTGATGCTTTACCAGAACGGGATTGCAGTTCATTTGGTTGGTAAAAATTCAATTTCCTCTCTAATCTTGATGTTACCATTTTTGTGAACGATTTGTATAGTTGGCTGAAAACTGGGTGGGTAGTTTTGCGTGGAGCAGGATAATATTTGCGTTTCACCACTTGCCAGGATTACGCTATCGTGTAGACAAAGGTTAAATAGCGCTCGTATTTTCTTCATCAAAGACGTATCTCCGGCTTTGACTATATTATCGCCGGGCACTTTGTTGTTTTTCGATTTTGACAGGGCGACATTGATTTCTCTAATCAGTGTTGCCAGATTGAGGGGTTTTTTCCCCAAAATGGAGGTAAATTATTGCTTTGGGGTGTATTTTGGGGAACTTCAATCAATGGGGTATTTTTTGGGGTGGGAATTTTATACGAGGGGTATTTTTGGGGAAATTAATTAACATGTTATTACATTTGCTAGAAATCATTATTACCAATAGGCCATAAAGAAGTCAGTAATTTTCCTCAGCGATGAGGAGAAACCTGTGACATCATTTATGCAAGTTGTCCTAGGGATTCTATTATTGCCGTTTTCGTAATTTTGTGACCCCCAATGAGATGCTGCACTTTCATTTAAAAAATATGTATGTGTGCCGGAAAGAAGATGAAAATATTGCGGATGAAGATGAATAATACATTTTATATTTATACTACTTTAATTTGGTATGTAAGTTTCCAATAAATCCCCACCGTATTTACGTATTATTTTCAAGTTTTATTATTTTGGGGGATTTTTATTAAATATTTGGGGAAAATTAAAAATTACCACTAGCAAGACTCGTTGCCCGTAAATAAATAATTATTATTATATTAAATATTCAATCTTTTTGTTTGCATTTTTTATCGTTAGGCCTGGATTTTGTTTTTTTTAACCTATATTTTGGATTTTTGGCCTGCACTTTCGTTTTTTTTTTTGGTATAAATTTCTGATATTTTGAACTAATTTTTCTTCATTTTCGATTTGTTTGTTAAAATTTTCGATTTTTTTGTCGGAATTTTTTATTTTTAGGCCCCCAATTTTCGATTTTTTGCCCTATATTTCAACCTGAATTATTCATTTTTATGCGCGGTATTTTCGAGTTTTTGTTTTTTTGTCCTATTTTTGCGTTTCTGGTTAACAATTTATTTTGAGCTAGAGTTATTTTTGGGACTGAAAATTGCAAATTATTTTTCTTTTGCTTGATTTTTTGGTCTGCATGTTTTTTTTTTGGCCAGGAATTTTATATTTTTGCTTATATTTTAGATGTTTGGTCTGCATTTTTTGTTCTAATTTTTAGAGTTTTTGGCCAAAATATTTTGATTTTGGTCAATTTTTTTTTTGTTTGTTAAAATTTTCGGTTTTTTGTCTACATTTTTCGATTTTTTTTAAATTTTAATCATTAATTTGAACGAGCTAATTTTTGATTGGTCTACACTCTTAATTTGTAAAATAAATTGTTGTTTCTAGGGGCGAATTTTTTAAATTACTTTCGAGTTTAGAGGTCCGGCAATTTATTTTGGGATAAAGTTATTTTTGGGGTTGAAAATGGCAAATTACTTTTCTTTTGCTTGAATTTTCAATTTTTTAGTCTGCATTTTTTATTTTTTACTTCAGGATATTTGATTGATTTTAGATGTTTGGTCAGTGTTTTTCATTTATTTGTTCCAAATTTTAGAGTTTTTGGCCTATAAACCAAAATTTTCGAATATTTAGTTGAAATTTTCGTTTTTTTTTCTGGTCTGCATTTTTTATTTTTGCTGAGAGTTTACGATTTTTGGTCTAATTTTTCGATTTTTTGCCTATATTCTTAGTTTTTTCCCTTGATTATTAATTTTAACGAGCGAATTTTTTATTGGTCTATACTTTAGATTTTTCACCTGAATTATTGATTTTTGTGTGCGCACTTTTGGCCGGTATTTTCGAGTTTTTTTGACCAAATTTTTTATTTTTTTGCCCTTCATTTTAGACGTTTTTAGCTGAATTATTGTTTTTATGAGCGAATTTTTTAAATTATTTTTGAGTTTAGAGTTTTGGCAATTTACTCTGAGGTAAAGAGTTATTTTTGGAGCTGAAAATGGCAAATGATTTTTCTTTTGCTTGAATTTTCAATTTTCAGTCTGCATTTGAATTTTTTAGGCCAGAGTTTTTGATTTTTTGATCAATATTTTAGATGTTTTTGGCATCTAAACTAACATTTTCGAATATTTAGTTGAAATTTTCTCTTTTTTCATTTTTTTACCAATGTTTTTAGTTTTGTTACCTTCATTATTAATTTTAATGAATTTTTTGTTGGTCATTACTTTAGATTTAAATGAATTGTTGATTTTTATGAGCGAATTTTTGGCCGATATTTTCGAGTTTTTTGGTCCAATTTTTTGTTTTTTTGAGCCCTATAATTTAGGTTTTGCAGACTTAATTTTTGATATTTTTGGCCTGTACTTGGTTTTTGTATTAATTTTAGGTTATTTATTTCATTTGAAATGTTTTGTTTTAGTGGTTGTTTTAAGATAAAACTAATGTACTTTGATCTTTAGCTAGAAAATACAGCCTGCCCGATTTGTGTTTAAGGAATTACTAAATTTTTAAATATTTCGATTCGATTTTTGATTTTTTTTTTCGAAAATTTTTAAATGAAAACAATAATTTTTGCAGCCAATTTAGTTTTTTTAGTAATTGTTAAATATAATACTTTGGCCCGGAATGAAACTGATCACCCGGTATAACTGGAACTGTTTGGAAATTATGAAACAAAATGCGAACAATTTGAAGTAGTTAATTAGCGAGGCTTTCCGAAACATTAAAGAATTATTTTAATTATTTGGAAGATACCACAGCACGATTAAATATTTTTCTAATTTTTAAATGGCCTTTTTGTGCTACCCACATATTTTCGGAAAAACGGAGTTATAATACTTTTTTTTTGTGCAAATTCCTAAAACTTATCAACGTGCCTTCTCTAATTCCAGTGTTTCCAGATTTGGGGCCAAAAAAACATCAATCGATGGGGTATTTTTTGGGGTGGGTATTTTATACGAGGGGTAATTTTGGGGTTTTTTATGAAATATTTGGGGAAAATTTAAAAATTACTGCTGGCAACACTGTCTCCAATAGTGATATCTGGAAGCTCCTCGGATCCTTGGTTGATGATATATTCTTTTGGTGTTGGTATTTTGTAGTCCGGATCTTCCACTGTACAGTTCGCGGTAGAACTCTTCGACCATACGTAGCATTTCCCCTCTGTTTGTTGTGTTATTCCTTGCATGTTCTTTAGTTTTGTTATGTCTTTCCTCCCTTCACTAAGGTTACTGCGTAACACCCTCGTGCTTTTGTTCCGCTCGATTGTTTGTTGGATATTTGCACTAGTGTAGCTTCTGATGTCCCGCTTGATGATTTTGTAGATTACCTTATTTATTTCTTTTAGTTCCTCTCTGGTTGTGTTTCGGTTGTTTCCCGTTGCCCTTCGTTTAGCTATTAAGTTTTTCGCATATTAACCGATTCTTTCTTATTTCCTGGATTTAGGGCAGTTGGTGTCTTTCCTTTTTTGTAGGGCTTCTGTTATTGCGTCGTGCATACCTTCTATGTTTGTGTCTGAATGGTCGTTATTTCCTTATGTATCGGCAATATTGTTTTCAAATTTATCGTTGGACATGCTCGATTGGTCGTTATCATTGCAAGTTTGTACCTTTATTTTCCCAGATCTATTTGGATTTTGCTTCTTACCATTCTATGATCCCCTTCCATTTCTGCAGCTGTTGAGTACTGTTACGTTTTTGACTATTTGTTTATTATTAGAAATTATATAATCAATTTCGTTGCGCGTTTTACTGGGTTTTCCCAGGTCCATCTTCTCTTCTATTTTGGGTTGGTTATTACATCTTGTTTATTGCATTTATGTGATGGACATAAATGTAAGCTGCGGCTCTTATTTTTTAACAACTGTGGTCTAATTGTTGAAAATAATGGTTAATTTTAAAGATACATTCCGTCATTAGTTTCAAAGAAACCTTAAAACATTATTTGCAATTATTTGTTGTGGATTCTTTAATCCGTTTCCGCAATAACCTATTTTCAATATTTGATTGAGATTAATAATTCGGATGATGGGACAGGCGCCATAATACCTCTCTGGAATGTAACCACCATTAAATTGTTTTAAATTACTTATTACATGTTGCATTATATATTTATGTAAAAAATCAAACATATGTAGCATCAAACGACATTAATATATTTTTTTAATTTTAGCGTCCATGTACCCATGGACATAGATCGAAAAAAATCTCAGTTTAAAATCGCAATGTTGACTTAGAACCTACAGTTTGTCTAGCGAGTTGTGACTGGTGGGAGTGAAGTTTGCGTAGAGTGCGAAAGTATTCGAAGAGAACGAGGTAACAAACCTCTGCGTGACTGCACCACCGAATTGAAGAATCATCACTTGACGATTATGTGTCTATATTTACATTATATTCACGCTACGCTCACTGAATAATTTTGAGTTTCCGGCAACCCCTCTCTTGAAATTTAAGATATTCACTGCGCAATCGCAAATAAAACCCCTTCCATATCTCATTTTATTGGCCAAGGCAGGCATTCTTCGGCACCGTGCGCTACAATAGTATAACAAGTAAAATTACAATTGTACGTTTTCTAAACTAGTTTTTCTGTCTTGGATCCATGATATTGGCTTTTGTCTTTATTTTAATAATGAATACAGCAATCAATTTGAACACTTTTGGAGACCCGGAAAACCAGTTTCCACTGGAATACACAATGGTATCGTACACATCAAACAAAACCACATTTAAGTTAATCAAAAAAGAGAAAAAAAGAACTTTATTTATCCATTGTTTTAAATACATTGTGGCATTAGATCAAGTTTATCTGGTTTCATCTTAACTGTTAGTAGGCATTTCAGTGGAGCTAATAGTTACAGATTACAATAACTGTAGCTATATAAGTCAATTTTCATTTCACTCCCCACTTTGAATTTAATTTGCGGTACGATAACACTCACGTAACACTACGAAAGTATTTCCTATTTTAGTTAGCTTAGCATGCGAAAAGTAAAGACATACGGTGAAAGCATACACAAGATGCGAGTTCACGGATAAAGTTTTTTCTTCTCGTTCCACCGCGGACGTTTTTTCGCGGTGTATATCTCCCAAACTGCATTTAAATATGACAACTGCAATGACAGATATACGAATGCGCCCCCTGCTGCCAGCCCTGTGAATTTTTTTTTCCGGGATAGGATTTTTCTGGTTTTCCAGCCCCGCTGCACAAATTCGCACTTTTAAACCCCAATAGAGCTAGTAAAATCGAAATTTCGCATAAAATTCAACTATTTTTTTCGTTTTGTTATTTTTAAAATAAAGTGATAAAAATACTAGTTCACTTCTTAGAACATGAACATACGTCTTATTTAATAATCTGAAGAACTGAAAAGCTTTTGGTAAAATTATTAATTATTAATTTTGGTGTTTACCTTAACTGTTTTTTTGTTTTTGCCAATATTTTCTTAAATATAAAAAATACCACAAAAACATTTAAACAAATATTGAAGACAACAAAGAAATGAACATCTTTTTTATTCGAGAAAAAAAATATTATTATTTTTTTATTTTTGGTTTATAATTCTAAAACGATAATAGTTATAGCAAATTTATGTTAATAATAATTGTAGAGAATGCTAAAATGAATAACTTATAAAGAATAAGTTTTTTTCGAAATCCCTTTAGTTTTTGAGTAAACTGAGTTTTTGAATTTGAAGTATAATTTTTCTTTCATAATTTTGACGTTTTAAACGTCAGTTTCATCGGGTCCAGGATAAAATGCCGAATGCCCAAAGTGCCGAATCGGTATTTTGCCCAAAGTGCCGAATTTCATACTACCGACCAAGCCCAAAGTGTCGACCGACGCCAAGCGACGTCGCTTCGTTCGTAAACAAGGCGTCGGAGCCGAATGCGAATCGGCAGTTTGGACATTCGGCACTTTGTCCTCGCGCCGACCTCTCAGTAAGGCTAAAACTGCCGAATGCACGCCGATTCGGCACTTTGGTCCTCGCATGCACCTACCAGTAAGGCCCAAAATGCCGAATATTTATGTTATAATAATACGTTTAAAAACATTTAAAACAAAAATACAATTTGTTTTATTTTAAATTTTAAAAAGCATTCTCCAGCCCTGAAACCACCTACCCTCCATTGATAAAATTGTATTATCAAAAATAATTTTCGCACATTACGAACATTCATGAGGATGTGCATTCGGCAGTTTGGGCCTTACTCATAGGTGCGTGCGAGGACGTTCTGTCCAAAGTGCCGATTCGCATTCGGCTCCGACGCCTTGTTTACGAACGATACGACGTCGCTTGGCGTCGTTCGGCACTTTGGGCAAAATACCGATTCGGCAACTTGGACATTCGGCACTTTGGGCAGGCCCCGTTTCATCCGAGTTTACACAACGCTCGATGTACATTTAAAATATGATTTCAATTGAAAATAAACCATGAAAACGTAAATATAAATGGCTATGATACCATCAAGTCGGAGAAATTAACATGATGGCCACATCACCATTTTTTTCATTTGCTTTTCTCGAGGTTTAGGGAGTGAAATGACTTCTTGGAGAAAATACCTTTTTATTTGTAGCATTTATCTTCTAAAATATGAGGAATATGAAAAAATGTTTCATATAAAACTTTTACAGTATTTTATGCTCTTTGCAACTATGTTCTGTTTTTTTAAATACATTTTTTTAATTTGGTCCCATTTTTTCAAGGGGTGGTTTCAACCCCTAAACCTCGAGATAAGCACATAAAAAAAATACGGGACTCTTACTTTTTGATGCTCTACGACATATACAAGATGCGTCGCAATCGGCGAGGGACTCCGCTGGCCGTTCCCATGTTAGTATAGGTTTTCTAATTTTCACTAACTCTGAGATCTCGCGCCCCACTGTGAGCCGCGAGTCATCCTAAAACAATTATATACTTTTGTTATTGGTGGATGCGCCGGTCTCTTGTTTAAATATAAGACTACTCTTCCGAATTTAATGTCAACGTTTAGTGCAATATACATATTGCATGTATTATGCGATTCAAAGCTGAAATTAAATTATCTGACAAGGACATTAATAAAAATGCATTCGGAAAGAAACGAGACCTGATAAATCCATGACGTAACCGTTACTCATTTTAATCGGCACATTAACTGAAGCGTGCCACACGTTCCACTCTCGAGTGAAATACATTAATATTATTTGAATGCGTCTAAAATTCCACACAATGGAAAATTATGGCTACGGAGAAGAGCACTCCTGATAATGCAAAGCACGTACTCAAACTAAACAAAGTTTAGCAGTGACTTCGCATTAATGTATAATGATAACAATATATACATACATACGTGAAGATAAACAAAATCGGAGCCATCATTAGCGAACAATGATCACCCATGACCTTTATTGTAAATTGATAAATCGTGAAGAGATATCGTCATCATCATCACCACGATGACGACTTCACAATAGAACTGAAACACCTCCCGTGGCTCTCGATTACATTGTTGTACCCCAGTGCCTCATTCGATACGATGATAAGCAGATTTTCGTTGATGTACACAAATCTAATTGCGTTCATTTATTTCAAATGGTGTTTTGGCAAAGGAAGGGCATCTGCGTTAGGCATGTTTGCTTCGAAATAATAATGTTGTGCATGAAAAATGGGGCGGCTGTCGTGTATTTCTATTGCTAAGTCAACAACAATGCGAGTACGTGCGTCCCTTACTGCTGTTAACGAAAGGATTGGCTGCCTTGTCAATTCACGCTGTTCAAAATTCAATTTAGCTCGAGCATGTCTCGCACAAATGAATTCCAAATCTGCAATATGTTGAATGTATGTGCTGACGTGACATTCGCGGAACTGTAATGTTTTGCATATTTGATTCTGCTTAGTAATTATACAGTGCGCGCTAAAGTATGGAATAAATTCAGTAAAAGCAAAATAAAATATTTTTGGAAAAAATCCTCGATAGGTCGATTTTCTTTGATAAAAATTCACATTTTTGCATAAAAGTCGATTTTGAATATGCTTTTACGGGTATTTAATTGTTGCTGAAACGATGTAATAAGTACATTAATGTCAGGGGCGCTATATTGAAACATAAAATTTAATTGTGGGTCTACGCCTTTTCTTCTTCTAGTCAGGTCAGGAAATTTTGGCGGTTCCCTCGTATAATAATAATAATAATTCAGAACGCAAGATTAATATTTATAAAACGATTATTGAAACTATTTTTAAATAAATGTACTCTTATATAATTATAATAGTTATATAAAAAAAATAGAGGATAATTATAAAAAAATAATAGATTCATCACTCGTTAGTATTAAATTAAATTTACAGCTCTTATCATTTTTTTTTCGCAATTCTTGTTTTGTTTTTGTGCCATATTGTTAAAGAAATGCGTAAGTTGTATGTTTTTGTCATGTTTTTTGATGCTTTGTAACCACGTTGCTTAGTTACTCGTGATCAAAGTAGTTTCTAAAATGGTATATTTAATAGAAGACGAAGTCAACTTGAGGTTGCTCAGTTATTTCGAGAACAGCATCTGGATTTTCCACCCATTAGCCAAGGTACCATAAGCAAAATTGAGACACAATACAACAATTTGGGTCATGTCAGGGTTGTGCCCAGACAGCGAAATCCCACTGTTGACGGAGATACTAGGCTAAATGTATTATTAACTCTTCAAGAAAATCCGGTGACTCTAGCCAGACAACTGGCCCGTGACAACGAGATTAGTCATACAACTGTCCTCAAAAGCCAAGATGCACGCACACGAAGAATTAACGGAGGATGACCCGGACCGCCGAATCGAATTTTGCCAGCAAATGATGAACCTGATCGACAATAACCAGATTTAATTAGCATCAATTATTTTTTCCAACGCAAGTACTTTTACCTTACATGGTGAAGTTAATCGTCAAAATTATCGTTATTGGGTTGACCATAACCCTCATTGGACGCGAGAAACTCATACTCAGTTTCCGCAAAAAGACAATGTATGGGCTAGAATAATAGGTGATCAAATTATAGGACCAGTATTCTTGGATGGTAATCTTGGTAGAGCAACATATCTTACATTTTTTTAAGATGACCTCATGCCAGCGTTTGCAATTTTATTTCCAAATCCGTTAGATCCGGATTTACCCGATAAACGAAATTGGTATCAACAGGATGAAGCTCCACCCCATTATGCTGTGATCGTTCATAGATATTTAGACGAAGTTTTTCCCAATCGATGGATTGGAAGAAGAGGTCACATTGAATGGCCGGCGAGATCTCCTGATCTTACTCCCCTTGACTTTTTTTGTGGGGATATCTCAAGAGTAACAAAACCAAACGACTTTGTGGACCTTAAGCAACGTATTAGGTATGAAATACGGCAAGTTACACCAGAAATGTTGCAAAACACAAGAGATTCATGTTATTGCCAAGAAAGAAACGGTGCCCATTTTGAACATTTGTTGCATTCAATAGTATTGAAGTTATAAAATTGGTTTTCATTTTTTTATCACGTGGGCTTTGAAAATATTCAGGAAATAGTGTTTTGTATTCCTCGAGAAGAGATCTTTCAAGTGAGGTGTCACTTGACATACATACCTTTCCATCTGAAAAATGGTCGGACCTGGCTGGGCACTTCCGGGAACAGATAAACAAAAAGCATATACATAGAAATATGGCCAAGAAAAAATAATACTTCACGTGTTTTGGGATTTTTTTGTAAAAATCGCCTATATCGAAGTTATGAATTTTATTCCAGTTAAATTTTTAGACACAGAATCCTCACGAAGTGATGATTTATATTTAATTTGGTGGTGAGGCTATGCGCGGATAAGTTCTCACTCTGCGCAAACTTTACCCCCACCTCTCATGGCTTGGTAGGCAAACAGTATTAGTTTTTGGCCAACTTAAACGGTTAGTATTATTTCTGTGGTTAAAAAAAATATTATTTAATCTGATATGTAGCCATGGAACCAGGAAGTTTCATTTATTAAGCAAGTTAGCGTCATGAATTTGAACAGATATTACTTCAAAGACAAATATAATTTGACTGATATTTCAGCGCTTAGATAGGACAGACATATTAAAATCATCCAGAAAGTGTATAATCATACGGATAACCACTTATAGGATAATTACCATGTTTTCGAAAATACATAGCCCTTAAACATATCTTTAGCATTCTTTTCATCTCTTCAGAATATCGATCATAAAAGGGATCTAATATTATAGATGCGAATTCAACTTTTTTTTAATGATTTATAAAACGTCATGAGACATCAGCATTTGAAAATGATTTAGTGTTTTCTAAGGATATATGCTAAGGTTTAAAACATACCTTAATCATGGAGGTAATATAATTATTAAATGATAATGTTTTATCAAAAATAACGCCTCAATACAATTGGTAATGAAATTAATATGCACATGCAACCATGAAAAAATGATTACTTTGTTTACTAATGTTAAAGATCATTTAATTGACGCCATGCACATAACTGATTAATTTTGAAGGGCCAAACAGTCATGTTGAGATGTTATTATTCTAAATATCTTTAGATCGTTCGCATACAGTAAACAGTTATCATGTAAACTGGCCGGCAGATCATTTATGAACATAATAAATAATAAGCGACCCAATACGAATCCTTTCGGAACATCACTCAAGGAGATATCCATCTTAGAGCTAACTCCATGATAATACACGTAATTCACTGTAATGTGCATATATGATACAATTCGTTTATTGTTAAATAATTTGCTAAAAAGAAATTTAAAATAAGTCAATTTTGGTTTTCATTTTTTTACGATTTTATTACTGATTATTTTGAGAAACCAAGAGCACTTTCTTTCTATATCTTATGGTTACCAAGATCAGAGGCCTGCATGGGCCGGGCTTTGGCCCGGCCCGGAAAGGCCGGCCCGGCCCGACGTCGGGCCGGGCCGTATTTTTCAAACTCCGGGCCGGGCCGGGTCGGGCTTTTCAATGGATAATTTAACCCGGGCCGGGCTTGGATAAATTTAATTTTATTATATTTTGGAAAGCAACAACTAAGTGAATTAAAAAAAAATGTTATTAACACGAATTCAATGTATTTTAAGAATTTTAAGGAATACATGGGTCCAGTAATTTTATTTATTTAATTCAACATTTTTCGGGGACGAGCCGGGCCGGGCCGGGCTTTGAATATTCAGCTCCGGGCCGGGCCGGGCCGGGCCCGCAGCACATTTTCGTTTCATCGGGCCGGGCCGGGCCGGGTTTTAAATTTTCACTCTCGGGCCGGGCCGGGCCGGGCTTTCGAAAACCCGCTTCTGCAGGGCTCTGACCAAGATAGCATTGTTAAAGCATCCAATTTGTAACCCTCTATAAATTAGAATACTTATGATAAGAGCTTGCAATCTCGGAGTACAAAAATCTCTACGGTTTATGATCATTTCTCTCTTAAAGTTCACATGGCATAAATAAAAATTGTTATGTGGGGCAGTATCACTTCCTCCGATTTAATGTTAATAGGGTTTTTAGTGATATTTTTATATTTATTGATTTTTCAAATACTAAAAATCGTATTCTATAAACAATTATTGTTCATGAAAATTTGATTTAATTTGATTTGATAATAATAATAATAAACTTTATTAACTAAAAAATCTCCTTTTTACAAAAAAAAACTTAAATTCATAGCTTACATTCATACTAAAACTAAAACTAAAATTAATTTCATCAAGAACGTACATTAATAACATTAATTTTCTACATTTCTAAGATTACGTTTAAACGAGTTATAATTAGATCCAAAAATATTAAACGAAGCCTGTTCATTATATTTATTACAAATACCCATCATTCGATTAATTGGATTAGAATTGGAAGCAAATGTTGTTCGGTAAGTAGAGAGCCTAAAAATTGGAAGTGTATCGTGTGCACCGATTTATTGGAGCCAAGTGAAAATTGATACACATTAATAATTCTAATCCCATCTTAAACTCCATACATCTGAAGAACTTATTTTGAATCCGTTTAAGCATATCAACATCCCCTATCTTATACGGCCGCCAAACAGAAGAAGCATATTCCAACTGATAACGTACAAGTGCACAGAATAAATTTTTTAGGCAGTCAGGGTTCAAGTCCTTACCAACATGCCAAACCAAACCCCATTTCCTTAAGGCTGTGTTACAAACATTTAGCATATGAGGGTAAAAACTTGAATCAAAAATTACTCCTAAATCCCTAGCTTCCCCTTTACGCTGTAGATCAATCGACTGAAGCCTGTAAGTATTTTGAAGTAAATGCTTGCTTCTACAGAAAGACAAAGAAAAATACTTGCTAATATTGAGACTCATTTGGTTTAAATTACACCACAAAAGTATTACTTCTAAATCTTCCTGAAAAGACACGCAATCACTAACGGACTCTACAGTTTTAAATATTTTAATGTCATCGGCATACAATAACATATTAGAGTTTTTGATCAAATTACATATATCGTTGATGAATAAGGTAAATAATATTGGTCCACAGTGAGAACCTTGCGGGACCTGGTAACTGAAATAGGTGTCGCCTTGAAATTATTAACCCTAATAATTTGAGATCGTTATGTAAGGAATGATCTTAACCAGGTAACCGTTTCATCGCAAAAGCCCAGATATGGTAACTTTTTTAGAGGTATTGTGTGGTTCACACTATCAAAAGCCTTGCAGAAATCAAGGTATATAGAATCCACCTGCTTATGATCTCGCATTGCATCAGACAAATACTGTTTGTATGATAAAAGATTCGAAACTGTAGATCTATTTGGATGTGTTGACTAGGAGAAATTATACTGCGGGATATCCATGAAATTTGTTTAGGAACGATTTGATCCAATAGTTTGGGGATAGCAGACTGAATACAAATTCCCCTATAATTATTAATCAGTTTACAATTACCTGCTTTATAAATAGGAGTTATGTAACTAACTTTCCATTTAGAAGGGAAAATACCCGATGGGCCACATAGAGAAAAGACATAATTAATAAGAAAATTATTGGGACTTTCATTACTAGGTTTTAATTTAATGATCATATCAAATAATTCTGATTTTGACAATGATAATTTGTTGTCATTAACAACACCAGAGCTTGATGAAAACCCAAAAGGTGAATTGCTACTGTTGCTATTACTAACATAAACGGTTTTAAAGTAATCACTAGATGTATTAGCAATATCACAACCATTTGAGACCTCAACACCATCATATTCCATAATCGTGGGATTTTTTTTATTGTAATGGTTACGAACATATGACCAGAAATATTTAGGATTAGAAGTTAGTACTGAGAAGCACTAAGTTGTTTACATATTCTACGCAGATTGACAAAACGGTTTTACTTTTCTAAGCGCCCACTCTTTTTGAAATTAGAATGTGCAATTTTCTTAAGTCTAATTATTCTTTTTAATTCATCATTTATCCAATTAGGATATGTGTCTACTTTATTAGAGACATATTTGTAAGGGATGTAACGATCAATTCCATCGTATAAGATAACATAAAACTCGTTAACAATAGAATCAATATCCTTGTCAGAAAAAAATAAATCGCAATTAGACGTGTTAAAGTAACAGTTCAGACCATAATAATCTGCGCGATGGAATAAATATACCTTTTTTGACATGAACTCAAGATTATCTATAGTATCAAAAAATTAATCAGTAACTCATACGAATAATGATGAACAGATTCACACAATGAACTATTACAAGTAGCTACATTTATATATCATTTAAAATTAAATCTAAGAACACACGAGAATTGGGTAATGTATTGATTTGTTGAAAATTTAAAAAATCGATACAATCAATTATAGTTTTGGATTTTAGATCCTATGTTGTCGTTAAACTAGTAGCATTCCCATTGCTCTATTTTATATTTGGTAGATTATAATCACCACATACCAAAAAGTAACTACACCTAAAACGACTATAGAGCTCTTCCAGAGCGGCACAGTGATTATTGTAATTATCAACTGATGAGTTTGGAGGAATGTAGACACCGCCAATAATAAATTCTGACTTATTTACATGCACACTAATAAAAATGTGTTCTAACTCATTGTTACAAATTAATACATGACTCTGGTAACATTACTTCACAGCAAGCATTCTACCACCACCGATTACATCCCCAGATATTGTACGATTTGTACGATACACAACATAATTTGTTAATTGCAACTGACTATTAGTGATATTTTCATATAGCCAGGTTTCCGTGATTATAATTACATCATAAATACAATAGTTTATAGCTAACATTAAATCTCTTAGTTTCGATCGTATTCCACCGCAATTTTTGTAGTACGTTAATAGTTTTTTTGGGGTATCATTGCGTTGCCTATTATTAATGGTAATATATGGTGTATCATTTTTATATCTTATAGTTAAATTATTTTCCACATTATTTCTTTTGGTTTTCATTTCAGATTTTAGATGCTTGAAATATTCTTGTTGTTTCTGGGTTCGATCGGCACGAAAATGGTTTTTCTCGTTGTGATCCTTGGCGCTACTCTTCAAAACTTCCATTGCTTCAGTTGCATCCTTGAGAATAACCTTCAAAGGCCTATTATTAGTATTTGCAGTGGGCGTTCCTATTCTCCAAGTTCTGATTGGTTTGAGCGTCACACCTCTGGGTTGTAATAAAGCGCACACACTATCCTAAATCATCCTTAATTCTTAGATCAGGTTCCTTAGCTGTAGATTCAGGGTAATTAAATAGAATTACATTACAAGATCACATTCTTCTGTTCTCAGTCTCAACCATAAATGATTCAAGAAAATGATATTGCATTAAATTTGATTTTACCGGTTTGGTTGACTCAAGTTCTAATATTCTGGCTTCTAAATTATCAATACGAGTAACTAGCGAACTTTTGATATCATTTAATTCTTGTTTCATTGAAACAAATTGATCATTAACAGCCTTATGTACTATTTCAAGTGTCATTTGCTGTGTCATTTGTTTATTTAAAGACGATCCTCTACATCTAGCGTAAACATAATTAGATTTTACCTCGGACTCTTTTAAGCCTGCACAGCGTAAATGAATAGATTTGTTGCAGCCTCCAGTACATTTAGCATAAGGGGTGTTTGGAGTAACACCCTGATCACAAATTCCACACTTATTTACCATTATTATAAAGATAAATAATCAGGCAAAAAATATGAAAAACAAATAAATAATTTAATAGGGCAAAATACGAGTACTCTTCACACCGACGTGGTCTATAGTGGTGACTTTTATATTAACAGACAGGGTAAGTTGGCCAAGGTAATAAAACACAGTGTTAAACAGAGGAACGAGGGAATCAGAAATTAAAATTATATTGGAATGAATTCGAAGAGAATTTTTTATAACGAGATATAAAAACGAAAGCAATAAAAAGCAATCTCGACCGCGATAATTACCAAACTAACACAGGTATACTTAACAGATTTTTTCAGCTTGAGGGATGCACTCTACAGTAACTGTAGTACAAAAATCACTATTTAAGACCGTATAAAACACTAGTTATTTCACTTCATGCGCGGAGCACGATGCACTCTGTACGTATATTTGATTAGATAATTACAGACAATTAACTACAAACATTTGAATTATTCATGTTTTTTTTTAATTCAGAAAGTTTACTAAAAACATTTATAAGCAAAAGATGTCCACTTTTTTGTTGCCTTCAAAATTTGCTTCTTTTATTTTTCGTATTTAAAAATTTATCGGAAACAAACCGAAAAATAGTTAAAGCAAACACCCACTTTTGGTGTACAAAATTTTCAGTTCGTCAGATTATAAACTAATGTTTAAAGTTTTATTTGAAAATAGATAGTGATTTTTGAGATACAGCGCCCACAGATATACACACACAGACACGATGTTTTTTTTCTCTAAAAATTGCCGAAAGCTAGGGACCTCAAAGCGGATATTTCCTTTAAAATTATTATTATCTAATGTAATGAATTTACAATCGAAGTTTCACGAGAGCAAATTCAGTGTCCGCATTGTTCACAATAGGGTGTGGAGCTTATCTCTGCGTACTCATTAATTTTATTTTGTAGAGTACGCAGCCGGCACGTATTTAAAATCAACAACTTATTCGAAGGATCCTTTTATGCTCGTTTAAATAACATGCCTTTATGCTAGAATGCCTAATTATCCGAGATTTGCAAGACCGCATCTGTGAATTTAGTCGCATCCAGGTGTCCCATCCCATCATGGTGTCGCTCTCTGTTTCATGAAAATTCAGTTCCCTTCTTAAAAAATCTAACATTAGAATTGCAACATAATTGAGGCAACATCTACTGCCTCGAGCGTTGCACTAATTCTCCTAAGTGGAGTTATCCACTGATAATTACACAGAACAAGCGAAACATAAGTCAACGAGCGACAATTACAACAATAATAATGGTAAGCACTAATTATTGTTTTCCCGTCATCGACAACTACGGACCGATTTCGATGAACATTGGTCTCATTAGTAAAGTACGGTTGTCGAAACTGATCCGCTGTAAAGGCACACCACTTGACCACAATGTTGAAATCATTCGAAAAATACATGTCTATTTATGTTATTTCACACAAAATCTCAGTGCAAACTAAGTAGAAATATTGGAGAAAAGTTCGGCACTGGCGTTTAAATGATTCTAATCACTTTTTTATTTTCATTGCTTTTCATTACATACTAATATGATAAATCTAACGTAATATTAACAAATATTTAATTTATTTTTGTCGTGTGCATATAATGTATCAAATTCAACTTAATTGGATTTGGGAAAATCTAAACTAAACTAAATTAACAAAAAAGATGTAATTTGAAAAATTAGTAGACTACATATATACACATAAATTTTACATTACAAGTATAAATTCAAACAGGGGAACACAAATAAGAGATCAGAACAAACGCAATCTGAACGAACCCTAGATCATTCAAGCGTGAAAGAATGGCAGAAGGCTGAATTGGATGGTAACATAAATTGCAATGAATAGAAACCCCCAGTAAATCGTAGGCAATGAGAAAGATTTCGTTATTCGGTTTTCATACAATCTGGCTTTGATGGATGGAAGCACTCATGTATGATTATATAAAACTTTTCCATTACAACGTAAATATCATAATTTTAGAGCCGCATAAAAATGTTAATGGTGTCATGAAACAAGGAGTAAGTCAAGGTTGTAACTAGTCATGATTCATTGGCTGTGACCGACTGTTAATAATTCATTACTTCCTCGCTCCAAAATCGAATTTTAATGATTTTTCGTTTTATAGTATATTCGTTTTTTTTTTTATAATGGGATAATTAGTAGAGATGAATGTTGACAATCCAAGTCGATTGTAAGATTGGGAAAGCAAAGGGTTCGTGACTCACAAAGTGATTAAATCAGCACGCCTTTCTTAATCAGCAACGAAGAAATAACAATGATCTCGTTCATTATCCAATCTCGTGTAATTTCATGCTTCGATGCTGCGCACCTCGTGTGATATATCACGCTCCCAAAAATGTGAACAACATTGTAGATTGTTGTAATTATCTTTCCGAAGAGAAATATCAAATGCTCAATCTTATCTGCAAATACTTCAATTGTTCTGTGGTCTACATCCAATTGAAATTTAAACGTTAAAAAAAATAAGATGGCAATATTATGTATTTGAGTCTGTGTATTTCTTTTACACAAAGAATAAATGTTGGACGTTGGTTATTTATTGTTACGGTTTTAATCATGCTATAATCGCTCACTTGACATCAATTTAATATCGTGCCAATTGTTGATTGAATGTTATGTTTGTTTAAAGTTCAAAAGAATTACCAGGGAATATTTTTTATGTAATCTACCTACCTTATGAAGGAAAACAATTGAATGCAAGTAATATTTTACTTTTTAACATAGGTTCCTTCGCAGTGACATAACTTTAAATTAGGGGGATTTAAATTCTGAGGCGAACTTATATTTTGGGGCCCCTTTTATACATTTTTTTTGCTTTTACATATGATATACGCTATATCTCAAAATACCACAGATTATTAAATCCAACTTTAAACTTTAGGTTTCTTTGACTACAGGAAAAATAACATTTTGTAAATTGGAAATAGATGTTTACTCTTGGCATTTTCCTTTTTATTGTTGCCATTTTTCACAAGTGTTAAAGATAATGAAAATCTGAACACTGGTTAACAAGTGTTTATCATAAACTCCTAGAATTGCAAAATTTTGTAATTTTCGGTACATAATTATAAAATGAATATCTTTTAAAGAATAAGTCTATTATACTCATTATTAGTCCCACGAGGTAGTAGACAGGCGATATCTCGAAAACGGTTAGTAGTGCTAGAATGAAATTTGATGGATTTAAATGGTTCTTAATGAACACTTAGATTTCATTTTTGTTTTTCCATTTCCGGAAAAATGACATCAACTTTACAATTTTAAATGAGATACCCTATATATTTATAGATTTTTTTTCAAGGTGATTCGAAGGCAAATTCAAAAATATCATATCATTTGAGAGTTTTATTGTATAGTAAGGGAGTATTAGTGGAGTAATAATCAAAATAAATAATCGCGGTGACATAGATTAACAAAACAAAACGTCAAACTTCGTGTCAAATGTTCGATGTCAAATTGAGAATAAAATCTGTTAAAGTGTAAGTAATGCCTTTCATTTTTACGTATGACAGTAGACGCTTTCGAGTTAGATATCTGAACCGTCGAATGTCGAACAATAATACCTTCGTCAAGTTAGAAACAAGAAAGATTGTGCAGAGGTGCTTTTCCGGTTGGAAAGCGAAAAAGCCACTTCAAAATGAGAGACCAATTATGTGGTGGCAACAGGATGGTGCGGCTCCTTACTATTCTCGACGAGTTAATGAGTTTACTGATTTCCAAGGCTACTGGATCGGATGGAATAGTACGATAACTTATCCAGCGCAATCCCCAGACGTTACATCTTTAGATTTAATTTTTTGTCGATATTTAAAGGATGTCATATATACCGCACTACCTATAGATTTAAAAGACGCAGAATCGAAACGTAGCAGCATGTCGAACTATTACTGTAGATATGGTGAGAGCAACTTTTACTTGAAAATCTTAAGTCAAGATGAGAATTTTGTCATTTAAGGAAGGCCATTACAAATCAAATAAAACAAATGTATATGTAAAGTGGACATCTTATAGTCCGAGTCTCTGTTACTTACAACTTTTATTATTTGTTATTTTTGTTTGTTAATTTTGTTCGTTGTTTTTATACACTGTTTTTACTTTCTCCGTTACGAAGTACGAAAAAGTATTGTGATCGTGATTTTTTTTTTCAAATTTTTTTTTTACGGAAATATCCGTTTTGAGGTCCCTAGATGCCATTTCAACAATTTCTGGAAAAAAAATTGTGTCTGTGTGTGTGTGTGTGTCTGCGTGTCTGTGTGTGTGTGTGTGTGTGTGTGTGCTGTGCGCGTTGTATCTCAAAAACTAATAGAGCAATTGATATGAAACTTTGAACATACGTCTTATTTGATAATCCGAAAAACTGAAAAGCTTTTGGTAAAAATTCGTATACCGGAAGTGGGTGTTTACCTGAACTGTTTTTTTGTTTTTGCCAATATTTTCTTAAATATGAAAAATATCACAAAAACATTTAAACAAACATTGAAGACAACAAAGAAATGAACATCTTTCGCTTGAAAACATTTTTTATAAAATCATTTTTATTCGAGAAAAATATTTATTTATTTTTTTTAATTTTTGTTTTATAATTATAAAACGATAATAGTTACAGCAAATTTATGTGAATAATAATTATAGAGAATGCCAAAATGAACAACTTATAAAGAATAAGTTTTTTTCGAAATCCCTTTAGTTTTTGAGAAAACTGAGTTTTTGAATATGATTTTTCCATCGTTCATAATTTTGACGTTTTAAACGTCAGTTTCATCCGAGTTTACATAACGCTCGAAGTACATTTAAAATATGATTTCAATTGAAAATAAACCATAAAAACGTAAATATAAATGGCTATGGTACCATCAAGTCAATTGATGAGGATATTTCTACACCCAGTTAGGAAAGTTCTGTTTGTTAACAAAATCTGATCGGTGAAAATAAGTTTTTTCTACTCCTTGCGGTATATTAATTTGTTCGATACCTCGCCTGAAAGTGGGTCCGTATCCATGGCTACCAGTGAATGAAAGTTCCTCTTTCGCTTATTTTACTTTCGCTCATTGTCTTTCACTTACTGATTTTCATACACGCATAATGATCTGTCATTGTGTACATTTGTCCAATTATTTCTGATAACGTGATTTTTTTTTTTATATAACATTTGATACCTTGGGGCATTAGCGGCTTCCAGGACATCATCAGGAACATCCTCAGGAACATATAATTCTTCATCATCCATTTGCACAATTTTCACAATTTTTACGTAACCACTTTATTGACATTAAAGAACTTTGTTTATTTTGTTTTTATTTTTTCATGGCAACAAATCTCCGAACAATATGAATTATTTTTATTTAAGAGTTTTAGTACAAAGTACTTTTCTGGGGAGGTTTCGAACAAAACCAAATACATAACTCGAGAGTAAGGCCGCTTTCATTCACTTGAATTACATCGTCCACGAACACGAAAGCTTCACCTTCCTCACTGTTACTGTAAATAACTTTATCTACGACCACTACTGTAAATGCCCATTATCGTACAATGCGCGTACTGCGTAAATACACCAAAACACCCACGTATGTTAGAGCCCGCTTGTAAATTAAAGGTACTAGTGAGTTTCGTTTACGAACTTTTGATTGGTTGAGAGTTGCGCGTTTGTTCGTTTTTATTAAATATAGTAGTCCGCGATTGTTAAACGTCACATCACGCACCCCGAAGCTGTCACTTCGCTATTCCGCACATTCTCTTATATAAATTAAGGTGAGAGTGGTCGTAGATAAAGTATACTACATAACGCGAGTTGTAAAGCAATTACGCCCTCGTGAAATTGCGTTACTCGCTCTACGCGGCTCGTACGCAATTTTTTCACTTGCGCGTAATTTGCTATTTACAACTCTTGTTACGTAATATACTATTAATTTCCTAACAATAAACTGTACGGATATAAGCTATTTTTCAGTTAGGTGTACGCATATGAAATCGTTGCCAGGTTACAGATAATAATGTTATGGCGGCGGCGGCGACGGGCGAACGTCACATCAAACGTCAAATAATTAATTTACATTTTTACTTTCTCCGTTACGAAGTACGAGAAAGTATTGTGATCGTGATTTTTTTTTCAAAATTTTTTTTTACGGAAATATCCGTTTTGGGGTCCTTAGATGCCATTTCAACAATTTCTAGAAAAAAATTTTTTGTGTCTGTGTGTGTGTGTGTGTGTGTGTGTGTGTGTCTGTGTGTGTGTGTGTGTGTGTGTCTGTCTGTGTGCGCTGTACCTCTAAAACTAATAGAGCAATTGATATGAAACTTTCAACATACGTCTTATCTGATAATCTGAAGAACTGAAAAGCTTTTGGTAAAATTTCGTACACCGGAAGTGGGTGTTTACCTTAACTGTTTTTTGTTTTTTGCCAATATTTTCTTAAATATGAAAAATATCACAAAAATATTTAAACAAACATTGAAGATAACAAAGAAATAAACAAATTTTGCTTAAAAATATTTTTCATAAAATCATTGCTATTATTAAAATTTATTAACTTTTTCTCTAATTTTTGTTTATAAGTATGAAACGATAATAGTTACAGCAAATTTGTTGCAAATTGTAGAGAATACCAAAATTAACAACTTCTAAAGAATAAGTTTTTTTCTAAATCTCGTTAGTTTTTGAGTAAACCGAGTTTTTGAATTTGAATTATAATTTTTCCGTTTCATAATTTTGACGTTTTAAACGTCAGTTTACGCAACGCTCGATGTACATTTAAAATATGATTTCAATTAAAAATAAACCATGAAAGCGTGAATATAAATGATACCATCAAGTCGGAGAAAGTAACATGATGGTCACATCACCATTTTTTATATAGTCGGCAATCATCGAAAAACACAAAAGTCGCAAATCAAACGTCAGATAAATTAATTTACATATTTGTATTTGGTATTCATTGTGAAAAGTGAAAGAGATTTTAGTCCTAGAAAAAGTTAGGCGGTGAAACGATAACCGCTAAACTCAAGCATTCAAACCGAAGTTTTCGTTTTCAGAATGACTTACACTTCCATCCCTACAAAACTGAAATCGTACATAATCTTTTGCCACGAGATATTGAAACACTTGCCTACGGCTTCGTGCCGCAAACTTGCCTTCTTTACATATGGGCATCATATCCATTCTTGTACAATATACTATTGTCAGCGAACAATTAGCAATTCCCGGGTTTTCAGAAAATGTTCCTTCGAACGCTTACAAGAACCAAGGCGTGTTTCAATATCTCGTGGTAAAAGATTTTATACGACTTCAGTTTTGTACGGATGGAAGTGTAAGTCATTCTGAATACGAAAACTTCGGTTTGAAACATTGAATGCTTGTGTTTAGCGGTTATCGTTTCGCAGCCGCGGTAACCCTTTCTTTTAGAGTACTTCGATGGCGACTGAAGCATTAGCGCAAAACTTATACATCCACTTTTCAATTGTTATTCTAGTGGGAAATCTAAATGAACATGATTGCAAAATTAACTCTGAATGGTTACAATAGAATTGTTATTCTTAAGATAAGCTTCAACCGCAAAAGAACGTTGAATATTAGACCAACTAAATTGACAACAGCATTTAATTACAATCTATCGCAAACGCATTGCGCCTCGATTTGAATATCTATCACATCTTTTTATTTTATTTCATCTTTTACATTATGGAGTGATTGAATTTTGAAAATATATACTTTATTCTGTTCAATCCTGTATTTGACAAAAATTATTACTTTAAAATGAAAATATTAACGTTTTATATTATGTCTTTTTGCATCTTCAGATTTATATTATTGTAAGTCTTGTAAAACACTGCCGTTTCCAATTTCTTCTAATTAATTTAACAGGTTTAAAGTATTTTTAAAACTACTTTTAGGAATGATGTTTGATGGAATTGCGGGTTAAGGAGAGTGAATGACTATAAGGGAATTGGCGTAAGCGATTTGCTGTTCTGCCACTAACGTATATAAGTTTTTGAAGATTTCATTTTAATAATGAATGGGACATGCACTACACATCCATGGAATTTTTAAAACTTATGCATTATTTCTGTTTACTTTGTACCTAATCAACTCGATAAAAAAAGGTTCGTTTACATTGCGAAACCTTCCTCTCTAATAATGGTAAATATAGCGAAACTAGCTGGATGTTTAGATAAGATAGTTTTGAATAAAGAACTAGCTCTACCCTTCTAGACTCTATTATATAGTTATAAATGTTCAACTAGAGAGAGGTATATTTTTTATTGTTAGTGTAGACGAGAGAGCCGGCGATAAAACACACCTGAAAGAAATACAGTATCGTATGGGAGACACAAACCAAATAATAATCCACTAAAAGATACAAAATTTGTCCAAAGTAACACAATCTCGACATATACTGTACCTGCATTCAAATTCGGTACGAACTGATTAATTTAGACCGGCTGTGGGATCACACCTCAAAATGTCTATCAAGTCGGGGCCCCTCTAAACCCGGGGCCCGGAGGCAGCTACTTCCTTTACCCCATTATAGTTACGCCACTGTTGCTTCGGCATTTTAATACACCTATACCCTCGAAAAATAATTATTTTGGTAGGTATGCAGAAAACTCTGATGTCTTATTTTAGTTTACATTTTTTTCTGTAATAACCATGTATGTCCACTTTGTCTTACTTTTTACTTTCTCCGTTACGAAGTACGAGAAAGTATTGTGATCGTGATTTTTTTTCAAATTTTTTTTTACGGAAATATCCGTTTTGGGGTCCCTAGATGCCATTTCAACAATTTTTGGAAAAAAAATTGTGTCTGCGTGTGTGTGTTTGTCTGTGTGTGTGTCTCTGTGAGTGTGTGTCTGTCTGTGTGCGCTGTATCTCAAAAACTAATAGAGCAATTGTTATGAAACTTTGAACATACATCTTATTTGATAATCCGAAGAACTGAAAAGCTTTTGGTAAATGTTCGTATACCGGAAGTGGGTGGTTACCTTAACTGTTTTTTGTTTTTTGCCAATATTTTCTTAAATATAAAAAATATCACAAAAACATTTAAAGAAACATCGAAGACAACAAAGAAATGAATAGCTTTTGCTTGAAAATATTTTTCATAAAATCATTGCTATTCGAGAAAAAAATTTATTAACTTTTTTTAATTTTTGGTTTATAATTATGAAACGATAATAGTTACAGCAATTTTGTATGAATAATAATTGTAGAGAATTCCAAAATGAACAACTTCTAAAGAATAAGTTTTTTTTTTCGAAATCTCGTTAGTTTTTGAGTAAACCGCGTTTTTGAATTTGAAGTATAATTTTTCCATCTTTCATGATTTTGACGTTTTAAACGTCAGTTTCATCCGAGTTTACGCAACGCTCGATGTACATTTAAAATATGATTTCCATTGAAAATAAACCCATGAAAACGTAAATACAAAGTCGGAGAAAGTAATATGATGGCCACATCATCATTTTTTTTATGCATCTTTAAAAGCATCAATAGGTTCTTTCATAAAAATGATTATGCTGTTAGTACAATATTGGAACGTTCTATGTCGTTGAAGGAACTGTAAGAAGTTTTTTCGTATTCAGGAAATTTTTAGACAAATACTGTTTTAGCTAAACACCTAATTGTTCTCATGCGAACAAATATCGATAATAATAATATGAGTCAAATACACAGTTATGAGTACATGAGTTGTTTCTGCATAATAAAATGTGGCAATCGTGTGAAAAAAGTGCAATTAGTTGTCGTTATCTCAACCTTTACTAAAATATGCCCAGGTATCATCTTGTAGTCAAGAAGTAGCTTAAATTATCATTTTTCTTTGCGAAGGGTATTTACAGAGAGAAGATGCTCAAATTCTAATTACTAACGAATCTCTGGTGCAAAGAGCTGGCAGTTTTACCAGAAGAAAACGAAAAGAAGCGAAAATGAAAACAACTGCCACGGCAGATCACATTAGTATGTTTTAAGGAAGCGTTCTTTAACTCAGGAGTTACAAAATGATCTAGGCTTGGCTTCTGACAAGGAAATATCAACAAAAACTGTACGAAGGAGATTGAAAGATGTTAATCTGACTACCAGACAACCAGTAAAAGGAATCATTTGACTTTTCCTCTAAACCACCAAATGGAATGAAAGGCAATTGGGCTCAGTTTTATTCTCTGATAAGTCTTGGTTCTATTTTCATCGCGATGTACGCGCAATGCAACATTCGAGAAGGTGGGAAATGTTGGCCAACACTTAATTTTTATGCTCGATAAAGCAACACCGTAAATTGCTAATGTTATAACAACTGCATTTAGGGAAACAAATATCGAGTATCTAGAATGGCCAACAAAAAGTCCAGATCGAAATCCCACAAGAAAGCATCTGAGTTTAGTACGTCAAGAAGGATGGACATGTATTGTGGATTGATTTCTTAAAATTTCTTTTTGTGCCATCGGAAGTTTTTTGGGCTTCTTTTCGGTCCGGGTTCGGTCGATTTTATTTCTCTGGGCGAGGTGTGAACGAACACGTGAATTGCGGCAGACATTCCGGCCTGAATTGAAATAATTTAGTTATAGAGCGAGGGTCTTCATTACGAAGATGAGTTTTTATCTCGGTTGCGATGGATTCTAACATAAGCTTAACCCCATCCTAACATAAGCACCAATAGTTGCAACCGCTATCTGGTAAGAAAACAATCTGGTTTTAAAACCATTTCCACCATTTCACAGGATTTTTGCGCATGCGCATTTTCGGTCACGTACAATGCATATTAACTTACCTTGATTTTTTTTTTCTTTGGGGGTACCTCCAGGGGAAAGCCACCACGCTTTATTTCAGCTCCTCAACAGAGAAAGAACGTTGCCCCGCAAATGTTTTTTGAGCTTTGTAAATAAGTAATAGTCCGGATTGTAAAGTGGACGTCTCATCTCTAGAAAGCCATAATCACTGATTACGTCTTCGACCTTTCGAGCATTATGCACCCCGCAATTGTCATGAAGCAGTATAATCCTTCGCCCATGATTATTCCGTCTTTTTAACCGTACAGCTGCTTCAAAATGGTTAATTGTATCCTTATATGCATCTGCTGTACTACCATTCTTCGTATTTTCAACCAATAAAATCCCCTAATTATCCCAAAATATTGTAGCCATCAGTTTCCTGATGAAGATTGCGCCTTTGCCTTCTTTCGTGGTGGAAATCCAACTGCATCTGCAAGTTGCTTGGTTGCGGGATCCCGGAGATAAACTCACGTCTCACCAACAATAATAATTTTTGAGTTAATGCCACCAAGTCTCCTTCGCAAATTTCTCGCCTACATACTTTTGCTTTGAAGTAGGCAATTTTGGAATCTAACGCGCACAAGCTTTGTTCATGTCCAAATCTTTATGAAAAATGTTTAAAGTTGTCGCCTCTGGCAATTATTAAAACCTTTATCCTGAAGATCTGTCAAAACCAAATTTTTCCTTGGTTTGTCTTTCCTCAGGACTCCAGATCTTGGGTCGTCTTGGATTGATTCTCTACCCCATCGAAATTTCATACAACATTTTTTTTTTAAATAATCCACACACGCCAATCGTCCCTTCATGGATATCTTTTGGTCCATTTCCCACTTTTGTTAAGAATTTTGTAACGCTTCTATGTTTAAGCTTCACTACATTAAATTTCTGATACTTAAACCTGTGCAGAAATTGTAATGTTGGTAAGTAGATCGACAAATGTCGCAGTAACGTTTTTTAAAACTAATTATACTCACGAACACGATAACATAAAAGGTATACACGCTAATCTGATTATGCACACAATACACACATACTGGAGAAATACACATCTTGATGGGTTTATCGCATTATTAAAGGTACAACTGAGGAAGTATTATTATTATTATTATTATGAATCCACGCGGAAGCTATAAAATATAAATTCTGGATTTGCGGTAGCATAATTGGCATGTTACTTAAGGAATTTAAGTTCCCGAATAATTCATAAATACCCTCGCATTGCTTTTATTGTAATTTTATTCAAATCTCCATTATGCGCATAAAATTTCGATTCGACTATAAAACTGAATAAAACTGCAGTTCAAATCTGCACCGAAAATGTGATCAGTACACACCGCAATGCAAGAGCCATCCCCCTCCGATAATCAATCAATGCACCCCTATTGAATAGCTACGTAGCAGCTTAATTTATCTTCATTTATTTCCAATAACTTGTCGCAAGATAAGTTTAAGTGCACCATTAAACGCATTCACTTCGATATTGTAGGTATCTGAAACTATTATTCCATCGAGGATCCATTAAATGCCAGCTAATGGACGCATCATCAAAATGGTGTATGTGAGTGCCCTGGAACAAGAAATTTGATTTACAGTTTTGAACATTTATTTATGGAAATAACAAAAATTGGGAAAAGTATTTAGAGAGGTTAAATTAGCAGAGGCTAATTTGTTCAGTCTAATTCTCATTTAAAGAAAAAGTTTCTGAATTGCGGAAACGTTTGCAGGAAGTGAAACCGAAATAATAAATTAGCAATTTTATTGTAAATATCTCCAATTTTTTTTAATACTAATTAATGATATCAAAGCTAACAGAAGTTCTACATAAATAAATCTCTCCATTTCGCTTATTAGCAAACTAGAGACTCAGTAATGAGATGTCGATTGACCTTCGGTCGATAGCCTATTAACAGTCAGGATACATCCAGTGGCGTAGTGTGGGTTTCAGGGCGGCGGGGCCCAAACTTTTCTTGAGCGCCGGCACTTATTGAAAAGTGTATGTTTCATATATGTCCAAAGGTATTGCTTATATAACGTTTAAATAAAGGGTGTTTTTTTAAGAGCTTGAGAACTTTAAATAATAATACAAGTCAGAAATATTGTTGGAATTATTAATTATTATTATAATCTGGTAGATAATTTCAGGGCATTTATTTTTTAAATATGATTTCCGGCATATGTCCGCCGTGGCCACGAGTTACATGGCCCATTCGATCAGTCCAATTTCTCAATACTTTTTCCAATAAACCTGGCCCTATGGCGTCAATGCTGGCTTGAATATTGGCTTCCAATGCTTCAAGATTTGCTGGTTTGTTGGCATAAACCTATGACTTAACATAGCCTCATAAAAAGTAATCAAAATACGTTAAGTCGCACGAACGAGGGGGGCAGTTAACAGGATCACTTCTGGAAATAAAGTTGTCACCAAATTGATTTTGCAATAAATTGATGGTTAAGCGCGTTGTATGGCAAGTTGCGCAGTTTTGTTGGCACCAAATGTTGTCGATGTTTAGCTGATTAATTTTTGCAAACAAAAAATCAGTCAGCATGGCTCGATGGTGCTCGCCATTCACCGTAACGGCAGCTCCTTCCTCATTGCGAAATAAATAAGGACCGATGATACCCCCAGCGTGTAACCGCACCAAACAGTCAATTCTAATGGATGTAACAGTGTTTCTTTAATGGCTTGAGGATTGTCTTCGCTCCATATACGGCAATTTTGCTTATTAACGAAGCCATTTAACCAAAAATGAGCTTCATCACTAGACACAATTCTTCGATAAAAATGCTCATCTTCGGCCAGTTTCAAATTAGCCCAATCAACAAAAATGTGACGTAAACGATGGTCATTTGGCTTTAATTGTTACACAAGCTGTATTTTATAGGCACGTAATCCAAGATCCTTACGTAAAATTTTCCACGTAGTCGAAGGACAAAGGCCAGCAAGTTGAGAATAATGACGAATCGACATTTCGGCGTCTTCTTCAACACTGCGCTACAGAAGCAATCTTCTCTTCGGTACGCACATTTCTTTGTCTTGTTGATGGTTTTGAATCGAGAAGAGTAAAATTAGTGCGAAAACGATCAATAACTGCACGAATTGCTTGCTCACTAGGCTGATTATGTTGGTCGTAAAATGGACGAAGTGCTCCATGAACTTCGCGAATAGATTAATTTTTTTGAAAGTAAATTTCCACAATTTGGAAGCGTTGTTGTGGCGTTAAACGATTCATGATGAATTGCCCAACCTTACTGAACAGAAATGTCAGTTTGACATTCTCATTGAGTATATATAGACAACTACTATCGAAACTTCTCATGCAGCTAAAAAAACACCCTTTATAAAAGGAAGATATTAATAGAAATTTTTGATTTAAAATGCATTGCGTCTGGTTTTAACATTTTTCATTTTATTTAAGATATTAAAATTATTCGATTATTCACATTCAATGCTCATTAATGTTAAGGGGGAATAACAGGATGACGACCAAAAATGTTTAGGATTATAAAAATATCAGTAATAGTGAATAAAAAATATATGCTTTGAGCTTTTGTAATGAATTGTTTTGTTATAATTTTTTTATTTTACAACAATGTTACAGAGGTCGCTGTATCGCGCTGCACATAAAACGCAGCTCGGTGCTTGTCACTCTAACTCTGTAATGATCTGAAAAACAGAAATAAAACTGGGTTTTAATCATGTGCAATAAGGACGCCCATCCGTTATTGAAAACGCAAACGGATAAATAAATTGCTATTTGTATTATAATAGCGCGACTTGGAGAAATTTTCGGTGCAAATTTCCAAATGAGAGCATTGAAGCTTTTGCACGCTGCCAAGTGCACTAAGAATTTACACTAACTAGACATAAGTGGTGTTTCGGAAGTTCATCTGACGAACTTTTATGGTACAGTGTGGTCCATATAGCTTTGTTTATGTTGTCGACGGAATTTGTATTATCACGAATGGCATTTCCATAATAATTCTTTAAAATGACCCTGGAGAAACCAAAGGGCCTCATGGCATCTGGGTGCCGCAGTGCATATCCGGGCATTTTTAAAAAGGAGCACGGCACCTATACTGCTGACCTCCGAGAATCCCTAAGTCTTCTGAAGTCACACTTTCCTGACTCCAAAAGCGGATCTGATGCAAACCATCAAAATGACTCGGAATACTTCCCCACAGCGGAGGACTGGAACATGAGCATGGAAATCGTCACCGAAAGCAAAATAGAATGGGCAATAAAATCATTCTCCCCTTTCAAATCGCCAGGACCGGATGGTGTGTATCCTGCTCTACTGCAGTGAGGTCTGGTGCAGATACTGCCGCTACTGTACAGACTGTTTCGGGCATGTATTGCAATGCAGTATGTACCGAGACCATGGAGGGAAGCCAAAGTGATTTTTATTCCCAAATCAGGCAAAACTGACTACACGGCAGTCAAATTGTTCAGACCAATCAGCCTCACGTCTTTTCTTCTAAAGACCTTAGAGAGGCTGTGCGACAATTATATCAGGAGCAGTGGGAATAGCAAACTGTACCCTAGCCAACACGCCTACAGGCCATCGACTGAGTCGGCCCTTCATCATGTGGTATGCAGGATTGAAGGATCGCTGGCAAACAAGCAGTCAGCCCTAGAAGCCTTCATAGACATCGAGGGAGCTTTTGATAAAGTCTCCTACGCCAATATAGAACAGGGTCTAAACAAACACGCGGTCCCCACAACCATCATTGGATGGGTCGGGGCCATGCTACGGAATAGAACTGTAAGTGCCTCAATAGGTAAAGAAAGCCAAACAGTAGCTGCCACAAAAGGATGTCCACAGGGCGGGGTGCTATCTCCGCTTCTGTGGAATGTCGTTGCGGATGGCTTACTACAGCAACTGAACAACGCAGGATACCATGCTGTGGGTTACGCATATGACGTGGTAATCCTACTCATTGGAAAACACGAGAGTGTTCTATCTTGCCTAATGCAAAACGCTCTCAAAATCATAGAGGAATGGTGCGAAAAAACGTCTCTCTCGGTTAACCCGAAGAAGACAGAATTAGTACTGTTCACAAGAAAAAGGAAGATCAACACAGGTAGACTTCCCAAACTTTTTAATAACCAGTTATGCTTGGCAGACGAGGCGAAATACCTCAGTATTATACTGGACTCCAAGCTTAACTCGAAGAACCACCTAGAACACAAGCTGAAAAAAGCCTGTGTTATCTTCTGGCAGTGCAGGGGCGGGCTAGGACCAGCCAAAGGTGGCCCGGTGTAATTGCCAGACCAGCTCTGACATATGGAGCGATAACCTGGTGGCCGAGAACTAACCAATCTGTAACCAGGAAGAAGCTAAACCACCTACAACGATTGGCGTGCCTGGCTATGACGGGTGCAATGCGCACAACACCCACGACTGCAATCGAAACTCTACTGAACCTGACGCCCCTTCACATTCATGTAAAGGAGGTGGCAGTAAGCACAGCCCTAAGACTAAAGGCAAATCGTACGTGGAGTCCGACAGCAAACGGTGTGAGACACGGGAAAAAACTGAGAGAGGCGGGATCAACCATGCCTGAACTCAAAGAATCCCTCGACAGTGTCCCACCGAGATACCTGTTTAAGCGGCAATACGAAATAAAAGATCAAATTGATGATAAACCAAAAATCACCGTTTACACCGACGGGGCTAAGAATCATGAAGGCGCAGGGGCAGGCATTTACTGCCAGAAACTTGACCTCAAACTCAGCATCCCCCTAGGTAGGAATGTGACGATTATTCAAACGGAACTTTTCGGGATACTTAAAGGTGCTCGGAAACTATCGGAACTGGCAGTCTCGAACAAATCCATTTTGTTTCTCACTGACAGCAAATCAAGCATAGCTGCTCCATCGAGACCAAGGGTAGCCAGCAGCATAATACTGGAGTGCAAGCAAGCTCTAGACAAACTCGTCGCAACCAACAGAGTCACAATATCCTGGATTAAGGGACATTGAAATAATGAAGGGAGTGACTGGGCCGATAGGCTAGCGAAAAGGGCTGCCGTAAAAGGGAAGGATCTAAGGCTTTGCCACTGGCACCACTCACTATCTCCCAAATACTTAAAGGAAACTCCCTTGAAGAACACAAAAAGGAATGGCTACAAACTGACAAGTATGTGGTAGGCAAAAAATTCCCCCACTCACCAACACCGAAGCTGAGCAGGAAATACATCGAATTACCAAGAAGTAGTTTGCGGCTGCTAATCGGTACCCTTACTGGGCACTGCAAACTAAACAATCACCTCCATAACATAGGGGTGGTAAAAGATTCCCTATGTCGGAAATGCGAGCAAGAAGAGAAGACCCTAAGATACATCCTCTGTGAATGTGAGTCACTCAAATAACTCAGGTGGTCCGTATTCAGAGAAGAGTGGCCAGATTGGTCACAACTGGGCAATACTGCACACGGCCAACTGCTTGATTTCACAAAAAGTTTGGGTTGGCTTGAGGAGTAGGGCTCAGGAGGTGGCACAAACCACCAACGAATCGTCTAAGTGCTGCAACTATTTGGTCGGCTTCCACAAACCATCATCATCATCATCCATAATAATTGCACAACTCGTTCACCATTTTGTCTGTTAAGTTTCCTCTACCGCCTTTAGTGTTTTCTTCAGCTGTCGTAGTCTTGTGCCCATTCTCTTCAGTAGATGATTTATGCACTCTTTTTTAACAGCAACAGCTTTGTATGTTTTGCTATTGCCGTCACCAATGTAATGAGTATACTGCGTTTCATATAATTCTTCCGATTTGAGGAACATTTCACGAACTGCATCTACTTCCATTTTTCCTGAGGCTCCTTCGTAATTCGCAACACAATCATTGGCATAAATATTTCTGTTTTTTTAACCTTTGTGGTACTGGTGGCGAACGCTCCAATATGCATTATCGAATAGTTTCAGTATGTAACACCTTGGAGGGTTCCAATTATCATAGGAACTATCCTTAACGACAATTTTACATTTTTAAGTAACGGGAATTACGACAACTAAAATTTCATCAAAAATCGGTTAACGATGACCAAAAACTCTTAAATAATAATGTTTATTGTTAATAGTATATTTGTACAACGAGCATAAAATGATAGTTGTTAATCACCAGAACGATGTTTGCGGAACGAGCCGTAGGCGAGTGGAGCAAGTCGTTCGAGTAATTAATAGCCATTATATCCGAGTTGAACACTATACTTTGTTCACGAAAATCCTATAATATGTGCGAATTGAACACTATACATTGTTCATGACAATAACAATATACAGTGCGCACCTAAAGTACAATATATTCAGTAAAACCGAAATAAAATATTTTTGGAAAAAAAATAAACAGGTCGATTTTCTTTTATAAAATAGTACATTATGAAATTAGTTTATAATGTAAGGGATTGTGGCATGAGTGAATGTTTATCGTTTGAGCGAAGCGAAGCGGAGCGAATACGATAATTTCGCGAATGCCATAATCCCTCATTATAAACGAATTTCATACGCTATTTTATCGTCGAAGTAGCGTTTTAATTTTAGAAATGATTTAAGTTTTTAAAATTAGAAAGCAATCTATGAGCGGCCGCATGTGGTTGCTATGGTTTGTTTGTTATAAGTGTCAAATTGTAGTTTGCACAAAATTCATTTTAAAGACATGGATTTGTGTGAAGATGTTCTTAAAAAAGCTGAAGAAGCTGAGTTAAGTCTCATTCCGAAAAAGTCGGAAGGCACTTATATAAAAGAATTTGATAAGTTTTCCCAATGGATGCAAAACAATAATGTGGAAATAGTGACAGAAAGGGTTTTGCTTGCCTTTTTTCTAGATCAGGTAAATTAATTACATTTAGTTATCCATGTACCTAATAGATATTCATTTTATTTTACTTTATTAGTCAAAAAATTATAAGCCATCTTCATTGTGGTATATGTATTCGAAGTTGAAGTGTATGTTACAAATAAAAAGGGATGTTGATATAAGTATGTTTTCTAAACTTACTGCATTCTTGAAGAACTGTGCTGGGTCAATTAATACATTTTTTTCTCGGTGCACCGGATGACAGATACCTGCTTATGAAAGTATGATATTTTCTCATTTATTATCAAAGGTTTTTAATATAAAAATATGATTTTAGGTTGTTGCAATATTTGGTTTATTTGGTGCTTTCCCACGTGTGGAGTTCCATAATTTATGTGTTGGCGATGTTAAGGAAGAAGGTTCTGTATTTGTAGTTAATGTAAACTATATTGATCTCATTAGGAAGTACATGAATTTAAGACCTAAACATGTGAAAATGAAAAACTTCTTTTTATTCTATAGTGCTAGTAAATGCACGTGTAACCCTATTTTCATTAATACATTCGGTCAAATTCCTCGAAATATTGCAAAGTATCTAAAACTTCCTAATGACGACAAGTTCACCGGTCATTCATTTCGCAGAACATCTGCTACAATCTTAGCAGATAGTGGTGCTGACATTAGAATTCTTAAAATAATGGGGATTGGAAGAGCGATGCTGTTGCAGAAGGATATGTGGCGGACTCACAAGAAAATAAAAACAAAATTGCCACGAATTCCATAATGTAACAGATTTTAAATGATTTTGACAATCATAATGACAGCATTCCAATGGTAGTCGAAGATAAAATTCATTTTTGCATGAAAATCGATTTTGAGTAGTCATTTGTTTTTGAGCAATGACGTCATCCATTTTATTTTTAAATCACAACACCATTTTTTTTTTAATTTAAGAGATCTTTTCATTTTCGAACTGACAGTATAAAAATATTGCGATCTTACATAAGAAATGTTTGGAGTAAATGACAATTGATTAGAGAGAGATAAGGTGAGAACTCTACATTTACAGTTTTTGCAAAATGACCATGTTCCAGCGCTTGTAGCAATGTCGAACATGTAGAAATCCTTCTTGAACATTTTGAATATTTTCCAGGCTAATTCTGCGCATTCATCTCTCTCGCGGGCTATTCTGTCGGTCCTCGCCTGCCAATCCACCTATTCGTAAAGCAATTGTCAAAAACCCGCATAGTGCGGGGCTGCGCCGTCTTGCTGAAACCACATTGTATTATATGGAAGATCAAGGTTATTTAATTAAAATTAAATATCTAGTTCTCACCTTCAATTGACATTTACTCGAAAAAGGTCTTATGTAACATGGCAACATTTTTATACTTCCAGTTTGACAATGAGAAGATCTCTCAAAATCGAAAACAAAAATAGGGGGTTGCCATTTAAAAACAAAATTGATGACGTCATTACTCAAAAACAAATGACGACTGAAAACTGACTTTCATGCAAAAATGTGTATTTTTATAAAAGAAAATCGACCTGTTCAAGGATTTTTTCCGAAAATATTTTATTTCGGTTTTACTGAATATATTCCATACTTTAGGCGCGCACTGTATAACACAACTTTTATTATAAATATATTTATGTTCGACTGTACGAAAATAGCAACTTTGGCGGTTGCTTTTTATTACTAGTTCATAATGATAAAGTAAATTGGACTCTTATGTCAACGTCACATATGACAGATTTTAATTTTGGTTAGAACACCCAATAAATACAATACAAATAACTAATAAAAAAGAGAAATCAACTATAAACCACTATTATAGCGATAGTACTTACTATTATTCCTTATATTAACTCCTGACGAAGATTGCAAGGTTTGGACATTATTGTGTGAGATATATTGTTTATCGAGATAGGATCGTTATCATCCATTTTGTATAAAATATACAATGAATGACATTAATGGGGCAGCAAATGCACACTATTATATTAAAAAATATATAAATACATTGCTTTAGTTTTTATTGAAAAAGTATTCCAAAAATGCTAAAAGCAGTCGAACATAAAGATTTGTATGTAACTTGTCCACAATAGCATTTTATGGACTCTCTATTCGCTCACTCGGCCATAAAACGTCTCGTCCAAGAAAGTGCTATATTATGGACTTGTTACATAAATAGCTATTATCAAAATATATGTCGACAATTATACCGGGTGTAACTGAATTCTGGTAGACCCCGAATATCTTTTTTATCTTTCCATATATCTTTTTGAAATTTAGTATGGTGTTTTAAGAGAATAATTTGCGTCAGCAATATTAATTTTATTAAAAATTCTATTTCCGGTTTAACCGGAAATGACCTTAACTTCTCTATTTTAAATGGAACACCCCATATATTTTTGTAAAATTTAATTCGTCTTTGAATTCTGAGTTCATAGATGTATCATAAGTGACCCTTTGATTGTTAGTTTTTTGTTTAAATTTAATTGAAGTTTGTTATTTTTTGTAAATTTAATTTAAATTTAAACAAAAAACTAACAATCAAAAGGTAACTTGTGATAAATATCTAAACTCAATTTAAAGACGAATTAAATTATGTAAAAAATCATAGGGTGTTCCATTTAAAATTGAAAAGTTAATTAATTTTTATTAAAAATCCACATGTAGACACACTTTTTTCCCTAAAAATACTAAACTAAATTTCATAAGGATATATGTAAAAAATACAAATGATAGGCCCCAAATATAATGATACTATGCCTTTTTGAACAGAAAGAATTAAATGTGCGGATGCGTTTAAATTTAAATGCAAGCAAATGATTAGACAACACTTATTTTTTTTTTATATTCCTTTTCAAAAACAGAAAAAATTGAATTTTATTGATTTCATTGTGTTTATTCACAAACGTAGATGTAATGTTTGACCTTAAAAAATTGGGAAGTCTCACATTGCTGACTGCTATTTCCCAGTGGTGGTTGGAGGTACATTTTGATGGTAAAGCCACTCCTCATACAATATGTACCTTCTTTTTGAGGAAAATTAACGATAATTGAAAATGAAAACCTTTACTTGTTGCAGAAACATTTAACGAATCAAATAAAGACGAACATTAGCCCTAACTGGAATCTTCATAAAATCGGGCTAAGGCCTGCCTAATTGTTTAATTTGCACTTTTTCCTCGCAAAAAGGCTTATTTCGTAATGAACCAATTTTATTCATCGTCTATGGCGCCGAAATAGGACTAACAAGTGCACATTGCGTGTTGTCGTCGCGCGCACGATATGAGCCAGAATTTATTCGGCTCCAAATACACGATCAGAACGCATGACCTTTGCCACCCCGGGACCAGTCCGCTGCAGCCTATATTCTAACGAATATAGGAAATTTAAATTTAAGCATAAATGATGAGTTTATAATTAATAACAAAATTAGAAAAAACGGATTAAAATTAATGTCATTTCAAAGCATTTTCATCCTATTTTTATCAGATCTAAAAAGCATTTTAATAGCTTTGTTGGAATTTAGTCAATAAATTATTAAACGCATTGCAATTTTCGCTTGAAATTCATCAGTTAAAAACAGTCGTCTTTAGAGCCCAATTACACCATAACGGTTTAGAAGTATGACTCTATAATTTAGATATAGGGGTGGTTTTCAAGTTTTGCGAACAAGAATCCGTCATTATTAAAAAAAAAAAAATAAGAACCATTATTTTTGGCTTCCCCCACTCTCGCTTGGCCACTTTTCTCGCGATTCCACGCACTGTGTGCCGTGCCAGGAGTAAGTTAGCTTCATGGTGCAAAGATTACATGGTGTGGCTATAGCTCCTGCACCACACCCCTTTTGAATCCTGCTTGGTGTAGCTATTACCAACCATAAAAAATGAAACTATAAAAATCTACGAATATAAGAAAATTATTAAATGTGGTTTTAGATTTTTAATTTGCTATGCACACTAAACAGTACGAAAAAAGATTATCAAATGTAAATAAAGTACGTGTGACAGACATTTAAATTAGTTATATCGGTTTTTCAAAGTAATTTTACAAAGTTGCATCCAAGGCCGATCCTACCGGGGGGTTAGAGCGTGCATGGCACGGGCGGCGGTAACGGGGCGGCAGCGAAACCTGTGAAGCGGACCACCAATAGGGGGTCCGCGGCGTCCGAAATCTGTAAATTTTAATCCGAGCGCACCGAAATAGCTGGACTCCTGTCGGAAGTGTATCCGATTTCTAACTGGGTAACAACTTTGCCAAACAAACAGAAGAAGTATCACAGAGCATCTGAAGTTCGTATAAGAAAAAAAATCTGATGAAAGTATTTTGGATCCTAGAGAAAAGTTTTGAATTCACTTTTCTTTTGAAAGTTTGGGCATTGCTATTAATTTGATATCCGAACGTTCTGAGCTGTTAGAGAATGACTGCTCCTTGTTTAAATTTTTGTTGGTATTTCAGAATCAGAATATTTAACAAAATGTTGTATGGAGTTAAATATTAAATTACAGGTAACCGAAAACGAAATATTGACCACAGATTTAGATGGAATCGAACTCCTAAAAGAATTGTTATCTTTTTTGAGAACTATTTACTAATCATTCCCAATTAAAACCATTAGAAATTTTAAATCATTTAATTAGCCAAGACTTAGTTCCTTGTTTTCCAAATTTCAGTATTAGTATAATAGTTATTTGTTTAACAAGGCAATAAAGTGACAGATTTACGGACGCGCCTGGAGTTTCACCGCCAAGCGAGCTTGTGAGCGAGGCAGCCAAGTCAGGAAATCTGCGTTATTGCCGAGTTAAACACATAATTTTTTCGCGGATTGTTCAGGAGAAATTAGTAATAACTTGCAATGCGACATTTCATCATCATTTTCAATATATTTAATTCTATCAACATATCGCAGGTAGCTTTGTAAAAATTTCGTAGGTACCCAAGTAAAACAAAAATTGACATTTATAATAGACATTGTGTTACCCGTATTTTGACGGTGTGTGTGGTATAATCATTTATAATCATAATGATCATGATTTCCTAAGTGACATGCAATGGATATTTAAATCGGACGGACCGTATAATTATTTCGAGTAAAACTCTTCAATACATTTCTTTACTGATGGTGGAAGCCATTACATTGTGATACATTTTGATTCAGCAATTCAGGAACTTTTCAATAAAATACACTTTGTTGGTATCACATCACACACATTTCTTTACGATTAAAAATATTAAAGTCATTATGTTCATATTATTATTGTTCAATGATTAAATTGAAATAAAACTTACATAATACGTAACCTCCAAATCCTTTTCGATAATTTTTCCGATTGCTGCTCGGATTCAATTACGTGGGAAAGTTAGGTAAACACACGGTGCTCGGAGAAAACTTACGCGGGGTTGTTAATACTTCGCAGAAGCCGTTATTGGGCTTCTTTCACAGACAACATCTGAAGAAAAGTCTCTCATTCTACTGTGCCAGGAAATAAGTGCGCTGGTCGACGACGTTTAAACGTCAAATGCCGGGCCACTAGGAGCCGGTCACGACAAACAAATTTCGCCACCGTTCGGCGACTCGATTTTTGTGCGTGGATAAGTTAGTGACTCGCATGGAGGTCGGGGAAAACACACGCGGTGTTATTAAAACTTCGGGGAACCTGTGTCTGGCCTTTTTGGTACGAGAAATACCAAGGAACTCTCAATTAAGCGAAAAATACATTGTAGGGTCAAACAAATTTCCGGACGGCTTCTATTGGTTGACGCGGTGTCTCATCTGATTGACGAAATAACATGACGTAGTCTCACCTGATTGGCTCATTACTTTTACAGCCTAGGCATAAATAAGCATTTTTAAAGCCTAGTCCGTAAAAGTGATATTTCACGAACCAAAAGCAGTCCGAAAAATTTTACATTTCATATCAATCCGCGAAAAAAAATTTTTTAACAATACCGATAACTGTGGCTTCCGGCGAAAGGAGTTTTTCCAAATTAAAATTAATTAAAAATTATTTATGGTTAACTATAACACAAGAGCGATTTGCTAATTTAGCCATAATTTCTATTGATCCGTGAAACATTAGATAGTTCAAATGTAATTGATGAATTTGCATTAAACTAATCGCGAAAATTATTGTTTTAGAATTTAGATTAACACTGACAATGAGTAGCGTTCGAATAGTCGATGTTCTTGTTACTGAACTGAAGGTTTGATCATAATCTACTACTCTTTTTTGCCAAAAATCTTTGATCACCAATCTGGCCTTGTTTGTACTTTGTGGAGTCGTTGTAGGTGTCTGGTTCCTCAAAGGTCATCGAGGTGAGCATCACATAATCCTGGAATTTCTGTAGAGCTATAAGATCCACTCGGTTACGAAGTTTCCACGTAGTCTCACCAACATTCTCTTCTTTATTGATTTTCGGCATTTCTGAGATTGTTCAATCACTGTCACTGTCATTGGGTTTCCAGAATTCTATTTCTTCGTTTTATTCAATCCGGGATTAGCTGTCATTCAGGTCAGTCTCTTCAGCTTCGTTGCTTTCTGGGTGTATAATAACCCCGTTTTCCACAATTTTTCTTTAAAGATGACGTCTTTGGATCTATAGAGCTTGTTTTCCTCTTCACTGTAGATACTGTGTCCGTCGTCGTTATCATGACCGATGAGGATTCCTTTAATGGCCTTTGGATCCATTGTCGTTGTTTGCTCCTTCGATAGAATATACATGAATTTGAACCAAGGTTTCTAGACCCTGTCTTATTAAGGATGCAGGTACCTGTTTGTATCATCTCGGCCCAAAGTGCCTGAGGAATGTTCCCATGCGCATACATAATTTCTCTAGCAGTTTCCACCACCGTACGATTTTCTCTCTCACTGGACCCGTTTTGTTCCGGAGTGGAGGGCATTATAAGACATTGAATAATACCTTTCTTGTGTAAAATGGTCCAGATCTGTTTCTTGTCGAACTCCCTGCCATTATCACTCAGCAGCTTCAGACTGTTTCTTCCTCGGCTAGGAACTGGCTCAGTTTTTTAGCAATTTCGGATTTTTGCCGCAGAAAATGAACTGTCCTGAATTTTTGTAATCGTCCTTGAAAAGCACAAAATATCGATATCCAGACCTCGATTCTTGAAATGGACCCCAAACATCCCTGCGAATTCGCTCTCCTGGTTTCGTAGTTCTGGACCTCGTGACGAACGGTAGCCGATGAGCTTTGTCATAAATGTAACCTTCACACAGTTCACTATGCATTTCTACGAATCGTTCAAGGTACAACTGTAGCAAGTTTTCCTTACTCACTGCATTGACCTCATCTGATAGGGTTCGAACTTCTCACCGCTAAATTGAACAGCATCATATTTGTGTCGGACTCCAGTTTACTAGGCTTCGGAGGACGGCTATCAGCAATTCATTTCCTGCACACTTTAACCATATGATTGGGCTTCCTGTAGTAGTTGCAGTTTATTCTTTTTCTTGGCATCGGCTGAACTTCGTTGCTGTGATGACTTCTTCGATGATTGCAGGAGAGAGCTTCCTGCTTGGTGGATCCAGCTCCCTTGGTCCTTAACGCCATTTTATACGAACATAGTTGATTGATTAAATTAAGCTATCAACCGTTCTATCACTTTTTTGCCTCACCATCCAGCTGGATTCAATAGAAAAATACTCCCAGTCAATGTGTCCAGAATCTGGTAGTATCGGGTTTCTTTGAAATTCTTTAGTCATTTCTTATATCAATTCAGACAAATTTTAAATATGTGTATATGCGATCTGACATGAAATTTTTCTGCCTTAAGACCTTACAAAAAGATTAGAGGGTTTTAAAATTTTTCGAATTGAAAAATAAAATCCCCCACCCCAAGAAATGTTTTACTTCACGAGAGGGGGCGGCCAACTCATCATTTGCACGCGGGCGGCCAAGGGTCTAGGATTGGCCCTGGTTGCATTACTGGGCACCGTCCAAATGAGAGAGGGAAAGATTTTAGAGAGATCACGTGGGCGTTTGGGCACATCATGTAATCTTTGCACCATGGCTGGCGCCGCCGTTAAAGGCACGCTCATTAAAATTTCGCAGGCAATGTTTAAACATTTAAAATACGAATCAGTGTTTTTAGAATCATTTAAAAATCCTTGCTGAGCTTGAAATTAGAGGTAGTGCCATGACTCCTTGGCTCTACATAACAAGCCGCCCCTGCTATTGCCCACCCGCATTTCATCTCATTACTGGCCGCTAAACAAAACTGCCAACTAGAAAAATTACATTTTATAACGACAAAATTTACCTGAATTTATATTATAAAAACTATTAGTACGGGTGTGAATAAAATAGTAGGAATAAAAACCTTGGTGAAAATTTTTATACCTGTCACGAGATAAAGTTAACACTTTCCACCTTGATATGCAGTATACTATTATTGTACCAAATGCGTCTGCCATTTGTTCCATTGTGCCATTTGTTATATCTCCTGAAATATTTTTTTTTCACATGTTTCTTCAATGGCTTGTATATTATGAAAACACGAATCAGCGGCTCTTTTGGGACTAGCTCATCTTTAACAGATAACTTTTTACGTTCTCGGTATTGTGATTGTGGAATATTTTGCAAATAATTTTTTTTCCGGAAATACCCGTTTTGTTTACTTTAACCGTGTCTTGTTTCTTTCTAATAAATTTTTAAATATGGAAAAATTATAAAAATATGTAAACAAATATTGAAGATGATAAAGAAATAAACATATATTATAAATCATGAAGTAAATGCCTCTAGTGTCCATCAATTAAATATATATTGTTCAAATCATGATTATTATGATATCAAGATTTGTTCAGAAGTTATAACGAAAAAAACAAAAATATGGCTGATTTGTGAGGAACGAGTTCACTTCTAAATATTTTTTTAGCCGAAAATAATACGTATCGAATATTTTGGCTCCCTCTACAAATCTGCCAAATTTCATCCAAATTGGAGGGGAACACTTGAGTTAGTTCCCTTGTTAGATAAGGAGCGGCTATGGCTATATCACTGTCCGATTTGTCATATCAATTTTCGCGTTCATCAGAAATAAACAGTTTGTGATTCGCTTGCGGTAGCCTTTTTGATTAATGAGTCTTCACTTTCCCGGTAAATTTGGAATTTGATTAAAAGCGAAAAATTTGATTGTTAGTGAAAGATAATGGAGGTATTATTGCAAATTGTTGTTTTAGATTTAGCATGTCCATTTCATTGAATCAACAATTCTAGGTTTTTTGAATGATACAAAATATAATTTTCAACAGTAATCTAACGAGTGCCTATGATTTTGCCGGCAATTATCGTCGCCAGTTTAACAAATAAAAGCGATTTATACTTGTTTAATGAAGTAATTTACAATATTACGGAGAGCGAAGACGTCCAGAATATGTTAAATGGCAAATACGACTTATTTTAATTTGTTGTTGTATTTTAATAGATGGCAATTATTTCGACAATTGCCCTCTATTTTTTTAACCAATGAAATCGAATAATGTTGATGACATGATCCAATAAAATTATAATTACGATGCGTAACAGACGACGTTATGCATGGCAATACACCCTGGGTGGGTATTAATCATGGCAATACATCATGTTGGTATTGCCTAGCAACGCATTACATTTTCTATAATGTATAAAACGTCAGTTGTCGTCGGACTTTTAAAATTGTTTGCTCACTAAATTCGATCTGTTCGTATTTTCGGGTAATGGGTTAGTGCTTTCATCAGTAATAGTATTCATAGACATTTCTCAAAATCTTGGTAAGCTCATTCATTTTTACTACATAATTGTAGTAAAACAATTTTACAATAATTTGTAGCGCAGATTGATACACGTCTAATACTTGGTGTCACTAAATTTAATTTCTCATATGAAGTGTAAACTTTCTGTTCGGCCAATTGTCTTCTCTTCTTTCTTTTCCTAGGCAATTATTAGCGCTTTTATTTGTTAAACTGGCGACTGCTAAACGAACGCGTTTGCTATTTAGGTTTTCATCAGAAAATCTGTCAACTGTTTGCAACAAATTTTAATGCAAAAATGGTTTTTACTTCTAAATATAAAAGATTCATCATGAATCTTACTGTCGTAATGATGTTTTTAATAACGAAGAATAGCCAATTGCCTGTTTCGCCGAGTTTCGGCAAAATATGAAAAGGTTGCCTTCTCGGAGACAGATTTCTGGAATGTTCTGAGAAATACGGTTAAAGTGTTTCGTGAAACTGGAAGTGTCGAGTATAAAAAGGGGGCCGGGAGGCCAACAGTACGTATCCCAGATGCCATAGCAAATGTTAGCGACCAAATGGAAAATGATCCTTTCTTTTTTTTCAGTGTTCTCTCTCAAATAACTTCTTATTCTGGACAGTTTCGCGAAAACAATTCTTTCCTGTAGAACATACAGAATACAGAGTATGTATTATTTTTGTGCTGTATAAATGATGTATCGAATTACATTTAATCACTTAATAAATATTTATAGAGCAATCCTTGTGAGTAATGGCGTATAATTATAAAAAGTAAAGACTATTTATATTTTAATATTACGCACATAAATTAGTGCAGCTTCTTTTAAAATTTCATGCGTCATTACCCGAGCACTTACGTAAAACTCTTTATCGCATAAATTAAAAGCTCACGAGGTTGCTTGTAACATGTGTACTTAACTGTTGCATTACCGAATGATCTGCGATGTGTGACATCGTTCGACCTCAAGTTTATTTCTTATGCGTTTCCGTTAAATATTACCGAAGCTACTTAGTTACAACTCAATGATTTAATTCAGAATTACGTGTGGAACATCTGGCCATCGTGTATTCATCGAAAGTGAAAAAGTTGTTGAAAGTTTTGTCGTCGTATTTGGACCAAAGAAAGTAAATTTTCTTATTAGGCATCAATAAATCAGGTTTACTTCCAGTTAGATTACCCTAAAAGAATATACCGATTATTACACTTATTGAGAGTACCATTTATGTTTTACACCAGTGAAGTGGAAAGTTTTTAAAATGCAATTGATAAATGCATTTTGGTTTTGATTTTAAATTGGTTTACATAATTATGTTGATAACATGTAATTTTTTGTAATTTCTCATCTAATTTTAATGATGCTTTATTTTCCGCCATAACACATCATCTGAAATTTTGACTTGAATTAGTTAAAATAATTTTGTATACTTTGATTACTTGTTATGTCTCATCTAATCTTCATAGACAAAAATGAACATATACTGTGTAATATTTTGCGACTTGTTCTCGAAAGAGAAATTAAATGTGATTATTATAGCTATTTGTTTCTTTTGAGACATACCCAAAGAAAATATTCGCATACTAGATAATCGGTTATTTGCAGCAAAATAACACCCCCATTTATGAAATTGATATATTAAGAAAGAGTTCTTATATAACTAGCATGGATCATCGGCATGGTATGTTCTAATCAATTCAAATTATTTCTAGCAATATGGCTACTTACAAAAAGCGAATTTTTATTCAAATGAGAAATACGATATTTTTATTTTCTACAATCTACAGTCTTAAAAAAACTACATTAAACATTTGATATTTTTAACACACAAATTATAATATTCGTGGTATTAGCAAGAAAAATATTTTTTTGTGCAACCGGGCGCGAAGTGAACACTTCGCGGCTCCTGTAGCGGCCGCGAAGTATTACTTCGCAGCCGTTACTTTAGCAACGGCCGCTAAACTAAATGTCAATTTTGACAATGACAGTGACATTTTTATTTAGAAATGTATTCACAATTACAGAATTCACAAACGAAACACGAAACATTTTTATTTGGGATATATGTTTACATGAATAGTACAATTTGTATTATTATTTATATTTATTCCAGAAGTTGAACTAACAAAATCTAATGTTTTTGAAACTGATGAAATGTTAGAAGTCGACACCACACGAGCATTTGGATTCGAACTACTCGCTGCAACTGCAACGCCAGAAATTGAGTTAGAAATTTTTTGTTTATTTTCTATAGAATCTTCTACATATGACTCTGCAACTGAAGTGGATTTCCATCCACCATGACGTTTAAGAACCGAAATGTCTGCACCACTGTTGGCAAGGAGCGTAGCTGAGCTTCTTCTAAAGCAGTGGCCAGTGTATTCTTTAGGATATGGCAATTTTAAATGTTGAGCGATTAAGCTGGGAATTTGTCCAATTTTATGCACTCCAACAACCTGTGCGTTACATTTTCCATTTTGATATCTCAAAAATATGCGAGGGTTAGTAATATGTCTAGGACGAAGGGCTGCATATTTACGATATAACCTTAGAAATTCTGGATTTGTGACAGTAAATGAACGGTTTATATCAGTCTTTGTATCTGGAACGTTAACTATTAACATAGAATTTTCATCACAAATGTCATAAGTAGTCATTTTGGCTAACTCATCTCTGCGCATGGCTCCTGATATTCCCATAATTAAGACGACCTAAAAATCACTTCATGAACCAACTTATTATAAAGCGAATAATATAATAATTACCTTCCATAACAAATAAGTTTCATCAGTAGCGTTTTCTATAAATATATTTATCTGATCTCGTGTCAGTACTCTCGATTTTTTTGCACGATAACCAACAGATTTCTTCTTTAAAAATGGAATTAATTTTATAAACTTTCTAATATCTATTCCTTCTCGTACATTAAGCATACACTTTAACATCGAGTATACACTCCACAAACTTGAACTTTTTAAAACTTCCGACTTTTCCATGAAATACGCCAACAAAATATTTTCGGATACCATACTCACAGTTTTGTTTCTGCTCCAGTCTTTGAAATCACTATAGCATTTTTCATATTGCCGTTTTGATTTTTGCGGTATCAAGTTTGAAAGCGCTGAATTGACAATAGTTCTCAACTCCGGCGGAGTACATTGGATGGAAAAATCTTTATCGCTTTCAGAATCTGAAGCTGCAGCCATTTTGACACAACTAATCAATGTCACATAAAAGCCGCCTATGATTTATAATGTATTTAAAAATGTACAAAATATTTGGGAAAAACACGTGCGGTTGCACAAAAAATAGTGTGTACACCTCGGCCGCGAAATCTTTTAGCGCCCTCGAGATTGTTTTGCCTCGGCCGCAAGCGGCCTCGGCGACAATTTTTCTCTCGGCCGCTAAAGTATGATTTCGCGGCCTTGATATACAAATAACTATTTTCAATAGTTAATTTGTTTCAGTGGCGGCTCGTGGAACATGTTGATGGTAGAGCCACTTATACAATACCCCCTCCTCCTTTTTTGAAGAAACAAAGAACCATCTATCTTCCTAGACCAATCGAATATTTTGGCCAAAAAATCAAAAATTTGGAACAAAACAGCCGAAGATCTAAAATATCGGCCAAGAAATTAAAAGTCCTAGTTTAAAAATAAAAATGCAGATCAAAAAATAGAAAATAGCTAAAGAAAAATAATTTGCCATTTTCAGCCCCAAAAATAACTCTTTTTAGATTAAAATAGGTTCCAAGGAGAAATTCGAAAATTATAGCAAAAATTAAAATTAAAAATTCACACAATTAAATCAATAATTCAAGTTAAGAAAATCTAATGGGACAAAAAATTAAAAATTAAGACCAAAAATCTAAAATTCGTACCCAAAAATCAAAGTGGTAGACCAAATGATCAAAATTTTTACAAACTAATCGAAAATTTAAGTCGAAATAAAGAAAATTTCGGCCAAAATATATAGTCCAAAAAAGTAAATATATACAATTGTGCCTAAAAAGGTGAAAATTTAGACAAAACATCGAAAACTCGGCCGTAAAGATAAAAAATGCACACGAAAAAAATCGAAAACTTATACAAACCAATTCAATATTTTGGTCAAAATAAAGAAAAATAAAAAAAATCGAAAATACAGAAATATAAAATATGGGCCAAAGAATCAAGAATCCTTATCTAAAAATAACAAACGCAGACAAAAAATCAAAAACTTGAAGCAAAATAATTTGCCACTTTCAGCCGCCAAAAATAAGTTTCCGACCAGAAATTCGAAAATAGCCAAAAAATTAAGTTGAAAAATCTAAAATATAGGATAAAAAACTAAAAATATAAAAAAATATATAAAATATACGATAAAAATTCTGGCCTGCAAATAAAAATGGTGGACCAACGAAAGAAAAATTTTAACAAAAAAAAGTAAGAAAAATTTAGGGCAAAAGATAAAAAAAAATCTACAATGTTGGCCACACAGTAGAAAATTTAGACTGAGCATCGAAACCTCGGGCCAGAAGATAATAAATGCAGACTAAACGAAAAATCAAAAATGCGGACCAAACAAATCAAAAATTTTAACAATAAAATCAAAAAGTTGGGTCGAAATAAAGAAAAATTTAGATGAAAAAAAAACTGTAATGTTGGCCAGAAAGTCGAAAATTTTGACAATACATAAAAAATACGGGCCCAAAGATAATAAAAGCAAATAAACCAAAATGAAATAAAAAATTTGGAACTAATAGTTTGAAAATTTATGTCAAAATAAATGATATTTAGAGCAAAATATCAAAAAATTAGACCGAAAAGAATCGAAAATGCGGGCTTTAAACAATTAATTCGCAAATTAATGTGAAAATAAAGAATTTTAAGATCAACATATCAAAAATGTGGGCCCAAAAGAATCAAAAATATAGGTAAAAAATCTAAAAATTAAAAATTCGACGCGAAATTAAAAAATGCGGGCCAAAAATTTAACAATTAAATCGCAAATTTAGGTCAAAATAAAGGACATTTAAGCCAAAAGATACAAGTAGAAAATTTGAATATTAAAAATTTGTCGGAAAAAACAAAAAATCTGAACGGAATAAAGAATATTTAGGCCAAATGATCCGAAATTTAGGCAAAAAAAAAATGGAAAATACAGGATTAATAATAAAAAATGCAGAATATTCTAGTAAGAAAATGGTTTTAATCAGTCTCAAAAATCACTCTATTGTTCCCAAATAATTTTCAATTTTTTAAATAGGAAAACATTTTTTTTAAATTTTTTAATTTTCGCTTTGATTGTTCAAAAAAGTTAAACTAAAAAGAATTCAAACAAAACCATTAACTTTGTTGAGATCACTTTATTGTTTCACCTTTTGTGCCGGCAGTTTTGACAACTTCAGATTTAGTACATACATTTTGAATAATTAAAATAAAACAATTCACTTGGTTAGTATTACTCTTATGAGTATTGAAAAATGAAACAATAAGAAATTATGATTTCTAAATATTTTTCTAAATCCTAGAAAAAAATATGGCGAGTGTTGAATTTTGTGATTTTTAAAGTTAACTTTTTTTTTATTTTATGGCTTTTTCGAAGGTGTTCAGAATATTTTCTAGTGACGGCTCGTGAACTTTTTGAGTGGTAGAGCCATTTATCATACAATATATATTTATAAATTCAAAGTATGATTGAAAAACAGTGTGTCCTACATTTGTTAAGAAAACTAAACTATTTATAGTTACATTTGAATTGTTAGTAAAATATAAATTATTAGTCACTTTTAGAATTAAAAAAATGGTGATGTTACTTTCCCGATTTGATGGTATAGTTATTTATATTTACACTTTCATGGTTTATTTTTAATTTAAATCATATTTTAAATGTACTTGAGCATTTTTTTTAGGATCAAATAATACTGACGTTTAAATTATAAAAGATAAAAATTACAAATTACACTTCAAATCTAATAGATAATTTACTCAAAAACCTAAAAAAACGTATTCTTTATAAGTGGTCCATTTCGGCATTCTTTACAATTATCATTAATATAAATTTCATATAACTATTATAGTTTCATAATTATAAACCAAAAATTAAAAAAAAATAATGAAAATTATTGAAATGGCACTCAGGGACCTCAAAACGGACATTTCCGTAAAAAAAAAATTGAAAAAATTTTCACGGTCACAATACTTTCTAGTACTTTCTAACGAAGAAAGTAAAAAATATCCAGCTCTACTAGAAAATTGTCTACTGATGTTTGTCTATTTGAATTTACAAAATGATTGTAAATAAATGTTAGTTATATATCGCCGCAAAATATGTCTAATAAGTGCGCGTCATCGCCGCGCGCCCTGTATGTGCCAGAATTTGTTCAGCACAAAATGCATGTTCAGAGCGAGACCTGTCCAGCATCCCTCGAGCCGCGCTACATGGAAGCTGGCACCGTTAACGGCTCGCCGTGGCGTTGCGTTAGGGAACAAACGCATTGCGATTTTTCTGTATTTATTAAAGTTATACAGGCGTTGTTTAACATTTAAACTTGTAAAAAAGTGTTTTAAAAATGAATTATAAATTCTGGCTGGGCTTGAAACCACAGGTGGTGCCAAGGCTCCTTGGCTTTACATAACGAGCCGCCCCTGATTTGTTTAATCTAGTTGTTTTAAGATTCCGATTGTAGAAGACGAGAAGCATCGTATTTATAATTTTAATTGTATTCTTCTACAATATTTCTACTTTGAATATTTATTACGTCCAAATAGCTTTAATCGTGTTAAACTGAACTATAGAAAAAAAAGAAAAATATAGGGACTACTTGGGATAGAAAGAAATAAATTCTCTAGGTTGAAAAAAATCAGGATTGGACCCGACTGGATATTATTTAGAGCAGCAGGAAACCCAAAATATTTTGCCATAATTGTTTCCAACCATTAAATATAAGTGAAAATTTAAGAAGAGCTGACTAACAATTCACCACTTAATCTAAAAAAAAAAACAAAATTTCGATTAATCAATAAAAAAAACCTACATCAAAATTCGAAACACGTGTCGGGAAATATGCCCCAATAAGAGTTTTATTTTAAATCATCATGTTGTTGAACACGACACATTTTGCAAAGAAATAATTTAAACTGTCTTTATTTATTAAATTGTATTTACTCTCTAGTATTTTAATTACAGTCTTTTTCATTTAGTTTTCCTCTTTGCCAATTGAATCGGTGAGCGGAAGTAGGGTATTAGTCCAAAATCGCCAATGTTCAGAAAACGAAAATAACTGATTAACTTTTAAACTAATAATAATATGACTTTGTGATCTATAGAAGATTTATACATACATCCAAAGTAATGATATGACTAAATTTGTGACGTTACAAAACAAAAAATGAAAAATCACTTATGAAACCACCGTATTTCTACTTTCCATTTTTATTTCTTTGTCAATATTTTACATTTTACTTAAGTTAAACATGCCTTGTCAAACTCACAGAGGAAATTAGGATAATTGATGCAAAGTAAAGATAAAATAAAAACAAAATTAAGGAGGTAAATGTAAAAAAGAACCTGACAATTTCACATAATATTTTTATTAATTATCTTCTACTGTAGTTGTTTTACATGATAAAATATGATAGTAGAACTCTAGTTCTTCTTCACTCAGGTATTTCAAAACCTTCTTCAGGTCTTCGATGTTTTTAACATTTATTGGAACAGTTTCTGGATAAGCTTTATGAATGGGTAGGACCCCCGTTTGCATAAGGTTGTATGTCGTGCCTTCATACACAAATTGTCTATATACTCTAGCCGCTCTATGAAGGTGCCTGAGGTGATTAACGAAGGGTCAGAACGGCCGCCATCATCAGAAGTGATTGGATATTTGTTACTTTACACTCACAGATGTTTATACTTTACTAGCTATTGGTGCACTATAGGCTTCTATTTATAAATCAGTGGTTCTTGAAAGGTTACAGATAACTTTGGAAATAAATGTGCACACAACCCAACATCTCATGTTCGCTTATTGCCCTCCCAACATGCAAATGAGGGAGGTCCAAGTTAATCACCTCAGATGCCTCCATAACGCGGCCCGACTTTATTTAGACACCGCAATTGTCTCATGTTTTCTAAGTGATTTACAAGTCTTTTTAAAGTGCGAGGTCACCTATTCTTATAATAAGTAATATTTCCATACGTAATCCTTTCCAGAGTAAACGGAATTGTTAAAACCATTCTTCATATTTTCTTATTGAACGTAGATTGGATCATATTTTTTACCATACATTTCAGGTTTTTTTTTTCTATCGCATAAAAGAAAATAATGTCCTCTAATTGGAAAATAATGACAAATTTTATTGAAACGTTTTCTTGCTTGCAAACCCAACAAAAATCTTACCATGATGTTGTTTCGAGCATTGTTTTGCTTGACCTTCGTGATAAGCATATAAATTTCCAGTTTTATCTAATAAGATTAGTATTGGTCATCGCCCCAAAAAATATACTGGAGAGGAGCAAGAAGAAATCTGTAATTTGATTGATGATGATCGCACCATGACACTAAAACAGGGCCGATCCTAGACCATTGGCCGCCCGCGTGCAAATGATGAGTTGGCCGCCCCCTCACGTGCAGTAAAACATTTCTTGGGGCGGGGGGCTTTTATTTATCGATTCGAAAAATTTAAAAATCGTATGTTATAATAATAATAACTATTTATTTCCCAACAGACATATATCCAATTACAGGGAAATATAACATTATTTAGGACATTAATTAGCAAAAATTAAATTATAAAAGATAAGTAATATTTTTTAAAGTTTTAAAGCAGAAAAATATCATGTCAGAGCGTATACACATATTTCAAATTTGAAATATGTTTGGTCTGGATTGAAAGAAGAAATGACTAAAGAATGTGCAAGTATTTCGGGACTGCCAGATGTATTTTTGCATTGTACAATTCTGAATACATTTCCAGAGGAGTATTTTTCTTTTAAATCCAGTTGGATGCCGTGGGCAAAAGAACGGTGGATAGCTTAATCAATCAACTATGTTCTTACAAATAGGCTTTACCAAGGGAGCTGGATTCACCAAGCAGGAAACTCGAAAGAAGTCATCACTGCATCGAAGTTCAGTCGATTCGAAGAAAAAGAAAAAAACAACTGATATCCAACTACTGCTGGAAGCCCAATCACATGGTTAAAGTGTGCAGGAAATTAATTACTGAAGGCCGTCTTCTGAAGCCTAGTAAACCGAAGTCCGACACAAATATGATACTCATCACTGTTAGCTCAACTGAAACACATACTGAGTCGTCGAGATGCAGGGATGATAATAGCGTTACAAGCCATATTGCTTTAAAATGTTCGAGTCTTTTTCAAAACACAGTGACCACAGCAAATGGTGAGAAAATCAAAGCCATCGGAATACGTGAAGTAGAAGTTGGGGCATCAATCCAAGGAAAATGGTACAAAATTATAGGAGTGTTCAAATAAAAAGGTACGAACGACACTGTGGGTATAAATGAAGACTTTAATAAAAATATACACCATATGCCGTAGCACAACGATCCCATTGATTTCCGAGCCGACGGATTCCTTGTTCCCAAAGTTGCTGTGGCCGTGACGAGACCCAGTCCTGCACAGCATCCTTATGTTCGTCGTCCGAGTCAAAGCGCTTCCCTTTCAGACGTTTTTCAGGGGACCAAACTCATGGAAAAACATGAACGGGCTGCAGGGCGGATGGTCAAGTTGTTCCCACTTGAACTTGGTCCTTGGTTCCGCGTGTGTCTGGAAGAACTGTTCAAGTTAGTCGCGAGAAGTTGAGCCCTATCAAATGAGCTAAATACAGTAACCAAAAGTTGTGCTATGAACGATTCGGACATTAGAACAAGCGCCATGTGAAATCGCTACTGAGCAGGCAGTTTTGACATGAACGTAGAAATGCATAGTGAACTGTGCGAAGAAAAGGCGAATTCACAAGGATGTTTGTGGTCCATTTCAAGAATCGAGGTCTGGTTATCGATATTTTGTGCTTTTCAATGACGATTATACGAAATTAAGGACAGTTTATTTTCTACGGGAAAAGGAAAAATCCGAAGTTGCTGAAAAACTGAGCCAGTTTCTAGCTGAGGCAGAAACATTTGGGAGCTGCCGCGTGATAATGGCAGGGAGTTCGACAACAAACAGATCAGGACCAGTCTACACAAGAAAGGTATTGTTCAATGCCCTACACTCCGGAACAAAACGGGTTCAGTGAGAGGGAATCGTACGGTGGTGGAAACTGCGAGAGCAATGATGCACGCGCATGGAAATATTCCTCAGGCATTTTGGACTGAGAACCTTCATTCTTAACATGAACATCACATTTAGAGCTGTGGTATGGTAGGAAACCAGGTTTGAAACATTGGTTCAAATTGCTGAATTCATGTATATTTATATCGAAGGAGCCAAGAACGAAAATGAATCCAATGGCCATTAGAAGAATCCTCATTGGCTATGATAATGACGATGAATACATGATCCATAGTGAAGAGGACAACAAGTTCTTTAGATTCAAGGTCATCATCGAAGAAAAATTGTTGGAAAAAGGGGTTAATATACCCCCAGCAAGCAACAAAGTTGAAGAGACGAAGCCTACTGACCTGAACGATTTAAGAAGACGAGGAAATATAATTTTGGAAACTCGATGACAGTTTGACAGGAAGCCAATGAAGAAGAGATAACTGTGAGACTACGCGGAAACTATGCAACCGAGTGGATCTTACAGCTCCATAGAAATTCCAGGATTATGTGATGCTCACATGACGACCTTCGAGGAACCAGACACCTACAATGACGCCATAAAGTAAAAACAAACGCCGATGGATCGATTGGCAAATTCAAGGCCAGATTGGTGATCAAAGGTTTTTCGCAAGGAGTAGATTATGATCTAACCTTTAGTTTAGTTACGACACCTATTCAAACGCTACTCAGTGTTGATCCAAATTCTGAAACAATTATTTTCGTGATTTTTTTATGCTAATTCATCAATTACATGTTTCACCGATCTCATTTTCATTAGAAATTATGGCTAAATTAGCAAATCGCAAAATATTCTTAGAATAATACTGAAATTTGGAAAACTAAGAACTAAGTCTTGGCTAATTAAATGATTTAAAATTTCTAATGGTTTTAGTCGGGAATGATTACCCAATAGTTCTCTAAAGGATACAAATCTTTTAGGAGTTCCATTCCTTCTAAATCTTTTGTCAATTTTCCGTTTTCGGTTACCTGTAATTTAATATCTAAATCCATACATTTTCTTAGAAATTCGGACTTTCCAGAATGAAATACTAGCAAAAATTTAAACAAGGAGCAGCAATTTTCTAGCAGTTCAGAACGTTCGGATATCAAATTAATAGCGATGTCCAATATTTATAAATAAAAGTGAATTCTAATTTTTTCCCTTGGATCCAAAACACTTTCATCGCATGACTCATAATTGGACATCCGCTGTTTTTTCTTATACGAACCTCAGATGAAGATGCGACACTTGTGTTTCTTTGGCAAAATCATTACCCGGTTAGAAATCGGATACACTTTAGGCAGGGGTCCAGGCGACCGGCCGCTATTTCGGCGACTAAATTTTACAGATTTCGGACGCCGCGGACACTCTATTGGTGGTCCGCGGGCTTCACCGGTTTCGCCATTTTGGAAATGCTGTTCAATATAACAGAATACTGATTGTCAGATAAAAGATATTTTTCATTGATAAATTTGGAATTTACGCAAATTCATATGGGAGATCACAGAGAACGTCAAATTTTATAAAATGAAAGAAATTCAACAACTGATAAGAGCTCATGGATATGTTTCAGTGATTCTGTCCCCGTGCGGTCCTTTTATAATTTTATTTATTTATTAAATCATAATGCGTCTGCAGCTATAATGCATGTGCAATATAAATTAAAAAGTGAATTTAATTTGGCATATTAATGCCAAAGTGACGTAAATATGAAATACTTTTGAAAAATAGTGAACTACAATTGACAAAAGAGGAAAACCAAAAGAAAAAAGAAAAAAAAACTGTAAACATTGTTTAAAGATTACATAAATTATTACAATCCTTCAATACTGTAGACATCAAAACTGACGAGGGTCAAATGATTATATCAAGGGGATACATATATTATAACGTATGGAATATTATTTAGCATAATACAATTATGACCGAAATATTAATTAGACCCACAAGGTCGAGGGAATTTAATATCGCCAAGGACTACTCCAAGGTAAAGTTATTTGAACGATAACCGAGTGATAAATTCAATTAAAATAAAAGGGTCGGCGATAGGGAAAGAGGGTTGGGCGCAAAGGCGTAACCATTCTGGAGATAGTGTTACATTACTTTCAGGTGTAATGTCGTGAAAAGGAAGTTATGGAAAGCCCACTGTAAAAAGTTAACATACCGGAAGTAGACATTTTCTTAGATAAATACATTATGTAATTATATATTACAAAATTAGAGTTGTAAGCGAAAGAAATTGCGTATGAGCCTCGCAGCGGCGATTTACATTTATTCGCTTAAACTAAGGACAAATTGAAACTGAATCTTAATTCAAAAATAAAAATCTGTTCATAACAGCGAGGCAGCAATTCACATTTAATTTGCTGAAAGTAATTAAAAATTTAATAGTATACTTGCAATTGCCCGTGAAAAATCACAGCAAAGATTTAATATCATATTTTTTTTCTACTTTGGATTAATAATCGACTGTTTATATCAAAACCAGTTAAACGATGACACTTTTTATTTTACAGTTTTTGCTCATTATTTAACTATTTGTGATAAAATTTTAGCTGTCGCGATTGGCAGTGCACTCTGCGCGCGTCGTGCTCCAATCCCACTGCCACAATATACCCTCTTAACTTGTAGAATAACGTACTATTATATTTAAATATTACGATATTTAACCTAAAACCTAAAATTGCCCGGTAATGGCAATATGGGACGACTACTAACTAAACAAACGAATTACCTTTCGCACACTTTTTCGTCGAATAATATATTGATTGAACAACTGTACGGACAGCCACCGTTTTGCTCGTTCTGAAGTGTTAATTAAAGCTGGGGCACCGATAAGTCACGGCGAGTAGTTTACTATATCTCCTTAGACGAATGAAGGGGGACTCAGCTGACGTTAATTATAATTAGCTGCTTGGTAGATAATATCCCGTAACATATAAGTTGTCATAAAATTACAACTTATGTGTAGAGTCCGGATTTATATTTTTTTACGTTTTATTTGCTCTTTCGTATGGCACTGGCGATCTATCTGTATCTATACGTTTCTCTCGGAAATAAATAAAAGTACCAAGTTTTATTTCGCATATAACTTAATATTTCGAGGTTTTGTCACATTAAACTTATTTGAGCATATATCCGCATATAACTATATATAAAGTCAATATTTCCATTAATTGTAATTGATTTTATTGTTATTAGCTTTTATTGCTCATTTTTTGCATCTTTTGCTAACTGCAATCGAATTTAGAAACAGCTCAAATGCCATTAATTGAGGCTTTTAAAATTATTGAAGAACTGTACGAAAATTTAAAATGAGTTCCCTAACTGTTGCGAAAATTTGATGCGTATTATATCGAAACCAGGGATACGAAAAAATTTAAATGATTCGTAGAATTTTGAAAGGCGAGACTGAGGAGGAAATAATAAATTTTAACATGAACTCCATGTCATTTGACCTAAAATGAAAATAAAAATTTATTTCTACATGTTTCTACATGGTAATTCCAAATAGAGATGGGCAAAACTGGTACTTTTGAATCACGTTGCTACCTGTGATTGCTACTTTCTAATATCAGTGATTTTAAACAATGACTGTGATCACGGTTAGTAAACGTCGTAACACCTTCTGAAATTGGTAATGGTTTCGCAAAAGTATTTTTGATATGATTCTGCTAATATTTGTTCACCTGGTCACGTAAATAGTGTTCCTTGATATTATACCTGTGACTGGTAATAGTTTGGCTATATTATCTGCTATACCAAATAAACATACGAGTATCCTTGATTCAGTTCAAAATTTGAGAAGTATTTGGAGATTTTTTAGTATCTTATAACAGAATGTTTGTTCAGTAAATTTGAAAAGTTGGAAAATGTTTTCCTATTTTGGTTTTACCTTTGAAAAAACGCATCTTTTAAAAGATTATTTGCTCTGTTCTCGAAGGATTATTTTGATATAAAATCATTAACCAATGGAGACATGGATTTTTGAAAAATTTCGTTTTTAGTTTTTGAGCACTTGGCCAAAACATCGCAGAAAAAAATATAAAACCTGCAGGCATAATTCCTTAAAAAAATATCGTTAATGGCCGAAGTACCGCTTATTCGAAATAAACTTGGTTTTTGTAAATTTAACAATTTTCAATAGAGATATGGATTGTTGAAGATTTTCGTTTTATTTTTTTGAGCACTTGAATGAAAGCATTGCAGAAAAAAAAAAATATAAAACGCGCAGAAAAAAATCATTGAAAAAAATATCCTCAATGGTCGAAGTATCGCTTATTCAAAATCAATTTGGTTTTTGTAAATTCAACAATTTTTAATAAAGATATGGATTCTTGAAAATTTTAGTTTTAATTTTTTGAGTACCTGAATGAAAACATCGCAGAAAAAAAATAAAACGCGCGAACAAAATTCCATTAAAAAAATATTCTCATCGGCTGTAGTATGGCTTATTTAAATTAATTTGGGGCTTGAAAATTATACAATTTTCAATAAAGATATGGATTTTTGAAAATTTTCGTTTTTAGTTTTTGAGCACTTGGCCAAAACATCGCAGAAAAAAATATAAAACCTGCAGGCATAATTCCTTAAAAAATTATCGTTAATGGCCGAAGTACCGCTTATTCGAAATAAACTTGGTTTTTGTACATTCAATAATTTTCAATACAGAAAATCTTCAAAAGTTTTTTTGAAGATTTTTGTTTTAATTTTCAACACTTAAATAAAAACATCGCAGAAAAAAATATAAAACGTGCAGGCAAAATATCATAAAAAATTATCCTAAATGGCCAAAGTACCGCTTATTCGAAATTAATTTGGTTTTTGCAAATTTAACAATTTTCAATAGAGATATGGATTTTTGAAGATTTTCGTTTTATTTTTTTGAGCACTTGAATGAAAGCATTGCAGAAAAAAATATAAAACGCGCAGAAAAAAATCCTTGAAAAAAATATCATCAATGGTCGAAGTATCGCTTATTCAAAATCAATTTGGTTTTTGTAAATTGAAGAATTTTTAATAAAGATATGGATTTTTGAAAATTTTAGTTTTAATTTTTTGAGCATCAGAATGAAAACATCGCAGAAAAAAAATAAAACGCGCAGACAAAATTCCATAAAAAATTATTCTCATCGGACGAAGTATCCCTTATTTAAAATTAATTTGGGGCTTGAAAATTCAACAATTTTCAATAGAGATATGGATTTTTGAAAATTTTCGTTTTAAGTTTTTGAGCAGACGCGTTTCGAGATTTATCTCTCATCAGTGCAGCTTCGAAACGCGTCTGCAGATGGCTAGTTACTTAATTTTCATATATTTTTTTAATTCAGTGGTAGTTTTAGTTATTATCAAATTTGTTTCATCTAGTAACACTAGATAAGTTTAGCACTGTGTGTCCTTGTCAAAATGTTTTCTGGTTTTTTCATTTTAATAATAACATTTACAGTTTAAAGTTTCACAATTCATTTTAGAATAAATTTCTAAATTAGTCTTGTATGTAGAAATAAATGATCTTAAACTAATGTTATTATCTAGTAGTACTAGTAATAACATGCAAATTTCTTCAATCATTCAATATCCGGCGTGGCACTAGCCAGGGAAGTAGTTGTTTCAATAAGTTATTTGTTTATATTCTTAGTAAGACTTAATTTTTGCTTGCAGATTAACGAACAGGTTGAATATTCATATATTCAGGCTATATTTCGTTTTATTGTATTTATCTAATGCTTTCTGCAACAAGTAAGGTTATTCCCAATTTATATATTAACAAGTCTCAAGTGTGTCTCTTTTTTTTAGCAGTGACAGACAGCCGTTTTTGAAGTACATGGAGAAGCTTGTTATATTATTATATTATCAGGAAATCAAGGCCGGTCCTAGGGTAGTCGGCGCACTGATACAAAGTTCTTTTATAGCGGCTTATCGAAATGCCAATTCAACAAGAAAACGGTATTTGGCTCTCGTTGTTTTTTGACAAATAGCTGAATATTTCGTAAACGGGTGAAGATAATCTAAAAAGGGTTTCAAATTCTTATTCTCCGGCTTATCGGAATGTCATTTCAACAAGAAAACAGTATTTGATTTAATTTTTTCTTTGACAAATAGGTGAATATCTCATTGAAGATAATCAAAATGTGATGTATTCTTAATCTGCAGCTTACCGAGATGCTAATTTAATAAGAAAATAATACTTGCTTTCGTTTGTTTCCTGACATATAAGTGGATATCTTATGAACGGTAAGAGGTAGTTGATCATTAGACCAGGGGTTCCCAAAATTTTGTCCGCTCTCAGTCGAAATATGTGTGCAGTCGTGTACAACAAAGTGTTGCACATGTACAATGTATAAAGTAAAGCATGTTCATTAAAACAAAACCTTAAGTGTGCCATGATTTTTTATTTAAAAAAATTTAATTTGGTAACACAAATTGAGGTTATGTTACTTACGGGATGTTCCTACTGATAAATTAATTTTCTGTGATTAACGACGCAGAGAAGACTTGGTTCACCTTCCAAAATTCCTTGGGCTGTGCTAATAGCATCCTAAGTACCTTTGACTGGTCTACCACTTCCTGGTTTACGGAGAATACTACCCGTTTCATGAAATACTACAACAGATCGTGATAAGGTATTTTTAAATTCATCATAAATAATGAGAACGTTAGGAAGTTCTTCCTGTCCACTTTAAACCCATTTCGGAAATACCTTTCAACTAGGAACGTTTTTGCTGGTTGCTGTAAACCATTGTGACCACGGAATAATTGTGACTTTGAACGATCTGACGTTTTGTTTGTCAATTCCGAACATGAGTGCCAACTTATATTTTTTGAAATAAAAAGTCATGGCACACTTGAGGTTTTTTTTTAATGAACATACGATATGTGCTTTACAACCTGCCTACTACATGGTAGCAGAGCACAAACGTTGTAGAACACTTCATTGAACACAATTGTATATTGACACTAGTTACAAAACACGTAAATGAAAACAACCACGATCTAAGGCTCATATAGGTTTATTATTGAACTAACACAAAATAATACATTATTATTAAAGACAAATAGAAAAAAACATTAAATGTGATGGGTGAACTTGGTGACCTTCACATATTTTTTCAACGCGAGGAATAAGGCTTGACACTGCCACTCTTATTTCTTGCTCCACGTTGATCTTTGAGCGATATTTGCCCTTTATTACAGCTAAAGCTGAATTTTCGGCTTCGCATAAACAGTATGTTGCAAAGGAAGTTAAAATCCTTAAAGCTTTTATACTTAGAGTTGGATATTCATATTTTACAGTTAGCCAAAACGTCACCAAATCAGGAGAAGCGAATTTTGTTTTATTGCGCATGGAAAGAATTTGGATCCATACAAATTTTTCGACATTTAGTATTTTGCAAACCATTCCGTGATTTTTGAAAGGTGTTTCGGAGAATTTATGCAATTCTGAGAAACAATCTTGACCGCCATTTTTATTAATTTTTCTTGTCCACAACAGCATGTTTTTCCTAAATGCTGCAATTTTCTCTAATAGTTTCAAGATGTGTATGTTATTGCGTTGCAAGGCATTCAGTTTGTCAAATAAATCGCACAAATATGCCAGTTTTAGCAAAAAGTCGGGATCGTGAAAGTATCTGGAGCTTGCATGACCTTCCTCTTGCAGAAAAATGTGAATTTCTTGATGTAGCTCGAATGTAGGGAATATGACGCTTCCGCATGAAAGCCATTGTGCACTATGATACGTTCCATAACCAAATTCAATTTATAGCTCATCGACTTTGATGCAAGTGAATGATGCAATGGGTCCAAATAGCATGCGGTGCTTAACTGCGAATAAACGCTTGCAAGCCACCATAACGGCCAGACATTGATTAAGCGTCATCAGTACAGACTCCAATACATGTTTCCCAATCGAAATTATTTTCTGTTTCCGCTTTCACTGATACTTTTGCAGAAAAGAAGGTCTTCAACAATAATATTATCATCCAGAAAGCGTACGTAACAAATAAGGTGTGCATCTTTATTACTGTCAGTAGCATCATCAAGTTGCAGACCAAATTCCTTTCATTTTCTCTATTAATTGGTCATGGAGATCTTCAGCTATATGATGGATTCTTAGACTAATAGTGTTGTTTGATAAAGATATCTTTGAAATTAGTTTTCTCGCCGATTCTCCTACCATAATATTAACCATGTCGAGAGCAGCCGGTAAAATAAGTTCTTCTGCGATGGTGTGAGGTTTTTCGCACTTCGCCACCCTGCATGCCACCTTGAAAGAGGCAGTGTGTGTGTTTTTTTGTTTTTGTACATTTTGCAACTTTGTTGTGAAAAATTCGCAAGATTTTTCAACCATGGTAGGGTGAATGGTCTCGAGATGTCGTTTTAGCTTACTTGGGAGCTTATTTTCGACCGCTAGAATTTTCAAACAGAGCACACACTGCGGTCTTTCCTCATGATTTACTTCCACTGAAGTAAAACCAAAGTTTAAATAACTATCATCGTATTTGGGATATTTCCTCCTGTTTGCACCTCCACCACTTGTCGATGCTTGATCACTCTGTCTTGATCTACCGATATCTTTATTTAATAAAAATGTTTCCATTTTGTGACTAACTTTTTACAAAAAGACAAAGCACTCAATTCAAACAAAGCAAGCGGCCCGATACTAGAACGTTTATCTGTCCTGGATTCGTAAATCACAACAATTTGCATCACTATTAACAACACTTTATTACTACTTCTATTTATCTTAACAATTCAACTGCTTACAATTCCTCTCACAGTAAACTACCAATGAGTGCTCGCAAAAATTCTCGCCGACGCGACGCGACGGTCGAATGCGAGCTTCTGGAAATTCTAGAAACATACTCAGCTCTCTCGCGTTCGATTAGCAGCGGATGCGGCGTTGCCAAACGTAGCTCAAACTCTGCCTTATGGGAACAGGAGCCCTTCGCATCCCTGTTTAATCTCCACGGCGCCCCGGAGCGCCGCGGTGCACACTTTGGGAACTACTGCATTAGACTAAATTACAATAAAACAAACTTTTGTTTGGTTTGTTTTTTATATGCCACTAAAACTACTGCCAAACACAAACAAAATACTTTCACAGTATCCCAACGTCATGAGTGATATGTGTCACATGTAACATGATCCGAGAAATCATTTGAGTCCTAATTTACTTAGTTGCAAAATTGCCAATAATAGTATACATTTTTTCTTCAAGGGTAATAATATCAGCGCTTTCTAGAACTGAAAGCTGCATGTTGTTGCGTCATAATTGTACTAGTAAAAAAATGAATAAAACCTAAACGAATTAGTTTAAAATTTTCACTCCAGACTAAAAACAAATAACTTATTGAAACAACTAGTTCCTTGGACATTATGTATATTCCATATACAAAACAAGTAGTTGTACAGTTGTTGAATTAATATTTATTGGTATTGAAATGGCCTTACCTGCTTTTTACAATTAAATTCAATAAAAATTGTAAAACCTTCAACCTTCGAATTTTTTTCCAAATTTGCATTTGAAATGATTTCCTGCAAGTATGATGCACCGTTTACTAAAATTATTTATTTTATTTGGAAATCAAAACATTTGGCATGTTAACAATTAACCTCGTATTGCATCTCGGACTTCAACCTTAAAAAAACTATTGCTTCCCCAACAAGTTGTTGACGGCAGTGTAATTTCGGTTTTTATCAGAATTTAGAACCTACTGTGTGAATTCGAGGCATTTAAGATGCAAAGAGCAGCACATAGAGCTGAAAAAAATCCCTTGGCAAAAGCTCCTGGATTTCATGGACGAAACCAGGGCCGATCCTGTACTCTTGGCCGCCCGCGTGCAAATGTTGAGTTGGCCGCCCCTGCCAGGATTGCGACTGTTAGCCAAACTGTGACTGCTAATTAAATAGTGATTGCTACTTCAAACGTGATTGCTACGTAAAATTGTAAATGATACCCAAACTGTGATTGTTAGCGAAAATCCTAATTTTTTGACATTTTTCACGAATTTTACTATTTTTCGAAGACCGTAAATTTTGGCACATTTTGGTTTTCAAATAATCGAGATCACCTGACACGTTTGGGTATTATAAACCTTTAAAAAGTAACTTAATATACGTTTCTAAACTTCTGGACTCAGAAACCTTGTTTTTGGACATTTTTTACACATTTTACAAACAATTTTTTTAACAATTTTTTGAGAATATTTTAGTTTTCAATCAATGGAGATCATCCAACGCGTTTTGCAAGTTATAAACCTCGAAAAAATCACCGGCAAAAACTATCTAATAACAAAAATGCAAGAATCATTTATATTTTTCTTGAATGATTTTTTTTTACATTTTAAAGCTTGCATTATTAAAATTGTCCAACACATTTGGAAGTGCTGTTTTAAAAAATCGTCAAACACCATCGTTTAACACGCAAATGTCTCGATTTTGACGTTTCAATGATCGAAAGAAATTTTCTAAAACGTGAAAAAAGGTTAAGAAATAAGATTTGCAGTGTTTAACGTTTGGTCGCTATACGTTTTAAAAAAAACTAAACATTGAGGATTCGATTTTTAAAACGTATAACGACTATACTTGAAAATCTTGATTTTCTAATCTTTTCTTTTTGGAATTTTTTTTTTAAATCGTAAATTTGGCACTATTCTACTTATGAATGATCATAATCAAGAGTTTATGAGTGTTTTATTAAAAATTTCTCATTTTTTTTATTTCGACTTGAAATTGAATGATCAAAATCAAGATTTTATTATCTTTTGATTAATTTATTCATTGGTGAAAAACTAGGTGCGTGGGCAACAAGAAGAAATTTGAAGAAATAAAAGTTTACAAATAATGAGAAACGTATTTTGTAAATCTAAAACGCTTTATTAATTACTTTATACTCCATTTTTCTCTGCTCTCATGTTCAAATTACTATTTTCATGAACTGAAAAAATAAAAATAAAAGCAAATACTGAACTTCCCAAATGTACTCAAAATTTATTTAACTTTAATATTCGGTGCGAACAACTAAACATTCCTTTAGTATAATTTTTGAAATAATACCACGAAACCAGCACTATAACAATTTTCAAATTACAAATTTCACGAACTAAAAAAAATATAACAATTCTCTCAAAAGAATATACTGGACGATTCGACGTTAATTATTTCATTTAAAAATAATCCCTCGAGAACAGAGCAAATCATCATTCTAAATATGCGTTTTTTCAGAGGCAAAACACAAATTTAAAAAAAAAACGATTATCAAGTACTTGAATTGAAACTTTACAAAATGACTAAAAATTCATTCCATTTTACGATTCTGCAAAAATCTTTAAATGCTTCTCATCTAGATTTGAAAACAACTTCCCGAGAACAGAATAAATCGGTCTTTTGAAGATGAGCTTTTTCAGTGACATAGAAAAACATTTACAACATACTTTACTCAAAATACAATCTGCTTTACGTTTCCGCAACAGTCTGGAAATGCTTCTTCACAATTTCAAAAGGTGTTACGATGTTTGCTAACAGTGATCACTGTTTAAAATCACTGATATTAAAAGTTAGCAATCACATTCAAAAGTAGCAGTTTTGCCCATCTCTAATTATATTTAAAAGGGTTATCCTGTATGAATTTATTTTTATACATAATCATTTGTGTAATTTTGATTATATTTCACCGCCGACAATAACTAAGACCGATTTGGACCTACATTAGTCTCACATCAGCAAACTACGGTCGTCGTTGATGGAGAAACGGAATTCGCCTATACCCATATAAACCAGTCAAGTAACCGTTACGATAGAAAAACCATTAGGGCGACATCTATCGCCGAAAATGTTACAACGTTCTGAAATTATAATATATCGGCGATAGATCTCGCCCTAATTGTTTTAGTATCCTGAGGGTTACTTAATTGGTTTATAAGGGGCCAAAATTCAGAAAATTTGGTGTATTTTAAATTGATTAATGGTGTATTTAAAAACAAATATAAAGAAATATTTATATGCAGGTAATGCCATGGCTCCTTGGCTCTATATAACGAGCCTCCCCTGCACACAATACAGGATTTCTCAACCTTTTTTTGTTTAACACTACATCAATATAAACTAGCATTGTATGTAACACCAGAGATGCATTTTTCATTTTCATAAAATTTTGATGAGCGAGAGGTGGTCAAAAATAAAATTTTCTCGGGTATGAAGATAGAAAATCGTATCTAAAAATCGACCTAGCCAAACTGAAAACATGGATTTCCCAGTTGAAAAACAGAATTTTTTGTTTTTATTGCAAAATATGAAATTTGAATACTCTCATGTTTTGTGTTCTCTTTAGATTTTTCAATTTTATTTAAATGATCTGACAATAACGGGTCAAATTTAGCTAACATTTCTGCTGCCTTAAAAAAAAACGGTTCTTTCTCTTATAGAGATTGGAACTACTTCGTCTGAAAGCAAGACATTGACTTGCACAATAGCAAACATTCTTTCTACAATAGCCCTCCATCATTTTTTTTTCGATTCCAAATTGTTGTTGTTGCTCTTTGTCTATGAGTTCTATTTATTTAAACGGATTTTTAACTCCCACCATTTTTAGGAGACACTTAATATACTTTGCACATGTTTCACAAATTGGTCAGCACAATGGCTTAAGTCTTTAAAACCCGTAGTTACAATTTTAATATTTCCTTTTTCAAATAATTTACATAGGAAATAAAATCCGCAGCTTTGTTTTACGTTTCGCGGGCTTCGCCGGTTTCGCCGCCCCTCTAATCCCTGCCCACGTGCCATGCACGCTCTAGCCCTCCGGTAGGATCGGCCCTGGACGAAAGACAACTGCCAGAACAGTAAATCTAGAGAGGTCCACAATAGAAAAATCAAGAAAAAAAGTTGACGGTTAGATTGGATAATATGCCATCTTTCTTGCAGAACGTCTTCGTATGTCAGGTGAACGTAATCGTATTCTAAAATATTCGAAAGTATATTGAGTAAATATATATTTTTCAAGGTTAAACATTCCATTAACATTAAACTGCATGGATTCACAACAGGCTGTTCTACAGCAACGAACTTAATAAATTCTATCTACGACCACTACTGCAAATACTCATTATTGTATAATTCGCGGACTGTGTAATTACATCATAACACTCACGTATGTTATAGCTCCCTTATAAATAAGAGGTTCGTGTGTGATAAAACCGGGTGTGTATAAATTGGCTGATAATCTACACGTAAATTCTTCCTAAAATTCTGAATAGAAAATGTCGATGCAAAAATGTTGTAGCATGCCTCATAGGCCGCCAAGGGCCATTTAAAGAGACGTACATTAATATCGAATAATAACCCACATTTAATGACTGTATGTTCAAACTTTGAGGACCTCGTGAAGGGTCAGGAAGTATGGTACAACATTTTAGAATTAAGATATACTGCTTAGAATTTCTGAACGAATATCGTCACGTGTAAATTATCCGCCAATTTATAAACAACCGATATAACACCTCTCTTCACCTAGAGTTTAAATATGGAAAAATTATATTTATTAAAAGTCTGCAGCCCAACAGTCGTTATCTCAGCTGCAACATTATGTCTTCGTCTAGAATTCGAATAAACAAAAGAATATCTATTCAAAGTCTGCAACTCAATAGCCGTCATCTGGACCCCGATATTGTCCATTCACCTAGAGTTTTAATAAGTGAAATTAATATTTTTTTCAAAATCTGCAGTTCAATAGTCGTCATCTGAGCTCGAAGACTCTCTCCCAGCTTCGTCGAACTGTTTGAATAAAGATATATTCATTGTCTGCTGAAAAGAATACATTTTGTTGTTATGGTTGTTTAAATATATACATACATTTCTGTTATTCATTGTTTAGCAAAATAACAGTGTGGTCATGTCTTAATTACCACCGAGTGCGGTAATAAAGCTCTTAACGAAATTCAAATTAATTTGTTTAATTGCCTATAACAACACCGATATAGATAAACATAATGTACGTTATAATATTGTCTTATTGTAATAGTGTAAACAAACCGCCCAAAACTGGTTACACGCTGGACACACTTACGTTAATTGGCCGTTAAATGTATGTATGCAACAATACGCATCACCGAATAGAAACGATTACATAATACCCACAGCGTTGAGTTTATTTTATTTTTATAAGCTTGGCCATTATCAATAGTCAGGAATTAATGCCGAATGTAAATAACTATTTCATAATAAAGGATAATCCGCACACATCCACTTATAATCCTTCCCAATGGTGTTAGCAATGTAAGGTGGGCAGTGCTAATTATCATATCACATCTGCTGCACACACACATACACCAAAATCACTGACTTCGTAGTTGCGACAACACCGAAAAATAAACGCGTGCACTGGACACATTTGCATAAACCCTTGAAACGGGACCCAAACTAAAACTGCGTGCCGGGGGTTGTTTCTGGCCAGCTGTCAAATATCATTACGTTGCCCGCTAAACTGGCGAGATGTGATCTGCCAAGTATCCGTATTTTATGGCGGGGTCAGTGGTCAGCGTGTCCACGCGTTCGTATGGTAATTAGGGGTTGCAAGGGTTGCTTGCGCCACCGATCACGCCCACCTTGATTTTCGACAGCTGCCACGTGTGTATCAAAAACACGAACGTGCCTTTCTGCCCCGAAGATACACACTTGCACGTTTCATAATGCACTGCATTATTATCTAATAATTGCATGCATGGACATGGCAAAAATCCACGGGGGTCGTTCATTTTGCATAACGGCTTCAACCCTAAATAGGATAATAATAACTACTTTTGCTGTGACTGAGGTGTTATTATTGCGGCGCACTTATTCAATTCCACAGCAATATTTAATCCTTTCATTAATTAGAATTATAAAGTATACAATGACCAGTTCCTCTTCTACGTAGAAAGAATATTTATGAAACTAATACAAAAGAATTTATTCAATAGCAATTGACTGCAGAATTATATCCCTACGTATTTCTATTACTCTAAATTGCATTTTGTGCAGTTATTGGAGTTTTATTAAAATTCATTTTCAGAAAGACGAGGTTAATTTTTTGTGAAACTTCATTGATATCTGTCAATAAAATTGTTGAGTGAGTATCGCATATGGGTGCTTATTATTGCAATAATTGTTTCTTGAAGCTGTAGTATCCAACAATAGATAGATAGATAGATAGATGTTTATTGGTGTATTACATGTATTACATTAATTACACAAGTCGCCATTCGATATAAATTTGAAATAAAATAATTAAAATCAATCTTAAAATTAATGCTAAAATTACAAACTAATTGATTAAATTGATAGGAATAACATAAGCCAATGAGTATAGATAAAAAATAATATACAATTCAACATATTAAAAACTTGTATAGATAAAAGTGATAAATAACATGAGCTAAGTAGTATAAATAAAATCAAATACAATACAACATATTAAAAACGCCTATAGATAAAAACGGTAAAATTTTAAAATAAGACACAATTATTAAAACTATGTTTAACTAACAGAATAAACTCTGGGCAACATTTAAAACATCTATAATAAAATATGTTTAAAAATTTAGTTTAAAGCATGTCGATTTCGAAGAAGTCGTCTATATTATAGAGTTCTGCTTTAATCAATGTCGCCTTGACTAATTGCTTGAATTTTGGTCTTGGTAAAATTCTTACTTTGTCTGGCAAATAATTATAGAATTTAACTGCTTGTACTATGAAGCTCTTGTTGGTTATACTTAGACGATGTGCTGGCAAACACAGGTCTGCTTTTGATCTTGTGTTGTGATTGTGAATGTCCTCATGGCGACATTTTGATGATTTACGGTCATATATATATAGTAAACAAGATTGTATGTACAGTCCATGTAATGTGCAAATGTTAAGTTCTTTAAAATAACCCCTGCAGCTTGTTGTATAATTTAATTTTGCTAGGATTCTAACACACTTCTTTTGCAGTATAAAGATTTTATTGGCTGCGCGAGTACCCCCCATAGTATTATATCATGATTGATTATGCTATGTATATAAGCAAAGTATGCCATGCGAACTATATGTGTATTCACATTTTCTGATATTTTGCGTAGTAAGAATATATTCCTACATAACTTATTGCTTATTTGATTTATATGTTCATCCCAATTGAGTACTGCATCTAAGGTTATGCCTAGAAACTTAATATTATTTGCCCTGTTTACATTTGAAAGTGCGAACGATATAACTTTGGTTTTGCTTTCGTTAATTGCGAGGTTGTTTTGCTTAAACCACTCTACAGCTGCGCATTCAAATCCTGTTTTAATTGTGTCGGATTTGATAACGAGTGTTGTGTCATCCGCGTATTGGTAAGTGTCGGCTGTACTCACGTTATCTTTTAGATCATTCGTGTATACTAAAAACAACAAAGGACCTAAAATTGTACCTTGCGGAATGCCTTGTTTTAACACTGTGGTATATGACATTTTGTTTTGAAAAAGAACAGTTTGTTCTCTGCCATATAAAAACGATCTAATTAATTCCAGAGGGGCACCCCGCACACCGTAATACTCCAATTTGTAAAGAAGTATTTCCCAATTTACAGTGTCGAACGCTTTACTTAGGTCTAGAAAAGCGGCCGTAGTTATTTCACCATCTTCGAATGCTTGGTGTATGTTTTCTGTCAAATCTAGCACTGCATCCAGTGTAGATTTACCAGCTACATATCCAGAGTGGCTACTACTGATATATTTTTTCATATATCGGTATAAACGTGTTTTGATGGCTACTTCATATATTTTGGAGAGTATTGGAGTTATGGTAATAGGCCTGTAGTTACTAGCGTCATCTATATTACCTTTCTTGTGGACAGGTACTACATTGCCAATTTTTAATTCGTTGGGAAATACTCCCGTTGCAAATGAGAGATTGATTAGATGTTCTAATATTGGGCATATGTACTCAGTGATGTTTTTTAGAATATTTACATTTATACCATATATGTCTGTCGAGCCAGAATTTTTTAATGATTGAATGATAGTTTTAATTTCTTGTTGTGTAACCGGTTCTAGGAAAAATGAGTTATATCTATTTGTTTTTAATTTTTTCAATGAGTTCTTGTAATCCTCATTATTACATGTTAGGGTTTGATTTATGTCCGCAACTGCATTTATAAAATAGTTTTGAATATCATCAGCATTTATTTTGTATGTTTTGGGTATATAATTACTTTTACTTGACTCGTTAATAATTTTCCAAATTTTTTTGGGTTTATTTAAAGATTTAAGTATTTTATTCTCGTGATAGCTTTTTTTTGTGTCATTTATATTGAATTGATAAAGATATTCCAGGTTGTTTATTTCCTCTTTTATGAATTTATGTCCTGTACTTTTGTATACAATTTTTAGAGCCTGTATTGTGTCTAGTTGTTTTTTTAGATCGCTGGTATACCAGAGTCGTCTTGACGAGTCTTTACTAATCAAAATTTGTTTTGTTAGCGGGAAGCACTCGTCGAAGATGCTTCTAAATTCATTGAAAAACTTATTAAACATTAGTGTTGCGTCTTGATTTAGTGATTTAAGGAAATCATGATTGGAAATTTTATTTTTAAACTGTATCATTTTCTTTGGTGTTATAAATTTACCTGTAATATAATTCTTTGTTGGCTTGTTCACGGGTACGTATACTGTTGTAATAACGGAACTATGATCAGATATTAGTGGATCATACACTCTTGAATCAAATCTAACCTGACCATTTATCAGCACATTGTCTAAGCAACTTCTTGTTATATGTGTTATTCTGGTATCAGAATAGTTTGTGATCCTAAAATTGAATGCATTGGTTAATGTAATAAAATCATATAAAATAGTATTTTTACAATTGAAATTTATGTTAAAGTCACCACATATTATTGATGTTGTATTGAAATTATTTAAAACATGTAATATTTTTTCAAATATATTGCAAAACGATTCATAATTTCCCAGTGGTGACCTATAAATTGATAAAAATATTAGGTCTGGATTGTTTACATGGATAGCACAGACCTCGCACGTTATTTCTTCAGATAGGTTATCAATAGAATCCACTTTCTTATAATTAAATATACTGTCTGTTAAAATCATGGTTCCTCCATGTTGCGATGTCTTCCTTGTGAATGTGTTTGCTAAGTTGTATCCATCTAATCTTAGGACGACTTCTTCACCGGGTTTCAGCCAATGTTCGTTGATCGATGCTATATGTATCTTATTCTTCTTCAAAAAATCTTCAAGGGTTGTTGATTTCCGTCTAATAGACTGGATATTTAACTGCGCAATCTGTAGATACTCCTCTAAGTCGGATTTTGTTCTGCTGAAATTTGGGGAAAATTTAAGCTTCTTCTCTCATTTTTGGGAAAGTTGTATCTCCTAACTTTAATTCTGGCAGGCCAAGTTTCCGGCGACATCAATGTATGTAGGTCGTCATAATCAGCACCCAGCTTAAACGATTTGTTGATTCCTTTCGTTTCGAGTTCGCATATTTCTTTTATTTTGATCTCGGGGTGATGCTCGTTAATATAATTTTCGATGTTCTTTACGGTTATTGTATTCATACAGTTTCCTATATAAAGCCAGGCATATTTAGGTGGGGCCATAGAGACATTACTTTTTGAACCAACAATAGCATTTATAGTTTTTCTTTGTTTTCTGGATGTTATTTCCGTCCATTTATCGTTGTTATTTCTTGGAGTGATGTCCTCAGCGACGTTACATGTGTCCAAGAGTAGTGCATTCTTATTAGAATTTCGATTTGTGTTGTTTACATCGGCGCCTTTCCTGCCAACCACGCGCGGTGTTTTAGCAGCACTGTCGTTTGTCGGTTTGGGGATTTTTACGTCTTGTTCCTTGTTAGCGCAGGTGTTACTCATCACGACCGTGTTCTCAGTTACTGATTGTTTACTTACTTCATGTTTGTTATTAGTGTTTCTTGGCGGGAAAACGTTTCTATCCAAGCGAAGTAATTCATTTTCGTTCTCCAAGCGTTGGACTTTTTCTTGTAATAATGAATTTGAGAATCTCAATTCACTTACCAATGCTTTTAGATGGTCGTATGCCTCCATTTTAAAATTAATTGTGTTCGCAGGTTCTTCTATTGGCGGGGTGTACACGCCATCCATTAGGTTATGATCACAACACGATTTAACCTTTTGCACGCATGATGCGTGATAGTAGCTTGCACAAATACCACACTGTGAGCCAGATTTTGCCACAGAACCACACGCACAAGCCTTTTTTATTGTTTTGCCACTTTTACTATTACTTTTAGTGTTCACTAATTCACGACCGTCGTTTTCGGCGGCCATTCTTAGTCGACCAATAAATAAATATGTGCAACTCACAGAGCTTTTTGATAAAACCACATAATTGTCTAATATCCAGCAACAAATAGATTAAACTCACCCGGCAGCCATTACTTGTAATGAAGTCAATAAATCGGTTAAACTTAATAGCAAACATTTTTTTTTAACTGCGATGAGAGATTTAAATTAAATCTACCTAACCGGGAAAGAGAAGTACCAGAGAAAAAAAAAAATCGAGATATTATCCTTTACAACAGTTACACACTTACAAGGGGAGGATCAGATGTGTGACTCACCGATTTCATCCATCTTTGGCACACGTGTAGGTCATAACTAGGAGTGTAACAGGTGCAAGTAATAGGGCGCACTATTCAGCCGTTTTCGAGAAAAAATGGTTTTTTAATTTGTTATTCATTCGTATGTTTATATACCTTTTGCGTTAACAAACATATACCGACCTTTTGGCGCATCGATAAAACCTCCGATTCGTAGTCGGAAGGTCGAAGGATCGAACCCCATTGTTGAAGTTGGGTTCATTCATTTTCTTTTTATAGTTTTTATAAATCCATGTGTATTTAATTATCTTAATTTCAGAATCAATCAATTTTTTTCCTCGAAAACGACTGAATAGTGCGCCCTATTACTTGCACCTGTTACACTCCTAGTCATGACCTACACTTGTGCCAAAGATGGATCAAATCGGTGAGTCACACATCTGATCCTCTCCTTGTTAGTCTAACGCTTCTCCAATACGCGATACCCTCCAAAAAAACTTCATGCACTTTTTGGGGAATATTCGAGAGCCTCTTTACATGCGTTAATTGTATGCAATCCACACAATGCCCGCAGTATCTTAATAAATTGTCGCCATCAGCTAACCTTCAGAGGCTTGCATCTTTGCTTTTTTTGGGCGGTGGAGATGCTTTGTGCAACCATTACATTGATTCTTGTTTTGAAGGGCCCCAGTGGAGCAACCATGTTTCATTGCCCGTTACAATTTCGGAAAAAAAGTCTTTGGTTACGAGCTAACGCCACCAAGTTTCTTGCCTGCACAAGTTTTGTTCAGAAGTCATGATTCTCGCAATCCAGTACGCTGACAATTTGTTCATCCCCAAATCTTCATGCAAAATTGTGAATACAAATGTCTCCTAGATTCCTAATCAAGACTTTGATTCCTCGATTCTGTAGCACACTTTCTTGACGTGATCTTCGTTCCTTGCCTCTACAGGTTGTCCACTTTTAAAGTAATCTTGAAAAGATTTTCCGCCCCATTTCAACTGCTTTCCTCAAAATTTTATTTGAAAATATGTTAACAATTTTCATCATATGCAGCAGTCGTACGTTCGTGTATAATTTTTGGCGTATTGCCTTCTTTTGTCAAAATCTGTATCACGCTTCTATAGCTACTGATAAGTGCATAACAAAAATATAATACACCAAAGAGGCGACATATATTGTCTAAACGTTACACAAATCCCTTATTGTCAGTGGAACAATCCTGTGATAATAACTATTCGTCAACGAGCTGCAATTAAAACAATATCAATGATAACCATTTAAATAATGGCTTAAATGCATAAAAGTTAGTATATACTTATTAGTAAATACTTTTGTTATCTAGCATATGCTAGTATAAAGGCTTTACTGAATTTTCCAATAAATCCTTACATCAAAACGCATAAAAACATGTTGATGGTAGAACCACTTATACAATATACCCCCCCCCCCCTCCTTTTTGAAGAAACAAAGAACCATTTATCTTCCTAGACCAACCGAATATTTTGGCCAAAATATCAAAAATTTGGAACAGCCGAAGTTCTAAAACATCAGCCAAAAAATAAAAAATCCTGGTTTAAAAATAAAAACGCAAAAAATACAAGCAAAAGAAAAATAATTTGCCATTTTCAGCCCCAAAAATAACTCGTTTTAGCTTAAAATAAGTTCCAACGATAAATTCGAAAATATTAGCAAACATAAAAATTAAAAAAAATTCGCACCATAAAATCAATAATTCAAGTTAAGAAAATCTAAAATATGGGACAAAAATAAAAAATTAAGAACAAAAATCTAAAATTCGTACCAAAAAATCAAAATTTTTAACAAACGAATCGAAAATTAAAGAAAATTTCGGCCAAAAGACCAAAAATTGAAACCAAAATAATCGAAAATACAAAATATAGGCCAAAAGAAATCTACAATAGGGCCTAAAACATTGATAATGTAGACAAAACATCGAAAACGAGCGTAAAGTTAAAGATTGCAGCCAAAAAAAAAAACGAAAATTTCTACAAACCAATAGAATATTTTGGTCAAGATAAGGAAAAATAAAAAAAAATCGAAAATATGACCAAAGCATCAAGAATCCTGATCTAAAAATACAAAAGCAGACAAAAAATCGAAAACTTACGTAGAAGCAAAATAATTTGCCACTTTCAGCCGCCAAATATAAATTTCTGACCAGAAATTCGAAAATAATAGCAAAAAATAAAAAATCAATAATCCAAGTTAAAAAATCTAAAATATAGGATAAAAAATAGACTAAAAATCTAAAATATAAGATAAAAAGTTGAGACCAAAAATCTAAAATTCTGGCCTAAAAATAAAAATTGTGGACCAAGGAAAGAAAAATTTTATCAGACAAATAACCAAAATCCACAATGTTGGTCAAAAAGTCGAAAATTTAGACAAAACATCGAAAACTCGGCCCTAAAGACAATAAATGCAGACTAAACGAAATATCAAAAATGGGGGCCAAAAAATCGAAAATTTTAACAATAAAGTCAAAATAGAGAAAAATTTAAGTCAAAAGATTTAAAAAAATAATAAAAATCTGTAAAGTCGAAAATTTACACAGTACATCGAAAACTCGGGCCTAAAGATAATAAATTTCAACAAACAAAACTCGAAAATACCGAAAAAAATAAAATAAATCTCGCATATAAATGAATAATTCAGGTTATAGATATTTTAACTAAAATCAAATCAAAAATTTTGAACTAGAATTAAAAATTCGGCCTGAAAAATCAAAAATATGGACCGAAAAATCAAAAATTTTAACAATTAAATCGAAAATTTAGGTCAAAATAAAGAATATTTAGAGCAAATGATCACAATTTTAGACCAAAAAAGAATCGAAAATACATTTCAAAAATCTAAAAATTAAAAAATCGGCTCGAAAAATCAAAAATACCAAAAAAAACGAACATTTTAACAATTAAATCGAAAATTTATGTTAAAATAAAGAATATTTAGGTCAACAGATCGAAAATTTAGTCCCAAGAGAATCGAAAATACTGGTCAAAAATCTAAAAATAAAAAATTCGGCGGGAAAATCAAAAATGCGGGCTAAACAATCGAAAATTTAAACAATTAAATTGCAAAAGGTCAAAATAAAGGATATTTACGCTAAAAGTTTGAATATTTTGACCAAAAATATTGAAAATACAGGTCAAAAATTTAAAAACTAAAAATTCGTCGGGAGAAATAAAAAATTCGGACCAAATAGTCGAACATTTTAACACTGAAATTTTGATTAAAATAAAGAATATTTAAGCCAAATGATCAAAAATTTAGACAAAACAAAATCGAAAATGGAGTGTTAATAATAAAAAATGCAGAATATTCTGGTAAGAAAATGGTTTAAATTAGTCTCAAAAAAGAATTTGAAAAATAATTCAAATAAAACCATTAACTTTGTTGGGATGATCTTATTGTTTCACCTTGTTTGCCGGCAGTTTCGACAACTTTAGATTTAGTAGATACATTTTAAATAATTCAAATAAAACAATTCACTTGGTTAGTGTGACTCTTAGTAGCGGCTCGTGGAACATGTTGATGGTACTTTTACAATATGGGAAAGCCCTCGCCTCATTTCTTGAAGAAAGAAAGAAAGAATGATTAACCTTCATAGTCCAAGATTATTTTGAGTTGTAAAGTAAAGGTTCATAATTTCAAACAGCCAAACAAGCTGAAAATATGATTTATGTCTACTTTTGATTTATCGTGCGTTTACATTTTGTGCCACTAAATCTGTAACACCATTCTTCGTCCACGTAACCTCACCATCAAACAAAAAGAATTTTAAGAATTAATTAAAAATTCTTGCTAAGCTCAAAACTAGAGGTAGTGCCGTGGCTCCTTGGCTCTATATGATGAGCTGCCCTGGTAAATACTACAATTTTTTTAAGCTGACATTTAAGAGGCTTGATTTTTCAATTTGTTACAGAATTTCAGAACATGATTCCTCAACGGAAAATTACAAACCGCGAAAATGAGCAAGATTATTATTTAATTATAAATATAGTGAAGCAGATTCAATTTTGAGGAAATTTGCAAGGTTTCAAGTATCTAAGAACTGTTTTTGTATATTTTTTTAACGCTCGATATATTCGCAATTTTTGATTTATAATAACTTTAGTTTTCTTGTGATTATTTTGAAATATAGTGAAGAAATGTTTGAAGATTTTATCTAAATCAGAAACAATTTTGAGTGAATTTGCCAAGTTTCAAGTTTTGAACAATTGTTTTTGTATATTTGTTTTAGCGCTCGAGAAATTCACAATTTTTGATTTATAATAACGTTAGTTCTCTTGAGATTATTTTAAAATCTAGTGAAGGAATGTTTGCAGATTGAAACTAAATCTTAAATTATAAGCAATTTTCAGTAAATTTGCGAAGTTTAAAGTTTTTAGCAATAGTTTTTGTATATATTTTTTTTAGCGCTCGAAAAATTCGCAATTTTTGATTTATAATAACTTTAGTTCTCTTGTGATTATTTTGAAATATAGTGAAGAAATGTTTGAAGATTTTATCTAAATCAGAAACAATTTTGAGTGAATTTGCCAAGTTTCAAGTTTTGAACAATTGTTTTTCTATATTTGTTTTAGCGCTCGAGAAATTCGCAATTTTTGATTTATAATAACGTTAGTTCTCTTGAGATTATTTTGAAATCTAGTGAAGGAATGTTTACAAATTTTATTTAAATCTTAAAGCAATAGTAATTTTGACTAAATTCACAAAGTTTTAAGCAAACGTTTTTGTATATTTCTTTAACGCTCAAGCGGAGAACCCATTACTAGCCGAAATATTCATGGATAACCTTACTAAAATAATACTAAATTCACCCCTAGACAAAAAACATATTAATTTCTGGTATAGGTACGTCGACGATATCATTGCATGCTTTAAAGGAACAAACAGACAGATTAATCAATTCTTGAATTTTATTAACTCGATACACCCCTCAATAAATTTTACAGTAGAAACCGAAACTGCATTAACTTCCTAGATCTTTCACTTACAAGAATAAATAAAAAACTAAACTTCAATGTTTACAGAAAACCTACTTACACAGACTCCATAATCCCCATCCATTCCTGTCACCCTTGCAAACAAAAAATAGCGAGTTTTAACTCAATGATACATAGAGCATTCAAACTGCCACTAAATCCTTTACAATTAATAAATGAAATTGATACTATTAAACAAATTGCCAGTAACAATGGGTATACCGAATCCCTAGTTAATCAATTAATCCACAAGTTTAAAATAAAAGAAAAGAGTTTAATTTTCAAGTTAGTCCTGTGGGTGGAAATGAGCGATCTTGAACCAATGTTATTTGGCTAGTAGTACTAGTAATAACATGCAAATTTCTTTTGTACCATTCAATATCCGGCGTGGCACTAGCCAGGGAAGTAGTTGTTTCAATAAGTTATTTGTTTATAGTCTTAGTAAGACTTAATTTTGCTTTGCAGAGTTACGAATAGGTTGAATATTCAGGCTATATTTCGTTTTATTAAATTTGACAAATTATATTTCAAATTGTAATAATCTTTACCGTCAGTGTACTCGAAAACAAATTTACCTTCGACAACTTGGATATATTCTCTTTACATGCTTGTGAATGATTAGTAGTGCTTTGCTCGCGCATTCCTGCGTCGTTTATCTGTGCGAGAATGGTCAGCTGTTCATTCTAACACTGCTGGCATGAGAGATAACACCTTCTGTGTGTCAAAATGACGGAGTAGATTTAAAGATGTTTGCTTCGCCGCTTCTACATACATGTGGCATTAGTTGTAGTACTTCGTCAAATTTGTAGTTTTCGATGTTAGTCTCCATACTACTTTTCTACTTTTAAAAACTAAGAATGTAGACTTAAGAAACATAAATAATAATGTAGCGACATTTATTTCCGCGGTAACGTTAAGCAGGTGCCTCTGATGAAATTCGCGGATTGGCACATGCTGCAAACTTAATACTCGCGAGAAACGTGTGTCATTACATGCTCGTTGTACAGTATACTACTTCTTTTTTTTTTTTTCAAAAAACAGATTTTATAAAAAAAATATTTGTAAACAAAACATGTTAATTTCTTTGATGTCTTCAAAATTTGTTTAAATGATTTTGTAATATTTTGCAAATTTAAAAAAAATATTGGAAAAAAACAAAAAAAAACGTTTAAAGTTTCTTTCTTTCACTTCTGGTGTACGAAATTTTGACAAAAGATTTTCAGTTCTTCGGATTGTCAAATAAGACATATGTTCAGAGTTTCCTTCTTGAGGTACAGTGCGCACAGCCACACACAGACATATTTTTCCTCGTATTTCGTAAAAATGAAAAGTAACTTTTCATTTTTACGAAATAAGAGATATAAGCAAACTTTAATTTCAAAGCATTATGTATAAATAAAGTTTATTGAAGATTATTTCACTTTCACATTAAATTATGAAATAGTCGGTATCATGAGATAGTTTCTGCATAAAATTGCCGATCAACAATGTGTTAAATGAATAGAAATAAATGAGTTAAATTATACAATAATTGTAAGCTGGAGGTAGAGAACTCCTCCATTTCAATGTAGTAACGTTTATGGCATGGCAGTTACACCACAACATTTTCAGTAACATAATTCTATTTCAGTAATAACTACACGCTTTATAGAGACATAAAACTAAATTGTGTAAGGATAAAGGCTATTTGGATTACATAATTACTTATTAAGCTTATTAGCTTCCCAATTTTACATTTTAAGCTAATTAATTTAAAAGTTAATTACAGTACTTAGACCTAACATAAAAATTAATGCAATTAATTAAGGGAAACTCCCCAGTGCCCCATAATCTTAGCAAACTGGATAAAGTATCCGACCACTTTATGGCATTAGGGAGACGTTCCTAAAAATTCAATGACGCACCTTTTCGAAGTAACTGTTTTCCAATTAGATTTGGGTACGTTTTCACCAAAATAAATACACACAGTGCCCCTAAATAATCATTTGCGTGCGTGTTTTGTTATAATTCGTTTAAATTTGATCAAATTGCGTCATGAATTGACTGGAGATAGCATATGCCACGCGTTGTGGTTTTATATAAACATATGTAATTTGCGTTAATTGCATATTAATAACGTCAGTATGTCATCAGACGAGGTAACAATGTACAAGTACCTTTACATGTTAATATGCATTCGCGGACATATGTTGTTACACTTTTCATAGCTCCACGGTCGTTTAGAATGCATTGTTGTAGGAGCGTTCCCGGCGAATATAGGGTGGATACTGAACACGCTCTAATTTGATATATTGGCTTTGACAAATTGAGACCGTTTTAGTTATAATGATGGTCTTTTTACATTTCATAACGATAATTTGCATATGTTGGTTGATAGAAAGGGGGGAATTGAACTTTGCTTCATGACTCAATGAGTTAGTATTAAATATATTTTTGATACGGTATCTATATAAGTACTTTAATATTTGTATATTATATTATATACTACGTGAAACAGAAATCCGAACACCCAGTATAAATCATTTTATTTTCATAATATTTTGTACAATTGTAAGGGAAAACATAGTAAACAAATTAACAAAATTTCTCTTCGATTCAACAAATTTTACGAAAGAAAAACATTAATCTAAGCGCAATCTAATGCGCCTAGGTTCGCTTCTAATTAGGTGATTTATGTCCTCCTGTGGTATCTCATTCCAAGCAATTACTAACGCGTTTCGAAGCGCTTCTAGATTTTGAGGGGGATGCTGCAAATTAAGGAGTCTTCGGCCCATCATATCCCACACATGCTCAATTGGAGATAAATCCGGTGACCTCGGTGGCCAGGGCAACAAATTGATTTCAGCATGCTCAAAGAAGTTCATTGTGGCTCTTGAAATATGTGGGCGAGCATTATCCTGCTGAAAAGTTGGATTTGGCAATGTCCAAAGATAGGGTAGGAGACGAGGTTCCAGAATTTCTTCGATGTAACGCTGTGCGGTCATGTTGCCTCTAACGAAGATTTGTGCCATAAGCAATGGCACCCCATACCATAACCCCAACACTGTGATGAACGTCCATTACGACAAAAAATTGTGGATTTCCTCTTTCACCCCGTTGCACAATGGGTCACAGCCCAAAAAACCTGGCCATCGTATGAAAATGTATATACCGGGTGTCTCAGACCACCCGTACCAGCCTTTTATTTCGACAACGCTTGGTCGAATGTGACTGGGACAAAAAAATGTATTACCAAAGTGAACCCAAGGAATCCACTGATGAATATGCAAAATATTAAAAAAACATTTTAATAAAAGTTGTTTCTTTTAAAAAGACCTATCAATTAAGAACATATTCGACCTAAGTTGCCATTTAAAGTTACTTCCGGTTCCGGGTACTTCCGGATTATTCTGGTAAAAAAATAAATTCATCAGTGGATTACTTGGGTTCACTTTGGTGATAAATTGTTTTGTCCCATTCGACCAAGCGTTATCGAAATGAAAGGCTGGTACGGGTGGTCTGAGACACCCGGTATAATTACAAAATGTTTCGTTAATCTAGGTTTTTGAGGTCGCCGATTATGAATTCGATGTCAAAATTTTGAAATTTAAAATGGCAGATTCAATATGGCGGATCAAATATGTTAAAATTCATCAAATTTGCGCAAAATTAGATTTAAGGGTGCTTTTGAGGTCGTTGATTATTAATGCGATGTCAAAATTTTGAAATTTAAAATGACGGATCCGATATGGCGGACCAAATATGTCAAAATTGATCAAATTCACGCAAGATTGCATTTAAGAGCGTCTGAATTTATTATACAAGTTTCAACAATAAAAATGGTAGATTCAATTAATGTTAAAATTTAACATTTCAATATTGCAAAATGGTCAAACACGCAGTCAAATGTGTCGGAACACATAATTTCTGGCTAAACATCTGTTTTTTTCTTATTACTTTTAAAAGAAATGTTTATAGTTTTGTTTATTCTATTCAGTGACTTTGATTTTTAAAAGCTACCCTAATTTTCAAGATATGACGTCATCAGCAGTTTTTTTAAATGAATTACCCTGTATATTTTTACATTTTCAAATAGACACCTTTTCGACAATTACAATGATGTAGGGTTTGGTGAGCGTACGGTTTGTGGTTTTGTAAATATTAAATAGAATAATTCTATATTGAGTTCATTTTGTTATGCAATTCGTTTTATTTATTTATTATGTTATTTATTTATATCATTTATTTATTATATATTCATTATTCATTGTTTATATATATATTTATTTATTAGGTTATATATCCGGGCAAGTCAAAAATAACGAAAACGTTACTTGGTGCTTGGAACGAATTTTCACGAAAAGTCGCGATAAAATAAATTCGTGCAATTTCTGGCAGCTAAATTTTGTAAAATCCAATGAAGTACATATAAACTCGTCATACAAGCTTAACAACAAAGCGGTGCCCTGCGGTGCTAATTTTGTAGTACTCACTTTATCTAAAATTCGATTTGCAAAAAAGATGTTAAAATGTTTATTTGTTTACTGTGGATGTTATTCGTTTGAATAAATTGAAAAAGGTTTTAACTTACCCTTGGAGGTCCTATCCATGCCGTATGTTGATGAAAACTTCGTAACAGTTACTCCAAATCACACTACTCACACGTGAACATCTATTCGAAATAATAGTTTAGTTCTAGTAAGCAGTTGGTTGGTGACTTCCGAGACGCGGGAAATAAAAATGTGTGACAGGAATGCACTCTAAGCGTTAGATTAGTGTGCACTGATTCCTTATTGATGTTATATAATGGAACTAAACTTAAAAGGAGCGAATTTTTTCTTCAATGGCCAGGTTTTTATGGGCCGTGCCCCACTGTGCGTCGTCTTCTGACTCAGGCCCGGCCATCATACATCCCTAAACAAAATGTAGATTCGTCACTAAACACTATATCATTCCATTCCTGGTCCCACATTAATCGTTCTCTACACCACTCGAAATGATTTCGTCGATGCCCAGCTGTGAAAGGAAGCACCCAGTACGGCCGGAATGAAATAAGGCCAAAACTGCGAAAAACTCTTCATACCACTGGTTTGCAATGGACCTGGTGGTGGAGAAACGATCTCTTAAAGCCAACAGTCTCAAACGCCTATCTGCACGCTCTGTGGTTCTTCGACGTGGTTCTGTAACTCTAGCTCTTCGTGTTCGACCCTCTTGATCTAAACTTTTGTCCACCCTATCTCTAATTTCTCGGAAAGAAAGTCCAGCCTCTTCAAGTCCAACTATCCGCCCTCTCTCAAACTCAGAAAGTTGATCAAAATTTACGCGTCTTTGCACCCTAGGCATTGTAAAGGGCAACAACAAAAGCTTAGAACCGCACTCAGTAAAATTAAAATCGTTACTACGGCAAAAATATTAAATTTCACCCTGTGCACCAATAAATAAACAAGTTGAATAAAAAAACGAAAACTTTATCTGAAACATCTGATTTTTTATCGTTTTTTTCTTTTCACCAAGATAAGCCTAAATATAAAATTTTATCAAAATAAAATGATTTATACTGGGTGTTCGGATTTCTATGTCACCACCAAGAAGTTATGGTCAGATTTTAATGAAAATTTCACAGAAGTTGTGTTTGAATGTCTCAAGTAAACGATCAAAATTTCAGTTGAAAAACTTACACAAGCATTTTTTTTAATAATGAGTCGGTCCTCCGTTGTTTCTAATGCACTAATTCACGCGGTTCGGCATGCTTTGAATGAGGTGATCAATATCTTCTTGGGGTAGCTCATCCCAAGCTTCCTGAATCCGCAAACAAAGTTCGTCCAAAGTGTCTGGGGCACGGGGTAAATTTCCTAGTCTGACGCCTATCATATCCCAAACATGTTCGATGGGCGAAAGGTCTGGTGGACGAGAAGGCCATGGAAGCACTACAACGTTAGCTTCTTCTAAACACTCTATGGTTACCCTTGCTGTATGTGGGCGAGCATTATCTTGCTGAAAGATAGGGTTTTGCAACCCTTGTAAGTACGGCAGTGCAACGGGCTCTAGAATAGTCTGTACGTAGCGCCAAGCATTTAGGGTGCCAGGAATAAAAACTGGAGGGGACCTACCACCATACGTGATGGTACCCCAAATCATCACCCAGTATGCCGAGGAAGCGCGAAGTCCATATTTCTGCGTTCCCCGCGGAAACGTCTGACACTATTATCACGAGAAAACTAATCCAAATTGTTCCATGTTTATAAAAGCACCATCTGATATTGCTGTTTTTCGTATTTAAAATCATCCTAAAAAGAGGTTTGACGAAGGAGTTTTTTATTGAAATTTTAATGAGTTACTTTTTATACCGAAAGCCATCAATTGTAGAAAAATTAAATAAATTCTGGCTCTTTTTCTTGGTGCTGCATTTTTCATTCAAACCAGTATATTTAAAATATGAATTACCAAGAGACGGTCGCAAAAATTTTGATGAAATCATTTAATAAGCCTGCTGCGACATCAATTTTCTTGACCTACCTATGGATCTTCTGCATTTTAGGCGACACAACCCATTATTTGCTTTGGATTTCTGATGATGATACGTACGCAATAATCTTGATCACAGTCACCGTCAAGCTTTCACGGATTAGGCTAAGCCTTCTCCAACAACCATAGCTTTCTTGGCCTGCTTACAGATTGCCTGCATTTTGGGCACTCCCCATAATTACCTGCGGAATTCTATGATATTATTAATTAAATTGCAAAAATAGTCAGTTTTAAATTTTCTTAGTGGTTTTATGCGTTTTCGCATTTTTTTTTTCAAATAAACGTAGGATGCAAATTCCTTATTATCATTCTTCTTTCCAACGGCAATTTTAATTAACCGTTTCATTTCTTTTCGCAGATGATTACAACTGTTCAAATCGCATTAAAAAAATATAGTCATTAATGTGTAAGTCGTAAATATAAATAAAAACATAATTATTATGTTAGTGGCGAACACTTGGTTAATGGTGACGCCGATTCCTATCTCAATTGTTGACGATGTACAGGAATGTGTAATTTTTAGTTGGATTAAATTGAGCTCGGGGGCGAAATGCTAATTTGCTCGGAGAAGGGTTCCCTAACTATCTGCTTCCGGATATCTCCGCGAATTTGCATTACTTTCCTAAATGGCACCACTGCCCACGTCAACCGTTTACTTTTCCCTTTCAAAAGAAAACAGGACATGAATTCTGTTTTAGTTCAGATGCGCTTCGCTTGTTCGACTTGACCGTTTCTTTACATAACTTAGAGGTCAGTCCATCTATTATCACTCGACCATAAGTTTGAAGCTTTTACGCATATCAAATAGATTCTTGATAGAGAGTTACACATTACACGTCGTCGTATCATATGGTTTGGGCAAATATTAATCAACTTCATTAATAATAATTAAAATGCAATTAAAAGGCATAACGTTACAATTATATATGCTGATGAAGGAGATAACTAGTTTTTTAAGTTCTAAATTATTTATGACATTCAAATTTACCAATACAGCTTTACGTTACTGCATCTACCCGAAATATCAGGTGTGAAGTGTAAACGTAAACTCTAAGTTTAGCATGCTATTAGCATAAATCGGTTTCGACTTATTTCGAAGTAGGTTATCGTATCCTTTGTAACTTCCCTTATTTCTGAAGGTGTGCAAGAAAAGCATGAGTTTTGTTCCATTTTAATACACTGTTGAAATCGCCCTAGAAATATTTTGTTACATCAAAATAAAAATTTATTTAAAACAAACTAATGTTGTTCCCTGTTGCCACATGGGTATGCAATAATCAAACCACGTACATATTAACATGTTGTAGGCCTCCAGCAGGCAACTTCAACTTATTTCTAAAAAAAATACAGCATATTCTTGAAATGTAAAAATATACAGGTTGTTATTTAAATGCAACGTGCTTGAGGAAACCTTAATAATTATGAGTATTTATCAATGTCTGAGGGATATTCTAATAAATTTATCGTTGGAATTAAAAATATTTCCAGATAAATAAAACACTTTCTTTGTTAATATCACTCGATTTATTAGTAGCGACTATAGTTTCGATCACGTTCTGATCATTATCAAACTAAAAGTAATTTAACTAACGAAAAACACATACATTTATACAGCGAGAAACAGTGGGAAATATACTAGGTCGGTTTGTTCGTTAAGTAGGGAAATACCAGGATTACGTTTTGCTTTGTGTACCTCGAGAGATTCCAGTAAATCCATTTTGGGCCCTTTTTCGGCAAAGTGGATCACCTGAAGTACATCTTCGTCAAAGGTATGGCCGGTTTCAATTAAATGATTCTCAAATGTTGAATTTTCTCGTTTTAGCCTAAAGGATTGTCCATGTTCTTTTAATCTAATTTTAAAGTTGCGACCAGACTGACCTATGTATATTCCATTACAATCATGACAAGTTAATTTATAGACGCCCGACTTATTCAGTTTATCTATGGCGGATTTAGAGTTAAAAATACTATTACTAGTTTTATTGAATTGCTTAAGCCATTTTATTTATAATTCAAAATGTATCACGAAGTAAATGCCTCCAGTGTCAAACAATTTCCAGATAAGTTAAAAGATTCGATTATAGTTCCAATAAAAAAAAAAAACTCTGAAAATTATAGACATATCGCTTTGTTTTCTGTGTTTTCTAAACTTTTTGAACTGTGCAGATTAAAACTGCAGATTAGAAAGCTATTTAAATAAGTTTAACATCTTGTCACCTGCACAACATGGATTTCGCAAACAATTCTCAACCAGCACAGCATTGCATTCTTTTTATAAATCCACAATTAATCACCTGGAATCTGGACAACAATCTGTTGGTATATTCATTGATTTAAGTCGAGCCTTGGATTGCATAGTTACAAATATTTTATTGTACGGTATAAGAGGACCAGCACATAACTGGTTACGTGCTGATATGGAAAATAGGAGGCAACGAGTCAAAATCTGTCACACTTCAAAAATGTAGTCTCAACATACCATTCAGATATCGTAATAATAAATATGGGGGTCCCTCAAGGATCCATCCTTGGTCCTGCCATCTTCAATTTATACATTAATGATATAACTATAGTCTATTTTTCGTAAGATTACAAGCAAAAAATTGTGGGAAACTCACACCGGACACATTTAATTCTCTACCTTTATTTTGTTTAGTGATCTCTGACATTTTGCTAGTTGGCATAATCGTACTATTAGGGGGTAAATATTAGCCTGTTAATGTAGTATTACCGACTAAATTAAAGCGTAATATTAGAGTACTAAGAGTGTCATTTTTAAAGTGAGAACCGTTTGTGGATCTTATCCGTGCATAGCCTTCCTCGGAAGTTTTTTTTACTAACAAATGGCTTCTCTAAACATTAGGCTATGTCGGTCAGTCTCAACTCTTTAAATGGGGTAGACGATATAGCAATTTAAGAATAGTTTTGTCTATTTCTAATGGCGCCGATTGCAAAGTACGCGCTGTGAGTCAGATTTTAAATGCAAAAAATGGTGATTTGGCCATCATGTTACCATCCAACTTGATCATAGCTGTTTATATTTACGTTTTCATGGTTTATTTTCAATTGAAATCATATTTTAAATATACATCGAGCGTTGTGTAAACTCGGATGAAACTGACGTTTAAAACGTCAAAATTATGAAAGATGGAAAAATTATACTTCAAATTCAAAAACTCAGTTTACTCAAAAACTAAAGGGATTTCGAAAAAAACTTATTCGTTACAAGTTGTTCATTTGAGCATTCTCTACAATTATTATTAACGTAAATTTGCTGTAACTATTATCGTTTTATAATTATAAACCAAAATGTAAAAAAAAATAATAATTTTTTTTCTGGAATAAAAATGATTTTATGAAAAATGTTTTCAAGTAAAAGATGTTCATTTCTTTGTTGTCTTCAATGTTTATTTAAATGTTTTTGTGGTATTTTTCATATTTAAGAAAATATTGGCAAAAAACAAAAAACAGTTAAGGTAAGGTACCAAAAGCTTTTCAGTTCTTCAGATTATCAAATAAGACGTATGCTCAAAGTTTCATATCAATTGCTTTATTAGTTTTTGAGATACAGCGCACACACACGCACACACAATTTTTTTTTCCAGAAATTGTTGAAATGGCTTCTAGGGACTCCAAAACGGATATTTCCGTAAAAAAAATTGAAAAAAAAACACGATCACACTTGTCCTGCCAAAATCCATTGCTAACTTTTTGAAGCGTATGGCTAACATGTGATGAATTATGGGAAAGTCCAAAAGTGGTCTCGCTTACATAATGGTTAGAGAACAATCATTCATGATGAGCCGTCTAATCATGATAACGGACGAACTAGAAGCAAGTGTTGTTGCACACATTCGGCAAAACAGGCGCTTCACTATTGATGAACTGCATAAGATTTTCCACATGTTTCCCGATATGTTGTCTGTGACATAGTGACATTATCAGTATACACTTACAGAATGCAAAGATCTGTGCCAGGTGGGTTCCAAGAATGCCTACACAGGAACACAAAATGAAATGCATGGACTGGCGGCCGACGAGAGGATCATCAAACTCATCTCCTGTTCGGAAAAATACTTTTATTGGGTCGAGAATTTTGTCTAACAATAGCGAAAAGATGATACGTTTCACAATTTTGACGTTTTAAACGTCAGTATCATCCGACCCTGCAAAACGCTCGATGTACATTTAAAATATCATTTAGTGCCTTCCAATAAGGTATGATTCGTTCACAAAAGTTTGATTAGTTGTTGGAATGTCAGAAAAAAATTCTTGGAGATGTTTTAATGTAGAATTCAGTAAAAAAAAACATCCTATTTAACGTTACGCCAATGCGCACTATTGTGACTTTAAACATATTGATTCGGGACTTTGGAATTGATGACGTGAACGCCATCATTCCTAAAAAAACTATATGTTCATTGCCCATTTGGGTCACATTTAGGAGTTCTTGTACCCTAATTCAGAATTGAACTAGATTAGAAACTCCGTTGCCTGTAGTAGAGTTTTAAGGCATCATTATTTAATTTTTTGCCATATAAACCCAAAAAATCTTGGGTATGCTTTAATGTAGGATTCAGTAAAAAACACATCACTATTGTGACCTTGAACAAATTTCGGGCTTTTGTAATTAATAAGGTGAACGCCATCATTTGTGAAAAAAACTATAAATATATTTCAGGCAATGTAATCATGTACGCCGACTACACATCTACAATTTTAAGTAGTCCCTCGTTCAAACAAAACGGGCTTCTAGTCAATGCTTCAATAACAGTTTACCTTAGATTTCACGCTGAACAGTTTAAGCAAGATCTAAAAATTAATATCAATACAAATGTTGTTTACTTGATGCCTGGATATAGAAACTTTAGAAATACACTCGGCAATGTATCATATTTCACAATTGATTTCAATATTTTTTTTTAAACTAACTTTTTTATTGTAGATGGCTACTGAAATATTAATAATAAAAACATCATTTTTCTACTTTTTAAAAAAGCTACTTTGATTTAATGGCTTTTTGGTGGTTTAATAAAAATCGTTCTTTAATTTTTTTAAAAATACTTTTAAAATAAAATTATTACGTAGAATTCGGAGGTTTTTGTTCAAAAATGTAGCTCTAAAATAGGAGCAACTATGACGGAGGCTGTCATACAAGCCTCGATGAAATTTATTGTAATTATACTGAAGTGATATTTTCTGAACAAATAATACACTCCGCGACAAAAGTCTGGGTTCACTAACAAATTTCAAATTTTTCGAAGTGAACATTTTTTCTGCCAAAAAACAAAAATCAAAAACCACCTTTGATGATACATTAATAAATAATCCTTATTTACTTACATTAACAAAAATCAAAATCCACCTTTGATGATAAATTAATAATTAATCTTTATTTACTTACATTTTAGGATACTAAAGAAATATAGTGTTTATAAAAAAAATGTAAAAAACAGGAACTATGGGTACGAACGAAACTTTCAATATCTGGTGTTTCCACCACGAGCCCTAATAACACAGTCCAGACGTCTGGACATGCTGTTAATCAACGTTGCAACGTTTTCTTGCGGCAGTCTGTACCACTCTTCAACCAAACATCCTGTACGTTCCGAGGGCGATCAGGACGAGCTCGAATGGCTCTTCCCAGCTGGTCCCACACGTGCTAGATAGGGTTCAGATTAGGTGAATAAGCCGGCCAATCCAAACACCTAATTCCGACTTCGTTTAAATATTGGAGAGTAACGTTCGCCGGGCGAGCATTATCCTGCATTAATCGAAAGTTTTCTCCAATAAAGTGGCTATATGGTACAACATGTTCCTCTATAATATCCCTAATGTACGTGTCTGTGTTAAGGGCTGCTCTATCACAAATATGGAGTTTTGTACGAGCTTCCACAGAAATCCCTCCCCATTACAGAGCCTCCGAAAGAATTGGATCTAGGAGCCATGGTACATGCAGCGTATCGTTCGCCTGGTCTCCTCCATACCCGAGGACCACGACCGTCTGGAGCATCCAAGGTACAACGAGATTCATCAGACCATAAGACATGTCGCCACTCGGCAGCTCCCCAGTTCTGATAAGTTCTAGCAAAATTCAATCGATTTTGTTTGTGACGAACCCTAAGTTTTGGACCAGTGGCAGCCCTATATAACTTTAGATTATTTTCTCGAAGTCGGCGCTGAACTGTATGTGCCGATATTTGAACATTTCTGACAGCAGCAAGCTCATTAGCTGTAATTGATGCAGTAACAGTGCGATTTCTCAAAGATTGTAACAACATAAATCCATCATCTTGACCATTAGTTTTTCTTGGTCTTCTTGACCGTGCTCTGGCTGTTAGTAGACCATCTTCCTTATACCTCTGCCAAATTCTTTGAACCCCGTTTTGAGAAACTATATACCTTCTCTCTGGCTATGTCCTTCTTCAATGTGGGCAATTATCCGTGCACATCTTACTGGAGATATCGACATTTTGATCACAAAACTAAATTTCAGCAAACACTGACACTTGTCAGAAACAATTAAAGCATGATAAACAAATCCCTAACAACGCCAACTTAATTGTTAACCAAATCCCAAAAATCTGAATAAGTCACGTTGGAAGGAAAAAATGAAGTATATTAAAAATTGTACGGCTATAGATTATGCGACTACGGCATTAAACTTGTTTTTTGATAAATAATGATTAACATTTGGTGTTAATTGGCAGAAAAAACTTTCAGTACGAAAAATCGGAAAAATTGTTAGTGAACCCAGACTTTTGTCGCGGAGTGAATAATGACTCATTTTATCATTGGCGAGAATTTGCTGCCGAACAGTGGCATTTTCAAATATAATAATTCCCATGTTATATTAATTTATTTTTTGATATATGGTAATTGCTTATAGCACCGATCTTATCCCGTTTTCATTATTATTGTCTAACGTATATTTTATTGTTTCAGGTACTTTTCCAATACCCATGTGGACCAAGTTTAATGATTCTGAGGGTGATGTAAGGTATAGTTTATCACTATTCTAAGCAATCTAATAAAGTGTATAATACTGAATTAATTATAGGATAACCAATAATAATCAAATGGTATTAATAGACATTGGTTCACAGAACAATCGCATTTAAGATATAGAAATAATAAATTTCAATATACACAGGGTGTCCACGCTAAACCGTTCGTTAAAAGTTTACGGGGTTTCCGTTGTATTAAACATTTGAAAAAATCCTCGTCACACGGTTGAATCAGTTCTCCTCACTTCCGGTTCAAATTTGTCATTTTAAATGGAACACCCTGTATATTCCTCGTTTAAATTGTAACATATTTTGTAGGAACGTTTGTACACTTATCTGTTTTAGTTTTGAAGCAAATGAATTATTTCTAAAATTTTTACCTAAAATGCACCTTGAAATCTGTCTGTAATTTCTCTTAAGAATAAGATAAAAATATGATTTATATCTCTAATTGTACTCAGAGGATGCCTCTATGAGTTAAATATATTGGAAATTTTGATAATAAGTGTACTTAAAATGTTAATATCTACGTGCCCTCTTAAATATCTCGAAAATCAATTTTTTAAAGGGAATGACTCCGATACAAAATACGAGAAAGTATTTTTTCAATTTTTTTTACGGAAATATCAATTTTGGAGTCCCTAAATACAATTTTAACAATTTCTGGAAAAAAAAATAATGTGCGTGCGTGTGTGTGTCTGTGTGCGCTGTATTTCAAAAACTAATAGAGCAATTAACATGAATCTTTTAACATAAGTCTTATTTGATAATCCGAGGAACTGAAAAGCTTTTGGTAAAATTTCGTACACCGGAATGGATGTTTATCTTAACTGTTTTTTCCAATATTCTTTTAAATATGAAAAATATCATAAGCATTTAAACAAATATTGAGGGCAACAAAGAAATTAACATCTTTGAAAATATTTTTCATAAATTCATTGAATTTTTTTTTTTTTTTTAGTTTTTGGTTTATAATTATGAAGCGATAATAGTTACAGCAAATTTATGTTAATAATAATTGTAGAGAATACCAAAATGAACAACTTATAAAGAATAAGTTTTTTCTAAATCTCTTTAGTTTTTGAGTAAACTGAGTTTTTGAATTTGAAGTATAATTTTTCCATCTTTCATAATTTTGACGTTTTAAACGTCAGTTTCATCTGAGTCTACAAAACGTTCGATGTACATTTAAAATCTGGTTTAAATTAAAAATAAACCATGAAATCGTAAATATAAATGATACCATCAAGTCTGAGAAAGTAACATTATGACCACATTACCATTTTTTTGAATAGGTGAACTAATAGGGTTACTAATGGAATTTTTTTTTCTTTTAAACAATAAAAATTCCCTATTTGTTTAAACGGTTGGTGATAAAATTTTCGAAATTAAGGCCTATCTGTTGGCGACTTCGCGAATGAATTTATTGGAAGTATACCGGTACCAACCTAACGTGCTGCAAAATTACATTCTTTCCACAGCCGTGTTGGTAGTTATCACGTTCTTGTGTTTGTCACTAAAGATGTCAAATAAGTCTTATCTATCAATGGATATGGTATACTTGGTAATCCACAATTAAAATGGATTGAAAAATGCACCATATTGTAAACACAACAAAAAAAAATAGTTCAAAATGAACGATGCAAATAATAAATTAAATTAAATATTTGATTCAAAATAATATAGGGTATGCTTAAAACATTTAGTTTTTCAATTGAGTACTCTTTGCAATAATATTAGAATTAATTTTTAAACTCAGTTCTAGCAGCTGTTGCTGTTCATTAAGTGTTAAAGCCCAAACTTTTCAAATTATAGAATAATAACAGGTCCCTAATAATCGGTGACATATAACGTACCAAAGGTATCACCGCGTGGCATTTATTTTATGTGACGACCCAACGATTCCGTTATTAATCAAAATACCCGAAGTATCATAGGCTGTCTGTATTGGTACACAGTGACACGAAATTTACACGATACAATTCTAAACATTAAAATAAACGATTATCCGGTCGAGCGTAAACCGCCTGTTACTGATATGAGGAAGTTACCGCACCTTTGTCACGTACTTTTTATAAATGGCTTTAACTTGCTAGTCACCGGCCATAATCTACGAAACTGTATCGAAATGTTGAAAAATCGTTAAATAATACAACAGTATTTTGTACTTTTCTGATGGTTGTTACTAGAGGGTGCTAATCTCTAAATTTACAATATTTAAATGCGATGTAAATGCATATTGTGCTTGGGACAAATTTCTACCGACCTACAATAGTTTCAAAACTATTTTAATTTAACAAGTTTTTTCGCCGAAAATCCTATTCGTTTTGGGGAAAAATCGATCATTATTGAAAATCCCAGTTATATCATCAAATAATGATAAATGTCTCCATTATTATTTATTTATTTTTCTTCTGATCAGAATTTAGTGGTTGTTGTCCTATTCATTACAAATTCGAGTTAAAAAAAAAACTTTAATGCGGATGTGTGGTAGATGTCAAATCTCGATTTCATCGACTCTTAATCGAGTGCATGCCAAGCATCTCTTCCTTGAGAAAAATAAATTAAAAGACAATTGGCTTGTAAAGATAATAAAGATATCATCTAAAAAAATAACATGAAATAAAACCTTCAATACTGATGTAAACTTTCGATTTTAATTACCACATTTTGCAATTAGCAAATGTAAACAAAGAATTATGATGTTATTATTAATTAAATTAATTAATCCAGAGGAAATGAAATGCTGAATAAAACAAAGACCGATTTCATTAAGCAACAATGTGTTATCCAATGTAATTATTGACTGCCGTTAAATTTAATTACAATTGAAAAAGTAAAAGCGAGATTGTATTTAAATTATTATATTTTATACAGAAAGCACGACTCTTACAATTAATTTCCAATACCTTTAAGCTATTTATGGTAATTCTGTCATGAATACTGAATTTGCGTGGCAAGATGACGTGGACACTTGGGCGAATTCGAAAGAGCAATGTACGTAATCGGATCACATTTTTAAATAAAAATGAGTCAACGTATACATCATGCTGGCAATTATTTAAATTTAAGAAAAAATGCAGACTGTAAACAAGTATTAGTATTGATTATTCTGACGTATACGTTGAATGTCTTGATGTGACAATAGATTAATAGGGGAGTGGTAATTCTTAGGACGTAACACTTTTTGGTAAATGTGAAAATATATCGTCTAAAAAATTTCAAGATCGGATGGGATTTTTCGTAAAAATATCGATGGAAATATCCATTTTGAGGTTTTTTTTTATAAATGTCTGCATGTCTTGTGCCAAAAGTTAAGATTAATGTATATTCAAAATAATGGATTAAAAAGTTAAAAATATACGTATAATGTGCTTACTGACAGTTAACATTATTGCCATTATTTATTACAATACCTAACACATGTTTAGAGTCTAATTTACTGCTATGGCTCAAGACAGTAAATGTATTTTCTTACAATCGTACAAATTACACATCCAAGAAACTTCAGTTGTTACGTGTTATTATTGCGAAAGCTAACACGTAGGTATCTATAATCAAAATTTGCTGTTGGTACATGAAGGATGCTTAGGAACATAAATTTTAACGTTCTCACAGTGCAATAAACCCCGATAATTAGATGGCTGAAGAAAGGGTATTGGCATTGCTAATCACTGATATTTACGATCGTAAAAGAAGGTATGTACTCGTAATTCAGCCGCAGTCGTATTACCGTTAAACATCCCGAACAATGAGCAAGATGCACGTAACTCATGGTAATTTGTCATAGGTCGAGTGTTCGGCGTCATTGTTGGGCACAAAAAGTCGATCAAGTGTGACGAAAGGTAATTTATTCATTGGCTCCGGGGATGTTTTGCAGGTAGCTGCTGTGGCGAGGTTATATTTATGATTTGATTTAGTGATATCGGTTTTTATTTATAACGTGCAGATCGAATCGGTGTCATTGATACTGCATAGATCATAGAGGAAACGTAATAACCATTTTATAGGTCGAGGCTAGGTAGGCGATTCCGCAACTTTATCCCGACTATACAGGTATAAACGTGCTGAATCCAAGGTTACGTTCAATAATGATAACATGCAACATCATGGATCACGTTTTCGATTGAAGTTTTAATTACGAAAAGTTTATAAATACAATTGTGACATGCTTAGCGACCGCAGAGAAACTGGCAAAATTGTTTGATAAGGAGAATTCGAAATAAGTATGATGGACATGACGGCGTCCAAGATTTTTTTTTACTTGAATTGGTCCTATGTTTTGATTTGAATCTTGTAGATCTGCTTATTCTGATTAAAAAATGGTGATGTGGCCATCATGTTACTTTCTCCGACTTGATGGTAGTCATTTATATTTACGCTTTCATGGTTTATTTTCTATGTAAATCATATTTTAAATGTACATCGAGGGTTTTGTAGACTCGGATGAAACTGACGTTTAAAACGTCAAAATTATAAAAGATGGAAAAATTATACTTCAAATTAAAAAAACTTAGTTTACTCAAAAACTAAAGGGATTTCGAAAAAAACTTATTCTTTATAAGTTGTTCATTTTATCAGTCTCTACAATTATTATTAACATGAATTTGCTGTAACTATTATCGTTTTATAATTATAAACCAAAAATTAAAAAAAAAAAATAATAAATTTTTTTTTCGAATAAAAATGATTTTATGAAAAATATTTTCAAGCAAAAGATGTTCATTTCTTTGTTGTCTTCAATGTTTGTTTAAATGTTTTTGTGCTATTTTTCATATTTAAGAAAATATTAGCAAAAAACAAAAAACAGTTTAGGTAAACACCCACTTCCGGTGTACGAAATTTTACCAAAAGCTTTTCAGTTCTTCAGATTAACAAATAAGATGTATGTTTACAGTTTTATATCAATTGCTCTATTAGTTTTTGAGATATAGCGCGCACAGACAGACACACACACACAGATACACAGACACACACACACACACATAGACACAAAAAAAAATCAGAAATTGTTGAAATGGAATCTAGGGACCCCAAAACGGATATTTCCGCAAAAAAAAATGAAAGAAAAGGCACGATCACAATACTTTCTCGTACTTCGTAACGGAGAAAGTAAAAATATATCACAATTGTGTATATATTTTGAAATCAAGTAAAAAAAAAGTTATTTGAATTTCTTAAGTTTAAGCCCGGTTATTTTTGAGTAAATAATTAATACGTCATATGTTCGCCATTTATTTCCGCAACCTATTAATATTATTATTTTAATTCTTCATGTTTCAGTTAACATAATTGTTAGAACTACTGGAATGACGTTTGACAATATTTATTGTCGGGTGGAATCGCGCTCGCTCGTTGTACCCAACATGGACGTCTTTTTACTTTCTCCGAACTTAGTACAGATTTTCAAATTAAACTTCAAAGTTAAGGTTTTATCAACAATGCGAAGAACTTAAAAGCTTTTGCTAAAATGTTGGACACTGGAAGTGAGATTTTATCCGTTTTTTTCTGATCATTATTTAAGTATGAAAAATATTATAGAAACTTTTGGCGAAATGTTGAAGGCAACAAAAAGAGGACAACTATTGTTAATAAACGTTTGATTTTTGAAAAAAAAAATATGAAATCACAAATTGCATCAATTTTTTTTACAATAGTACGAGATTTGTCTCAGAAGTACCCGACCTGACGTGTAAGATGGTGGTAGTTGATTGAAAACAATAACTAAGATAGAAAGTACCAACCTTATAAAGCTGAAGTTGGAATTTTGACGATGCCGACGCTACATTGTTTATTATTTGTATAGCAGCCATCAATGTGAACGCTCTCAGTGAATTTGTAAACATGGAAAAATTGGTTATTGTTATATGATCCAATACCTTCATTTGAAATGCCTCAGTTCAACTAATATCAAAGTGTAGCTAGTTCCTACTCTGGGGGAGTCTGCTCCTTCATTTACAAAAGTTAAATATTGAATATCAAAGTTTAAACGAGGCCGAACATCGCAGTGGTCGACCAAATGAAGACTAGGCCAGAAATGGTGAAAAAAAAATCCACAAAATGGTATTGGATGACCGTCAGTTAAAAGTGCAAAAGCTAGCAGATATGGTAGACATTTCAGAAAGTGTTGTAAAATTTGAACATGAGAAAACTCACAATAGAACAAAAACAGCTTTATGAAAATGTGTCAAACGAGTGTTTACCGAAGTTTTATACCAATAAAGCCGAGTTTTTGCCTCGATTCATAACTATGGATGCCATCACTTCACTCATGAGTCGAAGGAACAGTCAAAACAGTGGATTTAAAGGAGATAATCAGCTCCAAAAAAGGCAAAAGTAGTTCCATCTGCACGCAAGGTCATGGTGTCAGTTTTTTTTTGGGACGATCAATGCAAACTTGTTGCAGCGTTTGAGTGATGAAATCAAGAAAAACAGCTGCATTTGACGAAAAATAAAGTTCTTTTTCATAAAGCCAAAATCAATGAGTTAAAGTTCGAATTGCTTCCTCATGCACCCTATTCGCCAGATTTAGCCCCATCGTATTCCGAACTTGAAAAAATAGTTCAGTGGTAAAAGATATGCCAACAATGAAAAGGCGAAGTCTGCGGTTAATGAATATTTTGAGGAGCTCGACGATTCTCACTGTAAACAGGGTATCGAAGCTGTTAAACCTCGCCGAGCAAAGTGTATCGAGCTAAAAGGAGACCATGTAGAGAAATAAAGACATGTTTTCCGAAATAATTTGTGTTCTCCTCGTTTGGTCGGGTTCTTCTTCAATTTTTTTTTATAAGTGGGTGATTTAAGCGAGCCCCTAAAAGAACAGGGCCGGGCCCTTAGATATTTACAATGCAAAATTGGAAAATATCAAGACTCTGCTAAAGTTTCTCAGTAGCGTGAAGAAAGCAAAGTCAAATCAATCAATATTTCGACAGCACGGATTTACTAGAACAGCAGATCAGTCAGAAAGAGTGGAAACGGACAATGACGACAACAGCAGTGGTTGTGAGGACTAGTTATATTAAACGAAAGATGTCTTATTTTAGTTTACTTTTTTTCTGTAATAACCATATATGTCCACTATGTCTTATTTTTTTATGCATCTTTAAAAACATCAATAGATTCTTTTAAAGATAAACAATATAGGAATGTTCTATGTCGTTGAAGGACCTGTAAGAAGTTTTTCGTATTCACAAAATTTTTAGACAAATGCTCTTTTAGCTAAACACGTAATTGTTCTCATACGAACAAATATCGATAATAATAATACGAGTCAAATACACAGTTATGAGTTGTTTTTGCATAATAAAATGTGGCAATCATGTGAAAAAAGTGTAATTAGTTGTCGTTATCTCAACCTTTCCTAAAATATGCCCAGGTATCATCTTGCAGTCAAGAAGTAGCTTAAATTATCATTTTTCTTCGCAAAGGGTATTTACAGAGAGAAGATGCCCAAATTCTCTGGTGCAAAGAGCTGCCAGTTTTACCAGAAGAAAACGAAAAGAAGCGAAAATTAAAACACCTGCCAGTGCAGATCACATTAGCATGTTTTAAGGAAGCGTTTTGTAACTCAGGAGTTACAAAATGATCTAGGTTTGGCTTCTGATAAGGAAATATTAGCAAAAACTGAACGAAGGAGATTGAAAGAAGTTAATCTGACCACCAGACAACCGGTAACTGGTCCAGTTTTGACGGTGCTACATAAAAGAAATCATTTGACCTTTCCTCTTAACCACCAAATGGAATGAAAGGCAATTGGGCTCAGTTTTATTCTCTGATAAGTCTCGGTTCTATCTTCATCGCGATGTACGCGCAATGCAACATTCGAGAAGTTGGGAAATGTTGGGCAAGACTTAATTTTCATGCTCGATAGTGGAAGACCGTAAATTACTAATTTTATAACAACTGCGTTTAGGGAGTGTCTAGAATGGCCAACAAAAAGTCCTGATCCAAATCCCACAAGAAACCATCTGAGTTTAGTACGTCAAGAAGGATGGACATGTATTGTGGCATTGTTTTTTTAAAATTCGTGCAAGTTGGGTGGTATATCACAGACTCTGGTCGAAATTGAATCCTTTTTTCTTCACAACGAAGGTGAGTTTCTATCTCGGTTGCGATGGATTCCAACATTTCGCAGGATTTTCGCGCATGCGCATTTTGGGTCGCATATTAACTTACCTTGGGGGTACCTCCAGGGGAAAGCTACTAAATTTGAATAAACCTAAGGAGGTCATAGTTGAGATGGCGGCATTTTTGCTGCCTACCCTTATTAAATGTTTTATTTCTTTACTCGTTTACAGTTTTCGTCTTTCAAATAAAAAAATAAAATAAAAGTATCATTTCTCGAAAATCCTTTTTCCAAAACCATCGGGTTTCACGGCCTGTAGTGATAGGGAAACTGTTAAGCCTTCTAAAATATAATTTCCCTTGTGGCAATACATATAATTTCTATTATATATAATTTCTTGTGGCCCTCTTTTCGATGCATGTCTTATACTAGGTGGGCCAAAAGAAGTCATCCGATGTTGTTTGGCTCTCATTTTTTTTTCTAAATGAAATACGATTCTGTTTTTTGATTATGTTAATTTAAACCTTTAGTATTTTATTGGTCAAGTCGAGAAGATGATATCGGCCAAATGGGCGCCGTCGCAATTGATTGCCATATGGGCTCGTTTTATGGCATTTTTCATCACTTTGGCGACAACTTCAGGCGACAGATTCTCGCACTCGTGTCGAATGTTGTCCTTGAGGGCTTCCAGGGTCTCGGGCTCACGTAAACCCCACAAAAAAAGTCTGGAAAGGTTAAATCGGGTGATCTTGCGGGCCAGTGCAAATCGCCAAAACAAGAGATGAGGTGACCCGGGAACGCCGCCTTCACAATATCCATTGTGGCTTGCGTAGTGTGTGCCGTTGCTCCGTCCTGTTGGAACCACATGTCCTCCAGTACTAATTCGTCCAACTACGGCAGAAAAAACTCGGTTAACTTGGCCCTATAGCACGCATCGTCCACTGTTGTCGTTTGACCAGCGGCGTTCTCGAAAAAAATGGCCCGATGACTCCTCCAGCGTGAACAGCGCACCATGCAGTCACTTTGAGCGGGTGTAATGGTTCCTCGTGCATCAATTGTGGATTTTCGGTGCCCCAGAAGCGATAGTTTTGCTTGTTCACGTACCCGCTGAGGTGGAAATGAGCCTCAACGCTCATTATGATTTTGGTCGAAAAATCGTCCACTTCGTCCTCGAGATTGAGGATGGCTTGGGTTACACGCGTTTGGCGGTCGAGAGGCAGCAGCTGATGCACGGACTGGACTTTGTACGGGAACTTGACCAAAATTCGCCTTAGGGACTATCGGCTGATGGCTAATTGCAAGCCACGGCGTCTGGTCGATGTTTCTGGAGACAGCGCGACATCCTCGGCAACAGCGGCGATATTCTCGGTAGAACGGGCGCTCCTGGGCCGGCCATTCTTGGCAACGTCTCGTGTGGTCCCATACTCTTCAAGGTTGGTGTCCAAACGGCGCAGTGTTTGCGCAGTCGGTGTCGGTCGACCGGGGAATCGGCGACGGAATTCGCGCTGCGCCAACACCACAGACGAATTGTTACGCAAAAAAATAGACACGATTATTCCGCGTTCTTGGGGAGTGTATCGCTCCATGGCTTGTTCACTTCTATTCTACATCTGTCTAGTCCACAAATGTCAAAACAGATTTGACATTGGTGGCCATTTGCAATAATAAGAGCATCTTCCAATAGGGTGATTTCTTTTGGCCCACCTAGTACTATCTTACATTACTATGCAATGTGCTTTTTCTTGTCTATCCTCTCCTTTCCTATAGCCGTTCTTAAATTGGATGCAATCACAGCTGTTATTCATCCGGTAGAAACCTTATGGCTCAATGTAAATAGAGAGAAACTATCAGGACCCTCTTCGCCTCTCATTTTTTGTTTGTATGTATTACTGACACTGCCTTGCGTTACTATGAAATATACCTTTTCATTTTGTGGCCCTTTTTAAATTAGATGATATCGCAACTGTATTTATCCTATCGAAAGCTGTTTGATGGCTCAAAGTTATTAACGAAAATCTATGAAGATACTTCGCCTCTTAATTTTTTGTTCTTTGCGTGACTGATTCCATCTTACTTTACTATGAAATATGCTTTTTCTTGTCTATTCTGTTATTTCTATTTATAGCTCTTCTTACCTTAGTTGTCAACATAACCGTATTAATTCTGCCGAAAGCTGTTCCATGAAAAAAGGGATCTATTGCAGAAGATTTTCACGATAGTAGTAGTAGTAGGAGATTTGCAAAGCATTTGCAGTGTTAACGTTAATTTATTGGTAATATATCGTAAAGAGTTTTACAGGATTAAGGGAAGTCTAATTTAGTAACTTTAATAAGGTCTCCTTTAATAAATAATTTAAAGAGCAATTTGAGCAGGTGATTAAAATATTAAGTTATCCAGTGAGAAATTTTGTATTGAAAAACCCCAGGCCTAGAAAAAAATAGAAGTATAAAACTAGTCGTCTTTAAAAATAGTGGCATTTAGTCTTTCAAAAATGTTCATAAAAGCAATATTTTCCGTATTACACAAAGAGAGACTAAACGATAATATTATCCAGAAGACTTTAAATAACGTCATTGTATATATTGGGGTTTAACTTTTGGAGGTATTTGGAGAGCAATTATGAGGAGCTTTCTAGCTGGACAACTTGAATTACTATATTATCCCAAGTAGAGTGATATACAGATAAGGTTAACACCACATTTTCAAGAAATTTTAAATTATTAATACTTATAATAAGGTAATTTTTATAAACCTGTTTTCCCTACTTCGGATTCTGCCTTGCATCCACAGCCAATTTTTTGGGTATATCTTATGACACCGAAACTAGAGGATGAGGATATTTTAAATATTTGACCACTTATTCATTCTCCACCTAATGATCACATTATATGAAAGGTAATTAAGCGTATTTTCGCAACTGTGAGAGACCCTGAAAATATCGGAAATAGACTTGACTTCCTACTTTCCGTTTTCTCCAAAATTGCTGACTACTTTCTAATTACTATAGTTTTCGCATATTGCAATCGAGAATGACATAATTCCGGTTGGTCCAATCACCGATGTCAAGACACAATGGCGACGATACGAAATACACACCACATGGGTTTGCTTTGTTTTTTTTCACGGTAGTCTCGCCAGTTTATTTTTTCGTGTTTGTATAGTGCATGCAGTTCGGCCGCGATTTGTCTCATTACCAATGCAAATGCAGAGCCCCGGGCTAAAACAGTAACGTGATTTTATTTAACGTTCCCTGTGACCGTCATCTCTGTTGATCATAGCTAGTTACCATGGTAGCGTGCCAGTAGGCAGGTGGCGTTTTGTATTCACCACCGCCGTTTGATTTTACATACATTAGTAGTCCATTCTGAGGCATTACCTTGCCCAACGTTGTTTTACATAAACTTTCATGTATTATCTGATAACATTGGAAAACTTCTAATATAGACGTTAGTTTGATATAATTATGAAGTAACACAAATGTATTTATTTAATTAGGTAATAAAAATTCGGGATTGATAAATAATATCATGTGAGCCACAAAATTTTGTTTCAGAGTTGGCTGTGAGATAACTGAGGTATGTACCATATTATTAAAGTCATGAGACTAGATTCGTTCAATTGAATTAGATTTAAAAAGTGAATTAATCTCAGACATGACTGGTATGTTTCTTTCTCTCAGGCATGGCCAACTCAGAAACAAAATTCTTTGGCTCACACCAACAATTATGCAGACAACGTTCCTTTTTCGGATAAATACTTTCCGATGTCAAGTTTTTTGATACATGTTGTTTATCCTCTAGAGCAGCGTTTCCCAAACTTTTACACATGATGGGCCCGGCGTTGCCAATCCATTGGTGCTTAAAATTCGTATTCACGCGTTGACTAATATTTCGGACGTTATGAGCAGGTGTCATACGGTTAATTTGTTAATGGGGATTGGTCTCGGCCCATAATTTATGATTATATAGGCTATATATTCCATCACTTGTTACATGAGCTACATCAGTTCAAATAATTTGTTCAAAAATAATTCATTATCGCGCAGTTATTGTAAATATTAGTTGCAAAATTTAATTATTCACCTTGCATAATCGAGATTCAAACGTTGTGTTTTGCGTGATTTATAAATTCTATATTTATTACTCTATAATTTGCGCCTTTTCAATTAGTGAATTAGATTTTGTTGGATCTACCGATATGCATCCAATCACATTAATAATATTTTGTTCTTTATTTACATTTCTGTAGGGGTTCGGTTTATTTTAATGATCCCCAATTTATTAAACATGTTTTCAGCCTCTTGAAAATAGTTTGATGGGTTTGTTGGCGGACTGGATATCATTGAACATGCAAATTTGATGTAGCTTGACAGGTTTTATTGATGACAGACATTGATGATCATTTGGATGAAGCATTGCAAAAAGTAATGATGCTGTAAATCGTTCTTCCTTCTGGTGTAAGGATAATGGGTTAATACTTAATGAAAATAAAACATCACAAGTTATTTTCCTTAAACAAATCAAATGCTATTCTTCAAGACACGGTTTGTTTCTTAGATGTTTATTTAGATTCAACTCTCAAATGGGACACCCTTGGAGAATTATATTGCTAACATTTTAACAAGGAATATATATTGCCTACTCTACATGTCTAACAAAGTGTCGTGTCAAATACCAAGTGCTTACTATGCGATGTGTGAATCTCGTTTAAGGCATGGGATACTTGCTTGGGGTCAGTCAAGGGCTAAATACCGATTGTTTGCTCTAAGGCTAATAGCTGGATTGGGATACTACTCCAACTGTAAACAGTATTTAATACACTTTCAATTTTTAATTCTTTCATCCATATACAGTCTTAAATGTTTATTAGACATGAAATCCTATCAAGATCACCAGGGACATGGTTACTTGTTCAGATTCAGGATAAATTATAATCAGAGCCAGTTAAGACTTGAAAAATCTCATATAGGTACAAAATATTTCTGTATCAATTTTTTTAATAAGCTACCCAATCATATACTAGACTTACCTATTAAAAAAATTAAACCTATGATTAAAATGTATTTGCTGCAACAACCGATGTGAACGACTTTAAAAAAGTTGGACTTTTTTAACGTAGATCGATTGTACCTCGTTTGTACCTGTTTGTGCCGCTATTAATTTCGTTTGTACCTCAAAGACAAAAAAGTTATTAAACAATAAAAAAAATGGCCAGCGCCCAACTTTCACATATTCAAATTTGGTTTACGCCATTCGAAAGAGAATCGTTTGTATTCGTTTGTACATCTTTTTAAATTGTTTGTACCTGAAAGGTACCAAAAATACAGGCTTCTAAAAATTCTTAAATTCTTAAGAGGCGATTTTAGTCAATTTTCAAGTTATCGCAAAGCGGCTAATGGGAATCGAAAGAATATCGTTTGTACCCGTTTGTACCTCTTTTTAAATTGTTTGTACCTGAAAGGTACCAAAAATATAGGCTTCTAAACATTCTTAAATTCTTAAGAGGCGATTTTAGTTAATTTCCAAGTTATCGCAAAGCGGCTAATGGAAATCGAAAGAGAATCATTTGTGCCCGTTTGTACCTCTTTTTAAATTGTTGTTTCTCAAAGGTACCGGAAGTACAAAATTTGTTACTTTCAACTCTAGTTATGTAATTTACTATTATGTATGTAATATATCTTATTTTTTAATTATTTATTTGTACTTTTTGACATATGTAAAACAACTCTTACAAACACAAATAAACATTACATTACATTACATCTGTGTCAAATGTTTTCTAAAATTACAAAGATAGAGAATTTAGAATCGAATGTAACGTGAAATACCGAAAGGAGACGAGACGGCTTTGATCATTTACATAAACTCGACTTATCATGTTATCTCTTGCCCCTCTAAGTGTAAATTTCCATACAGACCAGATTTTCTAATTGTATTAGCAGAGTTTGCTATAGTGTGCGCAAGCTTAAACACGAATACGGAGGACTCAAGCATTGTAGCAATATTTGTAATGATATTTTTTCGGTAAAACGCAAAAACATTTTTTCATCTGGATTACTTGCAGTGACTGCATTATAGCAAATATAATGCTGTGTTGTATATTGCGCAACAAAATTGCGCCAGTTTTACAAATATATAATATTATTCATTTTATTTTTCGGAAGTTAGAATGTTCACAAACTACTATCTTCATCTACAGCAGGGTTGTCAAACTCAATTAAAATTCGGGCCATTTGGTGCAACAGGCCAGATTCACGCGGGTCACATCACATTTACAAATTTTATGAAATTTATATTTGAATTATATTGAGTCAGGAATGTGAATATATGATAGGATAATTAAAACAATTGCTTTTATTTGAAGATGTATTTTATCTAATGTCTAATGTATTTATAAAACTAAAATTATTCCTTTTTACCCGAAACTTGCCAGCGCTTTCATTCCACTAGTTTTCCAATATCTGGATTCAAAGACTGAGTACAGCCAATCCTCATTAAGGCAGAGAGATATTCATCAATTAATCTTGACCTGAATGTCGTTTTATTGAATTTCATGGACGACAATAGTTGCTCACACAAGTTCGTACTCCCAAAATAGCATAAAATCTGTGCAGCAAACTTTTTATTTTCCGGGTATTTCTCACCTAAATAAGAATATATTTTGGGAATTCCTACTTATTGGTACTTCTCTTTTAAAATCGAATCATTAATTATAATTGTATCGAAGTGTGAGCATGTGCACATGAAATCATCCCACTAATAATGGAAAACATTTCATGCAATTCGTTGACATCACTATAACGTTTATCGAATTCATGTTGTATTTCTTCAGTTTTACCACAGTATTGTGAAAATGAGAAACTTTGATTTCATGATTTCAGCTGCTCACTCGTAGGAAAATATGTCCAGACGTTTCTTTGTAGATTATCTTTAAACGAAGTCAGGTTTTGTACAAAACTTGTTATTACATCGTACATCTCTGCCTTGCAATGTAATATTGAGATTGTTCAGATGACCTGTAATATCTGTTAAAAATATCGGATCTGAAAAACACCAAGAAGTAATAAAAAACTAAAACAAACAGAAATACTCTAACTTGCAAATTAAAGACGATTAGTGAACGCTACTTACAGATGACTGAAAGTTCTCGTGCGCGTTGCATCAAGGTAGACATGCGCTATAACGGTTGTCTTTGTCTAACCAATGCCACACGTTTTCGAACTGTGGGCACTGTTATCGGTATTTATATCAATGCTCAGAAGATATACGTTTCCACTATTGACCACGATGATGCTCATATAATAGTATAAAATGATAGAAAACCGCTGGTCTTTTATATGTTCAGAAACTGATGACGTGACGCCATTCATGAAATGAACTTTAGTGGACATTTCTGCAGGTAAATTTTCCTATGAACTTGCAATGTCGGAAACGTCTTAAAAATTCTTCTTTTAATACGATTTGTCTACAGTTCAATTCGTTTTAATATACCCTGAATTTTGTTCTAAACTTCGAAAATTTCAACCGATATACATTGAAAATTTAAATTTAGTCAGTTAAGGTAGTCAAAAATATCAGCCAAATATGCAAGTCTTACTAACCTGCAAATATTATTTAATCAATTTAGAAGCGGAAAATGTGTAGAGTCTAGTCGTTAAGAAATAATGAAATTAAGATTTTACATTATAAGCAGTGACACAAGAGCCGAAACTGGGAAGATGATGTCAATGAGGTTATGAGCACTAGACTTCACATCATCATAACGAGATGATGAATACTAGAATTCTAGAGTATTTATTTTTGTATATCCTACTGTAAAATGTTCAAAAAATCGGAAAAAAATTGTTTTTAAAAAAGTGTTTAGAATAATATAGAAGAAGTTTCGTGTAGATGTTCGAAGTATTGTTTGACCATTGACCATCTTGTCTTCTCTGCCGTGTTGAGGGGTTTTTTAAAACTTCGGAAGTGCTGCGGAGCAGGAAGTGTCAGGAAAGCCCAATTTGAATGACTCGAACCATGTGGGTCGACTGAAAGAATTTACAGATTTGACCAAAAATAGCCATTTGTGATGCCGAGGCTAGATTGGGTTTTCTGGCCTAGCGAATGCGAGTGAAGAGGTTTAAAATAACGCGTGAGATAAAGAAGATAACAATTATACACCCCAAAATGTCCAAATGGCCAAAAATCAGTCTCTATGACCAGCCGGGGACTGACACACTTTGGTAGTTGAAGATTAGGGGTTTACAAGCACTGAGGATTTGGAAATGGGGGACCAACTTAGGTTGAGAACTCGGAGATCTTTGAGGGACATACAGAAAAAGATGCAGCCCTTCGAAAATGGTCGCTCACGACCAAAAACCCACCATGTGAATTCTGGGCCAGTGAATGTGGTGTATGCCTTTTTAAAGAGTGTACAGGGTGGAGCAGGGTGAATTCTCCACCCCCAAATGTCGTAATCCATATCCGGGGCTATAAGCGTGGCCGAGAATGGTCACCTGTGTCTTTGGGCTTACTCCTGGATTATTATGATCCTGTACTCAAGATTTAGATGGTGTAGAGGTATTACAAACATAGAAGGCCAGGGGCATGTGCCAGACCGCAGAACTATTAATGGCTGAATACTTACTTTTCTTCATGATAGGTTCTCTCAGTCCATGACTTAGGGATAAAAACCAAATACAAACAATATATTTCAGCTTAAACAAATAATTTGATCCAAGTAAAAATAATAACAAGAATAACGATCTGCCATGCAAGTGCAACTTGCAACATTTGGTTAGTGGATTCACATCTGACCCACTTTTCATTCAATTTAAGCTGAAGAAAAGAACGAAAAATGAAAAGATCTATTTACGGTTGATTTCAATCAAAAACAGTCTAGCGACTGACAGTGGGAACCACTATAAATGGAATATTAGAAACCCCAGTTAACACAATATTTTAAAGAGTAAGAATATACATGAATACCTTTGGACCTAAGTACATGTAAACAATATGATGGAATAAATGCGATATGTTTTCAAATTTTACAAATCCTTAAATCCCACAATTTACAAAATTTCTTCACCACTATTAGTCGTGACTTTTAAAAGTAGAGTAATCGAAGTTACTTTTTGGAAGTCCATAATGGATGCAATCTGGTTCTTCTCACAGGGTGCGGAAAAAAGCCACTTCTTCTTGGAACTCGACCAGATGACTTGGTGCACTGACGCTGTTCCTGGAACAGTTTTCAGATCTTGCTCCAGAAGCCTGTCCATGATGTTCATTTCCCCTTCTAACACAAGGGTTGCACTTATCTTGGTTCGGTCATTCACCAAGTTAACGATTTCTTCGGCCGTTAGAATAAGTTCTTTTTTATTTTTATTTTTGTTAAAAATAAGGCGTAAACAAAAAAACTTTAAGAGTTATAAATTCTTTAAAAGTGATGAGTTGCATTGAAAAAAATATTAAATCGTAAAAAATGTGAAGAACAAAAAAGTTCTATGTAATAATGTAAACAGCATGTCCTCTGGAGCACCTTTGTACTTGAAGAAATTTCTTGAAATTTTTAGAGAATGTAGTATACCTAATGTAGTTAGTCAGAAAACAATAAACAAATCATTCTCATCTGCCATTTTTGAGATATTGATTAAAATATTTTTAAAATCTTAAACTTTGACTTGCTGTATCTTGGAAAGTATGTAATTTTTCATATAGATAAATTTAGTTAATTTGCTCTTTTTTGTCTCAGGAATACACCATATCATTTTGGTGGTGTCTTTTTTAGACACCTTGTATATACACCGAATTCAAACATTAAAAAAATATAATTTTTTTGTGTGTAGTTTGGGGAAAATACATTTTGTGGTGCACCTTGGCGCAACTTACGATTTATTAACGAAGTACAAAACTTGAAAAACCAAAAGTGCTAGTCCCCATTTTATTTTGTAATTTTTTTCACTGAGGGTGAATCGTGAACTCGGAAGCGCAACTTCTGAAGAACAGATTGCAATTACAAATAATAAAAATAGCATCAACTTGCACAGGAACATCTTTCCAGTCAATGAAAATTTCCTTAAATTTAGGTATTTATATCCCAACTTGGCTAACAAAGATTTTTTTTTCATTTATTGTGAATGGTTAATGCTATAGTGGGGCCGTTTTATCAAGTCTTTCGTACTCGTAAAAGAGGGACGAATTCCTCTACAGGCAAGGCGGTACCATGCGCTGATAAAACTTGTAGAACCACAGATTTATAAATGAAAGAAAAAAATGAACACATAAAAACATGATGTACTGCAACCAGGAACAAGTGAAATTGTAAATATTATTGGGTGCAATATAACGAGTGCGAATGATTGGTTGTTGGGAAAAGGTCTGTCGGGCTAAGTTTATGATCGTTTTACAATCACGAGAGTATTAGTATTTTCGTAATTTTGTCAAAATTTCAAGATTCGGCCCGTGTGTTATTTTCACTGAAAAATTCTGTCAAATCGAAGCCATTATTCACTGCTGAAAGACGTATGTGTCACGCATTTATCTAATATATATTTAAATATAGAACATGCAAATTTAATTCACTGTTATTAAATCTAATAGTGATAATAATGAAAGCACGTTCTCATTGTATATTTTTTTAACTCACTTGATACATCAACTTATTACACTGTTTTTATGACATTAAAGACCAACCGCGCTCGTTATAATAACCCAGGAAGTATTTTTTTATGGCTGACCATATGCATGAAAATGGTTTTCGTGCTAAAACCTCGCCAAGGTTAATCCAACGGTGTTTTCCTTCATTAAACTTTATAAGAAGAGGAATAAAAATGCACGAGCCGTTTTGCAGAAAGTATTAACCCACTGCCCTCGGACTCCGAAAGCAACGCCATAAAAAGGAATCGAGTTCCTGACATTACCATAAATGTATTTGTTGAATTGTGTAGTGTATATTATGGCATTACAAGGTGTCACTTCGTGTAATTGAAATTTATATCACATTTTGGTTAACGGTGAAATTTTCAATCTGATCGTTTGTAATACGGAAATTATCTTTGTGTTATTCAATTTTCGTCATGGCATGTTGGTTCAGTGAGGCCCGGGTTGCCATAAGTTGCGCCATATTTTTACATTCTATGAAACATTACCGTTTTCGTAAACATTTGCGAGTTCGAAATTTCAACGAAAATATACATTTTGAGGTATCCCGAGACGACTCCGACTATTTTTGTGTCTATATGCCCTTTTGTCAGGAGGTCTCTTTCTGTCCATCTATCTTCTTTCAGATTATGTGTATGTGGCTGTGGGCGCTATAGTTCAAACACTGCTTAAGATTTCTAAAGTAAACTTAAACTTAAAAATTATTAATGAGTTTAATAAACAAAATATTAGTAATGGGATAATCGGATGATTTTAATAATCGGAATATTTGAATTCGGATGACTTGATAATCGGAAAAATAAAAAAAAATAATCGGAATTGGACAAAATAATCGAAATCGGAAAAAATAATCGAAATTGGTAAAAATAATCGGAGAGTCGGAGGAAACAAAAAAAAAGGTCCTCTCTTAAAAATTGTACTCCTACCGGTCGTATTCGATATTTAAATCTCGTACTTCGTAACGTAGAAAGTAAAAACAATTTTCCTATCCTATTTCTAACAGTAGATAAATATTTGTTCGAATTGTAATTACTTAAATCTTCAGAAATAACAGAAACGCGCCGCTTTTTTCTTTTCGTTTATTATCGACCCAACATCGACAGGACGCAATAAAACGATATCCAGGGATATATTAAAATTAAATTTATAAAGTGTTAAATTATAGTTATTTAAGCAACAAGGAACGTAAGGACGTATTAACATTTGAGGTAGGCGAATACGAACCGAGGCGGAGCCGAGGCTCGTCGCCTGCCGAAAATGTTAATTGTCATTACGTTCCGTGTTGCTTATTAATTTTTTTCCGCTACCGGAAATATAATACTTAAAAATGATCAGAAAATATTCTAAAATACGGCTTGTAACTTTTGGGATTCAAATTTTTATAGTCACCTATGCGTTCTATGCGTCCTATGGCAACCCAGCAACGGAGAAAACAATGTCGAATTTTGTTTGTTTGTGTCAATCCAGTGACAGTTTTTGCGGGCACGGATGCAAACGAAGCTGCGAATATTGCGTGTTAGAATGTGTTGCCGACAAAATCTAAAAAGGTATGTGTCCTGTTGCGACTCTTTTTAAGCAGTGGTCATGTAAAACGGATGCCGATTCTGTAGGTATAGACGAAAATGTGTTGCTCGCCTATATGTTGGAGCGTTACGTTTCTGTTTATTATTTTCCTAGGTCCGTAAGTAAAAATTAAGTTCCGTCGTCAAAGACAACAAACACCACGAATGTTATCAGCCACTTACGGTACCTGTAACCATGCATGCAATGCGTATTTACGTTGTCGGTAGCGGAAAATTATATTATTGAATAATTGGTTGAATAATTTGTCCGGAATACGAATTCGAATCGGCATACGAATCCGAATCGGAATACGATTCAGAATCGAAATACGATTCCGAATCGGAATACTATTTCGAATCGGATTAAAAATAATCGCCACTCGACGATTATTTTAATAATCGAAGTCACCGATTATTTCAATAATCGGAGTTACCGATTATTTTCATCCTAATCGGCCCATCAATACAAAATATGTGTATGTTTTATTATCTTCAACATTTATTAACCAGATATTGTCACATTTTGCACATTTGAAAGATATTAGAAAGAAACAAATAACGGTTAAGGTAAAAATGCATTTCCAGTACTAAGCTTTTTAGTTTTTTAGATTGTCAAATAAAGCTTAAGTTTAAAGTTTCATTTGAAAATATTCAGTAGTTTTTGAATTAAAAAACATTCACGAAAACATTAATAAAGTAAAGAAGACACAGCATTTGCAAGTGTTGTTTAGTTTTTTTAAACAAAACTTTAAACTGAAGGTTTTCTCGAGAATATGAAGACTGAACAGCTTTGGGTAAAATTCGGTTCACTCTCGGTGTTTTTTCTTCCTCATTATTTTTCTTAAAATAGCAAATATTACAGAAACTATTAAATAAATAAAATGGTATTTACAATATGTGTAAATAAATAATGGAGTCGAAGATTCTTCGTATATAGCTGAATCAAAAATGTGAGCATGCCTTCGACAGGGATCGAACCTGCAACCTCCAGATGTTCACACTTTTGATTCAGATATATACGAAGAATCTTCGTCTCCATTATTTATTTACAAATAATGTAAATACCATTATACTTATAACTTAGTAATCGGGAAAATCATCGAATATATTAAATACATATTGAGTATATTAAAAATTTAAACACAATTAATAATAAATATTTTTAATAAACTACTCGATTTTCGATAAAAATTAAATAATTGCAAAACGTTGTTATTTGTTGTGGCTGAAATATCGATCTCTTTCTAAAACCCAAACTAATTTTGAAAGGCTTGATTGATTTTAATTTTTCATTAATGATATCAATATGAAATAGATATAATTTCTATGAATAATTTTGTAAATTAATAGGCGGTTTCTTGATCAGAAAAAAGTTCCGCTCGGGCGGAGAATCGAACCACATGATTTGGGATCTAGCAGATAGATGTTCGCGCTCTTACTCACTACACCACCAAGCCTCCCGATAAAAAACATTTAAAATTTTTTAACACCATGTGTGTCTTTATGTCTGCCTCCGGGCATCTCAAAAACCACGAAATATTTATAAACGAAACTTTGAAATTAAGCCCCATTTTAACAAAAACTGTCGCGTTTTTAACAAAAACGTGGACATCATTTCTTAATAACTTTCTGGTAATTTTTTTTTATTTTTGAAAAAAATTAAAAAATGATATTTGTCAGAAATTATGAAATCATAAAAGTTATATCAAATTTAAATTAACACATCATTTTTTACTTTTTCCGTTGCGTAGTACGAGAAAGTATTGTGATGGTGATTTTTTTTTCATTTTTTTTTTACGGAAATATCCGTTTTGGGGTCCCTAGATGCCATTTCAACAATTTCTGAAACAAAAAAAATGTGTCTCTGTGTGTGTGTGTGTGTGTGTATGTCTGTGTGTCTGTGCGCGCTGTATCTCAAAAACTAATACAACAATTAACATGAAACTTTGAACATAAGCTTTATTTGACAATTCGAAGAACTGAAAAGCTTTTGGTAAAATTCTGTACGCCAGAAGTGGGTGTTTAGCTTAACCGTTTTTTGTTTTTTTCCAATATTTTTTTAAATATGGAAAATTTTACGAAAACATTCAAATGAATTTTGAAAACAACTAAGAAATGAACATGTTTTGTTTGAAAATATTTTTCATAAAATCATTTTTATTGGAGAAAAAATGTATTTTTTTTTTTTCATTTTTGGTTTATAATTATGAAACGATAATAGTTACAGCAAATTTATATGATTGATAATTGTAAAGAATGCCAAATTGAACAACTTATAAAGAATAAGTTTTTTTCGAAATCTCTTTGGTTTCTGAGTAAACTGACTATTAAACTCAACTCACGTGCCACCATTTTAGGTTATGTCGCAGACGAGCGATATAAATTCAAAATGCGCATGCTCGCATACTAGATCTAGGATGGAAATAGAGCGTGTCCAATTTATTGTACAAGATTTGATTTCTTGTATTACACGATACGAGAAAAAGGCATACAATTTATTTCAATATGCATTTCTGTTCTGTATACGTGTCTGCTTATGCGCGCTGTATCTCAAAAACTACCACATAAATTAACATCAAACTTTGAACATAAGCCTTATTTGATAATCCAAAGAACTGAAAAGCTTTTGGTAAAATTTCGTACACTGGAAGTGGGTTTACCTTAACTGTTTTTTGTTTTTTGCCAATATTTTCTTAAATATGAAAAATATCACAAAAACATTTAAACAAACATTGAAGACAACAAAGAAATGAATATCTTTTGCTTAAAAATATTTTTCATAAAATCATTGCTATTCAAGAAAAAAATTTATTCATTTTTTTTAATTTTTGGTTTATAATTATGAAACTATAATAGTTACAGCAAATTTATGAGAATAATTGCAGAGAATGCCAAAATGAACAACTTCTAAAGAATAAGTTTTTTCCGAAATCTCGTTAGTTTTTGACTAAACCGAGTTTTTTAATTTTTCCATCTTTCATAATTTTGACGTTTTAAACGTCAGTTTCATCCGAGTTTACGCAACGCTCGATGTACATTTAAAATATGATTTAAATTGAAAATAAACCATGAAAACGTAAATAATGGCTATGATACCATCAAATCGGAGAAAGTAACATGATGGCCACATCACCATTTTTTCTATATATTTCACTCAAGTTTTAGAAGACAAAAGGCAAAATTCGTTACTCCTAGAAATTGCCGTCCAAATCTCTACTTTACTTAAAAATCAAACACTTTTTGATAGAATGGGACGTTTTTCACTTAATTTAATTTTGTATAATTTTATATTTTTCGTGTAAATTCTTTTACTTTTTCCATACAAAGTAACATGGTTTCAATGAAAATGTTTAAATTAGAATTTATGTAAACTTTTACAGTTTTTTCACTGTTTCTGAGAATTTTTTTTAATATGACAAATATTACAAAAACCTTTGAATACATGATGAAGATAACGAATAACTTCTCGAATGTGCTTCTTTTATTTGTACATATGTTTCATAAACTTGGTGTTCGAAAAAAAAATGGGCTATAATATTATGAAAATCGGAGAACAATTTTTCAATTCTAATTTCGAACGACAGAACATTTCAAAAATACATAACTGCTAAAAATGGCCGCGTTTTCAAGAACACGTTTTTTGATGACAATCCAACTCATTATATATTATCAAATAGCTCTATTCTGATTTTCTAAACGAAACAAAAGTGATTCTAGCGACAAGAAAGGAAGCTTCCTTTTCTTTTGAATTCTTTTTACTATACTCGCTTTTGATTGGTTTAGAATATTTTTGGTTTTTGACTAAGGACACCGGCCCTGGCATGAAGAGGATGAGGATGTCACGGCCCCATAGTCCCTATTAATATTAAATTTATTGAGGGATGGGACCGTGGCAGAGGCTCCGTTTTATGTATTTCCCTTATCACGAAGCGTGGGGTTGGTCCGGATTCCAAACTACGCATTTTTACAAACCGATCGCTGATCGGCCTTTCGGCCCGAAACATGACCACCGGTTGCAAATGTCCTGTTGCCCGTTGGCCGTATCCGCCACTGACCACACTCTTACAACACACAATATGCACCAGTGACGGTTCGCGGGTTTTTTTCTGGTACGGCCGAGGAACAAGAGGTGGTAATACAGATAGGTAGGGTCAGTTGCAGAGACGGCTGGCTGCATGACCGGACCTATCTGTATTACCACCTCTTGTTCCTCGGCCGTACCAGAAAAAACACCGCGAACCGCAGCACCGTGGTTACTACGACCGACCGACCGGCCGTGACCCATGAAAATAATGTGTAATTCTCTGGATTGTCCAGCCAAATACAATTCGTGGTCGGACTCTTTTGGTAATTTTTGTCAATCAGATTAATTCGTAGCTTGTGCCTTTAGGAAAAGAGTTTCGTTGCAAAAACTACCCTTTAAGAACTGAAAAATTGCCGGCACGAATCCCACTAATTTTGAAAATGATCAAATTAAAGAATTGTATCTATAGATGTTTTAGTTTTACAAATTTTCAGTTAACTTAATAGTTTTAAAAAATATCACGTATTTTAACAGTATACATTTTTTTCAATCGAAATTTTGTGTAATTTATTTTTTTTAATAATGGTTTTCTGATTTTGTTTTTTGGAAAATGTTCTCACCATAAAGAAGTTTTTTAAGAATTTGTGTTCTTAATTTCTGCGTTACGAAGTATGAGAAAGTATTGTGATCGTGAAAAATTTGTTTTGAGGTCCCTCGATTTCATCGAAACAAATTATTTCTATCTGTCTCTGAATGTGTGCGCAAGCATGTGTATATACATACACATACTTGTATGTATACACAGGGTTGGGAAAATACCGTCAACTTTTCTAGTTTAAATGGGACACCCTGTATATTTTTACATTTTCAAATAGACACATTTTCAACAATTACAATGACATAGGGTTTGGACTTTTTAATAATAAATAAAATAAAAAAAAGGAAATTTGTGAATTTCATAACAATTTTGTTCAACCCTTGATAATTTTGATTTATAAATATTAGAATTGCTCTCAGGGAATGTTGTATTAAAAATATTGCATGCATCTTGTGGAGATCTCTATCAATCTCCAAAACTAACCATCATGAACAAAGTATTTTTTTTTACGTTCAGTTAGTTCACCCAAAATTGAAAAGCAATTTTAATATTTCACATGGATACTGTCTATCAGTTACAGAAAACGTAAAAAACACGAAATTTTTTAATCAGAAAACAGCGTAAAAAGATGTTAAAGCCAACTCGAGAATTATTTTATTTAATATTCAAAAAACTACAAGTCACACACCCACCAAACCATACATCATTGCAATTGTTGGAAAAGTATCTATTCGAAAATGTAAAAATATACAGGGTGTCCCATTGAAATTTAAAAAGTTGACGGTATTTCCGGTGAAACCGAAAGTACAGTAATAATACGGTAATAATGTGTTATTATACTTGCCTGCAAAGTTTCATAAATTTAGCCCTTTTTGTTTTAAAGATATTTACTTGGTTCCATACTTAATCCCAACCCTGTATATAAATTTGATCTAACTATTATTATTTCACAATTAAAGCCCAAAAATGACAAACATTTTCAATTAATTTGTTTTTCGAAAAACAACCATTTTATAAAAAAATATTTTTAATTTTTGTTATATTTAATATTAGTTTAAATGTTCTTGTAATATTTTTCATATTTAAAAAACATCAAAAAAATACAAAAACTTCAGATTGTCAAATAATTCATTTGTTCAATTTCTGTATTAATTTTTGAGATACAGTGTGCACACACACCCACAGAGAGACGTTACGCAGAAAAGTATTGTAATCGTGAAAATAAAAAAAAAACAAATTTTAAGAAAACATCCGTTTTGAGGTCCTTAGAGGTCATTTCAACGATTTTTTTAAAAAATATACATTCTTACACAATCTCCTAACAGCTTTGGATCCATTTAAAAACGGACGTCTATGTAATATTATGACATTTGTCATTTCGTAAGATCAAAGCTACATGGGATGGGCACATATCTTTAACTATATACTAATGGACTGCTATTCCCCATCCAAAAGTTGTTCACGAGCTGGAGCCCGATATAAGTCCCGCCCCGGAGCCGAAAATGGAGCGTAATTTAAAAACCGGAAAGCAAAAAAAATATTTCCGATGTATTCATCAGCAACGCGGAGAATGCAAATGCATATTTCGGCAACTCGGGTTCACTTTCCTGCCTGTTTTTTACAAGCAAACCATCAACCCATAATTTGCGAAGTTCCGGATTTGATGGAAATCTAATACAGAATTTTAGGTTATAAGTCAAAAGTCAACTGACATGTACATCAGCTGACGAGTATTATAACCGCGTTGGCATATATACGTGGACGTATTGCAGCCTTTCGCATACCAACATTTTGACAAAGTGTGAATATTTGACAATATAAATGTTTATATATTCAAAGGTGTGAATAAATTGCAGGGTATCACAATATGCAATGCGAGCTCATAGAGTCATATGTCATAGACACAAAATAGCTACCAATTTAGTAACATACCGCAACCATTTAGGGTCCCGCCGCGCCACCGTTGCTTGGAGACACACATGAAGTGGCGCTAGCAGTCCATAAGTATATAGTCAAAGGCGCATATTGACTGAAGTAGCCAGTAAAACGATCTACAAAAACGGAAACATACGCAAACATCATTCAAGAGCCGGAACGCAAAATCGAAAACAAAGTGTTTCAGTTATTAATACACACATAAAATAAAATAACCCAATTTTGTGTTGAACGAAATAATCAGTCATCATCTAATTGTGATGTCTCAATTACATACAATTTTCATATCTTCACCAGCATAATATGGTCGAAATAAGAAGGGTTAATAAGCCTAAAACAGTATTCTGTTCAAAAAACAACAAGAACACCTTAATCTGCCCAACATATTTGTAACTTTTTTTGTTGCTTTTAATTTGTTATATCAAATGTTATTAATAACTAGAACTAAGGTTCTAAGGTTTAATACTTGTTAAGTAATTGCTACGTTAAATATTTTATTACGGTTGTTGACTAATACCACCAGCAACATTGAAATGTTAGTAAACGCAATCTTCGAGTCACCATAAACAACTCTTGCGCTCCTTTCCATTCAATGTTTTACACAGAAGCATGAAATAATGTGGCGTTTCACGTACACTTCGTGCATTCGGTATATATCCTCATCCTCATGGCTATGGCGAATGTCTGATCCACCAAAGGATTCCTCGGGAGCCCTATAAATCATGCAGCGGGCCTCTCGCCTATAAAAAAAATCCTCTCGCATTGTACATTTTATCCATTTGAAGAGACGGACAAAGGAAAACACGTCCGACTCGGTCGTAATTCCTTTATACGTTTCAAGTTCATGCGAATTAAGGCGGACACAATGTGCACTAAATGGATGAAAATTGGCAGGAGATTATTCCCTTGTCGTATGCAAATAGTGTCGCCTCCTTATTAGCTTAAGGGTCGTTTTGCAAATCGTAAAATATGTAGCCATAACCACCCTATGACTAGGGTGAACCTCTTCAATCCTTGGGTCAACGCGCATAAAAAGGTTTCTATGTCAATTACCATGTATTATTAACATGGGCACAACAAATTATAATTGGAAACTTTCAATAAAATCCACACAACAAAGTTTTATTTTTATCAAAAAGTAATGGCTTCCAGCATTATTCAAATCATAATTGGGTTAACTTTAAGAAGATGTAATTAGAAATATATTAAGTTGTACTAATAATATCAATAACCATTTATTGGCGTTGATCACATCTGTGTTACATAAGTGAGTAATATTTTTCAACACACCTGTACACTTTGTACCCGTATAAAACGGGTTCAAACATCCCATAATCCCGTCAGTCGTTCACGTAAGTTTATTTCACCCTTTAACATTATAGTTTTACATTAAATTCAAAGGCGAAGCTGCACTGATGAGATATAAATCTAGAAACGCGTCTCCAGATGGCTATTGACTTAATTTTCATATATTTTATAATTCAGTGGTATATTTAGTTATTATCAAATTTGTTTCATCTAGTAACACTAGATAAGTTAAGCACTGTGTGTCCTTGTCAAAATGTTTTCTAGTTTTTTTTTCTATTTTAATAATAACATTTACAGTATAAAGTTTCAAATTTAATTTTAGAATCATTTTCAAGTTAGTCCTGTACTTAGAAATAAACGATCTTAAACCAATGTTATTATCTAGTATTACTAGTAATAACATCCAAATTTCTTTTGTATCATTTAATATCCGGCGCGGCTCTCTGCAGGGAAGTATTTGTTTCAATAAGTTATTTGTAAGTAAGACTTAATGTCACAAACAGGTTGAATATTCATATATTCAGGCTATTTTTCTACTTTATTACATTTATATACAAACATATTGAATTAATAAAAGTAGTAATAAAAATTAAAATCAAACATATACGGACCCTTTAAAATAATGGAAGTATTATATTTTTTTTTATTCGAACACATACAGACAAATTAAAATTACGAAAGTAGTAATAAAATTTAAAATCAAACATTTGCTGAATTTAAATGGGCGCATATATACAAATGTAGTTATCAAAATATTGAATAACGCATTCATGCTAAAATAGAAATACTAAAGAATGAGAGTGTTCTCAAATTGCTGTCGGGAAAATTATCCATTGAGTAAAAAGCGTTAGGGATTAAATATTTCTTACGACTGTTTGTCCCGCAACGGATAGTTTCCCGTGCAGGGCAACGGTAAGACGGCAGGCAATGGGCAGACCTGACATAACATATACTCATCTCTTAAAAATCCTAGTACGACGTTCTCGCAGAAAATAACTATTTTCTACAGATGGCGTCACTTTACGCCAACTAAAATATCTTGCGGAAAGGTGTAGATCATACGTAATTACGTCCTTATTTTTCAGTTAAACTAATTTGGTTTAATGGATTTTATTATTAAATAATCAATCTATGTTTATAATAAAATATGTTGAAAATATCTATTATTTAAAACTAAATTACACATTACTAGAAATACTTGCAAAACTAATATTCTTTCGAAACCAACATTCATCCTTCATGTAACCGTGTGTAAAATATTATTATAATACATAATTTTTATCGCCACAATCAGTCACGAGCCGAGTGCCTAAAACGCTTATTTTTTCGAACGGATCGAACAGCCTTAATAAACTATTCTTGTGTGTGCGATTTTTCACTTTATTGACCAAAAAAAAGGGGATGTCATAAAAAATGCGCTCCCGTTGATCCTGTAGGCGTATGCCCCTGCACATTGTTTTAAAGTATTTCAAAAGATAGAAAATTTTAAATACTTTTTGACCCCTTGAAGTATATTTTTGTATTGAATTATACATTAAAAATCCTATACATAACAGTTTACATATCAGTCAATTTGAAATTTTTGAAAAATTAAAATTGATTTTTTTTATTTTTATTTGGTCTTGATGACTTACAAATGTTTTTAGTATTGGATCGTACTTGTGAAATAGCTACTCTCATTTTATCTTCTATATTTTCCAGCCTTTAACGTTTCTATGATTGGATGATACACATAATAATAAATTTTCTTTCCCTTCAAATAATATATCATTTTTCATGTATCCCGTTACATATAATGAATTATTGAATGTCATAACTGATATGAAAAATAAAAATAAATTTTGTTCTGGTGTGGATGGCATACCTATCTACATTATTTACAGCTGCTATTAATACATAGCCGCACCTATGTTAAAAATTATAAATGATTCCTTTTGCTTGGGTGTTTTTCCGGATATGCTAAAGACGGCGTTAGTAATTCCTATATATAAAAAAGGAGATCAAAATGAGATGGGCAATTACCGACCCATTAGTTTACTGACATCATTGGCGAAGATCATTGAATCATTGGTTTTTAAACGAATATTAAATTTCTTCCTCAATTGTAATCTACTCAATTGTCATCAACACGGCTTTCTTCCTGGAAAAAGTGTGGATACAGCGCTATATGAGTGTGTAAATAAAATTTTGGAAATTTTAGAAAATAAGGAGATGGCTTGCGGTATGTTCATGGACTTATCCAAGGCTTTTGATTGCGTAGATCATACAATACTAATCGCCAAACTTGAACGTTATGGGGTCAGAGGAACTGCTCTTTCATGGTTTCGATCATACTTAAATAATAGGAAACAAATTATTAATTTGAATATTAATGGATCAACTACTCGCTCAAGTCCTAAAAGCATATCCAGGGGAATACCACAGGGCAGCGTTTTAGGGCCATTTTTATTTATTATATATATAAATGACATAACTCATAATGTTCTTGACAGTAAGCATAATATTATAACATATGCAGATGATGCATCCATCATAATCAGTGCGGAAAATTATATTGAATTAAAGCTTGAATGTGGGACTTATTTTAGCAAGCTGCAAAATTGGTTTTCGGATAACCAATTATCAATAAATTCGGATAAAACAAAATGTGTAATATTTAAGACACATAAGAGCGTCCCCACTCCGCAATATTTAACTATAAATGATGAATAGCTTACTGTTAGTACATCTGTCCAACTGTTAGGGATCGAGTTTGATGAGTTTCTACGATGGCATAACCATATAGATAAACTAGGCAGGAAACTAAGTGGAATATGTTTTAATGTTAGACAACTTAAATCTCTCCTGAGTCAACATGCTGTAAAAATTGTGTACAACAATGTCTTTATATCTAATATGCGATATAGGATACGTTATTGGGGACATAGTAAATATTGTTCGCATATATTTGTTATTCAAAAACGGATTGTTAGAATCATTTTTAATCTTGAATTCAACACATCCTGTAGAGGGGTATTCAAAAAATACAACTTATTAACCGTGTATTCACTGTATATTTATGAATGCCTAACATTTCTTTACAAACATAAACAATTATTTGAAGATCACAAAATTGTTCACGAATATGCTACAAGGCATAAAAATAACTATAATATACCAAAACACCGATTAACTGCTTCAGAAAATTGTTTAAGTTATAACGGCATTTTGTTATTTAATAAATTACCTGATTCTCTTAAGTGTATCAAAGCTATCAAGAAGTTTAAAACTAATTTGTTTAACTTCTTATGTGAAAAAGAATTGTATAGTTTAGAAGAATACTTTGATTAGTGATGTATGCTTATGTTTTTCTTATTATGATGCACTTTCTTTCTTATTGTATGTCTTATTATAATTTAAGAGAGAAATAAAGACTTATTATTATTATTATTATTATATTATATTATGCCTTAATATTCGTTAATGTTAAAAACCAAGCTCGCGTAAGTACGATGTTGAAAATTCTAATAAAATTTTAAACGCCTGTTAGGAAACTGTTTTAAACTCGGTTTATATCAAAATAAAAAAATATTTAACTGCTATTTCGAAAATTTTCATTTTGAGATTTACGATCGGTAACGAATTCTTTCTCTTCTCGTAACGAACACTCATACTCATAACATGATGTGTTTGCTGACCAAAGAAAATTTATAAATCATAATTTTTGATATTCAATGCCGGAAAGTATTTCGAAATTTTTTTTTTCTAATTATGCTGATTTTAAGATAAAATAAGAATTATTCAATGAACATTGGACTGAAGATGAATGCTAACAGTTTATCAGTGTATGTTAGAATAATTTCGTTTTTAACTTGTATACCGGTATAAACGTTGTTTAAATAATCGAAGATATTAATTAAATTAAATATGTAATTTTAATACACTTTAATACACGTTTTTGCGACTGTATTTGATATCGAATGACAATTTTATTACGTACGTATTGTTTTCAAGGGTATAAGCTATTTTTCTGAAGCATTACATTTTAATTCTTTGCAGAGAAAAGCTCCAGATATCCATCCAATATTGGTAATTTTCAGGATAAATTATACAGTTTGTCCGATGATTTAAAAAAATCAAATTCTATAAACGAATAGTTTAATCCTTTCTCTCTAAATGTGCAAAATATCATTTCTTAATATTTCATATTAACTTCAGCTTAACCCCCTTAAGTTCCAAAATTCGATTCAGAATTTTATCTCGTAATAACCACCGTACTTCAGCATGTAAAAGTGAAGATTCATGCCAAGCTCCCATAGATGCACAAAATTTTGTTGTTGGGTCGCGATTTTATTTGATGTACCATATTTACAATTTGGTCTAATACGGACTTTAATGTAGTTTATCCTGTTTTTGAGGCAACTAATTCTTAGTGTAAAAACAATATGCAGATATATTAGCATGTTTCTTCTTCGCAAAATTAATAAATCCTTTAATAGAACCAACCATTGCAGCAACATCGGTACAGATGCCTTTCTACACATTGGTTCCATGGTAACTTCTCTGTAGTGTAAATATTGATTCACCATTTTTTTTTCATCAATGAAACGGACAAATCCTGGTACGTTTGAATGACGAATTTTCATAATTTCTTTTTATTTTTTCCGAAGTACAATTTTCAACGGATATTAAAAAATATACACATTCAAGTCCTCCGAGACAATCCCGACCATTTTTGATGTCCACGTGTCTGTGTGAGTCTGTCTGCTTGTGGATGCACCATCTCAAAAACTACTAAATATTTTCAAATTAAACTTTAAACATAGGCTTTATTTGACAATCCGGAAAACTGCAAGGGCCGGTTATTAAATAGCAGCTTAAACCAAGTTTAAACTTCATCACAGTTTAAAAGTTATCTAAGCGCGTAAAACAACAGTTTATAACCTTAAATAATTTAAACCGAGTTTAAGGTAAGCTCGGCTTAAGCTGTCATTGAACAACTGGCCCTAAATCTTTTGGTAGAATGTTGTGCACAGGAAGCCAATAAATGCTACTGCGAGTATAATTAAGTGGGTGTTTACCGTTCTTGTTGAAAAAGTTACACAAGGGCAACATCAATTATTTTGCGTCATTACCAAACATAATTTGAACGGGTAACTTTGAATTAAACAACTTTCGACGTTTTTATTTATTTAACCATATCAGAACAAGCTGGAAACATTAGACGCTCTGCTGTGGTGTGTAGTTTTAAATTTTTAGAAATTATTTCGGTAACTTTATACGTTGCAATTTTTGCAATGTTACATATTGTTACTATTTTTTTTTCACGGTTAATTTAATTATTCAACAATCTTTGAAAATAATTCTTCTCTGTGGACTAAAGATTAGCGTGTTTAGATGTAAAATGCCAGTAAAAACTAACCATTGCAATATTTCAAAGCCTTTTGCCACAATCCACACAAAGGGGAATGTTTAAGTTAATTTCTGTCAATATAAGTGAACGCGAAAGCTAGATATTTATTGTCTATTGAATATTTTCATTTTGTTCTCCCTAATGTATCATTTTTGATATTACTTGTACCTACTTGCACGAGTAGTATCAGTTCAAGAATCATAATTTCGTTTTTGTAATTTTTAAGTCTTTGGAGGGCAATTAGAGCTATTTTAATTACTAAGACTAATTTGTCACAAATTAACTTCTACCTATAATTATATACATCATTTTATGACACCGACTTACAAAAAGAACAATAACCTTTTTAGCAAGAAACAGGACCGTATGTCATTCAACTGTTTATATACAGACTCCGACCATATGTGAAAGCATATTTGATTCAAGTCCCAAGTCCTAATAATAATCCGACCTAGAAATCGATAAAAGCCAACATAAGTACAGAAGTATTGGGTGATTCATTTAGAGGTACTTTTTACAAAAATAAAAAAAACAATAAAAAAATCTATTTTAACGGGTAATCTTTATTATTATATAAAAGAACCATTCTGTACATTTATTTTTTAAAGATTATTTCATTCAAATGTTGGCCGTAACTGCAGCTAACATGGTCCATTCTGAAGTTCCAATTTTCAATAACGCGCTCGAGCATTTCGAGTGGTATTTGGCTAATGACGCGAGTAATGTTGGCTTCCAATTCCTCAATCGTATCTGGCTGATCCATGTAGACTTTGGACTTTATATAGCCCCAAAGGAAAAAGTCTAGAGGTGTGATATCACATGATCTAGAGGGCCAATTCACCGGTCCGAAGCGTGAAACTGTTCACCGAATTGTTCTCGCAATAAAGCCATGGTTACACTAGCTGTGTGGCAAGTAGCACCGTCTTGTTGGAACCAAATGTCGTCCAGATTACGGGCTTCAATTTCAGGCAGCAAATAGTAACGTTCCGGCCGGCATCATTTTTGAAGAAATATGGACCGATGATTCCGCCAGCCCATAAACCACACCAAACTGTTGTTTTGTCTACATCCAGACAAAACAACAGTTTGGTGTGATGTCATCTCTTGAATCTCTTCTGGTTTATCTTCAGCCCAAATACGACAATTTTGCCTATTGACGTAGCCATTAAGCCAGAAATGGGCCTCAGCGCTGAACAAAATTTTGGTCGAAAACAGTGGATTTTTTTCAAGCTTTTCAAGAGCCCAAAGAGACTGAAACGGTGACGATTCGGGAGGTCGGCCGGCTTTAATTCTTGCACGAGTTGAATTTTATATGCTTTTAAACCAAGATCCTTACGTTTGTTCCATACGACAAACCAAGGTGTTGAGAACGGCGCCGTATTGATTCATCGTGTATACTCTCAGCCTACGCCGCTATATTTTCTTTACTAAGTGCTGGATGTGGTCTATTTGATCGCGTATTATCTAATAATGAAAATTGGGTTTAAAATTTTTGGATAGTACAGCGAATTATGCGTTCGGTAGGCCGATTATGTGGACCATGCGTTGCTCCAAACCCACGAAACACTTTCCTCGCAGAGCGCTGATATTCGTAATACAACTGAATAATTTGTAGACGTTGAGCCAGGCAGTCTTTCCATGATGAAATGTCAAACAATACTAAACAAAAATACTACGACAATTTGATTCGCATACGCTTGATCTGGTTTAATATCCCTACTATAAAAAGTACCTCTAAATGAATCACCCATTATAAGTAATGACAATAAAACTAAACACAATGAGTTCATTTTCAAATTTCGGAGGAATGCTTTCTCAAAGTTCACGGAGCATCAGTGTTCCGCGAAACACCGGTTAAGAATGATCGCGCTACGTCCAAGAATATTGCAGAGTAGACTTTTTTCTTTTAGTAATTTCTCTATGATATTAGTAATTCTATGGATTTGATCGATGGTCGAATGTTTTGATCTGGATCCAAACTAGTAGTTTGAAATTAGATTCTTCGTCTCTGTAATTAGGTTTAGTCTTTTTAGCAGTAGTTTTTTTGATGGGTTTGTAGGACGAGACTTCATGGAGTGGTTTTCCGGGTTGGGGGATTATGATGACCTCTGCAACTTTTAACTGCAACAGTTTCCTCAGTAGCTCTTTCAACTTAGGTTGAACGATGGTGCTTTTCGTGTGCTGATTTCAGTCATAATTTCTTGCGGTCTTCTTGTTCTTCATTTCGCTGGGAAGTTTTTCTAAGTGATTCGCAAAGTGATTTGCTCTTTGTTCGCTGGTTCTGGCCGATTTTCCGTCCTTTTGTCTTATTGGAGGTATTTGCTGCATGGTTGGCTCTTGAGCCTTGTTGCCATCCAAAAGAAGTATTCCATGGTACTATCAGCTGCTGGATCTCTGAGGTAAAATATACGTCCTTAATTTGCAGGATCTCTCTTTTCCGTCGTTGGGTAACGTTGTTTAAGTTTGTTTTGTCTATGAGGCTCTGGTTTATTGCCACTTACGCCTGAGTTCCCCCTTTTCAGTTATGAGTTCACTAATCTCTCTTAGATAGTTATTCTGTTATTCTATGGCTGATACCCAAGCTGGTCGCTGAATGATCTTTGGAAAATGCTCGATTTCTTTTTTTAGTTGTCCTCGATTTCTTAAAGGAACCAGGGGGTTGATATGTTCTTCAGCACTTAGTTTGAAGCTCGTCGAATCTGACAGTTTGTTTACTAATATAGAATTCTTATCTTTCCTTATAATTTTATCACTTTATGTTAACTTTATGTTAAGATTATATGGCTTATTAAAACTGAGTGAACAACACGCTGCTGGTGACGTTCAAAGTACATCTGACCGCAATCAAGAAAACCAAAGAGACGTCGTAATCAATAGGCAAATTTCGACGCCGCGTGGAAGACAAAGAAAGTTTCATCCAAAGTCGTGGAAGAGATCTATTCAGCAACGTTCACGTTCAGAATAAAAAAATAGTCAGGCGCGAAATTCCAAACTGCCATTGCAGCTGCAAAACAAAATTAGGATTACAGGAAAAAACTTTGATGTTTAAGAATTTTAAGCTCTCTTCACACGATGAGTAAACGCTCTAACTTAAGGGTTGCATAAAACCCTGCGAAGTGAAAGGCCGACCAGCATCCAAAAAAAAAGGCGAACCCAAGGAGTCGAAGATATTTCACTTATGAAGTGATAAGTAAAAGCAAAACAATATCTTTATTTCAGGCTGCGTTTCTAGCTATCCACGGGATACAATGGAGCAGACTAATGAAAAAAGTACAAAAACCTGAAGAATCTTATAGAGATATGAGAGGACGTCACACAAAGAGACCCAAAAGAGTTTCAGTCGAATCCCTAAATCTAGCGGTCAATTTTATCGACAATTGCCCTCATTTACTTATTAACCAATGAAATCGAATAATGTTGATGACATGATCCAATAAAATTCTAATTACGATGCGTAAAGACCACGCTCCATGTTATGCATGGCAATTCACCCTGGGTGGTATCTAATCAGATAATCTCTCATGTTGGTATTGCCTAGCAACGCGTCGCTACATGTTCTATAACGTATAAAACGTCAGTTATTGCCGGACCATTAAGCAGTTTGCTCCTGAATTCGATCTGTTTGTATTTTCGGGTGAAGTGTTAGTGCTTTCATCATTATTCATGGGCATTTCTCAAAATCTTGGTAAGCTCATTTTTACTACAATTATTGTGGCGCCGATTAATACACGTCTGACACTTGGTGTCACTAAATTTAATTCTACAAATTATGAATTGTAAACTTTCTGTTCGGCCAATTGTCTTCTCGAATCTAACTCGTGCCTGATTTTTCCTAGGCAATTATTAGCGCCTGGATCACTCTTGCTTGTTGCTTCTAGAAAATCGGCACTCCTGCTTCGCAGTCGTGCCGATTTTCGTCGCAACAAGCAATCGTGATCCTGCCGCTAATAATTGCCGGCAAAATCATAGGCACTCGTTATATTACTGTTGAAAATCTGCCTGCTAGAGAATCACATTACACAAGATCCGATAGTAAGCTTCGAAAATACCTCGATTCGAATCTCTCAGTATTAGCTTTTCATTGCACTTTCACAAGGAAATATCTGAAATTCCATCTTTCATATGAAATGTTTAGACGTGTTTTTACAGAAGAATTTAATATAAAGTTCGGCTATCCAAGAAAAGATATTTGCATCAAATGCACCGAATTTATAGTGGCTATTCGAAAAGCTGAAAATGAGAAAAATGATGAGGAAGTTATAAGTTTGAGTACACAAAATGAGCTACATCTTAGACGTGCCGAACACTTCAAAAAATCCATTTCAGACGCACAGAAGACACTGTCTCTGGGGAACTCTGAAGAGCTTACGATATGCTTCGATTACGAAAAAAACTTAACTGTTCCCGTTACTAACATCCAGGATGAATATTACCTTCGTCAGTTATGGGATCACGTTTTTGGAATTCACTGTCTTAAGACTTACAAAGCTGTAATGTATACTTACGCAGAGAATATCGCAAAAAGGGACCAAACGAGGTAATCAACTGCCTTGATGACAAAAAAATATGATCAAAAGAAATAAAACTACAGGGCAAACCACTTTGAAGATATACTGTGATAACTGTTTTAGTCAAAACAAAAACAAATTTCTATTCGTCTATCTGGATCAGTTATGTGTTAAGAAGGTTTTTCAGCACATCGAAGTTTTGTATCCGATACCTGGCCATAGTATGATGCCAGTGGATAGGGACTTTGCAATAATAGAAAAAAAAAGATTGACGTATGAGACAGTAGACAACCCGGAGGCTTACGTTGAAATGATTAAATCATGCAACAAGAAGAACCCTTTTGAATGTGTGGAGCACTCTTAGCGCTCTAATGGCAAACTTTAAGATGGCGATTCCTTAATCCAAATAAAAGACTTCAAGGCTTTGATAAATGCCTATAGCAAAAAAAACATCATAAGAGTTTCTAAAGCTAGATACGTCGAATTTAACACTGGATCTGGTGCTCAAATGCGAGAAGGCAGCATGACTGGGAATCTGGAACCAATGCCTTTGTGCAAAGTAGGAGTGAACAGAAAACTACCTGGGGAGCATTGGCATATGATGGTGAATTTTTGGAAATAAAGCAACTTAAATATCAGAATGTCTTGCATCTTATTAATCATGTTAAGTCATTGGATACTGAATTTTTTCGACGCACCCTCATAGATGTCCCCAACCTTCAGTGCCCGAAGATGAGGTGTTTGACTCCGATGCTGATGAATTTGAATAATAGTTCTATGAAAATAGAAATTTAAGTTAAGCAGTTTTTATATTTTGTTCGCCTTAGTTCTGTGAATTATTACTAAATTGCACTGAATTTTGAAAATCAATGTGTTTTTACTTTCTCCGTTACGAAGTACGAGAAAGTATTGTGATCGTGATTTTTTTTTCAAAAATTTTTGTAACGGAAATATCCGTTTTGGGGTTCCTAGATGCCATTTCAACAATTTCTGGGAAAAATTTTTTTGTGTCTGTGTGTGTGTGTGTGTGTGTGTGTGTGTGTGTGTGTGTGTGTGTGTGTCTGGCTGTGTGTGTGTGTGTGTGTGTCTGTGTGTGTGTGTGTGAGTCTGTCTGTGTGTGTGTGTATGTGTGTGTGTCTGTCTGTGTGCGCTGTATCTCAAAAACTAATAAAGCTATTGATATGAAACTTTGTACATCCGTCTTATTTGATAATCTGAAGAACTGAAACATCGGAAGTGGGCGTTTACCTTAACTGTTTTTTGTTTTTTGCCAATATTTTCTTAAATATGAAAAATATCACAAAAACATTTAAACAAACTTTGAAGACAACAAAGAAACGTACATCTTTTGCTTGAAAACATTTTTCATAAAATCATTTTTATTCGAGAAAAAAAATTATTATTATTTTTTTAATTTTTGGTTTATAATTATAAAACGATAATAGTTACAGCAAATGTATGTTAATAATAATTGTAGAGAATGCTAAAATGAACAAGTTATAAAGAATACGTTTTTTTTTCGAAATCCCTTTAGTTTTTGAATAAACCGAGTTTTTGAATTTGAAGTATAATTTTTCCATCTTTCATAATTTTGACGTTTTAAACGTCAGTTTCATCCGAGTTTACACAATGCTCGATGTACATTTAAAATATGATTTCAATTAAAAATAAACCATGAGAACGTAAATATAAATGGCTGTGATACCATCAAGTCGGAGAAAGTAACATGATGGCCACATCACCATTTTTTTCTTTAAACATGTTTCCACTTAATACCGATCATAAAGAGACACCTATGAATAAATAAAGAAGTTGAATAAGGATTTTAAAGAAAAATCCAACACAAGTTGCTAAGTCAAAATTTTGAAAAAATATATGGAGCTTACCAGGAGCCATATTGGAAATTTAAGGTACCTAAAACTGTCCTTTTGTCGTAGATAATCACTACAAAAAATATTAGGTCAATACGATAATTCATCATATTTAAATTTGCTTTTGAAAACTTTAAGATGGATTATCTCAAAACACGAAAAAAGTACTTAGCAACTTCTTGCATTGGATCCTTCATATAGGAATCTTAAGGTAGGGTAATAAAGAAATCTATGATGCCTGGTACCTCCTCTGTATACAACCATTTGCATTGATTGCACCCCAAAAAATATTTTTTCCATTGACCTTTCCGCCTTTGATGTATCTGTTTCCTTGGTTTTTTTTTAGAAGTAAGTTATTGGTTATTTAAAAAAGTAAAAGAATTTTTTTTTCAAAAACAGCACATTTTTCGTAGTTTGGCGATTATACTAATTACTATAATTGCAGTTTTGAACAATATTATGTAATTAAATTATGTTTTAGACCGAAATCCTGGAAATTAGCGCGACAGTCCACGTTTCAAGTTAATTTAATTCACTTAAAAAATTTCAAAATTGCTCTTAAGCAAGAGGGTCATTTCGCAAGTCGTAAAATTACACTAAGCACTTTTACAAGGGAGAAGCCCCTTTAGCCCCCGGTCAACACACATAAAAAAGTCTCAATGTCCATTAACATGCATTAGCACATCGCCACAATAAATCTTAATTGCGAATGCGATTATAATGCTTCGCCGGTCATCCTGTATCACGAAAATTGCCCTGTATTTATGTCCAGCGTCACTTAGAGGGTTGAAGCCGGTGGGGTGGGTTAGATTAATCTGCGGTCGACAATATGGCCAATTTAACATTAAACGCGTTGAGGCGTGCGTTCAGATTTTACCAAAGAATATGCGGGTGTATTCCCGTAAATTGCCATTATGCTGGTAACACATTTCCATATTGCGAAATGCATGAATTTGTGCATGGTAATGCAAATTTGAATACAAACATGTAAATGCAAATGGGTCAGCCGTGGAAAATTGGTTTATCGCATGTGGGTCGTTTTTTATGCATTGTACTATCCCGCCCTTTTGATTTACTAGTATTGCACACACGTTTGCGTACTTTCCTTTATTTATTTTTATTGCTGATGTTTGATTTAGTTTTTTTTAAATGTTAGTCCACCCTTCAATTTCTTTTCGATTGAAAACTATTATATGAATCAAAATGGGCATTTGTATAGCGGGAACTATACAGTGTGCGCCTAAAGTATGGAATGTATTCAGAAAAACCGAAATAAAATATTTGGAAAAAATCGTCGAACAGGTCGATTTTCTTTTATAAAAATACACATTTTTGAAAGTCGATTTGATATTTGTTTTTGAGTAATGATGTCATCAATATTGTCCCCTATTTTTGTTTTTGATTTTGATTGTGAGAGTTATTTTCATTGTCGAACTGGCAGTATAAAAATGTTGCCATCTTACATAAGACATTTTTCGAGTAAATGACAATAGAAGCTGAGAATTTGATATTTAGAGTTTTTGCAAAATGACCTTGTTCCAGCACTTTTTTGCCAAACAAAAATGATCTTGACCTTCCATCGATTTCAATATGGTTTCAGCAAGACGGCGCACCCCCGCACTATGCGCAATTGCTTTACGAATAAATGTATTGCTAGGCGAGGACCGATTGAATAGCCCGTGAGAGAGATAAATGCGCAGAATTAGCCAAAAAAATATTCAAAATGTTCAAGAAGAATTTCTACATGTTCGAAAAAAAAGTGAAGTTGCATTCTAATTACAAATGTTAAATGTTTATTGTGATAGATATGCTTCACAATAAGATAAATATAACATATTCGAAAATGCAATATGTGTACACCACCGTGGCACGATACTCATTGCTAATGAACGTAAACGATTAAAATAAATCTTCTTTGATCGCATTCCACGTTCCCTCAAACATTTTAATGACTCTTGTGTAAAGCAATTACCTATAATTTGTAGTGCCGTTAATAAATAGAAAGCCACTTTGTAATTACGTAATTTGATAAAGGGTACGTAAATTTTACATGGGGATTATGATACTTAACCATTTTATAATTGTAGCTCAAACACAATACACATAAAGGCAACCCGAATAATAAAACTCATTGCCGACAATCCAAGAGTTATAAGAATTATATTTCTAAGCAAACGCAAAATCTAAAAAAATGAAATCATTTCTTTACAACCCTGAATCGGTTCTATCAATTGGATTATAGGATAGTGCCTACTCACCACAATTGCATTCATTTTAACTTTAATTTGGACAGATGTTTGGATAATTTATTAAAACAGTTGAATTGACGTTAACACGAATATGAAGTTTGTAGCTTAAGTGAAAATATAACCGGAGGGTGGTGGCTGCGCCCTATCCCACAGTCCCAGCAAGACAAATCAAGGGTTCTAACTAAATTTCTAGAAGACAAACTCAAAATTTACAATTCTTCGTTTAGTTTTGTGTATTTGGCTCTCTGCTGTGCGCGCTGTATCATAAAGACATACAGGAATTAACATGAAACTTTGAACATAAGCCTTATTTGACAATCCGATTAACTAAGGTAAAATTTCGTTCACCGAAACTGTTTACCTTAATCGTGTTTTTTTGTTTTTACCCGATATTTTTTTAAATATGAAATATATTACAAAAACATTAAACAAATATTGAAGACAACAAATAAATGAACCTTTTTTTGTTTAAAAATATTTTTAATACTCGTACAATCATTATTGATCGGAAATAAAATTTATTGAACTTATTTTTTCGATAATTTTTTAAATATGTAAAATATTACAAAAACATTTAAACAAATCTTGAAGACAACAAGGAAATGAACATATTTTGTTTAAAATACTTTTAATTAATACAATAATTACTTTTCCCCACAATCTAAACAATTCAAGGCAATTTAAGAGTTCTAATAATTAAACTTCTACTAGGCATCGCAGAATTTACTATTTTTTTCATTTCGTTCATATATTTCTTTACATAAATGAAACCCTCGTTTTGGTTGCAATAATTGTATTGTAGGATAGTGAACACGTACCACCCTTCGATTTTATTTTAACTTTAACTATGAACCTCGAACGTAGTGTAATTAATTCTTCAATAAGTGATTAAAACAGTTGAATTAAAATTAACACCAAAATAATTTTATAAGATGTGTGTGCCCTATCTCACAATCCAAACAGTAGAAGACTATTCAAGAGTTATAAAAATTACATTTCTACATGACTGCAAAATCTACATATTTCTTCATTTCGTTCATTAATTTCTTTAAATTAATGAAACCCTTGCTTCGGTTCTATTAATTGTAGGATAGTGCCCACCCTTCGCTTTTGTTTTAGCTTTAACTACGACCTCACTTGTAAGCTGATTAATTCTGCAATAATAAATTGAATTAAAATGAACTCCAAAATAAAGACTAAAGCATTCTTCTTTTCGTTCGTTTATTTCTTTGCGTAAATGAAACACTCATTTTGATTATACTGTTAGGATTGTAGTATAGCGTCCGGCCACCACCCTTTGCTTCTATTTTCGCTTCAACATGAACTCATGGTATAATCAATTCTTTGAAAATTTATTAAAATAGTCAAATTGACATTAACACCAATATGGTGTTTATAGCTTGGGTAAACATGTAGCCGGAGGGTGATGGATGGCCCTATCCACCAATATAGCAGTTCTAACAATTCAATTTCTACAAGACAAATGCAAATTGCTTAGTTTCAACTACGAATTTCGCTGGTGGTATAATTCATTCTTTGATAATTTCTTAAAACAGTTTCATTGAAATTAACACAAACAAATGGCAGAAATGTAGAGGGTAGCGGGTGGGCGCTATTCCACAATCCATATAGTTAAAGGCAAACCAAGAGTTATAACAAATAAAACTTTATAAGACAAACGCAAAATCTAGAATCTTTATTTCGTTCATTTACTTTCTTAACCCATGGAAGATTCAATTAAGAATATACACTTTCGATTCCAAAGAAATCTTTTATTTGACATCCAGGCTATTTCGGGGCGCCGCCGCCTTCGGCTGCGTTTTCATTGTTATTATATTTAATTTGATGATAAAAAAATTGCTTGAAACATTCCATAATGTATGTTACATACCGAGTGACCCAGGGATCTGTAAAAGCCCCATAACTTATTTGCTATTTGAGATATCGACTATTTATCATAAACTGGTACCCACACCTTTTCTACATATTTTAAAAATTTGTATGTTTTTGTACAGGGTGTCCCAATATAAGTAACAGAACAAAGTTATGTTTTTTTTAATGGAACACTCTATATTCTATATTTTATTTTTAGTCCTCTTGAGAAGCTGATAAAAATAGTATAAGATCCTATGGGTCTATTATGGACATTTGGTTAGTTATGGGCAATTTTGTGGCAAAAACATGTACACATTGAAAATATTTCAAAAGCGTTCCTAGCAAAGATGGCGTCAATTTTTATACACTAGAGAATTTTCCACATTATAAAGAATAATACACATCTGCTTTGGTTATATTTTGTTCATACAGCTATACAGGGTGTCAACATACACAAAACAATAAATCATTATTTTTTTCCCAAATAGAACCCTATATATGTTCACACCATTTTTGATAAGCTTTCCAATTATATACAGTTTGTATATAGATTATATTAAGGACTCTTAAGATTTATCCATAAAAACGTTTTTCTTTTGTCACCTTCTGCTGATTTTTTGGATTTTCAGCCAAAACTATGCATTATCTGGATAAAATATAAGAAACCAAAGTTGTAGAGCGGAAAATTTCCGACTGACATAGGTCTTTCGACTTTTCCAATAATGCGTGCATATTTTCAAGTTTTTAGTTGAATAACTCTAAAACCAACTTCGGAATGTTTTGATTTTTTGTCTGAATAATAGAGTCTTGATAATTATAAATAATTTTGTGTGACACTTCGTTGTAACTTGCTTCAATTTTAACCGAAATTTTAGCTTTTCCAAACATTTGTTTAAAAAAATTGACATTTTCGAATTTTCAGTTGAATAACTCTAAAACCATCTGCAGAATGCTTGAATATTTTGCATAAATATTGAAGCCCTGATATTGATAAGTGATTTTGAGTGACAGTTCATTGTAATTTGCTTTGATTTCAAGTAAAATTTAAATTTTTTCAAGATTTATTACAAAAAATTAACATTTTCTGGTTTCTAGTTGAATAACTCAAAATCAATCTGCAGAATATTTTGATCTTCTACATAAATATTAAAGCCCTAATATTGATTAGTGATTTTGAGTAAAAGTTCATTGTGATTTGCTTTGATTTTAACCGAAATTTCACTTTTTCCTAATATTTGTTACAAAAATTGACATTTTCGCGTTTTTTAGTGAAATAACTCAAAAACCATCAATGTTTTGATATTTTGCGTGAATATTAAAGTTCTGATATTAGTAGGTAATGTTGAGTGATAGTTCGTTGTGATTTGTTTTTATTTTAGCCTAAATTTCACTTTTTCCCAATATTTGTTCCAAAAAAATAATATTTTCCAGTTTTTAGTTCAAAAATTCAAAAGCGATCTTCAGAATGTTTTGATATTTTGCTTGGATATTAAAGTCCTGATATTGATAAGTAATGTTAAGTGGTATTTCGGTGTGATTAGTTTTTGATTTTACTCCCAATATTTGTCAAAAAAAAAATTGATATTTTCGAGATTTCAGTTGAATAACTCAAAAAGCATCTGCAAAATGTTGTAATCTCTCTAATTTTGAAGCTCTGATATTAATAAGTGATTTTGAGTGACAGTTCATTGTGATTTGTTTTGATTTTAAACGAAATTTCACTTTTTCCCAATATTTGTTACAAAAAACTGATATTTTCGAGTTTTTAGTTGAATAATTCAAAAAGCATCTGCAGAATGTTTTCATATTTTGTTTGTATATTAAAGTCCTGATAATGATAGGTTTTAAGTAACAGTCCGTTGTGGTTTGCATTGATTTTAACCGAAATTTCAACTTTTTCAAATATTTGATTAAAAAAATTGACATTCTCAAGTTTTGAGTTGAACAACTCAAAAACCATTTCCAGAATATATTGATTTTTTGCTTGTCCTGATAATTATAAGTAATTTTAAATGACAGTCTGTTGTGATTTACTTCGATTTTAGCCGAATTTCATGTGGTCTCGTATTTTTCGAGGAAAATACGATAAATGTTTTTAACTTTTATGTTAGACAGGAGCGGCTCGTTATACAAGGTGCTGTAAAAATGGCGGATTAACTCAATGGTACGTTGTCGAGAATTACTTCGAGAATATGGAAAAAATAAAAAATAAAAATCGCTATTGTATTTTTTAGATGTGAAGACTTTAGTGTAAATTATTTCATTGCTTAAAATCTGCATAACATTAATTATTTTCACTCCAGCTCATCAAAAATATTTTGCAGACATACATACTTTCATGCTTGTCAATATTATGTACAATTGGTATTTTCAAATGCATTAATTTTAATGTTAAATAATTGATTTTTATATTCAAATAAATCTACTGATGCCAAGAAGCAATCGTGGAATCGCTTGGATGGCACTAAAGAAAATATTTGGCAACTATGGTAACCACGAAAATGATTTAAAGGTCGAGTTATTACTTACTTTAATCGAAATTAAAACAACCGAAAAATAACTGGAAACAAAATCTTGTCGGTAATAATGAGGAAAATGATATTTTAATTTTTTTTAAATCCCGAAAAGAAAACTAAAATTATGGCCAAGGAAAAAATTGAAGGTGAGCCAATTCAGAATTGCAGACACCATTATAACAGAATTGACTACCGACAAATTGGTTTTAAAAGTTGTGCGATATAATGCAAAACTACTATTCGTCGCTAAAAAGACAACAAGAAGAATTAATTAACTTCCTAAAATTTGTCAAAATTTTTAAAATATAAGAGCATAATTTAAAAAAACGCCCTTCTAGAATAAAGTGATTCTGCAATTGTAAATGCCTATAAATATATATTGAATCCTTTGATAAACTAAGCGTAGGATGAAAGATTATTTTCACGACATGTGAAGCAGAAGTGTTACATAACATCGACACAGATACATCATTGAAATTCTCATGCAACAAAGCAAGCTTATTAATAATTTGCCAGACTAAAATTTTTGATGTAATGTATTAACTAATAAATTATTATTATGAAAAAATTATATGGCATTATTGCAACTTTATATGAATGTAAAATGGGCCGACAATAGCGCTATTTGTATATTAAGAGTGCAAAGTACGTGTTTGCCGATTGTGATTGACAGTCTATTAAAATCGGCAAACAAGATCTGCGCTCGAAATTACACACAATATTTGTTCTACGACGGTTTTGCAGAAAAACCCAAACACAATAAAAATGTAAAACTAATATACATATCAATCATGTGCCATTATCTTCGCTTTGTCATGTGTGGCGAACCATAGACGTTCTGATATTGATAAAATTATCATTTTAAGAAATAATTATGAGTGAAAACTTTGAAAATCACTTTTCAGAGCATATTTTTATGTTTTGCAGACGATTAGAAGGACTGCTATTGCTTTTCGAATAGTGATTATTTTGACAACCAGTGAAAAGAATAGTTCAGGGTTGTTGCTTTCTCCGTTCCGAAGTACGAGAAAGTATTGTGATCGTGATAATTTTTTCAAAAATATTTTTCCTACGACCGCTCCCGAAAACAGATATATCATCGCAATACCTTTGCATTGAAAGTTATCAATTGTATATTTGTCACTTTTGACAAGTAATGTCATGATTGAAAATTGAATTTTCAAAACAAGTTTTGAAAGTGAAATCCTCAAACTTCAAAAAATGTGTCGAAATCATTAAAATAAAATGGGTAGTGGCGAAGAACAATTAATTATTAATTAATCGATTTTAAAATAGCAATAAGCAAATTTAGATTAAAAGTTAAGAATGTTTTGACGCTAATAATCCGCACTTATTTAATTGAGATAGACGCGGGTAAATTCGAGAAAAATTATGATTGAAACATACTTAAGAAAATGTTTGCTCGTAGGAAAAGCAGAGTGTTCAACACGTTTTGAAAGCTACATTGCATGCGAGTACCAATTTGCATTTATGAGGCTGTAGGGCGAGTAATTGCAAGGTAAATGCAACGAAGCTTTCAAAAATTGTCAAACAATCCACTATTGACAAATATCCGTTTCGAAAATATTTTTCAAATCAATGTTAATAATTATGTAACGATAACAGTTATATCAAAGTTAATTTAATTATAATAATTAATTATAAAATTAATAATAATGATAGAGAATACCAAAATGAACAACTTTTTTTTCGAAATCTCTTTAGTTTTTTGAGTAAACTGACTATTAGAATGTGAATAATTTTTCCATCTTTCATAACTTTGACGTTTAAAACGTCAGTATCATTCTATCCTGCTAACCGATTGATGTACATTTAAAATATGATTTAAATTGAAAATAAACCATGAAAGTATAAATATAAATAATTATTATACCATCAAATCGGAGAAATTAACATGATGGTCACATCACCATTTTTGTGTATTCGATTTTCCATAGCAAAACAAAAAGTACGCTAAAAAAATCTCAAATATTGTGTTAATAGTCAAAATTGGAAACATATTTGCCCTCGATTGATGTTTTATTTATTTATTTTAAAATCGTCCATTATTTATTTAATTATATATAAAATAAAAACTGATTATTTTAAAGACCCCTCTGTGATTTTTCTGAAAAAATCTACTTTTTGACTTGTTTGCAGCTTGGATAAAAACTTAGCTGAGGGGTAATAGGTGGGCAATTACAGTTAAATACGAAACAAGAGTCCAAAGAATTATATCGGGTGTGTATAAATTGGCGGATAGTCTACACGTGGCGATATACTTTCTAAAATTCTGAATAGAAAATGTCGATGTAAAAATGTTCTATCATGCCTCATATGCCATCACGAGCCATTTAAAAGAAATGTACATTTGGCAACACAGCATTAACGAGCTGTCCTGTTTTTTCAATAATCTCATGATTAAAAATGTGGGTTGGATCAGAATAGAAGGGTAATAATGATGGAGCGAGGATAATTTACAGATGTATATACAGGGTGCCCGTTTTTCGAGCAGCACCATGGGGATTTCAGTTATCTTAAGAGATACGAAGTTGGTTATATTAGGGCAAAGTTGTGTATTATAACGTTAATTAATAATCTGTTGAGAAATTGGAGTTACCTTTTTTGTTTTCAAAAAATCGCGAAAAAATAAAAAATTTCAATTTTCATTCTTACTTTTTTATTCAAAAACTATTACTATTGCGCATTTTACACTAAGACATTATTAGAGCACTTTTTAATGAAGGATCTAAATATGTTATTAGATTTATTGTAGCTTTTAAGATGGCGGAGAAACAATAGACAACTTTTGTTTTTCTATGGCCGCCATATTGGATTTCTATATTTTCTAATACAAGATTTTTTTCTGTTTACGTTATAATACACAACTTTGTCCTAATTTAACCAATCTCGTATCTCTTAAGATAACTGAAATCCTCAAACAAAAACGGGCACCCTGTATAAGGTAAAACAGATTTTGAGTAAACAGTGTCGAGAGAAGTCTATTTTGACACGCAGGAACTAATACAAACTGATAATAATGAGGAAACCAGAATTGACAAAAAATTGGAACAAGTAGGTTTGAATTCGTTGTGTCAAAAGTGACATAAGCGGGTGTCGACATTGCCGGCTTTACTTTTTATGGAAATAAGCTAATTAAGTGTTAAAAATACACGTTTGAGATAGAAAGATAGCACACACTGACAAATAATTTTCAAACTAGTTATACTACCGAAATTTCAGGGTTTTCTATAAATTAATATCGAGTAATAACGCATATTTAATGACTGGATGTTCAAACTTTGGGACCTCGTGAAGGCATGGTACAACATTTTAGAATTAAGATATACTGCTCAGAATATTAGGAAGAATATCGTCACGTGTAGATTATCCGGCAATTTATACACACCCGATATTTCTACAAGGCAAACGCAAAATCTCAAATCCTTACATATCTTACATATCATTAATGTGCATGTCACTTGTATAACTGTGAATAAAAGTGTGAATCAAATAATTTTCAGGCATTAATATGATAAAAGGCACTTTGTTGTTTTACAAATTATCTAAGAATTTATTTAGTTACTACAATCATTAAATATTAATAAATCTAAATCAATGACATTCTCTAAAAAGTCAGTAATCGAACATCGTACATACACAATCAATAATATTAACTTGGAAAATGTATTGTTGTTTCGCGATTTAGGAGTGGTCTTTGATAGTAAATGTACTTTTCATTGTCACATAGACAGTATCGTTAGTAACGGATTGAAAGCTTTGGGATTCATTAAAAGACACACTCGGGAATTTCAGTCTGAAGAAGCATTAAAAACTCTCTATATTTCATTATGCCGTTCAAACTTAGAATACGCATCAATAATATGGTCCCCAGCTTATAAAAATTAGCTTATTAAATTAATTATATGAAATTAGAAAAAGTGTAAAATAAATTTCTTCGTTTTATGGCGTACAAAATGAATTTAAGTAGCCTAAATCTAAGTACTAGTGACCTCCGAGGAAGATTCAATCTGCCCACATTAACATCAAGAAGAATTAAATCCGACATATACTTTTTATATAAAATATTGAATTACCAATATAAATGCTCGGCAATATTGTCAATGATCAGCTTTCGTGTACCCTCCAGAGCCACCCGTCTTCACGCTATGTTTCATATCGCCAGGCACAGCTCTAACTTCAGCGAACATTCTCCCATTTCACGAATGTTACATTATGGCAATATTGATGATTTACACGTCGATTTTTTTTCACCGCACTTTGGGTTTTTTAAACGCCAACTAAATAATATTAACCTTGAATTGTTTTAAATCTGGATTTTATTTTATTTTAATTTGTTAATAACGTCTCGTCTTATATCTAAAATTTTTAAATTTTAATATTCATACTGTTTTTAATTTGTGTGTATATCTTGTACTAGTTTTAGCACGTTTATCCTAATTTAAGCAACTAAATTATATTGTCGTCTAGAATATATTTATTATTCGAAGTTTTTATAACATCAAGACACTTATAGTGTTTCATTTCGTATATTTTATTGTATTTACGATTGTTAAATGTTCCGCTAGTCTTTTTAAATTGTATATGTATTTCATTTAGGTTAATACCTTTTTATATTGTATCTATATAATGCTATATTGTAATTATTGTAATTAAAATGGCTTGGCCGTAAACGAATAAATAAATAAATAAATAAATCCCGACATGTTTCGGTCTCACAACGATTTCCAAAAAGTATTAGTATAATATTAATATTCAAGATGCAACGAGAAATCATTTTCAAAGATTGAATTTTATTAAAATGCTGGTTTTAGTTTGTTCACCACCTAAGACAAAATTTGCCAGTAAATATCTGGTATACTTTTTCTTGATTTGCTACAAAATAAGAAAATTAAATTATTGGTTTTTGCGATAAATAAATTACATCAAGTTAGCCTGAGAGCACTTATAGTGATTTAGAGGGTACATACATTTTGCATAGGGCAAATCTGTCGATGGTATTTAGTGTTATATTATGGGCTGTAAAGTGCACGATTATCCTGAAAAGATCGTAAAACTCGAGTTTTATGGGTAATCCGCGGCGTGCCTCAATTCGAAGTGCGACGACTTTGGGGCACCTTTGCGCAAGCGTTCGATATCCACGCGGTTTTTATGCTAGTGGAGGGGCACCCGATCCCTACCCAGCACAATTTATTCCGTGCACTTCGCTATTGTGCTTGTTGGTGCGCACTTGCTTCGAGTTGTCCGTAGACCTGTCAAATAATCATGTGAACGATCGATCTGTTTTTTTTTGAAAATCGCGGCGCGAACCATCATTATCAGAGTTGAGGGTTAATTAAGGAAACGGACTCAACATGTTACACGCGACGAACTGGATTTTGTGTTTATATGGAACTAATTAGTGAATGCATTAATGTTTTTGATCTATGATCGCGAGATGGTGGACTTGAAGAACGAGCCGGCGGCGACGCCGAAAAAGAGTAAACATAATGTACTGTCGATGAGCACCGTCAAGAATTGGTTTATGTCGGAGAAGAAGGTTCAGGATGCGCCTTTCCGGCAGCGAATGCCTGAGTCGTTCCTGCGGTCGCTGCGGCGGAGGTCTTTGCGAGTCAAGCGCACCAAGTCACTAGTTTTACCAGAAAAACGCAAATCCGGTGAGTTCAACTAAAGATTTCCAATTTCCGGGACTGCCGCGGAGGTTATTAAACGCAACAATCAATAGTGTAGATATTTACGTAACAGTAATCTATATTAATAGAAATACCTTCATGAAGTGGCAACTTTAATTTCAAATAAAAAAAGACGTATATAAGTGTAAATGCGCAAAATTATTGACAAAGCAAAAACAGTTTAAAGTGTAAATACATAAAATATAATAATTTAGATTGACGTAACTAAATTAATAACAAATATTTAAACTCTTTCTGTTTGGTAGTTCAGATTCTATTTCCTTTCATATTAATATTTTTTTGTATTAAAACTAATATTGTTAGTAAGCATATACAGGGTGTCCGAAAAGTATGGAATATTCCGTATAGCTTAGTAAATATCCACTTTAGAGAAAAAAGTTTTAAATAGAAGTTATTTATCTACCACCGTGGATATATCAATTTTATTTTTTGCTATAAACAAAAGAGAAACGAATAACACTTACATTTGTTTAAATGATAAGGCACATCTTTATTATACTCATTTGTTAGAGTTTTTTTTTTCTCTTTTCAACGTCATAAAACTTGATTACCTTTACATAAGAAAAATTTCAAGGAAAATAATAAAATGTCTTGGATATTTATTTTCATTTCATTAATCAAATCGTACATGTAGTATTTAAAAACCGAATTTACCACTGTCAAATCATGAATTGTTTACACTTTAAATATTTGCTGTGAGTTTAGTTTAATTACATTATTCCTTTGTTAAACAATTTGATATTACAAAAAATAAATATCCTGGATATTTTCTTGTTTTTATTGATTTTATTTTAGATAAAGGTACTCAGGTTTTATGTCGTTAAAAAGATAAAAAAAAACTCTATCAAATGAGTTTAATAAAGATGCGCCTTGTCATTAAAATAAATGTAAGTGTTATTCGTTGCGCTTTTGTTTATAGCAAAAAATAAAATGGTGGATAACTAAGTGTTAAATAATTTCTATGTAAAACTTTTTTCTCTGAAGTGGATATTTACTGAGCTATACGGGATATTCCATACTTTTCGGACACCCTGTATATTTTTTTTATTTCTCATAATGATAATAAATTTGATTTAGTATATTATGGTAGTAACTTCAAATTATCTGTGGAAATATTATTATTGGATCAGCATAACTCTTGGTCGCTGTCGAGAAGGCGGATGAAGAGATTTAAAGCTTGGGAAAATAATTGTTATCTCCAAATCATAACAAATATGATTTAACCAATAACGGGATGACCCACGTGTAGTAAGTAATAAGTCGATCACATTATTTGTGGATAGATTGTTATTGGATTTGTACAAATCTTGACCACAGACGAAAAGGAAAAGTTTCAAGTAGGAGGATATACAGTACGTTTTTTTTATCGTGGGCCATAGGATTTTACATGTTAAAAATTATACCTTGTTTTAATGCACATTTCAACAAATAATGTTAAAGCAAATTTTAGTTCGTAATAAATCAATTACTTTTCCACATGATGCGCTTAATTAGATTACCTTAAACATGTTTTATTCCATTAAAAAATGAAATTAATTCACTAATCAATCTGACATTTCAGAAATTCAAGGTACTTTGATTATGTTTGTTCAGTTATTTATTTTAAATAATTTCATTTTTTAATGGAATAAAACATGTTTAAATTATTCTGACTAGCGCATCATATAGAAAAAGAATTGATTTATATTACTAACTAAAATTTCCTTCAAAATTTTATGATAAAATATACATTAATACAAGGTATAATTTTTAGCATATAAAATCCTATGGCCCACGATAAAAAAATACCCTGTATATATATATATATATATATATATATATATATATATTATAAATGAAGGATGTAGATGGAATTGCGGGTTAATGAGAGTGAATGATTAGGGAAATTGACGTCGGTTACAAGGCCATTCTGTCACCGCCATTGTTTATAATTTCAAATTTCTAATTTAATGAAATGGACTACCACTTAACACACATGGATCCGAACGGTAAGTTTTCGTTAAAACTACCTCCAAGGGTGGGGCTCGAACCCATAGCGCCTCGCACCAAAAGCATGTACCAACCGGGTGCGCCACAGAGCGCCCCAAATATAAGGATTTTTTTAATTTCTCAAAATCATGACAAATTTAATTTATTTAATCAAGAGATAACAAGTTGATTAAATTGTTTGCGACCACGCAAAAGGTCGATTCTCGCAAAAGTCAATTTGTCATGGTATTCCCTGTAAAAAAATGGTGAAATAGTATTTGTCTGCTACGGAACATTTTTTTACAGCAATAGTTTTCAAACCTCTCAACCCTGCGCGGGCACTTGCTGAATCCAGGTTTTTTGCAAGGCTCACCATGTCAATTTCTAACAAGTACACTTTACGAAACAACGATTTTTTTAATTTTATTAATGGATTATCTAACAATAAATTAAAAAAAAGCGTATGTTTTAAAAATATTTCGCTATGTCAATGCGAAGAAGCACACTTAGAATCAGTACCTCACAGCATTGTACATATGTACTTCGGCCAAAAGTCTGTCATAGTATTAAAAATTCAATTGCCTAAATGCATTTATACGCGAAAAGCTTTTTCTACAACCGACAGAAAGGGTGCATAGATGCATCTTTATCAGAATACGTTTTCCATTTTTAACACGTAAAAAATCACCATATCGCCAAGTAACCATTTTTTCACAAGTGAATCAAACTTTCACTGAAAATAATTTTCAATATTTAGGTATAGTCGGGCCGCTGAGAGCTGCCTGTGACTCGTCGCTTAAAACCGCATTAATCAAGATTTAAGTAAACGTATGTCCGTAAGAAAATTTGGTGCGGCACTGATTTTCATTGGCGGGATATTTAAAAATTCTCGCGCACCACTTAAATCGATCGAAATGAAATCTAAAGCGCAATATAAACAAAATTTTTACGGTTATGTTATTTGACGTAGCGCTCGCGTGTTTTGTGTGTTTATTTGAAGCGTGCCAATGCGATGCAAGAGTCATGCGTGAGCTTAGACCTACGTTTACGCTGCCCTATTCTTTAACACGCAGACACACGTTTCGTCTTTTATTTCATACTGTTTCGTACATGATAGAAAAAGATAGATATAAAATGCAAAGCAATTCTTAGTACGAAAATGCATGAGTCACCGTCAGCTCTCAACGGATGAACTATATATTCTTATTTTAATTGTAGAAAAAATATTGTTTTTATTACGTGTGCAAAATATGCGCATTCGAATGAATGACTTTTTTTATCTCGACTTGAAGGTCTTGATAAAAAGTCAACAACAAACACCTGGCTCACCCACTTAATACAAACATAACTATTATTAGACTAACAAAAATAACGCAAAGATAATTTGTTGACAACAATTTGACCGATGACCGCCTAACGATACCATTTTTAATACGTCACCCCGAAGTACATTCGATCGATAGATTTTCTCAAGGCGAGCAAATGTTGAGTAAAAAACCTAGAACGGAATTGGATATCCCAAATTTGTAGGAAGTCTCAACCGCGGACCTTCGGGTAATGTAGACTTTTCTCTTTCCTGCGGAGGTTTGCAAATTCAGGTTAAATTTGCCAAAAAAAAAACGACGCAATCTAAAACCACTAAAGATATTCAATTTCCGTAACTGGTGACAATTAATAGGAATAATCTTATCTATTAAACGCAACCCGAAACCGTCGAACAATCGACCATTCATTTAATAACAAACAACACGAAAAACAAAGAGCTTTTTATTAAATAAGCGGAAATGTGTACACATGAGTTGCATTCCTCTTTTTACGTGTATCCGGCAAGATAATTCCAATGCACACATGAAAGCGCATCTTTACGCAATGTATCATTTGCTTCCGATGCTTTTCCAACACCACACAGCATAATATACATAACACATTTTCTTCGCAGACTTTGTAACATGGCCCATCTGAAAAGCAGTCGATTTTAAAAGAAATGTATCTCGTATGTGTAGTGACTATTTACTTATATAATGTTCTGTTACCGTATGCATTAACATATAACTTTAAAAATAATCGTTTTACTTTCTCCGTTACGAAGTACGAGAAAGTATTGTGATCGTGTGTGTGTCTGTGTGTGTGTGTGTGTGCGCGCGCGCGCGCGCTTTATCTTAAAAACAAATAGAGACATTGATATGAAACGTTGAACATACGTCTTATTTGATAATCCGAAGAACCGAAAAGGTTTTGGTAAAATTTCGTACACCGGAAGGTGTTTACTGTTTTTTGTTTTTTTCCAATATTTTTTTAAATATGAAAAATATCACGAGAACATTTAAACATATAGTGAAGACAACAAAGAAATGAACATCTTTTGGTTGAAAATATTTTTCATAAAATTATTTTTAACATTTATTATTTTTTTTAATTTTTGGTTTATAATTATAAAACGATAATAGTTACAGGAAATTTAGATTAATAATAATTGTAGAGAATGATAAAATGAACAACTTATAAAGAATAAGTTTTTTTCGAATTCTCTTTAGTTTTTGAGTAAACTGAGTTTTTGAATTGGAAGTATAATTTTTCCATCTTTCATAATTTTGACGTTTTAAACGTCCGTTTCATCCAAATTTCCAAAACGCTCGATGTACATTTAAAATATGATTTAAATTGAAAATAAACCATGACAGGGTAAATATAAATGTTACCATCAAGTCGGAGAAAGTAATATGATGGCCACATCACCATTTTTTTAATTGTGTGGAAAAAGTAAACATTTTGTTTCAAGATTTACACCCCCCCTCCCCCCTATTTCCTGCACTATTGAAAGTAAACACATAAAATTTCGTCTGCGATTTTATATTGATTTAAAAAGAAGAGAGAACATTGGGTTTTGATCTGTATAATTATAATCTGTATACGCGTCAAATATCCAAAAATGCTAAATATTTGTCATTTATCGGATACCGTATATTTGCGAATGCCATTTTTTGCCGTTCGCCAAATGCTGAATATTTGCTATTCAACCAATAGATTGTTTTTCAAGTGGCGAGCGCGTACACACATGCGAATTTTGCCGAACACCATTGGTTAGAGGAACTGTGGAATGTTCGTTCTCTTTGATTAGGAACAAAAGACCAAGACGAAATATTCGTGACGAGCAATCCATCCACACTACTTGATATCATAAATCAATCTGTTATAAATTTCCCTTAATTGAACTGAACGAAAAAGAGTTGAACAATGATAAAACTGCACCTTTCACCCAATACCTTTAAAGAATTCTCTTTCAGGATACATGGAAAATATCCTGTATAACACCGCCTGTGGGAAATCTTACTTATAAATTGTGTCTGTATGTTTTATTTTATTTTTAAATAACATTTCATTAACAAGATTCACAAAACACTGTACAGATAAATAAAATGGATGCTCACAACTCACCAGAGACCGAATATGTGGTGCCGTCTTTTAAAGTATTTAAGATACGCATGTTTTCCTTAATGACGGGTCCTGCAATAAGGTTTTTTGAAGACTGTCAGGCTTATTTTCGAACGAATGTTAAAATTAATTAATTTCTTACATAACTGGTTTTTGAGAACATAAATTCCATACATAAAAAAAATCAACTTCCAAAAATTACATCAGTTACATGGTGTCCCTTTAGTCAAGCAACGACGTTACCGGACGTTGCTTTCGATTAAAGCGAAAACCGACGATTATTTTCGCAATTTCGTTTTCATACCTTAACTCCTGATAATTAAATTTTATTCATCCGTTAAATTTACTAAAAGGAAAAACATTCCACTTTCACCTACGTCCTGCTGGGAATTAACATGTTACTCGCAAGTATGTAATTAGTTCTGCAGAGAAACATATTGTTTGCTGTCAATGCACACAGCACACATCTTTGTTTAAAGATTGCGTTTAATAAATTTAAGCTAGTATACGAAGCGGACCACTTTTAAAAATAGTATATTTTGTGGATCCTTTACATATTATAAATTTATTAGTGGAGAAACAAAAAAAAACTGTTTTTTGAATAAATATGTGTACTTACTTAAAAAATGTTTATTTGATTTATATCGCTATCGGTTTCGACATAGACGAAACTGGAAATGATCACATTATTTTATAATTTATTTAACAATAGGTCTTCATGTTCAACTTATATTTATGTTTCTATTACGACGTTTCGTTATTTAGACACCCTCATCAACTTATTTTTTTTAAATACGAACCCGGATTTTTTATTTAACTTTTGAGTAGCCTTTAAACTCCCAAAACCAATGATGTGTCACACGTGTCATAAAATAGTTTGCTGCAGGAGTTATTTGAGGTTTTTTTTTAAATTGAAGAATGGGTGTTGAGTTTAAAACATGTGCTTGGAAGTGTACCTTAACTTTCACAACAGATAGGTGTTTCTTAGCTTTGATATTACCAAAATTAAATCTAGTGCCTTTTTGAAAGAGTGCTTTTCTAACGAAGGAAAATGCGATATGCTTAATGTTTACTACTTTTCATCAACAAAAAAATCAACAAGTGTATTCAAGTCAACGGCAATCTTTTCGAACATCTAGAAAATAAGACTTTGCTGACTCGCGAAAAACAATATCTATGGTCAACTTGGTATGAATTGAAAACGAGTTGCAGTCAGAGAGCCAAATTACTGACCATTAATGTAATGTTAATTAATACTGTTTTTATAAAATGGACGAAAACAAGCCCGATTAGGAAAAGATGTCGATCATCGAGACCCACTGAGGCTGAATTTAGCAGCGGAAAAATAACACGTCAACGCGCAAACCCCATGCGATCGGTACCCTAACACCACAGGGAATCAAACTTGAAAATTATTGAAACCGGAGAATATACATTCTTTGGTAACCTTGATGTGAATAGAAATTGGATTTGCTAATACAGAGCATAATTATTTAATTTCAACATTAATATTGTTTATTTAAAATGCATTTTAAATTTTTAGGCCGAAATTGAATTTGGAAGAAACTAAAATTCAAATTGCAGGACCGTAACAGTGGTGGCTAGTCATAGTGCAAGGGAACATGCTTTCTGCAACCAAGAAGGTAGAATTTTACCAAGCACTCGAGACGTGTTGCGCAGTCAGTGTTGCCAAGAGTAATTTCTCATTTTCCCCAAACATTTCATAAAAACCCCCCAAAATACCCCTCGCATAAAATACCCACCCCAAGAAATACCCCATCGATTAAAGTTCCCCAAAACCTTAATTTACGCCTATTTTGGGGAAAACCCCCCAATCTGGCAACATTAGGGAAGGCGCGCTGATAAGATTTCGGAATTTGCACAAAAAAATTTGATTGACTCCGTTTTTCCGAAAATATGTAGGTAGTACAAAAAGGTCATTTAAAAAATTAGAAAAATATTTAATCGTGCTGTGGTACCCTCCAAATAATTAAAATTAATCTTTAATTTCCCGGAAAGCCTTGCTAATTAACTACTTAAAATTGTTCGTATTTTTTTTTCATAATTTCCAAACAGTTCCAGTTATAGCGGGTGATCAGTTTCATTCAGGGCAAAAGTATTATATTTAACCATTACTAAAAAAAACTAAATTGACTGCAAAAATGATTCTTTTGATTTAAAAATTTTCGAAAAAAAATCACAAATCGAATCAAAATATTTGAAAATTAAGTAATTCCTTAAACACAAATCGCGCAGGCTGTATTTTCTAACTAAATATCAAAGTACATTAGTTTTATCTTAAAACAACCACTATAATTAAATTAAAAACACGAAACCAAAAATGTAAGTAACCTAAAATTAATACAAAAACCAAATTCAGGCCAAAAATATTGAAAATTCAGTCTGCAAAATCTAAATTATAGGGCGAATAAATCAAAACCGTGGACCAAAATACTCGAAAATGTTGGTCAAAAATTCGCTCATAAAAATCAACAATTCGTTTAAATCTAAAGTAAAACCCATTAAAAAATTCGCTCGTTAAAATTAATAATTAGAGTAACAGACGAAATAAAAACATTTGTAAAAAATTGAAAACTCTTGGCAAAAATAAAAAAGTAGTAAAAAAGAGAAAATTTTGGTTTAGATACCAAAAACATCTAAAATAAAGGCCAAAAAAATAAAAGTTTAAGCCAAAAATTTAAATTTCAAGCACAATAATTTGCCATTTTCAGCCCCAAAAATAACTCTTTACCTCAAAGTAAATTGCCGAAACTCTAAACTCAAAAATAATTTAAAAAAATCACCCATTAAAACAATAATTCAGGTTAAAACGTCTAAAATGAAGGGCAAAAAATCTAAAATTTGAAAACTCTAAAATACCAGCCAAATGTTCGCACACAAAAATCAACAATTCAGGTTAAAAATATATAGTATGCACCAATTAAAAATTCGCTGTTAAAATTAATAATCAAGGTAAAAAAAAACTAAGAATATAGGCAAAAAATCGAAAACCGTAAACTCTCGGCAAAAGTTAAAAATGCACACCAGAAAAAAACGAAAATTTGGAACAAAGAAGTGAAAAACACAGACGAAAAATCTAAAATATAGGCAAACAATCAAATGTCCTGATGTAAAAAATAAAAAATGCAGACTAAAAAATTGAAAATTCAAGCAAAAGAAAAATAATTTGCCATTTTCAGCCTCAAAAATGACTTTATCTTAAAATAAATTGCCGAAACTGTAAACTCGAAAGTAATTAAAAAAATTCGCCCATAAAAACAATAATTCAGGTTAAACAAATCTAAAATGAAGGCCAAACAATCAAAAATTTGAAATCTCGAAAATAACCGCAAACAAAAAAAATCGTTCATGAAAATCAATTCATTCATGTTAAAAATTTAGAGTGTAGACTAATCAAAAATTCCCTCGTTAAAATTAATAACCAAGATAAAAAAACTAAAAAAATCGAAAAATGAAAAATGTAGACAAAAAATTCAAAAAATTAGAAGAAAGAAATCTAAAATATAAGCAAAAAAATCCTGGTCTAAAAAATGAAAATATACAGACCAAAAAAATTGAAAAATCAAGCAAATGAAAAATAATTTGCCTTTTCAGTCGCAAAAATAGAAACGCGAAAATGTTTAAAAAACGATAAAGGATAAAAAATCAAAAACTCGAAAATACCGGCAAAAAAGTCGCGCATAAAAATGAATAATTCAAATTGAAATATAGGGCCAAAAATCATAAATTCGGGCCTAAAAATAAAAAATGCCGACCAAAAAATCGAAAATTTTAACAAACAAATCGAAAATAAAGAAAAAATAGTTAAACACGTTCGCTGCCACCGACGCGCTAGTGCGTCCGACTTTATACTTGCGTAAATGCAATGCCAATTGCGGTGGCAGCGAACGTGTTAAAAGATCAGAAATTAATACTAAAAAAAAAACGATACTGCAGGTCAAAAATATAGGTCAAAAAATCAAAATCCAGATTGATTATTTAATATAATAATGATAATTTATTTACGGGCAAAGAGTGTTGCCAGTAGTAATTTTTAGTTTTCCCGAAATATTTAATAAAAACCTCACAAAATTACGCCGGCGGTGGGTGGCCCCTATCCTATCTTTCAATTCTTGGAACACAAACGTGGGTTTTACAATTGTTAATAATTAGAGAAGAATTTAATGGTTTATCATTGCTTCGACAAAAGAATTTGTTTATAAAAACTTTGGGGAGTACTTAACAGGTTGGAGAGTGGGATAAGGATCACCCACCACCCTTAGTCTCCACTTTAACTCAACCCGGAAACCTTCTTTATTGTTGGTTTTGCACTTTTTAAAACTCCAGTGATTTGACGAAGAAATTTCTTTAATCAGTGTTTTCTTTGTCAGGTTTAAGTGGAAACGATGGGCGGTGGTTGGGCCCTATCGTATCCTCCAATCATTTGAACGTAAAAGAGTGTTTTACAATTGTTAATTAATTAATAAGAGAATAATCAAATGGTTCGCAAGTCAAAAATCTAAAATATAGGTCAAAAAAAAATTAAAATTCAGGCCTAACAATACAAAATGCAAACAAAAAGATTGATTATTTAAATTAATAATAATTTATTTACGGGCAAAGAGTGTTGCCAGTACTAATTTTAAGTTTTCCCGAAATATTTAATAAAAACCCCACAAAATTACGCCGCTGCCCTTCTCCAAAATAATAAAATTTTAAAATAAAATGTAAATACAGTGGATTTATTAGAAACTTATACACAAAATTAAAGTAGTATAAATATAGAATTTAATAAAATTTATTATTCATCTTCACCCGCAAAATTTTCATCTTCTTTTCGGCACACATACATATTTTTTAAATTAAAGTGCAACATCTAATTGGGGGTCACAAAATGACGAAAACGGCAATAATAGAATCCCTAGGACAACTTCCATAAATGATGTCACAGGTTTTTCCTCTTTGCTGAGGAACTTCTTTATGGTTGTGCACTATTGGTAATGATGATTTCTATCAAATGTTATAACGTGTTCATTAATTTCCCCAAAAATACCCCTCATGTAAAACATCCACCCCAAAAAATACTCCATTGATTGAACCTCCCCAAAATACACCCCGCAATAATAATTTACCCCCATTTTTAACTTCTTTAAATCTAAAAAAAAGTTCAAATTAGTACTTGGGATTGAGATGAGATTATCTCTTCTTCGTGCCAATAATAACAAATCCATGGTAGTAGCGGGCATGGATTTTTTACAAATCTTAATCAGGAAACCCATTAGAGAACCATCGTTGCGGTAACGTGGGTTTTTATCGTCGATTGGATCTGCACGAATAAAATTTAATAAGCGCGACTGAGAATAACGAGATCGGGTTCTGCCTGTACAGTTCATTTGCTCCAGTTAGTCCTCCTCGGCTCCGGATACAATTATTATTGTTGCCCGATAGCCTGCTTCGAATAAAAGCCACAAATACCGAAGGCGTTTCCGCAATAATTACTTTTCTTTGAACGCTGTGTACAGCTGCTCTTCGGATGGATTTGTGCATTTGTGCGGATGTATTCCGACTTTAATTAACGGCTAAGCTTTTGTAGTGTGCCTTGGAATGTGTACTGGTGATAAGATTTCGTCATTCGTCCCTTCCACTAATTACTGCTTTTTTGTGAAAATCGGAACTGGAAATGCAATTTACGCCAGCGGATTTCCAGTCGGATGATTTTAATTATGGAAAAGCTCGGATTCGGGAAAACATTTTATGGTCAAATGTTTATACAGTCGGATCCAAATAGATGTTTACATTCACTAGACCGTAGGGTATCACGCCGTTGGTCTTCTGCCTCTGGGATTCGTGAATGGAAACGTCCATGCAGTACGTCACACTTATTATGAATTAGACACTATTCAATTGCAAACTGATTTCAATAATGCGCCACACGGCGAGAGATAAAATATACTTTCTGGGGTGGACAGTCTAGTCATCTAGTTGTATTTCTTTATCTAGTGTTTTGTCACGGGAAAAATTGCTACAGCTAATCCAGATTTTTTTTTATACGATTAATTAGAGGATATCGATTTAGATGTGGCGCCAACACTGCAGCCTAACTTATAACGCGAGATACAATACAGCTATTGCTGCGCAAAGGTTTCAGGGTTCTCCATCTCTTGTCACGTTCAACGTTGGACTTCTTTATTTGAGGTTTCGTGATGAAAAAGTCTATGACTTTGTACGAGATAAATTACGTGCTATAGATCTGACTGAAAAAGTTAAAAGGGAACAAAACGGCAATTGAAAAAATATTTTGAATAAATCGACATGCGCTCTTCTACCTCACCTTTGTTATTGTATTTATTTATGTTTGTATTGTACTATATTACTCTACACCGGATGCCAATTATTTAGTTATTTCTGTACTTAGTGGTTTTATTTGGTAATACTTTTACATTATTGTGTTATTATTGCGGTTTTTGCACTTGCTTCGGCGTGATTATGCAAGCAGATATAATGGTTTTATGCTTTAAAGTAATTTTGTTGAGCAATAATGTCGGATAATAGGCTTAAAATTCATTTTTGATTGCCTTTTTTGTCTCGCTTAAATGGCAGAGCTCGACCGTTGTCGAAACATCATGAATTCCTCGTTAATGTACTCTTTTTGTCGGCCAGGTTTTGCGAAAAAAACGTTTATGCGAACGGTGTTTATCAATTTAAAAAGAATGTGCCAAGGATTCAACGTGTGTTCTAAATTGGAAGTAGTGAACGATTGGTGCTCTTTTGTCTAGGAATGTATCATATAATGTAACAGCGAATGTTGTCAGAACGTTTTGTTTTAGAGTTTTATAATTGAGGTATTGCAAATATTTTTTTCTGAAATATCATGCTACAGAGTTTTTCTATTGCTTTTCACTATTAATATTTGTCAAATAAATTCCAGGCATGTCCATGTTATATCAAAAGCTTTCCCTATTTATCAAATGACTTTCACGATTTGTCAAATGCTTTTCCCTCTGTTGTATATTTTCGTAATAACGCTGAGAAACGGCAACAAATCAGTTTATTATTAATTATTATACATAGAAATAAGGTAATACATATTTTATCAACAAACAAGTTTATACTTTTAAGATAAAATTTAATTTTTTTTCAAACAATCACTCAAATATGTTTCCATATGGTGTATAAAATTGTTAGAATGTTCCGCTGTGATGTTATTTTAAGATTCGTGAACTGCAGCGTACAATTGATTTTGATTTTCAGACCCAGCTCGTCTAATTGAGTTTTTCCAAACAGAAAATATTTCTTCGATAGGATTTAGAAATGGGCTGTAAGCGGGTAAAAATTCCAAGTTGTGGCCGTGGTTTGAAATCAAGACCAAGGCTGTTAATTAAATTAACAATAAATTCGTTGAAATGATGTGAATTGTAGGGCCTGTCTTGGATTTCAAATAAGTACAGCGAATTCATAGTCATAGCTGCAACAATTGAATAGTTTTGGCCTCTAACTTGAGCTTTGCTGATATATGCCGGAGTGTGGACCACGAGAAACACGAGAGTAAACTTGAATTCCAAATTCGTCTAAGAGAAAAATCTTCTCTCTATCTCCCATGTTTCGATTATACTAGACGGCATATTGAAACCTACTCTGGATAACTTCCGGACTGTTCCTTCGTTCGGGGACGTTAGTTATGCGTTTTAAAGAAAAATGAAACTCTTTGAGAGCTGTAAATCCGGATATTCCTCCAAAGCTTTGGCTTTCAAATTTGCAAGAGTCAAAGTGCAATCTGCGTTTATCCAATCACACAACAGTTGTTTCTGTCCTTCAGAAAATACTCCGTTATGTTTTTTTGCTGTTTCTCCAGAATTTTTGTAGGTAGAGTAAATTTTTCTTACCGTATTATCTTTTACACCGAACTGCACGCTGACTTGTACACTGCTTAAGCCAGTATTCATTTGCCTTATTATCAGGCCTCTTACTTCATTACTGATTTTCGACTTCCGACGTCGTAAATTATTTTCTTCCATTGACTGACAGGAAGATATATTTGACAGGAAATTATTTTGATGTAACGCGAAACTGCTTGATAAATAGTGAAATATATTTGAAAAATATGAAAGTCATGTGCCAAATAGGGAAATCCATTTGACAAATAGTGAAAAGCAATAGAAAATAAATATCCTTAGTTGGTGGTTTATGTATGCCAAATGAATCTTCATTTATCGTAACTCATACTGTTTGAAGATCGGGTAGGTCCATGCACATCCCGGAAACGAAAGAAGGTTGTCTTGCAGGTAAGAATAGTTTGAGCCAGTGGTAACGCACTATCACTATCAGAGCCCTGCACAAGCGGGTTTTTGAAAGCCCGGCCCGAACCTATAAAATGAAAATGTGCTGCTGGCCCGGAGCTGAATATTCAAAGCCCGGCCCGGCCTGACCCCGACAAAGATTGAACTAAATAAATAAAATTACTGGACCCATGTACTCCTCACAATTCTTAAAATAATTTGAATTCATGTTAATAAAAAGAGCCTAATTTTCTTTTCCATTCACTTAGTTGTTACTATCCAAACTATACAATAACAAAATTAAATTTATCCAAGCCTGGCCCGGCCCCGTCTAAATTGTCCATCGGAAAGCCCGGCCCGGCTCGACCCGGAGATTGAAAAATACGGCTCGGCCCGGCCCATGCAGCTCTCTGATCACTATTGTAGGTTTTCCCAGAATGGGCGTAGATTTTCAGTTCATTTTTTTAAGAGGGTTTTTGTGAGTTTTATATTTCTTACAGAAAAATAAGGTTCAATGTCCAACACGATGTTCAGGCAAAAATAATAATTGAGTACCTGAACAATGTGTCTCATATAAAAGAAAAAATATATACAGGGCTTTTATTTTAACTCTGAACATAGTATTATTTACGCCTATGTTCAATCGTAAAATAATCACAACGCATGGCATTTAATTGAAATTGTATGCAACCAAGTACACAAAGGCGACAATGACACAGCTTAACGCATTACGAGGCATTTAATTGAAATTGTATGCAACCAAGTACACAAAGGCGACAATGACACAGCTTAACGCATTACGAATACAGTTAGGTTAATTAAATTAAATACAGTTTCTCAGAATTCCGTTCGTTTGCCTTTGTCTTTATTTAATAATTGTTGATAATTTGAAAACTTGTAAGCATTGTATTTAAATTCTTTTAATGTTTTATAAACGGAAGCTGAACATATTTCAAATTGTGCTGCAATAATTCTTAAAGATGATATGGAGTTCTGTTCTACGTAACATAAAATGTTAAGTTTCATCTCTTTCGTTAAAATATGACTTCTTTCAGCCCTTTTACTATGAAAATTACTCACTCAGCTAGTATTTTCAAAATTATGGACAATATTAAAAATTGTTTCATTGGATGGAAATTATCTCCTCGGGTATGCAACCTAAAACAAATCTCTAACACATAGAGTGTTATTCCCGCTCTTATGCCAATGAATTATTTATATTATTTCTTCGGTGGTGTAATACATTTTGTTCACGAAAATGTTACAATGTGCGCCTTATTTAATTGTATGGGCAGCATTAATGGGGTACATTCAACACTCAATTTCATTAAACACGGATTTGCGTGTTTAATATGGTCATTAAACACGCACACGCATTTGCGTGTTTAATAAGGTTATTAAACACGCGAATTCGCGCTTTGAATCACAGAACGTGAACTATGAAAATATTTTGTTTACCCTGTTTAATACTGATTTTAACTTTGATTTTAAATTGTTTCAATTGTAATTGTAATAATTACAACTAATTTTGATTTTAATTTTCGTGAACAAAGTATAGTTTACAACTCGCATATAATGACTATTAATCACGAGAATGATGTTTGCGGAACGAGCCGTAGGCATTAATCGTCATTATATGCTCGTTGTACAATATACTATTTATTAACACAATTTTGACAATTAAATAAAACTGAGTAAGTATGGTTGCCTACCTATCAATGCGCCGATGTGATTATTTTACGATTGAACATAGACATTAACAATCATATGTTCAGAGTTAAAATAAAAGCCCTGTATACTTGATAAGAAACGTACATACACCGCGGAAATGTCATGATGGTCGTAGCAGATCGTTGAAAAATTCTACTCGTAGAAATGCCTAATACAGGGTGTTTCAGAGCTCTGGTAACGGTCAATCACGTGCTTATTTTTCAAAATTTCGAAAAATGTTTTGTACAAAAGTTGTGTATAATAGTGAGCTGCACGCCCCAAAAATATTTAAATTTATACAGGGTGTCTCATAACAAAGTTACAGACCAAACTTATGTTTTTTTTTAAATTACACACCCTGTATTTTTTGTCATTTTAAAATTATATGGAGCAAATAAAGGTGAGTTACTTCAATACTTCCTATACCTATTGTTTGCCGTTTTCGAAATATTTGAAGATTTGTTGAAATGCAAGGTCTGGGTGAAATTTTATTTTTGCCCCAGTGATTGACGTTGAACGATTAAAATCATTTTAATTATTTGCTTAAAGGTTCGAACTATAGAGCCAACCATGATTTCATACAAAAAATTATACAGGGTGATGAAAAAATGCGGTAGAAAAATCCAACTTATAAAGTTGAACAACTTCGTTTTTTCAAATGGCACACCCTGTGTTTAGTAACGTATTCTCAAGTAGAATCCAATTATCTTTCAGATTATAATAATTATTCCTGATATGATAATCGCCGAATACAAGAAAACTATTGAGATTAGGAACATGGAACCCTTATACAATCTGAAAGATAATTGGATTCTACTTAAGAATACGTTACTAAATACAGGGTGTGCCATTTGAAAAAACGAAGTTATTTAACTTTATAAGTTGGGTTTTTCTACCGCATTTTTTTATCACCCTGTATAATTTTTTGCATAAAATCATGGTTGGCTCTATAGTTCGAACCTTCAACCAAATAATAGAAATAATTTTAATCGTTCAACGTCAATCACTGGCGCAAAAATAAAATTTCACCCAGACCATGCATTTCAACAAATCTTCAAATATTTCGAAAACGCCAAACAATAGGTATAGGGAGTATTGAAGTAACTCACCTTTATTTGCTCCATATAATTCAAAAGTGACAAAAATACAGGGTGTTCTATTTAAAAAAACATAAGTTTGGTCTGTAACTTTGTTATGAGATACCCTGTATAAATTTAAATATTTTTAGGGCGTGCAGCTCACTATTATACACAACTTTTGTATAAAACATTTTCCAAAATTTTGAAAAATAAGCACGTAATTGACCGTTCCCAGAGCTCTGAAATACCCTGTATAGATAAGCAAGAACATTCAGACAGCAACTAAACCTTGACGAAATCGTACATGAGATTTTTAAAGTTCCAGAGTCAATATACAGTGTGCGGATATGTACAATGCATTGACAACTAAAGGCTACCGTAGAAGGTTATGAACTGGAAATTATAGAGAAAGCGCAGCGGATAAGACCACGAATATCATAGATACGGAAGAAATTTTTTATTATGAAAATTCACCATTAATTAAAGTTCTTGGTACCTTATATGTGAATAAAAATTAATTTCTTGCAAATCTTGGTGGATCATGAAACAATAGTTGATGTAAAAAGTAACTACTGCCTACATGATTAATAACTATTTTATGTAAGAATAGTGACAATTGATGTTTATGATGGTTAGCGATGCTTGTCATATCAAAGTGTTAACAAATCTCTATTTACTCTCGCTCCTGTTGACTTATAGTATCGTACATACCTATGTTTTAAAAATATGCATTGCACAGTTTCTATTTCGAGTTGAAAATATTTGTGTGAGGGTAGCCAAACCGGTACGTAATGTTCAAGTTTCCATAAGCCTAATGCTTTAAATAATCTATACAAGTATCAATTGAACCAAACTTTATAGTAGATCTTAAAATAAATCCCAATATTTTCAAGCACTTGTTAACAAGCGAAGTGATATGTGATTTGAAAGTTAATGTATCGCCGAAAATAATACCAAGATTTTTTGTTTCATTTAAACTGTTAACGGTTTGCCCTGATATGGTATAATTAAATATTACCGTAGAGATGTTCTAGAATAAGATAACATATTTTTTTGCATTTAAACTTAAACTGTTTTTGAGACAGCAAAGGTTCAATTTATGTAGGTTTTCTTGAAGATTCAACGAATTTTCTTGCAGAGCTTAACAACATCCACATATAAGAGGCAATCACAGGTGAGGTTAGCACAACATGTGTTATGAACAGAAGAAATAACAGCAGCCCTATATTAGATCCTTGAGGAACACCACTTTGAACGACATATTCTTTAGAATTACACCCTTCATTTGAAACTTATTAAGTTCTAGCATATAGATAAGATTCAATGTCAAATACGAAGTTTCGCTACTATTTTCGAGCGGGATATGCAATCGAAGGCTTGTGACAAGTCTGTATGTATGACATCTATTTGGCAGTTGTCATCCGTGTTATTTGAAATATCCTGGTTTAAATTTAGAAGATTTGTAAGCGTAGATCTGTTCCTCACAAAACCGTGTTGCTTGGTAATAATATCGGTAGATACTTTAGAACAGACGAAATCTGATAATAAACTTTCAAAAATTTGCTGTAGTTGTAAAGTATTGAGACTGGGCGATAGTCGTTAATGCAAGATTTGTCACCATGTTTGATTATAGGCACAATGTCAATGGCTTTTTAACTACTGCGCCCGTGTCCTTCACAAAAAATCTGAATCCATCTGGTCTTTTCGTTTGTCTAGATTTCAGTTTCTGTGTTTGATGCACTACACATCTTCAGTTAACAAGAAGTTCCTCGTCGCATAAATTATTTAAAACATCACCATCAGAAATTGATTAGCAAATGCATCAAGATTCTTTCTTTATAATGTCAGCTCCTAGTTTAATTACTCCAGTTATCTTTGTGGAATTATTTTTTTGAGTTTATGAAGGACCATCATTTTAAGGGATCTTTCTTTAGGGTAACTGCAGTATCTTTAATAAATTCTTCATAAGATTCGTTAACATCCTCTTTAATTTTGTCATCTAATCTTCTTAACTCGGATGATTTGCTATTACGTCTAATTCGTCCATATTTGCGTTTAAGTTTTATATTTGTAATAATTTTTGGACATTGATACGATACGATTTACTACAAGATGTTTAAGTATTTAGACAATTATATAAGATAGTCTAAAATGCAACACAGGCTGTTTCTACATTATCATATTCATAGACATTGGACCAACCTGTTGCATTTATTTCACTATATAGATTTATGAAATTAGCTCTCCTAATGCTAATAATAATAATAATGTTTACTAGTGCTAATAACTTAAAGTTTTACAGTTTAATAGATTGTAGTAATTTCAAGTAGATAACATAAAAATATGCCGACGCACAGTGGTCTAAAGTCCAAAAAAGCTGGCCAAAATATGAAGGTGTCGTTCAATTTGGATGAAACATTGGATTGTGGGGATTTTGAGATCGCTGATTTCAAATCTGAAATCAATTTTTTCAAAAACAAAATGGCAGACCACTTTTATGAAACATGATAGGATTCCAACGAAATCTAGGATATGGTGGTTTCTCAGGCGGCTGATTCCAAAACTAAAGTTATTTTTTTAAATCAAAATGGCCAATCCAAAATGGCGGACCACTTGTTTGAGAAACGACGGGGTTCCAACGAAATTCAATACTTGATGGTTTTTGAGATCGCTGCTTCTGAATCTGAAGTCAAATTAAATACGGAGTTATGTAGAAAAAAACTTATTCTTTGTAAGTTGTTCATTTTAGCATTCTCTACAATTATTATTAACATACATTTGCTGTAACTATTATCGTTTTATAAATATAAACCAAAAATTAAAAGAATAATAATACATTTTTTTCTCGAATAAAAATAATTTTATGAAAAACGTTTTCAAGCAAAAGATGTTAATTTCTTTGTTGTCTTCAAAGTTTGTTTAAATGTTTTTGTGATATTTTTCATACTTAAGAAAAAAAACAAAAAAAAACAGTTGAGGTAAACGCCCACTTCCGGTATACGAAATTTTACCAAAAGCTTTTCAGTTCTTCAGATTATCAAATAAGACGGATGTTCAGAGTTTCATATCAATTGCTTTATTAGTTTTTGAGATACAGCGCGCACAGACACACGCACACACACACACAGACACAAATTTGTTTTTTCCAGAAATTGTTGAAATGGCATCTAGGGACCCAAAACGGATATTTCCGTAAAAAAAAAATTGAAAAAAAAATCACGATCACAATACTTTCTCGTACTTCGTAACGGAGAAAGTAAAAATCTCTACACAAGTGCATACATTAAATTAGTAATAATCATAAACAGACACGTTTCCATCGCTTTCGACTGTTGCGCTATTATTTTCTACATCAATACTGAATTGGTTAAATGTAGGATCTAAAAGTTCCTAAACTTCAGACATAGTTTGCCGTCTTTGGATTTATAATTTTGTAAGCTTGAGATGAGGGAATCTTAAGATGTGACAAGACGATAATAAGCATATTCCATGATCTTCTCACGTGAGTATTTTCGAGAAAAGCTTTCACGATAACGTGTAATGTCTTTGTTCGGGGCTTCTTGTGCATCCTCAGATGACTGTCCAATTGGTATTGTCCTGTAGAACAGGCTTGCCACTTTTTTTCGGTTCCGTCATCGCCGCATTTGTAGGCTAATTGTAAGTGAAGAAACCATATCGACGCGCGTCGCTCGACAAAATGTCTCTCCAGAGCCAAGGTCGCAGCTCGTCACAAGAAATGTTTGGCGATTTATATTTGTCATAGTAATATCTTGACTGTAAAATGTAAACCAGCGCGGAACCCACGGATTGATAACTATTTTGATGCTTTTCGCAAGATAAATCTATACGAGATTATATTATGCAGGTGTTTATTCACCGCCATTTTAATAATTTGTAGAATATTTTTATGTAAGATTTCGATGTAGAGAAATATTCTACATATCTTCAGAATCACATTCCATCAAACCTATTTGAAAATGTACACTCGATTAATGAACTATACGCACTTAACACTAGTCGAATATTTTGGTCACAAATAGCGTATCGTGAGAGTCACTGGCAGCGCTAATTTCTGACTGACGCACAGCTTCGGGTTTCTAAGCTACACGTCTTTTTCTTTAGTATAGTATGTAGAAATGCCTCCCTAACAATAATCTATAGCGAAAACGATTTTCAATTTAATTTTTCGACTTTTGGCCAGCTTTTTTCTACTTTGGACCACTGTGCGACGTTATTATTTTCTTAAAAATCAAGGCGTTTATAAAAAACAAATTATCCAATACAAAGTATTCAAATTTTCATTATCTCTTGAACATTGTTTTAAATGTGAAAAATATCTTGCGGGCTTTCATTCTTTTTGAGCGTTCTTTTACTCTACACCTGTACTCTGTAGGTCCACAGAGTAACCAGTGCCTTTTTAAGATTTTCTGTTGATGATTTTCTTTCTTCGTCGTTCATAGAAGAGTACTTTGACCTATTATCCTTATAATTAGTTGTGAAATACCATACCAAGGTAAAATCTTTGAACATAGTCACCGGTTTTAGGCATATTAAACTCACGCTTTTATCGTTATACAGTAAGATCAGAAAGTTGAAAATAGTTGAAAACACATTTTTTGAAAATCTCTATAATAATTATAATTCAAGTAAAATTATATTGGCTATCGGGAATTCTTCAATGCAGTGCGGTGTATATTTTGTTAATTTTGGCGTCTTGTGCTTTTTTAACGTTACTTGTTTTAAAATAGTATATTATGCAACAAGTGTTATAAACTGCACTTTAGTCACGAGTTAATTAGACACGAGCGGAGCGCAGCGGAGCACAGCGGAGCGAGTGTTTAATAACGAGTATCTAGAGAAGTTTATAACACGAATTGCATACTATACTTTTTCTCCGACTAAATTATTAAAATTTTGAAATTATTTTATAATCTTAAATGAACATGGTAATAGTACAACATTATTAAATTGGTCTACTCTGGTGAATATACAGTAACAATTAATTTAGAGACATTATGTCAATTACTAAATGAAATCATTGATTCTCATACATTTCTTGAATGTTGTGTATTATTTATTTGATTTAAGTTGAAAGTATTCCTTCTTTCATTTATTTGTTTTATTTTGACAGATTGTTGATAAGTGACAACTAACTTGATTTTGAAGTTCAATTGATTTAAGCGATTTAAAAATCTGGAGCTAACTTCAGCCCATGACTAAAAAGCACAAAGTCACAGTTTGTCAAGGTGTATTTAAAGAATCACTTAGCGTCATGGAAACATATGCGATAAATGGCATTTTAGAGGTGGGAGTAGAAAAATAGTTGTGTGTGTTCATCTGCCGATTTTGACTATTTTAAACATTAGCAGTTATTTCTAGAAGTAACCATCACTATTAATAATACATTTAGGATTCATAATCTAGCTGTTTTATTTAAATCCCCATTCTTAGTGACACCACTTCTGTTAGGTTATGTTTTAAGGGCTGCCAACTATTTTCGACTTTTTAATCTCACGGTATATATGTATATAACGAATAACCTCCCGTTTTCCATTTTTTTAAATTTTGCACAGCTGCCGAGGAATAACTGTCAAATCACGCAAGTTCGGACAATTTCGACATCTAAAATTTTTCTGTTTTTTTAAATTTAGTTCATCATACTTTTGTAGAAAGAAACCTCACGAATAACCTGGTGTTTTCCTTTTGTTGATATTTTGAACATTGGTTGCCGGATAAATATGCTGAAATTAGTCAACTTCTTCGTCCCGAAAACACATATTTCTTCTCGAACGCGCTGAAAGAAAAACAATCCTTAGACGTGTGTGTAAACTACTGGTTACTGGACCGTTGTTGGCTTTACGCAAACTGGAGTGCAACACGAGTATCAAGGTCCATTTCTTGAACAATCACCTTGATAAATTCCCAGAAAACTGCAAGTGACGAACAAGGTGAACTCTTCTACCAGGACCTGATGATCATGGAAGAACTCTATCAAGGGCGATGGGGCAGTAATATAATGGCGGAGTACTGCTGGAGTACAAAACGAGATTTTCCTGAGCAAGTGCACAAACGCAAAAGCTAAAAGCGCAAATTTTTGCCGGCATAGATCATATCTGAACCATAAGGTATTAATCTTCATTCTGGGCTCATAATATGACTATATTTCTACAATTATATGTGACTTGTTATGCATGTAACAAGCATTATAAATATGCAAATTTCGCAAAACGTTCATTTTCAAATTGCATAAAAACGGTAGTTTAGGGAAAAAATAACGTCATATTTGGATTCAGCACACCCAAATTAGGTTGGAACAAGTTCTTTTATGAATGGTACAAAGAAGTTGTTGCCCAGTGTAATAATATATAAATTCTGAATGTTTAAAATTCTCGCCTTATTATAGCATTTTTTATTTGGTAGATTTGATATCTGTTTCATATTACTATCCTTAATCCTTAAAGATATGCAGTACTAACAATTAATTACAACAAAATCATCCTTTCGGCACGTGAAATAATGAAAAAAAAAGGTAATTGTTTTTTTGCGCTGTTATAATTTGTTGTCCTTCAAGGAAATATGGAGACAAATTAATGCCCAAGGCTTTCGAGAATCTCTTAAATAAATAATTACTGTAATTTTCTGTAAAGTTAATGGCGGAGCAGCTATTTTGCTACAATGTATTTCAAAAAGTGTGTAACTTAGTGTATTATAGCATTTTTAATTTGGTAGATTTAATATCTGTTTCATATTACTAACCTTAATCCTTAAAGATATGCAGTACTAACAATTAATTACAACAAAATAGATTTAAATTATAAAAATAATTACGTACATTCAATGATTCTAAGAAATAATATTCCAATAGTATATTAAATCTAATAACACACTTTCTTAACCAGAGAAAAGTGTACATGCATTTATAATTATTAACTCCGAAGGGCTCTTATGGAAAATGAATGCATATTATTAAATGCAGATGCGGGCTAAAGAAAAAATGCACTAATAATATATTCGAAAGTACATACATGGCACCGCTGCACGAGTGGCCAATAATAATTAACTTTTTCCCAGAAGACTGCAATTATACCGTGTTGAAGAGAATTCGAATAATAATATAGTTGAAACTATCAGTTGAACAGTGTGCGGCAGAGAAACAGGCGATATTCAATATCAAATGTACGATGAATACTTTTACTGAATTTGGAGCATCAGTTGTTAAGGGTTTTTCATATCAAATATACAGCGCGTTCCTCAGGTAGGGGTAGAGCGAGTACCTGTGCAGTATTTGGAGCATTATAAAAAAATCATCGAAACGGTGCACAACCTGCCTTCGGTGTTAAAGTATATTACAAAAGTACATGTCGCAGATTTAATAATAATCGTAATGAGCCTCTTTAGTCTAGTCATGCTGTCAAAGCATTGATTAATAGCTTTAAAGAAACTCGCACAGCACTTCATAAGAATGTTCCAGGTAGAGAAAGAATGGTAAGTATAGAGAGAGAGCCGGTGTTCGGCGTAATCTAAGACACTCTGCTTGTTGTCAAAATTTTGCACAGGAGCTTAAGAAAACATTTTGCATCAGGATTTAACAAAATTCAGCGCATGCATTAAGAGATCGAGACGACGTAAACCGCATACATTTGTGTCCTCAATAATTAGCTGTTTTGGACGAAAATGGTTTATGTCAAACAAGCACATTTTCTTCTTTCGAGTTTTGTGAATAACCAAAATATGACAAAATCTTCTGCAACTGCACGGGAAACACTTACACAGTACAACGGTCACAGTGTGATGTTAATGAGAATATAACTGATTTGAAATAATACAACTCAAATCTGGGACGCAGATTGGCTGGCACTGAAAATACAACTGATCCTTGAAAATACAACTCAAATGTAGGACGCTTATTGGCTAATACAAACTGGACAGTGACAGTGACTGTCAAACGGCGCATTCATTACACGTTTATACATAATGGAGCGTTTTTGAAATCGCCTGCGCTATAGTTATAAAAGAAGTGAAAAATTACGTTGCGAACAAACAAAACCAAAACAAATTTTATAAGTAATTCGTTATATTCTCTAACCGAACATAACGCATGGTGAGATTAAAACCATTGCAATTTTATTTTGAAATACACTCGTTATAAACTTTAAATTATAACTCGTGATTTCATGGAAAAAAAATTGCAATGGTATAATCTCCCCACTTGTTATATTATAACTGAAAATGCAACTGCAACTCAGAACGCCATTGAGACGTTTTTGACACAACAATTAACTCGGTTATAATTACACATGGTTCTAACAAGATGGGGCTATTACTACCCCCCTAGAATATCGACCAACGCCGTTAGATAATTGTTCTCAATCACGTCATCTCCAGATTAACAGCTTACGATTTTTATTGTTGCTGCGGTCATAAATAGCAATCGCACACAGCAATCTAGATACCAATATTGATTAACACCAACAAGACATTAGATTGTATATTTTTGTTTGTAAAATTGTTACAGTGATTTTGTTTTTTTTTCTAGTTGAAATTGTACGAAATACTTCATAATATAACACGCACTTACTCTTAAGCAAATATAATAATCTCGTGAGCACTAAAAAAAGTAACAACAAATATCGAGTGTTTATGTCATATAATAGATTGGCCAACAAAAATAGTTGATATCTTGTGTTATCATGGGGCCGGTAGGTATCTATAAAACTATGTAAACAATTAAATTAGAACTGCTCCATGTATTTCAAAATCGAATATGGCAAGGTATAAAAGTTTTATTTCATTTCACTTAATAGTGACAGTGAATATGTGAACAGATTAATTTAGTTATGGATAATACAAAAGCAACATATTTCAATGAGTGTTTCTATCTAATCATTGCAAGGTATTTCTGCTTAATTGACTAGCTGTATTAATGAAAATATGTTTGCAGATATTGCTATTATATTTTTAATAAATACCCATTTAGTACTATCATTTTGTTCCTTATTCTCACTACTTGGACTAGTATTTACATGTATTTATCTTGATGATTTAAATGTAAAAATCGCACTTTTTCGAGGGTTCGCGGATTTCAAAATCGTGATTTTGATAGTAATGGTATTTGTTAGGTTCTTGCCTGGCTACAACTAAATATTGCTTAGAATACTATTTTTCTCTGAAAAAAGAATTCGTGTTTTATTATAAAATTCATATATACGTTACATTGATTACATAATGCATATAACTCATACCAGAATAGCTAATGTAAATATTATTTAATTTAAGGTATTGATAGATATTTAACTGATAAAAATTAGTTTATTAATTAGTTCATTGGTCAGAATTGTGGTTTTGTTATGGTGAACGATCAGGGGTGATCATTAACTTGGATGTTACAAAGAGCAGGTGCGTGCGTGCGTGCGAGGGTCTTCCCAGCTGGTGCCCGGAGACGGAAACCGCACACAGTTTCCGGAACCGGGTAATCCTTTTCGGGTTTTCTCCATGCGACAATTGGCATGAACATGTTAACACCCCTGAAAATATCGCTGATATGTATTTTGTAAGTAGCCCATAATTATGCTAAACATGCGGTTTGTACTTCTTTTGATCCTTTGTTACTCGGAGTCAAGTTTCAACGCCTTCTTCAAGGTGATGGAAGAGTTAGTTTAGGTTACCTCATCCTTTCGGCACGTGAAATAATGAAAAAAAAAAATTGGTAATTGCTTTTTTGCGCTGTTATAATTTGTTGTCCTTCAAGGAAATATGGAGACAAATTAATGCCCAAGGCTTTTTAGAATCTCTTAAATAAATAATTACTGTAATTTTCTGTAAAGTTAATGGCGGAGCAGCTATTTTGCTACAATTTATTTTAAAAAGTTTGTAACTTAGTATCAGCAGGGCCTGCAAAGCATAGTAAGCAGTGTGAGCTCCTCTAAAGCAGAACTAAAATGAAAGTTAAACGAAAAGTGAGGTATTTTATTTTAACGTGGTTTATAAGAATATAAAACATCGATTATGTAGTTATTAGAAACACTTCATAATAGAGACTTTCTAGTATGGTATACAGAATTGGGACCACGACCGATGGCGGCGCTGCGATCGCTTAGAACTGCCAATTCCAGGGAATTTTCCTTATTTATGGAAAAAAGGCACACAAATCATAAAGCAATATATTAGTATTTTGCAACAATATATAGGCATCAAAATAATATGCGCAGCTGTTACTCATGTGCGCCCAAGTTTGACTTACCCAATCTACAATTTTCTTTAAATTATTTAAACGTATACATTTACAAATTGATACTACTTCGGAACTAGACGATGATAATTGGCGAGAATTTGCGGATTAAGTCATCGAAAAATCTACAAAAATTACATTCAAAAGCGTTTGATTAAAATATAGAAATTACATTCAAAAACGTTTGATTATAAATTAAAAATCACTTACGTATCGATGAATTTTTAAAATAAAATTGTTTTTGAGTGATGTCGATAGCCAAAAAATAACGCAAAAATTAAAACATATTTGAAAAAAAACCCACTTCGTTTTTGAAAACGAACGATACGTTATTTCAAAAAATCAACGAATCATTTTCTAACCACATATTTTTTTGAGACATCCATGTTTTTTTTTCTTTAAATGCCATACTGGAACTAGTAAAAATGCAAAAACTCTAAATATCAAGTTCTCACCTTTAATTCTCATTTACTCAAAAAATTGTAAGATTGCAACATTTTTATACTGCCAGTTCGACAATGAAAAGATCTCTTAAATCAAAAAAAAAAATAGGGGATTGCCATTGAAAAACAAAATGGATGACGCCATTACTCAAAAATAAATGGCGACTGAAAAACGACTTTCATGCAAAAATGTGTATTTTTATAAAAGAAAATCGACCTGTTCGAGGATTTTTTCCAGAAATATTTATTTCGGTTTTACTGAATATATTCCATACTGTATAGAACGCAGATATGAAACTTTAGATAATTACGTTAAATTCACAAGAACTTACTCAAAATTACTTTGTATATTGTTACGCGACGATTTACAATTGTCATAAATTTCTAAAAATGCACTATAATATCGGATAAAACAAAATCGAAAATAACAATTTTTGCAAATGATAAAATTATTCAAAAATTAAAACCAATTGAAATACTATCTTAAAGTCTGTTTCGTCTTTGTCAAATACACCGATATTAATTAAGGCTATAAATTAAGGAAATGTTTGTTTGTCAAATTTAGCAAGGTTACACGTAGAGATTAACAAAACGCATATATTTTTTTGTAAATTAAAATTGATTAATTTTTGTGGTGTCGAAAATTACAATAAATCCTTCTTTCGGAATTACTTTCATTTTTAAAAATACACATTTTTTCTCATTGCCGACGTTGTAGATATAAATCGAATATAAATATTTTTCCAAGAGATTAAATTATACAAAAATTGGAAGCGTTAAGAAAGTCAATATTTAGAAATATGTCTTGTTTTTGAATATGCGCCCATTTTAAAATAATCTGAGTATTATAAAAAAAATAGTTTACTAAATTTTGCGAAAAATATATACACCGTGTGGTAGAAATAATGTACGTATTTTAAATGCATTTTATTCTATTTGTGAGCTATATTTTTTATTATTATTTTTTTTAATATTACTCTAACATAACATTTTTTTGACTTAGGCTGAGCTATTCAATCACACACGACTATTATTTTATATTTTTTTTGTATGAATAAATGTAAATAAATGAACAAATGATTAATGAAAGACGTATACAACAACCACGAAAACGAAGGAATACTTCTCGAAACCGAAAAGTCTTTCGTCCGGGCTGGGAATCGAACCCACACGGCCGCGGTGCAGCCGGCACAAGCGATCGCCTGTACCCACTACACCAAATATTTGAGTTTTAAAGAATCAGTCACTTTTTTGTTCTGCACACCATCATTTTAAATACAAAATTGAATGTCCATCATTACTTTTCGTAATGTCACTGGCTCTACACCATTTATTGCCTCCCGAATTTGATTTCTTAGCAAGGTTTCTTGGTCTTACCTCAAACTCTGTTTAGTTCAAATATCCCCATAAGAACAAATCCAGCGCTGCTAGGATTGGAGAACGAGGTACCCATGCACGTCTCCAAACCTTAAATTTAGACTTTACGGAAATACATATTGCAGAATGTCATGCTCATTGCCACAGTATGCGCTGTTGCGCCGACTTGCTGGGACCAGATATATCTTCGATTTTCAATTTCATGGGCAAAACACTTATCAAATATATTAATATAGCGCACAGATTTTACAGTACAGGATTCTCAAACTCCATTTGTAAAAACATATTTATTAAAACATTGCATTTTTGCAACCAGTAAGACGGTTGAGATATTGTCAGTAGTAATATAACAAGAGGGTGAGAATAAATTGAAAATAATTTGACAGATTTTTCGACAGCTTGTTGCCAGGCAATAATCACGAGAGCCCGAAGTGCAGATCAATTATCAATTTCCGCGATTAGAATTGTACCAAATCTATTTATTTCACACATGTTGTTTGTGTAAGCTACAAACGTCAGAACGGAACTAAACACGACGCGAAAAAGTACTTAGCTTAAATTGTCCTTAAAGCGCTGGGGGCGACATCAATATCTAGGATCTTGAATCCACTAGTGGCGGCTTACTTAGTATTGCTTAGTAGACAAATTTTGGAGGTGATGGGGTTGGGGCCAAGGACGAACAGAATCGTAATTTTTTTGGGCGCACACACGGCGAGAGAATATGGCGAGTGATTCTTCTCAGTAGAATAATGTGATTGGCTGAAGCGCATACACATGACCAAAATTGAGAGTTTCTATTGGTTTTTAGAATCGTCAAAAAATAATCACAAAAATAGTTGTTTCTCATTTTATGTTCCTATTCCTACATACAGTGCGACTCGCTATGTAGAGCCAAGGAGTCATGGCACTACCCGTAGTTTCAATTTTTGATTAATTTTTAAAACACTTTTTCGCCAGTTACTTTGGTCTAGGAAGATAAATCGTTCTTTATTTCTTCAAAAAAGGGGGAGGGGTATATTGTATAAGTGGCTTTACCATCAACATGTTCCACGAGCCGCCACTGCCGACATATATCCCTATAAGATTTGCCTTGTTTGACATTGCGCATCCTTTACAGTTGTTTTCTAGTTCAATGCTTTTGGGTCATGAAGTGGATGCTGATGGAGCTTATTGGGATTTTAACATATTTGGAACAATAAATTTGCCTTATTCAATATAATCTATACTCACTAACATGGAGAAGCGGTAGCAATTTTTGACCAAACTTGTTTAACTTTTAACGAAAAATTACACTAAGTTTGCGAAGCACGTTGGATTTTACAATTTTGAAAATGCGGCTATCTTTAATGGAGTTATGAATATTTACAATATCCTTCAAGTTGCGGAGCGTAAACAAATTAAAAAAAACAAATGAAACGCTTAGGCAAAATTATACAAAAAATACATGAAATATACAATATGTAGTTCTTTCAAAATTATTTTGGATTTTGAAAATACAAACACACTTTGTAAACTTTAGATGGACGTTGAAGATCCCAACAGATAAAATTGTTCAAAAATTAGAAACAACTGAAAAACATAGGTGTAGTTCTTATTGATTTCTTGTTGCACGCTTGGTAAAACATTAAAATAAATAAAAGAATAATAATTGTAATATATTGTAAGACAACCAAGTGTCATCTTCATTTCATTGGGTATTAGGGTTGCCACCCGTCTCATTTTCGCCGGGACCGTTCCGGAATGTCCTCCATCTCGGCCGAAAAGAAATTTAACCGAGACCCAGGATTATCCCAGAACCGCGAATTATAATGATAGAAGCTATACCGAATCCCAAAATATGATGCACAACCAAACTTTTATTTATTTAAGGATATATTTGTTATCTAAGAAATAAGATAGCTGTCCAAATATTATTCCAGAAACCTTTAAAGGTGATGAAAATTCATTGCATTAATGTATACTAATATATCTACTATTTCAGAAGAACAATTTAAACTTTGTTTATTTCATTGAATGTATAAATTTCCTGAATTAGAAAATCAAGCTACAAATTCAATAGTCCTTCAGAATATAATGAAACATTTAAAATTACAGTTAGAACTAGAATTGAAGATAAGTTCTTCTGTACTTCTGCGAATAAAATATTTAAAACTCTAGAACATGATAGACTAAATTCGAATCAAGAGCCCTAGATTTTTTAAATCGTTCCATTAATTACTTATGCCAGTATCATAATTTAGAGAATCAGTTTCCATTATTTTGGTTTACTAAACTTAAAAGAAAAATTTCCTTTTACAGATTTTGAAAAGTTCGTATAATGAGAAATAGTCCTTCAAATTCAAATGGAAAAATAAATGGCATGCTTTTATCCTAATATATTATACTACTCTATTACATCCGAGAAGAATTTTGAAGTTCCTGAATAATTACCCATTGGAAGAATTTTTAAGTGGCTGTATAAGTATATTAGTACTTCACTTCAAAACTTTATATTTTTGTTTGTCCACCATATCTTTAAAATAACGTATTTACTAGGGTCAAATATTTCAGATCGTAAGAACAATTTTTGGAGAATATTCCCTGAAAAGTTGGAATTAGTCCGATTAAAATTGACGTAGTTACAGGCGTTCAAAGTACTATCGCATATTGAAATTTTATACGCGTTTTTCTCAGAACCGCATTTTCAAACTAGGTGACAATAATGTTTCGAAAACTACTGCACCAATTTTTTTTTCAAACTTGTTACGTTTATTTGAGATAAAATAGGCCAGTGATTGAACAACGGATTTTTTTCCGACGTATAGTTTATTTCTTGTCGAAATACGAGCGATATTTTCATGTAAAATCGAAATTTTAACTTTGAACTTATTTTGTCCCAGATCAATGCTTCGATAAATTGTTCATTCAATTACCAGATACTTTAATATATTAAAGAAATCTTTTTTGATTTTGATATCTGATCATTCAAATCCGAGTAGCAGTGGTCACCGCGAAACCTGTTTTTTTAACGGCCTTCAGGATTTCCGTATCTTTTTTTATTACTGATTTTTTTTCTTATAAAATATATGTTACATTCATGAAAATAGGTGCTATTATAGACCAACTCAATTTCAAACAAGTTTTATATTTTATTCAAAACAGACCCCAAAAATCACCTATTTTTCGGCTTGCTGACTAGGCATGATCCCTTAATAACCCATTATTTGTAAGAACTGTTGAATGCACATAAATATGCAGCGTAGAGAAAAAATTATCTTTGGAAATTATTGTTTTAATTCCAATAGAATTGTACATGTATCCTTTTAAAGATCAAAAACTAATTATTGGTTGTCCCAGTAATTTATCTAATTTCAAAAACCCAAAGCCACTATTTCTAATGAATAGAAAAACATATTTAACTAAACAGTAATATACCCAACAAAATAAAATAACATCAAACTACACATACATGCGTATGTAGAAAAACTGTTGTATAAAACTTTTGTGTGTGAAAAGGTGGCAACCCTATGTTTTTTTTTATTTTTTAATTTAATTTAACTATTAAGAGAGTTATGAATTGTTGAAACTTCTTATTTTCTAATTGTCTACTCTTCCTCGAAAACAAATCTAAATCGCAAATTTATAATTAAAATTCACAAAAAGTTGCTGACAAGACCAAGTCAACAACTTTTTGTCAATAGGGCTCAACTTTTACCAGTTATGATTTTTTGTAAATTCTTGTATTAAATTACACAAAAGAAAATCGAAGGAAACACTTTTTCATGCAGTCAAGTTATGAAATTGATAATATTTCCTAAGCTTAGAAATCAGTAATATTTTTGTTTTCAATTTCAATTTGATTTTTTAAGACAAATTTTCAAAACAACCCCATTTGACATTTAATAAAATTAGCAGCAATTTTTGTTTTCATATTTACATATTGGTTATTTGGTAGAATTGATATTTATTTCTTAATTTTGTCGAAAATATTTTTTTTACAATCAAAATAATTTGAAAATGTTTTAGAACAGTTGATGATGAAAGAGCATGAAAGGGTCTCAGAAGGACGTAAGATTGAGGAAGCAAATGCATTAGGAGCCGGAACCGAACCGAAAACCCCCGTCATTTGAAGCACCATTAATTGTATCCTAATGACGAATGGTTCCGGTCATCCATTCAAGTTTAAATCTCTGCCAAATTGTTTTATAATATTAAATTAATGATTTATTGTCTTTGGATGGACCCGTTCCAACGTTTCATGACTTTCGCAATCGTTGCACCACCAGCGCAGCAGCTGGATTGATGAATTGTTTAAATTCGTAATATTTCTGTACTGCGATACTCCCACAGCATCATGCGTGGGATAGATTTCCGAAATAATGAAGTACTATTATATCTTCTATTTAAACTTTTCAGCCCTCGCCCTAGTTGATGGAACTTTTCGAAAGGATCATTGTTATATTTTTATGTCTGACCCATCTTAGCTGACCCTTGTTAGAGGAAGCCACAAGAGGAATGAAACTAATTCAATTTCTATTGGCAATTTAGAGTGAGTCGGCGAGAGATTTACGAGACAAGGCGTAAATAGCAAATTACTGCCTCTTGGGGACCTCTTGAAAAGTGCAAGCTCCAATTATTATTTATGACACTTACCTAACAATACCTACCTGGAGGATACTTAGAGCATAGGTAAAGTGTTTTTTTTATTTTTATGACTTATTTACGACACGGTTATTTTATAGAAATCAGAATAATAACAAGTATTAGCTAGTAGGCTTAAGGGCATAAACAATTTATGAAAATAAAAATATTTTGCTACATTGCCTGGTATTTATAATATTTATTCAAGTTTAACATCGCCATATCTCAGTAAAATTTAAAAATTTTATAGAAATTTTATGTTCAGCTAAAACGACAAAGTTATGATCCACCGGATTTTTAATTTTTCGAAAAAAATCCTTGAAGACAGTCGTTAAAATCGATTGGCATAAAAAAAATTATATGAGCCGGAGAAAAATCAAAAATCCTTCCACTGGTTTTTTTTAGAGAATTTCAGTGGCTATCTTTGTGTTTTGGTGAATCTTTGCGAAGGATAGGTGAAATTTTTAAGCTTATATTTTTGAGTCGATGATTGGTAAAAATTTTAGCCCATTTTAGCAGACAGTATTTGCTGGAATATACAATATGCGTGGGCGTTTAGCATTTACTAAGGTCTGCTTCGGGGAATAAAAGATTTAAAATCATCCCCTTATTTTAGGATCGGTTTTTGGTGAAAGCTACAGCCAATTTCGGCTTACAGTTTGTTATCGGATGCAAAAGAGTGCATGGACATTTAGAATTTATAATCAGACAGTTTTTGCGAGCATGCAAGAGACGAAAGTGTCAAAATATTTATCGACTAGTTTAGAGTATTTTTTTCTACATTTTACCGAATAAAATATATTGCTTAAATAGAAATATTTACAAAAATATACATAAAAAAATATTAAGTTAAATTAACAAAACAAACATGGAACTCATTAGTAAATAAAACATAAAAGTTGGCTTGAGGTCCAATTAAAATTAATAATAATTAAAATGGAATAAATCAAAATAATGTAATTGAAAACGAAAAATATATTACAATTATCTGTGAAATCATATACCGGGTGATCCTGGGATCTGTAAAAGCCCCATAACTTATTTGCTATTTGAGATATTGACTTCTATTTTTCATAAACTGGTACCCACACCCATTCTACACATTTTAAAAATATGTATGTTTTTGTACAGGGTGTCCCAGTATAAATAATAGAACAAAGTTATGTTTTTTTCAATGCACCACCCCATATTTTATACTTTATTTACAACGGCAATAATTCTATTAGTCGAATTATACGTTACGCAAATTTATACAATATACATGACAGGTTCGACATTTTAAACTCCTCATACGCCTCATTTAAGTTTACTTTTAAGAGACACAAATAGATTGTTGATCTCTCCGCTTGCCTTGCTTTGTTTTGCTGGGGTATTTGCGATTGTATGTGTGTTTATATATAACATTATTTGTTTTACATATATTTTTAATACTTAAGTTGTTATATAAATTGTATACATTTTTATTGTAATAGGGGTTTCCCGTTTCTAAATAAATAAAAAAAAATAAATACAATTTTTTTAACACTCTTAAGAAGCTGATAAAAATAGTATATAAGATACTATGGGTCTACTATGGACGGTTGGTTAGTTATGGGCAAATTTGTGGCAAAAACGTGTACACATTGAAAAAATTGCAGAAGCGTTCCTAGCAAAGATAGCGTCATTTTTTATACACTAGATAATTTTCCACATCATGAAGAATAATACACATCGGCTGTGGTTCTTTTTTGTCATACTGCTATACAGGGTGTCAACATACGCAAAACAATGGATAACTATTTTTTTTCAAATGGAACACCCTATATATGTTGCCACCAATACATGACATTTTTGATAAGCTTTCCAATGATATACAGTTTGTATAATGAAATATTAAGGACTCTTGAGATTTTTTTTGTCACCTTCTGCTGATTTTTTGGATTTTCAGCCAAACTGCATTTTCTGGAAAAATTATAAGAGAGCAAAGTTGTAGAACGGAAAATTTCCGATCGATGTAGGTCTTTCGACGTTTCAAATAATGCGTGCATTACCCACCAGAGCGCGCAAAATCGTGACCGTATATGCATTTTAACGTTTCTTCTTTCAATTTTTTTTATTAATAAATTGCACTATACTTTATTTTCCGTGCTCTCCAGGGGAAAAACGGGAAATTATAGGGAAATGGCACCTATATCGATTGAAAATGTTCCGCTCTACAACTCTTAATGGAAGCAATTTTTGCCAAAATGCATAGTTTTCGCTAAAAATGCAAAAACCCATTCAAAAACGCGAAAATTGATACATAGATTTTCAATTTATAAAAAATAAAAAAAAACATAACTTTGTTTTGTTATTTATACTAGGACACCCAGTATAAAAAACATACATATTTTTAAATTATGTAGAATGGGTCCGGATCCCAGTTTACAAAAAAAAATAAGCCGATATCTCAAATAACAGATAAGTGTATGGGGCGTTTACAGATCCATGGGTCACCCGGTACATACCGGGTGTCCCACTAGCTTCCATGATGCATCCATTCTCATGAAGTGCGCGTACAAAATGAGCAATTTGCAGTTGATAATCCTGCAATTAGCGTTTGCTAACTTAGAACTAATGCTACATTCTTTTCATCCACAGACCGTTCAAGCTTTACAGCCCAGAGATCCGCAACAACGAATACAGTTTTGCAACTGGATGCAACAAAATGCTGAAAATAATAATTTCGTTTTTCAAATCTTTTAGTCGGATGAAGCAATTTTCACCAGGGATGGTGTGGATAATTTTCATAACGATAATATTTGGTCCTTGGATAATCCGATGGAGATTTCAACACCGATTTAGTGTAAATGTTGGGGCGGATTGTTGCCTTTATACCAATCGCAATGGTAATCTTAACTTCGAAACATACAGGCACATTCTGGAGTGCACACTTTTTTGGGAGATGTACCACTTAATGTTAAAGGAATTATGTTTTACCAACATGATGGGGCTTTTCGCGGAAGGCAAGTGACTGAATGGTAAAATACTAATTTTATAAACAAATTTTGTTTATGGGAACATATGAACGCAATTGTTTACCAACGGAAAATACAGAATCGCAACCAACTGGTGCAGAGAGTGGGCCAATTGCGCCAGTGATTTGACGAGACAATGCCGTAATACTTTTTAAAATTACACTAATTTCGCAATATTTGACATTTTAATAATCAAAATCGGACAACGCGTTTAGCAATTAAAAAAACAAAATTGCAGTATAGATCTGCGGACTTTTGACGTTTTGCGTTAATTTCTAACACTTTCGAAAGTTCATGACGACCGACAAAAAATTAGACTTAAGGGAGAGGTCATTTACCCCTCCCCAGGATCCACCAGTGATTTTACGAGAAAATGGCGTAATCCTTTTCAAATGAAACTAAATTTGCCATATTTATACGTTTAAATCATCAAAATCAGACAATGCGTTCCGCAGTTGTGCAATTTAAAAAATCAAAATTGCGATTTTAATATCTGTAAAATATAAAAACTGCATTTTGAGTTAACTTTAATTAACTTCAAGAGAAAATTCCGTAACCCGTTTTAAAATGACACAGTTTTTTCCATATTTTGTCGCTTGAATCTTCAAAATCGAATAATGCGTTCGGTAAATGTGCAATTTCAAAAATCAATATTGTAATTTTCTATTTGCGAACTTTTTTTTCGGGCGATTTTGAGATTTTCGTTGATTTAATGAAAAAACAAAATTAAACCGGAGTTTAAATTGCACTGAATTTGTCGCACTTTGACCTTGAAACTATAAAAATCGGACGTGTTCGTCAGTTGTGCATTAAAAAAAAATCAAAATCGCAATTTCAATTTTCGGACTTTAAAATTGTGCCATTTTGACATTAATTTAACAAAAAAAAATATGATTATTATTATTTTGTAAATTCTCCACATTTTGATGTTAGAATCATCAATATCGGACAACGCCTTTTGCGTTGATTTCAAAATCTTCGAATTTAAATAGTTAAAATAAATCTCTTTCAAAATAAAAATAAAACACAGAAAATAATAATAATGTATGTACTAAACAAAATTGTTAATTAGACAATAAAAAATTTTGTTAATTATTTTTTTCTAATTTTATTAACCTTAAAAAGATACATAAAAAATAATGTTGTAAAATCAGGAAAAATTAATTTAGAATTTTACATTCATTTTGTTACAAACCGTTACTGAGTAAAGTTTTCTGAGGTTACTATAAATTACCGTTTAAATAACTAGTTATTTTGTAGTAACAGTTACTTTAAATAACGGTTAGTAAATAGCTGTTTAAATAACGGTTAGTAAATAGCTGTTTAAATAAATAGTTATTTAGCAACAGTAACTATTATAACCGTTACTGGAAAATAACCATTTTCTCATTCGTCGCCAATATAAGTATATTAATTGTAGTGGACGAGTGAAAAGGTTACAGGTGTAATTTGAACCGAGAAAGTGACGATGAAAATAACATAAAATTGCTATTGTTTTCATATACTCGCGGTTGCATACGATATGATGGAGTGGTAACCTAAAAAATACAAGAGCCTTATTTTTACATATAAACAGATCGTGTCAGTCGTCGGTGGTAACCTATATCGTGGCCCATGGTACAAAAATGATTACAGAAAATTGTATCACCGATTTATTGATTTTCGAGTGATGCCCGCACACGTAGTACATACGGACAAGCAAATTTGCAATATTATTTATATTAATTACCACGTTGTAACAATTCTCATGATTAAAAATATTATCCAATAAGTGACGGTTCGCGGGGTTTTTTTCTGGTACGGCCGAGGAACCAGAGGTGGTAATACAGATAGGTAGGGTCAGTTACAGAGACGACTGGCTGCGTGACCGCACATATCTGTATTACCACCTCTTGTTCCTCAGCCGTACCAGAAAAAAACCCGCGAACCGTCACTGGCTCTCTCTCCCCTGCAACTAATATTTTGAATATTTCCTGTCTCCATTTTCTCTTCATAAAAGTCGTTTCCAAAGTTTAAATCCCAATCACCAGTTACAGTTCTTAGAACCGTCATATAATATTTTAACATTCGACTCGCTACGATCGGTTCTGGTACATGATTATTTAATACTCCGCTTTCTAGATTATAGGTCGAGACGTTTTATGGTTTAAGTTCATTATGTAAGTACCGGAAGTAATGTCAAGCCGTATTAAGCAAGATATAATATTTCTGCGGTGGACTAGTGGGTGTCGGATTCCTAATGCGTAAAAGTGGCCGCTGTAATTGAAGTATCAGCTGGCGCTAAAGATTCATTCATTTATGTCTTTGTATCAACCACCGCGATGCGCCAGTTTATTTATAAACCAATCTTAGTAGAGTCATTGACATATTTATTTGCGTGCCTGATAATGCATACAAATAACTTGGCTAGACGCCAGACATCAAGAACAGGTTGTCGCGCATCAGGAGCAAGATAATTCAACACGTACGTACACCCGCTTTTTCCTCCTACGGAATCTTTTTATCCGAACTTAAAGAACACATCTCCAGCTGACACGGCTGACATATCCATCACGGAATCTGCCCACCCGTCGTGGGCCCATTCATCCGCCCGAACAGCTGCCCGTGGGCAAATAACCTACAAAAGAAAAATAATCCACGGATCGCAACTTACCTTTGCAAATATTTACGTCTCGCCGTAGATCGTTGAACGCGATCAGTTCGAAATCCCAAATAAACACCCGACGACCCCTTTCTTCACGCCAAATCTAATTTCGACCGTTAAAAAATGTATTGCCTTAAAATAAAGCCCGAGCTCTCATTCGCACAATTGAGTTTTCATCTTGATACAGGAAATCGGCTTGTGCTGGTAAATAAACATTGCGATTCTGTAACGAGACAATGAACATTCTAGTTGGGCCCACGGGTTAATCTCCGGTTTTATTGCCTCGGCCCCCAACCCCAATCAACAGTTTTGACCTGGCTTTTGTAGAAATTATCGACGGTACTTTATCAGGGGATTAGTTCAACCCTCGCTACATTATCATTATAATCGTAATATCTGCTATAAAATAAAACACACCACCGTGTAACCCTTTTTATTGTTCTTTTGCCAAAAGAAATTTGGTCGGAATGATTTAACTAATTTTTTCTACTCCTTGCCGTATATTGATTAATTCCCTAACAATAAACTGTACGGATATAAGCTATTTTTCGGTTAGGTGTACGGATATGAAATCCAGGTTACAGATAATAAACAACCATTGTTATAGAACGTTGCGGCTGCGGCAGCGACGGGAAAACGTCACATCAAAGGTCAAATAATTAATTTACATTTTTATATAATCGGAAATCATCATGGAAGGTGAAAGTGATTCGAATAATTGTCCCCCCCCCCTGAAATTGGGAAATCTGCTCAAGATATCCAGCAGGGATTACTGCCGATCAGGTCCCGTCCAAAATATGACTTCGCATACAAACAATATATGGATTGGTGTACAAGTAAGAAGGTGAAAACTATCAATGAAAACGTTATGATTACGTGCATAGAAAACATTTCCAAAACTCATAAACCTTCAACATTGTAGACCACGCGTTACAGTGACTTTTTTATAAAGGAGACGTGGCCGCGACGATAAAACATCACACATCAAACGTCAGATAATAGTATATTACGTAACAAGAGTTGTAAATAGCAAATTACGCGCAAGTGAAAAAATTGCGTACGAGCCGCGTAGCGGCGAGTAACGCAATTTCACGAGCGCGTAATTGCTTTACAACTCGCGTTATGTAGTATACTTTATCTACGACCACTCTCACCTTAATTTATATAAGAGAATGTGCGGAATAGCGAAGTGACAGCTTCGGGGTGCGTGATGTGACGTTTAACAATCGCGGACTACTATATTTAATAAAAACGAACAAACGCGCAACTCTCAACCAATCAAAAGTTCGTAAACGAAACTCACTAGTACCTTTAATTTACAAGCGGGCTCTAACATACGTGGGTGTTTTGGTGTATTTACGCAGTACGCGCATTGTACGATAATGGGCATTTACAGTAGTGGTCGTAGATAAAATTAATTTACATGATTTTTCGGTATTCATTATGAAAAGTGAAAGGAATTTCAGTCGTAGGAAAAGTTATCTGTACAACGCAAGTGGATATGATCAGTGGCGGCTCGGGGAACATGTTGATGGTAGAGCCAGGGGGCGGCTCGTTATATAGAGCCAAGGAGCCATGGTACGACCTCTAGTTTTGAGCTCAGCAAGAATTTTTAATTGATTCTTAAAATTATTTTTGTTTGACGGTGAGGTTACGCGGACTAAGAATGGTGTTACAGATTTAGTGCATGTCTGGGACAAAATGTATAAACGCACAATAACTCGAAAGTACACATAAATCATATTTTCAGCTTGTTCGGTTGTTTGAAATTATGAACCTTTACTTTACAACTCAAAATAATCTTGGACTATGAAGATTCAAATAAAACGAATAACTTTGTTGGTATCACTTTAATAACTTGGAGTAGTTACTTTAGTTTCGATAATTTCAGCTTGTCATTTTCAATCTGAAATGATCGAAACTTTAGTTACTCCAAGTTAATAAAGTGATACCAACAAAGTTATTCGTTTTATTTGAATTATTCTAAATGTATCACGAAGTGAAAGCCTCCACAATTACTATTCTATGAAGATTAATCGTTCTTTCTTTCTTCAAAATATGAGGCGAGGGCCTCCCCATATTGTAAAAGTACCATCAACATGTTCCACGAGCCGCTACTGAGAGTCATACTAACCAAATTAATTGTTTTATTTGAATTATTTAACATGTATCTACTAAATCTAAAGTTGTCGAAACTGCCGGCACAAAAGGTGAAACAATAAGGTGATCCCAACAATTAATGGTTAGTTAATTATTTATTTTGAATTCTTTTTCAAATTAGTTTCACTTTTTTAGACGATTAAAGCGAAAATTAAAAAAAATATATATATATTTTCCTATTAAAATAAAATTGGAAAATTATTTTGAACAATAGAGTATTTAGCCTAAATATTCTTTATTTTAACCTTAATTTTCGATTTCATTGTTTAAATTTTCGACCATTTGGTCCGCATTTTTTATTTCTCCCGACGAATTTGTAATTTTTAGATTTTTGACCTGTATTTTCGATTCTTTTGGAACTAAATTTTTGATCTGTTGACCTAAATTTTCTTTATTTTAACATAAATCTTCGATTTATTTTTGGTCTGTATTTTTGATTTTTCGAGCCGAATTTTTCATTTTTACATTTTTGGACTGTATTTTCGTTTTTTTTTTTGGTCTTTTTGATTATTTGCTCTAAATATTCTTTATTTTGACGTAAATTTTCGATTTAATTGTTAAAATTTTTGATTTTTCGGGCCGAATTTTTAATTCTAGTTCCAAATTTTTGATTTGATTTTAGTTAAAATATCTATAACCTGAATTATTCATTTATATGCGAGATTTTTTTATTTTTTCCGGTATTTTCGAGTTTTGTTTATTAAAATTTTCGATTTTTTAGTCTGCATTTATTATCTTTAGGCCCGAGTTTTCGATGTACTGTCCAAATTTTCGACTTTCTGGCCAACATTACAGATTTTTGTAATTTTTTTAAATCTTTTTTTTATTTTGACATAACTTTTCGATTTTGTTGTTAAAATTTTCGATTTTTTGTTTAGTCTGCATTTATTATCTTTAGGGCCGAGTTTTCGATGTTTTGTCTAAATTTTCGACTTTTTGACAAACATTGTGGATTTTTTTATAATCTTTTGCCCTAAATTTTTCCTTATTTTTTTTTTATTTGTCTGTTAAAATTTTTCTTTCCTTTGTCCACTATTTTTATTTTTAGACCAGAATTGAAGATTTTTGGTCTTAATTTTTTATCGAATATTTTAGATTTTTGGTATATTTTTTAATCTATATTTTAGATTTTTTAACTTTTTTATTATTATTTTTTTTATTTTTATTATTTTGCCATTATTTTCGAATTTCTGGTCAGAAACTTTTGGCAGCTGAAAGTGGCAAATTATTTTGCTTCTACCTAGGTTTTCGATTTTTTATCTGCGTTTTTTATTTTTAGATCAGGATTCTTGACTCTTTAGAGTTTAGACCATATTTTAGATTTCTGCATTTTCGATTTTTTTGTTCCATTTTTTTATTTTGCTTTATTTTGACCAAAATATTCGATTGATTTGTAAAAAAGTAACTTTACACTCGTTTTCGATGTTTTGTCTAAATTTTCACCGTTTTATGCCCTATTGTAGATTTTTACTTTTTTAAGCCTATATTTTGTATTTTCGATTATTTTGATTTCAATTTTTGGTCTTTTGGCCGAAATTTTCTTTATTTAGACTTAAATTTTCGATTCGTTTGTTAAAAATTTTGATTTTTTTGGTCTACCACTTTGATTTTTGGTTACGAATTTTAGATTTTTGGTCTTAATTTTTTATTTTTGTCCCATATGTTAGATTTTCTTAACTTGATTTATTGATTTTATTGTGCGATTTTTTTATTTTTATACTTGCTATTATTTTCGAATTTCTCGTTGGAACTTATTTTAAGCTAAAAAGAGTTATTTTTGGGGCTGAAAATGGCAAATTATTTTTCTTTTGCTTGTATTTTCAATTTTTTTGGACTGCATTTTTATTTTTAAACCAGGAGTTTTTATTTTTTGGCCGATATTTTAGATCTTCGGCTGTTTTGTTCCAAATTTTTAATTTTTTGGCCAAAATATTCGATTGGTCTAGGAAGATAAATGGTTCTTTGTTTTTTCAAAAAAGGAGGGGGTATATTGTATAAGTGGCTCTACCATCAACATGTTCCACGAGCCCCCTTCTTGAATAAAAAAGAACGATTTATCTTTCTAGATCAAAGTAACTGGCGAAACATTGTTTTAAGGATTAATTAAAAATTCTTGCTGGTCTTGAAAGTATGGGTAGTGCCATGGCTCCTTGGCTCTATATAACGAGCCGCCCCTGGATATGATGCCCCATATCTCACTCGGCATTGGGGCACTCACCTACGGCTCGATCCCCAAACTTGCCTTCGCGAGATATGGGCATCATATCACCCTCTGAAAATCGTGTCTACTTCATATCCAAAGTTATTCATTGTGGCTCGTTTAAAACTTAATTATTTTTCATTTATTTAATAAAACACTAACACAGTGTATGGTTTCAAATTATCTTTATTGTTCTACAACAATTGTTTCACCACACAGTGGCTTCATCAGGTAGATGAAAAATAATGGTTATACATTTTACAATTACCGCTTATATACTAAAAAATTGGGAACAAACGTTGAGGGTGGGGGTGTTGTATTAATGCGTTGAAATCAGAATTAAAATTAAAATTTGCGTTATAATAAATGAATTATTGTAGAGATGACTAAAAACATGATAAAAACGGAAACTAAACTACAAATACACGCTACATACATACATATACATATACATATTATTCACTTATGTGATGTTAAGTAAAGGCGAATTATTGACGTCGATTTGGTCATTTAACAGTGTAGTTTAGTTTCCGTTTTAGTCGCACAATGAGGGATGCCATTTAAAATTATAAAGATGGGGTGGTTGGGGGTGAGGCGGTGAGGGGGTGAAAGAAAAAATTCTAGAAGCAATGTTTTTCAAGTTCCCACTCGAAAACAAAATTGACGTATTTTTGCTTAAAACCGTAACTACAGCAGATCCAAAGTTATTCAGGGTGGCTCGTTTTGAAATGAAGACCCTGTATAAAAGTGATATTGATATTTTTTCGAGATTCTTCAGACTATTAGAAACATTTATTTATCTACGCCGTCGCCGCCGCGCCACACTGTGATTTCGGATGCACCAATTTATTAATTTCGATTTTTTCAAGGTTCACCAACTAACTAATATGACTATGGCAATCGATTCGAAATTTACAGAAAAAAATAATTTCGGCAGGCTATTCGCGGCATACATTTTTATCATTACTCAAGGGTAGCGTCGCTTTTAATTATTATATAAACGATTTTCTATTTTGCGTCTAAAACGAAGTCATTAACGCACTCATATGGGTTCGTTAATGGCTCGCCGAGTGCTTTAATAATTTAATTTTTCAAAGTTCGCACCGTTGAAATTCAGAGTCGTCAACCTGTGCTAAATTTTCGGCGAAAGTTTTGAGGTTATGTGATGTGTGGAAATCGCAAACTAATTTCAACTTGAAATGTCAATTATTAGTGTTAACAACCACCATATAATTTTTTAAATATGTATGTGCGATTTTTTAATTTAGAAATGGAATAAAAGGGGGAAAATTGAAAAAATCCTGTAAAATAACTCGCTACGCTCATCGTTTTCTAAAATTGGACGCGTGCGAAAAAAGTCGCGCTTATTGAACTCGTTTTTTACTTTCTCCGTTACGAATTACGAGAAAGTATTGTGATCGTGATTTTTTTCAAATTTTTTTACGGAAATATCAGTTTTGGGGTCCCTAGACGCCATTTCAATAATTTCTGGAAAAAAAAAAATTGTGTCTGTGTGTGTGTGTCTGTGTGTGTGTGTGTCTGTTTGTGCGCGCTGTATCTCAAAAACTAATAGAGCAATTGATATGAAACTTTGAACATCCGACTTATTTGATAATCTGAAGAACTGAATAGCTTTTGGTAAAATTTCGTACACCGGAAGTGGGCGTTTACCTTAACTGTTTTTTGTTTTTTGCCAAAATTTTCTTAAATATAAAAAATATCACAAAAACATTTAAACAAACTTTGAAGACAACAAAGAAATGAACATCTTTTGCTTGAAAACATTTTTCATAAAATCATTTTTATTCGAGAAAAAAATTTATTATTTTCTTTTAATTTTTGGTTTATAATTATAAAACGATAATAGTTACAGAAAATTTATATGAATAATAATTGTAGAGAATTCTAAAATGAACAACTTATAAAGAATAAGCTTTTTTCGAAATCCCTTTGGTTTTTGAGTAAACTGAGTTTTTGAATTTGAAGTATAATCTTTCATAATTTTGACGTTTTAAACGTCAGTTTCATCCGAGTTTACACAACGGTCGATGTACATTTAAAATATGATTTCAATTGAAAATAAACTATGAAAATGTAAATATAAATGGCTATGATACCATCAAGTCGGAGAAAGTAACATGATGGCCACATCACCATTTTTTAATATACTATTCTGAATCGTTTGCTCTAGCTAATTTATTATGGGAGTGAATTTTGAAGAAGAATTTTTTTTTCTTAGTTTTTAAAGGAAGTGGAGGCTTTTTCGATTCTTTAATCGTTAATATCGAGTATTCTGCATTGGTTGTAATAGCTAAACTGAAATTAAACAAACAGTGAGTCCCAATTCTGAACGGTCTAAACATAGAAATTGTTAATGACGAAATTGTAAAACGGTCATCTTCTAATACCCAACTAACGCGGAGCCAGTGTTCTTACAGAAGTAAAGAAGTGTTGAATACATTAAATATTGTTTCCCCATCAGAACACCTACAGACCGACGGGGAAATAATATTTAATGTTCACATTAATATTGTTATATAATAATGGTTATATTTGCCGCCGCTGGCAATGTCCATATCTTGTTGGTGTTAAAGCCACCCGGATTTGGTTCAGTACAGCATTCAGGCAATAGATTCCGCCACTTTAGCGTTTCTACCTTTAAGTGTTGAATAATTGCTCGTTTTTCCTCCTTTTTTGTATTGACAATTTTAGGTTTCTTTGAAAAATATGATAATTATTAATTCGACTAAAAATATTTCAGCCAACATGGAAAAATAATTAACAAATTCTATGATCTGCGGGGATACCTTTTGAGGGAGTTTATTTTTTCTAAAAATATGAAACTTATTAATTCGTCAAAGAAATTTGCAACCAACACGCGACAAATAGTTAAACAATTCTATGTATGGGGTAGTTTTTACGGAGGCGGAAATAAACGTGTTTTTCGAAAAACAAGATAAAAAAAAATAAGAAAAAGTAGCAGTACCTTTGCTCTGCTATTAAATTTTTGCGTATATTTATATTTTGCACAAAAACAGAATTTAAATATTAAATATTTTTTATTTTTGAAATATTTACATCTTTTTGCCTTTATATTCGAATCTTGTGGTATTGAAACTAGTTTTTAAAAATTGTTCCGATATCATAAAACTGGTAAAAGGGGGTGATTGATGATTAGGGCTGTCCGGATAGTTTCATTACTGTGCGCAACAAACCGTATTCTGATATTATAGTATTGTGCCCTGTAATTATTTTTTTTTTCTGGTTTGTGTCAAATTTTGACAAATTAACTCCTTCGGCCATCGTGTTCATAGACAAAGGGTGCGCTTTAGTTGAAATGGTTTTAATACACCAACGTGTTGTTTTTAGTCACCCCTAAACATATGTTTCATATCGTTAAATTTAATAAGGTTGTAATTGTCAATTATATACATATCGTTGAAAATTATGAAAGGTGCGTTTGTTTTTTTAAGGTCCGATTTATTGATAGATACAACTGTGGGTCATAAATATATTCCCATATAAAATTGATATTTCAGTTAGTAATAATTGATGGTAATTAAAAGTTCATATTAATTAAGAGAATCGCGATTACAAAGAATTTAAAATTGTTACAATTCTTATTTCAGTGAGGAAAAATCACAATTTTGAAGATCTTTGAAAAATCAAACTTGACAGGATTTAGGCAACGATATCCTACTCATAATTTAGAAATATTTGGGTTTCACCAGAAAATGATTTATTATTCATCATCATTCAATAAAAAAATGGTTTACTAAAAGACGAAACTTTTGCAAAAAAGAACTCGCGAAAAAAATGATTTTTCTTCAAAAAAGTGTAACGAAACATATAACTTAGTATTTTGAAATATACGAGCTCCTTGATATTCATCATCATTCATTTAAAAAATGGTTTTAGTAAAATACGAAAGACGCGTTAATAAATCTTCCGTAGTTCATCTATAACTGGGTAATATTTTTAATTTTTTTAAATTTTGAAGGCTTTTACTTCGAGGTTCATCATCTGCATACTCTAAACTCATGTCAACCATCTTTCGTTTTAAGGAAAAAATATTCAAAATTTATCTTAATCGAGGTAATAAGGCAACTTCTATGTTTTGAAAAGTTGTAACCTGATTTTCTATGCATTCCTTTGAAGCTGCGTAAAAATGATTTAACAAAAAACTTAAATTTTTCTTAAAATAAATAACTTATTTATAAACAAGTAATATTTTCCTAATTTGTAATTATAGATTAGGTCATACATCATTTGCGCTTCTTTCAATTCCTATCAATGATCGTTTCTTTTAGCAAAAACAAACATGTTAATCTAGCTTTCTAGCCGATGAGGTAACTTCAACATTTTTAAACTTAACCTGATTGTCTTAGAATTGCTTTGAAGCAGCTACTCCTCTATATCGGCATTACCACTTTTGATTTGCTTGGCCACGATGAAGTAATCGTTTGGCGAAACGTTTATCACATTACTAAAATCAAATATTAAAACGTTTCTTTTATTTCAACATCCAGTTCACTTACTCAACATTATTAATACTGAAAGAAACGCGGCGTAGTATCCGTCAACAAATAATATTTTATCGCCCGTCATCGGTAATTTTAACAACAAGTTACATTCACCTCGGTTTTTCACAATTCGGTGACGAAAGCACAAATTGCAATAGCGTAACAATAGAATCGATTTATTGTATCTCTTGGAATCGAAAAATCTCGTTATCTCATTCAGTCTCTGTCGATTTCAAAAGTGGGGAATGTCTAGTTCGCACTAGCTCAATTAAAATTTGCTAATAGCAAATTATCATGCTACTAATAATATTAATGATATGTTTCGCCGATTTAAATTACATGTTGGATTTTAATGATAGTTGGGAGTCACTAAATCGCACTAGTAATACAAGTGAATTAATGATAAGTAACATAATTTATTTCGAAAAAAAGAAAGAATTTGCGACAATCGTTACTGTGTAAACACAAGTTGTATTTGTTAAGATTAATTGGTGAACAGATATAATGATTAATTCTCCAAATCGTTTTGGATTCATTTTAAAACCTGACGTTTATGTAATATTATGACTATGACATTTGTCATTGCGTAAGATCACAGATACATGGGATCGGCGTATCCATACCGGTGTGAACCTAACGCCCGACTTAAAAAAGTTACTTTTTTAACGTAGATCGTTTATACTTCGTTTGTGCCCGTTTGTATCCCTATTAATTTCGTTTGTACCTCAAAGATAAAAAGTTATTAAGCAATAAAAAAAAATGGCCAGCGCCCAACTTCGACATATTCAAATTTGGTTTAGGCCAATAGAAAGAAAATAGTTACACCATTTGTACCTCAAAGGAAAAAAAATATTAAAACTATCTTTAGAATTTAGATTATTGGTGTATTATCTCATGACTCTTTTTAAGGGATTACACTGGTTTTAATTTTTTTTAAAGCCCTCACACCATTCCTGCTGATTCTTATGTAAAATGACTTCCTGAATCCGAATATGACCCCCATTTTTCCCCATCACCCACGATTTATAGGGGTTGCACTACTTGTTACAGTAGCTTGACCAAATGGCTCAAAGGTACCCGTAAATCAAAATATTGATAAAACACCGGAAAAATCGATAATTTTTAATGATTTATTTACAATTAAGGGGACAAATCCCCCCAAATCTACCTCCTTGCTACAAATGTCCATGTTTTAGAAGTTTTCACCTCTCAGCCCCTAAAATAATCCTTTTCATCTCTCGAAATCATCTAAAAGTGATTAAAACAGGTAGAGGGGGGGCTCCCCCGAAAATGGTGGGCGATGACGGCAAAGGGTCCGGGACAAAGTGCCGAATGCCCAAAGTGCCGAATCGTTATTTGGACCAAAGTGCCGAATTTCATACTATCAGCCATGCCCAAAGTGCCGAACGACGCCAAGCGCATCGTTCGTCAACAAGGCATCGAACCCGAATGCTAATCGGCAATTTGGACATTCGACACTTTGTCCTCGCACCGACCTATCAGTAAGGCCCAAATCAGTACAAAATCCTTATACGCAACTACCACTAAGGCCCAAAATGCCGAATATTTATGTTATAATACGTTTAAAACAAAAATACAATTGGTTTTGTTTTAAATAAAAAAAAAACATTTTCTAAGCCTGAAACCATCTACCTTTCATTAATAAGCTTGTATTACCACACATTATTTTCCACACTACGAACATATTGAGGGTGTGCAATCGGCATTTTGGACTTTCCCCGTAGATGCGTGCGATGACGTTCTGTCGAATTATCAAAGTGCCAATTCTCATTCGGCTCCGACGCCTTGTTTACGAACGATGCGACGTCGCTTGACGTCATTCGGCACTTTGGGCATGGTCCGTAGTATGAAATTTGGCACTTTGGGCAAAATACCAATTCGGCACTTTGGGCAGGCCCCGTGGCAAACAAGGTTCATATTCGGATTCAGGAGGTGATTTTACATAAGAATCAGCAGAAATGGCCAGGGCCAATTTTCATGCAGACCACTGTTAGAGAGCTGTAATCGTTTGATATTGTTTTTAATGTAAACGTTGGTTTTGGTCCTTAAGGCAAGGTCTGCTCTTGGAAAGTAAATCAATGGCATCCAATATATTTGAAAAAAATCAATCGAGTGATATCTTTAAAAAATATGCACAGGTCTGACCAGGGGCGGCTCGTTATATAGAGCCAAGGAGCCATGGCACTACCTGTAGTTTCAAGCTCAGCCAGAATTTATAATTAATTTTTAAAATACTTTTTCGCCAGTTTAAATGTTAAACAACGTCTGTAAAAATTTAATTAATAGAGAAAAATCGCAATGCATTTGTTCCCCAACGTAACGCCGCGGCGCACAGTGTTCTGAAACCATTGAAACGCGGTCAAAATACCGAAAAATGAAACTACAAATATACGCATTTACTGTATATATTTTTACTTATATGATAGTTCTTATCGGTTATTATCATATTTTGCTTTTATTTAAAGATTGTCTTTGAAATGAAGCGAGTAACTGAAAAGAGCACACACATTACCTTTACTGGAAAAAATATTGTAAAAGCTTCAATTATAGGATTTGACATAAAACATGTTTTTAAACTCATTCTTTCGGTTATTGCAAGGAATACTGACAAAACACTGAATACTGAATTAAATTATAATTAAATTATTCAGTTCAAGCCGATAGCGATATATACTTTGAGTAGAGAAAAAACACATTACCAGATTTTTTTATCAAGCCCGGTAGCCACCCGAAAGGACATATTTTGAAAATTCTTTCGGCACAGTATTGTACCCATCGGACAGATGTAGATGAGATTAAAAAATAAATTATTTTCTAATACTGTTGAACAAAAAGGCAGAGTTCAAATTCTTTTGGCAAAGAAATATTAAATTTGTCGTTAAATTAATTTCTGGTGTTTTAAAGATAACTTTTGAACTGACGACCAGGTTTGTAAGATTCATCCGAAAGATGCAGATAGAACCAAAAAATTAAATGTGTTGTTCATTTGTTTTTCGGGTTTCAGAGGATAACTTTTGAACGGATGACCAAATTTGGCAAATTCTACCAGCAAAATGTTGTACTCATCGAAAAGGCCAAAAAAATAAATTTGCCGTTTAATTGTTTTCTGATCTTTGAGGATAACTCTTGAACGGATAAACAGATATTGAAAATTCTTCCAGGAAAGTATTGCACTCACCGTGTGGTAGTGATGAGATAAACGGTTATTTTCCAGAAACGGTTATAACAATTACTGTTACTACAAATAACCAGTTATTTAAATGGTTATTTAAAGAAGTTACTGTTACCACAAAATAACTAGTTAATCAGTAACCGTTATTTAAAATAACTTTACTTGGTAACAGTTTGTAACAAAGTGAATCTTAGGGGTCAATTAACACAAAATGCAAAAATCGCACTTTTCAAGTTCGAATATTTTAAAATCGTGATTTTGATTTTGGAAATTGCACAACTGCTAAACGCGTTGTCCAATTTTGATTATTCTAACGTAACCATCAGGAGAATTTAATGCAATTTAAAAACAGGTTAATGATCTTTTTTTTGTGAAACACGCAAACCGTAAAAATTGCACGAATTAAAAGTCCGAAGATTAAAATTCCGATTTTGATTTTTGAAATTGCACAACTGCCAAATACGTTGTCGGATTTTGGTCATTCTAAGGTCAAAATTGTGGCAAATTTCATGCAATTTACAATCCGGATTAGTTTTACTTTTTCATGAAATCGAGGCAAAATGACAAACTCGTACGTTTTTAAACTTCGAAATAATTTAAATTTTAAATTTTATTTTTAAAAACACAACTGCAGAATGTTAGATTTTGACGATTCAAACGTCAAAATACGGAAAATTTAGTGTACTTTTACAATGTATTGCGAAATGTTTCTGTGAAATTAAAACAAAATGCAAAAATCTCATTTTTTAAGTTGGGATATTGTAATTGTGATTTTGATTTTTTAAATTGCAAAATTGTTTGATTTTGATGATTCAAACATCAAAATATGGCAAATTTTGTATGATTTTAAAACGAAAATCTCTTGAAATTAACACAAAATGTAAAAATTGCAATCCAAAATTTTAAAATCGCGACTTAGATTTTTGAAATTGAACAACTACCGAATGATTTGTCCGATTTTGATTATTGACATTTAAAATGTATAGCGAATTTAGTATTATTCAAAACGGTTTATCACTGGCGGATCCTAGGGAGGGGTAAATAACCTCTAGGAAGACCAAAGATTTAAATTGCAAATTTGATTTTTAAATTGCTCAACGCTTTGACGGATTTTGATGATAGAAATGTCAAAATATGGTGAATTTAATGTAATTTTAAAACGGATTTCCAAATTTTCTCTTGAAATTAGTGCAAAAATAGCAGTTTTTAAATTTTTAATATTTTCGCGACTTTGATTTTTGAAATTGTACAACTGCCGAATGCGTTCTTCGATTTTGATGATTTATAATAATAATAACAATAATAGTTTATTCGTGCCAATACCAGGAGTTTACATAAGTTAGAAAATGGCTTCTATGGATTTAAATTTCAAAATTTGAAGAATTTCTTGTGATTTTAAAACGGATTATATTTTCTCGTGAAATCACTGGCTATTTTGTGTTTGTCAATTTTATATCAAATTCTTTTCAATATTTGTTCCAGTTTTTTTTTAGACGTGATTCGTTATTGAATCGATTCCTGTTACTAAGAACTGGTTCCTTATTGAATCGGTTATATGAGCTAATGTTACTAAGAAGTTATTCGTTATTTAATCGCGTTCCTTTTATAAAATAACTTTTGAGAAAATCACCGTTAGTGGGATTTTTCAATAACGGTTACCGTTATTATTTTCAGTAACAGTTCCAAAGTAGCAGTGAAAATAACGCTCATCACTAGTACTCATTAAAGAGATAATCATTTTCCGTTATTTAACCAAAAATAAGTTTCAAATTCTTAAAGTATTGCACTTATTAAGGAGATGTAGATAAGGTTACAAAATACAATTCGTCGTTTAATTGATTTGCGCGGACGAAGAACGGTATTACAGATTTAATGCGGGCTATTTTTCGTGTTTAATTATTTTTTTAATGCTTCTGCAACAAGTAAAGGTTTTTAATTATGGATTTTTCTTTCTTCAAAAAGGAGGTGGTGAGATATTGTGTATGATAAGTAGCTCTACCATCAAAATTTTTCACGAGCCGCCACTGATAGAGGGTACGTTTAAATTAGGCACGTTTGCAGAATTATATGCTGATTAATAATCCATTAAGAAAAATTACTTAAATTACTTTGTTCTTGAGTTAAGTAAAAAAACTGAAAAAAGCTGATTTTTGTTGTGTCTTTATCTTTATCTTCATTATTTGAGGCGATATCACTGCGTTATTCGAATTGTATGCAAATTTGTATATCGGGTATTTTTGAGGTCGTTGATTAAGAATCTGAAATTAAAAATTTGAAAAACAAAATGGCTGATCCAGTATGCCGTACAAAAATTGTAAAAATTGTAATTTTTTAATGAATTTTTTTTCTTTATAATAGCTATTTTGAACATGTGAATCTTGAATATTTGCAAAATCGTATCAGCTACATTTGCAAAATAACTGGTGGAATATTGGAAAAGAGCTACCGTCAGAAGTCGAGGTTTACAGAAAAATATTTAAATTGGTAGAATGTCCTAGAAAAATGCGACCTCTTGAAAAACAGTGGCAGCACGCAACGTATGCAAGAAGTTCCGCAGGCTAAGCAATTGTCATTAGCAGCTGGGACAGGAAATAGAAAAAATAGACCACAAAGTTTGCGGTTTAATGACTGTCAGTATACAGGGTCTTCATTTCAAAAGGAGCCACCCTGAATAACTTTGGATCTGAAGTAGTTACGGTTTTAAGAAAAAATACGTCAATTTTATTTTCGAGGGGGAACTTAAAAAACACTGTTTTTAGAATTTTATCTTTCACCCCTTCACCCCCAGCCACCCCATCTTTATAATTTCAAATGGCACCCCCTATTGTGCGATACCTCATTTTAAAGGGCATCAAAAATGCTATCCAGCAAAGCAAAAATAATTGAAATCGGTTCATTTGTTTTAGAGAGAGAGGGTATTCATTTCAAAATAAACCACCCTGAATAACCCTGGTTCTGAAGTAGTCATGGTTACAGGAAAAAATATGTCAATTTTGTTTTTGAGGTGGAACTTGAAAACACTGTTTTTAGAATTTTATCTTTCACCCCTTCACCCCCAGCCACCCCATATTTATAATTTCAAATGGCACCCCCTATTGTGCAATACCTCATTTTAAAGGGCATAAAAAATACTATCCAGCCCTGCAAAAATAATTGATATCAGTTCATTTGTTTTAGAGAGAGAGGGTATTAATTTCAAAATACTCACCCCCGGCCACCCCATCTTTATAATTTCAAACAGCATTCGCCATGGTGCGATACCTTATTTTAAAGAGCTTAAAAAATACTATCCAGAAATGCAAAAATAATTGGAATCAGTTCATTTGTTTTAGAGAGGGTATTCAATTCAAAGTACGTCACCCTGAATAACTCTGGTTGTGAAGTAGTTACGGTTTAAAAAAAAAACGTCAATTTTGTTTTTGAGGTGGAACTTAAAAAAACACTGTTCTTAGAATTCTATCTTTCACCCCCTCACCCCCAACCATCCCGACTTTAAAATTTCAAATGGCACTCCCTATTGTGCGATACCTCATTTTAAAGGCAATACAAAATATTATCCATCCAGCAAATAAAAAAATATTTGTAATCAGTTCATTTGTTTTAGAAAGAGAGGGTCTTTGTTTCAAAACAAGCCACACTGAATAACTTTGAATCTGAAGTAGTTACGGTTTTAAGAAAAAATAAGTCAATTTGATTTTAGAGGGTGGAACTTGAAAAACACTGTTTCTATAATTTTTTCTTTCATCCCCAGCCACACAATCTTTGGTGTGGCATATTTTGATATGAATATCTCTGAAACAAATGAACTGATTTAAATTAATGTTCATTTGCTGGACAGTATTTTGTATGCCCTTTAAAATGAGGTGTCTCACAAAAGGGGATACTATTTGAAATTATAAAGATGGGGTGGCTGGGGGTGAGGGGGTGAAAGATATAATTCTAAAAACAGTGTTTTCAAGTTCCACCTCAAAAACAAAATTGACATATTTTTTCCTGTAACCATGACTACTTCAGAACCAGGGTTATTCAGGGTGGTTTATTTTGAAATGAATACCCTCTCTCTCTAAAACAAATGAACCGATTTCAATTATTTTTGATTTGCTTCATAGCATTTTTTATGCCCTTTAAAATGAGGTATCGCACAATAAGGGGTGCCATTTAAAATTATAAAGATGGGGTGGCTGGGGGTGAGGGGGTGAAAGATAAAATTCTAAAAACAGTGTTTTTTAAGTTCCCCCTCAAAAACAAAATTGACGTATTTTTTCTTGAAACCGTAACTACTTCAGATCCAAAGTTATTCAGGGTGGCTCCTTTTGAAATGAAGACCCTGTATATAACGCAAATGCTAATTCTGGCAAAAATCTCTTGTTTCCAGATATCTATGTAAACTAGATATTTTCTTCTAGGCAACCCTATTAGTCTCTAAAATATATCTGAAAATAAATTTTTACCACCAGCCGCTAAATAAAGCTAAAAATAAATACAAACTGCTTTGTGCCATATATGGCACGTTATGCAGAAAGGGGTTAATAAAAGATGACATCTGATTATTAATTGTAATTAGTTGTTGGCGATTAGACAATAAGTTCCAGTTAACAACTTGATTTGGAAATAAATTTAATGGCTAATTTAGAATGCTGAACCCTGTCACATACCTTGTAAACTCCATCTACTGATGGATTAGACTTTTTGACATCAAGTACCTACACGGCTATGAGAAAAATGTAATTTTGCAGCAAGTTAGGTTGGTACCGGTATACTTCCAATATATTCATACGCGACGTCGCCGATAGACACGTTATTAACAGTTTGTTATTGTTATTGTTGTTATGCGGTAATATTATTGAGTGCGATTTTCGTAATAAATTAAGTTTTGCAAGTACTACTTTTTGTGGTGATAGTTGTTCGGCAACCTAGTGGGATTTCTACCACTCAAGATGTCAAAAAAGTCAATGTATCAATAGACGGAGTATACCATGCATTTAACAAAAAAATGGTGATGTGGCCATCATGTTACTTTCTCCGACTTGATGGTATCATAGCCATTTATATTTACGTTTTCGTGGTTTATTTTCAATTGAAATCATGTTTTAAATGTACATCGAGCGTTGTGTAAACTCGGATTAAACTGACGTTTAAAACGTCAAAATTATGAAAGATGAGAAAATTATACTACAAATTCAAAAAATCAGTTTACTCAAAAACTAGAGGGATATCGAAAAAAACTTATTCTTTATAAGTTGTTTATTTTAGCATTCTCTACAATTATTATTAACATAAATTTGCTGTAACTAATATCGTTTTAGAATTATAAACCAAAAATGAAAAAAAATTAATAATTTTTTTTCTCGAATAAAAATGATTTTATGAAAAATGTTTTCAAGCAAAAGATGTTCATTTCTTTGTTGTTTTCAAAGTTCGTTTAAATGTTTTTGGATATTTTTCATATTTAAGAAAATATTGACAAAAAACAAAAAACAGTTAAGGTAAACGCCCACTTCCGATGTACGAAATTTTACCAAAAGCTTTTCAGTTCTTCAGATTATCAAATAAGACGGATGTTCAAAGTTTCATATCAATTGCTCTATTAGTTTTTGAGATACAGCGCGCACAGACAGACACACACACACACACACAGACACACACACACACAGACACACACAGACACACACAGACACACACAGACACACACACACACACACACACACACACACACACACACACACACACACACACACACACACACACACACACACACACACACACACACACACACACACACACACACACACACACACACACACACACACACACACACACACACACACACACACACACACACACAGACACAGACATAAAAAAAAAATTTCCAGAAATTGTTGATATGTCCTCTAGGGACCCCAAAACGGATATTTCCGTAAAAAAAAATTTTGAAAAAAAAAATCACGATCACAATACTTTCTCGTACTTCGTAACGGAGAAAGTAAAAAATCAAATTCTAACATTCAATACTTGTTTAAACATCCAAATTAGCTGATTAGTAACTAATTTATCAATAATTTTACAATCGCAACTTTTAAAAATTGGCCTTCTTCCAAACATCAGGATATTCCTTAACTCTTTGCTGCACAAGATTTCACACATTTTAAAGGGCTTAAGTGCATTTATCTCAGTTGGTACTAGAAGTGTAAAAAATGAGGTGGGGATAGGTGGTTCATAAGTCGTTATTCAGCTTCGTACAAACAGATTTGTAAGTGGTCTATTTTGTGAACCGAATGTGTCACAACTTGCTTGAATTTGGTAGTTCAAATTGTAATCCTATATGCAGGAAAGAGTTAATGGATGTCTCAAATAAAACATGAGCATACACTGTTAGCTAAAAACTGTCCTGTGATTCCATCAGGACCACAGTTAAAATGACCTTGCAGCAGTACTAACTCATTTAAAACTTCCTTAGCTGAAACATGAATGATATTATTATTTATAGTTTTGAGAGTTTTAAAATTTCTTACGCGATTTACAATACTGCAGACATATGGCGCAGAAAATGTTTGCAATGTCAGTTCCATCCGTAATAATCCTGTCCTTGTATGATATCGGACGTATTGCACACCTCGTTTATAAATTTCCAAACTTCGGAAGAATTTCTGTGGATATTGTTTTGAATACGGTCACAGTGCGGATTGCATGTAACTGTTTGCTTAACAATTTCCTAAAATCGGCTTAATTCTTCATAGTCGAGGTACCAGTAGTTTTGAGGTTGCCCTAGAAGTACCAGGTCTGACGTATAGATGGCAGTAGTTGTTTGAAAAGAATAACTATGGTAAAAAGTACTAACCCTATAAAACTGAAGTTTCAACGTTGACGACGTTACATCAATAGTGAACGCTCTCAGTGAATTTGTAAACATGGAAAAAATTGGTTATCGTTATGTAATCCAATACTTTCATTTGAAAGGTCTCCGCCCAACCAATATCAAAGCGGAGTTAGATTCTACTCTGGGGGAGTCTGCTCCTTCGTTTACACCAGTTTAAGTATTCGATGACAGAGTTTAAACGAGGCCGAACGGCTGCCTATGCGAACTTCGCAGTGGTCAGCCAAAATGGTGAAAAATCCGCTAAATGGTATTGGATGACCGTCGACTGAAAGTGAGGGATTTTAAAAGGTACTGTACATGTAAAATTTGGAGATAAGAAAAATGATTGTGAAAATTACTCATAATGGAACAAAAACATCGTCATGATAATGTTTCAATCGAGTGTTTGGCAGTTTTACAGTCATACAACCAAGTTTTTGCATCGATTCATAACCAAGGATGAAACATGGGCCCATCACTTCAGTCCTGAGATAAAGGAATAGTCAAAACAATGGAGTGCAGGGGGAAAAGGCGAAGATAGTTTTATCTGCACCTTTTTGGGGATGTGCGTGGAATAATCTTCATTGATTCTCTTCAGAAAGAGAAAAACAACCAACGGCGTAAAAGAAAGTTTTTTTTTTCATCTAGACAAAGCACCAGTCCACACATCCGTTATCGCGATGGCTAAGATCAATGAGTTACATTTTGAGTTAAAGATTTGCCAAGAATGAAGAGGTGTAGAAAAGTGCATCGATATAAGAGGAGGCTATGTAGAGAAATTCTTTGTTTGGTCGGGTTCTTCTGGGACTATCCTTATATTTTTTTTTTCTTTGGTAAGAGTGGTTAAAGTCTTATTAAATCGTTTAGGTTGTATGGAGGATTTTGTTAATTTTAATGGTATAAAAAATTCAATTGTGTTAATTAGGATTTCCTAAAAATTTCAATTACAAAAATTGAGTAGCATAGAAATATTGAGAATAATAGGAAAATATAGAATGGAAAACAGATGCTTTCAGAAAATATTTAGTATAGGAGAGCAGTGTTTCATTTAATAACGAGTCTGAAAGTTGGGCGTCAAAGGGGTAATTAAAACACTTAGCTCATGTGTGCTAAACCTGTTTTTTTTTCATTTTTTATTTCCATTAAAAATTGTAATTATTTTTTTTGCTACTTGGTAATTTCATTAAAAAAATTAAAAAAATATTACTAATCACTATCCGAAGTTTCTAATATTTATATATCTAAAACAGGTAACAGAAACTGACATTAAAATACTGAGTTTTGTTGAGTTGTTATTTGAATTGAATAATAGGACTAACTCACATAAATGGAAAACATATATTTATTGATGCAAATGTACAATTTGACATATGGAATACTGGATTTGAAAATGTATACTGGCCGCCATAAGTAAAAGACCACCAAGAATTCGTCGCTCAATTTTTATGACAATTTCAGATAATACGTAAATATTCCACACTAAGAAATGATTAAAATTTCAGCAAAAAATTATGGTAACTTTTTGATCAAGCATAAATAGTGAAAGGAATTTGATTATTAGTTTGTTAAATTAATTGAGCAGTGACATTACAATTTTATCGTACAAATCACTTAATTGGTTCCCGATTTAAATCAAAAGATGCCCCGAGTTCGTCAGCCTGGCGTATAGCAACAATTACGCGATTTTGAACGCGATAGAGTAATCGGGCTCAGAGGAGATTTGTCAATTTGTGATATTGCCCAACAAATTGGCAGAAGTATCGGTAGAATATCTCGATGTTGGTGTAGATGGACCTAGGGATAGGAGCAATGACGGAGATTACGATGTGGGCGCCTAGAAACACTACAAAACCTGAAGATCGTTCTCCTCGGCTCGTCGCTGTCCTGGATCGATTTTCAACAAGAGCCATTGGAGACATCAGAGAGGTTTAACTATCCAAGGAATCTCCGTTCTAATAGTTTACCGGAGAATTCGATCATTTGGTCTCACGTCGTACCGTTCTTTTCTTTGTTTGCCCTTAACCATAAGAGGTGCCGTCTGGAATGGTGCAATGAGAGACTACAATGGGTCGATCAATGGAGGCAGGTTAGCATTACGGATGCATCGACATTTTGTTTGTGTGCCCACGATGGTCGTAAAATGGTTAGACGTCGCCGAGAAGAACGAGAAAATTTATAGTTCGCAATGGAACGCCATACAGCTCTTACACGCGGAGTGATGGTATGGGGGGCGATCAGTCATGGAAGTAAGTCTCCTCTTGTGTTCATTCCAGGAACATGAAACGCAAATCGCTACATTAACACAGTTCCAGAACCAACATTAATGCCCTATCTGAGAAGGTTGGAAAACCCCATTTTCCAACAGAATAATGCAAAGCCGCATGCAGCTAGGGTCACTATGGAATTCCTGCAACTAGCTAATATTGATTTACTTCCATGGCCTTCTCGTTCTCCAGATCTATCACCTATTGAACACGTGTGAGATATAATTGGCAGAAGACTGGGCCATCTTCAGCCACCCCCACTCACTTTACCTGATATTAGGATGCGAATTCAAGAAGCTTGGGATGCAATCCCTCAGACTGACATTGACAATTTGATTTCTAGTATGCCTAGGCGAGTTGCTGAGTGCTCCAGAAATCGTGGAGGAGCAACTCATTATCGAAATTAAAGAAAAAGTTACCTTGATTTTTTGTTGAAATTTTAATCATTTTTTAGTGTTGATTATTTACATATTATCTGAAATTTTCATAAAAATTGAGAGAGGAATTCTTGGTCTTCTTTTACATATGGCGGCCAGTATATAAAAATGTGGAATAAGTACCGTAAGATCAAAAAGTCGAAAATAGTTGGCAGCCCTTAAAACATAACCTAACTAACAGAAATTCAGCGGCGTCACTAATAATGGGAATTTTGGCATGGAAAACTCTGAAATTTAAATAAAACAGCTAGATTATGAATCCTAAATATATTATTAATAGTGGTGATCGGTTCTAGAAATAACTGCTAATGTTTAAAATAGGCAAAATCGGCACAAAAACACACAAAACTATTTTTAAAACAAATAACCTTAAAAAATAATAATTTTTAATAGATTTTAATGAAATTAGAGATATAATGTTATAACTTTCATATTAATGAAGGTATCGGAATTCTGTTAAGCTTATTTTATTCTTTTCAAAAAAAGTACATATAACTTTCGTTATTGTCAAATGATAAATAACTGAGATATTTTAATTTGTCGAAAATAGAAAAATTAGTTATTTGTTTAACGAGGCAATAAAGTGACAGATTTATGGACGCGGCTGGAGTTTCACCGCCGAGCGAGCTTGCGAGCGAGGCTGTGAATCCAGCCAATATATAATATATTATTAGCTATAACTTGATGGAAAATAAATTTACTTTTCACCATTGAGTTTTTCTTCAAAAAAGAGATCGATGATACGCCATCCGTTTTTCTCTGTCTATTATAGTTATCGAGATCCCCTATACAAACATCGAATTCTGCCCACGCTGTACATAAAGCACATGGAAGGTAACATATTCAAACACTAGTCCGAAATTTTATACTATTTTCTCTGTTTTTATTTTATTTTGAATTTGTTTTATAATAATTCATGGTATTTATTTCTGGGAGTTTTGGCAAGTTGGTAATCATTTATTTGACATGTGTCAGTTGCAAAATATGACAGACACCTCCAGAATTGCATGAAGAAATATACTTCCAAGTAAGTCAAGAAGATTTTACGAGAGAGTGTAAAAAAATTGTGAGCTGGTGTTAAAATTATGGGAAAGACGTATTGAAAATGTATTATCTATGTTAAGTAATCTGTTAAATTTTAATTGGATTGCAGTAAATATTTCATTAACACTACCTCTGTTCCATAATAAGTGAGCCATTATCGATTTTTTATTTTTTTCATAATATGTGAGCCATTACCGTTTTATATTTTTGCATAATGGTTGAGCCATTACCGATGTTTAGAATCAACATTCATAGGCGTATTCTCATCCAAACCACGAACAAAATCATTACCTTGTTTCCATATTCTTTTTATAGTGGCTCTTGATGTTCCGAATTTTTTAATTGCCAAAATCACCGCTCCCTTTTTCAGCCGTCCATTTTTCTGATGTTTCAGTAAAAACTAAATAATAGCCGTTCGTTTTTAGTTGATTAAATTTGGTCTTCTCATCGTTTGAAACTTCAGGCGTTAGAAGACTTTTGCTTACAGAATCGAATGTTAATTGTTGCTTCTGAAAAATTAAACTGTCATATATTTTGACGTCCATGGCACATTGTTCAATTGGGTGTATATTATGAATATCAAAATAGAAATTAAAAAAATAATTAGGTGTCAATAAGTTTGAAAGAAAACTTAAATGGCTCACTTATTATGGAACAGAGGTAGTATTACTTAATTTTGATTTATTCCTTTATATTTGATCTTGACATTTAGTACAGGCATGACAAATCCTTAAAATAAATAAGTTCCCAAATTCATTAAGGAATGTAATTTATTTTCGTACTAAAATTAGTCCGAAAATGACTTATTCCAACAATTAAACAGAGAAACATGTTTTATTATTATAGGCTTTTCTTCAGCTTTCTTACATTTATTTAATCTCGTTCAAATAATTTCCACATTAACAGAGTTTGTTTGCCATAAGATATGCTAGTAAAAATTATGTCGCACTGCATTTGGTACTAAAACAATTATCAACATACACCCTCTTCAACATGATGCTATCTACAGCAGTAGCCGAAGTTCTGCAAAAACAATGATTAGTGTATTATCCACTAGCATTTGGTCATTGAGGTTCAGGGATTTTTCTAGTATGAAAACACTTTTTACTCACAATCGGTTAGTAATCTGTGCGTTTGTACCCTTCAAAACAGTTGGGAAGCGACTCATTCCCAGCCTTAGCCGGGAAAGTACTTTCCCGGCTAGCATGTGTCACTGTCATTTTGGTAAATCGAAATACACATTCTGCTTTTTCAAATATGCTTGCAATTTGGCATAATTTATCATGTTAACATCATGCCTAACATTTACCACTGCCCCCAACATAGAATATATTGACCACAATGTGGATTATATTGTTAATTCAGAAAAATAAGAAGGGCGTTTAACAAAATAGTCATATTGCCTAGCAATGGTCTCGCAGATATCTTTGAAATAATTTATGAAATTATGATAAAAATTAATATTATTTGAAACTTATCTGGAGTTACTAATAGTAGATTGTGAGTAAAATAGTATACATACCTCGGTGAATCTCACTTCTGCCTCGCATTTGTAGTAACCTTAACGCTCGGCTGTAATAGAGTACTTCCTTGCTCGGCATGTAATATACTATTTAAAACTTTCTTATACCACTACACTACAAGTGGTATAATAAAGTTTAAAATATAATTTAAATTCTTTAAATATAACACTTTTCTTGGCGCACGATTTATTGTGCTGATGCTTATATAAATAAAATTGAAAATCTGTTTTTGATTAAAGTTTATCCGTTTGTTTTCTCTGAGCGTGCATCACTGAACAACTTAGGGCTGAAATTATAGGTCATTATTGACTATACATGAATCGCATTAATATAAAATTACTTAATATAATCGTTACTCTTCCACCTGTGCATTCCTAATTATTATTAACGTACTAATTTAATCTTATATTAATATCCACTGTAAGCTTGTAGAAATTTGCAATTTCAATTAGCAACATAAGCATATGTCGTTGCTATTAAAATTGCGGTGGCACATGCTAAACTTCGCTCATGGTAAATTAAACTTGTCGCATGTGCAAAATTGTTTATAATTTACAAGGTTATATTATTAATTCCATACACCTTAGTATCTGTATTTGGTTAATGTATTCGTACAAACTGAACTATTTGAAGGTTTGTGTAAATATGATGATAAAATTTGTTTAGATAACGGCTGATAAACGCTTATTGATGTTAATGGAATTTACTTAATTAAATTCCAGAAATGAAGGAAAGTTATTATTTTAATACTTCGATTATCTTCAGCTTGTAAGCAGATGTACCTTTTAATGATTAACGCGTGATTTTATTACTTAGCATCTGTTACTCGATTAGTTACTTTTTCCAGTAAAAGTTATTTAATACATTACAAGTTTTTAGTTAAAACGAAAAACCGCATCTAATTTCATCAAAGGCGTTCGGTTATATCAATTTATTCCGTGGGTATCCCCTTATATTAATTAATTCTTCATTACCACCTCTTGAGAAAGGTAACAGTGCAACCAGTACAATTTGCTGCTAGTAGGTAGTCGATTTAATTCGATTACTCTTCGCTTCATGTACTACTTCAGTACCTACCACCAGTCAGCCGACCCCTCCAATGAAAAGTCCCGCACGCCTTACAATAAGTCTTACCCCGATGCCCATTCACAAAAAAAAAACAACTCCTGCATACGTTACCTTCATAAATTATTTCGGGTTTAACGTAAGTTGTTTTAGGATCGGGGGTACGTTACGGGGAAAAATCGGGTTGGCTTTTTGGCGGTATTCGAACCTCTTGTACAATGGGGGCGCAAGTCGTTAGAAAATGGTCGAATTTCTAGTTTCCGTAATTTATACACCACTATGTATTTTTGGACAAAACGCCGGACAATGGTATGGCGAAGCACAAATTTCCTAAGTGAAATCGGCAGATGTTGCCTACAAGTGGAGCATAACTAAGTAACAAATCGGCGATTGTTTGTACCTGTAGGGCCATCTGATGGAGCATCTGCCCCGGTTTGCATTTGACGTACCTTATCTACCTTTCAAAACCTGCCGTCTGTGGTGACAATTTGAAGTAGGTTTAAAGTCGTTACGCTGATTTCATGATAAGACTGAATTTAGCCCTGTTTCGTGTAGTTATTCATTAATTGGTTTCAGAATAATTGTGGACAAAATTTAGCACGGAAATTTCAGGGGTTTTACGAATTAGTTGGATCGAGTTTCCGTTTTCCTGTTGGCCTTGCTTGTTATTATCCCAAATTGGGATGTGAATAAAATTATGACATAAATATTAAATTGCAAAAATGTTATCCCTTTGCTACATGAGTAAAGCAAATACTCTCACTGTATGTTTATTTTCAATTAACATATTTTCTGGTGAATTAGTTTTTGTGACTAAATGTTATCTCTATCAAGGCCATTAATTATTTTTCTCTAATACCAACACGTTTTTCTTTTTTCACTACCTTTTGGGTTGGTTTTGCGTTAAGGATTTTATGAGCAATACAATCTACCAGTTAAGGTATTTCCTTTACTGGTAGATTTTGGAGTGACACATATTGCGAGTTATTAAGAATTCGAAAATCAGTAAGTGATCTCTACCAATGGAAGAAATAAGTTTGCGGAGTGACAAGGATTGTGATGCATTATAAACATATCACCAAGTGATTTTTGTCAATACGGGAAATAATTTTATGGAGTGATAATGATTGAGAGACGTTAAGAATTTGAATATCACTAATAAGTAATCTCTTAAATTTCTAACGCAGTTAATTTTAATCTACACACTAAAATTATTTCGCAGCGTTTCATTGTACCTAACATTGAGATGGAAAATCGCAATTTTTTACAATTCATTTTTGCAGCTAAATTATTTATTTCAGAGTACTACGTAGTTACTACCCAGCCATTCTCATAATCAAATTATTTTGTTTGATCTGTATTAGAGTGCATCTGTTATCACATGAAAAAAAACAATTTGGAATCTCCCGGGGATAGCATGGCGGAAGTTGGTCTATACATGCCAAAATTTTTCCTAAATTGTCCAAAGGTTTTTTTTAGTTATTCGCATTCCATACGTATGTACACCACAAAATGTTCTTAACACTCATTGTGTGTGGCATCACCAAATGAAACCCAGAATAATACGTTTTCTTCCTTACACCCTCGAAGCCAATTGTTTTTGTCAGTGTATATCTCGTTTAAAGTTTCTCATTCGTATTTTTGATTATTCGAAATCGACGCACAAAAGTTGGAAACTATGGTCACAGCTTTTTTTTACGATAATTAAATCAGCCTACCTAATTATTTCATTTATTTCTTCGATAGTGCCTGGGCAAAAAGGATTATTCCGTAATAAACTGATTGTATTCATCATGTATGGCGCGGAGAATACAACTCACGAGTCACCTGGTACATTTTCGACTAATTTTATTGGGTGAAATGGCAAAACGAAAACGCATAAGAGGCTATCAAATCGATGATAGAAAGTATATCACCGCATATTACTCCTAAATTGTTTACAAGTAATCAAATTTAGTTGAAACATCAGTGTGACGTTTATAATGTTCTTGCCGATACATATCAAAAATTTAATAACGAGAATTTGTTTATCAAAATGAGTGATTACGGCCGATGGGGAGAGACGATACGAACGATAAGTACGTGGATGAATTAACGGTAGAGTACTTATATATTTGATCAAAATCGTTAATAAAAATAAAAATGTTGTAAAAATTATAGACGTCAAAGTTGACATTTATGATCTTTAAGCCGAGAGCGTGGCATTTCTTTATATGTATAGTAACGTTCGTTGTATTCTCTCCCCACATGTAACTCGTGCTATGATTAATCTACGATGATAGCACTCGTTAAAGACATCAGAAAATTGTACTCGTGCTGCGCACTCGTTCAATTTTCATCGGCTTTAGCTCGGTGCTACCACCCTTAATAATCATAGCACTTGTTATATTACCCCCGATTATTTCGTCCAACATAAAATACACTTATTTCATTGGTTCAAATTTGTGTATTCATAACTGACAACTCTATGTTTTCGATTTCGTGCTTTGGGTCTTTATTGGTTTATTGGGCCCTGTGTTTTCGTTTTTGTATTTCACTTGGCTATTGGCTGTTTCAGTCAATGTGGAAGCATCGCATGTAGCTTTGATCTTACGAAATGTCGTCATCATTTACATAAACGTGTTAAAGTGTTTAAAAATGAATCCAAAACGGTTTGGAAAATTTAGTTTAAGTGAAATAAAAAACAATGTGGAAGCACATACGCCCCAAAATACCGTGCGGTTAAAATAATACGTCTGGAAACAGTTCTCTGAATTTTGTAAAGAACGTAATCACTGCCTTGAAGAAAATACATCAAATGAACTACTTGCTGATATACTCACTGATTGGGCTTTCAATATGCGAAAAATGGATGGAACTGAGTACAAGGAAATGGTAATCAAAACGATTTGGAATAATACAGCAATAAAATAATAATAATAAATTATTAAAATGAATGTATATTTCTTACGAAATAATCTTAACAAATACAACTCGTGGAAATAACGATTGTCGCAAATTCGTTCTCTTTTTCGAAATAAATTATGTTGCTTTAGGAAACCCAACTCGCGCTGTCGCGCTCGTGTGGTTTCCAAGCAACATAATTTATTACTCAAAATCGAATGAATTTGTGTTTCGACAATCATTAATACACTCGTTGTATTACTTACGAAAATACGACTAACATGTGTATGTCGTCATCGCGCGCACGAGATGAGCCAAAATTTATTTGACTCCAAATGCACGTTGCCCACCAACAGCGCACCATTTACTAACGAAATGCCGTGCCAGAAGTAAGTTGGCACCGTTAACCGCGCGCGCGGACTTGCGTTTTTCTATTTATCTACTCATTAAACTTACGCAGGTATTGTGTTAACGTTTAGAATGACGAAATAGTGTTTTTATATTTAACTAAAAATTATTGCTGAGTTCGAAGCTAGAGGTAGTGCGCTCCTTGGCTCTATATGACGAGCTGCCCTTGCCAGGAAGTAAATAGCATCAAGTTGTAACAAATACATATGGAATAGTCTGCGTCAGCAGTGTAAAAATAAAGGCTGATGAGAAATAGAGTCAAATAATAGTTTTTTTATTGCCCCACACACTCAATTTAAATAATATAAGTTTTTAACTTTTTCAGCTATGGAAAAACTTTGTGACATTCCGCTGTATTTTAAATAGGGAAACAAGTCGTTAGAAAATAGTCGGATTTATTTTATTTCTTTACTTTCTCAGATATGTGCTTTGATATTTGGCATAGTTAGTTAAGCATTGTTATTGCTTTTTTCAGGTGTGCAAGTTTCTTTGTGAAATGTGAATAGATTCTGATTATTTTGTTCTTTTGCTGGTACGAAAAATTAACGTCTTGGAAAGCATGACAGAGCCTCAAAATTTGGCTGGACAGTATATCATTAGACTAGGGCAGGTTTTCTAAAAAATGTAATGGTAAACTCTACAACTTATTGTTACAGTTCCTTCCTTTTTATATTTTCTGCTTTGCGATTACTTTTGCTTCTCATATCTGTGTGTTTTTGACTATTTTGGAAATGAACAATGTACATTTCCAAAATAGTAAAAATACGTGATCTCAATTGACAAATGAATATAAATATGAAATTTTAATTTTATTTAACCTGATTTTAAATTTTCACCTTTCTCATTATTTTTTGCACTTCTGTTAAAAAAAAGTTGAAAATTTAAAAATGCGTCAAAATAATCTTAATAGAACAATTCCATCCTTCTGAATACGAATATGATTTATCTTATTTCTAAATGCTTTTAAATTTTTAACTTTTTCATTACATTCGTCGCTGTAAAGTTAACTCTAACTAAAGTTAAAAATTCGCTTGTTCACAATTATTTGTGGTTAAAACATTTATATTTAATTAAGAATTACTACTCAGTAGCGGTTAGAATAAACCTCTTCTAAAAGTGTCATTGTTTAAGGTGTTAACGCCGTTGAAATCTATAATAGTAAATTATTATACAAGTTTAATAAGAGGATATAATGTGGCACGAGTGAGATTGGAGCTATTTTTTCTACTTTGGTTTAATAAATCCGAATAACACGGAAGAAACAACGAGAGTATAATGTATGTTTTATTCGCGGCGAAAAAGAGCCGCTTCAGTCGGTGTTTTAATTCGGTGTGGATTTTTAATTAGCGTCGATCGATGCCTTACACGAGGAACGAGAAATAAATGTAAACATAACCTTAAATTTCGATAAACATTTAGACATGTACGTTGCATTATTCCAAAAGATTAAATTGGTTACAACTTACTTGGAAATAGTTGGTTTATCGCACCCTTAGCAACTTCCCTTATTTCTGGAGGTGTGTAAGTAATATTCTAGATTTAATATGTTATAAAATTAACTATTGAAATCGCCGTGTCAAATATTAAATTCTTTCGAAAGGAACAATTATTTTCAGTGCTGCCACATGTTGCAGATAAAACTCAGTACGTTTAAGTATAATTTATTTTATACATTAATCCTTAACTAAAACCAAAGTAGAAAAAATAGTATATTATACTTGTTTAGTAAGAGGCATTGTGAGGCACTCGTTACATTGAAGCACTCGTGCCACAATATACCCTCTTATTGAATGTGTAAACTCCATCTACTCATAGATTAGACTTTGTTGACATCTTCAGTGACAAACACTAAAAAATGAAAAGGACCAACACGGTTGTGAGAAAAATGTAACTTTGCAGCAAGTTAGATTGGTACCGGTATACATTCAATATACGCGACGTCGCCGATAGACACATTATTAACAGTTTATTATTGTTATTGCTCTTGATTTCCGCCATGGAGAACGCTCTAAATGATGTGCTGAACCAATTACACACTTACGCGGTAATATTCTTGAGTGCGATTTTCGTAATAAATTAAGTTTTGTAAGTACTACTTTTTGTGGCGAGAGTTGTTCGGGAATCTAGTGGGATTTCTACCACTCAAGATATCAAAAAAGTCTAATCTATGAGTAGACCTAGTTTATAATACTGTACTATTATGATATGATAAGGATTGGGCGACATTATAAATGTATCTTTACTTTCATAGCCTGCTTACCATGACAGCAAATCAGGAAAGAATTTGCCAAAATTGTTTACATACTTCAACCACGAAAACGGCGCTTAGGAATAAATAGAAGTAATTGGACAAACTTTGATGCCAATGTTAAATCCTTAATTTCTGATTTTAGTCATTCCCATCCTGTTAGAAATCGATAAGATTAGTGAAAAATTTTTAGGTATGAAGGAGAAGAGATCAAACGAGCAAATATAAGATTCTACAAGTGTAGAAATACTGAAAAGGCTACGGAGAATTTATCAATTTTTTTCCCATTGCTTTACACCTGTGATATTCGTGGTGATATTCAACTGTTTGGATTTAAGGATCGTACCAACTCACCACCCTTTGTACTAGGTGTACCATTCATTTTTTAAAAATTCTAACTGAACTTCATCAGAATCCTCTCCGAAAGAATAATAATAAGAAACTATCTTTATTTTGAAGGTTTCATGAACTTGCATTGAAATCTAAATTTCTGCTTCTAGTTATTCTGATTTTTTAGAGGCTACAAAATCAACGGATGCTAATCTAAAACCTCATATCGAGTAAAACGCTAAAAGGAACTAGGTTGCAGTTGCCATAATTATTCTTACAGAAAATCTCGAGTAACTCTTTAACTGTTTACACCTTTAAAGAGAATATTATAATTCATTTCTTGGAATCTTAAAGAACCAGGAGGACGTCCCCATAACTTGCAACAGAAAATCTTGAACAACCCTTAATTATTGGCTCCTTCAGAAAGGCTATTAAAATCACTTAGTTTCTGGAAAGTTAACCAACCAGTAGGAAATTGTTGCAACAGAAAATATTGGGCAATCCTTAATATTAGAACTCAAAAATAAAACACAAATCAAGAAATTTGCTCAACCAGAAGCAATTGATCAAATTTTTTTCCCACTTTGATTGTTGGAAACAATACGTTAAAAAGAATTGGTAGATTGTAGGAGTACCTGAAGTTGTTATTAAATAAAAAATACAGGCTAGAATCACGTTCACTTATTTATTAACGGCTAGATGTACATTTAGGTTACAAGGTGGCCATTATGAACAGCTAAATATTAGTTAGCTATTAATAACTGCTAGTTAGCCATTGATACTGGTCACTTTGTGACCAAAATGTACATCTAGCCGTTAATAAATAAATGAATAAAGTAATTCTAACCAGTATTTACTTTAGATAGCATTATAACTCAAAAGATATAATAAAAAATATGGAAAAATAAACGCAAATTACTGTATCTGAAGTAATTCGTCAAAACTGTTTCCGACCTTCAATTTGCTGCTACGTGCTTAAATATTTATAAGTTAATCAGGCTCGCACACGTGCTGATAATAACATTTCCGACTGATTTTATAATTCTCTTACCATTCAGACAAAATTTTTATTCGGCCTTAGTTACCGGCCATCCTGTCACGTTACGAGCCAGATTCGGCGCCAAATTTTTCGGGCACGCGCGTTATTGTTTCTTTCTCAGGTACCGTTCCAACAGGAAGCAAGGCATTCCGACGTTTTTAATTATCGAACACACTATCCGTGGCACAATTCAATTAGATTGATGTAATAGTTGAATTAAGTTACGGTCATGGTGGAACATTTAACGCCCGGCTGGTCACGAAATGACTCTTTAATTTTCAAAGTTCGTGTTTCGTTTTCAATTATTCTGCACACACCGAGGAGTATTATTAAGTCCTTGGAATCCGATAGGGATCTACCGTACGCGTTTTGACCATATGTTCTTCGGCGGGTACATTCTTTCGTCGGTTATAAAATTATAATATTGTTGATAGATGATTTCACCAAGTAGATGTACAAAATTACATTAATTTCCTAAGACTGTATTTCTTTTTAGAGCCTTAATTTTAAAGTTAAAGTATATCAACATAAAAAAATGAATTTTAATAGATTCCAAAAAATTTGAAAAGTAATAGCTTTCGATTTATTTTTTAGAAATTATCAGCAACTCGTAAATCTTTCATGTTAGGATAACCCTATCAAGGAAACATTTTGAAGGTGAAAAGGCAACAAAACAACATAACCTGTCTGAAAAACAATCACCATATACCTCTGATTTTTGCTAAAAAAAATCCTCTAGATGCTACATTATTACTGCCACTTGCACTCTAAATGATGCAACTCGTACTGTAGTATCGGTATGAAAACACAAAGATGCCTTTATTTAATGTCAATAGATGTGGTTTCATCAGTATATCAGAAAGCCAAGAGCATTAAAATTGTCAATTAAGCTTTAAGACAAGTACATTTTTATGAAGATTTAACTGTTACTAAATCCAAGGAAAACGTATATTTTGTTTAATTGTCAGGGATTTACCAATGCGCAAATCTTTCATGTTGAGGTGTTTCAAAAATAAATTTATGAAATTTCAAGCATTATTGCAAATAGTATTTTTTTATCTCAAAATGAAATCTGAGAGTATTGGTCCGAAACAATTTGAAAAAAAAACTACCTTCGTCCTCAAAGTACATTAAGTGATATACTTCTTTGTATACTTTTATTTCATAAAATAAAGACTATTATTACTATTGATTACAGTAGTCAACAAAATCTGATCATTTTCAGATTGCTTTTAATTGCATGGTTATTTTTATTAATGTGGGTGCGCAGAACGCGAGTTTGGTCCTAAAAATGCCAAATTGGCTGTAGTTTTTGAGTAAAACGGGGTCAAATGAGCAAAAAGAAGTGTTTTAAGCCATTTTTGATCACCTGTAGAAAAACAACCGTGGGGTTCTAGAATGAAATGAAAGCTTAAATCTTGCCCTTTTAGGCTATGAATCGATAAATAATCGGTAACATTTTTTTATACATGCGTGGACCGATCCCGCCACATGATTTTCTGGCCGCGTGTACTGTTCTCTTTCCGTTCTCCAACTATTTTATCATTAATACTAAGTTAATTTGAAGGTGTTTTATTGTTGTTGTTTAAAGCCAGACACAAAAGCTTTCTAAGACGAAGCTCCATTTCGAAAACTACAGCTCATTTAATAAAACAAATTTAGAATCAACATCAGTAAATCACCTTGAAATTAACTTAATATTAAAAACAAAATAGTTGGAGAATGGAAACAGAACAGTGCACGCAGCCAGAAAATCATGTGGCGGGATCGGCAAGGTTTGAGCTTTTATTTAATTCGAAGTAGATGGTTCTAGGACCTCTCGTTGTTTTTCTAGAGGTGATCAAGATTGGCCCAAATCTCGTTTTTGCACCTTTGACACTGTTTTACCAAAAAAAAAAACTAGAGCAAATCAATATTTTTATCAGATCACATTCGGATTCTACGTGAAAAAACCTATAAGAATAAATTGTCATTGGCGAGGCAATAAATCCGTGCACTCAGCAATTGAGATATTTCAAATTTTAAAACCATTAAGGCTTCTATAAATCAAATCGTTATCTTCACCATTGATTGAATTATTATGACCACGAGACATCGAAATTTTGATTGAAAATAGGCTTCTATAGAAGTTGAAAGTGCTTTCATTATTGATTAAATTCATAGATTCTCTGAAAATGGCGGCGTGACAGAAATATATGGGGAATTTTCGATTTAAAAATATTTTTTAATTAATAAGTAATTTTAGAATTTCCTTATGAATAAGTAAGAATTATGATTAAAATAATGTATAAAGCATTATAAATATACTTCAATAAATTATATTGATCAATGTAATTCTCGCAATAGCATTTCCTTTGCCATTATATTATACAGTATGTTTTTTTTATCGTGGGCCATGCTAAAAATTATACCTTGTGTTAATGGATATTGTATCATTTAATTTTGAAACAAATTTTAGTTAGTAATAAATCAATTATTTTTCTACATGATGTGCTTAATTATAATAACTTAAACATGTTTTATTCCAATAAAAAATGAAATTATTTGATATAAATAACTAAGCAAAAATAATCAAAGTACCTTGAATTTCCGAAATATCAGATTGATTAGTTGATTATATTAAATAATTTCATTTTTTAATGGAATGTAACATGTTTAAATTATTCTAATTAAGCGCATCATGTAGAAAAATAATCTATTCATTACTATACCTCATTTAATAACCAAGCGGACTAAATCAAATTATAGCCGCGAAAATACGTTGTTGTGATTGGCTAAACGGGCGCCGTTTTTACACAGGCCAAAATTGCGAAAACGGTAATGGCCGTTATTATGATCAGCTGATCCATCACCGTTTACTTGTGTCCCAACGGTTTTACGTGTTTCGCGTCAGTTATTGTGTTTTTAGCTAGTTATGCCTTCCGTTGAAAGTGTAAGAATCGGTTCTTTTCATCTTTTAAGACCTCATCCCGCGATCTTTGAGGAAATAGTTATTTCATTTTTAACTATGGTTATATACCCAGCACTATTTCGGCGTCAATTTAAAAACTGTAAATCACTTTTTCTTTAAAAATGAAATGAAATGAAATTTGAATTGAATTTTTATTTAATTAATTTATTAAAATTCTATTTCACGATAATCTAGTAATTGTATTTCAACCCTTTATACAGAATTGTATGTATTTTTAAAAGATACCTAATACTTTAATCCACTTTATATGTAAATAAAATATGTACAACTTGAGTTTTTCAGTGTGCCCCTAGATTCTTAAGAGGGTGCCATACTTATTTTAATTAATATTTTAATATTACATACTAAATTATTGATTATATAATCAAGAAAGTTTGCCTAAAACTTATTTGTGTATTGTTATAATTATTGAATGTTATGGTAAACGAATTTTAAATAATTTTAATTTTACCGCCAGAACATTTCTGGTGACTTTCGCCTTTAGTCCGCCTGGTTATTAAATGAGGAATAACTAAAATTTGTTTCAAAACTATATGATAGAATATACATTAACACAAGGTATAATTTTTAGTTTGTAAAATCCTATGGCCCACGATAAAGAAAACATAATAACTTTCGCTTTTTAAAAATGTTTTATGGACGTCACATTATTTAATAAAACTTGTGACAAAAATGTAAATTCTGCTCGTGTACATAAATCACGTGGTTTCTAATGTAATGGTAATTTCGCCGAACTTTCTAAAACGAATGTCGCCTTGATCTTGATTGTAGAACATTGAACTTACCTTTACTTATTTTTTTTTTCAGATTCCTTTGTGAATAGTCAAGAATGGACGCTTTCGCGATCGGTGCCCGATCTTCGTTTGGGTATCGTTGGGTCACTTTCTTCGGGCAAATCGGCACTGGTCCATCGGTACCTGACTGGTTCATACATGCAGGAGGAATCTCCGGAAGGTGGTCGGTTCAAAAAAGAGATTCTCGTCGATAATCAAAGTTATCTCTTGCTGATAAGAGATGAAGGCGGACCTCCCGAATTACAGGTATTTTTTTCCTTCTTGTAATAAACTCCCTTTCAATTAAAACTATAGAAAGTACATGCTTACGATCAATTTACCGTTTTAAATATATCATATTGCTTACTAAATACAGTCCGCCAGAAAAATGTATACACACTTTAAGGAACGAAAATGATTTATTATGTGTTTGTTTCACATTTAAATAGTGATCACACATGTAATACGTACTGTCTTCAGTTAGGCACATGATGACTGTAGACGTTCAAAATGTCTGCTGTTGGTGGCCACACATCTAAAAGAACGATGAGCGGTCAATTTTTCAAATGGAGATGGCTGCAAACTTTCCACTTTAAAACTATCAGATTTTGGCGTACATACCGGGTGACCCAGCGATCTGTAAAAGCCCCATAACTTATTTGCTATTTGAGATATCGACTTCTAGTTTTCTTGAACTGGTACCCACACTTATTCTACGTATTTTAAAAATATGTATGTTTTTGTACAGGGTGTCCCAATATACATAACTGAACAAAGTTATGTTTTTTTAAATGGAACACCCTATATTTTATACTTTATTTTTAACCCTCTTGAGAAGCTGGTAAAAATGGTATAAGATACCATGGGTCTATTATGGACGATTGGTTAGTTATGGGCAAATTTGTGGCAAAAACAAGGACACATTAAAAAAATTGCAGAAGCGCTCCTAGCAAAGCTATCGTCATTTTTTATACACTGAAGAATTTTCCACATCATGAAGAATAATACAAATCGGCTTTGGTTCTTTTTTGTTTATACTGCTATACAGGGTGTCAACATACGCAAAATATTGGATAACTATTTTTTTTCAAATGGAACACCCTATATATCTTGCCACCAGTACATGGCATTTTTAATAAGCTTTCCAATGATGTACAATTTGTATAATGAAATATTAAGGATTCTTGAGATTTATCCATAAAAACATTTTTCTTTTGTCACCTCCTGCTCATTTTTGGATTTTCAGCCAAAACTATGCATTTTATGAAAAAATAATAGGAGACTAAAGTTGTAGAGCAGAAAATTTTCAATCGACATAGGTCTTTCGACTTTTCCAATAATGCGTGCATTGCCCGCCAGAGTGCGCATAATCTTGACCGTATATGCATTTTAGCGTTTTTCTTAAATTTTTTGTTAATTAATTGCACTATACTTTATTTTCCACGTCCTCTATCAGAAAAACGGGTAACTATAGAATTATTCAAATGGCCTACATCGATTGAAAATATTCCGCTCTATAACTCTTGAAAAAAGCAATTTTTGCCCAAACTGCATAGTTTTCGATAAAAATACAAAAAACCATTGAAAAACGCAAAAATTGATACATACATTTTCAATTTGCATTTTTAGGGAAAACTATGCATTTTTGGCACAAATTGCTTCTATTAAGAGTTGTAGAGCGGAATATTTTCAATCGATATGGGCCATTTTAATTTCCCTATAATTTTCCGTTTTTCCGCTAAAGGGTGCGAAAAAAAAAGTATAATGCAATTTATTAATAAAAAACGCTAAAATGCATATACGGTCACGATTTTGCGCGCTCTGGCGGGTAATGCACGCATTATCTTAAAAGTTGAAAGACCCACATCGATCGGAAATTTTTCGCTCTACAACTTTGGTCTCTTATAATTTTTCATGAAAATGTATAGTTTTGGCTGAAAATCCAAAAATCAGCAAAAGGTGGCAAAAGAACAATGCTTTTATTGATAAATCTCAATAATCCTTAATATTTTGTTATACAAACTGTATATCATTGGAAAGCTTATTAAAAATGCCATAGATTGGTGGCAACTTATATAGGGTGATCCATTTGAAAAAAAATAGTTATCCATTGTTTTGCTTATGTTGACACCCTGTATATCACTATGATTAAAAGAGAACCAAAGCCGATGTGTATTATTCTTTATGATGTGGAAAATATTCTAGTGTATAGATAATGATGCTATCTTTGCTAGGAACGCTTCTGCAATGTTTTTAATGTGTACATGTTTTTGCCACAAATTTGCCCATAACTAGCCAACCGTCCATAATAGACCCATACTATCTAATACTATTTTTATCAGCTTCTCAAGAGGGTTGAAAATAAAGTATAACATATAGGGTGTTCCATTTAAAAAAACATAACTTTGTTCTGTTATGTATGTTGGGACACCCTGTACAAAAACATACATATTTTTAAAATATGTAGAATAAGTGTGGGTACCAGTTCAAGAAAACTAGAAGTCCATATCTCAAATAGCAAACAAGTTACGGGGCTTTTACAGATGCCTGGGTCACCCGGTATGTACTGATCTAATCTCTACTTCACGTGCACATTGCGTAGCAGATTTCTGTGGAGAAGTAACAAACCTTTCCTACCAGAGAGTGGACGAAGCAGGACTTATATTCCTTTGTGAGTATCACAAATAGTTACATGCGCATCAAACTTGTCAATAATACTTTTAATTATGAGGCGGGTTGGGGTTTCTGTTTCAAACTTCCGATTCTACCTTCAACGGCATTACCGTTGGAAACCACTTCAAAATGCTTTTTTGCTGCCTGAACACTAAGCGTGCTCTAGCCATTTTGTTTTCTCTCTCGTGATGGTGAAAGTACCGGTATCTATTAGGCGAAAGATCGTACTGTAACATACTCGAAATTCAAATCAATTGACAATATCAATGTCCCGATACAGTCTGACAAAGACTGTATGCATTTTTCTGGCGGACTCTGTATTTTACATATCTATGAAATAAATGATAAAGTGTTCATAAATAATTTGATTTTATCAGTGAAAGGCTAGTTATACTGATTGTAATAGTCAAGCAATGTTGGCACGGATCTGAAGGTGGATGGATAATCGGTACTATTTGCCATTGGGATAAAAATGGCAATAGCGAATACCGGCATTGATGGAACAATCAATTGATCAAACAAGTGACACAAGAACAGCCTTATCAATATTTGTGAAAATGAGAAAGCTTTTTACTTGATGGAATATTCATCGAAGGCTTAGGGTTAGGTTCATTTATGGAAATGAACAATCGATTATTGATTATTTTTAATAATCGTTTACATTGATTAATCAAAATAATAGATTAGTCAAATGATCGATTAATCGATTAATCAAATGATCGAATAATTTATTAATCAAATGATCTACTAATCAAAAAATAAAATGAACGATTCATCGAATAATCAAATGACCGATTAATCGATTAATCAAATAATCGATTAATTGATTACACTGGGCAACAAAGTTCTTGTTGCATTGATAAAAGCACTTGTTCTAACCTGATTTGAGTATGCTGAATCTAAACATGACATTCGTTTTTTTCCTAAGCTACCGTTTTTATGCAATATTTTGCGAAATTTCCATGTTTATTATACATATTACATGCATTCATAAGTCATAACAAGTCATAAATCGCATATGAGCGTATAAATATAGTCACATTATGAGCACGGAATGAAGGTTAATACCTGACAGTTCAGCTATGTTCTATTCCGGCAAAAATTGCGCTTGTAGCTCTTGCGTTTGTGCCCTTGTTCAGGATAATCTTGTTTTATGCTCTAGCAGTAGTCCGCCATCATATTTCAGTCGCATCACCCTTGATAGCGCTCTTACATGGTTATCAAGTCCTGGTGGAAGCGTTCATCACGTTCGTCAGACCCAAAGTTTTCTGGGAATGTATCAAAGTGACTATTCACGAAATGAATGATACTCATGTTGCACCCCAGTGCGGAAAGACAACAACATTCTAGTAACCAGTAGCTCGTAGTTTACACACAAGTCACACGTCTAATGACTATGTGTCTTCCTTTTTCGGAGCGAAGAAGGTGAGTAATATCGAGATATTTACGCCTCAACTAATGATACGCCCGAGCACGGTAGCTCGAAACTTTTTCAAAATATCAACAATAGGAAAACGGTGGATTATTCGTGAGGTTTGTTTGCTACAAACGTATGGTCGACTGAATTAAAAAGAAGCAGAGACATCAGGGAAAACTTTCAAAGGTGATTGGGCAGCTATTCCTCGGCGCCTCACAGTGGTCCGAAATTGGATTCTAGCTAGACAAAACTTTTGTGTTGTCGGCAAAAATTCTGATTTTATTATGAATTAGTTGTTTATTGGTTAAGTTGAAAGGCATGATGTGATTTTTTATATCAGGGCCTCCGATACGTGAGATAATGAGCGTTACTGTTTACTTTTGTATTGGCACGTGATAGATCCCGTCAGCAAACTGTTCGAATAGTATTGTTTTACATATAAAATAAGTGAAAATGATGGATGCCGCTACTTCTGGCAAGTCAATTAGTAGTTATTAAATACAAATTTGGTCTTAAAAATATTTATAATTATGATTTTAGTGCTAAAAATTACGTATATTATACAGAATAAAATAATCGTCAAATGCGTTGATTATAAGGCTCTCAAAAGTAATGTTCTAAAGTGTTGCAAAAAAATACCATGAATAGATCAATACATGTACGAGGGTCATTTTTAAAGTAAGAACCGTTCTAGTTTAAAAATAAATATAACCAACGTTTCTTCAATTTTTTTGATTTTTACAATAACTAACATCATTTTGCTATTTTTCGACAAAATATTCGACCCGATAAAGATATTTTTCCGAACAGGAGATGCGTTTGAAGATCATGTCGTCGTAGAAGTCGGCCGCCAGTTCATCCATTTCGTTTTGTGTTCCTGCGTAAGCATTTTTGGAACCCACCTGGCACAGATCTTTGCATTCTGCAAGTATATACAGACAATGTCACAGACAACATATCGGGAAACATGCGGAAAATCTTAAAGTTCATCAGACTTGGCAATGGATTTTGCATTTAAAATCAGAATCACAGCACGTACTTTGCAATCGGCGGGATTAGTAATCTACATAACTATATAATCTTAAATTATCATAAAACATCGTCTACCCTATTTAAAGACTTGCGACTGACCAACAACATAATCGAATGTTTAAAGAAGCCATTTGTCAGTAAACAACTTCGGGGAAGGCTATGCGCGGATAGGAACCACAAACGCTTCTTACTTTAAAAATGACCCCCGTACAATAATTTAGAAAAAGTTGCATTCAGGTGCATATCCCTGCATAAACAGTTTTTTATTGGCGTTTCAGGTAATGCGCTCAGAATTTCGAAAAGACACTTTGAAAGTCGTTGAGTGGTGATTGCAAGAAAAGGCGCAATTAAAAGTGAAATTATTGCATATTTAAAGTAAAGTAATCATGTTTTCAGACATTATCAATTTAAAAGTGCATTTCCACCCCTAAAAAACTACCCCTGTGCCCACTATAATTTTTAAATCATTTTGTTCGTATTAACTTAAATATTTTAGTACGACTCGCAAAGTTTCAATTTTTTTATTTGAACCGTGCATTCCACCCCTACGAAAATCACCCCTGAGCAACCTATAATTATTTACTTATGTTTCCCGTATTGTCTGATATATTCTAGAACGATTCACGAAATGTGCAAAACTTCAAAACCCAGAAAACGGGAGGTTATTTTCGAAATGTATGGCTCAAAAAGTAGGCCAACCCCATCACTCTAATATTATTCATTGGCGGGAAATTAAATAAATTCATCGCTCTAAGTACTACATAAATAATGACAAATCAAAATCTCAAATAGCATGCAAAAGAATGCTGATTTATTCATGCAAATTGAAAGCAGTAATAAATTCTACTGAATTAGTACATTAAATAAAATCACATTCGTAACAGTGTTAACCAGAGATGTATCGATACCGATAGATATATCGGTATATTAGCCATTGAACTGTTAATCGGTATCGGCCAGCCATATCAGCCATATATCGGCTAAAAATGTTAAAAAGTAATGTATCAAGAGAATATATAATACATTTATTTTTAGGTCTATGGAATCCATTTTTCTTAAAATAATCCCAAACACACATTGTTTTTTTTTTATTTGTGGACATTTTTAAATTTCACTTACACAATTCAGGTTTCATTAAGTTTCACAGCCGAAAGTCGAAATTGGCGCAGCGCGGTTTTCCCTTATCCACTAGATTTTGCCACAAATGCCTACCACAGATATATACAGGTATCGGTCGAAAAATTCATATCGGTACATCTCTACTTTTAACGTCTATAAATCTGAAAATGAGCCACTAAAAAGTCCAAAGTGTAACACTTGATCGGAACTTCAACAAATCGCAAATAATCTATCTACTTAACCGTATCGTGGGATGGGCCCAGCCGAAATAAATGTTCCCTTCTGCCACTAATTGGAAATAATACACAAATTTGTACAGATCTACAATTGTTAATTCCATTAGCAAAATAATGCAGGTTTCCCATTTAAAAATAATAATAATTTATGTTTTGACATCTTTTACATAGTACTCTTATAAGAGCTTTCTGTCCAAGTCAAAATTATCCTTGATAAACATCTTATCTACATAAAGGGCATCTCAACAAGAGCAGCAAATTCGGCGCCATTTTGCTTATGTGCTTTGACAATCAAGCCATTATGACAGTTCGATGATATACAGTCCGTTATTATTAAAAATAATTCGGTATTTCATACAATAACGCATTCTTATTGTTAAACATTATTTTAAAAATGGTGAAAGTTTGACAAAATAATTTCATTGGTAAGTAAAATGTTCCAAATGCATCAACTGTGGAGAGAATAATCGAGTCGATTACTTACGTTAGACCATCGATACGTATTCGTTCAGGAAACTTCGATTCGGCAACATGCTCAATTTGTAATTTAGTGGTAAGGAACCCTTATTTTGACTTGTCCAATATCGGTTGATTTTTATGGATAAATAAATTTATTATTATTATTATTATTATTATTATTATTATTATTATTATTATAATTGAATATTTCAAGAACCAGTATGCAGCGAATTATCACGAAAGATTCACATCTGCATGCGTACAAAATCCAACTGTCAATTGTGTCATTGAACAGCAACAAGTGAACGGTAAGTTTTCCAACAAAATCATCTGCAGCGATGAGGTCCGTTTTCGTGTTGATGGTTTCATAAGCAAGCAAAATTGTCGCATTTGGAGTGACGAAAATCCACATGTTTTATGATAAGAAAATGCATTAAAAAATTATCATTGTTTGGTATGGATTATGGTGGGACCATTGGCAATGCACAAACAGCCAATGGCGAACGGATGATATGGATCAGGAAGGCATGTGGTTTTAACAGAAAGGTGCCACTGGTTGTGTCATCTCCCGTTTGGACGACCAGAATTTTCCGCTTAGATTGAGCGGATCAATCCCCTTGGAACTTCTTTCTCTGTTGTTTTTTTTTTAAGACAAACGTTTACAGTATGTTAGTATGTTAACGTTCATGATCACCCAAGCCTTGATGGAGGAGATTGGACGCTCTATCACTCAGTTGTGCCAAACCTTGATTGAAAATTTCGTCAAAAGTACACCTGCAAGGCCGAGGAGGCCATTTATCAGATATATAATTGTCACATGTTTACTATAAACTAATTCAAAATATCAAGATTTTCTCAAAAAAGCTGTGTTTGATTAAATATTTGAATTTGAAACACCCTTTATTAACTTACATCATTCAAGACTGTTATAGATGTGCTGATTAGAGATGTATCTAGTATGCTAACAATTTCTTCAGGTGTGTTGTTAAATATTCATACAGATTCCGACCACCATACTCACCGTCTGTCTTGGGTTGCCAGTACCTTAATGTTTGAATTTTTTTTTTCTTCTAGATTTTAATGAAATTACAAATACAAACCCCACATGCTGTATATCGTTGAAAAGAGAAAAGAAATCCTAATAAAATAGGCTAAAGCCAACTATAGGTTATATTTAAAAAAAGCTTATTTTATCCTTTTTAAAAAAGTGCCTAAATAACAAACAACTTTCATTATTGTCAAATGATAAACAACTGAGGTAATGCAATATATCGAAAATGTAAAAAAGTTGACTTTTTGGCTATAACGGTCTACTATAGTTATAGAGATCCCCCATAGAAACGTCGAATTTTGCCCACTCTGTACCAGGGGCAGCTCGTTAAGCAGAGCCAAGGAGCCATGGCACTACCTGCAGTTTCAAACTCGGCCAGAATTTATAATTCATTTTTAAAACACTTTTTCGCCAGTTTAAATGTTTTTGTAAATTCAAATAGACAAACATCAGTAGATAATTTTCTAATAGAGCTGGATTATTTTTACTTTCTTCGCTGCGAAGTACGAGAAAGTATTGTGATCGTGAAAATTTTTTCAATTTTTTTTTTACGGAAATATCTGTTTTGAGGTCCTTGGATGCCATTTCAACGATTTTCATTACTTTGTTTTCATTTTTGGTTTATAATTATGAAACTATAATAGTTATATGAAATTTATATTAATAGTAATTGTAGAGAATGCCGAAATGGACCACTTATAAAGAATAAGTTTTTTTCGAAATCTCTTTAGTTTTTGAGCAAATTAACTATTAGAATTTGAAGTGTAATTTGTAATTTTCATCTTTCATAATTTAAACGTCAGTATCATTCGATCCTAAAAAAAACGCTCAAGTAGATTTAAAATATGATTTAATTTGAAAATAAGCCATGAAAGTGTAAATATAAATAACTATACCATCAAATCGGAGAAAGTAACGTCACCATTTTATTGAAAGTGATTAATCATTTATATTTTACTAACAATTCAAATGTAACTATAAATAGTTTCGTTTTCTTAATAAATGGAGGACACACTGTTTTTCAATTATACTTTGAATTTATAAATATATGTTTGATAAGTGGCTCTACCACTCAAAAAGTTCACGAGCCGCCACTGCCCTGTGCAGTTACGTATTTCCACGGTACTTTATAGAGTTGAAACATGGACTCTCGGGAAGAAGTACAGGAACAAATTAGAAATGTGGTACTACCTCAGAGTGTGATATACCGGGTGACCCAGGGTTCTGTAAAAGCCCTATAACTTATTTGCTATTTAAGATATCGACTTCTAGTTTTCTTGAACTGGTACCCACACTTATTCTACATATTTTAAAAATATGTATGATTTTATACAGGGTGTCCCAGTATAAATAACAGATCAATGTTTTTTTAAATGGAACACCCTATATTTTATACTTTATTTTTAACCGTCTTAAGAAGCTGATAAAACTAGTATAAGACAGTATGGGTCTATTTTGGACGGTTGGTTAGTTATGGGCAAATTTGTGGCAAAAACATGTACACATTAAAAACATTGCAGAAGCGTTCCTAGCAAAGATAGCATCATTATTTATATACTAGAAAAATTCCCACATCATAAAGAATAATACACATCGGCTTTGGTTCTCGTTTATTCATAGTGATATAAGGGTGTCACCATACGTAAAACAATCGATAACTATTTTTTTTCAAATGGAACATCCTATATAAGTTGCCACCAATCTATGGCATTTTTAATAAGCTTTCCAATGATATACAGTTTGTATAACAAAATATTAAGGATTCTTGAGATTTATCAATAAAAACATATTTGTTTCGTCACTTTCTGCTGATTTTTGGATTTTCAGCCAAAACTATGCATTTTCAGGAAAAATTATAAGAGACCAAAGTTGTAGAGCGAAAAATTTCCGATCGACATAGGTCTTTCAACTTTTAAGATAATGCGTACATTGCCCGCCAGAGCGTGCAAAATCGTGACCGTATATGCATTTTAGCGTTTTCTTTTAAATTTTTTTATTAATAAATTGCACTATACTTTATTTTCCGCACCCTCTAGCGGAAAAACGAGAAATTATAGGGAAATTAAAATGGCACATATCGATTGAAAATGTTCCGCTCTAAAACTCTTAATAGAAGCAATTTTTGCCAAAAATGCATAGTTTTCCCTAAAAATGCAAATTGAAAATGTATATATCAATTTTTGCGGTTTTCAATAGTTTTTTGCATTTTTAGCGAAAACTATGCATTTTGGGCAAAAATGTCTTCTTTTAAGAGTTGTAGAGCGGAATATTTTCAATCGATGTAGGTCATTTGAATGATTCTACAATTACCTGTTTTTCCGCTAGAGGACGTGGAAAATAAAGTATAGTGCAATTAATTAACGAAAAAATTGAGAAAAACGCTAAAATGTATATACGGTCACGATTTTGTGCACTCTGGCGGGCAATGCACACATTATTGGAAAAGTCGAAAGACCTATATCGATCGAAAATTTTCCGCTCTACAATCTCTTATTATGTTTTCAGAAAATGCATAGTTTTGGCTGAAAATTCAAAAATGAGCAGGAGGTGACAAAAGAAAAATGTTTTTAGGGATAAATCTCAAGAATCCTTAATATTTCATTATACAAATTGTACATCATTGGAAAGCTTATTAAAAATTCCATGCATTGGTGGCAAGATATATAGGGTGTTCCATTTGAAAAAAAAAGTTATCCATTATTTTGCGTATGTTGACACCCTGTATAGCAATATGAACAAAAAAGAGCCAAAGCCGATTTGTATTATTTTTCATGATGTGGAAAATTCTTTAGTGTATAAAAAACGACTCTGGCATTGCTAGGAGCGCTTCTGCAACTTTTTCAATGTGTCCTTGTTTTTGCTACAAATTTGCCCATAACTAACCAATCGTCCATAATAGACCCATACCATCTTATACTATTTTTATCAGCTTCTCAAGAGGGTTGAAAATAAAGTATAAAATATAGGGTGTTCCATTTAAAAAAAACATAACTTTGTTCTGTTATGTATATTGGGACACCCTGTACAAAAACATACATATTTTTAAAATATGTAGAATAAGTGTGGGTACCAGTTCAAGAAAATTAGAAGTCGATATCTCAAATAGCAAATAAGTTATGGGGCTTTTACAGATCGCTGGGTCACCCGGTATATCCTGGACGCGCAGGGTTGCTAATATAAAAGAATGCGAACTAATCGCAACTATAAAAAGAAAGCTTCAATCCCAGAGGGTCGTTCCGTATCAACTCAACACAATTTTAATACAATTTTAACCTCACCATCTCAGATTTCAATAAAATCTGGCACATAAGTATCCGCTATAGGCTAAGAAAAATGCCAAATTTCATCGGGTTTAGAAAATATGACTATTTAAAGTTGAAAAAAATCTCATGATCGATACATTTTTAAATTGCGATTAATTAAGATATACAGGGTGACCCAGGGATCTGTAAAAGCCCCATCATTTATTTGCTATTTGAGATATCGACTTTTTTTTTAAATTAAAAAAACATAACTTCGATCTGTTATTTATACTGGGATACCCTGTACAAAAACATACATATTTTTTAAAATATGTAGAATAGGTGTGGGTGCCAGTTAATGAAAATTAGAAGTCGATGGGGCTTTTACAAATCCTTGGGTCACCCGGTATAGGTGGGAGCGAGGGTGGCTCGTCGTATAGAGCCAAGGAGCCATGGAACCACCTCTAGTTTTGAGCGCATCAAGAATTTTTAATCAAATGTTAAAACAATACCTGCGCAAGTAAGTAGAGAAAAATCTAATGCATTTCTTCCCCAACGCAAAGCCGCGCGTGCTGTTTGCGGTGCCAACTTACTTCTGGCACGACATTTCGTTTGAATATTAGTGATGCAGATTTCCGTTACTTTTCGGTACTTGTAACTAATCGTTAGTTTTAGGTACATTACTCGTTACTTTGTATTCGTTACTGAGTACTTATAGAAGTCTGAATCCGTACGGGTATCCTAAGAGGTAGCTGTGGGTACATCGTTACAGTATTCCTTCGAGAGGAGATTAATTTTAACACGGCAAACTTTTCAGGGAAAAAAAGATATTAATCAAAAAGTGTATTCAATAAAGTTATTTAAAAATATCATCATCATAACCGAGTGCGGTGCAAACGGGCATAAGTCAGCATTATTAATTTTTTTTATTGTATTTACTGAATTACATTTTCAGAATACCCACTTCTCACCTATTTTTGATACAAGTAAATGATATATAAAACTGAAAACAGAAAATCACTTTTTTATACAACGCTTATAATACTCCAGTTTACTTTTATAGCCTCGGGTGTCAATTTTATTTTCGGGGAATAAGTTTTTTGGGAAATAACACATTTATATGCAAGTAATTCAAATATAAATTGCTTAGTTAAGCTGCTAACAGATATTTTTCATACCTACATTTACTCAAAGAAAAAGGACAACCTATAAAATACTTGTTAAAATACCTGCTCGCATGTGGAATCGAAATAGGTAGATATACTCTGGCCGCGCTATAAAGGCGTCTGAAGTGATTAACGAAGAGTCGGAAGGGTCGCCCTCATCAGAAGTGATTGGATATTGACTTGCTAGCTAGGTGAATTATCGGCTTCTATTCATAAATCAGTAGTTCTTAAAAGGTTACAGTTAACTTTGGAAATAAATATGCATGCTACCCGACATCTCGTGGTCGCTTATTGAGAATCTCGGGCATTCGAGACGCATAAAGCACCCACCCAACATGCAAATGAGGGCGGTCCAAGTTAATCACCTCAGATGCCTTCATAGCGTGACCAGACTTTATCTGCAATATGTGTCTACATATGACGATCGGCGCTCCGCATAACTAAAATGAAATGAACGAACTATAGTAACCAATCACGAACATTCTTGATTTTCGTTACTTCTAATCACTTCGGATCTCATCGTGTACCGAATACTCCAGTAACGAATAGTTACTTTTTTCTACGTCCGTTATAAAATGTAGAGTTTTTTTTCATTAATTTGGGTTCATAAAATATGTGATTCCTGATCCCTAGAAAAAGCGTGAAAAAAAAATGCCAAAGCGGTTCATTTTTTAACGCTACTATAAAATTGTTTGCGCAAGCTGTGTTATGAACGCTTCGCAACACGTCGCGAGTTCCGCGGATAAACGTCAAACATTCGTTTCCGATCAAGAAGACTTGATGATTATTATTTTCTTCATTAAAAAAAATATTATTACTTAAATTAATTAACTAATTAATTTGATTAAGGTTTTATCGAAATTAAGTTACGGACGTAGAAATTTTTTTGTATGAAATGAGTTTCTTTACTCACTTGTTGTATAAATAACTATTTCTACATCACTAAACCATAGTAACTAATCACGAATACTTTTCTATCTTGATATTCGTTACATCGGATCTCGACTTGTACCAAGTACTCTAGTAACGAATAGTTACCTTTTCTACATCACTATTGAATATAGGCTGCGGCGGGGTGGTGCGCGGTTGGAGGAACGCGTTTTGAACGTGTATTTGGAGCCAAATAAATTCTGGCTCATCTCCTGGGCTCGATGATGACCTACACTTGTTAGTTGTATTTTCCGCGCCATACATGATGGAGGAAATTATTTCATTACGGAATGAGCCTTTTTGCTCATGTACTATCGAGGAAATAAATTAAAACGTTAGCTTAAACAATTAGCTAGTCCTTTGTCTGATTTGATTATCATAAAAAAGAATGTAACGATAGCTTCTAGCCTTAGTGCACTGATTTCGAATAATCATAAATACGAACGAGAAAGTTTAATCGAGATATACACTTAAAAATTAAATGTCTTTGAGGGTATAAGGAAGAATACATAATTTTGTTTTCCATGTGTTTTGTTTAGGGATAATGTTGCGTGGACGAAGAACGGTATTACAGATTTAGTGCATCTCTGGGGCAATATTAAAATACATCACAAATCGATGGTACATATAAATAAGACTTTCGTTCTTTTTCAAAAATTAGGCGGGAGGAGGGTATATTTATTGGCTCTACCATCGAAATGGTCCACGAGCTGCCACTGGGTGGGAGAGGTGTCTTTTTACAGTATTTTCAATGCTCTTTTCTTTCTTATACAACACAATGGGGGTTAATATAAAAAACTTCCATTAAACTGTTCCACGAGCCGCCACTGGGTGGGAGAGTTGTCTTTTGTCAGCATTTTTAATTCTCTTTTCGTTGATATACAACACAATGGGGGTTAAGATAAAAAACGTATTCAAATTTATAATCAAATCAAATTTTTGATTTTAAATTTTTCGAAAGCGCCGCCCTCCAATTTACGGATGATAAACAAGAGTTTACACGCCGAGTAAGAGTAAGAAACACATTTAAGACTTATGTTTTTGTCATTCAATTTATTGGTGGAAATATCAGAGCGTGGGCAATAGGTTGGATTGTATGATAGGGCCCACCCGTCGTATCAACTTTATTTTAACCTACAAATCCCGTTAGGTTAAAGGAATTTCTTTGGCAAATAATTCGAAGAATTGAAAGTTTACAAAACGCAATTTTGTAGTTTAAATCTAACTGGAACAAGGGTGGGGTGGGTGGTCGGGAGGGTGGGCCCTGTCCCACCCTCCAATTTACGGATGATAAACAAGAGTTTACATACCGAAATTAATTAATAACAAGTCATGCTTAAATGGAAGCGTCATGCACCATTGGTATTAACACAATTGCTTTAGTAAGCAAGCTCAAAGTGTTGAAACATCGTAAAATCTTGCGATTTTCACTTTTTAACGTTGGCGACATAGGTGTCTTTTTCTCAGCTGATTTTGACATAAAGTGCGTGCGAGTCTTTTTACGTGAACAGCGTTGGTGTACGAACAGGGAAATAATGAAACTCGTCATAATTATTAACAATTCAATGCTCAATTAAATATTTTTGAAGGCAAATGCACGCGTAAAGAAATCTCGGTGCGTAAAAAAGAGAGGTTATGTCATTATTAGCCAGTATTTTGAGTCAAGCCAAGTAATTTTAACAAAGTTTATTTGCGGACACGAAAACACCGAAAGAACGACAATTCGTCCAAATCATGAGAATGATCAGCTCTCTTCCAAACTGGTGGATAAATGAAATTAATAATATCCATGAGGTCTAAATCGTCTTCAAAAATATAGTCCACTCCAAAGTTTAAATATACTAGGAGTTTTGTTATTGAAAATAATTTATTGTGCATAAATATCTGTCACAAGGGACCACTGACGGAACGAATTGAAGGTTATGTATGCAGACTTAAATTTTAAGCGGTCCATGACGACGGCTTATTTAAAGTCTTGTTTAAGCTGTGCTTAAAGTATGGTGCAAGCAAAATACACACTTAAATGTTGCTTAAATTTTAAGAATGCTTTAAGCATATCTTAATTACAATGGTGCAAGTGGGCCTGACAGGTTGAATATTTACATATTCAGGGTATATTTCGTTTTATTAAATTTATAAATATTAAAGCTTTAAATAAATCAGCGGAAGAATCATTTGAGATAACAATAAATACTTACTCTCATTAGCAGCAGTGTTAACCCCGTAGCAACTGGGGGAGCAACACCAAAATTTGTTTTATCGAAAATTTTAAATTCCATAATCACTTGTTCGTTCGGATTTTTATAGTGTTTTTCTATGACAGTAAAATTATCACAATATTTATTACATTCATTTTGATTTAGAAAAAATAAGTTTATTTTTCTAATTATTGTCTTTTTATAGCTGAGGACTCTAACTCCGTAATTAATTTGGTTTAATTAAAACTGAAGAGAAATAAACTAAAATATCGAGTGAAACCTTCTCCTGTGACAGTTGCGGTCAGTGATACCGGGATAAAAAATACTGGGTTACGAAATATTTCGTGATGAAAAACCTCGTATATCTCATAAAAGCAGTCAGTGGTGCCAGGTCAAGTGTTGGGTTACGAGATGTTTCATAAAGAAGTTCCTATTTAGTAATCCAATAAGAACTGATTTCGGATACGAGATATTTTTTAAAAGGGTATATTATTAAATTCAAAGCCCTGCGGCTTGCAAAGTGTTTTCGAATCGATTCAGAATGAATATTTTGAGATTTCAATGAAATTGCTGTAAGTAATGTTAGAAAGTTTCAGGCTTATGGTCATTATTCTTAATATTATTTAACGAATTTAAAAATTAATTGGAATTTCGTAGTAGGGTTCTATTTGAAGTTACTTCAGAAAATTTTATTCTAGCAAATGTTTTTTTTTAATTCTTTTAATTGCGAGTTCTTCTGCCGCGTAGTTGGTTCCTGGCTTCGGGGAAATCCCCGGCTCTTTTCTCTCCCTTTTACGATGCTCCTTCCAGAGTACAGACCGTGTAACGTGTACTTACATGTATGTAGTTTGCCATCAAGTCTGCTTAAAGAAATTTAGTTTAACAACTTAATTTTTATAAGAGCAATTCAGTGCATTTATATTTTATCTTTGACAATTTTTATTTTATTTAAAGTTCAATTGCATTTTACTTGTTACTTTTTAAATAAATCTAAAGTATCGGCTATTAAGATATTAATTAATAAACACATCGACTGAAGCAGCTCTTTTTCGCCGCAAATAAAACATACATTATATTCTCGCTGTTTCTTCCGTGATATTCGTTTTGCAAACAAAGTAATAATATAATAAATTACAACCTTTATTCTGTGTATGTTGTGTTGACTAAAATGTCGTATTTCTCGGGATAAATTCATGCGTTCGGCCATTGACACTGAGTTCCTACATTTTCTACGTCGATAAAAAGTGAACAATATTACGCCTCCGTTTTCTTTAACCTTAGTTACTCCCTAATATGCATTATCGAACATATTCAGTATGTAACGCATTGGAGGGTTCCAATTATCGGTAGTAATATACCTAGATCGAGGTTAATTATCAAAAAATAGTTTTTTGAGTACCTTGTTACCTAGTAATTTAACGAGACAATAACATTTGTTGTCTGGTTATTAATCGAGAGCTTCAGCTCGAGGTTAATAACCAGTTGACAACAAATGTTATGTCGAGATGAATTACTAAAAGGTAAAAGGTACGAAAAAAATGTGTTTTTGATAATTCATCCAAGCTCGCGGTATATTTGGGTAGATAATTTATCGAATGAAATAATAATAAGGATCAGGAAAAGTTATGGTTTATTACAAGTTGAATAGTTTGGTTTGCTACAAGAGTAATTTTAAAAATTAAAACTTAATGACAGTGACGTAACGTCATGAACATCATGTTTTTATAACCTTAAAAGCTACTCACCTAATTACCGTTTTTCTGTTATCGATTATGACAATGCAAAACATTGTTGTAATGTCAAGCTACCCCATTAATTATCGATTTTCTGTTATCGCATCTATTATTATGTGGTAAATTATCGGTAGTAATATACCTAGATCGAGGTTAATTATCAAAAAATCGTTTTTTTGTGCAACCGGGCGCGAAGTGAACACTTCGCGGCTCCTGTAGCGGCCGCGAAGTATTACTTCGCAGCCGTTACTTTAGCAACGGCCGCTAAACTAAATGTCAATTTTGACAATGACAGTGACATTTTTATTTAGAAATGTATTCACAATTACAGAATTCACAAACGAAACACGAAACATTTTTATTTGGGATATATGTTTACATGAATAGTACAATTTGTATTATTATTTATATTTATTCCAGAAGTTGAACTAACAAAATCTAATGTTTTTGAAACTGATGAAATGTTAGAAGTCGACACCACACGAGCATTTGGATTCGAACTACTCGCTGCAACTGCAACGCCAGAAATTGAGTTAGAAATTTTTTGTTTATTTTCTATAGAATCTTCTACATATGACTCTGCAACTGAAGTGGATTTCCATCCACCATGACGTTTAAGAACCGAAATGTCTGCACCACTGTTGGCAAGGAGCGTAGCTGAGCTTCTTCTAAAGCAGTGGCCAGTGTATTCTTTAGGATATGGCAATTTTAAATGTTGAGCGATTAAGCTGGGAATTTGTCCAATTTTATGCACTCCAACAACCTGTGCGTTACATTTTCCATTTTGATATCTCAAAAATATGCGAGGGTTAGTAATATGTCTAGGACGAAGGGCTGCATATTTACGATATAACCTTAGAAATTCTGGATTTGTGACAGTAAATGAACGGTTTATATCAGTCTTTGTATCTGGAACGTTAACTATTAACATAGAATTTTCATCACAAATGTCATAAGTAGTCATTTTGGCTAACTCATCTCTGCGCATGGCTCCTGATATTCCCATAATTAAGACGACCTAAAAATCACTTCATGAACCAACTTATTATAAAGCGAATAATATAATAATTACCTTCCATAACAAATAAGTTTCATCAGTAGCGTTTTCTATAAATATATTTATCTGATCTCGTGTCAGTACTCTCGATTTTTTTGCACGATAACCAACAGATTTCTTCTTTAAAAATGGAATTAATTTTATAAACTTTCTAATATCTATTCCTTCTCGTACATTAAGCATACACTTTAACATCGAGTATACACTCCACAAACTTGAACTTTTTAAAACTTCCGACTTTTCCATGAAATACGCCAACAAAATATTTTCGGATACCATACTCACAGTTTTGTTTCTGCTCCAGTCTTTGAAATCACTATAGCATTTTTCATATTGCCGTTTTGATTTTTGCGGTATCAAGTTTGAAAGCGCTGAATTGACAATAGTTCTCAACTCCGGCGGAGTACATTGGATGGAAAAATCTTTATCGCTTTCAGAATCTGAAGCTGCAGCCATTTTGACACAACTAATCAATGTCACATAAAAGCCGCCTATGATTTATAATGTATTTAAAAATGTACAAAATATTTGGGAAAAACACGTGCGGTTGCACAAAAAATAGTGTGTACACCTCGGCCGCGAAATCTTTTAGCGCCCTCGAGATTGTTTTGCCTCGGCCGCAAGCGGCCTCGGCGACAATTTTTCTCTCGGCCGCTCAAGTATGATTTCGCGGCCTTGATATACAAATAACTATTTGAGTACCTTGTTACCTAGTAATTTAATGAGACAATAACATTTGTTGTCTGGTTATTAACCGAGAGCTTCAGCTCGAGGTTAATAACCAGTTGACAACAAATGTTATGTCGAGATGAGTTACTAAAAGGTAAAAGGTACGAAAAAAATATGTTTTTGATAATTCATCCAAGCTCGCGGTATATTTGGGTAAATAATTTATCGAATGAAATAATAATAAGGATTAGGAAAAGTTATGGTTTATTACAAGCTGAATAGTTTGGTTTGCTACAAGAGTAATTGTAAAAATTAAAACTTAATGACAGTGACGTAACGTCATGAACATCATGTTTTTATAACCTTAAAAGCTACTCACCTAATTACCGTTTTTCTGTTATCGATTATGACAAAATGCAAAACATTGTTGTAATGTCAAGCTACCCCATTAATTATCGTTTTTCTGTTATCGCATCTATTATTATGTGGTAAATTATCCTATTAATTAACGCCAATTTGACATTTTGATGTCGACACATGTCACGTTTAAGTACTGCCAGTCGCGACAACTAAAATGTTACCACAAATAGTTTAATAACGAACAAAAACAGTAAAATAAAAATCTCATTCTTAATTTTTTTTTGATATAACAAAACGTCGATTATTAAAACAAAGTAGAAAAATTATATTTTTATCTTATTCTTAAAAGAAATTACAGGGAGATTTCAAGCTGTCTTTTTGAGGTGAACATTTTAGAAGTATTCTCTTTTCTTGAAAACTAAAAGAGATCAGTGTACATACGATCCTACAAAATGTGTTGCAATTTAAACGAGGAGTCCAAAAATGTAATAATATACAGAGTGTTCAATTAGTGAAGATATTGAAATATGTCGAAAACTACACATCGAATTAAAAAAATATAATTAAAATTTGTTCGCCTCGGAGGGGGACATCTAATGATACGAAACTTGACCCACTACCCTCAACCCCCTAGGGGGTAGGGGGTGAGAAATAGAAAAGTTAAATAGGAACCCCAATTTTTTGTACGGATTTAAATAAGAAAGTTTTATCTGAATTTTTTTTTGTATTCGTGACAGACGAGGCTATAATCGACAAAATTCAAAATTGGCAAAAATCGTTGAAAATGGAGATTTCCTGAGAAATGGGGATTCGTTAAATAAGGTTCCCATGATTTTTAATAATAGCTATATTTTTGTTCTTAGTGTTGTACATCATTTTAAAGCTTAAAACTTATGCTATTTTTCTACACAATCGCCGTTTCTGTTCAAACACTTTTACAGACGATGCTCCAGTTTTTTTATCCGCATGTTATACTAGAATTCTACACCAATCCTTTGAGGAATCGAGTAACCTCTTCCTTGACTTCATCATCGGTATTGAAGCGTTCCTTTAATATCATGAATAATTAGTGTTGGAAGTCTCAGAAATACAGAAAGCAAGTCCGTTAATGGTGATCATCCGATCTTCAAGCAATATTCTCTCAACTTTTTCGACAATTTCATCTGAAACTGAAGGCCTTCCGCTCTCTGCACCATTTGCGAACATGTTGAACAGATATGCAATTTTCCCCATAAACTTCGATTAACTGACGATGCATGTCATTATTTCTCATCAGCATAGGGAACCTTATTTTACGAATCCCCATTTCTCAGGAAATCCCTATTTTTCAACGATTTTTGCCAATTTTGAATTTTGTCGATTATAGCGTCGTCTGTCACGAATACAAAAAACAATTTCAGATAAGACTTTCTTATTTTTTCCCGGAGTATTCAAATCCGTACAAAAAAATGGGGGTTCCTATTTATTATTTTTTTCTATTTCTCACGCCCCTACCCCTAGGGGGTTGAGGGTAGTGGGTCGAGTTTTGTATCATTAGATGTCATTTTTGATGGAAAGTTGAAACTATTTCACGTGAGGAGAACTGATTTAACCGTGTGGCGAGTTTTTTTTTCAAATTTTCAGTGCAACGCCAACCCCGTAAACTTTTAACGATCGGTTTAGCGTATACACCCTGTATATTTTACAAGTTAATAGTGTTTAGATGAAGTATTACGAGGGGATAAATAGTAAGAAAATGTGAAGTTGCAATTAAATTATATTTACAAAATTTGAAACTTTGCCATACATAAAAGTTCAATGTACAGTCAGAGAAAATACAAATGCGAAACTCGCTCGGCGAGCGAATGCTGCCGCATGTCGGTGCTTAGTTCGGTCGAAACCCTTGCTTAAAACACAATTATGAGGTAATCAAATTTACAAGTCTAGTTCACTTCTCGCCCCTAAGTGACTGAGTGACGGATTCCATATCTGTGATTTTTTCATCTTCCATTTATTGGTGCGTTATTTAAAAAAATTCGAATAACAAAAATGTTTACGTTATTTTGATATTTTTTATATATTTATCAATTGAAGAGTAATTTTATATAAAATTATTGGTAATATTTTAGTATTAATAATTTTATTTTCAGTTTCGTATAAATAACCTCATTTTTGCCAAGATATGACCTTGAAACCGTCGAAAAATAATATTTTATTTTTTTTAACCACTAAAAATTATTATAATAATCTGAAATATTCACATTTATTTTTTACCTAAATAAAAGGTTATTTAGGGTATTCATTTTTTTTTTAAATGTAACCGTTTTTGTTTTAAGTTTAACCATTTTTTTTCGCCCCTTGGCGATCAAGTGACTGAAAATTTTATTTCGTCATATGATTCCTGTCATATCCTTCCATATCTTCCAATGTTTGGTGTGCCATCTTGAAAAATTTGAATAACTAATCTTTTTACAATAGTTTGATATTGTTGATATATTTATCAACAATTAAGCAGCAAAATTGTATCTAATTAATAATAGAGTAACAGTGAGTTTATTTTTGGTTTAGATTTTTTTAAAATTTCAAATACCTTATATCTACAGGGTGGGGCACCGCATACGACACGGAAGTTTTATGGAAATCCATGCAATTTCGTGTTATTCTTTTCAAATGGATAAATGTGGGATCGTTGTATGCACAATTTAAAATTATTACCATATATACAGGGTGTACCACTAAAAATATACACGTCAAAGTTATGTTGTTTTAAATAGAACACCCTGTATTTTTTGTCATTTTTAAATTCTAGCGAACAAATAAAGGTGAGTAATATTCCCTATACCTATCGTTTACCGTTTTCGAAATATTTAAAGATTTGTTGAAATGCATGGTACAGGTGAAATTTTATATTTGCCCCAGTGATTGACGTTGAACCATTACATTCATTTATATTGTTTGGTTGAAGGTTCGAACTACAGCGCCAATCATGTTTTAGTATAAATAATTATACAGGGTGATAAAAAACGTGGTAGAAAATCTTAACTTATAAAGTAAGTTGAATAACTTCGTTTTTTTCAAATGGTACACCCTGTATTTAGTAACGTATTCTCACTTAGAATCCAATTCTCTGTCAGAGTGTATTAGGGTTCTCTGTTCCTAATCTCAATCATTTTCTTGTTTTTGGCGATTTTCATATCAATTATAATTATTATAATCTGACAGATAATTGGATTCTACGTGATAATACGTTATTAAATACAGGGTGTGCCATTTGAAAAAACGAATTTATTCAACTTTATAAGTTAAGATTTTCTACCACGTTTTTTTTATCACCCTGTATATTTTTTTATACTAAATCATAGTTTGCGCTGTAGTTCGAACCTTCAACCAAACAATAGAAATGATTGTAATGATTCAACGTCAATCACCGAGGCAAATATAAAATTTCACCCGTACCATGCATTTCAATAAATCTTTAAATATTTTGAAAACGGTAAACGATAGGTATAGGTAATATTGAAGTAACTCATCTTTATTTGTTCCCTAGAATTCAAAAATGACAAAAAATACACGGGTCCCATTTGAAAAAAACATAACTTTGATGTGTATCTTTTTAGTGGGACACCCTGTATATATGGTAATAATTTTAAATTGTGCATACAACTATCCTACATCTATCCATTTGAAAAAAATAACACGAAGTTGCATGGTTTCCCTTAAAATGACCGCGTCCTATGCGGTGCCCCCCCACCCTGTATACACATAATGATTATAATTATTATACATGTTTATTAATTTTTAACTAATAATATATGAAATATTACAATATAATTTGAAATTAAATTGTAAAATAACATAATAACCTTGAAAAACCACATAATTTGGTATTTGGGTCAATAATATATGTGATTTTTCAGATTTTTAAAACAATTTTTAAGTGGTTAAAAAAATTATATTTGAAAAAATCTTATTTTGGTGCTTCCTGGGTGACGTCGGGGATTTTTCAATATACGGCTTACGGCTACTTTTGTTTAGGTCACAAGTAATGATATTTTCATATTTATTTAAAAATCCGTGTCAGGTGGCATCTTATCTCGGGATACCTTTTTATTACCTCAAATGGATCTTAAGCAGGAACGGGATTCGACCGAACTAAGCACCGACATGCGGCAGCATTCCTTCGCCGAGCGAGTTTCGCATTTGTATTTTCTCCGACTGTACCAACCATTTCCATTACAACAGATTTTACATTATTGCTAAGAGCAACAATAAGGTCCTTATCGTATGATCTCCAATTTTATCATTATTTAATTTCATTCTATTTCAAAACACATTTTTGTATTACTTATTATTCGATTTTTTCCCCATTCATTACACAAAACAATTCCTGTTTAACTACAATGTAACTAATGTGCTCTTTAGTGCAATAGTAGGACCAAATGAAGACAATTCAAACTAACCCATAAACAAATATAATTTAAAATTAAATATACAGGGTGCGCTGCTAGAATCCGGACAAAATTAAATTTAAAGTTCACGCTATATTATAATTCAGGGGTAAGCTCTAGTTGGTGCTGAAGTTGGCTACATATGTCAGTAACACTTGCGTAACCTTAAAATGGCCGAGCTCGTCAAGCCAAAAATGGAGTACAATAGAAGAGCGGCGATTACAGAAAGCCTTCGCGCCGGGACAACGCCGGTCGAAATTATAAACTTTTTCGGCTATCCAAAATCGACGGTATACTACGTTGCAAAGAGATTTGTAGTCTCAGAGGAGTCCGAGAAGGGCTCTTTCACTCCAGCAACGAAAACACAGGTTAGAGTAAATCAATAAGGACTCCAGAGATCATTCGAATGTTTTGGTCGAAAGAGTCCATTTTTAGAAAACACAGACACCATTTATTATGCCTTAACTCCGTGTTGTAATCGTATTTTTACAAAGAATCATTTCGACATAAAATTCACGTCATCGTAAGACATTTTCGCTGATACATCGATTATTAATCTGTACGGCAATTTCACTTTATCTATGATTTGTCATCGAAGTTAATCATTCTGGATTGATAAGCCTTTCTGTAATACTATTTTTTTTAATCACATCGTGATAGGCTTATCAAAGGAATTACAATTTAAAAACGATTAAAGAACTTATCAAAATCCTATTAGACATATATTTATATGAGATTATTTACTCTAGTCGATCTATCATAAAATTAATCCCACAGGGGCTTGTGGATACAAACGTAATTTTCTGTGTTTGATTTGAAATATTGTTTCATTTTTATGTTATCAGTTTCCTGGCACGTGTTTCGATAATGTCAATCTCAAAGGAGTATGAGTAAATAGCTTATCTATTGGAATGTTGACTATTTAGCTTTAGAAATCAAATAAAAGTAAAAAAAAAGAAACAAAGCAGGTGAAATACGATGTAATAAAAGTTTTATTTAAGATCCTTATTCTTTCAATCAAGCCTTAATGAAAAATATTACCATATTAAAGATTAGGGCGGCATCTGCTGTCTAAAAGGGTGGACCAATTTACATAATTGAGTGGATCATCCACCGACAATTATAGGAAACAGTCAATAATGACAATTTTAACAAGAATTGAGGGTTCTAAATGCAAAACTCACATTCTGCAGTTTTGGCAATTTTTAAAAAACTGCAACAAACCTATAAAACTAATAAAACACATTTTTTCAATTATGTGTCGTTATCAAATGTTTCTACGAAATCCTTTGATTAAGGAAAAATATAGCTTTAGATATAATTACCATTTTTTAATTTTAAATAAAAGATTGGATAATTTGTATTTAAATTATGAATAATGCTAATTTTGAAACTGGACGAGAAGGAGAATGTGAGTTTCGTTTTGAACTGTCTGAATTTTCCAACAAAAAATATTGCATATTTTTTTAAATTTTTGTCCGCTTCTTTTTAAGAATGGATTAATAATAAATTATTTACCAGACAGTTAGAATGACAGTTTAATTAACAATTTATTAATAAAGTTAAAGTTAGTAAGTAACTATTTAAACGTTTAATTCTGGTATGTTTTTTATTATGTTTATAAATGATCTGCCGGGCTGTTTACAAGATAACTGTCTGTTGTATGCGGATGATCTAAAGATGTTTAGAATAATTACATGTCAACTTGACTGTTTGGCTTTTCAAATTTCTATTAATCAATTATGTGCGTGGTGTAAACTAAATGATCTTCACTTAAACATTAATAAATGTAAAGTAATGATTTTTTCTAGATTGCGTACGCGCATTAATTTTACTTACAGTATTAACAATATGCTTCTTGAAAATGTTAACTCTCAACTTGACTTGGACGTTATTTTCGACCCTAGACTATCATTTAACTGTCATATTACCAATTTGTCGAAGGAATGTTATAAAATCCTAGGATATATCCTTAGAAACACCAAACAATTTACCAGCACTGACTGTATTTCGACGTTTTATAAATCATTTATAAGAAGTAAACTTGAATATGCGTATATAATATGGAATCCCCTTTACGACCGATACTCTGAAGAGGTACCTAATTAATGTATTACTGATGAACTATTGAATCTTTTTTATTTTTCTCATATTATTTTTAATACTATCCTGTAATTAGTTTGTAAAACTGTTGGATAATAAATGAATTATTATTATTATTATTATTATGTCTTCTAAGAGTTGGCACCGTTTATCCATATTTGTACTGCCACAGCTTGACCGTTGGCAATCACATGTTTAAACAAATTAAGTACTTCTAGGAGGCTCCAATCATTCCCATAGTGTTTTGTTATCAGTGTTTCTACGTTTTTTTTTTCTTCTTCCATTTTTACCGAATCGTTACTGTAAGCCTGATTCAAGCTCATTTCTCGTATTAGAACAGATTTAGCACGTCCCGTATAAATGCTATAATTGTTTTAGCCGAACAACTATAGTTTTATTGGTCCTGTCTAAAAATAAATCTTTTACAAGTTTTTATACCAAATTGTCACCCACTTGATGCATTCATTGCCTCATCTGTTTCCGCTTTCCAGACCATGTCGGGCACATTGGTATCACCAAGTTTCCTAATTGTAGAATACTCGTACTTTGAAATTATATCAATGCAATCCTGGGGAGAAATTATATTTTTCAGTTTTTTAATTTCTTTTTTCTTTTAATGTTCGCAAACACTCCTGCAGAGCTATGACCTGTGTATTTCAACGGGTTTTATATTTCTTAGCGTTTGGAGTTAAAACCTGTAGCTCATCATGCTTACTAACAATAAGATAGTGTTCAGAAATAACATGCAAATTTCTTTTGTATCATTCAATATCCGGTGTGGCACTAGCCAGGGAAGTAGTTGTTTCAATAAGTTATTTGTTTGTAGTCTAAGTAAGACTTACTATTACAGAGTCACGAATAGGTTGAATATTCATATATTCAGACTATTTTTTCGTCTTTATTATTTGTATTTAATAAATCTGCAATAACTGAGGTTGTCTCAAGTTCATTTATAGTGTTATTGTTTTGACTACCATAGCCATCATAGATTAGTGTAATAGTTGAGCAGCGGACTAGATTTGCATTGTCAAGGTAATTGTACACACAGGCTAAAATTTCGTTGGAGCCTTTCCGAAACTCGCGGATCCATTTTCGACTTCGAGTGACCAGCAATAATGTAGAAATTGTTGAAATATATCTGACGGATTAGTTTGTGGCTTGATCGAGAACTTTAGGCACTGGCTGGTTTTTCTGGCAATCAAATGAAATAATAAGAATATCCGCCCTATTTTCTTGCAGTAGTTAGAAAAATGTTGTAGCTCTCAGCTTATGCACTCTTTTCTTTGTCATCAGAGTAACTTTTTCTGATTGGTTTTGGTAAACTTTAATACGTTCAATTAGTCCTAAGCAAGTTGTGCAAACGTCAACACGAGGTGACCCAAACCCCAAATTGTAATTTCTGTTAAAAAATCAAAAATAGCATTCTTTCACCTTAAGTTCTAAAGATTGTTCAACGTCTGAACTGTAAAACTTCCATAGATTTTTTATGTTTAATTCGAGAGGAAGATACTTTTTACCAGCTTTATTTGCACAGTAATGCTTTTTGTCGTAATTGGAACGGTTTATAAATTCCATTATATTGGCCTTTCTAGCTGCAAATAGGTCGCCGCCTCTTCCTTCTTTTAGCGTCTCACGAGAATGGTGATATCTTTTTGTTAAAACATTTAATCTGAATTGGAAAAGAATCTTGTTTTGCATTTTTGTTTTTTGGATGTCTCCTTTTGATACGTGCATTAGTAGGAATTATCTTGACTTATTTGGTGTTTGTTTTTGTCGAATATCTGATGAAATCTACGTACATCCTGCGTGGTTAATGGCCTGCACCAAAATGCTCCTTTCGTGTGATCAAGGAACTGCGGGAGTTTTTTAGAAGCATACCTAAAATGAATTGAATGAGGTAGAGGTGCATACCGTGTGTGACTGAATTCTGGTAGACCCCAATCATTTGAATTTGTACATGTATCTTTATGAATTTTAGTATGGTGTTTCTAGAGAATAGAGTATGTCAACGTGTGGACTTTTAATGAAAATTCCATTTCCGGTTTAACCAGATATTACCTTAACTTTTCTGTTTCAAATGGAACACCCTGTATATTTTTATACAGTGCGAGTCTCCAACTTGGAATAAATTCAGTAAATCAAAGAATGTTTATTCTTCGGAAATATGCTCAGACACATCGATTAGTATTTTAAATTGCGCTCTTTATGATGTAATAAAATTTTATACAGCGTGTCCCAAATTTGAGATATGACGTCATTGACTATTTTTTTTTTAATAGCAACCCTAATTTTTTTATCACTATTCTTAAAGAGTATATATTTACAATTCTTGGAGGAAGAGCTAATTCCGAGTTTGGCTATTTTGTTTCCTTGCCATGTAGAAGCTGACGTCCCGAATAGAAACATCTGGTTTCAACAGGACGGTGCGCCTCCTCATTTTGCAAGGCGTATCCGTGAGTACCTGGATAATGTATTTCCACGAAGATGGATTGGCAGAAGAGGACCAGTTGAATGGCCACCCAGGTCTCCGGATTTAACACCTATGGAGTTTTTCTTATGGGGGTACTTGAAAAGCAAAGTTTTTAAGACCAAACCGCCAAATCTTGAGGAGTTGAAAGAACGAATAAGACAGGAGTGTAGACTAATTTCCCCCGAAGTAATTAGAAATGTTCAAAACGAGTTTCAGTTCCGTTTAGGGTATTGTCAGTTAGAAAATAGACAACATTTTGAGCATTTATTGAAGAAAGACTATTAAGTTGAATTCATTTTTCAAATTTGATACTGTTTGTTAAATATCTTCTAAATGACAGGCAATAAAAATTTGAAATTTGGCACACATGTGTAACTTGATATACTCTTTAAAAATAGTGATAAAAAAATTAGGGTTGCTATTAAAAAAAATAGTCGATGACGTCATATCTCAAATTTGGGACACGCTGTATAAAATTTTATTACAACAAAAAGAGCGCAATTTAAAATACTAATCGACGTGTCCGAGCATATTTCCGAAAAATAAACTTTGTTTGATTTACTGAATTTATTCCAAGTTAGAGACTCGCACTGTATAATTTAATTCGTCTATAAATTCCGAGTTTATAGATGTATCTTAAGTCGCCCTTTTGTTGTTAGTTTTTTGTTTAAATTTAATCTAAATTGGTTTTTGGTTTGAATTTAATTTAAATTTTTGTCCGCCGATTTTTACGGAATTTTTACAAATTGTAAATTGTATTGTATTGCATGGTTCTTTAAGTTTTATGTACAATATTGTCCTCATCGCCTTTACCTTAATTTTCGTCTTCATTTGTTTGTGTACCATGTGAAAAAAAAATTAGGGCTTCAGTTATATTTTGTAATTTTTCTGAAGAAAATCTCTTCTGGCGCATGTTGTTTTTTTGACAGGGGAAGTTCCTATCCGAATTAACGCCTGTGCTTGCACGAACGTGTTCGATGTGGCTGCGTAGCGCGTTTTGCCGTACAAATGAATTTCTTTTTTCAATGATCGAACCCATTCTAAAAAAATATTATTTTCATATAAAATTAAACGGGGAATACGATGGTATTTTTTTCAAATTTTTAAAGTGATGGCCTCGAGTAGTAAAAGAAACTTTAAATATTTTAAATGTTTATAATAATTATAATTATACATTAACAATAAATGTAATAATAATCAACATTAAAATAAGACCTGTATAAAATGAGTTCTAATCTCTACAAGATGAATAGAAGCGGAGTTATCGTGATCTAAAGAAAAGCATAATCTGGGGGTTTTCAAAACTTTAACCGTCTACATTTTCGAAAATACTGTCGAAAAAAAAATTGCGGAAATAAGGATCGGCTTATTTTGTATAAAAAATGTTATGAGGCAAATAGAAAAATATACCCAATATTTTTTACAAAATCCGTTCGATTTGTAAAAGAATGCCTCATATGCTTCCATCATGCTTAAACCAGTGTACGAGACGAGACCAACGTCTACCGAATAGAGTAAACCATAACAAGAAGTTGCAAAATCCGTTGTTATTGATGATAATAGTTTTTGTTTAGCTCAGTATTATAGTTTGTCTTAACTCCTTCCACTATAAACATTTGAGAAAACCCCATCCGATTCGTGTCACGTACACCCTCCGCGCTAATCATAAACCTAATTCAATTTAATTTATTCTCCCCTTAATGTCGTGTTTAAAGCAAATATCATTTGATATCCGTAATAAATATGCGGCTTGCGTGCGTAAGTGTCGAGTGTAGGTAGGTTTTTAGGCGCCTAGAGGACCGACGCCTGGCGTCTCCATGCACCCACAATACGTCATCAGATAATAATTACCTAAAAATAAGCAAACTACTGTATTTGAAATGTACACATGACGAGATTTACAATTCAAAAACTCTAGTTACTTTCTTGGTGTAACACCAACATATTTTGTATCGTTACAGGTCAAAGCGCCCTAATTTTTCGTCAGATCTAAAATTAAGGTGTTGAAGATAATTTATGAAATTATTGACGCAGGTTTAAACTCACTACCTTCATCATAACCGGTGGAGTTAAATGCCAAAGCGCCTTATCCCACCTGACACAATACAAATAATACAAAACTTTAATTGCCAAGAAAATTGCCTGAAATCCTGATATTATTGGCACAATTTTAAATCCACTTACTTAATCATTCAAATCTGTCGCCTTTTGATAGCTAGTCAAGCTTTTTCCAACAGATAAGAGAATTATGGAATTGTAAAATAAATAGTGTTTTATTGCTTTGCCCTATCCTACCCTCTAAATAGAAAAACTAAAAACAAGGAATTGACCATTAAAACAATAATACTAATAATAATAATACTTGGTATTACTTTTAAACACTCTGGATTGTAGGATAGGGCACACCCACCACCCTTCAATTTCAGTGAGCATTAAAGTACAAATCAATGTTTGAAATTAAATTTCTTCATTAATTTATTAGAATGGTAGAATTGTAAAACTATCGCAATACCGGTGTTTTATTTTTTAGGTTAAATTGATACGGAGGGTTTTACAAGTAATTAAAATGAAATAACATAAAGTTATTGCAGAATTTGCATTTACTTGGTGAAAAATGCATTTATAAACACTCTGGACTGTGTTTAATCGACTGAATTGTAGAATAGGACCCACCCGTCGCCCTTCAATTCCAGTAATAAAGTACAAATCAAAGTGTGAATTCAAATTTCTTCAATTATTTGTTACAATGATGGAATTGTAAAAATATCACAATAAACAGTATTTTATTGCTTCGGTTAATTTAATAAGTGGGTGGCGGGTTAATAAGTGGGATAGGGCCCATCCTAACAAAGTTTTTGATCATTCAAAATGTTTCAGGAACGTAAAGTCTCCAGAATGACTTATTTATTCTTAGTTAGATTTTACTGTAGAAGATATTGCAACGTACTTTTGAGTTTCCCCCAATATATCACGTCAGTTTTTACAATTGCGAACTACTTTCAACAGATTGATTATAAAAGTGTAATGCATTAGACGGGGGGTGGCTATTGATTGTCAGATATTGCAGTCGACAAACAGAGAGAGACAATAATATGCATTTTAGAAAGGGGCGAACCGTGGGGCGCCGCTGTAGAAGAGAGATAACGCGGCGTCGCGGCGCTACTGGCGCTACACGAACAGACTTGAGTGTCTCAGTGCATTTCCCGCCGCTGGGAAGGGTTGCACGGTGTGCTGCGACTTTCCCAAAAAAAAAAAAACGTAAGTTTCGGTGCATATTTTCCACACTAGTAAATAACCATGTTCGTCGTCTGCATACCTTTGTAGCGTGTTTTTCTTTAAATTTCAATTTCGTTTGTACCGGTCCTTCCTCTTTCGAATGAACCAATAACCGGCGGCATAGGGTGATCCCTTGCTAGTCATCCAAAGGTAATCGGATACCTTTTGCGGTACTCAGTTTTCCTTGCAGTTCAAGTGATACGGGTACCTGAAGATGAGCTGAACAATACATGTGCTGAAGACCATACGATAGCGGAAACGCGCGCTAGGTGAAACTAGCTTTCGTTGGATTATCTCATTTTTCCGCTAGTTTCTTTATCACGGCCACTTTCTAAGATCGTCTGCCCTACAGTATAATTGCCATCGTGAGTGCGAGTTTTACTTTTCATCCTCCTTTTATAGTGTTGCGAACTTTCTCGCCGCTGCACTTGTGGCAATAAAAATAATTTTCTAATTAAGCCCCGCGTTTCGTTCTTAATCCACATAACGTTTTCGACTTTGTTTTATCGCTGTTCTTTAATGAAGCGAGTAATATATGTTGTTTTTTTTTTCTGTTACAGTTTACTGCCTGGGTAGACGCGGTCATATTCGTATTCAGTTTGGAGAACGAGTCATCCTTCAATGCCATTTATAATTATTATACGAAGATGTCGCATTTTCGTAACTCCGCAGAAATTCCTTTGATACTTGTAGGAACTCAAGGTAAGTTTTGTTTGACATAATTAATACCCTCGCCCGTCATTATACTCTATATTCCATATAATTGTGTCATCCTTTGTGTAATGTATGTGTCAGAGTTAATGTGTTGTTGGGTTTTGGATTACTTCACCTATTTAATGTGTACAGGTAAAGCTAATCGTAAATCCCATCAGTGAAATTAGAGTTGTAACTCTTTAATGTAACTGTAGAAACATGATTTTGCTTCGTGTGATAGAAATACATTCAGTGAATACAAATACAAGTTTTATATCTGATTAGAGTTTCAGTTTTGATTACAACTAGCAAAAAGCAAAGAAAAAAACATTGTTTCAAATGAAATTATTTCAGATCATCTCATCAAAATGTCCTTCAATAGACCTTAAATCATCGAAGTAAACAATACCGATACCGAAACTGATCTGTAATTGTCGGTGATAAAGACTAATAAATCATGCAATAGTATTGCTTTTGCTGCAAATATACTCCTTTTTTTCTACATGTACTTGCCGATTGTAAAAACAGTTTTCGGACTTTGTAAAATTTAAGATTAAAAAAGCCAAGCATATAATCCTTTTGAAATAATTAGAGTTTACTGTATCCATACTAATATCGACTTTCAATTCTCAGTGGCGAAGACTAATCGCATCTTTATTGTTTAAAATGAAACTAGAATTATCTTTTCAACCAAAAATAAAACCGAAAACCTGGTCAAAAGTAGAAAGCGTCCATTAATTCGTATGACAATTGATTTTCAAGATCACTGGTTACGAATCCAAAGTCAAACTTGAAAAAATAAACAAAATTGCGGCTCTAATATGGCCCAAAATTATTCTGAAATCCAAAATAATAGTTTTTTTTTTAATTTTCTGCATAGAGATTCTCAAGGTCGATGATTACAAATCAGAAAAAAATATTTCCAAAAAAAATTACAGACTCAAAATTAACGACTACTTTGGTAAAATATTTAATCGATTTGCACAGAATTCAGTGGTTAGGAGTTATTAAGGGTACTTAAGTGAAATATTTTAATAAAATGCTTTAAAAAAAAAATTAGATTGTTAATAAATGTAATTAAATGTTTGATGATATTCTACATATGAATGTTAGGTAAGAAGGAAATTAATCACTGTTACAATGATAATGAAATTTTATATGTATATCATATCTTTATTAACAGGTAAATTTTTACAAATGTTTAATCCTATTGTTAGCTTGTTAAATGGCTATCGACCAAAGGTTGAAATTTTATTTACATACAATTCTACAATTTCTTAGTCGGTATGCGATAAAGAATCCTTGTCTTCATCATCACTTGCATCGTTCAAAGATATTATGACTTGATTCTGTAAGTGGAGGTGGATCAGTATCAATAGGTGGTTATGGATTTTTTAGGACTAGTTTTTTTCCAAAAAAATATTCTACTAGTATGCCACTATATTGTCGACTACATTCTGGTAAAACATCTCTGCAACTGGGAATAATGATTTAAAAGAAGTCTTCTATGTTTTTAATTCGGCCACATTTTCGCGCAAAATCTTTTCGAAATCTTTTAATACACTTGTTACATGATTCCTAAGCCTCTTCAGACATTTGTCCGACATGATGTAAGATGAAACAACGATTTTGTGACCGTGAATACTGTTGTTGGCATGAAATACCACGGATGCAGTTCAAAAAATTTTCGTGCATTATCTTCAAAATCAAAAGAAATTACCTGCAATATAATATGAAATTGATTTATTCATTCTTCATTAACTCCCATTATTAAAGCAGAAATTTCAGAATTTAAAAAAAAACACAAACCTGCATTTTCGTCATTTGAACTTCCATCGCTTAGTTGATCAACATTAAGCCGTAGTCTGTCATTAACACTTTGTTGTATACATTTTTTTCTTCTAGCAACACTTTTTGCGCGATGGATACCTACATGCTAGCAACATTGAAAAAACCGTATCCAAGCATCGAGCGACACGATATTCCTAATCCGAAGTGATCATTGATCGGTTTTTGCACAACCTTATCAATACCATCAAATTCTTTGGACTGTCAAAGCTAGCAATGCATACTCGACGAAGCATTCGTCAAGAATTACAAACTTTACTCTCTACCATTGTCAACATAAGTTTGAAATTGATGTTATTTTTTCGGTCTATTACAGTTTGAAAGGGCTCAAGTTTTTCCTCTCGTTCTTTGATGCAACCAACTTTTGTCCTACTTGCTTCTGAAATTTCGTGCATAAATTGAATTTTAATAGGACGACAAAATCTTGGTGACGAAGCACTTGTATTTTTCTAAATAATTACGTTTGAATTGATTTCCAAGTGAACAAATGAAATAAAGAAAATGATGGCATTCGATTTACTAGGGCCTTCATCGCTAAATTTTTGTCATCGCATTTGCATATTAATTCTAAATTACCAACAGTGTTTTCAGGAAGGTTTTTAATCCCGTCGGATTGAACCATTAATAGTATTCTTTCAACTTTACGATTAACAATTAACAATGCTTGTAGTGTAACTGTGTCTCCACTTTCAGTTACAGAATGCTGATTTTTCGGGACAAAACTTTTTAGAATCCTATGCATACTTATAAGGCGGGAACTATTTTTTTACGCTTACAGAACGTATTGCTTGCTTGGTACAGGTGTTTGAAGTTTACTTTCTATTATAATGCCTGCTATTGTATTTTCTGTAACGCGTTCCATTACTTCCGGTACTTTGCTGCTTTTGATGAATTGCCTTCTGTGACATCCTTAATTACCTTCGCAGCATGCAAATTTCATGAAGCCCGAATCCATTTGTGTTGCTTAGGCTAGACTATTTGTTTTTCTCGAACCTTTTCTAAGTCCTCTTCCGTTTTGATCAAAAAATCATCCCAGTTTGAAGAAGGATGCCTCATGGCACCATTCGTGGAAGTTCCTGTAGCGTTATTTTCAATTGTGAAAGATACATGCATGTTGAGCCACTCGTAGATTTTTTCAAGGAAAATTGTTTCCATCCTGTTGATTTGTTTCTAACGTCTAAACTTCGATATCAATTTAGTGATGACATCTTTTAATTTTGTGGCAGTATGTATGGATGCTTCCATTTTTTTTATACCTCTCTTTCAACGATGTCATTTATCATATTGATATGTTCGTTTAATAACTATTTCACAAATCCTTCCTTTCTTTGGTAAGAAATTTCTTTGGTATTATTATATAAGTTCTGTGAAAAATAATCAAAATGCTAACAGATGTAAAATATGCAGCCACCTGCAGCTAATTTTTTTGATGTTTTGAAGAAATGTCTAATCAACACCTTCCATCTGGTTCCAGAGCGGGTCTGATTGCTTTTTTATAGAACGTAACCAAGATAAATAGGGCTACCTTTATTAGTACTTTACTACTCGATATCGACATCGGTTAACTTTCCACTTTTCCACTTGCGTTTTAAGTTGGTTGATGGACTTTTCGGTGAATCACAAGCTATGATGCGACACGCTGCACGGTCACGAGTGAAAATAATAGGGACCTATGTCCTTCCTTAATGGTACATACTAGATGTACCACTACAACTATTCCAATAGTCAATTTTTTTGTTTTCGACTTTTAGCCAGTTTCTCGGGATGTGGAACAAATGGATGTTTTTTTTTCAGATTTTCTCATATTTAAGCCGAGATGACGTCAAACATGTTTCATTCAATTTTAAATAATAATAAAACATGAAACATGAAAAATTCCAGAACCAAAGTGTTCCTCATGTAAAATTCACAGAATTTTTGAGCTTGGTGTTTTTGAGAAATTAATCACGCTAAAGCATGCACATTGTGTAAAACCTTTTAAATTCAAAAGTCTGCATTCTCCTTTTCAGTGAATGTAGTACCGTAAGCCAAAAAAATAATATTTTTGGGAGTGGCATTTAAAAAAAAAATGCTTAAAAAAATACAGAAGGCTACAACAAAAAATCTTGGACACATTTTCAAACGGATAATATCATTTTAATCACCAAAAAAATGATCTTTCAAATAAAAAAAACGCACGTAAATATCTTGAACCATTTCAGAGATAAAGCATTTTTAAATTAAGGTTACAAATTTCGCCCGAGGCGACATTTCTGGCTGCCTGTTTCTCGGGTCAGATCGTTTATCTTATTTTTTCCTGAATTTTAACATATTTTAAATTCAAAAACATCTGAGTCTGTGAAGGTGAGATTTATCCTGCCTGAATTGATGACTGTGCCATCTAAGGTCTTGACAAACTTCTGAAATCTTTTTGCGATATTTACAGCCATTGAAGTCAATCAACAGGAGACGTGTTTCGAGTTACAATTGCCTTCAAGGTCGAATGAGGAAGTATGTGAAATAAAGACGAAGAGGTTTAATAGTTTTTTTTTTATATTTGAGTACATCCACATGAGGTGGACTTTCTATTTTGGTTTTCTTATTGTTTTCCGACTCTTGCAATGAGTTCTGAATAAGAATTGTTTGGTTTATAATTATGAAACGATAATAGTTACATCAAATGTATTTTAATAATATACCGAATGCCGAAATGAAAAACTTATAGAAAATAAGTTTTTTTTTAAACTCTGGTTTTTGAGTAAACTGATGATAAAGATGATTAGAATTTGAAGTATCATTTGTCATTTACATCATTTACATTTGACATTTCAAATGTCAGTGTCATCCGATCCTACAAAACTCTCGATGTACGATTAAAATATTTAAAATTGAAATAAACCATGTAAATATAAATACCTACCATCAAATCGGAGAAAGTAATATGATGGCAACATCACCATTTTTAAGATTATTCAAGTCTAATTCTGTGAATTATTATTATTATTATAAGTACTTCCAATTGCGACAATTAAAATTTCACTAAAAATCGTTTAACATTGGGCAAAAGCTGTTAAACAATAAATCTCATTGTTAAACAGTTTTTGGTGTAACAATTATTAGTTCATTATTAAACCAAAGTAAACAAAAAAATATTGTTTCACTTGCACATTCCAGTATGAATCACAGTCACATCCGTACCAGCTGTATGAAATGATTTTCTTTGTAAAATAATATAATTTATCCAAAATCGGGTCTAATAAGAGAATTACTGCGGTCATTTGAGGGATGTAATGTTATTCATTACCCCCTAGTGAGAGAATAACTCGGACTCACGGAATACATAGATCCTTCGTAGGATTTTTGAAATATTTCAAATTGACGCCACGTACGTCAAAATTTCTTGTCAAAATTTTATAAACATTATTTCAATATTTAATACAACTACAGACGATTTGCGATAAAATGTTGCATTATACTCTTGTGGAATTACTCATTAGTCCCTTAAACTTTTCCTTGCGGGACTAATTATAATAAATAACTATTCTCTAAGTTGGATACTTTTATTATCATATGGATGAACTGAATTTTCTCATATAGCAAATACATACGCTTGAATATTTTTTAAATCTTTCGCAGCACAGGCTTTGCCAGATACTACTCTAGTCTAGACACATTCCTCACATTATCCCCCATTGTTACATACATCTGAATGACATTATGTCCGATTGTTTGATTTATCACACTAGTACCACATTTCATCATAAGTAAACAAATAATAACACAATATGACCGCAAATAGGTAAATGGAGCGCTGACCATTTCCGCTTTTAAGCGGAATCATTCCACATTTCGAATTCCATTGATTAAAATCGATTACTTCCCCGACACCTGTCACGTTTCCCATCACGAAGCTTCCGGCAAAATCGTCACATGTAAATAATTAAAAAACCCCTTTCAATTCCGATCGTTTGTCCATTTCAGATGCAATCAGCGAGAACAACCCCAGAGTAATCGACGATTCGCGGGCTCGAAAATTAGCCAACGACCTGAAGAGATGTTCGTATTACGAAACCTGCGCCACATATGGTCTGAACGTGGAGCGCGTCTTCCAAGACGGTGAGTCAGTTTTAACACCCACTTTTATCCATTATTTCGGATAAGTCAAGCGTTCGTTAATCCATTCAGTTGAGGGTTAGTGTTTACCTGCTACGGATTAAACAAGTTTAGGCTTGTCGTGTAAATTTCTTATGTAAGAGCGTTGGTGTTACCCAGTTTCCGGTAATACCGGTGTGGCGATGACGTTTTTTACTTGCGAGAAAATTAAAAAGTCCACATTTCTTGTGAAATGCTTTAAATGTGAGTTTCGTGAATGTTTTCGTTTTAACGTGCTAATTGGTGTATTGATTGTAGCTTGTCAGAAAATCGTTCAACAACGGTTGTCAACGTCAGCGACGTGTCTGACGCCCACGAACTCGCGTCCGTCTACTCCGAACAACCATTTCTATCCTCCTGGAGGTCCACTCACAGCACCCCGACACCATGTACCCAGCAACAATGGGTTTACAACTGTAGGGCAATCGCCTAGTGCAAACCACATGTCTCCTAGTCATAATCACACTCTTTCGCATAAGGTCCGTATATAATACCCTCTTTTTGGTGTTCTTTGATAACATGATAATTTCAGGAATCAATGGCGTTATCACAATTGGGTTCCCGCCAAGTGCACACTCTTTCGGCTTCAAGCCACCACCTGCACAGACAGTCTGAGAAGCATGACGGTTTGTTCAGGAGCTCGGAGGACAAGTGGAATTCCTCGTCGTCGACTCTGGGAAGTCACGGGTCATCGCAAGCTTTAGTCGTCCAGGGGATACCCACGGAGAATAACAACATCGCGAAATTTGCGGCGCCGCATCCCCTGGACAATACTCAAACGCCGCAGGCGAAAGACAAAGATCTGCCCACCCCTAGTTCCACGCCTACGACTTCGAGGAAGAGCCGCCGAAGGTCCAACCTTTTTACGCCGTCCAAAAAGTCCGATGATAAGCTCAAAAACGGCGGCGATATCGGCGTCGGTCGTGCAATACCTTTAAAACAGGGATACCTGTACAAGAGGAGCAGTAAGCCTTTGAATAAGGAGTGGAAGAAGAAATACGTAACTCTCTGTGATGACGGACGATTGACCTACCATCCGAGTTTGCATGATTACATGGATGATGTACATGGAAAGGAAATCTCTCTGCAGTATGTTACCGTGAAAGTGCCGGGACAGAAACCTAGGGGATCGAAGTCGATTATTACTGTTGCTGGCACTAATGGCAGCAGTAGTATTAATGAAGGTTTGGGAGGATTGTCAATAGGTAAGAGTTTAAATAGTTTTGATTTGTACTGCAAACCAGCTAACTCCAAGTTTAGTTGAAAGATTTCTAACTCATTATTTATCACATAAAATGTTATTCATTATACAAATTATTAGTTTTTATAAAACTAATTTCATTAAACTTTTTAATTTAAATTTCTGTAAAATAAAAACAGTTTTTATTGTCTTGTTTAAAATGATAATTTCTGGAGTTAGCGGGTTTGTTGTTTAAGCTATTGACATCGGTTGAATGAGAATCATAACAGAGAGAGAAAGATGTTCCAAATAAGGGAAAACAGCTTCCTAGTCTTCACACGCAGGACTATGTTTAAAACTTTATCCCAAATTAAGTAGGACAGTATGGGTTACTTTCTTTTTATTAATAAGGTTGTGCGATTTTGTGAATTATAATTTTTGTTTAGAAGTTATTAGTAAAAAACGGAACATCCCAGATATCTCCAAAAACAGCTAAAAAAAGGTATAAAAATGTTTCAAATGAAGGTCATTTGGTTTTAAAAGCCACCCTTAAAAATTACACTATAATAAAATTCAAGGTGGCGGTTACTCAGATACAATATAGTAGAACTAACAAGAATCTGTGATTTCGTTTCTACCTATTGTTTAACGTTTCTAGATTTGTATGATCATCTACTTAAATAATAATAATAAATAAATAATAATAATTTATTGATGCTATCACAGGGTAACACAGGTCAACAATTACAGTATTGTAGGAAAAAAATAAAATTCAAAATTTCGAGAAACATGAAACCCTTCTGATCTTACGTATTTATATTTTTCAACCCCCTATATTATTTGTAATTAACGCTTAAAGTTGATCGATTTAGAAAACTTTATTTTTACGGTATTTCACGCGCACGATTAAAAAATTATTACATGGATTGTAGGCTTACTATCAATATAATATTATACACAATTGTTTATAACATAATACTGTATGCTATGGTTAAAAAATCAAGTCTCTAAATATTTTAGAACAAAATTTAAAAAAATTCCGAATATGATAAATATTTTAAATATACGTTTTACCTTTAAAAAGTGTTATATAAAAAATGCCAACTAGATGAGGTCTGGGACTAAAATTTTTTTGTCTAACCACCCTCAAAATTTGTTATCTCCACCGGTGCGTTTTTGGGGTCTTTTTAATTTTTTAATTCGGCGCCACCAGTTAAAATTGGGTCGACCGAGGCCCGTGTGCCGTGCCGTGAATATCGCGGAGTTGAGCGCACTATCCTCGAGCAGCACACAAAAAAAATAAAAACGCACTTAAAACGCACCTGCAAAAATTCAAAAAAAATTAGAGCAGTTACAGAAGACATTGACAAATGTTTATATGATAGCCTCAATCCTCCCGATTTGTGTTTTTCCAAAATTAATATAATAATAATAATTCATTGCAGCAAAATTATACACAAATGTTATAATCTTTATAATGGTGTGATTGTCACCAAAAAATGTTCTATGTTTTTAACTGCCAAAACTTCGAATCTGCATATGTGCGCTTTGTGTCCCTTTTTGGCCAATGATCGAATCGATTCATATCGGTTGCGCTTAATAAAAATTATAACTCCTCCAAAAAACGGACAAATGTGAAAAGTATCTACTGTAGTTAAATAGTATATTGTACAACGAGCATATAATGATGGCTATTAATCACGAGAACGATGTTTGCGGAACGAGCCGTAGGCGAGTGGAGCAAATCGTTTGAGTGATTAATAGCCATTATATGCGAGTTGTACACTATACTTTGTTCACGAAAATTAAAATCAAAATCAAAATTAAATTTAAAATTACAATTACAATCAAAATTAAAATTAAAATCAAAATTAAAATCGAAATTAAAGTTGTAATTACAATTGAAAAAACAATTAAAATCAGTATTAAACAGGGTAAACAAAATATTATCATAAATCGCGTACTGTGAATTAATGCGCGAATTAGCGTGTTTAATAACCATATTAAACACGCAATGCGTGTGCGTGTTTAATAAGCATATTAAACACGCAAATGCGTGTTTAAGAAATTGAGTGTTAAATGTACCCCATTATTGCTGCCCATACAATTAAATAATGCGCACATTATAACATTTTCGTGAACAAAATCATTTAAACTCTGGTTTAAAATATGAATTGTTAATCAGAATATACATTACATTTGTCTGATTTTGCAGAATGAAGTAATTTATTTTATATTGTTTTATTTACTTACATATTTAAAATGAAAAGTAGTCAGTATCCTCATCAGTCTGTTCGTCCTCACTGTCACTTGTGTCCGTTTCACAAATAATTAATTTTTTAGCGTTTGCAGGCAGTTGTTTTTTATTAATTTTTACATCGTTTCGCAAAGACGATATCATTGGATCCGAACATACAAGAAGCATATTAAATAAATCTTGAATTGTATTAAGCCCAGAGTTTTTCCTAGTATGGTTTTCTTTAACTCTCTTATATATTTTATTGGTTGCTTCTTGTGCCTCTTCCGAAAGTTCTCCGATTGGTAAAGGACATTGTCCAATTATTTTGCTCCCGTGAATTAAAATTTTATGGACACTTGGAGGCATTCTATACCATCCATCATATAATGAGGTGTAAAGTCGGGCCTATCTTCTGCATATTTATCAAACATTAATACTTTTATTTTACGAGAACTCGAAATTTTTATAAGAATTGTATAAAATCTGTTTAATAATTCTTCTTTCAATTCTGTGATGACGGCTACTTTCTCATAATTTCGAAAAAAAATTCGAGCAACGTTGCCAGTATTTAAAGTACCTCCTCCTAGCATAACTATATCAACCCTTATCCCTAACTCTTTACGTAATAGTTTTTGTATTCTAGTTTTCCGACTAGATATATCATTTTTCTCTTCTATCATACATCCGTGAGTAGCTGTTTTCTTCAAATATAACTTATAAGAGATATGAAAAACACATCCCATGAACTTAATCCATGCATGGAGGGAAGAAATACCGTAATTTAAGATAATAGGAATATTTTTAATTCTGCCAATATCATTAATCTCCTTCGGGGAACATTTACATATAAAACAATTTGAGCTCGGAGTATTTGTTAAAGTATTTATAACTTTGCCGTCGATCATTGTAAACAACAAATTAAATTCTACCTCTACATGGTTAGTATTAATATAAATTTGTTATTTTTTTAATAAATTTACCTCTTGTCTCATACTCTTGACTTCATCTAGAATAAGTTGTTTTGTTTCTTTAGCATAAATAAATTTTATAGGTCTACATAATTTAATAATGAATGAAGGTTTTTCGTTTTTCCAAATAACACATTCATCAGAAAATAATCTAAGTGGAACCAGTGAAAACATAAAGACACTCTTCTCAGTAATGTCTTCTTCATCTGTACTACTATCATCAGTTGGCTTTTGCATATAAGTAGAGTGCCCTAAGCTGCCATCGCATCTATATTTACACAACAAAATTAATTTACTAAATGATACATCTTGAGGAAATTTAATTGTTGATATTAATCTACATAAAGTATGCTCAAGAAGGCTCTGCAAAGGTACAGATGCTCCATTTTGAAAAATAGAAATATTAGCTGGGTGACACATTGTCTTCATTATTTTAATTTTATTGTAATATGGTAAAAGATCTTTTGCTCCATGAGAACGTAGTTTTTTTCTTATATTTTTGTAACTTGCTGCCATCATTTTTGAATCAATAAAAATTGATCAAGCTTCCTCATCTGTAAGTTTTCTTACAGTTTCAACTTCATTTGTTTTTGAATAAGTTATTTTTTTTTCCGCTGAATCCGAGGAAACACTTTCCACTAATTTGGCCGCTGCAATATTTCCTTTATCGCGTCAAATTTTTTTTGCTGCTGAAAATGTTTGTTCTGGTGACTTTTCGATGATCAATAAATTAGTTTGTCTTCTTTTAGACATATTACTTTGTGTTGTGAAATGTGTACCTGATGTACTTGGTGTTGCTGAAATATTTTCTATATTTTTAAAGAGGTTTGTATTTTCAATTAAGGTAGAAGCCTCGTTATATTTAAAAGGCAGTAGTAACCAATTTCTATTTTTTTAAATAAAATTGATATAAGATCTTGTGCACATTTTCCACTTTCTATTAAGAGTACTGCAGAAACCCTTAACTTTTTTAAGAATGTCATCATTTTTACTATTGGTTTTTATGGAAACATTTTCAATATATTTTATTAAATAATCAATAGTAGTGCGACTGAATATGGTGTTTAGGTTTTAGTTCGTACCATACGTTATATAAATCGCCGTTTGTATTTTTTTTTTTGTAATTGTCTCCATTATCACTGAGCGTTTTGGATTAATCAAATTACACTAACACTAAACACTAGTTTAATTAAAGTAAATTATTAAACACTAAAGTCAACTATTTTATACATAGAACATACACTAAATCAAGGAAAGAGTATGTAATCAAAAAATTAAATAACACTTAATACAAACTTAATGAATTAATAACTACTGTATAATGTTCAATCGTTCGCTTAAGGCCCAGAAAAATATGTGAACTTTTCGAGACTTTGTTCAAAACTAAACGTATATTTCTATTTCAGTTACTTAAACCGTAGAAAATGTGTGACAACAATGCCATTTGTTTCAGTAAATGGCAGCCCCAAGCGGACCCTTACCATAAAATTGTAGGTCGTGAGGATTACGACCATCATATAAACATTTGCCAATGTTTTCTGTAACTGCCCTGATTTTTTGGAATTTTTACTGGTGCGTTTTAACTGCGTTTTTATTGTTTTTTGTAAAAATCATGTTGCGTACTGCTCGAGGATGTGCGCTCGACTCCGCCATACTCACGGCACGGCACACGGGCCTCGGTCGACCCAATTTTAATTGGTGGCGCCGAATAAAAAAAATTAAAGACCCCAAAAAAAAAACACCGGTGGAAATACGAAATTTTGAGCGTAATTAGAGAAAACATTGAACTAATTTTTGGCGATAGTCCCAGACCTCATCGAGTTGGCATTTTTTTATATAACACTTTTTAAAGGTAAAATGTATATTTAAAATATTTATCATATTCAAAATTTTTTTAATTTTGTTCTAAAATATTTAGAGACTTGATTTTTTAACCATAGCATACAGTATTATGTTATAAACAATTGTGTATAATGTTATATTGATAGTAAGCCTACAATTCATGTAATCATTTTTTAAACGTGCGCGTGAAATACCGTAAAAATGAAGTTTTCTAAATAGATCAACTTTAAGCGTTAATTACATATAATATAGGGGGTTAAAAAATATAAATATGCAAGATCAGAAGTGTTTCATGTATCTACAATGGAGTGGATATGTTTTTTTTTCGAAATTTTGAATTTTATTTTTTTCCTCCCCCCTGGCGCTCGCGCTCGGATTTAGCTCACAGTGCGTCGCGCCTTAACGGTTTCTCAACAAATGTAAGACACACTATTTTTCAATTATACTTTGAATTTATAAATATATATTGTATGATAAGTGACTCTACCACTCAAAAAGTTCACGAGCCGCCACTGACTTTGAGTGGTAGCAATTGAATGTGATTTGGTAGCAAGTTTAAAAATTTTATACAAAAGTATCTTGTTCCTGTTGCCGATTTGTTTGGCCGAAATGCATCCACCCTTATATTACTGTTTTTACGAGTGTTATATTGTTGAAAGTCCTTGTTTACCTTGAATCTACCGAGATTTATTTTAACATACAGTAAACTTTCTAGGATATATATGCTAGGTACTAGGGGTGTTCGATTATGGAAATGAATAATCGATTTTTGATTATTTTTAATATCGATTATATCGATTAATCGATAATCGAAATGATCGATTCATCGAAATGATCGATTCATCGAAATGATCGATTACCCAAAATAAAATGATCGATTAATCAAAATAAAATTATCGATTAATCGATTATTGAAAAATCAAATTATCCATTAATCGATTAATTGAATATTTCTCGAGTAATAATCAAAACATCAAAGTTTTGCACAGCCTTGTGAATACTGTGTTTCAATCTTATTAATGTAAATTGGAAGCTGTAATTAATTCGACTGAATTAGGACATTATCACATATAACATCCGTAGTGCTTCAAATATTACGGATCATTTTTTGCGAGTGCTTTGCGTTCATAAACACGAGGCACGAGACGAAGACAAGAACCGATTACAATCATAAAAATGCACGATCAAAAAATTATCCAGCACGCGGGATATTCGGAAGACTATCGCACAATTTTAAATTAATGTAACAGACGTAATATAATAATGTCGCAAGGCTTTCACAAAAATTCGTTTGCCAAAATGATAGTAGTTCAGCGAATTACCCCTGCTAAAAAGTCCTAATTATTGATTTGGAATCAGTTTAAAATAGTCTTGGCTTTGACAGAAGTTAAAATTAGCACTTTGTATTTCATATATATACAGAGAGGATTTTTTATCAGTAAACATTTCCCCTATATATACCGATAGAATACGCGAGTCAAAAGCATTGAACCGATTGTTTTATATTGTGTTATAGACAAATCAACACACATGTCAAATCAGTCAATTGTGTTAAATGTCAAATTGTGTGAAATATTTAAAAATGCAACTCTAACTTGTAATGTAATTTTAAATAAAATATTTATTTATTTCACATAATTTGACATTTAACACAATTGACTGATTTGACATGTGTGTGTTTGTTTGCCTATAACACAATATAAAACAATTGGTTCAATGCTTTTGACTCACATATTCTATCGGTATCCATCTTCATTTTAGAGAAAAATCGTAAAGGAATATTCATCCATTTAATTTACGTTTGTAGTAGAATCCATCTCAGAAATAATAAAAATAAGTTTAACTATTTACCATTTAATAAAAACCGTTGCCATGACTGAAAAATATCATGTTATGGTAAGAATAATTTTGCTAGTCAAATATGAATTCACGCATTGTAATCACTATGAACAATAATCTGAGTTATTCCAATGAAGAGAGCGTATTCATTATCAAAACATTTTGCAGTGGCGTCAGTTTACTCAGAGTTCGTGACATTACATGCAAACGGAACAGAAGAAACAACGATGAATTGGAAGAAACAGTTTTGGGTTTGATAAATGCTGAACCAACAACTAGCATACGATGCATTGCTCGTGAGTGCAACGTGTCTAAATTCGTTGTACAAAAAATTCTGAAGCATGGTTTTCATTCTTAAAAACATCAATGCCATCAGGAGATACTGTTAGTGGATGAAGAAAGGAGGCGTGTATTCTGCGAAATAATGCAAGATCGATCAAATACAGACCATAATGAGTGCTAATAATTTACTTCCATATAACACCAATTGTTAATTTAAATTAGAGCACCAAAGGACAAGCAACTCACCTGGTGTCAGCATGTTGATTATGTGTGTAGTAAATTAAATACTGCTTACTATGCAGTTCTTAAACTAAAACCGATTTTACCACCAGAGTCAATCATAACTCTCTACTATGTACTCATAGGTATATCCTTATCTCTCCTATACCAGCGTCAGAAAGAAGTCGTATTCAAAGGATATTCATAGCCCAGAAAAGAATATTAAGATTAATTTTTAAGAAAATTAGATTGGAGACTTGCCGTAGTTTATTTAAGGAGAACAACATACTTACATTAATATGCATTTACATATTTAAAATAGCAACATTTGCTGCGAATTAATAAACTAACTAAAAACTAAACTAAGCTTAACTTTTTGCAGTCTGTCTGTTTTACCGAAGAATGCTAGTTCACACTACAACGAGCCCAACGGTATTGTTCATAGTAATTACAATGCGTGAATTGATATCTGACTAGAAAAATTATTCTCACCAAAACATGACATTTGTCAAACTCATGGCAAGGGTTTTTTTTTAAATGGTACATTGTGCAACTTATTTTTATTATTTCTAAGGTGAATTCTGGTACAAACGTAAATTAAATGGATGATTCATTTACAATTTTTAATTCTCTAAAAAATATTCTTTTACGATTTTCCTCTAAAATGAATAGGGGAGCTAATAATTACACATATTTAATTTTACATGTTAAATCCCTATGTTCGCCCCTTATCCTAGACACTCGGTATATATAGAGCTATTCAGCAAGAGATGGCGGTCGGAGTGTCTTGTCCGTCCGAATCAAGTAGTGTCCGTTGCAATTTTCCACCATAGACGTGCGCAAAAACGCCAAATATAAAAGTAAAACAGGAAATATCACAAATTAAAAAAAATATATAAGTTCATACCACTTAAAATTACTTGATTTATAGCGGATATAATTGGCAACACGTTTTATAAAGGGATTAATATTCTTCAGCCAATTTGAGAAGTAACTAAAATCTTAACAAATAACCCCTGGGGCTTGTTAATCTATTAAGTACATTAGGCCGAAAGGGACGCAAATTAATCTTCGCAATGGATTATAAATTCAGAAAACCCGAGTAAATCTGGGAATTCCCTTACTAAAAATTTGCCTGTTTCCCTTGTATATATACATGTTCACTTAATAATGTAATTTACATTCGTTTTGATAACTGCAATCAATACAACACCGAAACATTAGTACTCCGAGACGTCTAAAAATGCCGAAGTGTTTAAACTCTAAATGTGACAGTTTAGTTTTAAACTTATTAGAATATTTTGAAAAGGAAAAAGAATATGGAGGGCCAATTACAAATATTAATCGCGTTCGAGAGAGAGTAGCCAAAGCTTTAAAATAGTATATTACGTAACAAGAGTTGTAAATAGCAAATTACGCGCAAGTGAAAAAATTGCGTACGAGCCGCGTAGCGGCGAGTAACGCAATTTCACGAGCGCGTAATTGCTTTACAACTCGCGTTATGTAGTATACTTTATCTACGACCACTCTCACCTTAATTTATATAAGAGAATGTGCGGAATAGCGAAGTGACAGCTTCGGGGTGCGTGATGTGACGTTTAACAATCGCGGACTACTATATTTAATAAAAACGAACAAACGCGCAACTCTCAACCAATCAAAAGTTCGTAAACGAAACTCACTAGTACCTTTAATATACAAGCGGGCTCTAACATACGTGGGTGTTTTGGTGTATTTACGCAGTACGCGCATTGTACGATAATGGGCATTTACAGTAGTGGTCGTAGATAAATAAGTTTACGATTGGTGGAGAGAACAGTTCAGCGTGGAAAATATGTAAATGGAAAAAGGAACTGCAAAATTTCCCGAATAAGAAAAAAATCAAAAACCGAAGATCTACCTGCATGTGCTCAAAGTGAAATTCGCAGTGTTATTTATAACATGTACATAAAAAAGGAACATGTTAGTGTGGCTTTAATTAATGAACAATTGACAGAAGGAAGGAATGTGCAAATTAGCAATTCCACTCTATTGCGAGTTATGCATTCAATGAGGTGGTCTTTTAAAACTCATGATAACAGACGTGATCTCTGTGAAAAACAGTCAGTTGTAAATGCCAGAATCAATTTTCTGTGAGAATACCACAGAAATTTAAATTCTGAGAATGCATTAAAATGTATTTTTGTGGACGAAACGTGGATTTTTCAATATGGAGGACCAAAGAAAATTTGGCAGGATGAATCTATGAATAGCGTGAAACATTCATTTGCGTCAACTGGAAAGCGCTATATGATTGTGCACGCATGTTCCTCATCTGGGTGGGTACCAGAATGTAGATTAATTTATTGGACCACATCCAAAAGTGTCGATTACCATGATAATATGAATGCTGAAGGTTTCGAAAAATGGTTTGAGAGATTATTAATACAATTAGAAGAACCATGTTTAATAATTATCGATAATGCGAGGTACCATTCTCGAATTTTAAATAAACAGCCCACAGGAAATTGGAGGAAGAATGATATAAAAAACTGGCTGACTGAAAATAATATTGCATATTCTGATAGCGATTTAAAAACAGATTTGCCACAAACGGCCCAAATGCGAAAGCAGCCACATGTATATGCTGTAGATGAAATGGCATTAAAGTTTGGACATAGAATATTAAGACTTCCACCATATCACTGCCAGTTTAATCCAATAGAGCTTGCCTGGGGAACATGCAAAAATTATTATGATCATCATATAGGTTGTGAGGGATATAGTTCTGAATCAGTTTTGAAAATGTGGGAGGAGGCGCTTAAACACGTACCGAAAGAAAGCTGAAAACAATATATTAAACACACGGATGGTGTCATATTGAATAATTGGAAGAAAGAGAAAATAATCGACAATATTCCAGAGTTTATCATACATGTAGGAGATTCAAGTGACGATAGCACTGATAATTTTGAAGAATTTGACGATAATTAATGATTAATTTATTTTTATGTATTATTATTTTATACTATTGATACCATCAAATCGGAGAGTAACAACACAATTTTTTTTATCCTAAAAGTAAAATATTTTACCAACAATTCAAATGTAACTATAAATAGTTTAGTTTTCTCAACAAATGTAAGACACACTATTTTTCAATTATACTTTGAATTTATAAATATATATTGTATGATAAGTGACTCTACCACTCAAAAAGTTCACGAGCCGCCACTGACTTTGAGTGGTAGCAATTGAATGTGATTTGGTAGCAAGTTTAAAAATTTTATACAAAAGTATCTTGTTCCTGTTGCCAATTTGTTTAGCCGAAATGCATCCACCCTTATATTACTGTTTTTACGAGTGTTATATTGTTGAAAGTCCTTGTTTACCTTGAATCTACCGAGATTTATTTTAACATACAGTACACTTTCTAGGATATACAGTGTGTCCACGGATGGAGTTGACGAAAGGAAAAAAAACTTTATTATTAATTTTACGGCAAAAAATCATTCTTTATAAAAAATTCTGCTTGTCGAAAAAAATTGTTTGTAATCAAAAAAATTGAGATAAGATGTACAGGGTGTTAATAAATGAAAAAAAAACACAAAATGCTGGTTTAAATAAACCATAAAGTATGGTGCAATGATTCTATCAAAGATAATTCCACACCATACGTTAACTTTTTTGTAACCTTGACTTCTTCTATTGATGACGTAATTAGGATTCTCGAAAGTCCAGTGCCGACTATTTTGGGTAGATACGTGCTCGTTGATGCAAAATGTAGATTTGTCGGTGAAATAAATTAATCTGAGAAACCTTCTGTTTTCGATTTCGAATTTTCATTTCCTTAAAAATAACTTGTAATGTACTTTTGCTCACTTCCAGCATTCTTGCACGCATCCTTAATAATTTAGGATTATCTACAACTGACCCTAATGCTAATAATGTGGATGTGTCATCTTCATCGCAATATTTCTTCGTTTTCTTCACATTTATTACCGAGTTTCAGTGATTTTTTTTATTAGTTTTCGTAGTGCTTCCTTAGACACAACCGTATTTGGAAATTTTTTTCCTGAAAAAGATCAATTGTGTATTGATTAGATACATTTCCAATTCTGTAGCACTGTACTAAATAAACACGCTCTTCTTTAGTTAACATTTCTGAATACTGTCAGACGTAACATTGACGTTTACGGAATCGGGTATCTTGATTTTTTGTTAAATTCTCCAAATCGCATAAAATCACGAATTATTGTAAATAGTAAAAATTATAATTTTTATTTGAAAATTTGTATTTATGCTACATTTTAACTTATAAACAACTTTGTTTAATAAACATTTTGTATAAAATAAAAAATAATGGTTCTTATCTCTTGAAGCATTTTCTTGTTTTCTTAATTATTAACACCCTGTACATCTGATCTAATTTTTTTTTATGACAAACAATTTTTTTCGACAAGCAGAATTTTTTATAAAGAATGACTTTTTGCCGTAAAATTAATAATAAAGTTTTTTATCCTCTCGTCAACTCCATCCGTGGACACACTGTATATGCTACGTACTAGGGGTGTTCGATTATGGAAATGAATAATCGATTTTTGATTATTTTTAATATCGATTATATCGATTAATCGATAATCGAAATGATCGATTACCCAAAATAAAATGATCGATTAATCAAAATAAAATTATCAATTAATCGATTATTGAAAAATCAAATTATCCATTAATCGATTAATTGAATATTTCTCGAGTAATAATCACAACATCAAAGTTTTGCACAGCCTCGTGAATACTGCGTTTCAATCTTATTAATGTAAATTAGAAGCTGTAATTAATTCGACTGAATTAGGACATTATCACATATAACATCCCTAGTGCATCAATTACCGATCATTTTTTGCGAGTGCTTTGCGTTCATAATCACGAGGCACGAGACGAAGACAAGAACCGATTATAATCGTAAAAATGCACGATCAAAAAATTATCCAGCACGCGGGATATTCGGAAGACTATCGCACAATTTTAAATTAATGTAACAGACGTAATATAATAATGTCGCAAGGCTTTGACGAAAATTCGTTTGCCAAAATGATAGTTGTTCAGCAAATTACCCCTGCTAAAAAGTCCTAATTATTGATTTGGAATCAGTTTAAAATAGTCTTGGCTTTGACAGAAGTTAAAATTAGCACTTTGTATTTCATATACAGGGTGTGGCACTTAAGACGCCTCGGATCATAGCTCCTTTACGATTAAAGCTATCGAAAAAAATCTAAGAACAAAGTGGTGCATAGTTACCGTCGCTATGTTTCAAAAATATTTCTAATCATCAGTGGCGTGCCGTACTCCAGTGGCGTACCAAACTTATGTTTTTTTAAATGGAATGCCCTATTTTTTATTGCAGATTTGGAAAGTGCTCGACGAGTACTTATTTTTTTATCTAACATGTTATACCCTTCACTTTAGCGGTTTCGCTGTTATAACCCTTTCTTTCAAAATTGCGCCCCATTTTTGAGATTTTTTTGTAGAGAAACTAATTGACGCCGGCGCCTAAATTTTGAATTGAGGTACAGGTTAAGACCTCGTGTACCTTCACATAATTTTTTTTCGGGTAATTTATGGAAAAAAAATAATTTTTTATTGATCTTCGCATGTTGTCATTTTTTCCGAAAATTTCAAATGGCACCCCCCTAAAAAAATTACGGCGTTGTACAGCCAAAACTCTAAATTTTTCATTGGTGTAAAAAAAATTACACATTGCATAACAAAATTTCGGAGAAAAAAGGAATTTCATCGCAAATGTCGGGAAACGTTTTCCGTTCCCAAGTGTGCCATGAGAAAACAAATACACAAATACGGTCATCATAATAGTATGTACCTATTTATTCAACATGATATGAAAAATGCAGATAAAGAAAATTTAACAACTTAAACTAAATGTTCGAAATGACGACCTTCCTGCTGGAGGCATAACCGCAACTTCGACTCACAGGCTCTAGACACTGCCCTAAGGACTTCTGGTGATACACCGCGGAAAGCCGCGCGGATTCTCTCCCTCATATCCTCGACAGTAGTTGGTACCATCCTGTAAACCTCGTCTTTGATATGGCCCCAAAGGAAGAAGTCAAGGGGAGTGAGGTCTGGTGATCTTGGCGGCCACCTCACAGGACCCCCACGACCAATCCAGGAGTCCGGAAACGTTTCATCGAGAAATTCCCGAACGACACAGCTATTATGTGCAGGAGCTCCATCGTGCTGGAAAACTATCTGTCGAAGAGCGGCTAGAGGGACATTTTCCAAGAGATCATCCAAGTCGTCGCGAAGGAACCTCAAATAACTGTTGCCGTCCAGGTGCCCCTCAATGGAATAAGGACCCAAAAGGTGTTCTCCAAATATGCCTCCCCAAACATTCAGCGACCATCTTTGCTGGTGGTTTATCATTCGCATGGCTTGTGGGTTTTCATCGGCGTAATAATGGTAGTTGTGGCGATTGACATGCCCATTTCTATGGAACGTTGCTTCATCAGAAAATAATACGCGCATAAGAAATGATTCCTCCTGCTCAATTTTGTTGATAGCCCACATGCAGAAATCTTGCCTCGCATGAAAATCTTGAGGTTGCAATTCTTGGTGCAGTTGGATCTTAAATGGACGGACTTTGTACTTTTTAAGAACACGATGTACCGATCGCGTTGAAATATCGTGATTCCTACTAATATCACGGATACTGGTATGAGGATCTTCAATAACTGCCTCCAGAAACTGCAGTTCATTATTTTCGGTAATAACTGCCTTCTTTCTAACTCTCCTTGGCCGTAGTAGTAAATCTCTCCAACACTTTTTGAAACGCACGTTCATTTGGATGTGCCCTGTGCGGATATCTCGCAGCGTACACTCGTGATGCCAAGAAACAATTCTTGTTACATTCTCCAAGAATAAATATCATGTCAACCATTTCCTCTTGAATTCGGAACATTTTTAGAACGTTTATCAAAAATGACTTATGGCTGCTACTGACGTCTAATAATTTACTTTGACAATAGGTACATACTATTATGATGACCGTATTTGTGTATTTGTTTTCTCATGGCACACTTGGGAACGGAAAATGTTTCCCGACATTTGCGATGAAATTCCTTTTTTCTCCGAAATTTTGTTATGCAATGTGTAATTTTTTTTACACCAATGAAAAATTTAGAGTTTTGGCTGTACAACGCCGTAATTTTTTTAGGGGGGTGCCATTTGAAATTTTCGGAAAAAATGACAACATGCGAAGATCAATAAAAAAATATTTTTTTTCCATAAATTACCCGAAAAAAAATTATGTGAAGGTACACGAGGTCTTAACCTGTACCTCAATTCAAAATTTAGGCGCCGGCGTCAATTAGTTTCTCTACAAAAAAATCTCAAAAATGGGGCGCAATTTTGAAAGAAAGGGTTATAACAGCGAAACCGCTAAAGTGAAGGGTATAACATGTTAGATAAAAAAATAAGTACTCGTCGAGCACTTTCCAAATCTGCAATAAAAAATAGGGCATTCCATTTAAAAAAACATAAGTTTGGTACGCCACTGGAGTACGGCACGCCACTGATGATTAGAAATATTTTTGAAATATAGCGACGGTAACTATGCACCACTTTGTTCTTAGATTTTTTTCGATAGCTTTTATCGTAAAGGAGCTATGGCCCGAGGCGTCTTAAGTGCCACACCCGGTATATACAGAGAGGATTTTTTATCAGTAAACATTTCCCCTATGTATACCGATAGAATACGCGAGTCAAAAGCATTGAACCGATTGTTTTATATTGTGTTATAGGCAAATTAACACACACATGTCAAATCAGTCAATTGTGTTAAATGTCAAATTGTGTGAAATATTTAAAAATGTAACTCTAACTTGTAATGTAATTTTAAATAAAATATTTATTTATTTCACATTATTTGACATTTAACACAATTGACTGATTTGACATGTGTGTGTTTGTTTGCCTATAACACAATATAAAACAATTGGTTCAATGCTTTTGACTCGCATATTCTATCGGTATCCATCTTCATTTTAGAGAAAAATCGTAAAGGAATATTCATCCATTTAATTTACGTTTGTAGTAGAATCCATCTCAGAAATAATAAAAATAAGTTTAACTATTTACCATTTAATAAAAACCGTTGCCATGACTGAAAAATGTCATGTTATGGTAAGAATAATTTTGCTAGTCAAATATGAATTCACGCATTGTAATCACTATGAACAATAATCTGAGTTATTCCAATGAAGAGAGCGTATTCATTATCAAAACATTTTGCAGTGGCGTCAGTTTACTCAGAGTTCGTGACATTACATGCAAACGGAACAGAAGAAACAACGATGAATTGGAAGAAACAGTTTTGGGTTTGATAAATGCTGAACCAACAACTAGCATACGATGCATTGCTCGTGAGTGCAACGTGTCTGAATTCTCTATACAGAAAGTTCTGAAGAAGCATGGTTATCATTCTTAAAAACATCAATGCCATCAGGAGATACTGTTAGTGGATGAAGAAAGGAGGCGTGTATTCTGCGAAATAATGCAGGATCGATCAAATACAGACCATAATGAATGCTAATAATTTACTTCCATATAACACCAATTGTTAATTTAAATTAGAGCACCAAAGGACAAGCAACTCACCTGGTGTCAGCATGTTGATTATGTGTGTAGTAAATTAAATACTGCTTACTATGCAGTTCTTAAACTAAAACCAATTTTACCACCAGAGTCAATCATAACTCTACTATGTACTCATAGGTATATCCTTATCTCTCCTATACCAGCGTCAGTAAGAAGTCGTATTCAAAGGATATTCATAGCCCAGAAAAGAATATTAAGATTAATTTTTAAGAAAATTAGATTGGAGACTTGCCGTAGTTTATTTAAGGAGAACAACATACTTACATTAATATGCATTTACATATTTAAAATAGCAACATTTGCTGCGAATTAATAAACTAACTAAAAACTAAACTAAGCTTAACTTTTTGCAGTCTGTCTGTTTTACCGAAGAATGCTAGTTCACACTACAACGAGCCCAACGGTATTGTTCATAGTAATTACAATGCGTGAATTGATATCTGACTAGAAAAATTATTCTCACCAAAACATGACATTTGTCAAACTCATGGCAAGGGTTTTTTTGAAATGGTACATTGTGCAACTTATTTTTATTATTTCTAAGGTGAATTCTGGTACAAACGTAAATTAAATGGATGATTCATTTACAATTTTTAATTCTCTAAAAAATATTCTTTTACGATTTTCCTCTAAAATGAATAGGGGAGCTAATAATTACACATATTTAATTTTACATGTTAAATCCCTATGTTCGCCCCTTATCCCAGACACTCGGTATATATAGAGCTATTCAGCAAGAGATGGCGGTCGGAGTGTCTTGTCCGTCCGAATCAAGTAGTGTCCATTGCAATTTTCCACCATAGACGTGCGCAAAAACGCCAAATATAAAAGTAAAACAGGAAATATCACAAATTAAAAAAAAAATATAAGTTCATACCACATAAAATTACATTACATTATGATTTATAGCGGATATAATTGGCAACACGTTTTATAAAGGGATTAATATTCTTCAGCCAATTTGAGAAGTAACTAAAATCTTAACAAACAACCCCGGGGGCTTGTTAATCTATTTAGTACATTAGGCCGAAAGGGACGCAAATTAATCTTCGCAATGGATTATAAATTCAGAAAACCCGAGTAAATCTGGGAATTCCCTTACTAAAAATTTGCCTGTTTCCCTTGTATATATACATGTTCACTTAATAATGTAATTTACATTCGTTTTGATAACTGCAATCAATACAACACCGAAACATTAGTACTCCGAGACGTCTAAAAATGCCGAAGTGTTTAAACTCTAAATGTGACAGTTTAGTTTTAAACTTATTAGAATATTTTGAAAAGGAAAAAGAATATGGAGGGCCAATTACAAATATTAATCGCGTTCGAGAGAGAGTAGCCAAAGCTTTAAAAATAAGTTTACGATTGGTGGAGAGAACAGTTCAGCGTGGAAAATATGTAAATGGAAAAAGGAACTGCAAAATTTCCCGAATAAGAAAAAAATCAAAAACCGAAGATCTACCTGCATGTGCTCGAAGTGAAATTCGCAGAGTTATTTATAACATGTACATAAAAAAGGAACATGTTAGTGTGGCTTTAATTAATGAACAATTGACAGAAGGAAGGAATGTGCAAATTAGCAATTCCACTCTATTGCGAGTTATGCATTCAATGAGGTGGTCTTTTAAAACTCATGATAACAGACGTGATCTCTGTGAAAAACAGTCAGTTGTAAATGCCAGAATCAATTTTCTGTGAGAATACCACAGAAATTTAAATTCTGAGAATGCATTAAAATGTATTTTTGTGGACGAAACGTGGATTTTTCAATATGGAGGACCAAAGAAAATTTGGCAGGATGAATCTATGAATGGCGTGAAACATTCATTTGCGTCAACTGGAAAGCGCTATATGATTGTGCACGCATGTTCCTCATCTGGGTGGGTACCAGAATGTAGATTAATTTATTGGACCACATCCAAAAGTGTCGATTACCATGATAATATGAATGCTGAAGGTTTCGAAAAATGGTTTGAGAGATTATTAATACAATTAGAAGAACCATGTTTAATAATTATCGATAATGCGAGGTACCATTCTCGAATTTTAAATAAACAGCCCACAGAAAATTGGAGGAAGAATGATAAAAAACTGGCTGACTGAAAATAATATTGCATATTCTGATAGCGATTTAAAAACAGATTTGCCACAAACGGCCCAAATGCGAAAGCAGCCACATGTATATGCTGTAGATGAAATGGCATTAAAGTTTGGACATAGAATATTAAGACTTCCACCATATCACTGCCAGTTTAATCCAATAGAGCTTGCCTGGGGAACAAGCAAAAATTATTATGATCATCATATAGGTTGTGAGGGATATAGTTCTGAATTAGTTTTGAAAATGTGGGAGGAGGCGCTTAAACACGTACCGAAAGAAAGCTGAAAACAATATATTAAACACACGGATGGTGTCATATTGAATAATTGGAAGAAAGAGAAAATAATCGACAATATTCCAGAGTTTATCATACATGTAGGAGATTCAAGTGACGATAGCACTGATAATTTTGAAGAATTTGACGATAATGAATGATTAATTTATTTTTATGTATTATTATTTTATACTATTCATTTAAATAAAATTAATGTCACAAATTTATGTTTTCATAGTAGTTATTTCATATTTCATTTATATTATTGTATTAGAATAAGTATTTTTTAATGTTGTATTAATATCCATTTCCACATTTGCTAAAACGTATGAAATAAATTCATTAAAATAGTATATTACGTACCGAGTCGGGATAAACATCATTACAGCCGAGGGCATAGATTGCAAACCGAGGCGCGAAGCGCCAAGGTTTGCAATTGCGCGAGGCTGGAATTGTGTTCCCGCGAGGTATGTATACTATTTTATTCACAATCACGAAATGTAATGATAAAAGTAAAATTGTTTGATTTTGGTACACATATTTATTTCAATGTCGGACATATTTAATTCGTAAAAAAATTGACGTATGGGTGTCACTTAAACCTCAGTACCACACTTTTTATAATTGTGGTAAGTAGTGTATTACATAATACAGCTAGATTACGTGGAGAACCCGAGCCACCAGCAGATAATGATGTAATTCAATACGACTTACGGCAATTGACATAAAATGGGGTAAACGTGCATTTCACGTAACGGACAAAAGTAAACGCAACAACTTCCGGGAACCAAAAGTTAAATGATTCGCATGTTGACATAACTAATAACTAATTTCGGGTAACGGGAACGAGAAGCTTGCTATATTTTCGCCTCCGTTCCCGTCCTCGTTACTGTCCGCGGGTTGTTGTGAAGGCGCATTTATTATGAGGTTACGGTTTTGACACTTGATGGGTTGTTGGGATGTTGCCAACCTGAGATATGCATAAATCCGTTTCGTGTAAGAGCACAAATCATTAATATCCACTTATAAATAAGAAGTACTTAATGAAGAGGATGGTTGCGACCGTTATGACGTGGTAATCCATAATTAAACAGAATTGTAAAATTCACTTCAGAGTAGATTCGTTGGAGAACCGAGCGCATGATTGATGTCAATTTGACGTTTATATAAACTGACAATTGACTGTTTCTGTATTTCGAAATAGAGGTTCGCAAAATGTTTCTGTACCTCGAAATAGACGTTAGTAATAGAATATTACCCATCTCGAAGAGGGAATCGCTAATATCCCAACTTTTTCGAGGTTAAAAATATGCATATTATTATAGTGATTGTGAATAAACATATTTTCTTTCAATTAACCTGCATAAATGCAATGCTTGACTAAATCGCGCGCGCCTATGAAATAACCGGTAAGTAAGAGACGCCGTAAAGTATTTCTTTCTCCATCTACCGCTCGGTCTAAGACCGAGCTACACAGGCCGCGTGTGTGTTTTCTAGATACGGCCGACGAAATCGTACGTCTTGGGAATATCCGCTCGGTTATCAGGTAGTAGAAAAGGATACCAATATTATTTGAATGTTCCGAACTTGGTTCGTAAACCGCCCTTACTCATGAATAGGTCTATATATTATTTGAGAATACGTTAATCAATGCATACGTTTGGTCTTGTGTGTGAGGTAGTTAATCGGTAGAACCCATAACTCCATAAAAGACTGCATAGTTCCAGAGCTTTCCTATCTTCTGTGCCGAAATAAAGACCCCTTGGAAAATCAGCAAGTAGCAGAAATAAAAATGGCAGATGTAAAACGTGAATTAAAAAACTAAAGAATGGAAATATGTGGGACATAACAACGTAAAGCCAGAACAGTTGAAATATATGGGTCCTATTGGTGAACAAAATGTTATTACGGTTAATGTCCTCATATAGGAGAGCAATTATTTTTCCCATACCCAAGAAAAGAGCTCACTAAAACACAAATAAACTACAATATGAATAAAAGTTGGGGAATGCGCTCTTGTAGTGATTCTAGCAGAAAGTGAAGAGGCAAGAGAACTTAAATATATGGAATGAAGAATCAAACTACCACAACATGTTAATTAACACAGGCAAACAAAGATATGGACAATCAGAAACCTGAATATGAAGACAGGAAAAAACCATCAAATGCCTAGACATGGTCACAAATAGTAAGAGAATACAGGCAGCAAACAAGATGTTCCAAACCATTAAACCAATATTAAAATCAGCTAAGCTGACCATGTATAAAACTATACAAACCGATATTTATCTATGGTAGTGAAACATTGGTATTAAAACTGAGTACTACAAGCAAGGTTGAAGCAACAGAGATGGGGTTCTTAAGAAGGATAGCTAGGAAACCAGATTGGGCACGCTTAAGAACACCGAATTGCGAGCACGCCTGAAACTGAATAGTGTCCACAACTTAGCAAGTTAAACTAAATCAGAATGGATGGAGATAGACAACCCAAATGCATATGGAAAGCTAGAACTCACAAGAAGAAGAGAAGACGTCGAGCAACAAACCTGGGAAAACACGATTGAAAGAAAAGCAAAAAATTACCAGTATCACAGAAGTAACCAAAGTTTCCGTCGATTTAACCAAATCTTTAACATTAGTAATAAGAATGTTAGCCATACTGTCCTAATTAGTGAGTACCCGTATAAACTTTGATTTGAGAAGTATTCCCATGTATTTCATTCATTTTATTGTCACATGCCGAGCCTCTAATTGTGAGTGTTGTGCAGATTGCTTGACCGTCACAAAAATCCTGAATTTTTTGCTAATCGTTCTTGTTCTTTGTTTTCTTAAGGTACGAAAGATAGAAGGCTAACAGAAAAGGTTCTTCTTTCGGCATACGAAGTTGCAAAAGAACCTGGAAAATATTCTCAAGTCAGCGGTGATGAAGCGATGTTCAACAGTAACTCGTTTATAAATGGTGATGGATTGAAATCCGAAACTCCCAATGTGAAAAAGCGGCACAGGAGGATGAAGAGTAGTGGCGTTAAGAGTTCAGAATACGATGGTGAGTCAACTATTCATTATCCAATATCAAGTTTGGAAGTTTTCAAGTTTTCTGATGTTTTTCTTAACATCGTTTTTTAGATGCTGATGTGTACGAGTTCTACATTGTTTCATTGGATAACAAGCAGTGGAATTTTGAAGCATCTAATTCTGAGGAGCGCGATGAATGGGTTACTGCAATAGAGCAACAGATTTTAAATTCGTTGCAATTAAATGAGTCTTCGAAGACAAAGAAACAAAACAATCCCATGGAGGCCGTGACCATACAATCAATTCGATCAAGGGTTCCTGGGAACGGGTATTGTGCTGATTGTGATGCTCCCAGTAAGTATTTAAAAACACAAATTACACAATGGATTGATACTGGAGGCGTTTACTTTGTGATATATGTGGAATTAAAAATGAAAACACTTTCTTTGATATTACACGATTTATTTATATCAACTATAGTAGCGTGATATTACCATAGAAAGTGTTTTAATTTATGGTGTTATTTTGAACAAAAATGTTATCGTTAACAGCGATGTTATTTGCTAACATCGACAAATGTTATGAATATATAACATCAATGTATATTGAGATTTTCGATGTTAATAGTGATATATTTTGAGGTTATTTCCTGGTTTGTGTTTTTCATCAAGAAAAAACTCAAATGCATAATAATATTATTCCAATACTCATACACATGCTTTATGAATAATTTTATTTCTAAAAAAATCTTCAAAAATGTATATACATGAAATTGGTGACTCTGTAGTCGTTGCACTGTTGCCAATTTGTGTACATCGGGTTGTTCAGAATCAATTTTTTAACAGGGCTGTTCAATTTCACATAACATTGCAGTGTTGATAGCATCGATGTTAATAACAGTTGTTCAGAATAACACTATTAATATCACACAAGTTTAGATAATAGCAAAAATTCTAGTTTTTTTACTCTTAATTTTCAGATCCAGATTGGGCGAGTTTAAATTTAGGAATTTTAATGTGTATAGAATGTTCAGGAATCCATCGTAATTTGGGTTCCCATATATCCAAAGTACGATCACTGGATCTTGATGAATGGCCGTAAGTAAACATGAATTTATAGTTGATACTTCCACTGCTACCTCTTTGATGAGACATGAAATTACTACTGTGGTGTTTGCTGAGTTAGCTTGAGGTTATGAAATGGTAATGGTTAAGATCATATAGTTCATCCGTTGAGAGCTGACGGTGACTCATGCATTTTCGTACTAAGAATTGCTTTGCATTTTATATCTATCTTTTTCTATCGTGTACGAAACGGTATGAAATAAAAGACGAAACGTGTGTCTGCGTGGTAAGTAATAGGGCAGCGTAAACATAGGTCTAAGCTCACGCATGACTCTTGCATCACATTGGCACGCTTCATATAAACACGCGAGCGCTACGTCAAATAACATAACCGTAAAAAGTTAGCACGAGAATTTTTAAATATCCCGCCAATGAAAATCAGCGCGGCACCAAATTTTCTTACGGACATGCGTTTACTTAAATCTTGATTCATGCGATTTTAAGCGATGAGTCACAGGCAGCTCTCAGCGGCTCGACTATATTACACTTGCTTACATTTCGATAGCTGGCACAAGAGGGGCATTTTTATTATTTTTACATCCCATTAAAAAGTCGGTCATCTAAATTTTTTGACACAAAAAAAACATTCAATAGTGTGTGGATGCGTCTTGAAACGGAACACACAGTATTAAATAAACATTACTCTAACTTTATGAATGGTTATGACCGGTTACCACCAATTGAAATGGTCAGCAGAATTGTGACTCTGTTTTCCTAAACTAAATTCAAAGTTGTATGGTGTGAAATTTAACAGAAAACCTGTGACATCATCTCTAAAAGCCGCCCAAGGAGAAACTTGAGTCTTAATAAGAGATTTGTTAAATAAATTTGACCACAAGTCGCTTTTTTGTATGCTAGTGGTGGTCTGTGAATTATCGTAGAGAAGGTTAAGGGGGAGATATTAACGCATCCCTGTAATGACCTCCCGGGTTGCACTACTTACTCTTAAGGTCGGTTTACACTAAGCGCAACATACTCACTCATATGAATTTTTCCTTGTGCAGTTGCGCACTTGTAAACTAATCTTTATAGAGGAAACGACTAGTGGGCCACTGTTTTCTTCCATAATCCCCTTTGCTGAACTTTTACGAGCCCCGTCTGCAGCAAAGGTTTGAATATTGTCACCTATCAAAAGCATACAAATGCAAAGTGTCCTTACTACATATTTAAGGCTATTGTGTCTATTTTGAACGGGTAATCTTATAGTTTAAGTCACTGATATTCAACATTGATGCAGGGAAAATACAATATTTGTATTATAATTCTAGGTCTGGTCATCTAAGTGTCATGTTAGCAATAGGAAACACGATGGCATGTTCAATATTCGAGTTCAGGACGCAGAATCGTGCTAAACCGGGGCCGACGTCGAGTCGTGAAGAAAAGGAAAGGTGGATACGAGCCAAGTATGAGACAAAAGAGTTTTTACCGCCCCTCTGCAACATGATGCCCCTAGACAAACAACTCATAGATGCTGTGTGCGCTTCTAATGTGAAAAACATCTTGCAAGTGCTGGCTCAGGCCAACACCGAACACGTGAACTCCACAGTCGGACCAAACGATTTACGGAGTCCTCTACACTTGGCGTGTGCAATGGGTAATTTAGGAGTGGCTCAGCTGTTAATATGGGTATGTAATTTTCTTAACTGTGGCTTAATAACTGTACCTGTTCTAGTATTCTGACAAAATGCTGATAACAAATATTTTGATATTTTACCCTATAGGCTGAAAAGGCTAGAAGTAAATTACAAAAATGTTGCTAAAAATTTTTTTAGACTAATTAAACGTTTGTCTATATCCAAGACTATAGGTTTAATTACCATTTGAGCGGTGTATTTTTCTAATGAGAAATATTCGTTCGATAGATGTTTAGTGTTTGTCTAATTTAATAAAACATTAATAATATATTAAAATTGGTCATGGTTGAATGCCCAAGCTAATTTCCTTAATAATCCAAGCTTTCTTAATCCATGGGAAAAAAATGCTGCTTTATCTATGATTTCCGGTATCGTAACACATAATTATTTCCAGTTTTCCATTTTCTTTAATGATACTTTAAGAAGAATGCATAGAGAATAGTAAAATTTTTTCTTAACTTAGGATACACTCCATCTACTCATAGATTAGACTTTTTTGATATCTTCAGTGACAAACACTAAGAAATTAAAAGTACCAACATGACTATGAGAAAAATGTAATTTTGCAGCAAGTTAGGTTGGTACCAGTATACTTCCAATTAGACACATTATTGACAGTTTATTATTTTTTTACTTTCTCCGTTACGAAGTACGAGAAAGTATTGTGATCGTGATTTTTTTTTCAAAATTTTTTTTTACGGAAATATCCGTTTTGGGGTCCCTAGATGCCATTTCAACAATTTCTGGAAAAAAAATTTTTATGTCTGTGTGTGTGTGTGTGTGTGTGTGTGTGTCTGTGTGTGTGTGTGTGTGTGTGTGTGTGTGTGTGTGTGTGTGTGTGTGTGTGTGTGTGTGTGTGTGTGTGTGTGTGTGTGTGTGTGTCTGTGCGCGCTGTATCTCAAAAACTAATAGACCAATTGATATGAAACTTTGAACATAAGTTTTATTTGATAATCCGAAGAACTGAAAAGCTTTTGGTAAAATTTCGTACACCGGAAGTGGGCGTTTACCTTAACTGTTTTTTGTTTTTTGCCAATATTTTCTTAAATATGAAAAATATCACAAAAACATTTAAACAAATATTGAAGAAAATAAAGAAATGCGATTATTTTGTTTGAAAACATTTTTCATAAAATCATTGTTATTCGAGAAAGAAATTTATTAATTTTTTTTTCATTTTTGGTATACAATTATGAAACGCTAATAGTTAGAGCAAATTTATGTTAATAATAATTGTAGAGAATTCCAAAATGAACAATTTATGAAGAATAAGTTTTTTTCGAAATCTCTTTAGTTTTTGAGTAAACTGACTTTTTGAATCTGAAGTTCATTTTTCCATCCTTCATAATTTTGACGTTTTAAACGTCAGTTTTATCCGAGTCTACGAAACGTTCGATGCACACTTAAAATATGATTTAAATTGAAAATAAACCATGGAAGCGTAAATATAAATGATACCATCAAGTCGGAGAAAGTAACATGATGGCCACATCACCATTTTTTTTACTACTTTTTGTGGCGAGAGTTGTTCGGCAACCTAGTGGGATTTCTGTCACTCAAGATGTCAAAATACTCTAATCTATGAGCATACAGAGTATAGTAATATTTCTGGTGAAAAAGACTTGTAATACCAGTTTTCTTTTATTCTCTTTCCAACATATTGTTTAGTTATTAAGTTAATTTATTAGTTACCTAGTCCAAAAATAAGTAGAACAGCCCAAAAAAATTCCAAAGTTAACTAAAGGCAAAAGTCAATTTGATAAACACCGTACTCTATTAAATACAACAATTTCTTAACCCCTTTCAATACATCAAATTAAATTTGCCTTTCTTTCTTTCTAGCACAATGCGAATGTGAAAGCAACAGATGAAGATGGTAGAACATGCCTGACGTACGCACGGGCAGCTTGGAGCATAGCAACGGCTAAGTCGCAACAAACAGGAAACAGTGCAAGTAGTGATGCCCAAATTATCGCCTCGAAAAATTTAATAGACCTGCTACTGTTATGCGGTTGTCCAGAAGCGTCAACGGTTCCAGGCAGCGGAACGCTGCCGCGGCGAAGAGGCAGCCAGGCCATACCCTACGAGAAAGTAACACCTAGTGTTATCTAAAGTCATGCAATAATAAAGTCTTTCGGTTGATCTTCAAAAAATTAGGAAAATATTTCGTTTAACACAGCAAACCGTTTCGACCCAATAGATATGTAACTATCATGTATAACAAGCGAGGTTAAGTTTGCAGGCGTAAACTGTTAGTGTATTGTATCCATTGTAAAACAGTAAATTTTTTCCATTGCAGCAGCCCTTCTCGTACTTACAATAATACTAAAATGATATTTATTAAATGTAATTATATTTCACAAGAAAGATGTCAATTCCTGCACTGATTTATTTGTAGTTCTGACTAAATGACCACAGTGAGTATTAAGTATAAGTGACTAATATATATATATATATATATATATATATATATATATATATAAATGTATATATATATATATATATATATATATATATATATATAAATATATACAAACAATAATAATACAGTTTTATATGTCGTTTTTTGTAATATTTGTACGTGATAATTATTTATTATTAACATGGAGCATGTTGTCTTGTTTGTTGTTTTGTGTCTTTGTGGGATTACGATGAGTTGTTTACACATGTCATTTCAATACCACCTGCTTTTTAACATTGTCGCCAAAAGACTGCAATACTGTAACTAACCTTCAAGACCAGGAGAAACGTATTTATTGAGAAACATGTGTGAAGTATGGAAATACTCTCTTTGTTATGTTTTATTTGTATATAATTTCGCCAAAGAATATGTATGTATTGTTTTGTAAATATAAATGCTAAATTATGTACAGAAATTATATATGTTGTTCTTCCTTAATAAAATGTTATTTCAACATCACTGGTTTATTCAATGTCACTAATAAGGTCCTTGCAGATTTTTTTTTTCTTTGGATTAATCTATTCGTTAGGTGTAAACAATTATATTGTGCTATATAATATTTTTTGTTCACGAAAATGTTATATTGTGCGCATTATTTAATTCTATGGGCAGCATTAATGGGGTAAATTTAACACTCAATTTCATTAAACACGCATTTGCGTGTTTAATATGCTTATTAAACACGCACATGCATTTGCGTGTTTAATATGATTATTAAACACGCTAATTCGCGCTTTAATTCGGAGAACGGGATTTATGATAATATTTTGTTTACCCTGTTTAATACTGATTTTTTTTTTAATTGTTATTGTAATTACAACTTTAATTTCGATTTTGATTTTGTTTTGTTTTTTTTTTAATTTTGATTTTAATTTTCGTGAACAAAGCATAGTGTACAACTCGCATATAATTGCTATTAATCACCATCATTATATGCTCGTTGTACAATATACTATTATTGTCACATGATGATTTTCAAAACGGCGCGTGACGTAAGTCGGGAGGTTCTGCGTCGGCGCCACGCTCATTCACGCGCGCGTGTTATGTTAGGTTATACACAGAACACATGCCTTTAGAAATGAAACCTGCATGTTAAATTTCGGAAACACGATTTTTGGCGCCGCCTGGTGTCGGGGTGGCAAATTACTACGATTTCCACCAAAATTTAAAAATGTTATACTCGTCTACACGATATATTTGAATTTAATATAATACTAAAAATATATTCAATTATGTATTTTGGGCACATAATTGATTATACTTTTAGATAGTACACAAATGAAGAAGTTACTGGTTTTGGTAAAAGAAAAAAGATTGGATTTCACAAAATAAAAATAAAAATAGGCCTACATGGAAACAATATATTTAACAGAATAATTATATATATTTATTATTAACAAAATTGTAAAAATGATCGAATATAAAAATATCACAACAATCGGGTATTATGGTCTTGTCCAGGTGCAATGTTCCATCAGGTCTCTGTTCTTCTTAGGACATTTCTTTCAGGCGTAACAGGTCAGTTGTTTGCCAGTGGCGTAGCGTGGGTTAAAGGGCGGGGGGGCAAACTTTACAAGGGCGCCGGCACTCATTGAAAAGTGTATTTCAATATAGGTGTGTATTATACAGGGATTTCTATGTTTTTTTTAAATCTTGATTATTTGCACCCCGTGTTGTTTTATCGTAAAATCATAAGGGTGGTTTCTTGTAAAGATCAAAAAAACTCGATCTAATTAACCCATTTTAAATATTATTTTATTATACATTCGAGTTATGATTTAAAAATCAGTTAATACAATCATTAACAAAATTTCGATAAAACTTCTATAATCAATTTGATCGGCCGAAGGGGCGCGGTGAACTAGGGGGCGGGTGGGGCAATCGCCCCCCTGGCCCGCTATACGCTACGCCACTGTTGTTTGCTCATATCCAGGATTCATGACATTAAAATAGTTAAAAAAAGTAAATTAGTGTAGTTATAGTGTCTTACTTGTTTACATGTTTATGAATAAAATGATCTTCACATGAATGAAAATTTAAACGATGAATTCGATATCACAAATGGTTATCCATGTTTTAGGATATTCTTCATTTTTGAGAAATTTATAGAAATGATTATTTTTGTAGTCGACATTAGTTATATCGGAAAAGAAAGAATTTTGACATTCTGGATATTTACAAGAATATTTATTACGGCCATTTGATGTTTCCATTTTAATAAATACAAGTGACAAGTTTATAAGACAGAATATATAATAACTTACCTTCAAACATAAATTACTAGCACTCACAGAACTATCAAGGTTAGTTAATAAAAATGGTGAGACTTCATTAAGCATTGCCGCTTATACATCGAAGTATAAAATATACAATGCACATGATTTTATTTAATAAACAGTAATATTATACTTTCATAAGTCATTATTACAAATATAAGCGATAATGAGTCTAATTATGTTTAAAACATAATTTTAATTTTCAAAATTAATACTTTGCAGTGAAATTTTAAGATGATTAAAAACGGTAATCCCCATAATAAGATCTTTGAAATTCCCCCTCGCCCCACTGTTCTGGGTTGACCACTTTTTCGTGTTGCCGATATTCGTATCTCGGCTTCATATACTTGAATCAATGGATCTTTGCGTGCACGTCACTACTGATAGTTGTCTGGTACAATCAACGCTAGGGATTCCACCAGTGGCGTAGTCGAAACAAATTGCGCATCGGACAAATAAACAACAAACTGAAATTAGTCTAAGCCCGCGTCGTAAATCATTAAAACAGCACCTATGAGATGTATACGCAAATATGCCTTTGAAGTGACCGAATACGAAACACTTGATCTGTCTGACCGCATTTGGCCGTAGGGTTAACAAATCAAATTCGTTATGAACCCAACATTCCTTCATAATTTTGACATTTTAAACGTCAGTAAATTTCGATCTGTGCGCGAGGAGGAACAGATCTCTACAGAATTGTAGCGAGAAGATATTGATTTCTTCCGGGGTCTAGATTTTCCAGGGGTAGAAAGCGACCGATTTCTCTCACTCGCAATTTTAATGCAGGAGATGTCCGTAAACTTATTTTTAAAGCATCAGCAACTCTATGAAACGATGTACTATTAATAATCGGGTAATTAGACAACAAAGAAAGAAATTACCTCTTGGACAGCATTCAGCGAAATTAAAGGACCCTTGTTTTCCTTTTCTGCTGTAAAATAGGCCATAAGATTGACCACGAGATTCCGCACCCGAGAATTTAGACGTTTACCCGGCATTTTGAGGTTAGGCCAAGCGATTCCGCTGATTGTTATAAAAGTTCTAAAACGAACTATTTTCTATATATCACGAAGAAATGTTTATCACGACCTGTTTATGTAACGACTAAAAATGTACTGTACAGGACGTAAAATCGACGAATATGCAAAAATGAACACAAAACAGAAAATACTGCTTATAGCGTCACCAATGCATTACGAATCACGAAATGACTTACGGGCCAAGGTTTTGTCTTTGTTTAATGCATGGATTTACCGAGTGCCGTAAGTCTTCACGTTGGACGATATACGTACACATATTATTACTGCGTCTAATATAACTTATCAAAGAGGGAGTAAACACATGAAAATCTTGTCGGAACTAGATTCGGATATCTATGACGTGCACGCAAAGATCCATTGATCAGACTCTACCCGTGGTTCCCTCGATGTTGCCACATTTATCAAAGATCTTCTAATGGGGATTACCATTTTTAATAATCTTAAAATTTCACTACAAAGTAATAATTTTAACAATTAAAATTATGTTTTAAACATAATTAGACTCATTATCGCTTATATTTGTAATAATAACTTATATCGGGTGTGTATAAATTGGCGGATAATCTACACGTGGCGATGTTCTTCCTAAAATTTTGAAAAGAAAACTTCGATGAATAAATGTTCTACCATGCCTCATAGGCCATCAGGAGCCATTTAGAAGAAATGTACATTTGGCAACATAGCATTCACGAGCTGCCCTGCTTATCAATAATATCATGGTTCAGAGTAGAAGGTAATAGATAGATAGAGCGGGGTTTATTTACAGATGCAAGGTAAAACAGGTTATGAGTAAATAGTAATATCCATTGTAATTGAACAAAACAAAACGAAAATAACACAAAAACACAAATACACTGAAACGCGGGCGCTAATACAAACTGATAATTGAGAAAAGCAGAATTGGCACGAATGTGGAACTAGCAAGTTTGAATGAATTATTTGTGTCAAAGTGACATAAGCGGGTGTCACGTTGCCGAACGTATTTTTTATGAAAATAAGCTAATTAAGAAGTGTTAAAAATACAAGTTTGAGATAGAAAGATAGCACACACTGACAAATAATTTTCAAACTAGTCATACTGTCGAAATTGCAGGGTTTTCTGTAAATTAATAACGAATAATAACGCATATTTAACGACTGGATGTTCAAACTTTGAGGACCTCGTGAAGGATCAGGAAGCATGGTACAACATTTTCAAATTAGGATAAGCTGCTTAGAATTTTTGAAAGAATATCGTCACGTGTAGATTATCCGCCAATTTATACACACCCGATATAATATTACTGTTTATTAAATATAATCATGTACATTGTACCGGGTGACCCAGCGATCTGTAAAAGCCCCATAACTTATTTGCTATTTGAGATATCGACTTCTAGTTTTCCTGAACTGGTACCCACACTTATTCTACTTATTTTAAAAATATGTATGTTTTTGTACAGGGTGTCCCAATATACATAACAGAACAAAGTTATATTTTTTTAAATGGAACACCCTATATTTTATACTTTATTTTCAACCCTCTTGAGAAGCTGATAAAAATAGTATAAGATAGTATGGGTCTATTATGGACGATTGGTTAGTTATTGGCAAATTTGTGGCAAAAACAAGGACACATTGAAAAAATTGCAGAAGCGCTCCTAGCAAAGCTAGCATAATTTTTTATACACTAAAGAATTTTCCACATCATGAAGAATAATACAAATCGTCTTTGGTTCTTTTTTGTTCATCCTGCTATACAGGGTGTCGACATACGCAAAACAATAGGTAACTATTTTTTTTCAAATGGAACATCCTATATATCTTGCCACCAATGCACGGAATTTTTAAAAAGCTTTCTAATGATGTACAGTTTGTATAACAAAATATTAAGGATTCTTGAGATCTATCAATAAAAACATATTTCTTTTATCACCTTCTGCTGATTTTTGGATATTCAGCCAAAACTATGCATTTTCAGGAAAAAATATAAGAGGCCAAAGTTGTAGAGCGAAAAATTTCCGATCGATATGGGTGTTTCAACGTTTAAGATAATACCCGCCTGAGCGCGCAAAATCGTGACCGTATATGCATTTTAGCGTTTTCTTATTAATAAATTGCACTATACTTTATTTTCCGCACCCTCTAGCAGAAAAACGGGAAATTATAGGGAAATGAAAATGGCCCATATCGATTGAAAATGTTCCGCTCTACAACTCTTAATAGAAGCAATTTTTACCAAAAATGCATAGTTTTCCCTAAAAACGCAAATTGAAAAAGTATACATCAATTTTTGCGTTTTTCAATGGTTTTTTGCATTTTTGGCGAAAATTATGCATTTTGGGCAAAAATTACTTCTTTTAAGAGTTGTAGAGCGGAATATTTTCAATCGATGTAGGTCATTTAAATAATTCTATAATTATCCGTTTTTCTGCTAGAAGACGTGGAAAATAAAGTATAGTGCAATTAATTAACAAAAAAATTGAGAAAAACTCTAAAATGCATATACGGTCACGATTTTGCGCACTCTGGCGGGCAATGCACGCATTATTGGAAAAGTCAAAAGACCTATATCGATCGAAAATTTTCCGCTCTACAACTTTTGTCTCATATTATTTTTTCAGAAAATGCATAGTTTTGGCTGAAAATCCAAAAATGAGCTGGAGATGACAAAAGAAAAATGTTTTTATGGATAAATCTAAAGAATCCTTAATATTTCATTATACAAATTGTACATCATTGAAAAGCTTATTAAAAATTCCATGCATTGGTGGCAAGATATATAGGCTGTTCCATTTGGAAAAAAATAGTTATCCATTATTTTGCGTATGTTGACACCCTGTATAGCAGTATGAACAAAAAAGAACCAAAGCCGATTTGTATTATTCTTCATGATGTGGAAAATTCTTAAGTGTATAAAAAACGACGCTAGCATTGCTAGGAGCGCTTCTGCAACTTTTTCAATGTGTCCTTGTTTTTGCCACAAATTTGCCCATAACTAACCAACCGTCCATAACAGACCCATATAATCTTATACTATTTTTATCAGCTTCTCAAGAGGGTTGAAAATAAAGTATAAAATATAGGGTGTTCCATTTAAAAAAACATAACTTTGGTCTGTTATGTATATTGGGACACCCTGTACAAAAACATACATATTTTTAAAATATGCAGAATAAGTGTGGGTACCAGTTCAAGAAAACTAGAAGTCGATATCTCAAATAGCAAATAAGTTACGGGGCTTTTACAGATCGCTGGGTCACCCGGTATATTGTATACTTCGATGTATATGCGGCAACGCTTAATGAAGCCTCACCATTTTTATTAACTAACCTCAATTGGCCTCGAAACATACCGATGGGGGCGCTACGATCGCGGTGTAACAGCTGTAGAAAACGAGTACTTAGTTCGTTTTCCCGTTCAGTTCTGTGTACAAGTTTCTCATTTTATTTCAAAAACTGTGTTTGATAACTCTCTTTAAAGTGGTGATATTGTTGCAGTGGTATATTTACTTGATATTTAAATAGGCAATTGTATCAAAATTGCTTTAAAAACTTTTATAATAAATACCTAAATTACCAATTACACTTTTAGGTCATATGATGGAAAATGAATATTTTTTAAGCCTCAGCCAAATATTTAAATATTTCAACGCTAATTTATGTGTTTTCGGATGAGTCATAATTTTATTTTTCTTCAAAAATTTATTTTTGTTTTTTTTATTGTCTGGTTCATGAAAATTATTTGTGAGACTTACAGGAACCGAGACAAGCAAAATTTCTTTTTACCTAGATCGTTCGTACAACAACTGGAAATGCCGAAAAACGATTAAATTTAATTTTTCTTCAAAAACTTATTTTTGTTTTTTTTCAAGTCTAGAATCCCATTCTATACACTTTTTGTTCATAAAAAATTTTCGTGAGACTTACAGAAACCGAGACAAGCAAAATTTCTTTTTACGTAGATCGTTCGTACAACTGGAAATGCCGAAAAACGATTAAATTTAATTTTTCTTCAAAAACTTATTTTTTTTTTCAAGTCTAGAATCCCATTCTATACACTTTTTGTTCATAAAAATTTTTCGTGAGACAAGCAAGAAAACCGAGAAACCGAGACAAGCAAAATTTCTTTTTTGGTGGATCGTTCTAACATCGGCAGGAAATGCCGAAAAACGATTAAATTTAATTTTTCTTCAAAAATTTATTTTTGTTTATTTTTATAGTCTGGTTCATGAAATATATTTGTGAGACTGACAGGAACCGAGACAAGCAAAATTTCTTTTTACGTGGATCGTTCTTACATGGGCTGGAAATGCCGAAAACGGTTAAATTACATTTTTCTTCAAAAATTTATTTTTGTTTATTTTTATAGTCTGGTTCATGAAAATTATTTGTGAGACTGACAGGAACCGAGACAAGCAAAATTTCTTTTTACGTAGATCGTTCGTACAACTGCTGGAAATGCCGAAAAACGATTAAATTGAATTTTTCTTCAAAAAATTATTTTTGTTTTTTTTTTCAAGTCAGGAGACCATTCTCTACACTATTTGTTCTTAAACATTATTTGTGAGACTTACAGAAACTGAGACAAGCAAAATTTCTTTTTACGTGTATCGTTCTCACATCGACCGGAAATGCCGAAAAACGATTAAATTTAATTAAATTTTGTTCATGAAAATTATTTGTGAGAATTACAGGAACCGAGACGAGCAAAATTTATTTTTACGTGGATCGTTCGTACAACTGCTGGAAATGACGAAAAACGATTAAATTAAATTTTTCTTTAAAAATTTATTTTTGTTTTTTTTTTCAAGTCAAGAAAATTTTTCGTGGGGCTTACAGAAACCGAGACAAACAAAATTTCTTTTTTGGTGGATCGTTCTAACATCGGCTGGAAATGCGGGAAAACGATTAAATTTAATTTATCTTCAAAAATTAATTTTTTGGTTTTTTCAAGTCTAGAATCCCATTCCATAAATAATAAATAATAATCCTTTATCGGTGTATTGAACAAGTTTTACACAAGTCATATAACAGTTCGGTTAATCGAAAGGGAAGATATAATAAGACGCATTTTAAAATAGGACTAGACATAAATGTAAGAAAGCAATAAACAAGTAATAGTTACATAAAATATAGTAATAGTTACATATCCGATCCGGGAACATTTAAAAATTGATCAAAAGAATAAAATGCGTGTTTCAGAAAATATTGTCTAATGCGGTTTTTATATATTTTAACCGGCAAATCTTTTATACTGTCGGGTAGGAGGTTAAAGAACTTGATACAATAGTAACGTGTACCAGTCACGGATTCATTTAGTCGGAAGGGATTGACCCTCAGATCATGTTTATCGCGAGTGGGGTACCGGTGAAAATCCTGGTTTGCTATGAAATTCTCAAGATTATTATGGATGTGAACCAGACACTCCAGCATAAACACACATGGAGCGGTAAGTATTTTTAGTTCAGTAAATTTTGATCTACAGTCATCACGGTATGAAAGGTGCGCGACAACCCGTACTGCTCTTCTTTGTAGTCTGAACACATCACTAAGGATTGAACAGTGACCCCATAATAATTTCCCGTAGGATATGTGTGTATGTATGTAGGCAAAATAGGCGTGTCGCAGTACGTCGTCCGGTACTATGCGATATAAACTACGCAATAGAAATGTGTTTTTCGCTAATCTAGATGTGAGGTCTTTTGAGTGTGCTTCCCAGCTAAGATGTGAGTCAACTTTTAACCCAAGAAATTTTGTGGATTTAGTCTCTGATAAGGGAACTTGCTTTAAAGTTATTGTTAGTTTCACAGTTTTTGATTCATTTAGTTTCAATCTGTTGCTGTTAAACCACTCACTTGCATTTTGCATGTCCAGATCAAATTTCGTCTGCACACCGTCTAATGTTTTGTCCGTTGCTAAGAGTGTGGTGTCATCCGCGTATAGAAATGATGAGCTTGACTTGATGCTATACGGGAAGTCATTAATATAGATCAAGAATAGCAGGGGGGCGAGGATTGATCCTTGAGGTACCCCATTTGTGATGTTTAAGTACTTCGATCTCTGGTTTTTATAGACACATTGCGTTCTATTGGATAGATAGGAGAGTATAAGCCTAGATGCAGCTGGATTGAAATTACAGTAGTAGAGCTTTTGATAGAGAATACTGTGAGTTACACAATTAAAAGCTCTACTTAGATCTAAAAAGTTACAGACTGCGATTTCGCCATTTTCAAATGCATCTATGCATCTATCAACAAACCCGAGCATAGCTCCAGTGGTAGACATATCACGCCTGAAGCCAAATTGCGATCCGTTGAATAGTCCTTGATTTTCAAAATAGTTAGATATTTGCTCATTCAGTATACTTTCTAGGATCTTTGATAGTACGGGTAATATACAAATTGGCCGGTACTTCGTCTTGTCCTGAGGGTCACCTTTTTTAAAAACTGGTACACGTTTCGCAATTTTAAGTGCCGTAGGAAAGATGCCGGTTCGAATGCATCGATTAATAAGCTTAGTTAGTGGTATTATTATTAAGTCTAAAATGTGTTTAATTATATGTACAGTAAAACCATAAATGTCTCGGCTCCTTTTTGTTTTTATTGCATTTACCGTATCCCTAACTTTGGCATAGGACACTTCTGAGAATTTGAACTATTCCGCCTTGGTGTTTGACTTCGGTATACTTGTTAGCAAATCTTTTGGACTTTTTGCGGGTGGTGCAAGAGACCCAATGAGAGCATCAGCAGCTGATGCAAAGAAAGTGTTAAATTCATCGGCCGATATATTGCACTGGTTAGTATGATTGTCAGACTTCTTGGAATTGATTAACGTAAACATAGCGCGGAGTGGATTGGAAGCTGTTTTAATGAAATTGCCAGTTGCTTCAATTCGCTTTTGTCGTAATGTGTGTCTATATTTATAACTATATATTTTGAAAATCTCATGTGACTCTGGATTGTTATTACGATGAGCCGTTTCACTTAGAAATTGTAAACAATCTCTCATTTCACACAGTTCCTTGTAAAACTACTTCACCTGTGTTTCATTTACGTTAATTTTTTTTTCGGGAAATGCTTCCTCATAAAATTCATTTAATTTATTTATAAAATAATTCCAAGAAGTATTAACATTCATATCGTTATTCGAAATACAAGACCAATCTCAGGAATGAAGAATGTGATAGAAAGTAAATTTCCCTATTTGACTAAATGGTCTAATTGTTTTCTTTGCATCTGTTGACGTATTATGCATATGGGTGAAATCAAGTTCAATACCTCGATGGTCTGATATTCCCAAATCAATAACATTTGCTTTATTAACATCGTTTTTATTATTGGAGAATATGTTGTTGATGCAGGCTTGGTGCCTTTTGGCAGCATTAGTAAGTTGGTAAAATCCATAGCTAGTTAATAATAATAATAATAGATTGCATAACATTTGTTTTTGTGACTTTCGTGTTGAACTGGACGTTAAAATCTCCACAAATATAAGTAGTGTGATGTGGATTTAGTGTTTCTAACATTGCTGTTAGAATGTTCAGAAATTCGGAAAAATTACCGTTTGGAGATCGGTATATCGCTATAATAATAAGTTAATTGTATTCCAGCCAGTTCGCATGTTAACTCCGCAGATAGATCATCCAAGAACGTGACACGCTTAAATTCTAAATTTCTGTTTATCATAATCATAACACCCCCATGCTTCGCAACTTTCCTACAGAAATAGCTAGACAATATAAAATTATTTGGTATACAATACTCAATTTCCGGCTCAGTCAGCCAGTGCTCGCTTAAAATTATAAAATTTATATCTTTACCCGATATCGCTGCTTCTAGAAGATTTAACTTATTACTAAGGCACTGAATGTTTAAATATAATAGTTTCGTATTTGTTTTTGCAGATATGTTTGTTACGCAATTTCCTAATCATTTACCGTTCGCTTTTCCGGGCGCAGGAATAAAAAACGACCGATGGTTGTTCCTATTGGCCACAATTTGGGATTCTGCGTTTTTTCGAGTTGACTAAATGGAACGGATAATCTAAAGGATGAGTATTCATTTGGGTGCTTTGATACCAACTGGTCGCAATCAATCCACTTCAGCTGATTTCAGGAAATCCTTTATAACATCCACTGTTGTGCTGGGTTCTAGATGGTATAAATGTAGGTGGGCCTTCTTCTGTATTCCTCGTAGCATTGTGTTTTCCGCTACTCCTCTAATTTTATTCCTTTGCTTCTTGTGATGAATCTTTGTCCATGGATTATCGCCTTGATTGGGTCCATCTATAATTTGTACATTATTGAGGTTTTGTATGTAATTTTTATTATTACGATTTTCCAATGGCTGTGCAATTTCATTTGAATTGTTGATAAATTTAGTGTTGATTATTTTCATTTCCACAACAGCAGGGAGACTTTCGTTGCCTACGTCGTCTTTGTTTATGTTTATATTTCCTGCATCCTGTTCGTGTGCCACAACGTTTGCCGCACCAGGACGACTTTGGTTGCATATATCTTCTTTATTTTCATTGTCTTCGTTCTGTTCGTTTACGTTTGCCGCATCAGAAACGGTTATATTTATGTCGGAGATTTTATATTGTTTATGCTGGAGGCTTCTACTTCGTTATACATTTTAAATATTATAATAAAACACTTTTAACTTTGTTTTGTATAACTTATATATTTATTTTTGTGACTTAAGTTTCGGTAATACAATTACCATTTTCAAACAAGAAGTGTTTTAAAAACCGATTTACAAAGGTATATATACAGGTAATATACAGATAAAAACTAATTACACATGGGCTTTGAAAATAGGGGTGTAAATTAGGTCAAGCTGGTCGTTCAGTATAGGGATTTTCGGATTAGCGCGCATTTTGAGAATTTCCAGGGACTCTAGTAAATCCATTTTTTGTCCTTTCTTTGCAACATGTATAACGGAAAGTACATCCGCGCCAAAAGAATGGTTTTCATTTAGAAGGTGTGTGGCAAAAGTTGATTTATCATGTTGCATGAGGCGGAAAGATCGTTGGTGTTCTTTAAGTCTAGTACTGGTCGAAAATTCAGTACTAGACTTAAAGAACACCAACGATCTTTCCGCCTCATGCAACATGATAAATCAACTTTTGCCACACACCTTCTAAATGAAAACCATTCTTTTGGCGCGGATGTACTTTCCGTTATACATGTTGCAAAGAAAGGTTAAAAAATGGATTTACTAGAGTCCCTGGAAATTCTCAAAATGCGCGCTAATCCGAAAATCCCTATACTGAACGACCAGCTTGACCTAATTTACACCCCTATTTTCAAAGCCCATGTGTAATTAGTTTTTATCTGTATATTACCTGTATATATACCTTTGTAAATCGGTTTTTAAAACACTTCTTGTTTGAAAATGGTAATTGTATTACCGAAACTTAAGTCACAAAAATAAATATATAAGTTATACAAAACAAAGTTAAAAGTGTTTTACGGGGATTTTATTTTGATTGGACTGTTTGCTCAGAACATCATATTTTAACTGTAGTGCATTTAATTTCTCATTTGGACCTTTATTATTTGCTGTTAGTAATGTTACCAGTTGTTTCAAGTACACATATGCATCCGATTTATAGTCCACGGGCAGTTCAGATATAGGGCCCCCATTTGTAACGTTTGGGAGTTGTTTAATCAGCTCGTTGGGGAGGTTTGCCATAGTGTCATTTACTGCACTTGCCGCAATAAATACCTCATTGTCTGCATGATCGATTCCTGGATAGCCCCGAACCTCTGGATTTGTCTTCCATTCCTCGTTGTTAACCTCACTTGAGCTTCTCGAGCGGGCCACTCTGTTATCGGTGGTTAATAGGCGCCGCTCCTTACATTTCGGGTGGTACATTAGGGAGCAACAACTGCACGGGTATGGTTTGGCAACCGGACTTTTGCAGATTGAGCAAATATACTTGGTTTTCACAATATTAACTTCACTTAGAAAATCGCGACCTGCTACGCCGGCCATTTAAAAAAAAATACACTTTTTGTTCATGAAAATTATTTGTGAGACTTACAGAAACCGAGACAAGTTAAATTTCTTTTTACGTGGATCGTTCTAACATCGGCTGGAAATGCCGAAAAACGATTAAATTTAATTTTTCTTCAAAAATTTATTTATGTTTTTTTTTTCAAGTCAGGAGACTATTCTGAACACAATTTGTTCTAAAAAATTATTTGTAAGACTTACAGAAACTAAGACAAGCAAAATTTCTTTTTACGTGGATCGTTCTCACATCGACTGGAAATGCCGAAAAACGATTTAATTTAATTTAATTTTGTTCATGAAAATTATTTGTGAGACTTACAGGAACCGAGACAAGCAATTTTTTTTTAACGTGGATCGTTCGTACAACTGCTGGAAATGCAGAAAAATAATTAAATTTAATTTTTCTTTAAAAATTTATTTTTGTTTTTTCTTCAAGTGTAGAATCCCATTCTATACACTCTTTGTTCATGAAAATTTTTCGTGAGACTTACAGAAACCGAGACAAACAAAATTTATTTTTTGTTTTTTGGTGGATCGTTCGAACATCGGCTGGAAATGCCGAAAAACGGTTAAATTTAATTTCTCTTCAAATATTTATTTTTGTTTTCTTTTTTAAGTCTGGAGACCATTCTGAGCCCTATTTGTTCTTAAAAATTATTTGTGAGACTTACAGGACCGAGACAAGAAAATTTCTTTTTTACGTAGATAGTTACGTAAAACTGCTGGAAATGCCGAAAAACGATAAAATTTAAAACTAGAATCTCATTCTATACTCTTTTTGTTCATGAAAATTTTTCGTGAGACTTACAGAAACCGAGACAAGCAAATTTTTTTTTTTGGTGGATCGCTCCAACATCGGCTGGAAATGACGAAAAACGATTAAATTCAATTTTTCTTCAAACATTTATTTTTGTTTTCTTTTTTCAAGTCCGGAGACCATATTGAACACTATTTGTTCTTAAAAATCATTTGTGAGACTCACAGAAACTGAGACAAGCAAAATTTCTTTTTACGTGGATCGTTCTCACATCGACTGGAAATGCCGAAAAACGATTAAATTTAATTTAATTTTGTTCATGAAAATTATTTGTGAGAATAACAGGAACCGGGACAAGCAAAATTTCTTTTTACGTGGATAGTTCGTACAACTGCTAAGATAGACATCGCCATGATGCCGCGTAAAAGTGTTTCAGACGATCCAACGTGTAATGTATGTGCCGTGGTCGTTAAGAAAGGTGCAAAGTGTAACAAATGTTAAAAAGTGTTTCATAACGCATGTGCCCCGCGGTTCCGGGATTATATGTGGGTGAAAATGCGATTATCATTTGTTGAGCGAAAATCCATGAGGTCCTAATCTCTGAACTGACAAATAAACAATTAAATAGTGATAGTGTAAATACCGAAATCGCTAAAATATGGTCTGAGATAATGGATATTAAAACATGCCTGGAAAAACCGCAGAAAATGCCTAGTCCAGGTATTAAATCTAAAAGTATTCATATTTCCTGTCCAAATAATAATACAACAAGTTGCCGAGGATCTACCATCTCCAGGGAACAGTGCGATCGAAAGTGCCACCGTGTGCAGTGGTAAAAGAGCGCCAAAAGCGGCAGCTGTTACATCTAATCTAATGGATGTAAACAAACAAACATCGAGTGATATACAACAACCATTTACTGAGGTAGTTCACAAGAGAGTTCGTAAACACTACAATATGCCGATAATAGGGACGGGAGAGTCCGCCAAATCGATAATACAAGCTGAAACTAAACGCACTTGGATACTCATAAAAAGAGTTAAGCAATGTTTCTCTGCTGATGATATTAAGGAGCATGTAGAAACTATTATTGGTCACAAAGATATACATTGTGAAAAAATTCAACTTACCCTATCTCACTCAGGATTTAAGATCGGTGCTGATTTTAAGGAACATCACAAACTAATGGATCCGAAAAATTGGCCGGATGGCGTGGTAATAAACAGATATATTTTTCAACGAGCCAGCCGAATCCCAATCATTACATAATAAATCTGCAGAGCCAGCTATAATTAATCTGTTGCATTTATACTTTTCTAATATACAATGCCTCAGAAACAAATATAATGAATTAGAATCTTTTCTTATCGATAATAACACGTTTGACGTAATTTGCTTATGTGAACATTGGCTCAAGAAAGAAGAAGTAATGCATGCCCGCTTCGACGACTTCGCTGTTGGACCGCATTTTGCGCGCACTCAATATCGACATGGAGGTGTGATGCAGCTATTAAAAGACACAATTAAATTTAAAAACGTTGATAACCCTAATGTTATTGTCATTGTAGGTGATTTTAACGTAAAATTCAACTGCAATTATCCTCAAGCCTCCTTTCTCTGCGATGTGCTCTCAACGTATGGTATCGTTAGTAAGGTAGGGTTTAATACTAGACTGAACAATTGTTTGGATAATGTTTTCACGAACATAAGTAATCGCGAAATTAATGTTTATCCTCTTGACTCAGGATTATCCGACCACATACGTTGAATTAGCAGTAGGTAGTGAGCGTAATAGTATTGTAAATCGCATCACAAGATCAATCACTGCTGCAGGTAAAATAAAAATGTTTAGTGAGCTTGAAGCAACTAATTTCAATTTCATATATCAACCTGATACTTTATGAATTTATAAACTGCATTCAGCAAAGTATTCTTGAATGTTTTCCCGAAAAATCTCGCTGTATCACAGGTAAAACAAATAAAATAATATGGTTCAATAATAAATTAAGAAATATGCGTGAAACACTTTCCCTCATGAGAGAGTCAAGTCTGAGAAAACCTGAGTTAAAAGAAAATTACCTGAGTTTTAAGCGTTCATATAAAATGGCATTGAAACATGCCCGAAAGTCTGCAACCAATGCGTTCATTACATGTAATAAAAATAATGTCAAAGCAATGTGGTCAATCATAAAAAATAAAACAACAACGAGTAATATGGAATGTGACATACAAGCGGATGATTTTAACACTTATTTTAGTACAGTTGCAGTGCATTCAATCCTATTGATATGTTATGCAACACCATCCCAACCATAGGGTCATATTTTAAATTTCATAAAGTCAGTCCTAGTGAGGTAAGGGATGTAATAAATAGCCTAAGTAATTCCAAGTCACGAGATATTTATGGAATTGACTCACAAATTTTAAAAAGTATTGTTAACATAATCATTTTACCTTTAACAAAATTGATGAACACCAGCATTGAGTTGGGTATTTTTCCAGAATGCCTAAAAATGGGGTATGTTATTCCAGTTTTCAAAAAGGGATCAAAGGCTGACCTAAACAATTATAGACCCATTTCACTACTGCCCATTTTCTCGAAAATACTGGAAAAAATTTTATTCAAGCAAATCGTATGCTTCTTGGATGCGAATAGCATACTGAACAATAATCAATATGGTTTTCGAAAGGGTCGCTCTACGGGTATAACGCAGTTATTGCTCTTGTTTTTGAGATACAGAGAGGCTTCAATGGTGGTGAGGATACCGTTGCATGCTTTCTGGACCTCAGTAAAGCATTTGACTGCGTCCCTCATGATGTGCTCTTAAGGAAACTATATTGTTATAACTTTGATCCTTTAAGCTGTCGCCTTTTGAGCTCCTATTTAACAGATAGATCTCAAAAGGTACTAGTCAATTCAACTTGGTCTGCAAAAACAATTATTCATTATGACGTACCGCAGGGGTCGATTCTAGGCCCTTTGCTATTCATAATATATGTCAACGATTTACCACGACAAATTGAGTCCAAATCCATTCAGTATGCAGATGATACCACATACTTTACAACAAGAAATAATTTAAAAACTGCTCACCAAGAAAATGAAGACTGCGGAAAGGTAGTTGAAGATTGGTTTTCTGCCAATAAACTATCTCTTAATTTAAATAAAACAGTCGAGGTTGAATTCTCAACAAAGACTGGTATTTGCTGTACTTCGACAATGTTTCTAGGAGTACTAATAGACAGCAGATTGGATTGGAAGATGCATGGGAAGTTCATCTCAGATAAACTATGTAAAGTAATTTATTTGCTTCGTAGTTTAGATCATTCCCTACCTCAGGCTGCATTGAAACCAGCATATTTTTCATTTTTCCATTGTCATATTACATATAATATTCTGGCACGAGGCCACTCTAGTATCTCTGACAAAATATTTAGTTTACAGAGACGTGCTATAAGAGTACTTGCTTCTCTGGGATACAGAAATGATTGCAAACAAGCTTTCATAAACTTAGGTATTCTCACATTACCATGCATTTTTATATTGGAATCGCTTAGTTATGTTCGTAAAAACATTTTGTCATACCCCATACATCTTGATACTCATAAATATCAAACGAGACATAATCATGATATTCATCTACCATTCCTGCGAATTAATAAATGCAGGAGTGGTATAAACTACTTTGGTCCTAAACTGTGCAATACACTGCCTCAAAATGTGAGATGTCTAACACTACTGCAGTTTAGGACTAAAGTGAAAAAGTATCTGCTTGAGAAGGCGTTTTACAGTCTGACAGAGTGCTTTAATAATGATTTTAGCGATTTTAAATATTGAATCGGGAATATCTGTCCAAACTTTATATTGAATTTTATGTGTAATATATACTGGTTTGAATGAAAAATGCAACACCAAGAAAAACAGCCAGAATTTATTTAATTTTTCTACAATTGATGGCTTTCGGTATAAAAAGTAACTCATTAAAATTTCAATAAAAACTCCTTCGTCAAACCTCTTTTTAGGATGATTTTATATACGAAAAACAGCAATATCAAATGGTGTTTTTATAAACATGGAACAATTTGGATTAGTTTTCTCGTGATAATAGTGCGAAGAACATCATTTAAAATGCCTAGAGTTCGTAACCGTCAAAATTTTGTACAACTAAGTGATTTCGAGCGAAGTCGTATTATTGGCATGAGAGAAGGTGGTTTTTCGTTTAGAGAAATTGCCAATAGAATGGAACGTGACGCAACCACAGTAATGAGGTGCTGGCGAAGATGGTCTGAGGAAGGTTTTCATGGACGTCGGAGAGGATCTGGACCACAGCGAAGAACGACAGACCGCGAAGAACGCAGGTTGAGACTTTTGGCGATAAGAGAAAGATTATCCACTACGCGGGCCATTGGAAACACTTGGAGGGATACATTAAATGTTAGAATCTCAATGGCATCGATATTTTATCGAATATGGAGTTTTGGAATGCGTAGTTATCGTCCTTCTTGTTGCCTTTGTTGACTCCACGTCATAGAGCTTCTAGGTTGGAATAGTGTAGAGAACGGGTGAATTGGAGACAAGAATGGCAACAAATTGTGTTCACTGACAAATCCAGATTTTGTTTTGTTTGTGGGCCAACGATGGACGTAGACGTGTCAGACGTTTCCGTGGGGAACGCAGAAATATGGACTTCGCGCTTCCTCGGCATACTGCTCTCACGCAGGGGGTGATGATTTGGGGTGCCATCACGTATGGTGGTAGGTCCCCTCTAGTTTTTATTCCTGGCACCCTAAATGCTTGGCGCTACGTACAGACTATTCTAGAGCCCGTTGCACTGCCGTACTTACAAGGGTTGCAAAACCCTATCTTTCAGCAAGATAATGCTCGCCCACTTACAGCAAGGGTAACAATAGAGTGTTTAGAAGAAGCTAACGTTGTAGAGCTTCCATGGCCTTCTCGTTCACCAGACCTTTCGCCCATAGAACATGTTTGGGATATGATAGGCGTCAGCCTAGGAAATATACCCCGTGCCCCAGACACTTTGGACGAACTTCGTTTACGGATTCAGGAAGCTTGGGATGAGCTACCCCAAGAAGATATTGATCACCTCATTCAAAGCATGCCGAACCGCGTGAATGAGTGCATTAGAAACAACGGAGGACCGACTCATTATTAAAAAAAAAATGCTTGTGTAATGAAGTTTTTCAACTGGAATTTTGATCGTTTACTTGAGACATTCAAACACAACATCTGTGATGTTTTCATTAAAATCTGACCATAACTTCTTGGTGTTGCATTTTTCATTCAAACCAGATATATGAATGAATATGTGTATTGTTTTTAATCATGATTTAATATGTATAATTAGTGCTATTATTTTATGTATTTACTAATAGTAATTATTAATGTTATGATTTTCTTATAAATTTTAAACTATATTTTTAATCTGTTTCTTGTGTCTGTTAATTGCACTTTAATGAAATTTATATTTACAATTTTATATGGGAACCTGACTTGTGTACACGGTATGTTATAACATGTAAATAAATGATTATGATTATGATTAACTGCTGGAAATGCCGAAAAACGATTGAATTTAATTTTTCTTCAAAAATTAATTTTTTGTTTTTTTCAAGTCTAGAATCCCATTCTATACACTTTTTGTTCATTAAAATTATTGTGAGACTTACAGAAACCGAGACAAGCAAAATTTATTTTTACGTGGATCGTTCTTACATCGGCTAGAAATGCCGAAAAACGATTTAATTTAATTTAATTTTGTTCATGAAAATTATTTGTGAGAATTACAGGAACCGAGACAAGCACAACTTCACTTTACGTGGATCGTTCGTACAGCTACTGGAAATGCCGAAAAACGATTAAATTTAATTTAATTTTGTTCATGAAAATTATTTGTGAGACTTACAGGAACCGAGACAAGTAAAATTTATTTTTACGTAGATCCTTCGCACAACTGCTGAAAATGCCAAAAACGATTAAATTTAATTTTTCTTCAAAAATTTAATTTTTTTTTTTTTTTCAAGACTAGAATCCCATTCAATACACTTTTTGTTCATGAAAATTATTTGTGAGACTTACAGAAACTGAGACAAGCAAAATTTCTTTTTACGTGGATCGTTCTCACATCGACAGGAAATGCCGAAAAACGATTAAATTTAATTTAATTTTGTTCATGAAAATTATTTGTGAGACTTTCAGGAACCGACACAAGCTAAATTTCTTTTTAAGTAGATCGTTCGTACAACTGCTGGAAATACCGAACAATGATTAAATTTAATTTTTCTTAAAAAAATATTTTTGTTTATTTTTTCAAGTCTGGAGACCATTCTGAACACTATTTGTTCTTAAAAATTATTTGTGTGACTTACAGAAACTGAGACAAGCAAAATTTCTGTTTACGTGGGTCGTTCTCACATCGACTGAAAATGCCGAAAAACGATTAAATTTAATATAATTTTGTTCTTAAAGATTATTTGTGAGATTTACAGGAACCGAGACAAGCAAATTTTCTTTTTACGTAGATCGTTGGTACAACTGCCGGAAATGCCGAAAAACGATTAAATTTAATTTTTGTTTAAAAATAATTTTTGTTTTTTTCGAGTCTAGAATCCGATTCTATACACTTTTTGTTCATGAAAATTTTGCGTGAGACTTACAGAAACCGAGACGCAAAATTCCTTTTTAGGTGGATCGTTCTAACATCGGCTGGAAATGCCGAAAAACGATTAAATTGAATTTTTCTTCAAATATTTTTTTTAAGCCTGAAGACAAATCTGAACACAATTTGTTGTTAAAAAGTATTTCTGAGACTTACAGAAACTGAAAACGATTAAATTTTTATTTTCTTAAAAATTTTATTTTTGTATTTTTTCAAGTCCAGAATCTCATTCTGAACACCATTTGTTCATAAAAATTATTTGTGAGACTAACAGAAACTGAAAACGATTAAATTTATATTTTCTTTAAAAATTTATTTTTGTATTTTTTCAAGTTCAGAATCCCATTCTGAACACTGTTTGTTCATAAAAATTATTTGTGAGACTTACAGAAACTGAAAACGATTAAATTTATATTTTCTTCAAAAATTAAATTTTGTATTTTTTTAAGTCTAGAATCCCATTCTGAACACTTTTTTTCATAAAAATTATTTGTGAGACTTACAGAAACTGAGACAAGCAAAAGTTCTTTTGACGTGGATCGCTCTCACATCGACTGGAAATACCGAGAAACGATTAAATTTACTTTAATTTTGTTCATAAAAATTATTTGTGAGACTTACAGAAACCGAGACAAGCAAATTTTTTTTGACGTAAGTCGTTCGTACAACTGCTGGAAATGCCGAAAAACTATTAAATTTATATTTTCTTCAAAAATTTATTTTTGTATTTTTTCAAGTCCAGAATCCCATTCTGAACACTATTTGTTCATAAAAATTATTTGTGAGACTTACAGAAACTGAAAATTTTTATTTTTGTATTTTTTAAAGTCTTGAATCCCATTATGAACACCATTTGCTCTTAAAAATTATTTGTGAGACTTACAGAAACTGAGACAAGCAAAATTTCTTTTAACGTGGATCGCTATCACATCGACTGGAAATGCCGAAAAACGATTAAATTTAATTTAATCTTGTTCATAAAAATTATTTGTGAGACTTACAGAAACCGAGAAGAGCAAAATTTCTTTTGACGTAAATCGTTCGTACAACTGCTGGAAATGCCCAAAAACGATTAAATTTAATTTTTCTTAAAAAATCGATTTTTGTATTTTTTCAAGTCTAGAATCCTATTCTGAACACTATTTGTTTATAAAAATTATTTGTAAGACTTACAGAAACCGAAACAAGCAAAATTTCTTTTGACGTACATCGTTCGCACAACTGCCGGAAATGCAGAAAAACGATTAAATTTATATTATCTTCAAAAATTTATTTTTGTATTTTTTCAAGTCCAGAATCCCATTCTGAACACTATTTGTTCATAAAAATTATTTGTGAGACTTACAGAAACTGAAAACGATTAAATTTATATATATACATTATCTTTATTGACAGAGTATTACATTTATACATCATCTATATTTACAATTTAGAATTATTCTGTCTCATGGGCTATCGACATATAATGTCTTTCGGCCCGTCTTTCACAGTCTATATAAAGTGAGTTAATCGCTAGATGATGAAGGATGAAATGAAGAAATGTATTGATGTAATGTTTGGGTAGGGAACTTACGTTTAGGGGGGATATTAAGGTTGCGGGAAGTACAGAATTGGTTGAGGATACGAATATTGGTTGGGTTGATCGAAAACTTAACAGCGAGAGATATTGTGCGTTCTGAAATGTGGATGATATTAGTAGTGGAGTAGAGGACTTCGTTAAAAGGGTTAAATAAGGGATTGTTTGGGTGGCGGAGTTTGGTTAGGTTAAATTTATATTTTCTTCAAAAATTAATTTTTGTATTTTTTTAAGTCAAGAATCCCATTCTGAACACTTTTTTCATAAAAATTATTTGTGAGACTTACAGAAACTGAGACAAGCAAAAGTTCTTTTGACGTAAATCGTTCGCACAACTGCCGGAAATGCAGAAAAACGATTAAATTTATATTATCTTCAAAAATATATTTTTGTATTTTTTCAAGTCCAGAATCCCATTCTGAAGACTATTTGTTCATAAAAATTATTTGTGAGACTTACAGAAACTGAAAACGATTAAATTTATATTTTCTTCAAAAATTAATTTTTGTATTTTTTTAAGTCTAGAATCCCATTCTGAACACTTTTTTCATAAAAATTATTTGTGAGACTTACAGAAACTGAGACAAGCAAAAGTTTTTTTGACGTAAATCGTTCGCACAACTTCCGGAAATGCAGAAAAACGATTAAATTTATATTATCTTCAAAAATTTATTTTTGTATTTATTCAAGTCCAGAATCCCATTCTGAACACTATTTGTTCATAAAAATTATTTGTGAGACTTACAGAAACTGAAAACGATTAAATTTATATTCTCTTCAAAATTTTATTTTTGTATTATTTCAAGTCCAGAATCCCATTATGAACACCATTTGTTCTTAAAAATTATTTGTGGGACTTACAGAAACTGAGACAAGCAAAATTTCTTTTGACGTAAATCGTTCGTACAACTGCTGAAAATGCCGAAACGCGATTAAATTTAGATTTTCTTCAAAATTTTATTTATGTATTTTTTCAAGTCCAGAATCCCATCATGAACACTATTTGTTCATTAAAATAATTGGTGAGACTTACAGAAACCGAGACCAGCAAAATTTCTTTTGACGTAAATCGTTCGGACAACTGCAGCAAATGCCGGAAAACGATTAAATTTAATTTTTCTTAAAAAAAATATTTTTGTATTTTTTCAAGTCTAGAATCCTATTCTGAACACTGTTTGTTTATAAAAATTATTTGTAAGACTTACAGAAACCGAAACAAGCAAAATTTATTTTGACGTAAATCGTTCGCACAACCGCCGGAAATGCAGAAAAACCATTAAATTTATATTATCTTCAAAAATTTATTTTTGTATTTTTTTCAAGTCCAGAATCCCATTCTGAAGACTATTTGTTCATAAAAATTATTTGTGAGACTTACAGAAACTGAAAACGATTAAATTTATATTTTCTTCAAAAATTAATTTTTGTATTTTTTTAAGTCTAGAATCCCATTCTGAACACTTTTTTCATAAAAATTATTTGTGACACTTACAGAAACTGAGACAAGCAAAAGTTTTTTGGACGTAAATCGTTCGCACAACTGCCGGAAATGCAGAAAAACGATTAAATTTATATTATCTTCAAAAATTTATTTTTGTATTTTTTCAAGTCAAGAATCCCATTCTGAGCACTATTTGTCCATAATAATTATTTGTGAGACTTACAGAAACTGAGACAAGCAAAAATCTTTTAACGTAAATCGTTCGCACAACTGCTGGGAATGCCGAAAAACTATTAAATTTAATTTTTCTTACAAAATTTATTTTTGTGTTTTTTTAAGTCTAGAATCCCATTCTAAACACTATTTGTTCATAAACATTATTTGTGAGACTTATAGAAACTGAAAAGGATTAAATTTATCTCTTCTTCAAAAATTAATTTTTGTATTTTTTCAAGTCCAGAATGCCATTCTGAACACTATTTGTTCATAAAAATTATTGTGAGACTTACATTAAGCGAGACAATCAAAATTCCTTTTAACGTAAATTGTTCGTACAACTGCTGGAAAAGCCGAAAAACGATTAAATTTAAATTTTCTTCAAAAATGTATTTTTGTAATTTTCAAGTCTAGAATCCCATTCTGAACACTATTTGTTCATAAAAATTATTTGTGGGACTCACAGAAACTAAAAACGATTAAATGTATGTTTTCTTAAAAATTTAATTTAAATTAAACCGAGACGAGCAAAATTTCTTTTGACAAAATTCGTTCGTACAACTGCTGGAAAAGCCGAAAAACGATTAAATTTATATTTTCTTCAAAAATTTATTTTTGTATTTTTTCAAGTCAAGAATCCCTTTCTGAACACAATTTTTTTTTAAAAATTATTTGTGAGACTTACAGAAACTGAGACAAGCAAAAGTTCTTTTGACGTAAATCGTTCGTACAACTGCAGGAAATGCCGAAAAACGATTAAATTTATATTTTCTTCAAAAATTTGTTTTTATATTTTTTCAAGTCTAGAATCCCAATCTGAACACAATTTTTTCATAAAAATGATTTGTGAGAATTACAGAAACTGAGACATGCAAAATTTCTTTAGACGTAAATCGTTCGCACAACTGCTGAAAATTGCGAAAAACGATTAAATTTAATTTTTCTTCAAAAATTTATTTTTGTATTTTTTCAAGTCCAGAATCCTATTCTGAGCACTATTTGTTTATAAAAATCATTTGAGAGACTTACAGAAACCGAGACAAGCAAAATTTCTTCTGACGTAAATCGTTCGTGCAACTGCTGGAAATGCCGAAAAACGATTAAATTCATATTATTTTCAAAAAATTACTTTTGTATTTTTTTAAGTCCAGAATCCTATCCTGAACACTATTTGTTCATAAAAATTATTTGTGAGACTCACAGAAACTGTAAACGATTAAATTTATATTTTCTTCAAAAATTTATTTTTGTATTTTTTCAAGTCCAGAATCCCATTCTGGACACTATTTAGTTATACAAATTATTTGTGAGACTTACAGAAACTGAGACAAGCAAAATTTCTTTTGACGTAAATCGTTCGACCAACTGCTGGAAATGCCGAAAAACGATTAAATTCATATTATCTTCAAAAAATTATTTTTGTATTTTTTTAAGTCCAGAATCCTATCCTGAACACTATTTGTTAATAAAAATTATTTGTGAGACTCACAGAAACTGTAAACGATTAAATTTATATTTTCCTCAAAAATTTATTTTTGTATTTTTTCAAGTCCAGAATCCCATTCTGGACACTATTTAGTTATAAAAATTATTTGTGAGACTTACAGAAACTGAGACAAGCAAAATTTCTTTTGACGTAAATCGTTCAACCAACTGCTGGAAATGCCGAAAAACGATTAAATTCATATTATCTTCAAAAAATTATTTTTGTATTTTTTCAAGTCCAGAATCCTATCCTGAACACTATTTGTTAATAAAAATTATTTGTGAGACTCACAGAAACTGTAAACGATTAAATTTATATTTTCCTCAAAAATTTATTTTTGTATTTTTTCAAGTCCAGAATCCCATTCTGGACACTATTTAGTTATAAAAATTATTTGTGAGACTTACAGAAACTGAGACAAGCAAAATTTCTTTTGACGTAAATCGTTCAACCACCTGCTGGAAATGCCGAAAAACGATTAAATTCATATTATCTTCAAAAAATTATTTTTGCATTTTTTCAAGTCCAGAATCCCATTCCGAACACTATTTGTTCATAAAAATTATTTGTGAGACTTACAGAAACTGAAAACGAATAAATTTATATTTTCTTCAAAATTTTATTTTTGTATTTTTTCAAATCCAGAATCCCATTCTGAACACTATTTGTTTATAAAAATTATTTGTGAGAGTTACAGAAACTGAAACCGATTAAATTTATATTTTCTTCGAAAATTTATTTTTGTATTTTTTCAAGTCTAGAATCCCATTCTGAAAACAATTTGTTCATAAAAATTATTTGTGAGACTCACAGAAACCGAGACAAGCAAAAGTTCTTTTGAAGTCATTCGTTCGTACAACCGCAGGAAATGCCGAAAAACGATTAAATCTATATTTTCTTCAATAATTTATTTTTGTATTTTTTCAAGTCCAGAATCCCTTTCTGAACACTATTTGTTCATAAAAATTATTTGTTAGATTTACAGAAACTGAAAACGATTAAATTTATATTTTCTTCAAAAATGCATTTTTGTATTTTTTCAAGTCTAGAATCCCATTCTGAACACCATTTGTTCATTAAAATGATTTGTGAGACTGGCAGAACCCGAGACAAGCAAATTTTCTTTTGACGTAAATTGTTCGTACAACTGCTATGACGAAAAACGATTAAATTTATATTTTCTTCAAAAATGTATTTTTGAATTTTCTCAAGTCTAGAATCCTATTCTGAACACTATTTGTTTATAAAAATTATTTGTAAGACTTACAGAACCCGAGACAAGCAAAATTTCTTTTGAGGTAAATCGTTCGTACAACTGCTGGAAATGCTGAAAAACGATTAAATTTAATTTTTCTTCAAAAATTCATTTTTGAATTTTCGCAAGTCTAGAATACCATTCTAAACACTATTTGTTCATAAAAATTATTTGTGAGACTTACAGAAACCGAGACAAGCAACATTTCTTTTGACGTAAATCGTTCGTACAACTGCTGGAAATGCCGAAAAACGATTAAATTTTTATTTTCTTCAAAAAATTATTTTTGTTTTTTTTCAAGACCAGAATCTAATTCTGAACAGTATTTGTTCATAAAAATTATTTGTGAGACTTACAGAAACTGAAAACGATTAAATTTATATTTTCTTCAAAATCTAATTTTTGAATTTTTTCAAGTCCAGAATCCCATTCTGAACACTATTTGTTCATTAAAATTATTTGTGAGACTAACAGAAACTGAAAACGATTAAATTGATATTTTCTTCAAAAATTTATTTTTGTATTTCTTCAAGTCTAGAATCCCATTCTGAACACTATTTATTCATAAAAATAATTTGTGAGACTTACAGAAACCGAGACAAACAAAAGTTCTTTTGTCGTGGATCGCTCTCACATCGACTGGAAATGCCGAAAAACGATTAAATTTACTTTAATTTTGTTCATAAAAAATATTTGTGGGACTTACAGCAACTGAGACAAGCAAAATTTCTTTTGACGCAAATCGTTCGTACAACTGCTGGAAATGCCGAAAAACGATTAAATTTATTTTCTTCAAAAATTTATTTCTGCATTTTTTCATGTCCAGAGTCCCATTCTAAACACTATTTGTTTATAAAAATTATTTGTTAGACTTACCGAAACTGAAAACGATCAAATTTATGTCTATATTTGTTATGTAGGAGCTTTATATCTTCTTCAAAAATTTATTTTTGTATTTCTTCAAGTCTAGAATCCCATTCTGAACACAATTTGTTTATGAAAATTATTTGTGAGACTTACAGAAACCGAGACACGGAAAATTTCTTTTGACGTAAATCGTTCGTACAACTGCTGGAAATGCCCAAAAACGATGAAATGTATATTTTCTTCAAAAATTTATTTTTCTATTTTTTCAAGTCTAGAATCCCATTCTGAACACTAAATGTTCATAAAAATTATTTGTGAGACTCACAGAAACTGAAAACGATTAAATTTATATCTTTTCAAAAATTTATTTTTGTATTTTTTTAAGTCCAGAATCCCATTCTGAACACCATTTGTTCATAAAAATTATTTGTGAGACTTACAGAAACTGAAAACGATTAAATTTATATTTTCTTCAAAATTTTATTTTTGTATTTTTCAAGTCTAGAATCCCATTCTGAACACTATTTGTTTATACAAATTATTTATGAGACTTACTGAACCGAGACAAGCTAAATTCTTTAGACGTAAATCGTTCGTCCAACTGCTGGAAATGCCGAAAAACCATTAAATTTATATTTTCTTCAAAAATTTATTTTTTAATTTTTTCAAGTCTTGAATCCTATTCTGAACACTATTTGTTCATATAAATCATTTGTGAGACTTACAAAAACCGAGACAAGCAAAATTTCTTTTGACGTAATTTGTTCGTACAACTGCTGGAAATGCCAAAAAACGATAAAATTTATCTTTACTTCAAAAATTTATTTTTGTTTTTTTTCAAGTCTAGAATCCCATTCTGAACACTATTTGTTCATTAAAATTATTTGTGAGACTTAAAGAAACCGAGAAAAGCAAAATTTCTTTTGACGTAAATCGTTCGTACAACTGCCGGAAATGCCGAAAAACGATTAAATTTTTATTTTCTTCAAAAATGTATTCTTGTATTCTTTAAGTCTAGAATCTCATTCTGAACACTATTTGTTTATAAAAATGATTCGTGAGACTTACAGAAACCGAGACAAGCAAAATTTCTTCAGACGTAAATCGTTCGTACAACTGCTGGAAATGCCGAAGAACGATTAAATTTATATTTTCTTCAAAAATTTAATTTTGTATTTTTTCAAATCTAGAATCCCCTTCTGAACACTATTTGTTCATAAAAATTATTTGTGAGTCTTAGAGAATGCGAGACAAGCAAAATTTCTTTTGACGTAAATCGTTCGTACAACTGCTGGAAATGCCGAAAAACGTATAAATTTAATTTTTCTACAAAAATTTATTTTTGTATTTTTTCAAGTCTAGAATCCCATTCTGAACACTATTTGTTTATAAAAATTATTTGTGAGACTTACAGAAACCGAGACAAGCAAATATTCTTTTGACGTAACTCGTTCGTACAACTGCAGGAAATGCCGAAAAACGATTAAATTTATATTTTATTCAAAAATTTATTTTTGTATTTATTCAAGTCTAGAATCCCATTCTGAACACTATTTGTTTATAAAAATTATTTGTGAGACTTACAGAAACCGAGACAAGCAAATATTCTTTTGACGTAAATCGTTCGTACAACTGCTGGTAATGCCGAAAAACAATTATATTTAATTTTCCTTAAAAAATTTATTTTTGTATTTTTTCAAGTCTAGAATCTCATTCTGAACACTATTCTATTGTTGCTCCAGCAAAGGGCGTGCATACAGGAACAACAAAAATGAGCAATAGAAATGGCGAATAACGTAGGTTTTTTATACACCAATATAAATTCCTGCACTAAAAAATCTCACCTAATAGTCCACTATCTATCAAACAATCCCGTTCATGTAAATATGATGGTAGAAACGAAATCCCAAAATCCTACTCCGTTCCACAACTGGTCATCCATACATATCCCCGCCTCGGTATACAATCAAAACCGAAGAGGCGGTGTTATAATTTCAGCCCACCCAGGTGGTGAATTAGGAAAAGCAAACCCACCGAGAATAAATAATCAAATGAATGAATGAATGCATACATGCAACAGTTTCCTTCTCCTTATTCAAAATACACATATTTCTTGTTTACATTCATCCATTATCCCAGATTGAGGACACTATTTTTACAAAAGCTTCCCTTTATGATTATGTGATAATAATTGGGGACTTTAACGTTAACATGGCTAAACAAAAACACATTTCCAACTTCCTCAATCATTTCAATTTCTGTCAAATAAAAACCGATCCCACCTTCATTATGATCCCTAACCAATCCTCTACCCCCGATGCGCTATTTTGTACTAACAACCTAAAACCCATAATCCACTCAGTACAGCTAGTACCAGATTTATGCTCCGACCACCTCTCAATATCTTTCCTTCTTAACACACAACAAAACCCAATCCAAGTATTACCTGACTCTATTCCTGACTATAAACAAGCAAACCTAACCCTTATATCCCGTGAACTCCAGAACTGTATCTCCAAACATCCCATTGTCAACTCATATACCACAACCCAATTTAACACCCTCCTTGAACGAACTATTGAAAGACACACACCCAAAATTCTAAAACAGCACTACAAATACCCACTACCCAAATATATCCTCCGACTCATTAAGTACAAACGACAACTATACAGAGACTACAAACAGTTAGAAGACGAACAAATCAAAAAGACATTCAATGGACTCAGCAAAGAAATTCATAAGCTCATCACAGAATACAAAACTCATAAATGGATAGAAACGCGCAGAAACATAGACACGTTGAACGGAAAAAAATACTAGACAGAAATTAAGAAATTAAGCAAATACAAAACATACAACAATATTACAGACATAAAAGATCCAGTATTTAACAAGGTTCTAACGTCAGATAACGACAAAGTCGAAGCATTTGCCAAACATTTTAATAGCATATATCAAATAGCAAATGATCCGGCATTCGACAACGACTTTTCCCTGACAGTTAATGAATGGTATGAAAACCGTGACATGCCAACTCTCCCACATCTCAAACCAAATTCCTGTATATCAATTCGGCTTCCTTCCCAAACGGTCCACCACCCTTCCGCTAACTATCCTTACATCCAACTGCCAAACTGTACATCTTGAAGGTAAAATCAGCGATACTATTCTTGGATATCTCCAAAGCGTTTGATTCCGTTTGGCATCGAGGGCTACTGTACAAATACAGTCTCCTTAAATTACTCCAACACCTAATAAACCTAATTCAAAATTTCCTCTGTCAACGTAAACTACAAATCCGTATAAATAAAACCCTATCCTTGCCCTTCACCCCATTACAAGGTGTGCCTCAAGGATCGCCCCTATCCCCCTCCTATAAAACATAATCTTCCACGACCTCTATTGCCTCGATCCAAACCTTATTAATCCCACTCATTATCCATTACAGTTTGCAGATGACACCGCCATAATAACACACGCTCCTAACAGTACCCTAGCTTTAGAATCCCTCCAAGTTTTCACCGACACCGTCTCCAAATGGTTCGCCAAATGGAGACTTAGAATAAACACAGGTAAATCCCAACTCCTCCTTCCATACCATTGTATACCTCCAACTCCTCTAGCAATAACCAACCCAGCAAACACATATATATTGTATATGTAATATATATGTAAAAATATATCTCTCATATTTACATAATATTAATATATAATATACATGTATATATTATATAATATATATAATATAATAACAGATACATAATATATACGTATATTTTACACAAGATATTATATAAGTATGAGAGATATATTTTTACATAAATATTATATAATATTCGTTATATACTACATACATAATTAATATTATATAATTATTATATAATACCCTTTATATAATACATATGTAATTATTTTTACATAAATATTATATGATATTCAATATATACCACATATATAATTAATATTACAAAATTATTATATAATATTCTTAATATAATACATATGTAATTATTTTTGCATAAATATTATATGATATTCATTATATACTATATACATAATTAATATTATATCATTATCATATAATATCCGTTATATAATACATATGTAATTATTTTTACCCAAATTATATATAATTAATGTTAATATTAGTCAACATTTATCACATAAATGTATTAAGCTGACATTACATTTTTATTTCATATTTTTCCAGAGCTACGGCAAAACCGTAACATAACAATTGGTTAACACACATTTTTCAAAATTTAAAAATTAACAAAGTTACGACAAGTGTATACAGAAATCAATCTGTTACCTACATTTGTGTATTGCCTCAAAATACGACCGCCACTTCCGTTTGGGTTCTAAATATTATGATAACCACCGCTTGGTGCCGCAAATGCTATAACCATCCGACAACAGTGGCAACCCTGTCGATGTGCGTTATACAACTCGTTAACCGTGCCGTTATTCAGTTCATTGCTTTGTGCAATTATTACTAAATTATATAACTAAGGTAAGTACATATAAATATTGATTCTTGTACATGTTAGTCCAAACTGGTAGGCCCAGTAACCTATATCACCATTTTGATATCTGTTCGATAGTTGGGTTAGGTTCCGCCCGGAACACGTGCTAGTCCAAAATAACAAGTTTGCCTTATGGTGTTGTTTGTGTTTGTGCGTTGTTTCAATTTCAGTGTTTCTTCACTTACATATAAGAATAATCAGTATGTATATACCGGGTGACCCAGGGATCTGTAAAAGCCCCGTAACTTATTTATTATTTGAGATATCGACTTCTAGTTTTCTTGAACTGGTACCTCCACTTATTTTACATATTTTAAAAATATGTATGTTTTTGTACAGGGTGTCCCAATATACATAACAGAACAAAGTTATGTTTTTTTAAACGGAACACCCTATATTTTATACTTTATTTTTAACCCTCTTGAGAAGCTGATCAAAATATTATAAGATAGTATGGGTCTATTATGGACAGTTGGTTAGTTATGGGCAAATTTGTGGCAAAAACATGTACACATTGAAAACATTGCAGAAGCGTCCCTAGCAAAGATAGCATCATTATTTATACACTAGAAAATTTCCCACATCATAAAGAATAATACACCTCGGCTTTGGTTCTCTTTTATTCATAGTGCTATACAGGGTGTCAACATACGCAAAACAATGGATAACTATTTTTTTTCAAATGGAATATCCTATATAATTTGCCACCAATCTATGGCATTTTTAATAAGCTTTCCAATGATATACAGTTTGTATAACAAAATATTAAGGATTCTTGAGATTTATCAATAAAAACATATTTCTTTTGCCACCTTTTCCTGCTATTTGGATTTTTAGCCAAAAATATGCATTTTCAGGAAAAATAATAAGAGACCAAAGTTGTAGAGCAAAAAATTTCCGATCGACATGGGTCTTTCCACTTTTAAGATATTGCGTGCATTGCCCGCCAGAGCGCGCAAAATCGTGACCGTATATGCATTTTAGCGTTTTCTTTTCAAATTTTGTATTAATAAATTGCACTATACTTTATTTTCCGCACGCTCTAGCGAAAAAACGGGAAATTATAGGGAAATTATAATGACCCACGTCGATTGAAAATGTTCCGCTCTACAACTCTTAATGGATGCAATTTTTGCCAAAAATGCATAGTTTTCCCTAAAAATTCAAATTGAAAATGTATGTATCAATTTTTGCGTTTTTCAATGGTTTTTTGCATTTTTAGCAAAAACTATGCATTTTGGACAAAAATTGCTTCTAAGAGTTGTAGAGCGGAATATTTTCAATCGACGTAGATAATTTGAATAATTCTATAATTACCCGTTTTTCTGCTAGAGGACGTGGAAAATAAAGTATAGTGCAATTAATTAACAAAAAATTTGAGAAACACGCTAAAATGCATATACGGTCACGATTTTGCGCACACTGGCGGGCAATGCACGCATTATTGGAAAAGTCGAAAGACCTATATCGATTGAAAATTTTCCGCTCTACAACTTTGGTCTCTTATTATTTTTTCAGAAAATGCATAGTTTTGGCTGAAAATCCAAAAATGAGCAGGAGGTGACAAAAGAAAAATGTTTCCATGGATAAATCTCAAGAATCCTTAATATTTCATTATACAAATTGTACATTATTGAAAAGCTTATTAAAAATTCCATGCATTGGTGGCAAGATATATAGGGTGTTCCATTTGAAAAAAAAAATAGTTATCCAATATTTTGCGTATGTTGATACCCTGTATAGCAGTATGAACAAAAAAGAACCAAAGCCGATTTGTATTCTTCTTCATAATGTGGAAAAAAAATTCTTTAGTGTATAAAAAATGACGCTAGCTTTGCTAGGAGCGCTTCTGCAATTTTTTCAATGTGTCCTTGTTTTTGCCACAAATTTGCCCATAACTAACCAATCGTCCACAATCGACCCATACTATCTTATAATATTTTGATCAGCTTCTCAAGAGGGTTGAAAATAAAGTATAAAATATAGGGTATTCTATTAAAAAAAACATAACTTTGTTCTGTTATGTATATTGGGACACCCTGTACAAAATCATACATATTTTTAAAATATGTAGAATAGGTGTGGGTACCAGTTCATGAAAATTAGAAGTCGATATCTCAAATAGCAAATAAATTATGGGGCTTTTACAGATCGCTGGGTCACCCGGTATATAGAAATATTGTATGAATTATTTTTAAAAGAATTATTTTTTAGGTTATAAAGTTTTTATATAAGTTTATATTATGTTTTAATTGTTTTATATATTTGAACTATTTTACTAATAAAATAAATAATAAAAACAAATAAATAAATGTGTATTGTATTTATATTTTTAATCTAACGTTTTTCATCTAACATTTTCGCGAGCGTAATCTGGATTTGTTTTTTCGGGTTTTGTCCCGCGTGGTGTTTTTCGGGGTGTTTTGGCAACTTCGCATTCTGAAGATGGCACTTCTAAAAATACTACACGGGATAAAACCCGAAAAAAAAAAAAAAATATATATATATATATATATATATATATATAACCGAATTTAAGTAACGGGTGTGCGGCTTGGGTCTGGTAGGAAAACTCTTGTTATTTACTGCCAATATTTCGCCGTTTATTTTACAGCTTCATCAGGGCTCTAAGTGAAAACGATCAACACGTGGTATTAGTTAACATAACCTACAATATTTATGTTATACTTACTAAATAGTGAGTTTTTAGTAAAACTAGCAACCGTGAATATTGGAAACATCTTTAAAAAGTTACATAGAAACACAAGGGACAATGATGGATGATGAAAACATTACGCGTGAACAGATTAAAAAACTTGATTAATTAACATGGTAATTGAACCAAGATGGACGCCATATCAGAGATGGAATGTCGGTTTCGGAGAGCCGAAGGAGTTGAATATAGCAACGGAAAAATCGACGTGTCAACGTGCAGCCAACGTCGATGCAGCTACTCCAAAACCGGTACTCCACTCAACAGGGCAACCAACTAGGGAATTTAACAGTAAATTAATTGGTAATACGGAAGCGACATTTCGCAACCGGTGGAGCGAGTTAAAACTAATTTAATTGTCTATTGAATCTACATATTGAATTTCAATCTATGGGAAAGTGTTGAGAGAAAGAACTCTGTAATGGCTGAGAATAACAAAGAGTAACCTTATTTCTTTTTTAAGGAGCCGAACATGTTGACTATTAATTATTGGGTAATAATATGATATTAAATCAACAGAAAATTAATCTGTAACATTATATGTAAAAAAAAAATTATTAAGGAAAATCATTTAAGGAAATTATTTAAGAAAATCATTTAAAAAAAAAAAAAAAATTATTTAAGAGAGTAATTTAAAAAAAAATTTAAAGAATTAAATTGAGTGCAGAGCAAGGGTTAAAAAATTAATTTTAATATGATAATGTTATATAAAATGAATTTTGAGAGGTTGGGCCGAAATTGAATTTTGGGAGAATTTGTGAAAATGAGAAACGGTAACAATGGAAACTAATCAGAATCATCCAAGCGTAGCGGCAAGTACTTTTTGCAACTAAGGAGGTACGAGTAAATGGTGCTCAGCCCATCAGTGTCTGTTTTGAAATTCATGACACTTTCGGTGTTAACTATCTCAGAAAGTGTCATGAATTTCAAAACAGACACTGATGGGCTGAGCACCATTTACTCGTACCTCCTTAGTTGCAAAAAGTACTTGCCGCTACGCTTGGATGATTCTGATTAGTTTCCATTGTTACCGTTTCTCATTTTCACAAATTCTCCCAAAATTCAATTTCGGCCCAACCTCTCAAAATTCATTTTATATAACATTATCATATTAAAATTAATTTTTTAACCCTTGCTCTGCACTCAATTTAATTCTTTAAATTTTTTTTTAAATTACTCTCTTAAATAATTTTTTTTTTTTTTTAAATGATTTTCTTAAATAATTTCCTTAAATGATTTTCCTTAATAATTTTTTTTTTACATATAATGTTACAGATTAATTTTCTGTTGATTTAATATCATATTATTACCCAATAATTAATAGTCAACATGTTCGGCTCCTTAAAAAAGAAATAAGGTTACTCTTTGTTATTCTCAGCCATTACAGAGTTCTTTCTCTCAACACTTTCCCATAGATTGAAATTCAATATGTAGATTCAATAGACAATTAAATTAGTTTTAACTCGCTCCACCGGTTGCGAAATGTCGCTTCCGTATTACCAATTAATTTACTGTTAAATTCCCTAGTTGGTTGCCCTGTTGAGTGGAGTACCGGTTTTGGAGTAGCTGCATCGACGTTGGCTGCACGTTGACACGTCGATTTTTCCGTTGCTATATTCAACTCCTTCGGCTCTCCGAAACCGACATTCCATCTCTGATATGGCGTCCATCTTGGTTCAATTACCATGTTAATTAATCAAGTTTTTTAATCTGTTCACGCGTAATGTTTTCATCATCCATCATTGTCCCTTGTGTTTCTATGTAACTTTTTAAAGATGTTTCCAATATTCACGGTTGCTAGTTTTACTAAAAACTCACTATTTAGTAAGTATAACATAAATATTGTAGGTTATGTTAACTAATACCACGTGTTGATCGTTTTCACTTAGAGCCCTGATGAAGCTGTAAAATAAACGGCGAAATATTGGCAGTAAATAACAAGAGTTTTCCTACCAGACCCAAGCCGCACACCCGTTACTTAAATTCGGTTTTCTAACTATAACGGCTGTTATACCCCTTCGTTATATATATATATATATATATATATATATATATATATATATATATATATAATGTTTAGGGAAGTAACGCCGTGAAGAATGTAATTGAAGTGGATTTAATATGCGGGTTGGAACGGCAAGAGGGCGATTTAAATAATACTCCTAGTATTTCTGTGTCCAATATTCTCAATATTCTCTACAACCTTTTTTGCAATAATGGTTATCCCTCAAATTTAGTTAAGAAAATCCTATACAATATTTCACCAACGTCCACCCCTGCTCCTGTGGAGGAGATCTCAAATGTTAAATATAGAAAATTACCTTACATCCCCGAATTAACGGTTAAATTAGTCAATACACTGAGGAGAGACGACCTTAGGATTGCCAAATATAATACAAAAACAGTCAATCAATTATTTTCAAAATTAAAATGTAAAGTCCCTTTATCTCAGGTTAGTGGTGTGGTTTATCGCATCCCCTGTAAAGATTGTAACCTAACCTATGTCGGTCAGACGGGCCAGTGGTTGAAATCACGCTTAACACAACACAAAAGTGATATCAAACATAATAAGAAATCTTGCGCATTATCCATCCATGCAAATTCATTACTACACAATGTCGATCTAGAGAACGTCGAAATCCTAGAAAAAGAACCCTTTTATAAAACCAGGACCTTCCTGGAAATGGTATGCTTTAAAAAAACACACAATACCATGAACTTTAAAACGGATATCGACGGTCTCAGTTCTGTGTACGCCTACTTTTTAAGCGAAGATTTCACACGTGATTCCAACCACCCTCGTCTGCCCCCCATAGTGCCTTAGTCAACCCTTCTCAATTTCAATCATTTCATTACATTATTGTTAAGCATTAACAAATCACACAGTTTCATCATTCATTATTTTTTTTTAAAAAATCCTTGGCCCTCAGCTAGTGAATAAAATTTGCCACTCTTTAATTTAATGCTCTGTGATTCGTTAATGTATATTTCCACATTAAACCTGCTTATATGTTTGGTTGCCTAGTTTTCTTTTCAATTTCAATTTTGTCAGTTTTAAATTCTCACTATGAATATTAGCGCCTTGGTTCCATGCGGGACGAGCGATTTAAGAACTAACTTTATGATTTACACTCTCATTTGGCCTTCTGCCTACATACTTTCTGTGCGCCGACAATCAGTTTTTACACTCTGCTTCAAAATGGCGGTCACGTCTTAGTTTTGTTTTACATTCACCATGTCAATTTCCATTTAAAATCTAACAACATCCATTTCTGCTTCAATCTAATCATGTTTATATACAATTAATAAGTGCGTCGACACAAGTTGTAATGTTATTTAAGTCAATTTATTCACCAACTCCGCCAATTTGTAAGTACCATCCACATGGCCTCTAGGTTATGTTTATTATACAAACAATTTTGTCTATTATAAAATAAATTGTAGTTGATCCCTGATGAAGCTGTCGAGGACAGCGAAATATTGGACACAGAAATACTAGGAGTATTATTTAAATCGCCCTCTTGCCGTTCCAACCCGCATATTAAATCCACTTCAACTATATATATATATATATATATATATATATATATATATATATACCGGGTGTGGCACTTAAGACGCCTTGGACCATAGCTCCTTTACGATAAAAGCTATCGAAAAAAATCTAAGAACAAAGTGGTGCACAGTTACCGTCGCTATGTTTCAAAAATATTTCTAATCATCAGTGGCGTGCCGTACTCCAGTGGCGTAACAAACTTATGTTTTTTTAAATGGAATGCCCTATTTTTTATTGCAGATTTGGAAAGTGCTCGACGAGTACTTATTTTTTTATCTAACATGTTATACCCTTCACTTTAGCGGTTTCGCTGTTATAACCCCTTCTTTCAAAATTGCGCCTCATTTTTGAGATTTTTTTGTAGAGAAACTAATTGACGCCGGCGCCTAAATTTTGAATTGAGGTACAGGTTAAGACCTCGTATACCTTCACATAATTTTTTTTCGGATAATTTATGGAAAAAAAAAATTTTTGATTGATCTTCGCATGTTGTCATTTTTTCCGAAAATTTCAAATGGCACCCCCCTAAAAAAATTACGGCGTTGTACAGCCAAAACTCTAAATTTTTCATTGGTGTAAAAAAAATTACACATTGCATAACAAAATTTCGGAGAAAAAAGGAATTTCATCGCAAATGTCGGGAAACGTTTTCCGTTCCCAAGTGTGCCATGAGAAAACAAATACACAAATACGGTCAACATAATAGTATGTACCTATTTATTCAACATGATATGAAAAATGCAGATAAAGAAAATTTAACAACTTAAACTAAATGTTCGAAATGACGACCTTCCTGCTGGAGGCATAACCGCAACTTCGACTCACAGGCTCTAGACACTGCCCTAAGGACTTCTGGTGATATACCGCGGAAAGCCGCGCGGATTCTCTCCCTCATATCCTCAACAGTAGTTGGTACCGTCCTGTAAACCTCGTCTTTTATATGGCCCCAAAGGAAGAAGTCAAGGGTAGTGAGGTCTGGTGATCTTGGCGGCCACCTCACAGGACCCCCACGACCAATCCAGGAGTCCGGAAACGTTTTATCGAGAAATTCCCGAACGACACAGCTATTATGTGCAGGAGCTCCATCGTGCTGGAAAACTATCTGTCGAAGAGCGGCTAGAGGGACATTTTCCAAGAGATCATCCAAGTCGTCGCGAAGGAACCTCAAATAACTGTTGCCGTTCAGGTGCCCCTCGATGAAATAAGGACCCAAAAGGTGTTCTCCAAGTATGCCTCCCCAAACATACAGCGACCATCTTTGCTGGTGGTTTATCATTCGCATGGCTTGTGGGTTTTCATCGGCGTAATAATGGTAGTTGTGGCGATTGACATGCCCATTTGTATGGAACGTTGCTTCATCAGAAAATAATACGCGCATAAGAAATGATTCCTCCTGCTCAATTTTGTTGATAGCCCACATGCAGAAATCTTGCCTCGCATGAAAATCTTGAGGTTGCAATTCTTGGTGCAGTTGAATCTTAAATGGATGGAATTTGTACTTTTTAAGAACACGATGTACGGATCGCGTTGAAATATCGTGATTCCTACTAATATCACGGATACTGGTATGAGGATCTTCAATAACTGCCTCCAGAACCTGCAGTTCATTATTTTCGGTAATAACTGCCTTCTTTCTAACTCTCCTTGGCCGTTTCACACTTCCCGTAGTAGTAAATCTCTCCAACACTTTTTGAAACGCACGTTCATTTGGATATGCCCTGTGCGGATATCTCGCAGCGTACACTCGTGATGCCAAGAAACAATTCTTGTTACATTCTCCAAGAATAAATATCATGTCAATCATTTCCTCTTGAGTTCGAAACATTTTTAGAACATTTATCAAAAATGACTTATGGCTGCTACTGACGTCTAATAATTTACTTTGACAACTACCAATCTTTTGTTTTCTCATGGCACACTTGTGAACGGAAAACGTTTCCCGACATTTGCGATGAAATTCCTTTTTTCTCCGAAATTTTGTTATGCAATGTGTAATTTTTTTTACACCAATGAAAAATTTAGAGTTTTGGCTGTACAACGCCGTAATTTTTTTAGGGGGGTGCCATTTGAAATTTTCGGAAAAAATGACAACATGCGAAGATCAATCAAAAATTTTTTTTTTCCATAAATTACCCGAAAAAAAATTATGTGAAGGTATACGAGGTCTTAACCTGTACCTCAATTTAAAATTTAGGCGCCAGCGTCAATTAGTTTCTCTACAAAAAAATCTCAAAAATGGGGCGCAATTTTGAAAGAAGGGGTTATAACAGCGAAACCGCTAAAGTGAAGGGTATAACATGTTAGATAAAAAAATAAGTACTCGTCGAGCACTTTCCAAATCTGCAATAAAAAATAGGGCATTCCATTTAAAAAAACATAAGTTTGGTACGCCACTGGAGTACGGCACGCCACTGATGATTAGAAATATTTTTGAAACATAGCGACGGTAACTATGCACCACTTTGTTCTTAGATTTTTGTCGATAGCTTTTATCGTAAAGGAGCTATAGTCCGAGGCGTCTTAAGTGCCACACCCGGTATATTACATAAGAACTAAAGATATATTACAGAAGAATTAAAGATATATTACAGAAGAACTAAAGATATATTACAGAAGAACTAAGGATATATTACAGAAGAACTAAAGATATATTGCAGAAAAACTATAGATATATTACAGAAGAACTAGATATTTTACAGAAAAACTATAGATATATTACAGAATAATTATACAAATATTTTTATATAATATATACGTAAATATTTTTACCTAAAAATGGCGGACATTTATCCATTTATTTGCTCTCCATTTTCTCCAGATATTATATAATATGTCCAAAATATTACATACATAAATATTATGTATATATTATATAATTTGGTTTGCTGGGAATGACCCAACATTTTTATTCAAAAAACATACGTTAGCAATAAAAACAAAAGTCATTAACAGAGCAAAACATTTTCGTGCATTGACGTATAAAAATCAAGGCATAACCATAAAAACGTGCACGAAAATTTACAAAATGATATATCGCCCAGTGCTGGTCTACAGCTCTATCCTATATACATATAAGTCCCTGTACAGCCACACTTCGTAATCTCCAAGTGGCTGAACGCTCCTCCCTCCGTATACTTACCAAACTCCGACACCCGCAAAATGCTCTCCATGATCCTTCTAATACCTATTTATATGAAACGACTAACATAACCCCGATACAAGAAAGACTTCGATTTCTCGCTGAGCGATACGCCTGTAACGAAAATAATGTCGGAATTTTAAATAAAATGTGCTTCGCTAGAAATCCTAATGACATCCCAAAATTTAAAAACCCAACTAGAACCCTTTTCCAATTCATTTAATCATTTAATCCTCCTTAACTACCTTGAATGGAACAAAGTGTTAAACAACGCAAGAAACATGAGCAGAAAGACCCACGGTCGATTGCCCTTTATTAAATTATTCAATTTGCTTAGTTGATATGTAAAACACTTAATAAATAAAGATTGTTTAGTAGTATAAATTTAATCATTTTTCGGCATTTCCAGCAGTTGTTCGAACGATTTACGTCAAAAAAAATTTTGCTTGTCTCAGTTTCTGTAAGTCTCGCAAATAATTTTTATAACCAAATAGTGTTGTTAGGTGGTGCCTCCTAACACTGTTTTTGCGGGTATGTCGGTATGGACAAGTAAGACAATAATAAAAATTAATACGTTTATTCTCTTCAACTCTCTGATTATTTCTATCCTATTATACATAAAACATCTTAATATTAATTCAAGGAGAAATGGCATGATTTGCGTTGACCAATCAGCGACTCACACACACAATCTGGAGCGTGCAGGAATGTGTCAGCGCAGCACAATGTGTGTCTACTTCGCGGAGTACAATTCACATGTTATTTAATTAATTTATAAAAAACTGAGAGTTTGGCTTTACAACACCTCCCTCCTAAGGTTGAAAATTGTAACGAGGATTGCTGCAATTTTCACTTTCATGAGTTTCCGCGGTTGAAGTTGATTGATTTTTGATTTTTCAACGGTCATGGCACTTCTCTTGTAAACGAGATACGTACATATAAAAACTAAAATAACTAACATGACATACGAAATGGAATAATGATGAATGTCATGATCTGTGAATTTTGATTTTGTTAATTGATTTTCCTTAACTTTTAAGTCGGTAATTTTATGGCTAATTTGTTCCAACTGGTGAACATTCGTCGGATCTATTACATTAGCAACATATCCTACTGATATATTTAAATTATTGAATGCATTAGTAAAATTATTATTTTCTGTAAAACCTAGAAATTTGTTAATATTTAGAGGGGGAATATAATCGTTAACTACCTTATCGTTATATAATGTTTTAGTACTGTGTAAAACTATTCTATTATTAAACGCTGTACATCCCGGATCAAGTTTTATGATTCCACTATTTTTAATTACAATTGATGTTTTTTCGTTTGCACATACAATATTTAGCGTCTCTGGAGTTGGGCTAACATATATCCAGGTGTTGGCGCGGTACAGTTGGGAAAACAAAGTATCGTTTAACTTCATAATTCGCGTATCACAAAGATGGGGAATTTCCTGAGGGGATGAATACAATTTAGCTTCGTAAACGTCATTTGCTATAGTGGATAAAAGTGGTTGTTGTTGCGCACATATAAGCTTATGGTTAATCCGGCGACATGTTTTAATGTATTCACTATCTGCTAAGAAAAAATATTGTTTCATTAAATCTATGACTAAATAGGGTTTTCTTGGTATGATAAAACTAAAAATATTCTTATTTACTAACATCGGGAAAGACGTAACCTTCACTAATTCATAATTAACACTCGTAACTATTGGTACACTGATTACGAACGTGATTTTCAAATCCATATAGTAAACGACAGGCTTAATCAGTCCATACAGTTCATGAGAGAATTTCTGTGACAATGGGCTTGGGAAAACTATGTCCTTTGGAAGTAATCCCTGTACCTTGGTTAGTTCTTTAATAAATTGAGAAGAACTGAGTATACCTAGGTGAATGATACCCTGCTGGGAACAAATTAAGATATTTACCAATTGATCTTGATATCTCAAAAATTGATTACTGAGCATGTTGAACACTATCAAACATTCATTTAATTTTTCAATTACCATATACTGAGAAGTAGTGTTATTGTAAATATTTATTAATTGATTTAAAATACTACTAATACTGTTTATTTTGACACTGAAATTTCCAAAAAGTTGTTCATTGTGTAACAGTGAGCTGTTCATTGTAAGCAAAGTTGTTTCAATTATAGAAGTTTGTTCTTGTGCTAAGGTTAAAAAATGTTGTTGTCCGCTTTCCAATAATTTAATATGTTTATTATAGTACCGGGCATCCCTATCGTCGAGGGTGCCAAAGAGGGTCTTAGAGATACGTCCAATCGCATTTATTGCACCACGTTTTCGTCGGTTGTGGTTTTCGTTACTTAATATGTCGTTTAGTACTGCATCACTGTGCTTAACGGTGGACATGGTAACATGAATGAGCGATAAATAAGACGTGCATTGTGTCGAATTGGTTTTTAGCAAGCTAGTACATAATTTGGTAATTTGCTGTTGACTTATCTGCATGGCGTTTTGTAAGGAATGGTATTGATCCATTTTGAATTGAGTGATTAATTTCCAATTGTCGTTATATAATGAGAGTCCATTAATATTTTCAAAGAAAATTCCGCATGATTCGTTTATAGATGTAGTGTTATAGGGTTCCGCCATGGTGTGATTTAGTAGTATCAGCAGCAAGGGAATCAAGGATGTAATCATGGTCGGTCTGAAACAAGGGGATTCTCATTAATGAAATAATTTTAACCGGTTATTATGAACCTTTACAATTTTTTTTTCCTATCTTTATGGTAGTATTTACTGTGGAATTTATTTTAACCACTTCATGGGGTCCCGTAAATAAAGGGGCTAATTTATTCCTTTTCGTATTATTTTGTAATAATACTTTATCACCCACTTGCAATTGTACGGGGTTGCTGGTGACGTCATAGTACTTTTTTGATTTCTGTTTGGTGCTTAAAATATTTTGACGGGCTATATCGTGGCAATGCTGCATACGCGCCTTTACTTCGTTATGATAATCGTCGTAATTATAACACAATTCTGGGGAACGACTTCTTACACTGGGGAGTTCTGCTTGGCGCCCAAATAATAATTCAAAGGGTGTAAACTTTGTTGTGGTATGCATACTTGTATTGTAAGTGAACATAGCGTAAAGGATCCAAGTATCCCAATTTCCGTTATCGTTTTCTACAAAATTCCTTAAATATTCAGCCAAATTGCGATGGCTCCTTTCTAAAGTACCATTAGACTGCGGATGGTACGCACACGTTTGTATTTTACTGATTTTTAGTAGTTTACATGTTTCCTTAAAAACGTCACTAAGGAAATTTGTGCCCTGATCGGCTAATAGATATTTGGGTGTTCCAAATTTGCAAATTATGTGCGTAACGAATGCTTGGGCTATCGTGTAAGCTTCTTGGTTTGGGAGTGCAACTGCTTTACAAAATTTGGTGAGATCATCCTCGAACGTCAAGATATATTTGTTCTGGGAGTCCGTTTCGGGCAGAGGACCCACAATATCGAGAAACACCTTTTCAAATGGTAACTTGGCCGTTGTAGTTATAACTAGAGGCATTTTAGTGTTTTTACAAATTTTATTCTTTTGGCAAAGTTCGCATGACTTGATAAACTCTTTTATGTGTTTATACATATGTGGCCATTTATATTTCGATCGTACCCTTTTATAAGTTCGGTTTACGCCCTGATGACCTCCAAGGGGGGTGCAATGATTTTCGCAAATTACTAGTTGTTGGTCATCTGTTGAATCTAGGTCGCGAATGTTATTGTGGAAAATTGTTATCTTTATTTCGGATTTACTGAAAATGTATTTTACAAGGTTCCGTATTGATTCTATTCTTAAATTTTTGTATGGAATTAAATTCGTTGGGTTACACAACGAAAGAGATTTTATATTGCGGTCAGTGCAGAAAGTTTCTAATGAATTAATGGCTTGATACAATTCGCTGGTTGTAACCTGAGATTCTCGAGTAGTGATAAAAATATAGTCGACATTGTTGACATTGATGTAGGTCGGGACGTGTACTTGGAGGTTTTCCTCTCGTACTTTGTTTAAAACATCGTTGGTTAATAATTTTGCATAGTGATCGGTTAAATAATCAATGTTTATGGGGATCAGAAAAACTCGAGTATGTATTGGGGAACTATCCTTAATATTCTCATGGGAATCAGTTACATTAAGATTATTTACTGATTGCGCATCCGATTTTTGCATGAAATCTTCGAACGATTTGTTTCCATTATGTTGACTGCGCGTTATGGCATTTACGGAATACATTCTGCTTAGCGCGTCTGCGTTTGTGTTTAGTTTACCGCATTTATGAATAATTTCATAATCATACTCCTCTAGTTTTAAACGAAATTTAATAAGTATACTTCCGGGATCCTTGATCGAGAATAACCATACTAATGGTTTATGGTCCGTGACAATCTTAAATTTCCTTCCATATAAATATGGCCTGAAATATTTGACACTCCAGACAATGGCCAGCAATTCTTTTTCTATTGTACTGTAATTTCGCTCGGCCTTGTTGAGTGTTCGGGAAGCGAAAGCGATGGGGCGATCTTTTCCCACAATTCCCTGCGACAGGACAGCACCGAGTGCAACATTGCTGGCATCGGTGGTCAAGATAAATTCGCCGTCGAAGTTTGGGTATTGGAGAACTGGGGGGTTGGACAACTTTTCTTTTAAGCTATCGAATGATTCCTGGCATAACGGACTCCACTCGAACACGATATTATTTTTTAAAAGGTTAGTTAGAGGTTGTGCTAATTTTGCGAAATTTTTTATGTACCTCCTGTAGTAACCTGCTAGGCCAAGAAATGATTTTATATCCTTGGGAGTTTTTGGATAAGGGAATTTTGCGATTGATTCTATTTTGGAAGGATCTGGACTTGTACCATTTTCCGTTATTATGTGCCCTAAATAGGTAAGTTCCGGACGTAAAAATTCGCATTTACCTGGTTGCAACATCAGTTTGTTTTGTCTAAGACGTTCAAATATTTGAATTAATTTATTGTTATGCTCTTCAATGGTTTTGCCATATATGATAATGTCGTCTAGGTATACGAAACATTTGAATCCTTGCAGGCCTGTTAAAACAGCATTCATCATTTTCTGGAATGTACCGGGTGCTCCTTTTAGCCCGAATGGCATACGATTGAATTCATAATGACCCTGAGATGTTGAAAATGCCGTTTTTGCACGGTCTTCCGGTGACATTAAAACTTGATGGTACCCCGAGGCGAGGTCTAGGGAACTAAAGAATTTTGAATTACCTAGTTGGTCTAATATATCGGTTATGTTTGGCAATGGATGTGATGACGCAATAGTTTTTTCATTGAGTTTTCTAAAATCGACCACGACACGCCACTTTTTGTGACCGTGTATGTCTGGTTTTTTGGGAACGACCAACAGGGGAGAGTTATAAGGAGATTGTGATTCTACAATGATTTCGTTGGATAGCATTTCATTTATTTGCGAATTTACCTCGTTATGTTGCTGAAATGGCAACCGATATGGTTTACTGTTTACAGGAATATTGTCAGTTGTGTGAATATCATGTGTGATAGCACTTGTGGCAGGTAAAGGATCGCCTTGTAGTAGGAAGATATCTGAATACTGGTTGCATATGGGTCATTCCATGCTATTTCAACAAAAGGTTGTGCTGCACCATTTTTATTTTGTTTTATATTTTGCACAGATATTTATACATGTATCTAGTACAAAACTAATATTAGAAAAAAAAAATTGTTGGCGCGTGGCAGATATGTCCCCAGATGGAGCTTGAAACATGTACATTTTTGTGATTACAAGCATTTGCGCAAAGTGGTTTAACATTTTTCCGAGTTGAGAAAATTTAAAAATTTAAAAATCTTCTAACTCAGATTAAAGTGGTGAAGATTTTCGTTTAATTTTCTTTCATTATTTGATATGTTTTTCAAATTTATTGGCCCTCAAATTTACCATCAAGATTTGCATTTTTTGTTCATTATTCGATCCTGTTTTTGACTGGGAAGAGGGCAATACAATCAAACCAAATTTAGTTTGCAAGTACAATAGTAACAATAGATTTTACCTGTAGCAAAAAATCTGAAGTGTTTTAAACCCTTCTAATTTTTTTTTCGCTGGAGAAAATAGGCATTTTCAACAAAATCCGTATTTTTCTAAAGCTGTATCTCCAGTGGGGTACACAGTAAAAATCTGAAATTTATACAACCAATGCTTCTATCCAAGAGCAACACCATTACAAAATTTGGTAACTTTGTTTTGCCTAGAAACAAAAATATTTAAGTTCAAATTTGTAATAATTTTTATACAATCGGATTAAAAATCGAACTTTAAATATTAGAAGCCGGCACTAAAATGGAACTCACCAGTACTAGCGGTGATTATAATACATTTGTAAATATTATAATCACTGGTACTAGGCATTAAAATACGTACCAAGGGTTTCCGTACTACGAGATAATTGGCGACTCATTAAAGCAAGTCATAGTCCTGGTGATGAAATTTAGAAAGGTACCGTGGACCCTAAATAGAAACGTATTATTATTCTAAATGATTAAAGAATAAAATTGATTAAAGCCGTAAAATTCATTAGACAATTGTCTTAAATTTGCGGCTGTCGGGAGTCAAGCTGCTAATTACGTTCTAGAATTTCTGTGTTTGTTTAAACCACGCGCGCGATGATAATCCAACCTTAAAAATTTACTGATCTTGCGTTAAACAAATATCAACATAACCTATAATTACATCCGCAAGTTCTACCACTGAAACGCTAGAGCATGTTTAGAAGAAAAACGTAAGTAATTACAATTTTAAACCTAAAAATAGAGTATTTTCGATTGCATAAAAAATGCATTTACCTCAGGACTAAAGTGCCCTTTTATTAAATTATAGTTTAAATTAAATTCAAAAGTAATAAAAGCATTACCAGAATTATAATAAAATGATTTACACTGAAATTCTAGAACGTAATCAGCAGCTTGACTCCCAACAGCCGTAAATTTAAGACAATCGTCTAATGACTTTTATGGTTTTATTCAATTTTATTCTTTAATCATTTTGAATATTAATAATAAGTTTATATTCAGGATCCACGTTACCTTTTTTTTAATTTCATCACCAGGACTATGATTTGCATTAATGAGTCGCCAATGACCTCGTTATACGGAAACCCTTGGTAAGTACTTTAATGCCTAGTACCAGAGATTATAATATTAAGTGTATTATAATCACTGCTAGTACTGGTGAGTTCCATTTTAGTACCGGCTTCTATTATTTAAAGTTCGATTTTTAATCCGATTGCGTAAAAATTATTACAAATTTGAACTTAAATATATTTGTTACTAGGCAAAACAAAGTTACCAAATCTTGTGATGGTGTTGCTCCCGGATAGAAGCATTTATAGTATACATTTCAGATTTGTACTGTGTACCCCACTGGAGATACAGCTTTAGAAAAATACGGATTTTGTCGAACATGCCTATTTTCACCAGCGAAAAAAAAAATGTAGAAGGGTTTAAAACACTTCAAATTTTTTGCCTCAGATAAAATCTATTGTTACCGTTGTACTTGCAAACTAAATTTGGTTTGAGTGTATTGTCCCCTTCCCAGTCCAAAGCAGGGCCGAAAAAGAAAAAATGTAAATCTCAATGCTAAACTTTGACGGCCATTAAATTTGAAAAAATAAAACAAATGATGAATGAAAATTACACTAAACTATTCGGCACATTAATATGAGTTAAGAGATTTTTAAATTTTTAAATTTGCACAATTGGAAAGAAAGTTATGCCACTTTGCGCAAACGCTGGCAATTACAAAAATGTACATGTTTCATGCTCCATCCGGGGACATTGCTGCCACATGGCAAGAATTTTAATTACATATATAAATATATATGCAAAATATAAAAAAAAATTAAAAGATGCAGCACAACCTTTTGTTGAAATAGCATGGAATGACCCATATGTCAATGATACTTTCGGCGTGATCGCTGCTCATATGATGTGTACGGATTGTTTCTCGTAATTGGTTTAATCGCCTTGCGTTATAACTATTGTTATCTTTTAACATTAGAATTTCGTAATTATCAAGATATTCGAAATTAAACTCGGGATATGGAATGGTTACATTCTCTTCAGTGGTATTTATAAACGTAACTTGCTCTATGCCATTTATAGGTTTTACTAAACAATTACCAATGAATACTCCATCTTGGACTTCCTTTGATAAATACAATGCTTCGTCATCGAGTCTCGCTTTGACACATTGTATTACTTCACTGCGACGGGGAATGATTATTTTTGTTTCCGTCGGCAAAAGATTAAACGCAAGAGTTTTGTTGTCATGAATTAAGGTGAGATTATTATGTTTATAACTTATTTCGGCCCTATATTTTTTTGGAAAAAATCCTTCCCTAAAATTCCGTCCTGTATGATCGGGAAATCATCGGGAACCAAGTGTATTGGATGTATGATGGAATCTGTAGGGCATAGTGAGGCGTAAATTATTCCAAACGTACTAATTGAAGAATTCCCGATGCCTGTTAGCTCGGCCTTAAATTCAGGATAAAATTGAGTACCTTTTTTTATACACGATTTTTTTAAGAGGGTGACCTGACTACCAGTATCGATCATTACGCTTACTGTTCCCTTGTTTGATTGTAAAACTGGTAAAAGGATACTATCGTAGTCGAGATTTTGTTTTAAATTTATATTACATACTGTTAATGAATCAATTTTTGCGATTGATTTCGTAGGATTATTATTATTTTGTTCAACAGCTGATGTAGTGTTAACACTCGTATCAAAATTAGGATTTGGTTGAGGACATGTGTTTTCATTTTGACGGTTTGTCCCAGAATGATTTGAATTTATTCGACACGACTCGTGCTGGGCTGATTCACGGCCGCGTCGCATAAGTTTTCCGACTGGATAACTTGTACGCTTAGTTTGCTTTTAAATTCGTCCGCTCGTTTCTTTTTAAAACAGTCCCGTATGTGGTGACCGATTTTCTTACAATACACACAATTTAATTGCGCACTATGTCCCTCTTGTTTGATTTCGCGTTTGGTGAAATTAGGGAATGCATTTGAAGATGGCTCTCGTTTTTTTGAAAAACAATTTTTTTCTAGATGACCACTTTTATGACAAAAGTTGCATTTTAATTGCGGTTTTGAATTATTTAATTTACATTGGGATTGAACTCCGCTCGTTCGTTCTTCCTCTAACGCTGCAGTTATTGCATCGGTCAATGTATTAAATCGACTAGCCTTTATTATTATTTTCATTGGGAAATTTAATCCTTCTGTGAACGCTTGAAATGCAGATTTGTTATTTAAGTTTTGAATAATATTAGCTGATGCTATACTTTGCGACTCTATGCACGCGTCATTTAGATCGCTTAACAATTGTTCTACCTTATTCGCGAAAACCCTGACCGAATCACGACCCTGTTTACACGCAATGAGTTCAGACTGTAGCTGTGCGATTGATCGTCTTTCTAAGTATTGGTCTTGCAGGAACCTTTTCATTGATGCCCAATCGGCGTGATTTTGATATTTTACAAGATTATATGCAGGACCGGATAATTTTGTTTTTATAATGTTTACAAACAAGGTGATGTCAGTGGCTTCAGTTAAACTACTGCTCATTAGATCACAACAAGTTACAAATTAATGAAACTCTGAACGTTCTCCCTTAAATTCGGGAATGATTTTGATAGCTTGATCAATGTTCAACCGGCTCATGATTATTTTGTTTTTCTGTATGCTGTTTTCAATAATTGATGTATCAGATAGCGTATCGGAAATTGTGTTATCCGAAATGGTATTGTCAGAATCAGAATTTTCAGAATATTCGACGTGGATACTATCGTCCGAAAGCTGCTTTTTATTTCTCAAGAACATGTATAGAATGAGTAGCCTATTGTTACTTACTTGGATATACACTTCACGCACTCAATTGTTGAATTTCGCTGCTGGGGCTCGATTCTGCTAATCGGTGACTCTTGTCACCGGTGCTTTTTGTCACCGAAATGACGTAAATTGCGTGCGACCGTATTCTGCTAACATATGAGTTTTGCCATCGATGACAAAACTCACCAAAAATCGGTGGCTTTTTACGAGTGCTATGTAGGTGGTGACAAAGTGACAGTTCGCGTGAGTTTGTGTTTCGTGATCCACCTGAAATTTTCAATTCCTTTTATAAACTATTTTAGTTGACTGTCGACTGTTTTATTGTAAGTGGTAAGTAATATAATCGGTACGATGATTATGCAGTAGCGTTTTAGTCTTATTAACGGTTTGCATTTTATAGGTTGGGTTATTAATTAGGGACGATTTTTTAATGATGCCCATATTAAACGAGTTACAAGAGGAAGAAAATGAAGCCCTTCAAGAGCAAACATGGCAAAAAGGGTAATCCTTTAATTGCATTAAATGACCGGCAATTTCTTCCTTTATTTCGGTTGACGAAAGAGTTGTTCCATTTTATTGTGGAAATCCTAACACCATTTCTGAGGCCCCCCAGGCGTGATGATTTTTTAGACATTCCAACACGTGTAAGTGTTTTGTGTACTGTATTAAAATGTTGCTTTTTATCTTCGGAGTAATATACTATAACTTATCACAGATAGTAGCTATCAGCATGATGTTGGCTGCAACTGGTTTGTTGGCATATCTCAGAGTAGTGTAAGCTTTCATAACTGAGGTTACGCAGGCATTTAACGAACCGGATGTATTTAATAGATTTGTTAAATTTCCACGAAATGTACAGGAACAACATACCAGAGAGAGGTAAGTAAACATAAATAATAGGAATGTTAGCTTTTTTTCTTTATAGGTATTTCCCATGCTCCCGGTAAGCACTGCTAGACGAAGTTCGTGCCCGCCTGCCTGCTTTCGGATGGACAATCCGTTTGGGCGCAGCAACAATTTCTCCAGGAGCAGTGCTTGGACCCTGTTCACGTAAAGTTGAGCAGCTTGGTAAATTAGAATCTACGGGTATCTTCTTTAAAACATAAAGTAGGCTCAAGCTGAGGGACTTTTTAAACAAGAATAATAATATAATATTATGGATATATTTTCTGTTTATTTATGAATAAATGTTCTATTCATGTAAGCCAAACTTGATTGTTTTCTATTTCTATAACCCATCTATACTTATTTCCACTGATTCCAGGAATATACTTAATATTGCTCAAAAATGGTAAGTAAATGAACTACGAGATAACTCGTCGTCGGCTTACTGGACCAGAATGCAGGTTACACGTTATCTCTTATTTGGCAGCCAACATATTCAAATCTGTGTTTACATTCAATCAAAACATTTTGCAAACTACTACACTAGATATATATTACTTCAATACTTTTAAAATACAGCAAACTTGAAGTATTCCTATAAATTATTATCAATGAGAAAATTTTTATTTCAATAATCATCTGAAAAGGCGCATCACTATCAAACTGCGAAGTTTGCCATTTTTAACATGTCAAAAAATCGTCAGTTCCCATGTCAATAAATTAAATTTTTTTTTCTGCGTACTTACATATTTTTACTGAAAAAAATAAAAAATATTTGACTGAAAAATGTACTCAAATTTTCAAAACTTAGGTATATATTCTTATTTTAACAGTTGTAGAAAAAATATTGTGTGAAATCTGTTATATTTAGCGCATTCTCAGAGCATGGGGTGTAAAAGTTATTTTAATTTTTCAAATAAAGATTTATTTAAACTTCCACTCTTTATGGGGCCCAACCATACCATTCAACGTAGCAGTTATCTCGCTCCACAACATTAAATAATTCTCTCTAGTAAAGGAATTACTAAATTTGTGCAATTTTACAGACGCTTGTTACATGCGTAATTATCCCATCGTTTCATTCTAAATACGTAAATTAAAAGTGAAAATAATAAATATTTGCCCTAAAAACGCACTTTATCGTGGTTTTTGTGTGCTAAGTCTTTTATTCCATAGCAAATATATTTGAATTTGGCGGTTTGTTGGCCGCCATTAACAAGAAATCAACGTTACCGTTTAATTTCGGTGACAAAAGCCATCGGTGACTTTTCGCATCTCACCATGCGACGAGAATACCATCTCACCAGAAATGTCAAAAAACCGTGCAATTAAAATCGGTGGCAAAACTCACCGGTGACAAGAGTCACCGATTAGCAGAATCGAGCCCCTGGTCACTCTATCGGAGTCGATCGGTGGTGATGATGATCGGGAAACTGCTACGATGCCCCTTAAATTCGGATCAGGAATCCAGGTATCGGCGACGGTGGCAATCTCCGGAGTTGTTGGAATCGTTTCGGCGTATTCAATTTTTTTGTTTGTTGTGCACTTGTGTCGAAGTCGCGGCAATTACTTCTGCTTTTTGCGAAGTCCGTTTGCGGAACGATTTCGATCTACCGTAAAGAATTACACTTTTCAGCGATGTACTGTCGCTTCATAACACTTTTTCGTTGATGTTAATTGTAATGTACCCCACACCTGATACCAATTTATGTTAGGTGGTGCCTCCTAACACTGTTTTTGCGGGTACGTCGGTATGAACAAGTAAGACAATAATAAAAATTAATACGTTTATTCCCTTCAACTCTCTGATTATTTCTATCCTATTATACATAAAACATCTTAATATTAATTCAAGGAGAAATGGCATGATTTGCGTTGACCAATCAGCGACTCACACACACAATCTGGAGCGTGCAGGAATGTGTCAGCGCAGCACAATGTGTGTCTACTTCGCGGAGTACAATTCACACGTTATTTAATTAATTTATAAAAAACTGAGAGTTTGGCTTTACAACAGTGTTCAGAATGGGACTCTAGACTTGAAAAAATACAAAAATAAATTTTTGAAGAAAAATTAAATTTAATCGTTTTTCGGCATTTCCAGCAGTTGTACGTACGATTTACGTCAAAAGAAAATTTGCTTGTCTCGGATTCTGCAAGTCGCACAAATAATTTTTATAAACAAATAGTGTTCAGAATGGGATTCTGGACTTAAAAAAATACTAAAATAAAATTTTGAAGAAAATATAAATTTAACCGTTTTCAGTTTCTGTAAGTCTCACAAATAATTTTTATAAATAAATAGTATTCAGAATGGGATTCGGGACTTGAAGAAACACAAAAATAAATTTTTGAAGAAAAGATAAATTTTATTGTTTTTCGGCATTTCCAGCAGTTGTACGAACAAATTACGTCAAAAGAAATTTCGCTTGTTTCAGTTTTTGTAAGTCTCACAAATAATTTTTATGAACAAATAGTGTTCAGAATGGGATTCAAGACTTGAAAAAATAAAAAAATAAATTTTTGAAGAAAATATAAATTTAATCGTTTTGGGGCATTTCCTGCAGTTGTACGAACGATTTACGTCAAAAGAAATTTTGCTTGTCTCGGTTTCTGTAAGTCTCACAAATAATTTTTATAAACAAATACAAAAATACATTTTTGAAGAAATATTAAATTTAATCGTTTTTCGGCATTTCCAACGAACGATTTACGTCGAAAAAATTTTTGCTTGTTTCGGTTTCTGTAAGTCTCACAAATAATTTTTATAAACAAATAGTGTTCAGAATGGGATTCTAGTCTTGAAAAAATTCAGAAATAAATTTTTGAAAAAAATTAAATTTAATCGTTTTTCGGCATTTCCTGCAGTTGTGCGAACGATTTACGCTACAAGAAATATTTCTTGTCTCGGTTTCTGTAAGTCTCACAAATAATTTTTATAAACAAATAGTGTTCAGAAAGGGATTTTAGACTTGAAAAAATACACAAATAAATTTTTGAAGAAAAATTAAATTTATTCGTTTTTCGGCATTTCCAGCAGTTGTACGAACGATTTACGTCAAAAGAAATTTTGCTTGTCTCGGTTTCTGTAAGTCTCACAAATAATTTTTATGAACAAAATTAAATCAAACTTAATCGTTTTTTGGCATTTCAGTGGATGTGAGAGCGATCCACGTCAAAAGAACTTTCGCTTGTCTAAGTTTCTGTAAGTCTCACAAATAATTTTTATAAAAAAATAGTGTTTAGAATGGGATTCCATACTTATTAAAATACAAAAATTCATTTTTGAAGAAATATGAAATTTAATCGTTTTTCGGCATTTCCTACGAACGATTTACGTCAAAAAAAATTTTGCTTGTTTCGGTTTCTGTAAGTCTCACAAATAATTTTTATGAACAAATGGTGTTCAGAATGGGATTCTAGACTTGAAAAAATACAAAAACAAATTTTTGAAGAAAAATTAAATTTAATCCTTTTTCGGCATTTCCAACGAACGATTTACGTCAAAAGAAATTTTGCTTGTCTCGGTTTCTGTAAGTCTCACAACTAATTTTTATGAACAAAATTAAAGTAAATTTAATCGTTTTTCGGCATTTCCAGTGGATGCGAGAGCGATCCACGCTAAAAGAACTTTCGCTTGTCTTAGTTTCTGTAAGTCTCACAAATAATTTTTATAAACAAATAGTGTTCAGAACGGGATTCCAGACTTCAAAAAATATAAAAATACATTTTTGAAGAAATATTAAATTTAATCGTTTTTCGGCATTTCCAACGAACGATTTACGTCAAAAAAAATTTTGCTTGTTTCGGTTTCTGTAAGTCTCACAAATAATTTTTATAAACAAATGGTGTTCAGAATGGGATTCTAGACTTGAAAAAACACAAAAATAAATTTTTGAAGAAAAATTAAATTAAATTGTTTTTCAGCATTTCCAACAGTTGTACGAACGATTTACGTCAAAAGAAAATTTTCTTGTCTCAGTTTCTGTAAGTCTCGCGAATAATTTTTATAAACAAATAGTGTTCAGAATGGGATTCTGGACTTGAAAAAATACAAAAAAATTTTTTGAAGAAGATATAAATTTAACCGTTTTCAGTTTCTGTAAGTCTAACAAATAATTTTTATGAACAAATAGTGTTTAGAAAGGGACTCTAGGCTTGAAAAAATACAAAAATAAATTTTTGAAGAAAAATTAAATTTAATCGTTTTTCGGCATTTCCAGCAGTGGTACGAATGATTTACGTCTGAAGAAATTTTGCTTGTTTCGCTTTCTGTAAGTCTCACTAATAATTTTAATAACCAAATAGTGTTCAGAATGGGATTCTAGACATGAAATAATCAAAAAAATAATTTTTGAAGAAAATATGAATTTAATCGTTTTCAGTTTCTGTAAGTCTCACATATAATTTTTTGAACAAATAGTGTTTAGATTGTGATTCTAGACTTGAAAAAATTACAAAAATAAATTTTTGAAGAAAATTAAAATTTAATCGTTTTTCGGCGTTTCCAGCAGTTGTCTGAACGATTTACGCCAAAAGAAATTTTGCTTGTCTCAGTTTCTGTAAGTCTCACAAATAATTTTTATAACCAAATAGTGTTCAGAATGGGATTCTAGACTTGAAATAATAAAAAAAAATAATTTTTGAAGAAAATATGAATTTAATCGTTTTCAGTTTCTGTAAGTCTCACAAATAATTTTTATGAACAAATAGTGTTTAGAATGTAATTCCAGACTTCAAAAAATACAAAAATAAATTTTTAAAGAAACATTAAATTTAATCGTTTTTCGGCGTTTCCAGCAGTTGTACGAACGATTTACGCCAAAAGAAATTTTGCTTGTCTGAGTTTCTGTAAGTCTCACAAATAATTTTTATTACCAAATAGTGTTCAGAATGGGATTCTGGACTTAAAAAAATACAAAAATAAATTTTTGAAGAAAAATTACATTTAATCGTTTTTCGGCGTTTCCAGCAGTTGTACGAACGATTTACGCCAAAAGAAATTTTGCTTGTCTCAGTTTCTGTAAGTCTCACAAATAATTTTTAAACCAATTAATGTTCAGAATGGGATAATAGACTTGAAATAATACAAAAATAAATTTTTGAAGAAAATATGAATTTAATCGTTTTCAGTTTCTGAAAGACTCACAAATTATTTTTATGAACAAAAAGTGTTTAGAATGTGATTCTAGACTTGAAAAAATACAAAAATAAATTTTTGAAGAAAAATTAAATTTAATCGTTTTTCGGCGTTTCCAGGAGTTGTCCGAACGATTTACGCCAAAAGAAATTTTGCTTGTTTCAGTTTCTGTAAGTCTCACTTATGATTTTTATAACCAAATAGTGTTCAGAATGTGATTCTAGACTTGAAAAAACACAAAAATTAATTTTTGAAGAAAAATTAAATTTAATCGTTTTTCGGCGTTTCCAGCAGTTGTACGAACGCTTTACATCAAAAGAAATTTTGCTTGTCTCAGTTTCTGTAAGTCTTACAAATAATTTTTATTACCAAATAGTGTTCAGAATGGGATTCTAGACTTGAAAAAACACAAAAATAAATTTTTGAAGCCAAATTAAATTTAATCGTTTTTCGGCATTTCCAGCAGTTATACGAACGATTTACGCCAAAAGAAATTTTGCTTGTCTCAGTTTCTATGAGTCTCACAAATAATTTTTATAACCAAATAGTGTTCAGAAAGGGATTCTAGATTTGAAATAATCCAAAAATTAATTTTTGAAGAAAATATGAATTTAATCCTTTTCAGTTTCTGTAAGTCTCACAAAAAATTTTAATGAACAAATAGTGTTTAGAATGGGATTCTAGACTTGAGAAAATACAAAAATAAATTTTTGAAGAAAAATTAAATTTAATCGTTTTTCGGCGTTTCCAGCAGCTGTCTGAACGATTTACGCCAAAAGAAATTTTGCTTGTCTCAGTTTCTGTAAGTTCTACAAATAATTTTTATAACCAAATAGTGTTCAGAAAGGGATTCTAGACTTGAAATAATACAAAAATAAATTTTTGTGGAAAATAAAAATTTAATCGTTTTCAGTTTCTGTAAGTCTCAGAAATAATTTTTATAAACAAATAGTGTTTAGAATGTGATTCTAGACTTGAAAAAATATAAAAATAAATTTTTGAAGAAAAATTAAATTTAATCGTTTTTCGGCGTTTACACCAGTTGTACGAACGATTTACGCCAAAAGAACTTTTGCTTGTCTCAGTTTCTGTGAGTCTCACAAATAATTTTCAAACCAATTAATGTTCAGAATGGGATTCTAGACTTGAAAAAATACAAAAATAAATTTTTGAAGAAAATATGAATTTAATCGTTTTCAGTTTCTGAAAGTCTCACAAATAATTTTTTTGAACAAAAAGTGTTTAGAATGTGATTCTAGACTTAAAAAAATATAAAAATACATTTTTGAAGAAAAATTAAATTTAATCGTTTTTCGGCGTTTCCAGCAGTTGTCCGAACGATTTACGCCAAAAGAAATTTTGCTTGTTTCAGTTTCCGTAAGTCTCACAAATCATTTTTTTAACCAAATAGTGTTCAGAAAGGGATTCTAGACTTGAAATAATACAAAAATAAATTTTTGAAGAAAATATGAATTTAATCGTTTTCAGTTTCTGTAAGTCTTACAAATACTTTTTATGAACAAATAGTGTTCAGAATGTCATTCTAGACTTGAAAAAATACTAAAATAAATTTAAAGAAAATATAAATTTAATCGTTTTTCGGCATTTCCAGCAGTTGGACGAACGATTTACGACTAAAGAAATTTTGCTTGTCTCGGTTCTGTACGTCTCACAAATCATTTTTATAACCAACTAGTGTTCAGAAAGGGATTCTAGACTTGAAATAAGACAAAAATAAACTTTTGAAGAAAAATTAAATTTAATCGTTTTTCGGCGTTTCCAGCAGTTGTACGAACGATTTACGTCAAAACAAATTTTGCTTGTCTCGGTTTCTGTACGTCTCACAAATCATTTTTATAACCAACTAGTGTTCAGAAAGGGATTCTAGACTTGAAATAAGACAAAAATAAACTTTTGAAGAAAAATTAAATTTAATCGTTTTTCGGGGTTTCCAGCAGTTGTACGAACGATTTACGCCAAAAGAAATTTTGCTTGTCTCAGTTTCTGTAAGTCTCACAAACAATGTTTATTACCAAATAGTGTTCAAAACGGGATTTAGACTTGAAATAATACCAAAATAAATTTTTGAAGAAAATATGAATTTAATCGTTTTAAGTTTCTGTAAGTCTCACAAATAATTTGTATTACCAAATAGTGCTCAGAATGGGATTCTGGACTTGACAAAATACAAAAATAAATTTTTGAACAAAAATTAAATTTAATCGTTTTCGGCGTTTCCAGTAGTTTACGCCAAACGAAATTTTGATTGTCTCAGTTTCTGTAAGTCTCACAAATAATTTTTATAACCAAATAGTGTTCAGAATGGGATTCTAGACTTGAAATATTACAAAAATAAATTTTAGAAGAAAATATAAATTTAGTCGTTTTCAGTTTCTGTAAGTCTCACAAATATTTTTTATGAACAAATAGTGTTTGGAATGTGATTCTTGTCTTGAAAAAATACAAAAATAAATTTTTGAAGAAAAATTAAATTTAATAGTTTTTTGGCGTTTCCAGCAGTTGTCCGAACGATTTACGCCAAAAGAAATTTTGCTTGTCTCAGTTTTTGTAAGTCTCACAAATAATTTTTATAACCAAATAGTGTTTAGAAAGGGATTCCAGACTTGAAATAATACAAAAATAAATTTTTGAAGAAAATATGAATTTAATCGTTTTCAGTTTCTGTAAGTCTCACAAATACTTTTTATGAACAAATAGTGTTCAGAATGTCATTCTAGTCTTGAAAAAATACTAAAATAAATTTTTAAAGAAAATATAAATTTAATCGTTTTTCGGCATTTCCAGCAGTTGGACGAACGATTTACGACTAAAGAAATTTTGCTTGTCTCGGATCTGTAAGTCTTACAAATAATTTTGATAAAGAAATAGTGTTCAGAATGAAATTCTGGACTTGAAAAAATACAAAAATAAAATTTTGAATAAAATATGAATTTAATCGTTTTCAGTTTCTGTAAGTCTCACAAATAGATTTTATGAACAAATAGCGTTCAGAATAGGATTCTGGACTTAAAAGAATACAAAAATAAATTTTTGAAGAAAATATAAATTTAATCGTTTTTCGGCATTTCCAGCAGTTGTACGAACGATTTACGTCAAAAGAAATTTTGCTTGTCTCAGTTTCCGTAAGTCTCACAAATAATTTTAATAACCAAATAGTGTTCAGAATGGGATTATAGACTTGAAATAATACAAAAATAAATTTTTGAAGAAAAATTACATTTAATCGTTTTTCGGCGTTTCCAGCAGTTGTACGAACGATTTACGCCAAAACAAATTTTGCTTGTCTCGGTTTCTGTACGTCTCACAAATCATTTTTATAACCAACTAGTGTTCAGAAAGGGATTCTAGACTTGAAATAAGACAAAAATAAACTTTTGAAGAAAAATTAAATTTAATCGTTTTTCGGGGTTTCCAGCAGTTGTACGAACGATTTACGCCAAAAGAAATTTTGCTTGTCTCAGTTTCTGCAAGTCTCACAAATAGTTTTTATAAACAAATAGTGTTCAAAACGGGATTTAGACTTGAAATAATACAAAAATAAATTTTTGAAGAAAATATGAATTTAATCGTTTTAAGTTTCTGTAAGTCTCACAAATAATTTTTATGAACAAATAGTGTTTAGATTGTGATTCTAGACTTAAAAAAATTACAAAAATAAATTTTTGAAGAAAATTAAAATTTAATCGTTTTTCGGCCTTTCCAGCAGTTGCACGAACGATTTACATCCAAAGAAATTTTGCTTGTCTCAGGTTCTGTAAGTCTCACAAATAATTTGTATTACCAAATAGTGCTCAGAATGGGATTCTGGACTTGACAAAATACAAAAATAAATTTTGAACAAAAATTAAATTTAATCGTTTTCGGCGTTTCCAGTAGTTTATGCCAAACGAAATTTTGATTGTCTCAGTTTCTGTAAGTCTCACAAATAATTTTTATAACCAAATAGTGTTCAGAATGGGATTCTAGACTTGAAATATTACAAAAATAAATTTTAGAAGAAAATATAAATTTAATCGTTTTCAGTTTCTGTAAGTCTCACAAATATTTTTTATGAACAAATAGTGTTTAGAATGTGATTCTTGATTTGAAAAAATACAAAAATAAATTTTTGAAGAAAAATTAAGTTTAATCGTTTTTTGGCGTTTCTAGCAGTTGTCCGAACAATTTACGCCAATAGAAATTTTGCTTGTCTCAGTTTCTGTAAGTCTCACAAATAATTAAATAAAATAGTGTTCAGAATGGGATTCTAGACTTGAAATATTACAAAAATAAATTTTAGAAGAAAATATAAATTTAATCGTTTTCAGTTTCTGTAAGTCTCACAAATATTTTTTATGAACAAACCGTGTTCAGAATGTGATTCTAGATTTGGAAAAATACAAAAATAAATTTTTAAAGAAAAATTAAATTTAATCGTATTTCGGCGTTTCCAGCACTCGTCCGAACGATTTACATCAAAATAAATTTTGCTTGTCTCAGTTTCTGTAAGTCTCACAAATAATTTCCATAAGCAAATAGTGTTCAGAATGGGATTCTAGACTAGAAATAATACAAAAATAAATTTTTGAAGAAAATAAAAATTTAATCGTTTTCAGTTTCTGTAAGTCTCAGAAATAATTTCTATAAACAAATAGTGTTTAGAATGTGATTCTAGACTTGAAAAAATACAACAAAAAATAAAAAAAAAATTAAATTTAATCGTTTTTCGGCGTTTCCAGCAGTAGTACGAACGATTTACATCAAAAGAAATTTTGCTTGTCTCAGTTTCTGTAAGTCTCACATATAATTTGAATTACCAAATAGTGTTCAGAATAGAATTCTAGACTTGAAATAATACAAAAATAAATTTTTGAAGAAAATATGAATTTAATCGTTTTCAGTTTCTGTAAGTCTCAAAAATAATTTTAATGAACAAATAGGGTTCAGAATATGATTCTAGACTTGAAAAAATACAAAAATAAATTTTTGAAAAAAAATTAAATGTAATCGTTTTTCGGCGATTCCTGCAGTTGTCCGAACAATTTACGCCAAAAGAAATTTTGCTTGTCTCAGTTTCTGTAAGTCTCACAAATAATTTTTATAACCAAATAGTGTTCAGAAAGGGATTCTAGACTTGAAATAATACAAAAATTAATTTTTGAAGAAAAAATGAATTTAATCGTTTTCAGTTTCTGAAAAATCTGACAAATAATTTTTATGAACAAATAGTGTTTAGAATGTGATTCTTGACTAGAGAAAATACAAATATAAATTTTTGAAGAAAAATTAAATTTAATCGTTTTGTTGGCGTTTCTAGCAGTTGTCCGAACGATTTACGCCAATAGAAATTTTGCTTGTCTCAGTTTCTGTAAGTCTCACAAATAATTTTTATAAGCACATAGTGTTCAGAATGGGATTCTAGACTTGAAATAATACAAAAATAAATTTTTGAAAAAAAAATGAATTTAATCGTTTTCAGTTTCTGTAAGTCTCAGTAATAATTTCTATAAACAAATTGTGTTTAGAATGTGATTCTAGACTTGAAAAAATACAACAAAAAATTAAAAAAAAAATTAAATTTAATCGTTTTTCGGCGTTTCCAGCAGTAGTACGAACGATTTACATCAAAAGAAATTTTGCTTGTCTCAGTTTCTGTAAGTCTCACATATAATTTGAATTACCAAACAGTGTTCAGAATGGGATTCTGGACTTGACAAAATACAAAAATAAATTTTTGATCAAAAATTAAATTTAATCGTTTTCGGCGTTTCCAGTAGTTGTACGAACGATTTACGCCAAACGAAATTTTGATTATCTCAGTTTCTGTAAGTCTCACAAATAATTTTTATAACCAAATAGTGTTCAGAATGTGATTCTTGACTTGAGAAAATACAAAAATAAATTTTTGAAGAAAAATTAAATTTAATCGTTTTTGGCGTTTCTAGCAGTTGTCCGAACGATTTACGCCAAAAGAAATTTTGCTTGTCTCAGTTTCTGTAAGTCTCACAAATACATTTTATAACCAAATAGTGTTCAGAAAGGGATTCAAGACTTGAAATAATCAAAAAATTAATTTTTGAAGAATATATGAATTTAATCGTTTTCAGTTTCTGTAAGTCTCACAAATAATTTTAATAAACAAATTGTGTTTAGAATGTGATTTTAGACTTGCAAAAATACAAAAATAAATTTTTGAAGAAAAATTAAATGTAATCCTTTTTCGGCGTTTCCTGCAGTTGTCGGAACGATTTACGCCAAAATAAATTTTGCTTGTCTCAGTTTCTGTAAGTCACACAAATAATTTTTATAACCAAATAGTGTTCAGAATGGGTTTCTAGACTTGAAATAATCAAAAAAATAATTTTTGAAGAAAATATGAATTTAATCGTTTTCAGCTTCTGTAAGTCTCACAAATAATTTTTATAAGCAAATAGTGTTCAGAATGGGATTCTAGACTTGAAATAATACAAAAATAAATTTTTGAAAAAAAATGAATTTAATCGTTTTTAGTTTCTGTAAGTCTCACAAATAATTTTAATAAGCAAATAGTGTTCAGAATGGGATTCTAGACTTGAAATAATACAAAAATAAATTTTTGAAAAAAAAATGAATTTAATCGTTTTTAGTTTCTGTAAGTCTCACAAATAATTTTTATGAACAAATAGTATTTGGAATGTGATTCTTGACTTGAAAAAATACAAAAATTAATTTTTGATCAAAAATTAAATTTAATCGTTTTCGGCGTTTTCAGTAGTTGTACGAACGATTTACGCCAAACGAAATTTTGATTATCTCAGTTTCTGTAAGTCTCACAAATAATTTTTATACCCAAATGGTGTTCAGAAAGGGATTCTAGACTTGAAATAATACAAAAATAAATTTTTGAAGAAAATATAAATTTAATCGTTTTCAGTTTCTGTAAGTCTCACAAATAACTTTAATGAATAAATAGTGTTTAGAATGTAATTCTAGACTTAAAAAAACACAGAAATAAATTTTTGAAGAAAAATTAAATTTAATCGTTTTTCGGCGTTTCCAGCAGTTGTCCGAACGATTTACGCCAAAAGAAATTTTGCTTGTCTCAGTTTCTGTAAGTCTCACAAATACATTTTATAACCAAATAGTGTTCAGAAAGGGATTCAAGACTTGAAATAATCAAAAAATTAATTTTTGAAGAATATATGAATTTAATCGTTTTCAGTTTCTGTAAGTCTCACAAATAATTTTAATAAACAAATAGTGTTTAGAATGTGATTTTAGACTTGCAAAAATACAAAAATAAATTTTTGAAGAAAAATTAAATGTAATCCTTTTTCGGCGTTTCCTGCAGTTGTCGGAACGATTTACGCCAAAATAAATTTTGCTTGTCTCAGTTTCTGTAAGTCACACAAATAATTTTTATAACCAAATAGTGTTCAGAATGGGTTTCTAGACTTGAAATAATCAAAAAAATAATTTTTGAAGAAATAATGAATTTAATCGTTTTCAGCTTCTGTAAGTCTCACAAATAATTTTTATGAACAAATAGTGTTTAGAATGTAATTCTAGACTTAAAAAAAACCAGAAATAAATTTTTGAAGAAAAATTAAATTTAATCGTTTTTCGGCGTTTCCAGCAGTTGTCCAAACGATTTACGCCAAAAAAATTTTGCTTGTCTCAGTTTCTGTAAGTCTCACAAATAATTTTTATAACCAAATAGTGTTCAGAATGGGATTCTAGACTTGAAATAATCCAAAAATTAATTTTTGAAGAAAATATGAATTTAATCGTTTTCAGTTTCTGTAAGTCTCACAAATAGTTTTAATTAACAAATAGTGTTTAGAATGTGATTCTAGCCTTGAAAAAATACAAGAATAAATTTTTGAAAAAAAATTCAATGTAATCGTTTTTCGGCGTTTCCAGCAGTTGTACGAACGCTTTACGCCAAAAGAAATTTTGCTTGTCTCAGCTTCTGGAAGTCTCACAAATAATTTTTATAACGAAATAGTGTTCAGAATGGGATTTTAGACTTGAAATAATACAAAAATAAATTTTTGAAGAAAATATAAATTTAATCGTTTTCAGTTTCTGTAAGTCTCAGAAATAATTTTTATGAACAGTGTTTAAAATGTGATTCTAGACATGAAAAAATACAAAAATAAATTTTTGAAGAAAAATTAAATTCAATCGTTTTTCGGCGTTTCCAGCAGTTGTCCGAACGATTTACGCCAAAAGAAATTTAGCTTGTCTCAGTTTCTGTAAGTCTCACAAATAATTTTTATAACCAAATAGTGTTCAGAATGGGATTCTAGACTTGAAAAAATACAAAAATAAATTTACAATCCAAAAGATATTCTGCTTGTTTCACTTTCTGTAAGTCTCACAAATTTTTTTTATAACCAAATAGTGTTCAGAATGGGTTTCTAGATTTGAAAAAATACAAAAATAAATTATTGAAGAAAAATTAAATTTAATCGTTTTTTGGCGTTTCCAGCAGTTGTCCGGTCGATTTACATCAAAAGTAAATTTTGTGTGTCTCAGTTTCTGTAATTCTCACAATTAATTTTTATTACCAAAGAGTGTTCAGAATGGGATTCTAGACTTAAAAAAAACAAAAATAAATTTTTGAAGAAAAATTAATTTTAATCGTTATTCGGCGTTTCCAGTAGTTGTACGAACGATTTACATCAATATAAATTTTGCCTGTCTCAGTTTCTGTAAGTCTCACAAATATTTTTTATAACCAAATAGTGTTGAGAATGGGATTCTAGACTTGAAAAAATACAAAAATAAATTTTTGAAGAAAATAAAAATTTAATCGTTTTCAGTTTCCGTAAGTCTCAGAAATAGTTTTTATGAACAAACTGTGTTTACAATGTGATTCTAGACTTGAAAAAATACAGAAATATATTTTTTAAGAAAAATAAAAATTTAATCGTTTTTCGGCGTCTCCAGCAGTTGTCCGAACGATTTACATGAAAAGAATTTTTGCTTGTCTCACTTTCTGTAAGTCTCACAAAAATTTTTTATAACCAAATAGTGTTCAGAATGGGATTCTAGACTTGAAAAAATACAAACTAAATTATTGAAGAAAAATTAAATTTAATCGTTTTTCAGCGTTTTCAGCAAGTGTCCGATCGATTTACATCATAAGTAATTTTGTTTGTCTCAGTTTCTGTAAGTCTCACAAATAATTTTTATTACCAAAGTGTGTTCAGAATAAGATTCAGGACTTGAAAAACTACAAAATTAAATTTTTGAAGAAAAATTAAATTTAATCGTTATTCGGCGTTTCCAGCAGTTGTCCGATCGATTTAGATCAAAAGAAATTTTGTTTGTCTCAGTTTCTGTAAGTCTCACAAATAATTTAATTACCAAAGAGTGTTAAGAATGGGATTCTGGACTTGAAAAAATACAAAAAATAAATTTTTGAAGAAAATATAAATGTAATTGAAGGGAGGGGGTTTTGATCCGGAAACTTCGTCGATTTCGATCCCTCAAAGAAGGGTTGGTAATGTTTCCGGCCTTTTGTAACAGAGACTAAACTCACGGTCAGCTGCAATTGGGAGGTATAAAAAGGAACCCACACTAACCTGTGCCGTCTCCGTTCCACGTACCACGTAGGCCCTCGGGTTGTAAATCCTGGCGCGTGGTCCCGCGGTACAAGTTCCAGACTCCTGCGGACGGAACTCTTGGCCGTGACAATTTCGGCCCGATACACAATTAAAAGAAAAATGTGGCTGGCGACTCGATCTATGATAGTGCCCGAACGATTTTTATCGGCGTCTCTTTCGACTGCCGAACGAACAAGTCATGTCTTCACTTCTTCCAAAAATGCACACTAAAGTCGCGCATGTGTGGTCTATGGGGTATGAAAAAACGAGGTTCACATGGAGAAGGAGTGTTAAGAATAGACTCTGTTATCTCCACCGAACATAACCCCCCAACCAAAATTAATGAATTTTGAAAACGAGTGGCTTTTCGCCAAGCAAAAAAAAAACAAATTAAATGAAATAACTGCCATTAAACAAATTCGACAGAAAGAATCCGAATCAAACAACAAAAAAAAATTAGACAATAAAGGGAATTAATTACAATCTACTTAAATTACAAAGGGAAAGTGGGAAATGGAAAGGGATATAATTTAATGCTCAGGAAACGGTATCAATTTGGTAAGAGGTCGGATTATCTCTCCGACTGCCGTCCGAACGCGAGCGACCCGAGCGATATTATCCTTGCCAGGCAACAAGGTCACGATTCTACCCCTTGGCCAATGTGCAGGGGGAAATCCCGGCGTATACCAAAAAACGAGATCACCGATCGCGAGCACGTGCGATGACTTAACCCACTTCGGCCGGCATGTCTGCGCATGCAAATATTCCCGACTCCATCTCTTCCAAAATGACTGTACGAGTTGTGTAGTCAATTGCCACCGACCGAGTCTCGAAATGTTAACATCTAATACATCTAATTCGGGTCTAGCATGAATGGGACCGCCAATCAAAAAATGTCCCGGGGTTAAATAATCAAAGTTATCATCGGGAGAATTCGAAAGCGCGCAAAGTGGTCTTGAATTCAAAATGCCCTCGATCCGAGTAAATACGGTAACAAATTCTTCATACGTCAAAGTTTGTGATCCCACAATTCGTTTGAAGTGATGCTTTGCCGATTTAACACCCGACTCCCATAACCCGCCGAAATGGGGCGCGTAGTGGGGGATTGAAGTTCCATTCAATATTTCGTTCAGCCAAATAATGAGCGAATTTTTCATTATTTGCTTCCAAAAAACGAGTAATTTCCGATATTTCTCTCGCGGCTCCTTTAAAATTTCGACCTTGATCTGAATAGATGTGGTTTGGTAACCCGCGACGAGCTATAAATCTGTCTAGAGCGGCTAGACAACCGTTTGTAGTAAGATCGGTTACTGCTTCCAAATGTAGTGCTTTGGTTACCATACAAACAAAGACAGCGAGGTAACACTTAACAATTTTAGCGGTGCGTAAACTGGACACCCTAATAAAAAAAGGTCCAGCAAAATCAATTCCCGTGTGCGAAAAACATCGACTGGGTTGTACACGATAGTTAGGAAGATCAGCCATTTGAGGCTGTATCGGCGTAGATTGGAAACGGTAACAAATCAAACATCGAAATAGTTATTTAAGCAACAAGGAACGTAAGGACGTATTAACATTTGAGGTAGGCGAATACGAGCCGAGGCGGAGCCGAGGCTCGTCGCCTGCCGAAAATGTTAATTGTCATTACGTTCCGTGTTGCTTATTAATTTTTTTCCGCTACCGGAAATATAATACTTAAAAAAGATCAGAATATATTCTAAAATACGACTTGTAACATTTGGGATCAAAATTTTTATAGTCACCTATGCATCCTATGGTAACCCAGCAACCGAGAAAACAATGTCGAATTTTGTTTGTTTGTGTCAATCCAGTGAAACTTTCTGCGGGCATGGATGCAAACAAAGCTGCGAATATTGCGTGTTAGAACCTGTTACCGACAAATTCAAAAAAAGGTATGTGCCCTGTTACGACTCTTTTAAGCAGTGGTTTTGTAAAAAGGATGCCGATGCTATAGATGATGCAGAGCCGTTCCTACCAGGCGTGCAGTGTGTGCCCGCACGCAGGCGGCCGATTTTAGGCGGCGGCCGACTGCGGTCGAAAATAGAATAGAGCAACCAATTGCGAATGCGATATATGTTTATAAAATGCGTTAATACAACAAATTCATTGTATTCTGAATTTCTCATTATAAATTTGGATAAAGCACTTATGTATACTGGTTTAAATATGTTTTCGCATTGTCAAGGTAAGGGTGGGGGACGACGAAAAATTGCTAAGCACGCAGGCGGCTGTACACCTAGGAACGTCCCTGGTTGCTCGCCTATATCTTGGAGTGTTACGTTTCTGTTTATTATTTTCCTAGGTCCGTAAGTAAAAAATTAAGTTCCGTCGTCAAGGACAACAAACACCACGAATGTTATCAGCCACTTACGGTACCTGTAACCATGAATGCAATGCTTAGTTACGTTGTCGGTAGCGGAAAAAATACATTTTCTAATTAAGTCACGCGCATTTGGAATCCAAAATTGACGATGCAACAATGACTGTACCAATTGAGGCCCTCCATGGGCCGAGTAGAGATGAAAATAGTCAACAAGTAAGGTTGCCAAACGACTCTCCCGAGGAATCAACAAAGGATGACGTGCGCCTTCCGGAATTTTTGCCCATTTTAATCTACCCCCCACCATGACGAAACCCTGGGGGTTGACAAATGGCGACAAATTACGATAACGCTTAGAACATAATTTGTTCTTATCAATAGAACTGATCTCAGCGCTCAAATGATGCGCCTGAGTCACTTTAACAACAAATTGCAACGCGTCATTATATTCCCGAGCCGATAAGGGACCTACTGGTAAATTGCTATTATCAACCTTGTTCGTCTTGCATTTTAATATAAATACAAATCGTTTCACATATGCGACTATTCTTTGTAATTTTAATAACGACGAAGTACGATTAATTAATTCAATAAATTCCAGACTATTGACTGAAAAAACTGACAAATTAATACAGTGCTCCTTTATTTCTGGCAATTTCGAGGGAATTTCGAATAAATTCCTAGGCCATGCATCTTCCTTCTCATATAGGAAGCTCGGTCCGTTCCACCAAAGCGAGTGTTCCAATAACTCCGACGGTAACAATCCTCGACTAGCAGCATCCGCTGGATTATCATTACCGGGAACGAATCTCCAACGTGCGTCGGGTAAACATTCATGAACCTGCATCACACGATTAGCGACAAATATTTTTAATCGATGAGGCGAGGTTTTTATCCACGCAAGGGCGGTGGATGAATCCGAAAAACAAATAGGAGTATCCAATTCTAGCGATGATAGAGAAATTTTAACTGAAGCCAAGAGCTTCGACAATAAACAAACAGCACCAAGCTCCAATCTTGGAATAGTCCAGGTTTTCAAGGGTGCAACTCAAGTCTTAGCTGCAACGATACTCATTTTCACCTGTGAACCAACTTCTAGGCGCAGATAAACCACTGCACCCATTCCAACCGAACTTGCATCTGAAAACCTAATGAGCCGCGCTCTAGTTGTCACCGAAGACATTATGTAACGCGGTATAGCGATTTTCTCCAATAATGGCAATTCCTCTACGATGTGATTCCAGTGTTGAAGGACATCATTAGGCAATGGGTCGTCCCAATCTATCTTCAACAACCAAAGTCGTTGTAACAAAGCTTTGAGTGCGAAAACAAATGGCGCGAGGTATCCATTTACATCATAAATCCGTGCAACCTTAGAAAGTATACCGCGCTTACTCGCCTTTTCGTTATCAACTTGAATAACATAACAAAAATGATCACTCTTGGAATTCCAATTTAATCCTAAAACCTTAATGGGAGAGACGCCCATACCTGGAACCTCCTGTAGCTCCGAAGTCGAGATAGACGGTACCATCTCCTGTGAAGTAGACCATTTTCCAAGTTCAAATCCACCTAATTGTAACAACGAAATTAATTGATGACGCAACTCCATAACCTCCGACTCTGTATCTGCACCAGTTATCATCGACATAAACAGAACTTTCCAACGCTGCCGAGGCCAATGGAAATTTATGTCCATCATATTTTACCAACTGTTGCAGAACACGCTGTGCCAGAAATGGACTACAGGTGGCACCAAAAATCACACGAGTGTGTTCCCATTCTTGAACAGGCTCGTTTTCTGACCACCGCCAAAATATATGCTGAAACTGACGATCTGATGGATGCAATTCAATTTCTCTAAACATTTGTTTGATATCACACGTAAGAGCTATTTTCGGCAAACGAAAACGCGTGATGATTTGTCCTATTTCAGACTGTAATTTGGGCCCGCTCAACAAGGTATCATTCAAGCTGACACCGTGTGGATCTTTTTCGGCTGGATTAAAAACGACACGGATTTTCAACCCGGATGAATTTGGTTTAATCACAGCATGGTGTGTGAGTATATAGGGTACGAAATTAGTTGTAGCGGCTAAATGTCCCTGTGATACATAATCACGAATATTTTCCGAATACAATTGACGCAAAGTGTCATCAATACGAAAGCGTTCTTCTAATCTTAAGAAACGCTTGAGCGCAATCTCACGATTGCAACCTAAGCGAGTTTCAGCATCCTTGAAAGGCAAGCGAGTGCTGTAACGACCATTACAATTCCGAGTGGTTGTATCACAAAAAAAGCGTTCACAGGCCGCATCTTCTGGCGATGGCGACGGAACATTATAAACTTCTTCGTGCTCCCAAAATGCGCGAAAAGTTTTATCCAACGAAATATTCGAATTAATATTGGACAACATTGTTACAACCGACAATGCATTTTTTTTGACGTCATCGAGAATAGGTATCGAACCCATTATGACCCAACCAAGTTTGGTGAGAACCGCTGACGGTAAACCTTTTATGTGACTTGGCACTTCCGGCGACAAATCGAGGGTGGCTCCTACCCCTAAAAGTAAATCAATGGGACCGGTTTTATCGAAGTCCGGATCCGCCAATTCTAAACGAGCAAAACGATTCTTGATTTCAGGAGCTATTTCGACCGTGGGCAGTTCCGCAGTTATACGAGATATTACGACGGCCTGAAAATTAAACGACGCTTGGATATCCCTAGTCGGAGCGATGCTACAAGTAACCATTCCTTGCGACCGCCCGGAAGACGTAGAACCTACGCCTGTAAGCTCATAAGGACACTTAGTGCGTGCCAAACCTAAACGTTGCGCCAATGCTGTCGTAATAATATTCACTTGACTACCCGTATCGAAAACTAAACGACATTTATGCCACTCTCCTGTAATCCCTAACAATAACACCTGAGCTGTACCTAGAAGAACCTGGGTATCTGTCGATGAAGCACAAGAATTTATCAAAGTGACGGATTTCAAACTAGAAGTGACGCCACAGAGCGCCGGCTGCTGTTCCGAAAAATCACTAACAGCTGGCTGTTGCTTCGAATAATTAGTAAAATGCAACAACGAATTATGTGTGTTACTTCCACAACTAACACAAGAAAATTTAGAACCACAATGCGAAACTCTGTGTTCTCCAAAACATGCGTAACAACGTTTACGAACGATTTGCATCGAAAGAAATTTTGCTTGTCTCAGTTTCTGTAAGTCTCACAAATAATTTTTATAACAAAATAGTGTTCAGAATGTGATTCTGGACTCGAAAAAAAAACGAAAATAAATTTTTGAAGAAAAATTAAATTTAATCGTTTTTCGGCGTTTCCAGCAGTTGTCCGAACGATTTACATCAAAAAAAATTTTGCTTGTCTCAGTTTCTGTAAGTCTCACAAATAATTTTTATAACAAAATAGTGTTCAGAATGTGATTCTGGACTCAAAAAAAAAACGAAAATAAATTTTTGAATAAAAATGAAATTTAATCGTTTTTCGGCGTTTCCAGCAGTTGTCCGAACGATTTACATCAAAAGAAATTTTGCTTGTCTCAGTTTCTGTAAGTCTCACAAATAATTTTTATAACAAAATAGTGTTCAGAATGTGATTCTGGACTCGAAAAAAAACGAAAATAAATTTTGAAGAAATTTTGCTTGTCTCAGTTTCTGTAAGTCTCACAAATAATTTTTATAACAAAATAGTGTTCAGAATGTGATTCTGGACTCGAAAAAAAACGAAAATAAATTTTTGAAGAAAAATGAAATTTAATCGTTTTTCGGCGTTTCCAGCAGTTGTCCGAACGATTTACATCAAAAAAAATTTTGCTTGTCTCAGTTTCTGTAAGTCTCACAAATAATTTTTATAACAAAATAGTGTTCAGAATGTGATTCTGGACTCGAAAAAAAACGAAAATAAATTTTTGAAGAAAAATGAAATTCTATCGTTTTTCGGCGTTTCCAGCAGTAGTCCGAACGATTTGCATCGAAAGAAATTTTGCTTGTCTCAGTTTCTGTAAGTCTCACAAATAGTTTTTATAACAAAATAGTGTTCAGAATGTGATTCTGGACTCGAAAAAAAAACGAAAATAAATTTTTGAAGAAAAATTAAATTTAATCGTTTTTCGGCGTTTCCAGCAGTTGTCCGAACGATTTACATCAAAAAAAATTTTGCTTGTCTCAGTTTCTGTAAGTCTCACAAATAATTTTTATAACAAAATAGTGTTCAGAATGTGATTCTGGACTCAAAAAAAAACGAGAATAAATTTCTGAAGAAAAATTAAATTTAATCGTTTTTCGGCGTTTCCAGCAGTTGTCCGAACGATTTACATCAAAAGAGATTTTGCTTGTCTCAGTTTCTGTAAGTCTCACAAATAATTTTTATAACAAAATAGTGTTCAGAATGTGATTCTAGACTCGAAAAAAAACGAAAATAAATTTTGAAGAAATTTTGCTTGTCTCAGTTTCTGTAAGTCTCACAAATAATTTTTATAACAAAACAGTGTTCAGAATGTGATTCTAGACTCGAAAAAAAACGAAAATAAATTTTTGAAGAAAAATGAAATTTAATCGTTTTTCGGCGTTTCCAGCAGTAGTCCGAACGATTTACATCAAAAGAGATTTTGCTTGTCTCAGTTTCTGTAAGTCTCACAAATAATTTTTATAACAAAATAGTGTTCAGAATGTGATTCTGGACTCGAAAGAAAACGAAAATAAATTTTTGAAGAAAAATGAAATTTAATCGTTTTTCGGCGTTTCCAGCAGTTGTCCGAACGATTTACATCAAAAGAAATTTTGCTTGTCTCAGTTTCTGTAAGTCTCACAAATAATTTTTTTAACAAAATAGTGTTCAGAATGTGATTCTGGACTCGAAAAAAAACGAAAATAAATTTTTGAAGAAAAATTAAATTTAATCGTTTTTCGGCGTTTCCAGCAGTTGTCCGAACGATTTACATCAAAAAAAATTTTGCTTGTCTCAGTTTCTGTAAGTCTCACAAATAATTTTTATAACAAAATAGTGTTCAGAATGTGATTCTGGACTCGAAAAAAAACGAAAATAAATTTTTGAAAAAAAATGAAATTCTATCGTTTTTCGGCGTTTCCAGCAGTAGTCCGAACGATTTGCATCGAAAGAAATTTTGCTTGTCTCAGTTTCTGTAAGTCTCACAAATAATTTTTATAACAAAATAGTGTTCAGAATGTGATTCTGGACTCGAAAAAAAACGAAAATAAAATTTTGAAGAAAAATTAAATTTAATCGTTTTTCGGCGTTTCCAGCAGTTGTCCGAACGATTTACATCAAAAAAAATTTTGCTTGTCTCAGTTTCTGTAAGTCTCACAAATAATTTTTATAACAAAATAGTGTTCAGAATGTGATTCTGGACTCAAAAAAAAAACGAAAATAAATTTCTGAAGAAAAATTAAATTTAATCGTTTTTCGGCGTTTCCAGCAGTTGTCCGAACGATTTACATCAAACGAGATTTTGCTTGTCTCAGTTTCTGTAAGTCTCACAAATAATTTTTATAACAAAATAGTGTTCAGAATGTGATTCTGGACTCGAAAAAAAACGAAAATAAATTTTTGAAGAAAAATGAAATTTAATCGTTTTTCGGCGTTTCCAGCAGTTGTCCGAACGATTTACATCAAAAGAAATTTTGCTTGTCTTAGTTTCTGTAAGTCTCACAAATAATTTTTTTAACAAAATAGTGTTCAGAATGTGATTCTGGACTCGAAAAAAAACGAAAATAAATTTTTGAAGAAAAATTAAATTTAATCGTTTTTCGGCGTTTTCAGCAGTTGTCCGAACGATTTACATCAAAAGAAATTTTGCTTGTCTCAGTTTCTGTAAGTCTCACAAATAATTTTTATAACAAAATAGTGTTCAGAATGTGATTCTGGACTCGAAAAAAAACGAAAATAAATTTTGAAGAAATTTAGCTTGTCTCAGTTTCTGTAAGTCTCACAAATAATTTTTATAACAAAATAGTGTTCAGAATGTGATTCTGGACTCGAAAAAAAACGAAAATAAATTTTTGAAGAAAAATGAAATTTAATCGTTTTTCGGCGTTTCCAGCAGTTGTCCGAACGATTTACATCAAAAAAAATTTTGCTTGTCTCAGTTTCTGTAAGTCTCACAAATTATTTTTATAACAAAATAGTGTTCAGAATGTGATTCTGGACTCGAAAAAAAAACGAAAATAAATTTTTGAAGAAAAATGAAATTCTATCGTTTTTCGGCGTTTCCAGCAGTAGTCCGAACGATTTGCATCGAAAGAAATTTTGCTTGTCTCAGTTTCTGTAAGTCTCACAAATAGTTTTTATAACAAAATAGTGTTCAGAATGTGATTCTGGACTCGAAAAAAAAACGAAAATAAATTTTTGAAGAAAAATTAAATTTAATCGTTTTTCGGCGTTTCCAGCAGTTGTCCGAACGATTTACATCAAAAAAAATTTTGCTTGTCTCAGTTTCTGTAAGTCTCACAAATAATTTTTATAACAAAATAGTGTTCAGAATGTGATTCTGGACTCAAAAAAAAAACGAAAATAAATTTCTGAAGAAAAATTAAATTTAATCGTTTTTCGGCGTTTCCAGCAGTTGTCCGAACGATTTACATCAAAAGAGATTTTGCTTGTCTCAGTTTCTGTAAGTCTCACAAATAATTTTTATAACAAAATAGTGTTCAGAATGTGATTCTGGACTCGAAAAAAAACGAAAATAAATTTTGAAGAAATTTTGCTTGTCTCAGTTTCTGTAAGTCTCACAAATAATTTTTATAACAAAATAGTGTTCAGAATGTGATTCTAGACTCGAAAAAAAACGAAAATAAATTTTTGAAGAAAAATGAAATTTAATCGTTTTTCGGCGTTTCCAGCAGTAGTCCGAACGATTTACATCAAAAGAGATTTTGCTTGTCTCAGTTTCTGTAAGTCTCACAAATAATTTTTATAACAAAATAGTGTTCAGAATGTGATTCTGGACTCGAAAGAAAACGAAAATAAATTTTTGAAGAAAAATGAAATTTAATCGTTTTTCGGCGTTTCCAGCAGTTGTCCGAACGATTTACATCAAAAGAAATTTTGCTTGTCTCAGTTTCTGTAAGTCTCACAAATAATTTTTTTAACAAAATAGTGTTCAGAATGTGATTCTGGACTCGAAAAAAAACGAAAATAAATTTTTGAAGAAAAATTAAATTTAATCGTTTTTCGGCGTTTCCAGCAGTTGTCCGAACGATTTACATCAAAAAAAATTTTGCTTGTCTCAGTTTCTGTAAGTCTCACAAATAATTTTTATAACAAAATAGTGTTCAGAATGTGATTCTGGACTCGAAAAAAAACGAAAATAAATTTTTGAAAAAAAATGAAATTCTATCGTTTTTCGGCGTTTCCAGCAGTAGTCCGAACGATTTGCATCGAAAGAAATTTTGCTTGTCTCAGTTTCTGTAAGTCTCACAAATAATTTTTATAACAAAATAGTGTTCAGAATGTGATTCTGGACTCGAAAAAAAACGAAAATAAAATTTTGAAGAAAAATTAAATTTAATCGTTTTTCGGCGTTTCCAGCAGTTGTCCGAACGATTTACATCAAAAAAAATTTTGCTTGTCTCAGTTTCTGTAAGTCTCACAAATAATTTTTATAACAAAATAGTGTTCAGAATGTGATTCTGGACTCAAAAAAAAAACGAAAATAAATTTCTGAAGAAAAATTAAATTTAATCGTTTTTCGGCGTTTCCAGCAGTTGTCCGAACGATTTACATCAAACGAGATTTTGCTTGTCTCAGTTTCTGTAAGTCTCACAAATAATTTTTATAACAAAATAGTGTTCAGAATGTGATTCTGGACTCGAAAAAAAACGAAAATAAATTTTTGAAGAAAAATGAAATTTAATCGTTTTTCGGCGTTTCCAGCAGTTGTCCGAACGATTTACATCAAAAGAAATTTTGCTTGTCTTAGTTTCTGTAAGTCTCACAAATAATTTTTTTAACAAAATAGTGTTCAGAATGTGATTCTGGACTCGAAAAAAAACGAAAATAAATTTTTGAAGAAAAATTAAATTTAATCGTTTTTCGGCGTTTTCAGCAGTTGTCCGAACGATTTACATCAAAAGAAATTTTGCTTGTCTCAGTTTCTGTAAGTCTCACAAATAATTTTTATAACAAAATAGTGTTCAGAATGTGATTCTGGACTCGAAAAAAAACGAAAATAAATTTTGAAGAAATTTAGCTTGTCTCAGTTTCTGTAAGTCTCACAAATAATTTTTATAACAAAATAGTGTTCAGAATGTGATTCTGGACTCGAAAAAGAACGAAAATAAATTTTTGAAGAAAAATGAAATTTAATCGTTTTTCGGCGTTTCCAGCAGTTGTCCGAACGATTTACATCAAAAGAAATTTTGCTTGTCTCAGTTTCTGTAAGTCTCACAAATTATTTTTTTAACAAAATAGTGTTCAGAATGTGATTCTGGACTCGAGAAAAAACGAAAATAAATTTTTGAAGAAAAATTAAATTTAATCGTTTTTCGGCGTTTCCAGCAGTTGTCCGAACGATTTACATCAAAAAAAAATTTGCTTGTCTCAGTTTCTGTAAGTCTCACAAATAATTTTTATAACAAAATAGTGTTCAGAATGTGATTCTGGACTCGAAAAAAAACGAAAATAAATTTTTGAAGAAAAATGAAATTCTATCGTTTTTCGGCGTTTCCAGCAGTAGTCCGAACGATTTGCATCGAAAGAAATTTTGCTTGTCTCAGTTTCTGTAAGTCTCACAAATAATTTTTATAACAAAATAGTGTTCAGAATGTGATTCTGGACTCGAAAAAAAACGAAAATAAATTTTTGAAGAAAAATTAAATTTAATCGTTTTTCGGCGTTTCCAGCAGTTGTCCGAACGATTTACATCAAAAAAAATTTTGCTTGTCTCAGTTTCTGTAAGTCTCACAAATAATTTTTATAACAAAATAGTGTTCAGAATGTGATTCTGGACTCAAAAAAAAACGAAAATAAATTTCTGAAGAAAAATTAAATTTAATCGTTTTTCGGCCTTTCCAGCAGTTGTCCGAACGATTTACATCAAAAGAGATTCTGCTTGTCTCAGTTTCTGTAAGTCTCACAAATAATTTTTATAACAAAATAGTGTTCAGAATGTGATTCTGGACTCGAAAAAAAACGAAAATAAATTTTTGAAGAAAAATGAAATTTAATCGTTTTTCGGCGTTTCCAGCAGTTGTCCGAACGATTTACATCAAAAGAAATTTTGCTTGTCTTAGTTTCTGTAAGTCTCACAAATAATTTTTTTAACAAAATAGTGTTCAGAATGTGATTCTGGACTCGAAAAAAAACGAAAATAAATTTTTGAAGAAAAATTAAATTTAATCGTTTTTCGGCGTTTCCAGCAGTTGTCCGAACGATTTACATCAATAGAAATTTTGCTTGTCTCAGTTTCTGTAAGTCTCACAAATAATTTTTATAACAAAATAGTGTTCAGAATGTGATTCTGGACTCGAAAAAAAACGAAAATAAATTTTGAAGAAATTTAGCTTGTCTCAGTTTCTGTAAGTCTCACAAATAATTTTTATAACAAAATAGTGTTCAGAATGTGATTCTGGACTCGAAAAAAAACGAAAATAAATTTTTGAAGAAAAATGAAATTTAATCGTTTTTCGGCGTTTCCAGCAGTTGTCCGAACGATTTACATCAAAAAAAATTTTGCTTGTCTCAGTTTCTGTAAGTCTCACAAATAATTTTTATAACAAAATAGTGTTCAGAATGTGATTCTGGACTCAAAAAAAAAAACGAAAATAAATTTCTGAAGAAAAATTAAATTTAATCGTTTTTCGGCGTTTCCAGCAGTTGTCCGAACGATTTACATCAAAAGAGATTTTGCTTGTCTCAGTTTCTGTAAGTCTCACAAATAATTTTTATAACAAAATAGTGTTCAGAATGTGATTCTGGACTCGAAAACAACGAAAATAAATTTTTGAAGAAAAATGAAATTTAATCGTTTTTCGGCGTTTCCAGCAGTTGTCCGAACGATTTACATCAAAAGAAATTTTGCTTGTCTTAGTTTCTGTAAGTCTCACAAATAATTTTTTTAACAAAACAGTGTTCAGAATGTGATTCTGGACTCGAAAAAAAACGAAAATAAATTTTTGAAGAAAAATTAAATTTAATCGTTTTTCGGCGTTTCCAGCAGTTGTCCGAACGATTTACATCAAAAGAAATTTTGCTTGTCTCAGTTTCTGTAAGTCTCACAAATAATTTTTATAACAAAATAGTGTTCAGAATGTGATTCTGGACTCGAAAAAAAACAAAAATAAATTTTTGAAGAAAAATGAAATTTAATCGTTTTTCGGCGTTTCCAGCAGTTGTCCGAACGATTTACATCAAAAGAAATTTTGCTTGTCTCAGTTTCTGTAAGTCTCACAAATAATTTTTATAACAAAATAGTGTTCAGAATGTGATTCTGGACTCGAAAAAAAAACGAAAATAAATTTTGAAGAAATTTTGCTTGTCTCAGTTTCTGTAAGTCTCACAAATAATTTTTATAACAAAATAGTGTTCAGAATGTGATTCTAGACTCGAAAAAAACGAAAATAAATTTTTGAAGAAAAATGAAATTTAATCGTTTTTCGGCGTTTCCAGCAGTAGTCCGAACGATTTACATCAAAAGAGATTTTGCTTGTCTCAGTTTCTGTAAGTCTCACAAATAATTTTTATAACAAAATAGTGTTCAGAATGTGATTCTGGACTCGAAAGAAAACGAAAATAAATTTTTGAAGAAAAATGAAATTTAATCGTTTTTCGGCGTTTCCAGCAGTTGTCCGAACGATTTACATCAAAAGAAATTTTGCTTGTCTCAGTTTCTGTAAGTCTCACAAATAATTTTTTTAACAAAATAGTGTTCAGAATGTGATTCTGGACTCGAAAGAAAACGAAAATAAATTTTTGAAGAAAAATGAAATTTAATCGTTTTTCGGCGTTTCCAGCAGTTGTCCGAACGATTTACGTCAAAAGAAATTTTGCTTGTCTCAGTTTCTGTAAGTCTCACAAATAATTTTTTTAACAAAATAGTGTTCAGAATGTGATTCTGGACTCGAAAAAAAACGAAAATAAATTTTTGAAGAAAAATTAAATTTAATCGTTTTTCGGCGTTTCCAGCAGTTGTCCGAACGACTTACATCAAAACAAATTTTGCTTGTCTCAGTTTCTGTAAGTCTCACAAATAATTTTTATAACAAAATAGTGTTCAGAATGTGATTCTGGACTCGAAAAAAAACGAAAATAAATTTTTGAAGAAAAATTAAATTTAATCGTTTTTCGGCGTTTCCAGCAGTTGTCCGAACGATTTACATCAAAAGAAATTTTGCTTGTCTCAGTTTCTGTAAGTCTCACAAATAATTTTTATAACAAAATAGTGTTCAGAATGTGATTCTGGACTCGAAAAAAAACGAAAATAAATTTTGAAGAAATTTAGCTTGTCTCAGTTTCTGTAAGTCTCACAAATAATTTTTATAACAAAATAGTGTTCAGAATGTGATTCTGGACTCGAAAAAAAACGAAAATAAATTTTTGAAGAAAAATGAAATTTAATCGTTTTTCGGCGTTTCCAGCAGTTGTCCGAACGATTTACATCAAAAAAAATTTTGCTTGTCTCAGTTTCTGTAAGTCTCACAAATAATTTTTATAACAAAATAGTGTTCAGAATGTGATTCTGGACTCAAAAAAAAAACGAAAATAAATTTCTGAAGAAAAATTAAATTTAATCGTTTTTCGGCGTTTCCAGCAGTTGTCCGAACGATTTACATCAAAAGAGATTTTGCTTGTCTCAGTTCTGTAAGTCTCACAAATAATTTTTATAACAAAATAGTATTCAGAATGTGATTCTGGACTCGAAAACAACGAAAATAAATTTTTGAAGAAAAATGAAATTTAATAGTTTTTCGGCGTTTCCAGCAGTTGTCCGAACGATTTACATCAAAAGAAATTTTGCTTGTCTTAGTTTCTGTAAGTCTCACAAATAATTTTTTTAACAAAACAGTGTTCAGAATGTGATTCTGGACTCGAAAAAAAACGAAAATAAATTTTTGAAGAAAAATTAAATTTAATCGTTTTTCGGCGTTTCCAGCAGTTGTCCGAACGATTTACATCAAAAGAAATTTTGCTTGTCTCAGTTTCTGTAAGTCTCACAAATAATTTTTATAACAAAATAGTGTTCAGAATGTGATTCTGGACTCGAAAAAAAACAAAAATAAATTTTTGAAGAAAAATGAAATTTAATCGTTTTTCGGCGTTTCCAGCAGTTGTCCGAACGATTTACATCAAAAGAAGTTTTGCTTGTCTCAGTTTCTGTAAGTCTCACAAATAATTTTTATAACAAAATAGTGTTCAGAATGTGATTCTGGACTCGAAAAAAAACGAAAATAAATTTTGAAGAAATTTTGCTTGTCTCAGTTTCTGTAAGTCTCACAAATAATTTTTATAACAAAATAGTGTTCAGAATGTGATTCTTGACTCGAAAAAAACGAAAATAAATTTTTGAAGAAAAATTAAATTTAATCGTTTTTCGGCGTTTCCAGCAGTTGTCCGAACGATTTACATCAAAAGAAATTTTGCTTGTCTTAGTTTCTGTAAGTCTCACAAATAATTTTTTTAACAAAATAGTGTTCAGAATGTGATTCTGGACTCGAAAAAAAACGAAAATAAATTTTTGAAGAAAAATGAAATTTAATCGTTTTTCGGCGTTTCCAGCAGTGGTCCGAACGATTTACATCAAAAGAGATTTTGCTTGTCTCAGTTTCTGTAAGTCAAACAAATAATTTTTATAACAAAATAGTGTTCAGAATGTGATTCTGGACTCAAAAAAAAACGAAAATAAATTTCTGAAGAAAAATTAAATTTATACGTTTTTCGGCGTTTCCAGCAGTTGTCCGAACGATTTACATCAAAAGAAATTTTGCTTGTCTCAGTTTCTGTAAGTCTCACAAATAATTTTTATAACAAAATAGTGTTCAGAATGTGATTCTGGACTCGAAAAAAAACGAAAATAAATTTTTGAAGAAAAATGAAATTTAATCGTTTTTCGGCGTTTCCAGCAGTTGTCCGAACGATTTACATCAAAAAAAATTTTGCTTGTCTCAGTTTCTGTAAGTCTCACAAATGATTTTTATAACAAAATAGTGTTCAGAATGTGATTCTGGACTCGAAAAAAAACGAAAATAAATTTTTGAAGAAAAATGAAATTCTATCGTTTTTCGGCGTTTCCAGCAGTAGTCTGAACGATTTGCATCGAAAGAAATTTTGCTTGTCTCAGTTTCTGTAAGTCTCACAAATAATTTTTATAACAAAATAGTGTTCAGAATGTGATTCTGGACTCGAAAAAAAACGAAAATAAATTTTTGAAGAAAAATTAAATTTAATCGTTTTTCGGCGTTTCCAGCAGTTGTCCGAACGATTTACATCAAAAAAAATTTTGCTTGTCTCAGTTTCTGTAAGTCTCACAAATAATTTTTATAACAAAATAGTGTTCAGAATGTGATTCTGGACTCAAAAAAAAAACGAAAATAAATTTCTGAAGAAAAATTAAATTTAATCGTTTTTCGGCGTTTCCAGCAGTTGTCCGAACGATTTACATCTAAAGAAATTTTACTTGTCTCAGTTTCTGTAAGTCTCACAAATAATTTTTATAACAAAATAGTGTTCAGAATGTGATTCTGGACTCGAAAAAAAACGAAAATAAATTTTTGAAGAAAAATGAAATTTATACGTTTTTCGGCGTTTCCAGCAGTTGTCCGAACGATTTACATCAAAAGAAATTTTGCTTGTCTCAGTTTCTGTAAGTCTCACAAATAATTTTTATAACAAAATAGTGTTCAGAATGTGATTCTGGACTCGAAAAAAAACGAAAATAAATTTTGAAGAAATTTTGCTTGTCTCAGTTTCTGTAAGTCTCACAAATAATTTTTATAACAAAATAGTGTTCAGAATGTGATTCTGGACTCGAAAAAAAAACGAAAATAAATTTTTGAAGAAAAATTAAATTTAATCGTTTTTCGGCGTTTCCAGCAGTTGTCCGAACGATTTACATCAAAAGAAATTTTGCTTGTCTTAGTTTCTGTAAGTCTCACAAATAATTTTTTTAACAAAATAGTGTTCAGAATGTGATTCTGGACTCGAAAAAAAACGAAAATAAATTTTTGAAGAAAAATTAAATTTAATCGTTTTTCGGCGTTTCCAGCAGTTGTCCCAACGATTTACATCAAAAGAAATTTTGCTTGTCTCAGTTTCTGTAAGTCTCACAAATAATTTTTATAACAAAATAGTGTTCAGAATGTGATTCTGGACTCGAAAAAAAACGAAAATAAATTTTTGAATAAAAATGAAATTTAATCGTTTTTCGGCGTTTCCAGCAGTTGTCCGAACGATTTACATCAAAAGAAATTTTGCTTGTCTCAGTTTCTGTAAGTCTCACAAATAATTTTTATAACAAAATAGTGTTCAGAATGTGATTCTGGACTCGAAAAAAAACGAAAATAAATTTTGAAGAAATTTTGCTTGTCTCAGTTTCTGTAAGTCTCACAAATAATTTTTATAACAAAATAGTGTTCAGAATGTGATTCTGGATTTGAAAAAAAACGAAAATAAATTTTTGAAGAAAAATGAAATTTAATCGTTTTTCGGCGTTTCCAGCAGTTGTCCGAACGATTTACATCAAAAAAATTTTTGCTTGTCTCAGTTTCTGTAAGTCTCACAAATAATTTTTATAACAAAATAGTGTTCAGAATGTGATTCTGGACTCGAAAAAAAACGAAAATAAATTTTTGAAGAAAAATGAAATTCTATCGTTTTTCGGCGTTTCCAGCAGTAGTCCGAACGATTTGCATCGAAAGAAATTTTGCTTGTCTCAGTTTTTGTAAGTCTCACAAATAGTTTTTATAACAAAATAGTGTTCAGAATGTGATTCTGGACTCGAAAAAAAACGAAAATAAATTTTTAAAGAAAAATTAAATTTAATCGTTTTTCGGCGTTTCCAGCAGTTGTCCGAACGATTTACATCAAAAAAAATTTTGCTTGTCTCAGTTTCTGTAAGTCTCACAAATAATTTGTATAACAAAATAGTGTTCAGAATGTGATTCTGGACTCAAAAAAAAAAACGAAAATAAATTTCTGAAGAAAAATTAAATTTAATCGTTTTTCGGCGTTTCCAGCAGTTGTCCGAACGATTTACATCAAAAGAGATTTTGCTTGTCTCAGTTTCTGTAAGTCTCACAAATAATTTTTATAACAAAATAGTGTTCAGAATGTGATTCTGGACTCGAAAAAAAACGAAAATAAATTTTTGAAGAAAAATGAAATTTAATCGTTTTTCGGCGTTTCCAGCAGTTGTCCGAACGATTTACATCAAAAGAAATTTTGCTTGTCTCAGTTTCTGTAAGTCTCACAAATAATTTTTATAACAAAATAGTGTTCAGAATGTGATTCTGGACTCGAAAAAAAACGAAAATAAATTTTGAAGAAATTTTGCTTGTCTCAGTTTCTGTAAGTCTCACAAATAATTTTTATAACAAAATAGTGTTCAGAATGTGATTCTAGACTCGAAAAAAAACGAAAATAAATTTTTGAAGAAAAATGAAATTTAATCGTTTTTCGGCGTTTCCAGCAGTAGTCCGAACGATTTACATCAAAAGAGATTTTGCTTGTCTCAGTTTCTGTAAGTCTCACAAATAATTTTTATAACAAAATAGTGTTCAGAATGTGATTCTGGACTAGAAAAAAAACGAAAATAAATTTTTGAAGAAAAATGAAATTTAATCGTTTTTCGGCGTTTCCAGCAGTTGTCCGAACGATTTGCATCGAAAGAAATTTTGCTTGTCTCAGTTTCTGTAAGTCTTACAAATAATTTTTATAACAAAATAGTGTTCAGAATGTGATTCTGGACTCGAAAAAAAACGAAAATAAATTTTTGAAGAAAAATTAAATTTAATCGTTTTTCGGCGTTTCCAGCAGTTGTCCGAACGATTTACATCAAAAGAAATTTTGCTTGTCTCAGTTTCTGTAAGTCTCACAAATAATTTTTATAACAAAATAGTGTTCAGAATGTGATTCTGGACTCGAAAAAAAACAAAAATAAATTTTTGAAGAAAAATGAAATTTAATCGTTTTTCGGCGTTTCCAGCAGTTGTCCCAACGATTTACATCAAAAGAAATTTTGCTTGTCTCAGTTTCTGTAAGTCTCACAAATAATTTTTATAACAAATAGTGTTCAGAATGTGATTCTGGACTCGAAAAAAAACGAAAATAAATTTTGAAGAAATTTTGCTTGTCTCAGTTTCTGTAAGTCTCACAAATAATTTTTATAACAAAATAGTGTTCAGAATGTGATTCTAGACTCGAAAAAAAACGAAAATAAATTTTTGAAGAAAAATGAAATTTAATCGTTTTTCGGCGTTTCCAGCAGTAGTCCGAACGATTTACATCAAAAGAGATTTTGCTTGTCTCAGTTTCTGTAAGTCTCACAAATAATTTTTAAACCAAAATAGTGTTCAGAATGTGATTCTGGACTCGAAAGAAAACGAAAATAAATTTTTGAAGAAAAATGAAATTTAATCGTTTTTCGGCGTTTCCAGCAGTTGTCCGAACGATTTACATCAAAAGAAATTTTGCTTGTCTCAGTTTCTGTAAGTCTCACAAATAATTTTTTTAACAAAATAGTGTTCAGAATGTGATTCTGGACTCGAAAAAAAACGAAAATAAATTTTTGAAGAAAAATTAAATTTAATCGTTTTTCGGCGTTTCCAGCAGTTGTCCGAACGATTTACATCAAAACAAATTTTGCTTGTCTCAGTTTCTGTAAGTCTCACAAATAATTTTTATAACAAAATAGTGTTCAGAATGTGATTCTGGACTCGAAAAAAAACGAAAATAAATTTTTGAAGAAAAATGAAATTCTATCGTTTTTCGGCGTTTCCAGCAGTTGTCCGAACGATTTACATCAAAAGAAATTTTGCTTGTCTCAGTTTCTGTAAGTCTCACAAATAATTTTTATAACAAAATAGTGTTCAGAATGTGATTCTGGACTCAAAAAAAACGAAAATAAATTTCTGAAGAAAAATTAAATTTAATCGTTTTTCGGCGTTTCCAGCAGTTGTCCGAACGATTTACATCAAAAGAAATTTTACTTGTCTCAGTTTCTGTAACTTTCACAAATAATTTTTATAACAAAATAGTGTTCAGAATGTGATTCTGGACTCGAAAAAAAACGAAAATAACTTTTGAAGAAATTTTGCTTGTCTCAGTTTCTGTAAGTCTCACAAATAATTTTTATAACAAAATAGTGTTCAGAATGTGATTCTGGACTCGAAAAAAAACGAAAATAAATTTTTGAAGAAAAATGAAATTTAATCGTTTTTCGGCGTTTCCAGCAGTTGTCCGAACGATTTGCATCGAAAGAAATTTTGCTTGTCTCAGTTTCTGTAAGTCTTACAAATAATTTTTATAACAAAATAGTGTTCAGAATGTGATTCTGGACTCGAAAAAAAAACGAAAATAATTTTTTGAAGAAAAATTAAATTTAATCGTTTTTCGGCGTTTCCAGCAGTTGTCCGAACGATTTACATCAAAAGAAATTTTGCTTGTCTCAGTTTCTGTAAGTCTCACAAATAATTTTTATAACAAAATAGTGTTCAGAATGTGATTCTGGACTCGAAAAAAAACAAAAATAAATTTTTGAAGAAAAATGAAATTTAATCGTTTTTCGGCGTTTCCAGCAGTTGTCCGAACGATTTACATCAAAAGAAATTTTGCTTGTCTCAGTTTCTGTAAGTCTCACAAATAATTTTTATAACAAAATAGTGTTCAGAATGTGATTCTGGACTCGAAAAAAAACGAAAATAAATTTTGAAGAAATTTTGCTTGTCTCAGTTTCTGTAAGTCTCACAAATAATTTTTATAACAAAATAGTGTTCAGAATGTGATTCTAGACTCGAAAAAAAACGAAAATAAATTTTTGAAGAAAAATGAAATTTAATCGTTTTTCGGCGTTTCCAGCAGTAGTCCGAACGATTTACATCAAAAGAGATTTTGCTTGTCTCAGTTTCTGTAAGTCTCACAAATAATTTTTATAACAAAATAGTGTTCAGAATGTGATTCTGGACTCGAAAGAAAACGAAAATAAATTTTTGAAGAAAAATGAAATTTAATCGTTTTTCGGCGTGTCCAGCAGTTGTCCGAACGATTTACATCAAAAGAAATTTTGCTTGTCTCAGTTTCTGTAAGTCTCACAAATAATTTTTTTTTCAAAATAGTGTTCAGAATGTGATTCTGGACTCGAAAAAAAACGAAAATAAATTTTTGAAGAAAAATTAAATTTAATCGTTTTTCGGCGTTTCCAGCAGTTGTCCGAACGATTTACATCAAAACAAATTTTGCTTGTCTCAGTTTCTGTAAGTCTCACAAATAATTTTTATAACAAAATAGTGTTCAGAATGTGATTCTAGACTCGAAAAAAAACGAAAATAAATTTTTGAAGAAAAATGAAATTTAATCGTTTTTTCGGCGTTTCCAGCAGTAGTCCGAACGATTTACATCAAAGAGATTTTGCTTGTCTCAGTTTCTGTAAGTCTCACAAATAATTTTTATAACAAAATAGTGTTCAGAATGTGATTCTGGACTCGAAAGAAAACGAAAATAAATTTTTGAAGAAAAATGAAATTCTATCGTTTTTCGGCGTTTCCAGCAGTAGTCCGAACGATTTGCATCGAAAGAAATTTTGCTTGTCTCAGTTTCTGTAAGTCTCACAAATAATTTTTATAACAAAATAGTGTTCAGAATGTGATTCTGGACTCGAAAAAAAACGAAAATAAATTTTTGAAGAAAAATGAACTTTAATCGTTTTTCGGCGTTTCCAGCAGTTGTCCGAACGATTTACATCAAAAGAAATTTTGTTTGTCTCAGTTTCTGTAAGTTTCACAAATAATTTTTATAACAAAATAGTGTTCAGAATGTGATTCTGGACTCAAAAAAAAACGAAAATAAATTTCTGAAGAAAAATTAAATTTAATCGTTTTTCGGCGTTTCCAGCAGTTGTCCGAACGATTTACATCAAAAGAAATTTTACTTGTCTCAGTTTCTGTAACTTTCACAAATAATTTTTATAACAAAATAGTGTTCAGAATGTGATTCTGGACTCGAAAAAAAACGAAAATAACTTTTGAAGAAATTTTGCTTGTCTCAGTTTCTGTAAGTCTCACAAATAATTTTTATAACAAAATAGTGTTCAGAATGTGATTCTGGACTCGAAAAAAAAAAGAAAATAAATTTTTGAAGAAAAATGAAATTTAATCGTTTTTCGGCGTTTCCAGCAGTTGTCCGAACGATTTGCATCGAAAGAAATTTTGCTTGTCTCAGTTTCTGTAAGTCTTACAAATAATTTTTATAACAAAATAGTGTTCAGAATGTGATTCTGGACTCGAAAAAAAACGAAAATAAATTTTTGAAGAAAAATTAAATTTAATCGTTTTTCGGCGTTTCCAGCAGTTGTCCGAACGATTTACATCAAAAGAAATTTTGCTTGTCTCAGTTTCTGTAAGTCTCACAAATAATTTTTATAACAAAATAGTGTTCAGAATGTGATTCTGTACTCGAAAAAAAACAAAAATAAATTTTTGAAGACAAATGAAATTTAATCGTTTTTCGGCGTTTCCAGCAGTTGTCCGAACGATTTACATCAAAAGAAATTTTGCTTGTCTCAGTTTCTGTAAGTCTCACAAATAATTTTTATAACAAATAGTGTCCAGAATGTGATTCTGGACTCGAAAAAAAACGAAAATAAATTTTGAAGAAATTTTGCTTGTCTCAGTTTCTGTAAGTCTCACAAATAATTTTTATAACAAAATAGTGTTCAGAATGTGATTCTAGACTCGAAAAAAACGAAAATAAATTTTTAAAGAAAAATGAAATTTAATCGTTTTTCGGCGTTTCCAGCAGTAGTCCGAACGATTTACATCAAAAGAGATTTTGCTTGTCTCAGTTTCTGTAAGTCTCACAAATAATTTTTATAACAAAATAGTGTTCAGAATGTGATTCTGGACTCGAAAGAAAACGAAAATAAATTTTTGAAGAAAAATGAAATTTAATCGTTTTTCGGCGTTTCCAGCAGTTGTCCGAACGATTTACATCAAAAGAAATTTTGCTTGTCTCAGTTTCTGTAAGTCTCACAAATAATTTTTTTAACAAAATAGTGTTCAGAATGTGATTCTGGACTCGAAAAAAAAAACGAAAATAAATTTTTGAAGAAAAATTAAATTTAATCGTTTTTCGGCGTTTCCAGCAGTTGTCCGAACGATTTACATCAAAACAAATTTTGCTTGTCTCAGTTTCTGTAAGTCTCACAAATAATTTTTATAACAAAATAGTGTTCAGAATGTGATTCTGGACTCGAAAAAAAACGAAAATAAATTTTTGAAGAAAAATGAAATTCTATCGTTTTTCGGCGTTTCCAGCAGTAGTCCGAACGATTTGCATCGAAAGAAATTTTGCTTGTCTCAGTTTCTGTAAGTCTCACAAATAATTTTTATAACAAAATAGTGTTCAGAATGTGATTCTGGACTCGAAAAAAAACGAAAATAAATTTTTGAAGAAAAATTAAATTTAATCGTTTTTCGGCGTTTCCAGCAGTTGTCCGAACGATTTACATCAAAAAAAATTTTGCTTGTCTCAGTTTCTGTAAGTCTCACAAATAATTTTTATAACAAAATAGTGTTCAGAATGTGATTCTGGACTCGAAAAAAAACGAAAATAAATTTTTGAAGAAAAATGAAATTCTATCGTTTTTCGGCGTTTCCAGCAGTAGTACGAACGATTTGCATCGAAAGAAATTTTGCTTGTCTCAGTTTCTGTAAGTCTCACAAATAATTTTTATAACAAAATAGTGTTCAGAATGTGATTCTGGACTCGAAAAAAAACGAAAATAAATTTTTGAAGAAAAATTAAATTTAATCGTTTTTCGGCGTTTCCAGCAGTTGTCCGAACGATTTACATCAAAAAAAATTTTGCTTGTCTCAGTTTCTGTAAGTCTCACAAATAATTTTTATAACAAAATAGTGTTCAGAATGTGATTCTGGACTCAAAAAAAAAACGAAAATAAATTTCTGAAGAAAAATTAAATTTAATCGTTTTTCGGCGTTTCCAGCAGTTGTCCGAACGATTTACATCAAAAGATATTTTGCTTGTCTCAGTTTCTGTAAGTCTCACAAATAATTTTTATAACAAAATAGTGTTCAGAATGTGATTCTGGACTCGAAAAAAAACGAAAATAAATTTTTGAAGAAAAATGAAATTTAATCGTTTTTCGGCGTTTCCAGCAGTTGTCCGAACGATTTACATCAAAAGAGATTTTGCTTGTCTTAGTTTCTGTAAGTCTCACAAATAATTTTTATAACAAAATAGTGTTCAGAATGTGATTCTGGACTCGAAAAAAAACGAAAATAAATTTTTGAAGAAAAATGAAATTTAATCGTTTTTCGGCGTTTCCAGCAGTTGTCCGAACGATTTACATCAAAAGAAATTTTGCTTGTCTCAGTTTCTGTAAGTCTCACAAATAATTTTTTTAACAAAATAGTGTTCAGAATGTGATTCTGGACTCGAAAAAAAACGAAAATAAATTTTTGAAGAAAAATTAAATTTAATCGTTTTTCGGCGTTTCCAGCAGTTGTCCGAACGATTTACATCAAAAGAAATTTTGCTTGTCTCAGTTTCTGTAAGTCTCACAAATAATTTTTATAACAAAATAGTGTTCAGAATGTGATTCTGGACTCGAAAAAAAAAACGAAAATAAATTTTTGAAGAAAAATGAAATTTAATCGTTTTTCGGCGTTTCCAGCAGTTGTCCGAACGATTTACATCAAAAGAAATTTTGCTTGTCTCAGTTTCTGTAAGTCTCACAAATAATTTTTATAACAAAATAGTGTTCAGAATGTGATTCTGGACTCGAAAAAAAACGAAAATAAATTTTGAAGAAATTTTGCTTGTCTCAGTTTCTGTAAGTCTCACAAATAATTTTTATAACAAAATAGTGTTCAGAATGTGATTCTGGACTCGAAAAAAAACGAAAATAAATTTTTGAAGAAAAATGAAATTTAATCGTTTTTCGGCGTTTCCAGCAGTTGTCCGAACGATTTACATCAAAAAAAATTTTGCTTGTCTCAGTTTCTGTAAGTCTCACAAATAATTTTTATAACAAAATAGTGTTCAGAATGTGATTCTGGACTCGAAAAAAAACGAAAATAAATTTTTGAAGAAAAATGAAATTCTATCGTTTTTCGGCGTTTCCAGCAGTTGTCCGAACGATTTGCATCGAAAGAAATTTTGCTTGTCTCAGTTTCTGTAAGTCTCACAAATAATTTTTATAACAAAATAGTGTTCAGAATGTGATTCTGGACTCGAAAAAAAACGAAAATAAATTTTTGAAGAAAAATTAAATTTAATCGTTTTTCGGCGTTTCCAGCAGTTGTCCGAACGATTTACATCAAAAGAGATTTTGCTTGTCTCAGTTTCTGTAAGTCTCACAAATAATTTTTATAACAAAATAGTGTTCAGAATGTGATTCTTTACTCGAAAAAAAACGAAAATAAATTTTTGAAGAAAAATGAAATTTAATCGTTTTTCGGCGTTTCCAGCAGTTGTCCGAACGATTTACATCAAAAGAAATTTTGCTTGTCTCAGTTTCTGTAAGTCTCACAAATAATTTTTTAAACAAAATAGTGTTCAGAATGTGATTCTGGACTCGAAAAAAAACGAAAATAAATTTTTGAAGAAAAATTAAATTTAATCGTTTTTCGGCGTTTCCAGCAGTTGTCCGAACGATTTACATCAAAAGAAATTTTGCTTGTCTCAGTTTCTGTAAGTCTCACAAATAATTTTTATAACAAAATAGTGTTCAGAATGTGATTCTGGACTCAAAAAAAAACGAAAATAAATTTCTGAAGAAAAATTAAATTTAATCGTTTTTCGGCGTTTCCAGCAGTTGTCCGAACGATTTACATCAAAAGAAATTTTACTTGTCTCAGTTTCTGTAAGTCTCACAAATAATTTTTATAACAAAATAGTGTTCAGAATGTGATTCTGGACTCGAAAAAAAACGAAAATAAATTTTTGAAGAAAAATGAACTTTAATCGTTTTTCGGCGTTTCCAGCAGTTGTCCGAACGATTTACATCAAAAGAAATTTTGCTTGTCTCAGTTTCTGTAAGTCTCACAAATAATTTTTATAACAAAATAGTGTTCAGAATGTGATTCTGGACTCAAAAAAAAAACGAAAATAAATTTCTGAAGAAAAATTAAATTTAATCGTTTTTCGGAGTTTCCAGCAGTTGTCCGAACGATTTACATCAAAAGAAATTTTACTTGTCTCAGTTTCTGTAACTTTCACAAATAATTTTTATAACAAAATAGTGTTCAGAATGTGATTCTGGACTCGAAAAAAAACGAAAATAACTTTTGAAGAAATTTTGCTTGTCTCAGTTTCTGTAAGTCTCACAAATAATTTTTATAACAAAATAGTGTTCAGAATGTGATTCTGGACTCGAAAAAAAACGAAAATAAATTTTTGAAGAAAAATGAAATTTAATCGTTTTTCGGCGTTTCCAGCAGTTGTCCGAACGATTTGCATCGAAAGAAATTTTGCTTGTCTCAGTTTCTGTAAGTCTTACAAATAATTTTTATAACAAAATAGTGTTCAGAATGTGATTCTGGACTCGAAAAAAAACGAAAATAAATTTTTGAAGAAAAATTAAATTTAATCGTTTTTCGGCGTTTCCAGCAGTTGTCCGAACGATTTACATCAAAAGAAATTTTGCTTGTCTCAGTTTCTGTAAGTCTCACAAATAATTTTTTTAACAAAATAGTGTTCAGAATGTGATTCTGGACTCGAAAAAAAACGAAAATAAATTTTTGAAGAAAAATTAAATTTAATCGTTTTTCGGCGTTTCCAGCAGTTGTCCGAACGATTTACATCAAAAGAAATTTTGCTTGTCTTAGTTTCTGTAAGTCTCACAAATAATGTTTTTAACAAAATAGTGTTCAGAATGTGATTCTGTACTCGAAAAAAAACGAAAATAAATTTTTGAAGAAAAATTAAATTTAATCGTTTTTCGGCGTTTCCAGCAGTTGTCCGAACGATTTACATCAAAAGAAATTTTGCTTGTCTCAGTTTCTGTAAGTCTCACAAATAATTTTTATAACAAAATAGTGTTCAGAATTTGATTCTGGACTCGAAAAAAAACGAAAATAAATTTTTGAAGAAAAATGAAATTTAATCGTTTTTCGGCGTTTCCAGCAGTTGTCCGAACGATTTACATCAAAAGAAATTTTGCTTGTCTCAGTTTCTGTAAGTCTCACAAATAATTTTTATAACAAAATAGTGTTCAGAATGTGATTCTGGACTCGAAAAAAAACGAAAATAAATTTTTGAAGAAAAATGAAATTCTATCGTTTTTCGGCGTTTCCAGCAGTTGTCCGAACGATTTGCATCGAAAGAAATTTTGCTTGTCTCAGTTTCTGTAAGTCTCACAAATAATTTTTATAACAAAATAGTGTTCAGAATGTGATTCTGGACTCGAAAAAAAACGAAAATAAATTTTTGAAGAAAAATTAAATTTAATCGTTTTTCGGCGTTTCCAGCAGTTGTCCGAACGATTTACATCAAAAGAGATTTTGCTTGTCTCAGTTTCTGTAAGTCTCACAAATAATTTTTATAACAAAATAGTGTTCAGAATGTGATTCTGGACTCGAAAAAAAACGAAAATAAATTTTTGAAGAAAAATGAAATTTAATCGTTTTTCGGCGTTTCCAGCAGTTGTCCGAACGATTTACATCAAAAGAAATTTTGCTTGTCTCAGTTTCTGTAAGTCTCACAAATAATTTTTTAAACAAAATAGTGTTCAGAATGTGATTCTGGACTCGAAAAAATACGAAAATAAATTTTTGAAGAAAAATTAAATTTAATCGTTTTTCGGCGTTTCCAGCAGTTGTCCGAACGATTTACATCAAAAGAAATTTTGCTTGTCTCAGTTTCTGTAAGTCTCACAAATAATTTTTATAACAAAATAGTTTTCAGAATGTGATTCTGGACTCAAAAAAAAACGAAAATAAATTTCTGAAGAAAAATTAAATTTAATCGTTTTTCGGCGTTTCCAGCAGTTGTCCGAACGATTTACATCAAAAGAAATTTTACTTGTCTCAGTTTCTGTAAGTCTCACAAATAATTTTTATAACAAAATAGTGTTCAGAATGTGATTCTGGACTCGAAAAAAAACGAAAATAAATTTTTGAAGAAAAATGAACTTTAATCGTTTTTCGGCGTTTCCAGCAGTTGTCCGAACGATTTACACCAAAAGAAATTTTGCTTGTCTCAGTTTCTGTAAGTCTCACAAATAATTTTTATAACAAAATAGTGTTCAGAATGTGATTCTGGACTCAAAAAAAAAACGAAAATAAATTTCTGAAGAAAAATTAAATTTAATCGTTTTTCGGCGTTTCCAGCAGTTGTCCGAACGATTTACATCAAAAGAAATTTTACCTGTCTCAGTTTCTGTAACTTTCACAAATAATTTTTATAACAAAATAGTGTTCAGAATGTGATTCTGGACTCGAAAAAAAACGAAAATAACTTTTGAAGAAATTTTGCTTGTCTCAGTTTCTGTAAGTCTCACAAATAATTTTTATAACAAAATAGTGTTCAGAATGTGATTCTGGACTCGAAAAAAAACCAAAATAAATTTTTGAAGAAAAATGAAATTTAATCGTTTTTCGGCGTTTCCAGCAGTTGTCCGAACGATTTGCATCGAAAGAAATTTTTCTTGTCTCAGTTTCTGTAAGTCTTACAAATAATTTTTATAACAAAATAGTGTTCAGAATGTGATTCTGGACTCGAAAAAAAACGAAAATAAATTTTTGAAGAAAAATTAAATTTAATCGTTTTTCGGCGTTTCCAGCAGTTGTCCGAACGATTTACATCAAAAGAAATTTTGCTTGTCTCAGTTTCTGTAAGTCTCACAAATAATTTTTTTAACAAAATAGTGTTCAGAATGTGATTCTGGACTCGAAAAAAAACGAAAATAAATTTTTGAAGAAAAATTAAATTTAATCGTTTTTCGGCGTTTCCAGCAGTTGTCCGAACGATTTACATCAAAAGAAATTTTGCTTGTCTTAGTTTCTGTAAGTCTCACAAATAATTTTTTTAACAAAATAGTGTTCAGAATGTGATTCTGGACTCGAAAAAAAACGAAAATAAATTTTTGAAGAAAAATTAAATTTAATCGTTTTTCGGCGTTTCCAGCAGTTGTCCGAACGATTTACATCAAAAGAAATTTTGCTTGTCTCAGTTTCTGTAAGTCTCACAAATAATTTTTATAACAAAATAGTGTTCAGAATTTGATTCTGGACTCGAAAAAAAACGAAAATAAATTTTTGAAGAAAAATGAAATTTAATCGTTTTTCGGCGTTTCCAGCAGTTGTCCGAACGATTTACATCAAAAGAAATTTTGCTTGTCTCAGTTTCTGTAAGTCTCACAAATAATTTTTATAACAAAATAGTGTTCAGAATGTGATTCTGGACTCGAAAAAAAACGAAAATAAATTTTGAAGAAATTTTGCTTGTCTCAGTTTCTGTAAGTCTCACAAATAATTTTTATAACAAAATAGTGTTCAGAATGTGATTCTGGACTCGAAAAAAAACGAAAATAAATTTTTGAAGAAAAATGAAATTTAATCGTTTTTCGGCGTTTCCAGCAGTTGTCCTCAAAAAAAATTTTGCTTGTCTCAGTTTCTGTAAGTCTCACAAATAATTTTTATAACAAAATAGTGTTCAGAATGTGATTCTGGACTCGAAAAAAAACGAAAATAAATTTTTGAAGAAAAATGAAATTCTATCGTTTTTCGGCGTTTCCAGCAGTAGTCCGAACGATTTGCATCGAAAGAAATTTTGCTTGTCTCAGTTTCTGTAAGTCTCACAAATAATTTTTATAACAAAATAGTGTTCAGAATGTGATTCTGGACTCGAAAAAAAACGAAAATAAATTTTTGAAGAAAAATTAAATTTAATCGTTTTTCGGCGTTTCCAGCAGTTGTCCGAACGATTTACATCAAAAAAAATTTTGCTTGTCTCAGTTTCTGTAAGTCTCACAAATATTTTTTATAACAAAATAGTGTTCAGAATGTGATTCTGGACTCGAAAAAAAACGAAAATAACTTTTGAAGAAATTTTGCTTGTCTCAGTTTCTGTAAGTCTCACAAATAATTTTTATAACAAAATAGTGTTCAGAATGTGATTCTGGACTCGAAAAAAAACCAAAATAAATTTTTGAAGAAAAATGAAATTTAATCGTTTTTCGGCGTTTCCAGCAGTTGTCCGAACGATTTGCATCGAAAGAAATTTTTCTTGTCTCAGTTTCTGTAAGTCTTACAAATAATTTTTATAACAAAATAGTGTTCAGAATGTGATTCTGGACTCGAAAAAAAACGAAAATAAATTTTTGAAGAAAAATTAAATTTAATCGTTTTTCGGCGTTTCCAGCAGTTGTCCGAACGATTTACATCAAAAGAAATTTTGCTTGTCTCAGTTTCTGTAAGTCTCACAAATAATTTTTTTAACAAAATAGTGTTCAGAATGTGATTCTGGACTCGAAAAAAAACGAAAATAAATTTTTGAAGAAAAATTAAATTTAATCGTTTTTCGGCGTTTCCAGCAGTTGTCCGAACGATTTACATCAAAAGAAATTTTGCTTGTCTTAGTTTCTGTAAGTCTCACAAATAATTTTTTTAACAAAATAGTGTTCAGAATGTGATTCTGGACTCGAAAAAAAAACGAAAATAAATTTTTGAAGAAAAATTAAATTTAATCGTTTTTCGGCGTTTCCAGCAGTTGTCCGAACGATTTACATCAAAAGAAATTTTGCTTGTCTCAGTTTCTGTAAGTCTCACAAATAATTTTTATAACAAAATAGTGTTCAGAATTTGATTCTGGACTCGAAAAAAAACGAAAATAAATTTTTGAAGAAAAATGAAATTTAATCGTTTTTCGGCGTTTCCAGCAGTTGTCCGAACGATTTACATCAAAAGAAATTTTGCTTGTCTCAGTTTCTGTAAGTCTCACAAATAATTTTTATAACAAAATAGTGTTCAGAATGTGATTCTGGACTCGAAAAAAAACGAAAATAAATTTTGAAGAAATTTTGCTTGTCTCAGTTTCTGTAAGTCTCACAAATAATTTTTATAACAAAATAGTGTTCAGAATGTGATTCTGGACTCGAAAAAAAACGAAAATAAATTTTTGAAGAAAAATGAAATTTAATCGTTTTTCGGCGTTTCCAGCAGTTGTCCGAACGATTTACATCAAAAAAAATTTTGCTTGTCTCAGTTTCTGTAAGTCTCACAAATAATTTTTATAACAAAATAGTGTTCAGAATGTGATTCTGGACTCGAAAAAAACGAAAATAAATTTTTGAAGAAAAATGAAATTCTATCGTTTTTCGGCGTTTCCAGCAGTAGTCCGAACGATTTGCATCGAAAGAAATTTTGCTTGTCTCAGTTTCTGTAAGTCTCACAAATAATTTTTATAACAAAATAGTGTTCAGAATGTGATTCTGGACTCGAAAAAAAACGAAAATAAATTTTTGAAGAAAAATTAAATTTAATCGTTTTTCGGCGTTTCCAGCAGTTGTCCGAACGATTTACATCAAAAAAAATTTTGCTTGTCTCAGTTTCTGTAAGTCTCACAAATATTTTTTATAACAAAATAGTGTTCAGAATGTGATTCTGGACTCAAAAAAAAAACGAAAATAAATTTCTGAAGAAAAATTAAATTTAATCGTTTTTCGGCGTTTCCAGCAGTTGTCCGAACGATTTACATCAAAAGAGATTTTGCTTGTCTCAGTTTCTGTAAGTCTCACAAATAATTTTTATAACAAAATAGTGTTCAGAATGTGATTCTGGACTCGAAAAAAAACGAAAATAAATTTTTGAAGAAAAATGAAATTTAATCGTTTTTCGGCGTTTCCAGCAGTTGTCCGAACGATTTACATCAAAAGAAATTTTGCTTGTCTTAGTTTCTGTAAGTCTCACAAATAATTTTTTTAACAAAATAGTGTTCAGAATGTGATTCTGGACTCGAAAAAAAACTAAAATAAATTTTTGAAGAAAAATTAAATTTAATCGTTTTTCGGCGTTTCCAGCAGTTGTCCGAACGATTTACATCAAAAGAAATTTTGCTTGTCTCAGTTTCTGTAAGTCTCACAAATAATTTTTATAACAAAATAGTGTTCAGAATGTGATTCTGGACTCGAAAAAAAACGAAAATAAATTTTTGAAGAAAAATGAAATTTAATCGTTTTTCGGCGTTTCCAGCAGTTGTCCGAACGATTTACATCAAAAGAAATGTTGCTTGTCTCAGTTTCTGTAAGTCTCACAAATAATTTTTTTAACAAAATAGTGTTCAGAATGTGATTCTGGACTCGAAAAAAAACGAAAATAAATTTTGAAGAAATTTTGCTTGTCTCAGTTTCTGTAAGTCTCACAAATAATTTTTATAACAAAATAGTGTTCAGAATGTGATTCTGGACTCAAAAAAAAACGAAAATTATTTCTGAAGAAAAATTAAATTTAATCGTTTTTCGGCGTTTCCAGCTGTTGTCCGAACGATTTACATCAAAAGAGATTTTGCTTGTCTCAGTTTCTGTAAGTCTCACAAATAATTTTTATAACAAAATAGTGTTCAGAATGTGATTCTGGACTCGAAAAAAAACGAAAATAAATTTTTGAAGAAAAATGAAATTTAATCGTTTTTCGGCGTTTCCAGCAGTTGTCCGAACGATTTACATCAAAAGAAATTTTGCTTGTCTTAGTTTCTGTAAGTCTCACAAATAATTTTTTTAACAAAATAGTGTTCAGAATGTGATTCTGGACTCGAAAAAAAACGAAAATAAAATTTTGAAGAAAAATTAAATTTAATCGTTTTTCGGCGTTTCCAGCAGTTGTCCGAACGATTTACATCAAAAGAAATTTTGCTTGTCTCAGTTTCTGTAAGTCTCACAAATAATTTTTATAACAAAATAGTGTTCAGAATGTGATTCTGGACTCGAAAAAAAACGAAAATAAATTTTTGAAGAAAAATGAAATTTAATCGTTTTTCGGCGTTTCCAGCAGTTGTCCGAACGATTTACATCAAAAAAAATTTTGCTTGTCTCAGTTTCTGTAAGTCTCACAAATAATTTTTATAACAAAATAGTGTTCAGAATGTGATTCTGGACTCGAAAAAAAACGAAAATAAATTTTTGAAAAAAAATGAAATTCTATCGTTTTTCGGCGTTTCCAGCAGTAGTCCGAACGATTTGCATCGAAAGAAATTTTGCTTGTCTCAGTTTCTGTAAGTCTCACAAATAAATTTTTTAACAAAATAGTGTTCAGAATGTGATTCTGGACTCGAAAAAAAACGAAAATAAATTTTTGAAGAAAAATTAAATTTAATCGTTTTTCGGCGTTTACAGCAGTTGTCCGAACGATTTACATCAAAAGAAATTTTGCTTATCTCAGTTTCTGTAAGTCTCACAAATAATTTTTATAACAAAATAGTGTTCAGAATGTGATTCTGGACTCGAAAAAAAACGAAAATAAATTTTTGAAGAAAAATGAAATTTAATCGTTTTTCGGCGTTTCCAGCAGTTGTCCGAACGATTTACATCAAAAGAAATTTTGCTTGTCTCAGTTTCTGTAAGTCTCACAAATAATTTTTGTAACAAAATAGTGTTCAGAATGTGATTCTGGACTCGAAAAAAAACGAAAATAAATTTTGAAGAAATTTTGCTTGTCTCAGTTTCTGTAAGTCTCACAACTAATTTTTATAACAAAATAGTGTTCAGAATGTGATTCTGGACTCGAAAAAAAACGAAAATAAATTTTGAAGAAATTTTGCTTGTCTCAGTTTCTGTAAGTCTCACAAATAATTTTTTAAACAAAATAGTGTTCAGAATGTGATTCTGGACTCAAAAAAAAACGAAAATAAATTTTTGAAGAAAAATGAAATTTAATCGTTTTTCGGCGTTTCCAGCAGTTGTCCGAACGATTTACATCAAAAGAAATGTTGCTTGTCTCAGTTTCTGTAAGTCTCACAAATAATTTTTTTAACAAAATAGTGTTCAGAATGTGATTCTGGACTCGAAAAAAAACGAAAATAAATTTTGAAGAAATTTTGCTTGTCTCAGTTTCTGTAAGTCTCACAAATAATTTTTATAACAAAATAGTGTTCAGAATGTGATTCTGGACTCAAAAAAAAACGAAAATTATTTCTGAAGAAAAATTAAATTTAATCGTTTTTCGGCGTTTCCAGCAGTTGTCCGAACGATTTACATCAAAAGAAATTTTGCTTGTCTCAGTTTCTGTAAGTCTCACAAATAATTTTTATAACAAAATAGTGTTCAGAATGTGATTCTGGACTCGAAAAAAAACGAAAATAAATTTTTGAAGAAAAATGAAATTTAATCGTTTTTCGGCGTTTCCAGCAGTTGTCCGAACGATTTACATCAAAAGAAATTTTGCTTGTCTTAGTTTCTGTAAGTCTCACAAATAATTTTTTTAACAAAATAGTGTTCAGAATGTGATTCTGGACTCGAAAAAAAACGAAAATAAAATTTTGAAGAAAAATTAAATTTAATCGTTTTTCGGCGTTTCCAGCAGTTGTCCGAACGATTTACATCAAAAGAAATTTTGCTTGTCTCAGTTTCTGTAAGTCTCACAAATAATTTTTATAACAAAATAGTGTTCAGAATGTGATTCTGGACTCGAAAAAAAACGAAAATAAATTTTTGAAGAAAAATGAAATTTAATCGTTTTTCGGCGTTTCCAGCAGTTGTCCGAACGATTTACATCAAAAAAAATTTTGCTTGTCTCAGTTTCTGTAAGTCTCACAAATAATTTTTATAACAAAATAGTGTTCAGAATGTGATTCTGGACTCGAAAAAAAACGAAAATAAATTTTTGAAAAAAAATGAAATTCTATCGTTTTTCGGCGTTTCCAGCAGTAGTCCGAACGATTTGCATCGAAAGAAATTTTGCTTGTCTCAGTTTCTGTAAGTCTCACAAATAAATTTTTTAACAAAATAGTGTTCAGAATGTGATTCTGGACTCAAAAAAAAACGAAAATTATTTCTGAAGAAAAATTAAATTTAATCGTTTTTCGGCGTTTCCAGCAGTTGTCCGAACGATTTACATCAAAAGAGATTTTGCTTGTCTCAGTTTCTGTAAGTCTCACAAATAATTTTTATAACAAAATAGTGTTCAGAATGTGATTCTGGACTCGAAAAAAAACGAAAATAAATATTTGAAGAAAAATGAAATTTAATCGTTTTTCGGCGTTTCCAGCAGTTGTCCGAACGATTTACATCAAAAGAAATTTTGCTTGTCTTAGTTTCTGTAAGTCTCACAAATAATTTTTTTAACAAAATAGTGTTCAGAATGTGATTCTGGACTCGAAAAAAAACGAAAATAAAATTTTGAAGAAAAATTAAATTTAATCGTTTTTCGGCGTTTCCAGCAGTTGTCCGAACGATTTACATCAAAAGAAATTTTGCTTGTCTCAGTTTCTGTAAGTCTCACAAATAATTTTTATAACAAAATAGGCGTTTCCAGCAGTTGTCCGAACGATTTACATCAAAAAAAATTTTGCTTGTCTCAGTTTCTGTAAGTCTCACAAATAATTTTTATAACAAAATAGTGTTCAGAATGTGATTCTGGACTCGAAAAAAAACGAAAATAAATTTTTGAAGAAAAATGAAATTTAATCGTTTTTCGGCGTTTCCAGCAGTTGTCCGAACGATTTACATCAAAAGAAATTTTGCTTGTCTCAGTTTCTGTAAGTCTCACAAATAATTTTTGTAACAAAATAGTGTTCAGAATGTGATTCTGGACTCGAAAAAAAACGAAAATAAATTTTGAAGAAATTTTGCTTGTCTCAGTTTCTGTAAGTCTCACAAATAATTTTTATAACAAAATAGTGTTCAGAATGTGATTCTGGACTCGAAAAAAAACGAAAATAAATTTTGAAGAAATTTTGCTTGTCTCAGTTTCTGTAAGTCTCACAAATAATTTTTTAAACAAAATAGTGTTCAGAATGTGATTCTGGACTCGAAAAAAACGAAAATAAATTTTTGAAGAAAAATTAAATTTAATCGTTTTTCGGCGTTTCCAGCAGTTGTCCGAACGATTTACATCAAAAGAAATTTTGCTTGTCTCAGTTTCTGTAAGTCTCACAAATAATTTTTATGACAAAATAGTGTTCAGAATGTGATTCTGGACTAAAAAAAAAACGAAAATAAATTTCTGAAGAAAAATTAAATTTAATCGTTTTTCGGCGTTTACAGCAGTTGTCCGAACGATTTACATCAAAAGAAATTTTACTTGTCTCAGTTTCTGTAAGTCTCACAAATAATTTTTATAACAAAATAGTGTTCAGAATGTGATTCTGGACTCGAAAAAAAACGAAAATAAATTTTTGAAGAAAAATGAAATTTAATCGTTTTTCGGCGTTTCCAGCAGTTGTCCGAACGATTTACATCAAAAGAAATTTTGCTTGTCTCAGTTTCTGTAAGTCTCACAAATAATTTTTATAACAAAATAGTGTTCAGAATGTGATTCTGGACTCAAAAAAAAACGAAAATAAATTTCTGAAGAAAAATTAAATTTAATCGTTTTTCGGCGTTTCCAGCAGTTGTCCGAACGATTTACATCAAAAGAAATTTTACTTTTCTCAGTTTCTGTAACTTTCACAAATAATTTTTATAACAAAATAGTGTTCAGAATGTGATTCTGGACTCGAAAAAAAACGAAAATAAATTTTGAAGAAATTTTGCTTGTCTCAGTTTCTGTAAGTCTCACAAATAATTTTTATAACAAAATAGTGTTCAGAATGTGATTCTGGACTCGAAAAAAAACGAAAATAAATTTTTGAAGAAAAGTGAAATTTAATCGTTTTTCGGCGTTTCCAGCAGTTGTCCGAACGATTTGCATCGAAAGAAATTTTGCTTGTCTCAATTTCTGTAAGTCTCACAAATAATTTTTTTAACAAAATAGTGTTCAGAATGTGATTCTGGACTCGAAAAAAAACGAAAATAAATTTTTGAAGAAAAATTAAATTTAATCGTTTTTCGGCGTTTCCAGCAGTTGTCCGAACGATTTACATCAAAAGAAATTTTGCTTGTCTTAGTTTCTGTAAGTCTCACAAATAATTTTTTTAACAAAATAGTGTTCAGAATGTGATTCTGGACTCGAAAAAAAACGAAAATAAATTTTTGAAGAAAAATTAAATTTAATCGTTTTTCGGCGTTTCCAGCAGTTGTCCGAACGATTTACATCAAAAGAAATTTTGCTTGTCTCAGTTTCTGTAAGTCTCACAAATAATTTTTATAACAAAATAGTGTTCAGAATGTGATTCTGGACTCGAAAAAAAACGAAAATAAATTTTTGAAGAAAAATGAAATTTAATCGTTTTTCGGCGTTTCCAGCAGTTGTCCGAACGATTGACATCAAAAGAAATTTTGCTTGTCTCAGTTTCTGTAAGTCTCACAAATAATTTTTATAACAAAATAGTGTTCAGAATTTGATTCTGGACTCGAAAAAAAACGAAAATAAATTTTTGAAGAAAAATGAAATTTAATCGTTTTTCGGCGTTTCCAGCAGTTGTCCGAACGATTTACATCAAAAGAAATTTTGCTTGTCTCAGTTTCTGTAAGTCTCACAAATAATTTTTATAACAAAATAGTGTTCAGAATGTGATTCTGGACTCGAAAAAAAACGAAAATAAATTTTGAAGAAATTTTGCTTGTCTCAGTTTCTGTAAGTCTCACAAATAATTTTTATAACAAAATAGTGTTCAGAATGTGATTCTGGACTCGAAAAAAAACGAAAATAAATTTTTGAAGAAAAATGAAATTTAATCGTTTTTCGGCGTTTCCAGCAGTTGTCCGAACGATTTACATCAAAGAAAATTTTGCTTGTCTCAGTTTCTGTAAGTCTCACAAATAATTTTTATAACAAAATAGTGTTCAGAATGTGATTCTGGACTCGAAAAAAAACGAAAATAAATTTTTGAAGAAAAATGAAATTCTATCGTTTTTCGGCGTTTCCAGCAGTAGTCCGAACGATTTGCATCGAAAGAAATTTTGCTTGTCTCAGTTTCTGTAAGTCTCACAAATAATTTTTATAACAAAATAGTGTTCAGAATGTGATTCTGGACTCGAAAAAAAACGAAAATAAATTTTTGAAGAAAAATTAAATTTAATCGTTTTTCGGCGTTTCCAGCAGTTGTCCGAACGATTTACATCAAAAAAAATTTTGCTTGTCTCAGTTTCTGTAAGTCTCACAAATATTTTTTATAACAAAATAGTGTTCAGAATGTGATTCTGGACTCAAAAAAAAAACGAAAATAAATTTCTGAAGAAAAATTAAATTTAATCGTTTTTCGGCGTTTCCAGCAGTTGTCCGAACGATTTACATCAAAAGAGATTTTGCTTGTCTCAGTTTCTGTAAGTCTCACAAATAATTTTTATAACAAAATAGTGTTCAGAATGTGATTCTGGACTCGAAAAAAACGAAAATAAATTTTTGAAGAAAAATGAAATTTAATCGTTTTTCGGCGTTTCCAGCAGTTGTCCGAACGATTTACATCAAAAGAAATTTTGCTTGTCTTAGTTTCTGTAAGTCTCACAAATAATTTTTTTAACAAAATTGTGTTCAGAATGTGATTCTGGACTCGAAAAAAAACGAAAATAAATTTTTGAAGAAAAATTAAATTTAATCGTTTTTCGGCGTTTCCAGCAGTTGTCCGAACGATTTACATCAAAAGAAATTTTGCTTGTCTCAGTTTCTGCAAGTCTCACAAATAATTTTTATAACAAAATAGTGTTCAGAATGTGATTCTGGACTCGAAAAAAAACGAAAATAAATTTTTGAAGAAAAATGAAATTTAATCGTTTTTCGGCGTTTCCAGCAGTTGTCCGAACGATTTACATCAAAAGAAATTTTGCTTGTCTTAGTTTCTGTAAGTCTCACAAATAATTTTTTTAACAAAATAGTGTTCAGAATGTGATTCTGGACTCGAAAAAAAACGAAAATAAAATTTTGAAGAAAAATTAAATTTAATCGTTTTTCGGCGTTTCCAGCAGTTGTCCGAACGATTTACATCAAAAGAAATTTTGCTTGTCTCAGTTTCTGTAAGTCTCACAAATAATTTTTATGACAAAATAGTGTTCAGAATGTGATTCTGGACTCAAAAAAAAACGAAAATAAATTTCTGAAGAAAAATTAAATTTAATCCTTTTTCGGCGTTTACAGCAGTTGTCCGAACGATTTACATCAAAAGAAATTTTACTTGTCTCAGTTTCTGTAAGTCTCACAAATAATTTTTATAACAAAATAGTGTTCAGAATGTGATTCTGGACTCGAAAAAAAACGAAAATAAATTTTTGAAGAAAAATGAAATTTAATCGTTTTTCGGCGTTTCCAGCAGTTGTCCGAACGATTTACATCAAAAGAAATTTTGCTTGTCTCAGTCTCTGTAAGTCTCACAAATAATTTTTATAACAAAATAGTGTTCAGAATGTGATTCTGGACTCAAAAAAAAACGAAAATAAATTTCTGAAGAAAAATTAAATTTAATCGTTTTTCGGCGTTTCCAGCAGTTGTCCGAACGATTTACATCAAAAGAAATTTTACTTTTCTCAGTTTCTGTAACTTTCACAAATAATTTTTATAACAAAATAGTGTTCAGAATGTGATTCTGGACTCGAAAAAAAACGAAAATAAATTTTGAAGAAATTTTGCTTGTCTCAGTTTCTGTAAGTCTCACAAATAATTTTTATAACAAAATAGTGTTCAGAATGTGATTCTGGACTCGAAAAAAAACGAAAATAAATTTTTGAAGAAAAGTGAAATTTAATCGTTTTTCGGCGTTTCCAGCAGTTGTCCGAACGATTTGCATCGAAAGAAATTTTGCTTGTCTCAATTTCTGTAAGTCTCACAAATAATTTTTTTAACAAAATAGTGTTCAGAATGTGATTCTGGACTCGAAAAAAAACGAAAATAAATTTTTGAAGAAAAATTAAATTTAATCGTTTTTCGGCGTTTCCAGCAGTTGTCCGAACGATTTACATCAAAAGAAATTTTGCTTGTCTTAGTTTCTGTAAGTCTCACAAATAATTTTTTTAACAAAATAGTGTTCAGAATGTGATTCTGGACTCGAAAAAAAACGAAAATAAATTTTTGAAGAAAAATTAAATTTAATCGTTTTTCGGCGTTTCCAGCAGTTGTCCGAACGATTTACATCAAAAGAAATTTTGCTTGTCTCAGTTTCTGTAAGTCTCACAAATAATTTTTATAACAAAATAGTGTTCAGAATGTGATTCTGGACTCGAAAAAAAACGAAAATAAATTTTTGAAGAAAAATGAAATTTAATCGTTTTTCGGCGTTTCCAGCAGTTGTCCGAACGATTGACATCAAAAGAAATTTTGCTTGTCTCAGTTTCTGTAAGTCTCACAAATAATTTTTATAACAAAATAGTGTTCAGAATTTGATTCTGGACTCGAAAAAAAACGAAAATAAATTTTTGAAGAAAAATTAAATTTAATCGTTTTTCGGCGTTTCCAGCAGTTGTCCGAACGATTTACATCAAAAGAAATTTTGCTTGTCTCAGTTTCTGTAAGTCTCACAAATAATTTTTATAACAAAATAGTGTTCAGAATGTGATTCTGGACTCGAAAAAAAACGAAAATAAATTTTGAAGAAATTTTGCTTGTCTCAGTTTCTGTAAGTCTCACAAATAATTTTTATAACAAAATAGTGTTCAGAATGTGATTCTGGACTCGAAAAAAAACGAAAATAAATTTTTGAAGAAAAATGAAATTTAATCGTTTTTCGGCGTTTCCAGCAGTTGTCCGAACGATTTACATCAAAAAAAATTTTGCTTGTCTCAGTTTCTGTAAGTCTCACAAATAATTTTTATAACAAAATAGTGTTCAGAATGTGATTCTGGACTCGAAAAAAAACGAAAATACATTTTTGAAGAAAAATGAAATTCTATCGTTTTTCGGCGTTTCCAGCAGTAGTCCGAACGATTTGCATCGAAAGAAATTTTGCTTGTCTCAGTTTCTGTAAGTCTCACAAATAATTTTTATAACAAAATAGTGTTCAGAATGTGATTCTGGACTCGAAAAAAAACGAAAATAAATTTTTGAAGAAAAATTAAATTTAATCGTTTTTCGGCGTTTCCAGCAGTTGTCCGAACGATTTACATCAAAAAAAATTTTGCTTGTCTCAGTTTCTGTAAGTCTCACAAATATTTTTTATAACAAAATAGTGTTCAGAATGTGATTCTGGACTCAAAAAAAAAACGAAAATAAATTTCTGAAGAAAAATTAAATTTAATCGTTTTTCGGCGTTTCCAGCAGTTGTCCGAACGATTTACATCAAAAGAGATTTTGCTTGTCTCAGTTTCTGTAAGTCTCACAAATAATTTTTATAACAAAATAGTGTTCAGAATGTGATTCTGGACTCGAAAAAAACGAAAATAAATTTTTGAAGAAAAATGAAATTTAATCGTTTTTCGGCGTTTCCAGCAGTTGTCCGAACGATTTACATCAAAAGAAATTTTGCTTGTCTTAGTTTCTGTAAGTCTCACAAATAATTTTTTTAACAAAATTGTGTTCAGAATGTGATTCTGGACTCGAAAAAAAACGAAAATAAATTTTTGAAGAAAAATTAAATTTAATCGTTTTTCGGCGTTTCCAGCAGTTGTCCGAACGATTTACATCAAAAGAAATTTTGCTTGTCTCAGTTTCTGCAAGTCTCACAAATAATTTTTATAACAAAATAGTGTTCAGAATGTGATTCTGGACTCGAAAAAAAACGAAAATAAATTTTGAAGAAATTTTGCTTGTCTCAGTTTCTGTAAGTCTCACAAATAATTTTTATAACAAAATAGTGTTCAGAATGTGATTCTGGACTCAAAAAAAAACGAAAATTATTTCTGAAGAAAAATTAAATTTAATCGTTTTTCGGCGTTTCCAGCAGTTGTCCGAACGATTTACATCAAAAGAAATTTTGCTTGTCTCAGTTTCTGTAAGTCTCACAAATAATTTTTATAACAAAATAGTGTTCGGAATGTGATTCTGGACTAGAAAAAAAACGAAAATAAATTTTTGAAGTAAAATGAAATTTTATCGTTTTTCGGCGTTTCCAGCAGTTGTCCGAACGATTTACATCAAAAGAGATTTTGCTTGTCTCAGTTTCTGTAAGTCTCACAAATAATTTTTATAACAAAATAGTGTTCAGAATGTGATTCTGGACTCGAAAAAAAACGAAAATAAATTTTTGAAGAAAAATGAAATTTAATCGTTTTTCGGCGTTTCCAGCAGTTGTCCGAACGATTTACATCAAAAGAAATTTTGCTTGTCTTAGTTTCTGTAAGTCTCACAAATAATTTTTTTAACAAAATAGTGTTCAGAATGTGATTCTGGACTCGAAAAAAAACGAAAATAAATTTTTGAAGAAAAATTAAATTTAATCGTTTTTCGGCGTTTCCAGCAGTTGTCCGAACGATTTACATCAAAAGAAATTTTGCTTGTCTCAGTTTCTGTAAGTCTCACAAATAATTTTTATAACAAAATAGTGTTCAGAATGTGATTCTGGACTCGAAAAAAAACGAAAATAAATTTTTGAAGAAAAATGAAATTTAATCGTTTTTCGGCGTTTCCAGCAGTTGTCCGAACGATTTACATCAAAAAAAATTTTGCTTGTCTCAGTTTCTGTAAGTCTCACAAATAATTTTTATAACAAAATAGTGGTCAGAATGTGATTCTGGACTCGAAAAAAAACGAAAATAAATTTTTGAAAAAAAATGAAATTCTATCGTTTTTCGGCGTTTCCAGCAGTAGTCCGAACGATTTGCATCGAAAGAAATTTTGCTTGTCTCAGTTTCTGTAAGTCTCACAAATAATTTTTTTAACAAAATAGTGTTCAGAATGTGATTCTGGACTCGAAAAAAAACGAAAATAAATTTTTGAAGAAAAATTAAATTTAATCGTTTTTCGGCGTTTCCAGCAGTTGTCCGAACGATTTACATCAAAAGAAATTTTGCTTGTCTCAGTTTCTGCAAGTCTCACAAATAATTTTTATAACAAAATAGTGTTCAGAATGTGATTCTGGACTCGAAAAAAAACGAAAATAAATTTTGAAGAAATTTTGCTTGTCTCAGTTTCTGTAAGTCTCACAAATAATTTTTATAACAAAATAGTGTTCAGAATGTGATTCTGGACTCAAAAAAAAACGAAAATAAATTTCTGAAGAAAAATTAAATTTAATCGTTTTTCGGCGTTTCCAGCAGTTGTCCGAACGATTTACATCAAAAGAAATTTTACTTGTCTCAGTTTCTGTAACTTTCACAAATAATTTTTATAACAAAATAGTGTTCAGAATGTGATTCTGGACTCGAAAAAAAACGAAAATAAATTTTGAAGAAATTTTGCTTGTCTCAGTTTCTGTAAGTCTCACAAATAATTTTTATAACAAAATAGTGTTCAAAATGTGATTCTGGACTCGAAAAAAAACGAAAATAAATTTTTGAAGAAAAATGAAATTTAATCGTTTTTCGGCGTTTCCAGCAGTTGTCCGAACGATTTGCATCGAAAGAAATTTTGCTTGTCTCAATTTCTGTAAGTCTCACAAATAATTTTTTTAACAAAATAGTGTTCAGAATGTGATTCTGGACTCGAAAAAAAAAGAAAATAAATTTTTGAAGAAAAATTAAATTTAATCGTTTTTCGGCGTTTCCAGCAGTTGTCCGAACGATTTACATCAAAAGAAATTTTGCTTGTCTTAGTTTCTGTAAGTCTCACAAATAATTTTTTTAACAAAATAGTGTTCAGAATGTGATTCTGGACTCGAAAAGTAACGAAAATAAATTTTTGAAGAAAAATTAAATTTAATCGTTTTTCGGCGTTTCCAGCAGTTGTCCGAACGATTTACATCAAAAGAAATTTTGCTTGTCTCAGTTTCTGTAAGTCTCACAAATAATTTTTATAACAAAATAGTGTTCAGATTGTGATTCTGGACTCGAAAAAAAACGAAAATAAATTTTTGAAGAAAAATGAAATTTAATCGTTTTTCGGCGTTTCCAGCAGTTGTCCGAACGATTTACATCAAAAGAGATTTTGCTTGTCTCAGTTTCTGTAAGTCTCACAAATAATTTTTATAACAAAATAGTGTTCAGAATGTGATTCTGGACTCGAAAAAAAACGAAAATAAATTTTTGAAGAAAAATGAAATTTAATCGTTTTTCGGCGTTTCCAGCAGTTGTCCGAACGATTTACATCAAAAGAAATTTTGCTTGTCTTAGTTTCTGTAAGTCTCACAAATAATTTTTTTAACAAAATAGTGTTCAGAATGTGATTCTGGACTCGAAAAAAAACGAAAATAAATTTTTGAAGAAAAATTAAATTTAATCGTTTTTCGGCGTTTCCAGCAGTTGTCCGAACGATTTACATCAAAAGAAATTTTGCTTGTCTCAGTTTCTGTAAGTCTCACAAATAATTTTTATAACAAAATAGTGTTCAGAATGTGATTCTGGACTCGAAAAAAAACGAAAATAAATTTTTGAAGAAAAATGAAATTTAATCGTTTTTCGGCGTTTCCAGCAGTGGTCCGAACGATTTACATCAAAAAAAATTTTGCTTGTCTCAGTTTCTGTAAGTCTCACAAATAATTTTTATAACAAAATAGTGTTCAGAATGTGATTCTGGACTCGAAAAAAAACGAAAATAAATTTTTGAAAAAAAATGAAATTCCATCGTTTTTCGGCGTTTCCAGCAGTAGTCCGAACGATTTGCATCGAAAGAAATTTTGCTTGTCTCAGTTTCTGTAAGTCTCACAAATAATTTTTTTAACAAAATAGTGTTCAGAATGTGATTCTGGACTCGAAAAAAAACGAAAATAAATTTTTGAAGAAAAATTAAATTTAATCGTTTTTCGGCGTTTCCAGCAGTTGTCCGAACGATTTACATCAAAAGAAATTTTGCTTGTCTCAGTTTCTGCAAGTCTCACAAATAATTTTTATAACAAAATAGTGTTCAGAATGTGATTCTGGACTCGAAAAAAAACGAAAATAAATTTTGAAGAAATTTTGCTTGTCTCAGTTTCTGTAAGTCTCACAAATAATTTTTATAACAAAATAGTGTTCAGAATGTGATTCTGGACTCAAAAAAAAACGAAAATAAATTTCTGAAGAAAAATTAAAGTTAATCGTTTTTCGGCGTTTCCAGCAGTTGTCCGAACGATTTACATCAAAAGAAATTTTACTTGTCTCAGTTTCTGTAACTTTCACAAATAATTTTTATAACAAAATAGTGTTCAGAATGTGATTCTGGACTCGAAAAAAAACGAAAATAAATTTTGAAGAAATTTTGCTTGTCTCAGTTTCTGTAAGTCTCACAAATAATTTTTATAACAAAATAGTGTTCAGAATGTGATTCTGGACTCGAAAAAAAACGAAAATAAATTTTTGAAGAAAAATGAAATTTAATCGTTTTTCGGCGTTTCCAGCAGTTGTCCGAACGATTTGCATCGAAAGAAATTTTGCTTGTCTCAATTTCTGTAAGTCTCACAAATAATTTTTTTAACAAAATAGTGTTCAGAATGTGATTCTGGACTCGAAAAAAAACGAAAATAAATTTTTGAAGAAAAATTAAATTTAATCGTTTTTCGGCGTTTCCAGCAGTTGTCCGAACGATTTACATCAAAAGAAATTTTGCTTGTCTTAGTTTCTGTAAGTCTCACAAATAATTTTTTTAACAAAATAGTGTTCAGAATGTGATTCTGGACTCGAAAAGTAACGAAAATAAATTTTTGAAGAAAAATTAAATTTAATCGTTTTTCGGCGTTTCCAGCAGTTGTCCGAACGATTTACATCAAAAGAAATTTTGCTTGTCTCAGTTTCTGTAAGTCTCACAAATAATTTTTTTAACAAAATAGTGTTCAGAATGTGATTCTGGACTCGAAAAAAAACGAAAATAAATTTTGAAGAAATTTTGCTTGTCTCAGTTTCTGTAAGTCTCACAAATAATTTTTATAACAAAATAGTGTTCAGAATGTGATTCTGGACTCAAAAAAAAACGAAAATAAATTTCTGAAGAAAAATGAAATTTAATCGTTTCTCGGCGTTTCCAGCAGTTGTCCGAACGATTTACATCAAAAAAAATTTTGCTTGTCTCAGTTTCTGTAAGTCTCACAAATAATTTTAATAACAAAATAGTGTTCAGAATGTGATTCTGGACTCGAAAAAAAACGAAAATAAATTTTGAAGAAATTTTGCTTGTCTCAGTTTCTGTAAGTCTCACAAATAATTTTTATAACAAAATAGTGTTCAGAATGTGATTCTGGACTCTAAAAAAAACGAAAATAAATTTTTGAAGAAAAATGAAATTTAATCGTTTTTCGGCGTTTCCAGCAGTTGTCCGAACGATTTACATCAAAAAAAAATTTGCTTGTCTCAGTTTCTGTAAGTCTCACAAATAATTTTTATAACAAAATAGTGTTCAGAATGTGATTCTGGACTCGAAAAAAAACGAAAATAAATTTTTGAAAAAAAATGAAATTCTATCGTTTTTCGGCGTTTCCAGCAGTAGTCCGAACGATTTGCATCGAAAGAAATTTTGCTTGTCTCGGTTTCTGTAAGTCTCACAAATAATTTTTTTAACAAAATAGTGTTCAGAATGTGATTCTGGACTCGAAAAAAAACGAAAATAAATTTTTGAAGAAAAATTAAATTTAATCGTTTTTCGGCGTTTCCAGCAGTTGTCCGAACGATTTACATCAAAAGAAATTTTGCTTGTCTCAGTTTCTGTAAGTCTCACAAATAATTTTTATAACAAAATATTGTTCAGAATGTGATTCTGGACTCGAAAAAAAACGAAAATAAATTTTTGAAGAAAAATGAAATTTAATCGATTTTCGGCGTTTCCAGCAGTTGTCCGAACGATTTACATCAAAAGAAATTTTGCTTGTCTCAGTTTCTGTAAGTCTCACAAATAATTTTTATAACAAAATAGTGTTCAGAATGTGATTCTGGACTCGAAAAAAAACGAAAATAAATTTTGAAGAAATTTTGCTTGTCTCAGTTTCTGTAAGTCTCACAAATAATTTTTATAACAAAATAGTGTTCAGAATGTGATTCTGGACTCGAAAAAAAACGAAAATAAATTTTTGAAGAAAAATGAAATTTAATCGTTTTTCGGCGTTTCCAGCAGTTGTCCGAACGATTTACATCAAAAAAAATTTTGCTTGTCTCAGTTTCTGTAAGTCTCACAAATGATTTTTATAACAAAATAGTGTTCAGAATGTGATTCTGGACTCGAAAAAAAACGAAAATAAATTTTTGAAGAAAAATGAAATTCTATCGTTTTTCGGCGTTTCCAGCAGTAGTCCGAACGATTTGCATCGAAAGAAATTTTGCTTGTCTCAGTTTCTGTAAGTCTCACAAATAATTTTTATAACAAAATAGTGTTCAGAATGTGATTCTGGACTCGAAAAAAAACGAAAATAAATTTTGAAGAAATTTTGCTTGTCTCAGTTTCTGTAAGTCTCACAAATAATTTTTATAACAAAATAGTGTTCAGAATGTGATTCTGGACTCGAAAAAAAACGAAAATAAATTTTGAAGAAATTTTGCTTGTCTCAGTTTCTGTAAGTCTCACAAATAATTTTTATAACAAAATAGTGTTCAGAATGTGATTCTGGACTCGAAAAAAAACGAAAATAAATTTTTGAAGAAAAATGAAATTTAATCGTTTTTCGGCGTTTCCAGCAGTTGTCCGAACGATTTACATCAAAAGAAATTTTGCTTGTCTCAGTTTCTGTAAGTCTCACAAATAATTTTTATAACAAAATAGTGTTCAGAAAGTGATTCTGGACTCGAAAAAAAACGAAAATAAATTTTGAAGAAATTTTGCTTGTCTCAGTTTCTGTAAGTCTCACAAATAATTTTTATAACAAAATAGTGTTCAGAATGTGATTCTGGACTCGAAAAAAAACGAAAATAAATTTTTGAAGAAAAATGAAATTTAATCGTTTTTCGGCGTTTCCAGCAGTTGTCCGAACGATTTACATCAAAAAAAAATTTGCTTGTCTCAGTTTCTGTAAGTCTCACAAATAATTTTTATAACAAAATAGTGTTCAGAATGTGATTCTGGACTCGAAAAAAAACGAAAATAAATTTTTGAAGAAAAATGAAATTCTATCGTTTTTCGGCGTTTCCAGCAGTAGTCCGAACGATTTGCATCGAATGAAATTTTGCTTGTCTCAGTTTCTGTAAGTCTCACAAATAATTTTTATAACAAAATAGTGTTCAGAATGTGATTCAGGACTCGAAAAAAAACGAAAATAAATTTTTGAAGAAAAATTAAATTTAATCGTTTTTCGGCGTTTCCAGCAGTTGTCCGAACGATTTACATCAAAAGAGATTTTGCTTGTCTCAGTTTCTGTAAGTCTCACAAATAATTTTTATAACAAAATAGTGTTCAGAATGTGATTCTGGACTCAAAAAAAAAACGAAAATAAATTTCTGAAGAAAAATTAAATTTAATCGTTTTTCGGCGTTTCCAGCAGTTGTCCGAACGATTTACATCAAAAGAGATTTTGCTTGTCTCAGTTTCTGTAAGTCTCACAAATAATTTTTATAACAAAATAGTGTTCAGAATGTGATTCTGGACTCGAAAAAAAACGAAAATAAATTTTTGAAGAAAAATGAAATTTAATCGTTTTTCGGCGTTTCCAGCAGTTGTCCGAACGATTTACATCAAAAGAAATTTTGCTTGTCTTAGTTTCTGTAAGTCTCACAAATAATTTTTTTAACAAAATAGTGTTCAGAATGTGATTCTGGACTCGAAAAAAAACGAAAATAAATTTTTGAAGAAAAATGAAATTTAATCGTTTTTCGGCGTTTCCAGCAGTAGTCCGAACGATTTACATCAAAAGAAATTTTGCTTGTCTCAGTTTCTGTAAGTCTCACAAATAATTTTTATAACAAAATAGTGTTCAGAATGTGATTCTGGACTCGAAAAAAAACGAAAATAAATTTTTGAAGAAAAATGAAATTTAATCGTTTTTCGGCGTGTCCAGCAGTTGTCCGAACGATTTACATCAAAAGAAATTTTGCTTGTCTCAGTTTCTGTAAGTCTCACAAATAATTTTTTTAACAAAATTGTGTTCAGAATGTGATTCTGGACTCGAAAAAAAACGAAAATAAATTTTGAAGATATTTTGCTTGTCTCAGTTTCTGTAAGTCTCACAAATAATTTTTATAACAAAATAGTGTTCAGAATGTGATTCTGGACTCAAAAAAAAACGAAAATAAATTTCTGAAGAAAAATGAAATTTAATCGTTTCTCGGCGTTTCCAGCAGTTGTCCGAACGATTTACATCAAAAAAAATTTTGCTTGTCTCAGTTTCTGTAAGTCTCACAAATAATTTTAATAACAAAATAGTGTTCAGAATGTGATTCTGGACTCGAAAAAAAACGAAAATAAATTTTGAAGAAATTTTGCTTGTCTCAGTTTCTGTAAGTCTCACAAATAATTTTTATAACAAAATAGTGTTCAGAATGTGATTCTGGACTCTAAAAAAAACGAAAATAAATTTTTGAAGAAAAATGAAATTTAATCGTTTTTCGGCGTTTCCAGCAGTTGTCCGAACGATTTACATCAAAAAAAATTTTGCTTGTCTCAGTTTCTGTAAGTCTCACAAATAATTTTTATAACAAAATAGTGTTCAGAATGTGATTCTGGACTCGAAAAAAAACGAAAATAAATTTTTGAAAAAAAATGAAATTCTATCGTTTTTCGGCGTTTCCAGCAGTAGTCCGAACGATTTGCATCGAAAGAAATTTTGCTTGTCTCAGTTTCTGTAAGTCTCACAAATAATTTTTTTAACAAAATAGTGTTCAGAATGTGATTCTGGACTCGAAAAAAAACGAAAATAAATTTTTGAAGAAAAATTAAATTTAATCGTTTTTCGGCGTTTCCAGCAGTTGTCCGAACGATTTACATCAAAAGAAATTTTGCTTGTCTCAGTTTCTGTAAGTCTCACAAATAATTTTTATAACAAAATAGTGTTCAGAATGTGATTCTGGACTCGAAAAAAAACGAAAATAAATTTTGAAGAAATTTTGCTTGTCTCAGTTTCTGTAAGTCTCACAAATAATTTTTATAACAAAATAGTGTTCAGAATGTGATTCTGGACTCGAAAAAAAACGAAAATAAATTTTTGAAGAAAAATGAAATTTAATCGTTTTTCGGCGTTTCCAGCAGTTGTCCGAACGATTTACATCAAAAAAAATTTTGCTTGTCTCAGTTTCTGTAAGTCTCACAAATGATTTTTATAACAAAATAGTGTTCAGAATGTGATTCTGGACTCGAAAAAAAACGAAAATAAATTTTTGAAGAAAAATGAAATTCTATCGTTTTTCGGCGTTTCCAGCAGTAGTCCGAACGATTTGCATCGAAAGAAATTTTGCTTGTCTCAGTTTCTGTAAGTCTCACAAATAATTTTTATAACAAAATAGTGTTCAGAATGTGATTCTGGACTCGAAAAAAAACGAAAATAAATTTTTGAAGAAAAATTAAATTTAATCGTTTTTCGGCGTTTCCAGCAGTTGTCCGAACGATTTACATCAAAAAAAATTTTGCTTGTCTCAGTTTCTGTAAGTCTCACAAATAATTTTTATAACAAAATAGTGTTAAGAATGTGATTCTGGACTCAAAAAAAAAAACGAAAATAAATTTCTGAAGAAAAATTAAATTTAATCGTTTTTCGGCGTTTCCAGCAGTTGTCCGAACGATTTACATCAAAAGAAATTTTACTTGTCTTAGTTTCTGTAAGTCTCACAAATAATTTTTATAACAAAATAGTGTTCAGAATGTGATTTTGGACTCGAAAAAAAACGAAAATAAATTTTTGAAGAAAAATGAAATTTAATCGTTTTTCGGCGTTTCCAGCAGTTGTCCGAACGATTTACATCAAAAGAAATTTTGCTTGTCTCAGTTTCTGTAAGTCTCACAAATAATTTTTATAAAAAAATAGTGTTCAGAATGTGATTCTGGACTCGAAAAAAAACGAAAATAAATTTTGAAGAAATTTTGCTTGTCTCAGTTTCTGTAAGTCTCACAAATAATTTTTATAACAAAATAGTGTTCAGAATGTGATTCCGGACTCGAAGAAAAACGAAAATAAATTTTTGAAGAAAAATTAAATTTAATCGTTTTTCGGCGTTTCCAGCAGTTGTCCGAACGATTTACATCAAAAGAAATTTTGCTTGTCTTAGTTTCTGTAAGTCTCACAAATAATTTTTTTAACAAAATTGTGTTCAGAATGTGATTCTGGACTCGAAAAAAAACGAAAATAAATTTTTGAAGAAAAATTAAATTTAATCGTTTTTCGGCGTTTCCAGCAGTTGTCCGAACGATTTACATCAAAAGAAATTTTGCTTGTCTCAGTTTCTGTAAGTCTCACAAATAATTTTTATAACAAAATAGTGTTCAGAATGTGATTCTGGACTCGAAAAAAAACGAAAATAAATTTTTGAAGAAAAATGAAATTTAATCGTTTTTCGGCGTTTCCAGCAGTTGTCCGAACGATTAACATCAAAAGAAATTTTGCTTGTCTCAGTTTCTGTAAGTCTCACAAATAATTTTTATAACAAAATAGTGTTCAGAATGTGATTCTGGACTCGAAAAAAAAACGAAAATAAATTTTGAAGAAATTTTGCTTGTCTCAGTTTCTGTAAGTCTCACAAATAATTTTTATAACAAAATAGTGTTCAGAAGGTGATTCTGGACTCGAAAAAAAACGAAAATAAATTTTTGAAGAAAAATGAAATTTAATCATTTTTCGGCGTTTCCAGCAGTTGTCCGAACGATTTACATCAAAAAAAAATTTGTTTGTCTCAGTTTCTGTAAGTCTCACAAATAATTTTTATAACAAAATAGTGTTCAGAATGTGATTCTGGACTCGAAAAAAAACGAAAATAAATTTTTGAAGAAAAATGAAATTCTATCGTTTTTCGGCGTTTCCAGCAGTAGTCCGAACGATTTGCATCGAAAGAAATTTTGCTTGTCTCAGTTTCTGTAAGTCTCACAAATAATTTTTATAACAAAATAGTGTTCAGAATGTGATTCTGGACTCGAAAAAAAACGAAAATAAATTTTTGAAGAAAAATTAAATTTAATCGTTTTTCGGCGTTTCCAGCAGTTGTCCGAACGATTTACATCAAAAAAAATTTTGCTTGTCTCAGTTTCTGTAAGTCTCACAAATAATTTTTATAACAAAATAGTGTTCAGAATGTGATTCTGGACTCAAAAAAAAAACGAAAATAAATTTCCGAAGAAAAATTAAATTTAATCGTTTTTCGGCGTTTTCAGCAGTTGTCCGAACGATTTACATCAAAAGAGATTTTGCTTGTCTCAGTTTCTGTAAGTTTCACAAATAATTTTTTTAACAAAATAGTGTTCAGAATGTGATTCTGGACTCGAAAAAAAACGAAAATAAATTTTTGAAGAAAAATTAAATTTAATCGTTTTTCGGCGTTTCCAGCAGTTGTCCGAACGATTTACATCAAAAGAAATTTTGCTTGTCTCAGTTTCTGTAAGTCTCACAAATAATTTTTATAACAAAATAGTGTTCAGAATGTGATTCTGGACTCGAAAAAAAACGAAAATAAATTTTTGAAGAAAAATGAAATTTAATCGTTTTTCGGCGTTTCCAGCAGTTGTCCGAACGATTAACATCAAAAGAAATTTTGCTTGTCTCAGTTTCTGTAAGTCTCACAAATAATTTTTATAACAAAATAGTGTTCAGAATGTGATTCTGGACTCGAAAAAAAAACGAAAATAAATTTTGAAGAAATTTTGCTTGTCTCAGTTTCTGTAAGTCTCACAAATAATTTTTATAACAAAATAGTGTTCAGAAGGTGATTCTGGACTCGAAAAAAAACGAAAATAAATTTTTGAAGAAAAATGAAATTTAATCATTTTTCGGCGTTTCCAGCAGTTGTCCGAACGATTTACATCAAAAAAAATTTTGTTTGTCTCAGTTTCTGTAAGTCTCACAAATAATTTTTATAAAAAAATAGTGTTCAGAATGTGATTCTGGACTCGAAAAAAAACGAAAATAAATTTTTGAAGAAAAATGAAATTCTATCGTTTTTCGGCGTTTCCAGCAGTAGTCCGAACGATTTGCATCGAAAGAAATTTTGCTTGTCTCAGTTTCTGTAAGTCTCACAAATAATTTTTATAACAAAATAGTGTTCAGAATGTGATTCTGGACTCGAAAAAAAACGAAAATAAATTTTTGAAGAAAAATTAAATTTAATCGTTTTTCGGCGTTTCCAGCAGTTGTCCGAACGATTTACATCAAAAAAAATTTTGCTTGTCTCAGTTTCTGTAAGTCTCACAAATAATTTTTATAACAAAATAGTGTTCAGAATGTGATTCTGGACTCAAAAAAAAAACGAAAATAAATTTCTGAAGAAAAATTAAATTTAATCGTTTTTCGGCGTTTTCAGCAGTTGTCCGAACGATTTACATCAAAAGAGATTTTGCTTGTCTCAGTTTCTGTAAGTTTCACAAATAATTTTTTTAACAAAATAGTGTTCAGAATGTGATTCTGGACTCGAAAAAAAACGAAAATAAATTTTTGAAGAAAAATTAAATTTAATCGTTTTTCGGCGTTTCCAGCAGTTGTCCGAACGATTTACATCAAAAGAAATTTTGCTTGTCTCAGTTTCTGTAAGTCTCACAAATAATTTTTATAACAAAATAGTGTTCAGAATGTGATTCTGGACTCGAAAAAAAACAAAAATAAATTTTTGAAGAAAAATGAAATTTAATCGTTTTTCGGCGTTTCCAGCAGTTGTCCGAACGATTTACATCAAAAGAAATTTTGCTTGTCTCAGTTTCTGTAAGTCTCACAAATAATTTTTATAACAAAATAGTGTTCAGAATGTGATTCTGGACTCGAAAAAAAACGAAAATAAATTTTGAAGAAATTTTGCTTGTCTCAGTTTCTGTAAGTCTCACAAATAATTTTAATAACAAAATAGTGTTCAGAATGTGATTCTAGACTCGAAAAAAAACGAAAATAAATTTTTGAAGAAAAACGAAATTTAATAGTTTTTCGGCGTTTCCAGCAGTAGTCCGAACGATTTACATCAAAAGAGATTTTGCTTGTCTCAGTTTCTGTAAGTCTCACAAATAATTTTTATAACAAAATGGTGTTCAGAATGTGATTCTGGACTCGAAAGAAAACGAAAATAAATTTTTGAAGAAAAATGAAATTTAATCGTTTTTCGGCGTTTCCAGCAGTTGTCCGAACGATTTACATCAAAAGAAATTTTGCTTGTCTCAGTTTCTGTAAGTCTCACAAATAATTTTTTTAACAAAATAGTGTTCAGAATGTGATTCTGGACTCGAAAAAAAACGAAAATAAATTTTTGAAGAAAAATAAATTTAATCGTTTTTCGGCGTTTCCAGCAGTTGTCCGAACGATTTACATCAAAAAAAATTTTGCTTGTCTCAGTTTCTGTAAGTCTCACAAATAATTTTTATAACAAAATAGTGTTCAGAATGTGATTCTGGACTCGAAAAAAAACGAAAATAAATTTTTGAAGAAAAATGAAATTCTATCGTTTTTCGGCGTTTCCAGCAGTAGTCCGAACGATTTGCATCGAAAGAAATTTTGCTTGTCTCAGTTTCTGTAAGTCTCACAAATAATTTTTATAACAAAATAGTGTTCAGAATGTGATTCTGGACTCGAAAAAAAACGAAAATAAATTTTTGAAGATAAATTAAATTTAATCGTTTTTCGGCGTTTCCAGCAGTTGTCCGAACGATTTACATCAAAAGAAATTTTGCTTGTCTCAGTTTCTGTAAGTCTCACAAATAATTTTTATAACAAAATAGTGTTCAGAATGTGATTCTGGACTCGAAAAAAAACGAAAATAAATTTTGAAGAAATTTAGCTTGTCTCAGTTTCTGTAAGTCTCACAAATAATTTTTATAACAAAATAGTGTTCAGAATGTGATTCTGGACTCGAAAAAAAACGAAAATAAATTTTTGAAGAAAAATGAAATTTAATCGTTTTTCGGCGTTTCCAGCAGTTGTCCGAACGATTTACATCAAAAGAAATTTTGCTTGTCTTAGTTTCTGTAAGTCTCACAAATAATTTTTTCAACAAAATAGTGTTCAGAATGTGATTCTGGACTCGAAAAAAAACGAAAATAAATTTTTGAAGAAAAATTAAATTTAATCGTTTTTCGGCGTTTCCAGCAGTTGTCCGAACGATTTACATCAAAAGAAATTATGCTTGTCTCAGTTTCTGTAAGTCTCACAAATAATTTTTATAACAAAATAGTGTTCAGAATGTGATTCTGGACTCGAAAAAAAACAAAAATAAATTTTTGAAGAAAAATGAAATTTAATCGTTTTTCGGCGTTTCCAGCAGTTGTCCGAACGATTTACATCAAAAGAAATTTTGCTTGTCTCAGTTTCTGTAAGTCTCACAAATAATTTTTATAACAAAATTGTGTTCAGAATGTGATTCTGGACTCGAAAAAAAACGAAAATAAATTTTGAAGAAATTTTGCTTGTTTCAGTTTCTGTAAGTCTCACAAATAATTTTTATAACAAAATAGTGTTCAGAATGTGATTCTAGACTCGAAAAAAAACGAAAATAAATTTTTGAAGAAAAATGAAATTTCATCGTTTTTCGGCGTTTCCAGCAGTAGTCCGAACGATTTACATCAAAAGAGATTTTGCTTGTCTCAGTTTCTGTAAGTCTCACAAATAATTTTTATAACAAAATAGTGTTCAGAATGTGATTCTGGACTCGAAAGAAAACGAAAATAAATTTTTGAATAAAAATGAAATTTAATCGTTTTTCGGCGTTTCCAGCAGTTGTCCGAACGATTTACATCAAAAGAAATTTTGCTTGTCTCAGTTTCTGTAAGTCTCACAAATAATTTTTATAACAAAATAGTGTTCAGAATGTGATTCTGGACTCGAAAAAAAACGAAAATAAATTTTGAAGAAATTTTGCTTGTCTCAGTTTCTGTAAGTCTCACAAATAATTTTTATAACAAAATAGTGTTCAGAATGTGATTCTGGACTCAAAAAAAAACGAAAATAAATTTCTGAAGAAAAATGAAATTTAATCGTTTTTCGGCGTTTCCAGCAGTTGTCCGAACGATTTACATCAAAAAAAATTTTGCTTGTCTCAGTTTCTGTAAGTCTCACAAATAATTTTAATAACAAAATAGTGTTCAGAATGTGATTCTGGACTCGAAAAAAAACGAAAATAAATTTTGAAGAAATTTTGCTTGTCTCAGTTTCTGTAAGTCTCACAAATAATTTTTATAACAAAATAGTGTTCAGAATGTGATTCTAGACTCGAAAAAAAACGAAAATAAATTTTTGAAAAAAAATGAAATTCTATCGTTTTTCGGCGTTTCCAGCAGTAGTCCGAACGATTTGCATCGAAAGAAATTTTGCTTGTCTCAGTTTCTGTAAGTCTCACAAATAATTTTTTTAACAAAATAGTGTTCAGAATGTGATTCTGGACTCGAAAAAAAACGAAAATAAATTTTTGAAGAAAAATTAAATTTAATCGTTTTTCGGCGTTTTCAGCAGTTGTCCGAACGATTTACATCAAAAAAAAATTTGCTTGTCTCAGTTTCTGTAAGTCTCACAAATAATTTTTATAACAAAATAGTGTTCAGAATGTGATTCTGGACTCGAAAAAAAACGAAAATAAATTTTTGAAGAAAAATGAAATTCTATCGTTTTTCGGCGTTTCCAGCAGTAGTCCGAACGATTTGCGTCGAAAGAAATTTTGCTTGTCTCAGTTTCTGTAAGTCTCACAAATAATTTTTATAACAAAATAGTGTTCAGAATGTGATTCTGGACTCGAAAAAAAACGAAAATAAATTTTTGAAGAAAAATTAAATTTAATCGTTTTTCGGCGTTTCCAGCAGTTGTCCGAACGATTTACATCAAAAAAAAATTTGCTTGTCTCAGTTTCTGTAAGTCTCACAAATAATTTTTATAACAAAATAGTGTTCAGAATGTGATTCTGGACTCGAAAAAAAACGAAAATAAATTTTTGAAGAAAAATGAAATTTAATCGTTTTTCGGCGTTTCCAGCAGTTGTCCGAACGATTTACATCAAAAGAAATTTTGCTTGTCTCAGTTTCTGTAAGTCTCACAAATAATTTTTATAACAAAATAGTGTTCAGAATGTGATTCTGGACTCGAAAAAAAACGAAAATAAATTTTGAAGAAATTTTGCTTGTCTCAGTTTCTGTAAGTCTCACAAATAATTTTTATAACAAAATAGTGTTCAGAATGTGATTCTGGACTCGAAGAAAAACGAAAATAAATTTTTGAAGAAAAATGAAATTTAATCGTTTTTCGGCGTTTCCAGCAGTTGTCCGAACGATTTACATCAAAAGAAATTTTGCTTGTCTTAGTTTCTGTAAGTCTCACAAATAATTTTTTTAACAAAATAGTGTTCAGAATGTGATTCTGGACTCGAAAAAAAACGAAAATAAATTTTGAAGAAATTTTGCTTGTCTCAGTTTCTGTAAGTCTCACAAATAATTTTTATAACAAAATAGTGTTCAGAATATGATTCTGGACTCGAAAAAAAACGAAAATAAATTTTTGAAGAAAAATGAAATTTAATCGTTTTTCGGCGTTTCCAGCAGTTGTCCGAACGATTTACATCAAAAAAAATTTTGCTTGTCTCAGTTTCTGTAAGTCTCACAAATAATTTTTATAACAAAATAGTGTTCAGAATGTGATTCTGGACTCGAAAAAAAACGAAAATAAATTTTTGAAGAAAAATGAAATTCTATCGTTTTTCGGCGTTTCCAGCAGTAGTCCGAACGATTTGCATCGAAAGAAATTTTGCTTGTCTCAGTTTCTGTAAGTCTCACAAATAATTTTTATAACAAAATAGTGTTCAGAATGTGATTCTGGACTCGAAAAAAAACGAAAATAAATTTTTGAAGAAAAATTAAATTTAATCGTTTTTCGGCGTTTCCAGCAGTTGTCCGAACGATTTACATCAAAAAAAATTTTGCTTGTCTCAGTTTCTGTAAGTCTCACAAATAATTTTTATAACAAAATAGTGTTCAGAATGTGATTCCGGACTCAAAAAAAAAACGAAAATAAATTTCTGAAGAAAAATTAAATTTAATCGTTTTTCGGCGTTTCCAGCAGTTGTCCGAACGATTTACATCAAAAGAGATTTTGCTTGTCTCAGTTTCTGTAAGTCTCACAAATAATTTTTATAACAAAATAGTGTTCAGAATGTGATTCTGGACTCGAAAAAAAACGAAAATAAATTTTTGAAGAAAAATGAAATTTAATCGTTTTTCGGCGTTTCCAGCAGTTGTCCGAACGATTTACATCAAAAGAAATTTTGCTTGTCTTAGTTTCCGTAAGTCTCACAAATAATTTTTTTAACAAAATAGTGTTCAGAATGTGATTCTGGACTCGAAAAAAAACGAAAATAAATTTTTGAAGAAAAATTAAATTTAATCGTTTTTCGGCGTTTCCAGCAGTTGTCCGAACGATTTACATCAAAAGAAATTTTGCTTGTCTCAGTTTCTGTAAGTCTCACAAATAATTTTTATAACAAAATAGTGTTCAGAATGTGATTCTGGACTCGAAAAAAAACAAAAATAAATTTTTGAAGAAAAATGAAATTTAATCGTTTTTCGGCGTTTACAGCAGTTGTCCGAACGATTTACATCAAAAGAAATTTTGCTTGTCTCAGTTTCTGTAAGTCTCACAAATAATTTTTATAACAAAATAGTGTTCAGAATGTGATTCTGGACTCGAAAAAAAACGAAAATAAATTTTGAAGAAATTTTGCTTGTCTCAGTTTCTGTAAGTCTCACAAATAATTTTTATAACAAAATAGTGTTCAGAATGTGATTCTGGACTCGAAAAAAAACGAAAATAAATTTTTGAAGAAAAATGAAATTTAATCGTTTTTCGGCGTTTCCAGCAGTTGTCCGAACGATTTACATCAAAAGAAATTTTGCTTGGCTTAGTTTCTGTAAGTCTCACAAATAATTTTTTTAACAAAATAGTGTTCAGAATGTGATTCTGGACTCGAAAAAAAACGAAAATAAATTTTGAAGAAATTTTGCTTGTCTCAGTTTCTGTAAGTCTCACAAATAATTTTTATAACAAAATAGTGTTCAGAATGTGATTCTGGACTCGAAAAAAAACGAAAATAAATTTTTGAAGAAAAATGAAATTTAATCGTTTTTCGGCGTTTCCAGCAGTTGTCCGAACGATTTACATCAAAAAAAATTTTGCTTGTCTCAGTTTCTGTAAGTCTCACAAATAATTTTTATAACAAAATAGTGTTCAGAATGTGATTCTGGACTCGAAAGAAAACGAAAATAAATTTTTGAAGAAAAATGAAATTTAATCGTTTTTCGGCGTTTCCAGCAGTTGTCCGAACGATTTACATCAAAAGAAATTTTGCTTGTCTCAGTTTCTGTAAGTCTCACAAATAATTTTTTTAACAAAATAGTGTTCAGAATGTGATTCTGGACTCGAAAAAAAACGAAAATAAATTTTTGAAGAAAAATTAAATTTAATCGTTTTTCGGCGTTTCCAGCAGTTGTCCGAACGATTTACATCAAAAAAAAATTTGCTTGTCTCAGTTTCTGTAAGTCTCACAAATAATTTTTATAACAAAATAGTGTTCAGAATGTGATTCTGGACTCGAAAAAAAACGAAAATAAATTTTTGAAGAAAAATGAAATTCTATCGTTTTTCGGCGTTTCCAGCAGTAGTCCGAACAATTTGCATCGAAAGAAATTTTGCTTGTCTCAGTTTCTGTAAGTCTCACAAATAATTTTTATAACAAAATAGTGTTCAGAATGTGATTCTGGACTCGAAAAAAAAACGAAAATAAATTTTTGAAGAAAAATTAAATTTAATCGTTTTTCGGCGTTTCCAGCAGTTGTCCGAACGATTTACATCAAAAAAAATTTTGCTTGTCTCAGTTTCTGTAAGTCTCACAAATAATTTTTATAACAAAATAGTGTTCAGAATGTGATTCTGGACTCAAAAAAAAAACGAAAATAAATTTCTGAAGAAAAATTAAATTTAATCGTTTTTCGGCGTTTCCAGCAGTTGTCCGAACGATTTACATCAAAAGAGATTTTGCTTGTCTCAGTTTCTGTAAGTCTCACAAATAATTTTTATAACAAAATAGTGTTCAGAATGTGATTCTGGACTCGAAAAAAAACGAAAATAAATTTTTGAAGAAAAATGAAATTTAATCGTTTTTCGGCGTTTCCAGCAGTTGTCCGAACGATTTACATCAAAAGAAATTTTGCTTGTCTTAGTTTCTGTAAGTCTCACAAATAATTTTTTTAACAAAATAGTGTTCAGAATGTGATTCTGGACTCGAAAAAAAACGAAAATAAATTTTTGAAGAAAAATTAAATTTAATCGTTTTTCGGCGTTTCCAGCAGTTGTCCGAACGATTTACATCAAAAGAAATTTTGCTTGTCTCAGTTTCTGTAAGTCTCACAAATAATTTTTATAACAAAATAGTGTTCAGAATGTGATTCTGGACTCGAAAAAAAACGAAAATAAATTTTGAAGAAATTTAGCTTGTCTCAGTTTCTGTAAGTCTCACAAATAATTTTTATAACAAAATAGTGTTCAGAATGTGATTCTGGACTCGAAAAAAAACGAAAATAAATTTTTGAAGAAAAATGAAATTTAATCGTTTTTCGGCGTTTCCAGCAGTTGTCCGAACGATTTACATCAAAAAAAATTTTGCTTGTCTCAGTTTCTGTAAGTCTCACAAATAATTTTTATAACAAAATAGTGTTCAGAATGTGATTCTGGACTCAAAAAAAAACGAAAATAAATTTCTGAAGAAAAATTAAATTTAATCGTTTTTCGGCGTTTCCAGCAGTTGTCCGAACGATTTACATCAAAAGAGATTTTGCTTGTCTCAGTTTCTGTAAGTCTCACAAATAATTTTTATAACAAAATAGTGTTCAGAATGTGATTCTGGACTCGAAAAAAAACGAAAATAAATTTTTGAAGAAAAATGAAATTTAATCGTTTTTCGGCGTTTCCAGCAGTTGTCCGAACGATTTACATCAAAAGAAATTTTGCTTGTCTTAGTTTCTGTAAGTCTCACAAATAATTTTTTTAACAAAATAGTGTTCAGAATGTGATTCTGGACTCGAAAAAAAAGGAAAATAAATTTTTGAAGAAAAATTAAATTTAATCGTTTCTCGGCGTTTCCAGCAGTTGTCCGAACGATTTACATCAAAAGAAATTTTGCTTGTCTCAGTTTCTGTAAGTCTCACAAATAATTTTTATAACAAAATAGTGTTCAGAATGTGATTCTGGACTCGAAAAAAAACAAAAATAAATTTTTGAAGAAAAATGAAATTTAATCGTTTTTCGGCGTTTCCAGCAGTTGTCCGAACGATTTACATCAAAAGAAATTTTGCTTGTCTCAGTTTCTGTAAGTCTCACAAATAATTTTTATAACAAAATAGTGTTCAGAATGTGATTCTGGACTCGAAAAAAACGAAAATAAATTTTGAAGAAATTTTGCTTGTTTCAGTTTCTGTAAGTCTCACAAATAATTTTTATAACAAAATAGTGTTCAGAATGTGATTCTAGACTCGAAAAAAAACGAAAATAAATTTTTGAAGAAAAATGAAATTTAATCGTTTTTCGGCGTTTCCAGCAGTAGTCCGAACGATTTACATCAAAAGAGATTTTGCTTGTCTCAGTTTCTGTAAGTCTCACAAATAATTTTTATAACAAAATAGTGTTCAGAATGTGATTCTGGACTCGAAAGAAAACGAAAATAAATTTTTGAAGAAAAATGAAATTTAATCGTTTTTCGGCGTTTCCAGCAGTTGTCCGAACGATTTACATCAAAAGAAATTTTGCTTGTCTCAGTTTCTGTAAGTCTCACAAATAATTTTTTTAACAAAATAGTGTTCAGAATGTGATTCTGGACTCGAAAAAAAACGAAAATAAATTTTTGAAGTAAAATTAAATTTAATCGTTTTTCGGCGTTTCCAGCAGTTGTCCGAACGATTTACATCAAAAAAAATTTTGCTTGTCTCAGTTTCTGTAAGTCTCACAAATAATTTTTATAACAAAATAGTGTTCAGAATGTGATTCTGGACTCAAAAAAAAAACGAAAATAAATTTCTGAAGAAAAATTAAATTTAATCGTTTTTCGGCGTTTCCAGCAGTTGTCCGAACGATTTACATTAAAAGAGATTTTGCTTGTCTCAGTTTCTGTAAGTCTCACAAATAATTTTTATAACAAAATAGTGTTCAGAATGTGATTCTGGACTCGAAAAAAAACGAAAATAAATTTTTGAAGAAAAATGAAATTCTATCGTTTTTCGGCGTTTCCAGCAGTAGTCCGAACGATTTGCATCGAAAGAAATTTTGCTTGTCTCAGTTTCTGTAGGTCTCACAAATAATTTTTATAACAAAATAGTGTTCAGAATGTGATTCTGGACTCGAAAAAAAACGAAAATAAATTTTTGAAGAAAAATTAAATTTAATCGTTTTTCGGCGTTTCCAGCAGTTGTCCGAACGATTTACATCAAAAAAAAATTTGCTTGTCTCAGTTTCTGTAAGTCTCACAAATAATTTTTATAACAAAATAGTGTTCAGAATGTGATTCTGGACTCGAAAAAAAACGAAAATAAATTTTTGAAGAAAAATTAAATTTAATCGTTTTTCGGCGTTTCCAGCAGTTGTCCGAACGATTTACATCAAAAGAAATTTTGCTTGTCTTAGTTTCTGTAAGTCTCACAAATAATTTTTTTAACAAAATAGTGTTCAGAATGTGATTCCGGCCTCGAAAAAAAACGAAAATAAATTTTTGAAGAAAAATTAAATTTAATCGTTTTTCGGCGTTTCCAGCAGTTGTCCGAACGATTTACATCAAAAGAAATTTTGCTTGTCTCAGTTTCTGTAAGTCTCACAAATAATTTTTATAACAATATAGTGTTCAGAATGTGATTCTGGACTCGAAAAAAAACGAAAATAAATTTTGAAGAAATTTTGCTTGTCTCAGTTTCTGTAAGTCTCACAAATAATTTTTATAACAAAATAGTGTTCAGAATGTGATTCTGGACTCGAAAAAAAACGAAAATAAATTTTTGAAGAAAAATGAAATTTAATCGTTTTTCGGCGTTTCCAGCAGTAGTCCGAACGATTTACATCAAAAGAGATTTTGCTTGTCTCAGTTTCTGTAAGTCTCACAAATAATTTTTATAACAAAATAGTGTTCAGAATGTGATTCTGGACTCGAAAGAAAACGAAAATAAATTTTTGAAGAAAAATGAAATTTAATCGTTTTTCGGCGTTTCCAGCAGTTGTCCGAACGATTTACATCAAAAGAAATTTTGCTTGTCTCAGTTTCTGTAAGTCTCACAAATAATTTTTTTAACAAAATAGTGTTCAGAATGTGATTCTGGACTCGAAAAAAAACGAAAATAAATTTTTGAAGAAAAATTAAATTTAATCGTTTTTCGGCGTTTCCAGCAGTTGTCCGAACGATTTACATCAAAAAAAATTTTGCTTGTCTCAGTTTCTGTAAGTCTCACAAATAATTTTTATAACAAAATAGTGTTCAGAATGTGATTCTGGACTCGAAAAAAAACGAAAATAAATTTTTGAAGAAAAATGAAATTCTATCGTTTTTCGGCGTTTCCAGCAGTAGTCCGAACGATTTGCATCGAAAGAAATTTTGCTTGTCTCAGTTTCTGTAGGTCTCACAAATAATTTTTATAACAAAATAGTGTTCAGAATGTGATTCTGGACTCGAAAAAAAAACGAAAATAAATTTTTGAAGAAAAATTAAATTTAATCGTTTTTCGGCGTTTCCAGCAGTTGTCCGAACGATTTACATCAAAAAAAAATTTGCTTGTCTCAGTTTCTGTAAGTCTCACAAATAATTTTTATAACAAAATAGTGTTCAGAATGTGATTCTGGACTCAAAAAAAAAACGAAAATAAATTTCTGAAGAAAAATTAAATTTAATCGTTTTTCGGCGTTTCCAGCAGTTGTCCGAACGATTTACATTAAAAGAGATTTTGCTTGTCTCAGTTTCTGTAAGTCTCACAAATAATTTTTATAACAAAATAGTGTTCAGAATGTGATTCAGGACTCGAAAAAAAACGAAAATAAATTTTTGAAGAAAAATGAAATTTAATCGTTTTTCGGCGTTTCCAGCAGTTGTCCGAACGATTTATATCAAAAGAAATTTTGCTTGTCTTAGTTTCTGTAAGTCTCACAAATAATTTTTTTAACAAAATAGTGTTCAGAATGTGATTCTGGACTCGAAAAAAAACGAAAATAAATTTTTGAAGAAAAATTAAATTTAATCGTTTTTCGGCGTTTCCAGCAGTTGTCCGAACGATTTACATCAAAAGAAATTTTGCTTGTCTTAGTTTCTGTAAGTCTCACAAATAATTTTTTTAACAAAATAGTGTTCAGAATGTGATTCCGGCCTCGAAAAAAAACGAAAATAAATTTTTGAAGAAAAATTAAATTTAATCGTTTTTCGGCGTTTCCAGCAGTTGTCCGAACGATTTACATCAAAAGAAATTTTGCTTGTCTCAGTTTCTGTAAGTCTCACAAATAATTTTTATAACAATATAGTGTTCAGAATGTGATTCTGGACTCGAAAAAAAACGAAAATAAATTTTGAAGAAATTTTGCTTGTCTCAGTTTCTGTAAGTCTCACAAATAATTTTTATAACAAAATAGTGTTCAGAATGTGATTCTGGACTCGAAAAAAAACGAAAATAAATTTTTGAAGAAAAATGAAATTTAATCGTTTTTCGGCGTTTCCAGCAGTTGTCCGAACGATTTACATCAAAAAAAATTTTGCTTGTCTCAGTTTCTGTAAGTCTCACAAATAATTTTAATAACAAAATAGTGTTCAGAATGTGATTCTGGACTCGAAAAAAAACAAAAATAAATTTTTGAAGAAAAATTAAATTTAATCGTTTTTCGGCGTTTCCAGCAGTTGTCCGAACGATTTACATCAAAAAAAATTTTGCTTGTCTCAGTTTCTGTAAGTCTCACAAATAATTTTTATAACAAAATAGTGTTCAGAATGTGATTCTGGACTCGAAAAAAAACGAAAATAAATTTTTGAAGAAAAATGAAATTCTATCGTTTTTCGGCGTTTCCAGCAGTAGTCCGAACGATTTGCATCGAAAGAAATTTTGCTTGTCTTAGTTTCTGTAAGTCTCACAAATAATTTTTATAACAAAATAGTGTTCAGAATGTGATTCTGGACTCAAAAAAAAACGAAAATAAATTTCTGAAGAAAAATTAAATTTAATCGTTTTTCGGCGTTTCCAGCAGTTGTCCGAACGATTTACATCAAAAGAGATTTTGCTTGTCTCAGTTTCTGTAAGTCTCACAAATAATTTTTATAACAAAATAGTGTTCAGAATGTGATTCTGGACTCGAAAAAAAACGAAAATAAATTTTTGAAGAAAAATGAAATTTAATCGTTTTTCGGCGTTTCCAGCAGTTGTCCGAACGATTTACATCAAAAGAAATTTTGCTTGTCTCAGTTTCTGTAAGTCTCACAAATAATTTTTATAACAAAATAGTGTTCAGAATGTGATTCTGGACTCGAAAAAAAACAAAAATAAATTTTTGAAGAAAAATGAAATTTAATCGTTTTTCGGCGTTTCCAGCAGTTGTCCGAACGATTTACATCAAAAGAAATTTTGCTTGTCTCAGTTTCTGTAAGTCTCACAAATAATTTTTATAACAAAATAGTGTTCAGAATGTGATTCTGGACTCGAAAAAAACGAAAATAAATTTTGAAGAAATTTTGCTTGTTTCAGTTTCTGTAAGTCTCACAAATAATTTTTATAACAAAATAGTGTTCAGAATGTGATTCTAGACTCGAAAAAAAACGAAAATAAATTTTTGAAGAAAAATGAAATTTAATCGTTTTTCGGCGTTTCCAGCAGTAGTCCGAACGATTTACATCAAAAGAGATTTTGCTTGTCTCAGTTTCTGTAAGTCTCACAAATAATTTTTATAACAAAATAGTGTTCAGAATGTGATTCTGGACTCGAAAGAAAACGAAAATAAATTTTTGAAGAAAAATGAAATTTAATCGTTTTTCGGCGTTTCCAGCAGTTGTCCGAACGATTTACATCAAAAGAAATTTTGCTTGTCTCAGTTTCTGTAAGTCTCACAAATAATTTTTTTAACAAAATAGTGTTCAGAATGTGATTCTGGACTCGAAAAAAAACGAAAATAAATTTTTGAAGAAAAATTAAATTTAATCGTTTTTCGGCGTTTCCAGCAGTTGTCCGAACGATTTACATCAAAAAAAATTTTGCTTGTCTCAGTTTCTGTAAGTCTCACAAATAATTTTTATAACAAAATAGTGTTCAGAATGTGATTCTGGACTCAAAAAAAAAACGAAAATAAATTTCTGAAGAAAAATTAAATTTAATCGTTTTTCGGCGTTTCCAGCAGTTGTCCGAACGATTTACATTAAAAGAGATTTTGCTTGTCTCAGTTTCTGTAAGTCTCACAAATAATTTTTATAACAAAATAGTGTTCAGAATGTGATTCTGGACTCGAAAAAAAACGAAAATAAATTTTTGAAGAAAAATGAAATTCTATCGTTTTTCGGCGTTTCCAGCAGTAGTCCGAACGATTTGCATCGAAAGAAATTTTGCTTGTCTCAGTTTCTGTAGGTCTCACAAATAATTTTTATAACAAAATAGTGTTCAGAATGTGATTCTGGACTCGAAAAAAAACGAAAATAAATTTTTGAAGAAAAATTAAATTTAATCGTTTTTCGGCGTTTCCAGCAGTTGTCCGAACGATTTACATCAAAAAAAAATTTGCTTGTCTCAGTTTCTGTAAGTCTCACAAATAATTTTTATAACAAAATAGTGTTCAGAATGTGATTCTGGACTCGAAAAAAAACGAAAATAAATTTTTGAAGAAAAATTAAATTTAATCGTTTTTCGGCGTTTCCAGCAGTTGTCCGAACGATTTACATCAAAAGAAATTTTGCTTGTCTTAGTTTCTGTAAGTCTCACAAATAATTTTTTTAACAAAATAGTGTTCAGAATGTGATTCCGGCCTCGAAAAAAAACGAAAATAAATTTTTGAAGAAAAATTAAATTTAATCGTTTTTCGGCGTTTCCAGCAGTTGTCCGAACGATTTACATCAAAAGAAATTTTGCTTGTCTCAGTTTCTGTAAGTCTCACAAATAATTTTTATAACAATATAGTGTTCAGAATGTGATTCTGGACTCGAAAAAAAACGAAAATAAATTTTGAAGAAATTTTGCTTGTCTCAGTTTCTGTAAGTCTCACAAATAATTTTTATAACAAAATAGTGTTCAGAATGTGATTCTGGACTCGAAAAAAAACGAAAATAAATTTTTGAAGAAAAATGAAATTTAATCGTTTTTCGGCGTTTCCAGCAGTAGTCCGAACGATTTACATCAAAAGAGATTTTGCTTGTCTCAGTTTCTGTAAGTCTCACAAATAATTTTTATAACAAAATAGTGTTCAGAATGTGATTCTGGACTCGAAAGAAAACGAAAATAAATTTTTGAAGAAAAATGAAATTTAATCGTTTTTCGGCGTTTCCAGCAGTTGTCCGAACGATTTACATCAAAAGAAATTTTGCTTGTCTCAGTTTCTGTAAGTCTCACAAATAATTTTTTTAACAAAATAGTGTTCAGAATGTGATTCTGGACTCGAAAAAAAACGAAAATAAATTTTTGAAGAAAAATTAAATTTAATCGTTTTTCGGCGTTTCCAGCAGTTGTCCGAACGATTTACATCAAAAAAAATTTTGCTTGTCTCAGTTTCTGTAAGTCTCACAAATAATTTTTATAACAAAATAGTGTTCAGAATGTGATTCTGGACTCAAAAAAAAAACGAAAATAAATTTCTGAAGAAAAATTAAATTTAATCGTTTTTCGGCGTTTCCAGCAGTTGTCCGAACGATTTACATTAAAAGAGATTTTGCTTGTCTCAGTTTCTGTAAGTCTCACAAATAATTTTTATAACAAAATAGTGTTCAGAATGTGATTCTGGACTCGAAAAAAAACGAAAATAAATTTTTGAAGAAAAATGAAATTCTATCGTTTTTCGGCGTTTCCAGCAGTAGTCCGAACGATTTGCATCGAAAGAAATTTTGCTTGTCTCAGTTTCTGTAGGTCTCACAAATAATTTTTATAACAAAATAGTGTTCAGAATGTGATTCTGGACTCGAAAAAAAACGAAAATAAATTTTTGAAGAAAAATTAAATTTAATCGTTTTTCGGCGTTTCCAGCAGTTGTCCGAACGATTTACATCAAAAAAAAATTTGCTTGTCTCAGTTTCTGTAAGTCTCACAAATAATTTTTATAACAAAATAGTGTTCAGAATGTGATTCTGGACTCGAAAAAAAACGAAAATAAATTTTTGAAGAAAAATTAAATTTAATCGTTTTTCGGCGTTTCCAGCAGTTGTCCGAACGATTTACATCAAAAGAAATTTTGCTTGTCTTAGTTTCTGTAAGTCTCACAAATAATTTTTTTAACAAAATAGTGTTCAGAATGTGATTCCGGCCTCGAAAAAAAACGAAAATAAATTTTTGAAGAAAAATTAAATTTAATCGTTTTTCGGCGTTTCCAGCAGTTGTCCGAACGATTTACATCAAAAGAAATTTTGCTTGTCTCAGTTTCTGTAAGTCTCACAAATAATTTTTATAACAATATAGTGTTCAGAATGTGATTCTGGACTCGAAAAAAAACGAAAATAAATTTTGAAGAAATTTTGCTTGTCTCAGTTTCTGTAAGTCTCACAAATAATTTTTATAACAAAATAGTGTTCAGAATGTGATTCTGGACTCGAAAAAAAACGAAAATAAATTTTTGAAGAAAAATGAAATTTAATCGTTTTTCGGCGTTTCCAGCAGTAGTCCGAACGATTTACATCAAAAGAGATTTTGCTTGTCTCAGTTTCTGTAAGTCTCACAAATTATTTTTATAACAAAATAGTGTTCAGAATGTGATTCTGGACTCGAAAGAAAACGAAAATAAATTTTTGAAGAAAAATGAAATTTAATCGTTTTTCGGCGTTTCCAGCAGTTGTCCGAACGATTTACATCAAAAGAAATTTTGCTTGTCTCAGTTTCTGTAAGTCTCACAAATAATTTTTTTAACAAAATAGTGTTCAGAATGTGATTCTGGACTCGAAAAAAAACGAAAATAAATTTTTGAAGAAAAATTAAATTTAATCGTTTTTCGGCGTTTCCAGCAGTTGTCCGAACGATTTACATCAAAAAAAATTTTGCTTGTCTCAGTTTCTGTAAGTCTCACAAATAATTTTTATAACAAAATAGTGTTCAGAATGTGATTCTGGACTCGAAAAAAAACGAAAATAAATTTTTGAAGAAAAATGAAATTCTATCGTTTTTCGGCGTTTCCAGCAGTAGTCCGAACGATTTGCATCGAAAGAAATTTTGCTTGTCTCAGTTTCTGTAGGTCTCACAAATAATTTTTATAACAAAATAGTGTTCAGAATGTGATTCTGGACTCGAAAAAAAACGAAAATAAATTTTTGAAGAAAAATTAAATTTAATCGTTTTTCGGCGTTTCCAGCAGTTGTCCGAACGATTTACATCAAAAAAAAATTTGCTTGTCTCAGTTTCTGTAAGTCTCACAAATAATTTTTATAACAAAATAGTGTTCAGAATGTGATTCTGGACTCAAAAAAAAACGAAAATAAATTTCTGAAGAAAAATTAAATTTAATCGTTTTTCGGCGTTTCCAGCAGTTGTCCGAACGATTTACATTAAAAGAGATTTTGCTTGTCTCAGTTTCTGTAAGTCTCACAAATAATTTTTATAACAAAATAGTGTTCAGAATGTGATTCAGGACTCGAAAAAAAACGAAAATAAATTTTTGAAGAAAAATGAAATTTAATCGTTTTTCGGCGTTTCCAGCAGTTGTCCGAACGATTTATATCAAAAGAAATTTTGCTTGTCTTAGTTTCTGTAAGTCTCACAAATAATTTTTTTAACAAAATAGTGTTCAGAATGTGATTCTGGACTCGAAAAAAAACGAAAATAAATTTTTGAAGAAAAATTAAATTTAATCGTTTTTCGGCGTTTCCAGCAGTTGTCCGAACGATTTACATCAAAAGAAATTTTGCTTGTCTTAGTTTCTGTAAGTCTCACAAATAATTTTTTTAACAAAATAGTGTTCAGAATGTGATTCCGGCCTCGAAAAAAAACGAAAATAAATTTTTGAAGAAAAATTAAATTTAATCGTTTTTCGGCGTTTCCAGCAGTTGTCCGAACGATTTACATCAAAAGAAATTTTGCTTGTCTCAGTTTCTGTAAGTCTCACAAATAATTTTTATAACAATATAGTGTTCAGAATGTGATTCTGGACTCGAAAAAAAACGAAAATAAATTTTGAAGAAATTTTGCTTGTCTCAGTTTCTGTAAGTCTCACAAATCATTTTTATAACAAAATAGTGTTCAGAATGTGATTCTGGACTCGAAAAAAAACGAAAATAAATTTTTGAAGAAAAATGAAATTTAATCGTTTTTCGGCGTTTCCAGCAGTTGTCCAACGATTTACATCAAAAAAAAATTTGCTTGTCTCAGTTTCTGTAAGTCTCACAAATAATTTTAATAACAAAATAGTGTTCAGAATGTGATTCTGGACTCGAAAAAAAACAAAAATAAATTTTTGAAGAAAAATTAAATTTAATCGTTTTTCGGCGTTTCCAGCAGTTGTCCGAACGATTTACATCAAAAAAAATTTTGCTTGTCTCAGTTTCTGTAAGTCTCACAAATAATTTTTATAACAAAATAGTGTTCAGAATGTGATTCTGGACTCGAAAAAAAAACGAAAATAAATTTTTGAAGAAAAATGAAATTCTATCGTTTTTCGGCGTTTCCAGCAGTAGTCCGAACGATTTGCATCGAAAGAAATTTTGCTTGTCTCAGTTTCTGTAAGTCTCACAAATAATTTTTATAACAAAATAGTGTTCAGAATGTGATTCTGGACTCAAAAAAAAACGAAAATAAATTTCTGAAGAAAAATTAAATTTAATCGTTTTTCGGCGTTTCCAGCAGTTGTCCGAACGATTTACATCAAAAGAAATATTACTTGTCTCAGTTTCTGTAAGTCTCACAAATAATTTTTATAACAAAATGGTGTTCAGAATGTGATTCTGGACTCGAAAAAAAACGAAAATAAATTTTTGAAGAAAAATTAAATTTAATCGTTTTTCGGCGTTTCCAGCAGTTGTCCGAACGATTTACATCAAAAAAAATTTTGCTTGTCTCAGTTTCTGTAAGTCTCACAAATAATTTTTATAACAAAATAGTGTTCAGAATGTGATTCTGGACTCAAAAAAAAAACGAAAATAAATTTCTGAAGAAAAATTAAATTTAATCGTTTTTCGGCGTTTCCAGCAGTTGTCCGAACGATTTACATTAAAAGAGATTTTGCTTGTCTCAGTTTCTGTAAGTCTCACAAATAATTTTTATAACAAAATAGTGTTCAGAATGTGATTCTGGACTCGAAAAAAAACGAAAATAAATTTTTGAAGAAAAATGAAATTCTATCGTTTTTCGGCGTTTCCAGCAGTAGTCCGAACGATTTGCATCGAAAGAAATTTTGCTTGTCTCAGTTTCTGTAGGTCTCACAAATAATTTTTATAACAAAATAGTGTTCAGAATGTGATTCTGGACTCGAAAAAAAACGAAAATAAATTTTTGAAGAGAAATTAAATTTAATCGTTTTTCGGCGTTTCCAGCAGTTGTCCGAACGATTTACATCAAAAAAAAATTTGCTTGTCTCAGTTTCTGTAAGTCTCACAAATAATTTTTATAACAAAATAGTGTTCAGAATGTGATTCTGGACTCGAAAAAAAACGAAAATAAATTTTTGAAGAAAAATTAAATTTAATCGTTTTTCGGCGTTTCCAGCAGTTGTCCGAACGATTTACATCAAAAGAAATTTTGCTTGTCTTAGTTTCTGTAAGTCTCACAAATAATTTTTTTAACAAAATAGTGTTCAGAATGTGATTCCGGCCTCGAAAAAAAACGAAAATAAATTTTTGAAGAAAAATTAAATTTAATCGTTTTTCGGCGTTTCCAGCAGTTGTCCGAACGATTTACATCAAAAGAAATTTTGCTTGTCTCAGTTTCTGTAAGTCTCACAAATAATTTTTATAACAATATAGTGTTCAGAATGTGATTCTGGACTCGAAAAAAAACGAAAATAAATTTTGAAGAAATTTTGCTTGTCTCAGTTTCTGTAAGTCTCACAAATAATTTTTATAACAAAATAGTGTTCAGAATGTGATTCTGGACTCGAAAAAAAACGAAAATAAATTTTTGAAGAAAAATGAAATTTAATCGTTTTTCGGCGTTTCCAGCAGTAGTCCGAACGATTTACATCAAAAGAGATTTTGCTTGTCTCAGTTTCTGTAAGTCTCACAAATAATTTTTATAACAAAATAGTGTTCAGAATGTGATTCTGGACTCGAAAGAAAACGAAAATAAATTTTTGAAGAAAAATGAAATTTAATCGTTTTTCGGCGTTTCCAGCAGTTGTCCGAACGATTTACATCAAAAGAAATTTTGCTTGTCTCAGTTTCTGTAAGTCTCACAAATAATTTTTTTAACAAAATAGTGTTCAGAATGTGATTCTGGACTCGAAAAAAAACGAAAATAAATTTTTGAAGAAAAATTAAATTTAATCGTTTTTCGGCGTTTCCAGCAGTTGTCCGAACGATTTACATCAAAAAAAATTTTGCTTGTCTCAGTTTCTGTAAGTCTCACAAATAATTTTTATAACAAAATAGTGTTCAGAATGTGATTCTGGACTCGAAAAAAAACGAAAATAAATTTTTGAAGAAAAATGAAATTTAATCGTTTTTCGGCGTTTCCAGCAGTTGTCCGAACGATTTACATCAAAAAAAAATTTGCTTGTCTCAGTTTCTGTAAGTCTCACAAATAATTTTTATAACAAAATAGTGTTCAGAATGTGATTCTGGACTCAAAAAAAAAACGAAAATAAATTTCTGAAGAAAAATTAAATTTAATCGTTTTTCGGCGTTTCCAGCAGTTGTCCGAACGATTTACATTAAAAGAGATTTTGCTTGTCTCAGTTTCTGTAAGTCTCACAAATAATTTTTATAACAAAATAGTGTTCAGAATGTGATTCAGGACTCGAAAAAAAACGAAAATAAATTTTTGAAGAAAAATGAAATTTAATCGTTTTTCGGCGTTTCCAGCAGTTGTCCGAACGATTTATATCAAAAGAAATTTTGCTTGTCTTAGTTTCTGTAAGTCTCACAAATAATTTTTTTAACAAAATAGTGTTCAGAATGTGATTCTGGACTCGAAAAAAAACGAAAATAAATTTTTGAAGAAAAATTAAATTTAATCGTTTTTCGGCGTTTCCAGCAGTTGTCCGAACGATTTACATCAAAAGAAATTTTGCTTGTCTTAGTTTCTGTAAGTCTCACAAATAATTTTTTTAACAAAATAGTGTTCAGAATGTGATTCCGGCCTCGAAAAAAAACGAAAATAAATTTTTGAAGAAAAATTAAATTTAATCGTTTTTCGGCGTTTCCAGCAGTTGTCCGAACGATTTACATCAAAAGAAATTTTGCTTGTCTCAGTTTCTGTAAGTCTCACAAATAATTTTTATAACAATATAGTGTTCAGAATGTGATTCTGGACTCGAAAAAAAACGAAAATAAATTTTGAAGAAATTTTGCTTGTCTCAGTTTCTGTAAGTCTCACAAATAATTTTTATAACAAAATAGTGTTCAGAATGTGATTCTGGACTCGAAAAAAAAGGAAAATAAATTTTTGAAGAAAAATGAAATTTAATCGTTTTTCGGCGTTTCCAGCAGTTGTCCGAACGATTTACATCAAAAAAAATTTTGCTTGTCTCAGTTTCTGTAAGTCTCACAAATAATTTTAATAACAAAATAGTGTTCAGAATGTGATTCTGGACTCGAAAAAAAACAAAAATAAATTTTTGAAGAAAAATTAAATTTAATCGTTTTTCGGCGTTTCCAGCAGTTGTCCGAACGATTTACATCAAAAAAAATTTTGCTTGTCTCAGTTTCTGTAAGTCTCACAAATAATTTTTATAACAAAATAGTGTTCAGAATGTGATTCTGGACTCGAAAAAAAACGAAAATAAATTTTTGAAGAAAAATGAAATTCTATCGTTTTTCGGCGTTTCCAGCAGTAGTCCGAACGATTTGCATCGAAAGAAATTTTGCTTGTCTCAGTTTCTGTAAGTCTCACAAATAATTTTTATAACAAAATAGTGTTCAGAATGTGATTCTGGACTCAAAAAAAAAACGAAAATAAATTTCTGAAGAAAAATTAAATTTAATCGTTTTTCGGCGTTTCCAGCAGTTGTCCGAACGATTTACATCAAAAGAAATATTACTTGTCTCAGTTTCTGTAAGTCTCACAAATAATTTTTATAACAAAATGGTGTTCAGAATGTGATTCTGGACTCGAAAAAAAACGAAAATAAATTTTTGAAGAAAAATGAAATTTAATCGTTTTTCGGCGTTTCCAGCAGTTGTCCGAACGATTTACATCAAAAGATATTTTGCTTGTCTCAGTTTCTGTAAGTCTCACAAATAATTTTTATAACAAAATAGTGTTCAGAATGTGATTCTGGACTCGAAAAAAAACGAAAATAAATTTTGAAGAAATTTTGCTTGTCTCAGTTTCTGAAAGTCTCACAAATAATTTTTATAACAAAATAGTGTTCAGAATGTGATTCTGGACTCGGAAAAAAACGAAAATAAATTTTTGAAGAAAAATGAAATTTAATCGTTTTTCGGCGTTTCCAGCAGTTGTCCGAACGATTTACATCAAAAAAAATTTTGCTTGTCTCAGTTTCTGTAAGTCACACAAATAATTTTTATAACAAAATAGTGTTCAGAATGTGATTCTGGACTCGAAAAAAAACGAAAATAAATTTTTGAAGAAAAATTAAATTTAATCGTTTTTCGGCGTTTCCAGCAGTTGTCCGAACGATTTACATCAAAAAAAATTTTGCTTGTCTCAGTTTCTGTAAGTCTCACAAATAATTTTTATAACAAAATAGTGTTCAGAATGTGATTCTGGACTCAAAAAAAAACGAAAATAAATTTTGAAGAAATTTTGCTTGTCTCAGTTTCTGTAAGTCTCACAAATAATTTTTATAACAAAATAGTGTTCAGAATGTGATTCTAGACTCGAAAAAAAACGAAAATAAATTTTTGAAGAAAAATGAAATTTAATCGTTTTTCGGCGTTTCCAGCAGTAGTCCGAACGATTTACATCAAAAGAGATTTTGCTTGTCTCAGTTTCTGTAAGTCTCACAAATAATTTTTATAACAAAATAGTGTTCAGAATGTGATTCTGGACTCGAAAGAAAACGAAAATAAATTTTTGAAGAAAAATGAAATTTAATCGTTTTTCGGCGTTTCCAGCAGTTGTCCGAACGATTTACATCAAAAGAAATTTTGCTTGTCTCAGTTTCTGTAAGTCTCACAAATAATTTTTTTAACAAAATAGTGTTCAGAATGTGATTCTGGACTCGAAAAAAAACGAAAATAAATTTTTGAAGAAAAATTAAATTTAATCGTTTTTCGGCGTTTCCAGCAGTTGTCCGAACGATTTACATCAAAAAAAATTTTGCTTGTCTCAGTTTCTGTAAGTCTCACAAATAATTTTTATAACAAAATAGTGTTCAGAATGTGATTCTGGACTCGAAAAAAAACGAAAATAAATTTTTGAAGAAAAATGAAATTCTATCGTTTTTCGGCGTTTCCAGCAGTAGTCCGAACGATTTGCATCGAAAGAAATTTTGCTTGTCTCAGTTTCTGTAAGTCTCACAAATAATTTTTATAACAAAATAGTGTTCAGAATGTGATTCTGGACTCGAAAAAAAACGAAAATAAATTTTTGAAGAAAAATTAAATTTAATCGTTTTTCGGCGTTTCCAGCAGTTGTCCGAACGATTTACATCAAAAAAAATTTTGCTTGTCTCAGTTTCTGTAAGTCTCACAAATAATTTTTATAACAAAATAGTGTTCAGAATGTGATTCTGGACTCAAAAAAAAAACGAAAATAAATTTCTGAAGAAAAATTAAATTTAATCGTTTTTCGGCGTTTCCAGCAGTTGTCCGAACGATTTACATCAAAAGAGATTTTGCTTGTCTCAGTTTCTGTAAGTCTCACAAATAATTTTTATAACAAAATAGTGTTCAGAATGTGATTCTGGACTCGAAAAAAAACGAAAATAAATTTTTGAAGAAAAATGAAATTTAATCGTTTTTCGGCGTTTCCAGCAGTTGTCCGAACGATTTACATCAAAAGAAATTTTGCTTGTCTTAGTTTCTGTAAGTCTGACAAATAATTTTTTTTAACAAAATAGTGTTCAGAATGTGATTCTGGACTCGAAAAAAAACGAAAATAAATTTTTGAAGAAAAATTAAATTTAATCGTTTTTCGGCGTTTCCAGCAGTTGTCCGAACGATTTACATCAAAAGAAATTTTGCTTGTCTCAGTTTCTGTAAGTCTCACAAATAATTTTTATAACAAAATAGTGTTCAGAATGTGATTCTGGACTCGAAAAAAAACGAAAATAAATTTTTGAAGAAAAATGAAATTTAATCGTTTTTCGGCGTTTCCAGCAGTTGTCCGAACGATTTACATCAAAAGAAATTTTGCTTGTCTCAGTTTCTATAAGTCTCACAAATAATTTTTATAACAAAATAGTGTTCAGAATGTGATTCTGGACTCGAAAAAAAACGAAAATAAATTTTGAAGAAATTTTGCTTGTCTCAGTTTCTGTAAGTCTCACAAATAATTTTTATAACAAAATAGTGTTCAGAATGTGATTCTGGACTCAAAAAAAAACGAAAATAAATTTTGAAGAAATTTTGCTTGTCTCAGTTTCTGTAAGTCTCACAAATAATTTTTATAACAAAATAGTGTTCAGAATGTGATTCTAGACTCGAAAAAAAACGAAAATAAATTTTTGAAGAAAAATGAAATTTAATCGTTTTTCGGCGTTTCCAGCAGTAGTCCGAACGATTTACATCAAAAGAGATTTTGCTTGTCTCAGTTTCTGTAAGTCTCACAAATAATTTTTATAACAAAATAGTGTTCAGAATGTGATTCTGGACTCGAAAGAAAACGAAAATAAATTTTTGAAGAAAAATGAAATTTAATCGTTTTTCGGCGTTTCCAGCAGTTGTCCGAACGATTTACATCAAAAGAAATTTTGCTTGTCTCAGTTTCTGTAAGTCTCACAAATAATTTTTTTAACAAAATAGTGTTCAGAATGTGATTCTGGACTCGAAAAAAAACGAAAATAAATTTTTGAAGAAAAATTAAATTTAATCGTTTTTCGGCGTTTCCAGCAGTTGTCCGAACGATTTACATCAAAAAAAATTTTGCTTGTCTCAGTTTCTGTAAGTCTCACAAATAATTTTTATAACAAAATAGTGTTCAGAATGTGATTCTGGACTCGAAAAAAAACGAAAATAAATTTTTGAAGAAAAATGAAATTCTATCGTTTTTCGGCGTTTCCAGCAGTAGTCCGAACGATTTGCATCGAAAGAAATTTTGCTTGTCTCAGTTTCTGTAAGTCTCACAAATAATTTTTATAACAAAATAGTGTTCAGAATGTGATTCTGGACTCGAAAAAAAACGAAAATAAATTTTTGAAGAAAAATTAAATTTAATCGTTTTTCGGCGTTTCCAGCAGTTGTCCGAACGATTTACATCAAAAAAAATTTTGCTTGTCTCAGTTTCTGTAAGTCTCACAAATAATTTTTATAACAAAATAGTGTTCAGAATGTGATTCTGGACTCAAAAAAAAAACGAAAATAAATTTCTGAAGAAAAATTAAATTTAATCGTTTTTCGGCGTTTCCAGCAGTTGTCCGAACGATTTACATCAAAAGAGATTTTGCTTGTCTCAGTTTCTGTAAGTCTCACAAATAATTTTTATAACAAAATAGTGTTCAGAATGTGATTCTGGACTCGAAAAAAAACGAAAATAAATTTTTGAAGAAAAATTAAATTTAATCGTTTTTCGGCGTTTCCAGCAGTTGTCCGAACGATTTACATCAAAAGAAATTTTGCTTGTCTTAGTTTCTGTAAGTCTGACAAATAATTTTTTTTAACAAAATAGTGTTCAGAATGTGATTCTGGACTCGAAAAAAAACGAAAATAAATTTTTGAAGAAAAATTAAATTTAATCGTTTTTCGGCGTTTCCAGCAGTTGTCCGAACGATTTACATCAAAAGAAATTTTGCTTGTCTCAGTTTCTGTAAGTCTCACAAATAATTTTTATAACAAAATAGTGTTCAGAATGTGATTCTGGACTCGAAAAAAAACGAAAATAAATTTTTGAAGAAAAATGAAATTTAATCGTTTTTCGGCGTTTCCAGCAGTTGTCCGAACGATTTACATCAAAAGAAATTTTGCTTGTCTCAGTTTCTATAAGTCTCACAAATAATTTTTATAACAAAATAGTGTTCAGAATGTGATTCTGGACTCGAAAAAAAACGAAAATAAATTTTGAAGAAATTTTGCTTGTCTCAGTTTCTGTAAGTCTCACAAATAATTTTTATAACAAAATAGTGTTCAGAATGTGATTCTGGACTCGAAAAAAAACGAAAATAAATTTTTGAAGAAAAATGAAATTTAATCGTTTTTCGGCGTTTCCAGCAGTTGTCCGAACGATTTACATCAAAAAAAAATTTGCTTGTCTCAGTTTCTGTAAGTCTCACAAATAATTTTTATAACAAAATAGTGTTCAGAATGTGATTCTGGACTCGAAAAAAAACGAAAATAAATTTTTGAAGAAAAATGAAATTCTATCGTTTTTCGGCGTTTCCAGCAGTAGTCCGAACGATTTGCATCGAAAGAAATTTTGCTTGTCTCAGTTTCTGTAAGTCTCACAAATAATTTTTATAACAAAATAGTGTTCAGAATGTGATTCTGGACTCGAAAAAAAACGAAAATAAATTTTTGAAGAAAAATTAAATTTAATCGTTTTTCGGCGTTTCCAGCAGTTGTCCGAACGATTTACATCAAAAAAAATTTTGCTTGTCTCAGTTTCTGTAAGTCTCACAAATAATTTTTATAACAAAATAGTGTTCAGAATGTGATTCTGGACTCAAAAAAAAAACGAAAATAAATTTCTGAAGAAAAATTAAATTTAATCGTTTTTCGGCGTTTCCAGCAGTTGTCCGAACGATTTACATCAAAAAAAATTTTGCTTGTCTCAGTTTCTGTAAGTCTCACAAATAATTTTTATAACAAAATAGTGTTCAGAATGTGATTCTGGACTCAAAAAAAAAAACGAAAATAAATTTTGAAGAAATTTTGCTTGTCTCAGTTTCTGTAAGTCTCACAAATAATTTTTATAACAAAATAGTGTTCAGAATGTAATTCTAACTCGAAAAAAAACGAAAATAAATTTTTGAAGAAAAATGAAATTTAATCGTTTTTCGGCGTTTCCAGCAGTAGTCCGAACGATTTACATCAAAAGAGATTTTGCTTGTCTCAGTTTCTGTAAGTCTCACAAATAATTTTTATAACAAAATAGTGTTCAGAATGTGATTCTGGACTCGAAAGAAAACGAAAATAAATTTTTGAAGAAAAATGAAATTTAATCGTTTTTCGGCGTTTCCAGCAGTTGTCCGAACGATTTACATCAAAAGAAATTTTGCTTGTCTCAGTTTCTGTAAGTCTTAAAAATAATTTTTATAACAAAATAGTGTTCAGAATGTGATTCTGGACTCGAAAAAAAACGAAAATAAATTTTTGAAGAAAAATTAAAATTAATCGTTTTTCGGCGTTTCCAGCAGTTGTCCGAACGATTTACATCAAAAAAAATTTTGCTTGTCTCAGTTTCTGTAAGTCTCACAAATAATTTTTATAACAAAATAGTGTTCAGAATGTGATTCTGGACTCGAAAAAAAACGAAAATAAATTTTTGAAGAAAAATGAAATTCTATCGTTTTTCGGCGTTTCCAGCAGTAGTCCGAACGATTTGCATCGAAAGAAATTTTGCTTGTCTCAGTTTCTGTAAGTCTCACAAATAATTTTTATAACAAAATAGTGTTCAGAATGTGATTCTGGACTCGAAAAAAAACGAAAATAAATTTTTGAAGAAAAATGAAATTCTATCGTTTTTCGGCGTTTCCAGCAGTAGTCCGAACAATTTGCATCGAAAGAAATTTTGCTTGTCTCAGTTTCTGTAAGTCTCACAAATAATTTTTATAACAAAATAGTGTTCAGAATGTGATTCTGGACTCGAAAAAAAACGAAAATAAATTTTTGAAGAAAAATTAAATTTAATCGTTTTTCGGCGTTTCCAGCAGTTGTCCGAACGATTTACATCAAAAAAAATTTTGCTTGTCTCAGTTTCTGTAAGTCTCACAAATAATTTTTATAACAAAATAGTGTTCAGAATGTGATTCTGGACTCGAAAAAAACGAAAATAAATTTTGAAGAAATTTTGCTTGTTTCAGTTTCTGTAAGTCTCACAAATAATTTTTATAACAAAATAGTGTTCAGAATGTGATTCTAGACTCGAAAAAAAACGAAAATAAATTTTTGAAGAAAAATGAAATTTAATCGTTTTTCGGCGTTTCCAGCAGTAGTCCGAACGATTTACATCAAAAGAGATTTTGCTTGTCTCAGTTTCTGTAAGTCTCACAAATAATTTTTATAACAAAATAGTGTTCAGAATGTGATTCTGGACTCGAAAGAAAACGAAAATAAATTTTTGAAGAAAAATGAAATTTAATCGTTTTTCGGCGTTTCCAGCAGTTGTCCGAACGATTTACATCAAAAGAAATTTTGCTTGTCTCAGTTTCTGTAAGTCTCACAAATAATTTTTTTAACAAAATAGTGTTCAGAATGTGATTCTGGACTCGAAAAAAAACGAAAATAAATTTTTGAAGAAAAATTAAATTTAATCGTTTTTCGGCGTTTCCAGCAGTTGTCCGAACGATTTACATCAAAAAAAATTTTGCTTGTCTCAGTTTCTGTAAGTCTCACAAATAATTTTTATAACAAAATAGTGTTCAGAATGTGATTCTGGACTCAAAAAAAAAACGAAAATAAATTTCTGAAGAAAAATTAAATTTAATCGTTTTTCGGCGTTTCCAGCAGTTGTCCGAACGATTTACATCAAAAAAAATTTTGCTTGTCTCAGTTTCTGTAAGTCTCACAAATAATTTTTATAACAAAATAGTGTTCAGAATGTGATTCTGGACTCGAAAAAAAACGAAAATAAATTTTGAAGAAATTTTGCTTGTCTCAGTTTCTGTAAGTCTCAAAAATAATTTTTATAACAAAATAGTGTTCAGAATGTGATTCTGGACTCGAAAAAAAACGAAAATAAATTTTTGAAGAAAAATTAAATTTAATCGTTTTTCGGCGTTTCCAGCAGTTGTCCGAACGATTTACATCAAAAAAAATTTTGCTTGTCTCAGTTTCTGTAAGTCTCACAAATAATTTTTATAACAAAATAGTGTTCAGAATGTGATTCTGGACTCGAAAAAAAACGAAAATAAATTTTTGAAGAAAAATGAAATTCTATCGTTTTTCGGCGTTTCCAGCAGTAGTCCGAACGATTTGCATCGAAAGAAATTTTGCTTGTCTCAGTTTCTGTAAGTCTCACAAATAATTTTTATAACAAAATAGTGTTCAGAATGTGATTCTGGACTCGAAAAAAAACGAAAATAAATTTTTGAAGAAAAATTTAATTTAATCGTTTTTCGGCGTTTCCAGCAGTTGTCCGAACGATTTACATCAAAAAAAAATTTGCTTGTCTCAGTTTCTGTAAGTCTCACAAATAATTTTTATAACAAAATAGTGTTCAGAATGTGATTCTGGACTCAAAAAAAAAACGAAAATAAATTTCTGAAGAAAAATTAAATTTAATCGTTTTTCGGCGTTTCCAGCAGTTGTCCGAACGATTTACATTAAAAGAGATTTTGCTTGTCTCAGTTTCTGTAAGTCTCACAAATAATTTTTATAACAAAATAGTGTTCAGAATGTGATTCTGGACTCGAAAAAAAACGAAAATAAATTTTTGAAGAAAAATGAAATTTAATCGTTTTTCGGCGTTTCCAGCAGTTGTCCGAACGATTTACATCAAAAGAAATTTTGCTTGTCTTAGTTTCTGTAAGTCTCACAAATAATTTTTTTAACAAAATAGTGTTCAGAATGTGATTCTGGACTCGAAAAAAAACGAAAATAAATTTTTGAAGAAAAATTAAATTTAATCGTTTTTCGGCGTTTCCAGCAGTTGTCCGAACGATTTACATCAAAAGAAATTTTGCTTGTCTTAGTTTCTGTAAGTCTCACAAATAATTTTTTTAACAAAATAGTGTTCAGAATGTGATTCTGGCCTCGAAAAAAAACGAAAATAAATTTTTGAAGAAAAATTAAATTTAATCGTTTTTCGGCGTTTCCAGCAGTTGTCCGAACGATTTACATCAAAAGAAATTTTGCTTGTCTCAGTTTCTGTAAGTCTCACAAATAATTTTTATAACAATATAGTGTTCAGAATGTGATTCTGGACTCGAAAAAAAACGAAAATAAATTTTGAAGAAATTTTCCTTGTCTCAGTTTCTGTAAGTCTCACAAATAATTTTTATAACAAAATAGTGTTCAGAATGTGATTCTGGACTCGAAAAAAAACGAAAATAAATTTTTGAAGAAAAATGAAATTTAATCGTTTTTCGGCGTTTCCAGCAGTTGTCCGAACGATTTACATCAAAAAAAATTTTGCTTGTCTCAGTTTCTGTAAGTCTCACAAATAATTTTAATAACAAAATAGTGTTCAGAATGTGATTCTGGACTCGAAAAAAAACAAAAATAAATTTTTGAAGAAAAATGAAATTTAATCGTTTTTCGGCGTTTCCAGCAGTTGTCCGAACGATTTACATCAAAAAAAATTTTGCTTGTCTCAGTTTCTGTAAGTCTCACAAATAATTTTTATAACAAAATAGTGTTCAGAATGTGATTCTGGACTCGAAAAAAAACGAAAATAAATTTTTGAAGAAAAATGAAATTCTATCGTTTTTCGGCGTTTCCAGCAGTAGTCCGAACGATTTGCATCGAAAGAAATTTTGCTTGTCTCAGTTTCTGTAAGTCTCACAAATAATTTTTATAACAAAATAGTGTTCAGAATGTGATTCTAGACTCGAAAAAAACGAAAATAAATTTCTGAAGAAAAATTAAATTTAATCGTTTTTCGGCGTTTCCAGCAGTTGTCCGAACGATTTACATCAAAAAAAATTTTGCTTGTCTCAGTTTCTGTAAGTCTCACAAATAATTTTTATAACAAAATAGTGTTCAGAATGTGATTCTGGACTCAAAAAAAAAACGAAAATAAATTTCTGAAGAAAAATTAAATTTAATCGTTTTTCGGCGTTTCCAGCAGTTGTCCGAACGATTTACATCAAAAGAGATTTTGCTTGTCTCAGTTTCTGTAAGTCTCACAAATAATTTTTATAACAAAATAGTGTTCAGAATGTGATTCTGGACTCGAAAAAAAACGAAAATAAATTTTTGAAGAAAAATGAAATTTAATCGTTTTTCGGCGTTTCCAGCAGTTGTCCGAACGATTTACATCAAAAGAAATTTTGCTTGTCTAAGTTTCTGTAAGTCTCACAAATAATTTTTTTAACAAAATACTGTTCAGAATGTGATTCTGGACTCGAAAAAAAACGAAAATAAATTTTTGAAGAAAAATTAAATTTAATCGTTTTTCGGCGTTTCCAGCAGTTGTCCGAACGATTTACATCAAAAGAAATTTTGCTTGTCTCAGTTTCTGTAAGTCTCACAAATAATTTTTATAACAAAATAGTGTTCAGAATGTGATTCTGGACTCGAAAAAAAACAAAAATAAATTTTTGAAGAAAAATGAAATTTAATCGTTTTTCGGCGTTTCCAGCAGTTGTCCGAACGATTTACATCAAAAGAAATTTTGCTTGTCTCAGTTTCTGTAAGTCTCACAAATAATTTTTATAACAAAATAGTGTTCAGAATGTGATTCTGGACTCGAAAAAAACGAAAATAAATTTTGAAGAAATTTTGCTTGTTTCAGTTTCTGTAAGTCTCACAAATAATTTTTATAACAAAATAGTGTTCAGAATGTGATTCTAGACTCGAAAAAAAACGAAAATAAATTTTTGAAGAAAAATGAAATTTAATCGTTTTTCGGCGTTTCCAGCAGTAGTCCGAACGATTTACATCAAAAGAGATTTTGCTTGTCTCAGTTTCTGTAAGTCTCACAAATAATTTTTATAACAAAATAGTGTTCAGAATGTGATTCTGGACTCGAAAGAAAACGAAAATAAATTTTTGAAGAAAAATGAAATTTAATCGTTTTTCGGCGTTTCCAGCAGTTGTCCGAACGATTTACATCAAAAGAAATTTTGCTTGTCTCAGTTTCTGTAAGTCTCACAAATAATTTTTTTAACAAAATAGTGTTCAGAATGTGATTCTGGACTCGAAAAAAAACGAAAATAAATTTTTGAAGAAAAATTAAATTTAATCGTTTTTCGGCGTTTCCAGCAGTTGTCCGAACGATTTACATCAAAAAAAATTTTGCTTGTCTCAGTTTCTGTAAGTCTCACAAATAATTTTTATAACAAAATAGTGTTCAGAATGTGATTCTGGACTCGAAAAAAAACGAAAATAAATTTTTGAAGAAAAATGAAATTCTATCGTTTTTCGGCGTTTCCAGCAGTAGTCCGAACGATTTGCGTCGAAAGAAATTTTGCTTGTCTCAGTTTCTGTAGGTCTCACAAATAATTTTTATAACAAAATAGTGTTCAGAATGTGATTCTGGACTCGAAAAAAAACGAAAATAAATTTTTGAAGAAAAATTTAATTTAATCGTTTTTCGGCGTTTCCAGCAGTTGTCCGAACGATTTACATCAAAAAAAAATTTGCTTGTCTCAGTTTCTGTAAGTCTCACAAATAATTTTTATAACAAAATAGTGTTCAGAATGTGATTCTGGACTCAAAAAAAAAACGAAAATAAATTTCTGAAGAAAAATTAAATTTAATCGTTTTTCGGCGTTTCCAGCAGTTGTCCGAACGATTTACATTAAAAGAGATTTTGCTTGTCTCAGTTTCTGTAAGTCTCACAAATAATTTTTATAACAAAATAGTGTTCAGAATGTGATTCTGGACTCGAAAAAAAACGAAAATAAATTTTTGAAGAAAAATGAAATTTAATCGTTTTTCGGCGTTTCCAGCAGTTGTCCGAACGATTTACATCAAAAGAAATTTTGCTTGTCTTAGTTTCTGTAAGTCTCACAAATAATTTTTTTAACAAAATAGTGTTCAGAATGTGATTCTGGACTCGAAAAAAAACGAAAATAAATTTTTGAAGAAAAATTAAATTTAATCGTTTTTCGGCGTTTCCAGCAGTTGTCCGAACGATTTACATCAAAAGAAATTTTGCTTGTCTTAGTTTCTGTAAGTCTCACAAATAATTTTTTTAACAAAATAGTGTTCAGAATGTGATTCTGGCCTCGAAAAAAAACGAAAATAAATTTTTGAAGAAAAATTAAATTTAATCGTTTTTCGGCGTTTCCAGCAGTTGTCCGAACGATTTACACCAAAAGAAATTTTGCTTGTCTCAGTTTCTGTAAGTCTCACAAATAATTTTTATAACAATATAGTGTTCAGAATGTGATTCTGGACTCGAAAAAAAACGAAAATAAATTTTGAAGAAATTTTCCTTGTCTCAGTTTCTGTAAGTCTCACAAATAATTTTTATAACAAAATAGTGTTCAGAATGTGATTCTGGACTCGAAAAAAAACGAAAATAAATTTTTGAAGAAAAATGAAATTTAATCGTTTTTCGGCGTTTCCAGCAGTTGTCCGAACGATTTACATCAAAAAAAAATTTGCTTGTCTCAGTTTCTGTAAGTCTCACAAATAATTTTTATAACAAAATAGTGTTCAGAATGTGATTCTGGACTCAAAAAAAAAACGAAAATAAATTTCTGAAGAAAAATTAAATTTAATCGTTTTTCGGCGTTTCCAGCAGTTGTCCGAACGATTTACATTAAAAGAGATTTTGCTTGTCTCAGTTTCTGTAAGTCTCACAAATAATTTTTATAACAAAATAGTGTTCAGAATGTGATTCTGGACTCGAAAAAAAACGAAAATAAATTTTTGAAGAAAAATGAAATTTAATCGTTTTTCGGCGTTTCCAGCAGTTGTCCGAACGATTTACATCAAAAGAAATTTTGCTTGTCTTAGTTTCTGTAAGTCTCACAAATAATTTTTTTAACAAAATAGTGTTCAGAATGTGATTCTGGACTCGAAAAAAAACGAAAATAAATTTTTGAAGAAAAATTAAATTTAATCGTTTTTCGGCGTTTCCAGCAGTTGTCCGAACGATTTACATCAAAAGAAATTTTGCTTGTCTTAGTTTCTGTAAGTCTCACAAATAATTTTTTTAACAAAATAGTGTTCAGAATGTGATTCTGGCCTCGAAAAAAAACGAAAATAAATTTTTGAAGAAAAATTAAATTTAATCGTTTTTCGGCGTTTCCAGCAGTTGTCCGAACGATTTACATCAAAAGAAATTTTGCTTGTCTCAGTTTCTGTAAGTCTCACAAATAATTTTTATAACAATATAGTGTTCAGAATGTGATTCTGGACTCGAAAAAAAACGAAAATAAATTTTGAAGAAATTTTCCTTGTCTCAGTTTCTGTAAGTCTCACAAATAATTTTTATAACAAAATAGTGTTCAGAATGTGATTCTGGACTCGAAAAAAAACGAAAATAAATTTTTGAAGAAAAATGAAATTTAATCGTTTTTCGGCGTTTCCAGCAGTTGTCCGAACGATTTACATCAAAAAAAATTTTGCTTGTCCCAGTTTCTGTAAGTCTCACAAATAATTTTAATAACAAAATAGTGTTCAGAATGTGATTCTGGACTCGAAAAAAAACAAAAATAAATTTTTGAAGAAAAATGAAATTTAATCGTTTTTCGGCGTTTCCAGCAGTTGTCCGAACGATTTACATCAAAAGAAATTTTGCTTGTCTCAGTTTCTGTAAGTCTCACAAATAATTTTTATAACAATATAGTGTTCAGAATGTGATTCTGGACTCGAAAAAAAACGAAAATAAATTTTGAAGAAATTTTCCTTGTCTCAGTTTCTGTAAGTCTCACAAATAATTTTTATAACAAAATAGTGTTCAGAATGTGATTCTGGACTCGAAAAAAAACAAAAATAAATTTTTGAAGAAAAATGAAATTTAATCGTTTTTCGGCGTTTCCAGCAGTTGTCCGAACGATTTACATCAAAAGAAATTTTGCTTGTCTCAGTTTCTGTAAGTCTCACAAATAATTTTTATAACAAAATAGTGTTCAGAATGTGATTCTGGACTCGAAAAAAACGAAAATAAATTTTGAAGAAATTTTGCTTGTTTCAGTTTCTGTAAGTCTCACAAATAATTTTTATAACAAAATAGTGTTCAGAATGTGATTCTAGACTCGAAAAAAAACGAAAATAAATTTTTGAAGAAAAATGAAATTTAATCGTTTTTCGGCGTTTCCAGCAGTAGTCCGAACGATTTACATCAAAAGAGATTTTGCTTGTCTCAGTTTCTGTAAGTCTCACAAATAATTTTTATAACAAAATAGTGTTCAGAATGTGATTCTGGACTCGAAAGAAAACGAAAATAAATTTTTGAAGAAAAATGAAATTTAATCGTTTTTCGGCGTTTCCAGCAGTTGTCCGAACGATTTACATCAAAAGAAATTTTGCTTGTCTCAGTTTCTGTAAGTCTCACAAATAATTTTTTTAACAAAATAGTGTTCAGAATGTGATTCTGGACTCGAAAAAAAACGAAAATAAATTTTTGAAGAAAAATTAAATTTAATCGTTTTTCGGCGTTTCCAGCAGTTGTCCGAACGATTTACATCAAAAAAAATTTTGCTTGTCTCAGTTTCTGTAAGTCTCACAAATAATTTTTATAACAAAATAGTGTTCAGAATGTGATTCTGGACTCGAAAAAAAACGAAAATAAATTTTTGAAGAAAAATGAAATTCTATCGTTTTTCGGCGTTTCCAGCAGTAGTCCGAACGATTTGCGTCGAAAGAAATTTTGCTTGTCTCAGTTTCTGTAGGTCTCACAAATAATTTTTATAACAAAATAGTGTTCAGAATGTGATTCTGGACTCGAAAAAAAACGAAAATAAATTTTTGAAGAAAAATTTAATTTAATCGTTTTTCGGCGTTTCCAGCAGTTGTCCGAACGATTTACATCAAAAAAAAATTTGCTTGTCTCAGTTTCTGTAAGTCTCACAAATAATTTTTATAACAAAATAGTGTTCAGAATGTGATTCTGGACTCAAAAAAAAAACGAAAATAAATTTCTGAAGAAAAATTAAATTTAATCGTTTTTCGGCGTTTCCAGCAGTTGTCCGAACGATTTACATTAAAAGAGATTTTGCTTGTCTCAGTTTCTGTAAGTCTCACAAATAATTTTTATAACAAAATAGTGTTCAGAATGTGATTCTGGACTCGAAAAAAAACGAAAATAAATTTTTGAAGAAAAATGAAATTTAATCGTTTTTCGGCGTTTCCAGCAGTTGTCCGAACGATTTACATCAAAAGAAATTTTGCTTGTCTTAGTTTCTGTAAGTCTCACAAATAATTTTTTTAACAAAATAGTGTTCAGAATGTGATTCTGGACTCGAAAAAAAACGAAAATAAATTTTTGAAGAAAAATTAAATTTAATCGTTTTTCGGCGTTTCCAGCAGTTGTCCGAACGATTTACATCAAAAGAAATTTTGCTTGTCTTAGTTTCTGTAAGTCTCACAAATAATTTTTTTAACAAAATAGTGTTCAGAATGTGATTCTGGCCTCGAAAAAAAACGAAAATAAATTTTTGAAGAAAAATTAAATTTAATCGTTTTTCGGCGTTTCCAGCAGTTGTCCGAACGATTTACATCAAAAGAAATTTTGCTTGTCTCAGTTTCTGTAAGTCTCACAAATAATTTTTATAACAATATAGTGTTCAGAATGTGATTCTGGACTCGAAAAAAAACGAAAATAAATTTTGAAGAAATTTTCCTTGTCTCAGTTTCTGTAAGTCTCACAAATAATTTTTATAACAAAATAGTGTTCAGAATGTGATTCTGGACTCGAAAAAAAACGAAAATAAATTTTTGAAGAAAAATGAAATTTAATCGTTTTTCGGCGTTTCCAGCAGTTGTCCGAACGATTTACATCAAAAAAAATTTTGCTTGTCTCAGTTTCTGTAAGTCTCACAAATAATTTTAATAACAAAATAGTGTTCAGAATGTGATTCTGGACTCGAAAAAAAACAAAAATAAATTTTTGAAGAAAAATGAAATTTAATCGTTTTTCGGCGTTTCCAGCAGTTGTCCGAACGATTTACATCAAAAAAAAATTTGCTTGTCTCAGTTTCTGTAAGTCTCACAAATAATTTTTATAACAAAATAGTGTTCAGAATGTGATTCTGGACTCGAAAAAAACCGAAAATAAATTTTTGAAGAAAAATGAAATTCTATCGTTTTTCGGCGTTTCCAGCAGTAGTCCGAACGATTTGCATCGAAAGAAATTTTGCTTGTCTCAGTTTCTGTAAGTCTCACAAATAATTTTTATAACAAAATAGTGTTCAGAATGTGATTCTGGACTCGAAAAAAAACGAAAATAAATTTTTGAAGAAAAATTAAATTTAATCGTTTTTCGGCGTTTCCAGCAGTTGTCCGAACGATTTACATCAAAAAAAATTTTGCTTGTCTCAGTTTCTGTAAGTCTCACAAATAATTTTTATAACAAAATAGTGTTCAGAATGTGATTCTGGACTCAAAAAAAAAACGAAAATAAATTTCTGAAGAAAAATTAAATTTAATCGTTTTTCGGCGTTTCCAGCAGTTGTCCGAACGATTTACATCAAAAGAAATATTACTTGTCTCAGTTTCTGTAAGTCTCACAAATAATTTTTATAACAAAATAGTGTTCAGAATGTGATTCTGGACTCGAAAAAAAACGAAAATAAATTTTTGAAGAAAAATGAAATTTAATCGTTTTTCGGCGTTTACAGCAGTTGTCCGAATGATTTACATCAAAAGAAATTTTGCTTGTCTCAGTTTCTGTAAGTCTCACAAATAATTTTTATAACAAAATAGTGTTCAGAATGTGATTCTGGACTCGAAAAAAAACGAAAATAAATTTTGAAGAAATTTTGCTTGTCTCAGTTTCTGTAAGTCTCACAAATAATTTTTATAACAAAATAGTGTTCAGAATGTGATTCTGGACTCGGAAAAAAACGAAAATAAATTTTTGAAGAAAAATGAAATTTAATCGTTTATCGGCGTTTCCAGCAGTTGTCCGAACGATTTATATCAAAAAAAATTTTGCTTGTCTCAGTTTCTGTAAGTCACACAAATAATTTTTATAACAAAATAGTGTTCAGAATGTGATTCTGGACTCGAAAAAAAACGAAAATAAATTTTTGAAGAAAAATGAAATTCTATCGTTTTTCGGCGTTTCCAGCAGTAGTCCGAACGATTTGCATCGAAATAAATTTTGCTTGTCTCAGTTTCTGTAAGTCTCACAAATAATTTTTATAACAAAATAGTGTTCAGAATGTGATTCTGGACTCGGAAAAAAACGAAAATAAATTTTTGAAGAAAAATGAAATTTAATCGTTTTTCGGCGTTTCCAGCAGTTGTCCGAACGATTTACATCAAAAAAAATTTTGCTTGTCTCAGTTTCTGTAAGTCTCACAAATAATTTTTATAACAAAATAGTGTTCAGAATGTGATTCTGGACTCATAAAAAAAAGGAAAATAAATTTTGAAGAAATTTTGCTTGTCTCAGTTTCTGTAAGTCTCACAAATAATTTTTATAACAAAATAGTGTTCAGAATGTGATTCTAGACTCGAAAAAAAACGAAAATAAATTTTTGAAGAAAAATGAAATTTAATCGTTTTTCGGCGTTTCCAGCAGTAGTCCCGAACGATTTACATCAAAAGCGATTTTGCTTGTCTCAGTTTCTGTAAGTCTCACAAATAATTTTTATAACAAAATAGTGTTCAGAATGTGATTCTGGACTCGAAAGAAAACGAAAATAAATTTTTGAAGAAAAATGAAATTTAATCGTTTTTCGGCGTTTCCAGCAGTTGTCCGAACGATTTACATCAAAAGAAATTTTGCTTGTCTCAGTTTCTGTAAGTCTCACAAATAATTTTTTTAACAAAATAGAGTTCAGAATGTGATTCTGGACTCGAAAAAAAACGAAAATAAATTTTTGAAGAAAAATTAAATTTAATCGTTTTTCGGCGTTTCCAGCAGTTGTCCGAACGATTTACATCAAAAAAAATTTTGCTTGTCTCAGTTTCTGTAAGTCTCACAAATAATTTTTATAACAAAATAGTGTTCAGAATGTGATTCTGGACTCGAAAAAAAACGAAAATAAATTTTTGAAGAAAAATGAAATTCCATCGTTTTTCGGCGTTTCCAGCAGTAGTCCGAACGATTTGCATCGAAAGAAATTTTGCTTGTCTCAGTTTCTGTAAGTCTCACAAATAATTTTTATAACAAAATAGTGTTCAGAATGTGATTCTGGACTCGAAAAAAACGAAAATAAATTTTTGAAGAAAAATTAAATTTAATCGTTTTTCGGCGTTTCCAGCAGTTGTCCGAACGATTTACATCAAAAAAAATTTTGCTTGTCTCAGTTTCTGTAAGTCTCACAAATAATTTTTATAACAAAATAGTGTTCAGAATGTGATTCTGGCCTCAAAAAAAAAACGAAAATAAATTTCTGAAGAAAAATTAAATTTAATCGTTTTTCGGCGTTTCCAGCAGTTGTCCGAACGATTTACATCAAAAGAGATTTTGCTTGTCTCAGTTTCTGTAAGTCTCACAAATAATTTTTATAACAAAATAGTGTTCAGAATGTGATTCTGGACTCGAAAAAAAAACGAAAATAAATTTTTGAAGAAAAATGAAATTTAATCGTTTTTCGGCGTTTCCAGCAGTTGTCCGAACGATTTACATCAAAAGAAATTTTGCTTGTCTTAGTTTCTGTAAGTCTCACAAATAATTTTTTTTAACAAAATAGTGTTCAGAATGTGATTCTGGACTCGAAAAAAAACGAAAATAAATTTTTGAAGAAAAATTAAATTTAATCGTTTTTCGGCGTTTCCAGCAGTTGTCCGAACGATTTACATCAAAAGAAATTTTGCTTGTCTCAGTTTCTGTAAGTCTCACAAATAATTTTTATAACAAAATAGTGTTCAGAATGTGATTCTGGACTCGAAAAAAAACGAAAATAAATTTTTGAAGAAAAATGAAATTTAATCGTTTTTCGGCGTTTCCAGCAGTTGTCCGAACGATTTACATCAAAAGAAATTTTGCTTGTCTCAGTTTCTGTAAGTCTCACAAATAATTTTTATAACAAAATAGTGTTCAGAATGTGATTCTGGACTCGAAAAAAAAACGAAAATAAATTTTGAAGGAATTTTGCTTGTCTCAGTTTCTGTAAGTCTCACAAATAATTTTTATAACAAAACAGTGTTCAGAATGTGATTCTGGACTCGAAAAAAAACGAAAATAAATTTTTGAAGAAAAATGAAATTTAATCGTTTTTCGGCGTTTCCAGCAGTTGTCCGAACGATTTACATCAAAAAAAATTTGCTTGTCTCAGTTTCTGTAAGTCTCACAAATAATTTTTATAACAAAATAGTGTTCAGAATGTGATTCTGGACTCGAAAAAAAACGAAAATAAATTTTTGAAGAAAAATGAAATTCTATCGTTTTTCGGCGTTTCCAGCAGTAGTCCGAACGATTTGCATCGAAAGAAATTTTGCTTGTCTCAGTTTCTGTAAGTCTCACAAATAATTTTTATAACAAAATAGTGTTCAGAATGTGATTCTGGACTCGAAAAAAAACGAAAATAAATTTTTGAAGAAAAATTAAATTTAATTGTTTTTCGGCGTTTCCAGCAGTTGTCCGAACGATTTACATCAAAAAAAATTTTGCTTGTCTCAGTTTCTGTAAGTCTCATAAATAATTTTTATAACAAAATAGTGTTCAGAATGTGATTCTGGACTCAAAAAAAACGAAAATAAATTTCTGAAGAAAAATTAAATTTAATCGTTTTTCGGCGTTTCCAGCAGTTGTCCGAACGATTTACATCAAAAAAAATTTTGCTTGTCTCAGTTTCTGTAAGTCTCACAAATAATTTTTATAACAAAATAGTGTTCAGAATGTGATTCTGGACTCAAAAAAAAACGAAAATAAATTTTGAAGTAATTTTGCTTGTCTCAGTTTCTGTAAGTCTCACAAATAATTTTTATAACAAAATAGTGTTCAGAATGTAATTCTAACTCGAAAAAAAACGAAAATAAGTTTTTGAAGAAAAATGAAATTTAATCGTTTTTCGGCGTTTCCAGCAGTTGTCCGAACGATTTACATCAAAAGAAATTTTGCTTGTCTCAGTTTCTGTAAGTCTCACAAATAATTTTTATAACAAAATAGTGTTCAGAATGTGATTCTGGACTCGAAAAAAAACGAAAATAAATTTTGAAGAAATTTTGCTTGTCTCAGTTTCTGTAAGTCTCACAAATAATTTTTATAACAAAATAGTGTTCAGAATGTGATTCTGGACTCGAAAAAAAACAAAAATAAATTTTTGAAGAAAAATGAAATTTAATTGTTCTTCGGCGTTTCCAGCAGTTGTCCGAACGATTTACATCAAAAGAAATTTTGCTTGTCTCAGTTTCTGTAAGTCTCACAAATAATTTTTATAACAAAATAGTGTTCAGAATGTGATTCTGGACTCGAAAAAAAACGAAAATAAATTTTTGAAGAAAAATGAATTTCTATCGTTTTTCGGCGTTTCCAGCAGTAGTCCGAACGATTTGCATCGAAAGAAATTTTGCTTGTCTCAGTTTCTGTAAGTCTCACAAATAATTTTTATAACAAAATAGTGTTCAGAATGTGATTCTGGACTCGAAAAAAAAACGAAAATAAATTTTTGAAGAAAAATTAAATTTAATCGTTTTTCGGCGTTTCCAGCAGTTGTCCGAACGATTTACATCAAAAGAGATTTTGCTTGTCTTAGTTTCTGTAAGTCTCACAAATAATTTTTATAACAAAATAGTGTTCAGAATGTGATTCTGGACTCGAAAAAAAACGAAAATAAATTTTGAAGAAATTTTGCTTGTCTCAGTTTCTGTAAGTCTCACAAATAATTTTTATAACAAAATAGTGTTCAGAATGTGATTCTGGACTCGAAAAAAAAACGAAAATAAATTTTTGAAGAAAAATGAAATTTAATCGTTTTTCGGCGTTTCCAGCAGTTGTCCGAACGATTTACATCAAAAAAAAATTTGCTTGTCTCAGTTTCTGTAAGTCTCACAAATAATTTTTATAACAAAATAGTGTTCAGAATGTGATTCTGGACTCGAAAAAAAACGAAAATAAATTTTTGAAGAAAAATGAAATTCTATCGTTTTTCGGCGTTTCCAGCAGTAGTCCGAACGATTTGCATCGAAAGAAATTTTGCTTGTCTCAGTTTCTGTAAGTCTCACAAATAATTTTTATAACAAAATAGTGTTCAGAATGTGATTCTGGACTCGAAAAAAAACGAAAATAAATTTTTGAAGAAAAATTAAATTTAATCGTTTTTCGGCGTTTCCAGCAGTTGTCCGAACGATTTACATCAAAAAAAATTTTGCTTGTCTCAGTTTCTGTAAGTCTCACAAATAATTTTTATAACAAAATAGTGTTCAGAATGTGATTCTGGACTCAAAAAAAAACGAAAATAAATTTTGAAGTAATTTTGCTTGTCTCAGTTTCTGTAAGTCTCACAAATAATTTTTATAACAAAATAGTGTTCAGAATGTAATTCTAACTCGAAAAAAAACGAAAATAAGTTTTTGAAGAAAAATGAAATTTAATCGTTTTTCGGCGTTTCCAGCAGTTGTCCGAACGATTTACATCAAAAGAAATTTTGCTTGTCTCAGTTTCTGTAAGTCTCACAAATAATTTTTATAACAAAATAGTGTTCAGAATGTGATTCTGGACTCGAAAAAAAACGAAAATAAATTTTGAAGAAATTTTGCTTGTCTCAGTTTCTGTAAGTCTCACAAATAATTTTTATAACAAAATAGTGTTCAGAATGTGATTCTGGACTCGAAAAAAAACAAAAATAAATTTTTGAAGAAAAATGAAATTTAATTGTTCTTCGGCGTTTCCAGCAGTTGTCCGAACGATTTACATCAAAAGAAATTTTGCTTGTCTCAGTTTCTGTAAGTCTCACAAATAATTTTTATAACAAAATAGTGTTCAGAATGTGATTCTGGACTCGAAAAAAAACGAAAATAAATTTTTGAAGAAAAATGAATTTCTATCGTTTTTCGGCGTTTCCAGCAGTAGTCCGAACGATTTGCATCGAAAGAAATTTTGCTTGTCTCAGTTTCTGTAAGTCTCACAAATAATTTTTATAACAAAATAGTGTTCAGAATGTGATTCTGGACTCGAAAAAAAAACGAAAATAAATTTTTGAAGAAAAATTAAATTTAATCGTTTTTCGGCGTTTCCAGCAGTTGTCCGAACGATTTACATCAAAAGAGATTTTGCTTGTCTTAGTTTCTGTAAGTCTCACAAATAATTTTTATAACAAAATAGTGTTCAGAATGTGATTCTGGACTCGAAAAAAAACGAAAATAAATTTTGAAGAAATTTTGCTTGTCTCAGTTTCTGTAAGTCTCACAAATAATTTTTATAACAAAATAGTGTTCAGAATGTGATTCTGGACTCGAAAAAAAAACGAAAATAAATTTTTGAAGAAAAATGAAATTTAATCGTTTTTCGGCGTTTCCAGCAGTTGTCCGAACGATTTACATCAAAAAAAAATTTGCTTGTCTCAGTTTCTGTAAGTCTCACAAATAATTTTTATAACAAAATAGTGTTCAGAATGTGATTCTGGACTCGAAAAAAAACGAAAATAAATTTTTGAAGAAAAATGAAATTCTATCGTTTTTCGGCGTTTCCAGCAGTAGTCCGAACGATTTGCATCGAAAGAAATTTTGCTTGTCTCAGTTTCTGTAAGTCTCACAAATAATTTTTATAACAAAATAGTGTTCAGAATGTGATTCTGGACTCGAAAAAAAACGAAAATAAATTTTTGAAGAAAAATTAAATTTAATCGTTTTTCGGCGTTTCCAGCAGTTGTCCGAACGATTTACATCAAAAAAAATTTTGCTTGTCTCAGTTTCTGTAAGTCTCACAAATAATTTTTATAACAAAATAGTGTTCAGAATGTGATTCTGGACTCAAAAAAAAAACGAAAATAAATTTCTGAAGAAAAATTAAATTTAATCGTTTTTCGGCGTTTCCAGCAGTTGTCCGAACGATTTACATCAAAAGAGATTTTGCTTGTCTTAGTTTCTGTAAGTCTCACAAATAATTTTTATAACAAAATAGTGTTCAGAATGTGATTCTGGACTCGAAAAAAAACGAAAATAAATTTTTGAAGAAAAATTAAATTTAATCGTTTTCGGCGTTTCCTGCAGTTGTCCGAACGATTTACATCAAAAAAATTTGCTTGTCTCAGTTTCTGTAAGTCTCACAAATAATTTTTATAACAAAATAGTGTTCAGAATGTGATTCTGGACTCAAAAAAAAACGAAAATAAATTTCTGAAGAAAAATTAAATTTAATCGTTTTTCGGCGTTTCCAGCAGTTGTCCGAACGATTTACATCAAAAAAAATTTTGCTTGTCTCAGTTTCTGTAAGTCTCACAAATATTTTTTATAACAAAATAGTGTTCAGAATGTGATTCTGGACTCAAAAAAAAAACGAAAATAAATTTCTGAAGAAAAATTAAATTTAATCGTTTTTCGGCGTTTCCAGCAGTTATCCGAACGATTTACATTAAAAGAGATTTTGCTTGTCTCAGTTTCTGTAAGTCTCACAAATAATTTTTATAACAAAATAGTGTTCAGAATGTGATTCTGGACTCGAAAAAAAACGAAAATAAATTTTTGAAGAAAAATGAAATTTAATCGTTTTTCGGCGTTTCCAGCAGTTGTTCGAACGATTTACATCAAAAGAAATTTTGCTTGTCTTAGTTTCTGTAAGTCTCACAAATAATTTTTTTTAACAAAATAGTGTTCAGAATGTGATTCTGGACTCGAAAAAAAACGAAAATAAATTTTTGAAGAAAAATGAAATTCTATCGTTTTTCGGCGTTTCCAGCAGTAGTCCGAACGATTTGCATCGAAAGAAATTTTGCTTGTCTCAGTTTCTGTAAGTCTCACAAATAATTTTTATAACAAAATAGTGTTCAGAATGTGATTCTGGACTCGAAAAAAAACGAAAATAAATTTTTGAAGAAAAATGAAATTTAATCGTTTTTCGGCGTTTCCAGCAGTTGTCCGAACGATTTACATCAAAAGAAATTTTGCTTGTCTCAGTTTCTGTAAGTCTCACAAATAATTTTTTTAACAAAATAGAGTTCAGAATGTGATTCTGGACTCGAAAAAAAACGAAAATAAATTTTTGAAGAAAAATTAAATTTAATCGTTTTTCGGCGTTTCCAGCAGTAGTCCGAACGATTTACATCAAAAAAAATTTTGCTTGTCTCAGTTTCTGTAAGTCTCACAAATAATTTTTATAACAAAATAGTGTTCAGAATGTGATTCTGGACTCGAAAAAAAACGAAAATAAATTTTTGAAGAAAAATGAAATTCCATCGTTTTTCGGCGTTTCCAGCAGTAGTCCGAACGATTTGCATCGAAAGAAATTTTGCTTGTCTCAGTTTCTGTAAGTCTCACAAATAATTTTTATAACAAAATAGTGTTCAGAATGTGATTCTGGACTCGAAAAAAACGAAAATAAATTTTTGAAGAAAAATTAAATTTAATCGTTTTTCGGCGTTTCCAGCAGTTGTCCGAACGATTTACATCAAAAAAAATTTTGCTTGTCTCAGTTTCTGTAAGTCTCACAAATAATTTTTATAACAAAATAGTGTTCAGAATGTGATTCTGGCCTCAAAAAAAAAACGAAAATAAATTTCTGAAGAAAAATTAAATTTAATCGTTTTTCGGCGTTTCCAGCAGTTGTCCGAACGATTTACATCAAAAGAGATTTTGCTTGTCTCAGTTTCTGTAAGTCTCACAAATAATTTTTATAACAAAATAGTGTTCAGAATGTGATTCTGGACTCGAAAAAAAAACGAAAATAAATTTTTGAAGAAAAATGAAATTTAATCGTTTTTCGGCGTTTCCAGCAGTTGTCCGAACGATTTACATCAAAAGAAATTTTGCTTGTCTTAGTTTCTGTAAGTCTCACAAATAATTTTTTTTAACAAAATAGTGTTCAGAATGTGATTCTGGACTCGAAAAAAAACGAAAATAAATTTTTGAAGAAAAATTAAATTTAATCGTTTTTCGGCGTTTCCAGCAGTTGTCCGAACGATTTACATCAAAAGAAATTTTGCTTGTCTCAGTTTCTGTAAGTCTCACAAATAATTTTTATAACAAAATAGTGTTCAGAATGTGATTCTGGACTCGAAAAAAAACGAAAATAAATTTTTGAAGAAAAATTAAATTTAATCGTTTTTCGGCGTTTCCAGCAGTTGTCCGAACGATTTACATCAAAAGAAATTTTGCTTGTCTCAGTTTCTGTAAGTCTCACAAATAATTTTTATAACAAAATAGTGTTCAGAATGTGATTCTGGACTCGAAAAAAAAACGAAAATAAATTTTGAAGGAATTTTGCTTGTCTCAGTTTCTGTAAGTCTCACAAATAATTTTTATAACAAAACAGTGTTCAGAATGTGATTCTGGACTCGAAAAAAAACGAAAATAAATTTTTGAAGAAAAATGAAATTTAATCGTTTTTCGGCGTTTCCAGCAGTTGTCCGAACGATTTACATCAAAAAAAATTTGCTTGTCTCAGTTTCTGTAAGTCTCACAAATAATTTTTATAACAAAATAGTGTTCAGAATGTGATTCTGGACTCGAAAAAAAACGAAAATAAATTTTTGAAGAAAAATGAAATTCTATCGTTTTTCGGCGCTTCCAGCAGTAGTCCGAACGATTTGCATCGAAAGAAATTTTGCTTGTCTCAGTTTCTGTAAGTCTCACAAATAATTTTTATAACAAAATAGTGTTCAGAATGTGATTCTGGACTCGAAAAAAAACGAAAATAAATTTTTGAAGAAAAATTAAATTTAATTGTTTTTCGGCGTTTCCAGCAGTTGTCCGAACGATTTACATCAAAAAAAATTTTGCTTGTCTCAGTTTCTGTAAGTCTCATAAATAATTTTTATAACAAAATAGTGTTCAGAATGTGATTCTGGACTCAAAAAAAACGAAAATAAATTTCTGAAGAAAAATTAAATTTAATCGTTTTTCGGCGTTTCCAGCAGTTGTCCGAACGATTTACATCAAAAAAAATTTTGCTTGTCTCAGTTTCTGTAAGTCTCAAAAATAATTTTTATAACAAAATAGTGTTCAGAATGTGATTCTGGACTCAAAAAAAAACGAAAATAAATTTTGAAGTAATTTTGCTTGTCTCAGTTTCTGTAAGTCTCACAAATAATTTTTATAACAAAATAGTGTTCAGAATGTAATTCTAACTCGAAAAAAAAACGAAAATAAGTTTTTGAAGAAAAATGAAATTTAATCGTTTTTCGGCGTTTCCAGCAGTTGTCCGAACGATTTACATCAAAAGAAATTTTGCTTGTCTCAGTTTCTGTAAGTCTCACAAATAATTTTTATAACAAAATAGTGTTCAGAATGTGATTCTGGACTCGAAAAAAAACGAAAATAAATTTTGAAGAAATTTTGCTTGTCTCAGTTTCTGTAAGTCTCACAAATAATTTTTATAACAAAATAGTGTTCAGAATGTGATTCTGGACTCGAAAAAAAACAAAAATAAATTTTTGAAGAAAAATGAAATTTAATTGTTCTTCGGCGTTTCCAGCAGTTGTCCGAACGATTTACATCAAAAGAAATTTTGCTTGTCTCAGTTTCTGTAAGTCTCACAAATAATTTTTATAACAAAATAGTGTTCAGAATGTGATTCTGGACTCGAAAAAAAACGAAAATAAATTTTTGAAGAAAAATGAATTTCTATCGTTTTTCGGCGTTTCCAGCAGTAGTCCGAACGATTTGCATCGAAAGAAATTTTGCTTGTCTCAGTTTCTGTAAGTCTCACAAATAATTTTTATAACAAAATAGTGTTCAGAATGTGATTCTGGACTCGAAAAAAAAACGAAAATAAATTTTTGAAGAAAAATTAAATTTAATCGTTTTTCGGCGTTTCCAGCAGTTGTCCGAACGATTTACATCAAAAAAAATTTTGCTTGTCTCAGTTTCTGTAAGTCTCACAAATAATTTTTATAACAAAATAGTGTTCAGAATGTGATTCTGGACTCAAAAAAAAAACGAAAATAAATTTCTGAAGAAAAATTAAATTTAATCGTTTTTCGGCGTTTCCAGCAGTTGTCCGAACGATTTACATCAAAAGAGATTTTGCTTGTCTTAGTTTCTGTAAGTCTCACAAATAATTTTTTGAACAAAATAGTGTTCAGAATGTGATTCTGGACTCGAAAAAAAAACGAAAATAAATTTTTGAAGAAAAATTAAATTTAATCGTTTTTCGGCGTTTCCAGCAGTTGTCCGAACGATTTACATCAAAAGAGATTTTGCTTGTCTTAGTTTCTGTAAGTCTCACAAATAATTTTTATAACAAAATAGTGTTCAGAATGTGATTCTGGACTCGAAAAAAAACGAAAATAAATTTTTGAAGAAAAATTAAATTTAATCGTTATTCGGCGTTTCCAGCAGTTGTCCGAACGATTTACATCAAAAAAATTTGCTTGTCTCAGTTTCTGTAAGTCTCACAAATAATTTTTATAACAAAATAGTGTTCAGAATGTGATTCTGGACTCAAAAAAAAACGAAAATAAATTTCTGAAGAAAAATTAAATTTAATCGTTTTTCGGCGTTTCCAGCAGTTGTCCGAACGATTTACATCAAAAAAAATTTTGCTTGTCTCAGTTTCTGTAAGTCTCACAAATAATTTTTATAACAAAATAGTGTTCAGAATGTGATTCTGGACTCAAAAAAAAAACGAAAATAAATTTCTGAAGAAAAATTAAATTTAATCGTTTTTCGGCGTTTCCAGCAGTTATCCGAACGATTTACATCAAAAGAGATTTTGCTTGTCTCAGTTTCTGTAAGTCTCACAAATAATTTTTATAACAAAATAGTGTTCAGAATGTGATTCTGGACTCGAAAAAAAACGAAAATAAATTTTTGAAGAAAAATGAAATTTAATCGTTTTTTGGCGTTTCCAGCAGTTGTCCGAACGATTTACATCAAAAGAAATTTTGCTTGTCTTAGTTTCTGTAAGTCTCACAAATAATTTTTTTTAACAAAATAGTGTTCAGAATGTGATTCTGGACTCGAAAAAAAACGAAAATAAATTTTTGAAGAAAAATTAAATTTAATCGTTTTTCGGCGTTTCCAGCAGTTGTCCGAACGATTTACATCAAAAGAAATTTTGCTTGTCTCAGTTTCTGTAAGTCTTACAAATAATTTTTATAACAAAATAGTGTTCAGAATGTGATTCTGGACTCGAAAAAAAACGAAAATAAATTTTTGAAGAAAAATGAAATTTAATCGTTTTTCGGCGTTTCCAGCAGTTGTCCGAACGATTTACATCAAAAGAAATTTTGCTTGTCTCAGTTTCTGTAAGTCTCACAAATAATTTTTATAACAAAATAGTGTTCAGATTGTGATTCTGGACTCGAAAAAAAAACGAAAATAAATTTTGAAGAAATTTTGCTTGTCTCAGTTTCTGTAAGTCTCACAAATAATTTTTATAACAAAATAGTGTTCAGAATGTGATTCTGGACTCGAAAAAAAAACGAAAATAAATTTTTGAAGAAAAATGAAATTTAATCGTTTTTCGGCGTTTCCAGCAGTTGTCCGAACGATTTACATCAAAAAAAAATTTGCTTGTCTCAGTTTCTGTAAGTCTCACAAATAATTTTTATAACAAAATAGTGTTCAGAATGTGATTCTGGACTCGAAAAAAAACGAAAATAAATTTTTGAAGAAAAATGAAATTCTATCGTTTTTCGGCGTTTCCAGCAGTAGTCCGAACGATTTGCATCGAAAGAAATTTTGCTTGTCTCAGTTTCTGTAAGTCTCACAAATAATTTTTATAACAAAATAGTGTTCAGAATGTGATTCTGGACTCGAAAAAAAACGAAAATAAATTTTTGAAGAAAAATTAAATTTAATCGTTTTTCGGCGTTTCCAGCAGTTGTCCGAACGATTTACATCAAAAAAAATTTTGCTTGTCTCAGTTTCTGTAAGTCTCACAAATAATTTTTATAACAAAATAGTGTTCAGAATGTGATTCTGGACTCAAAAAAAAAACGAAAATAAATTTCTGAAGAAAAATTAAATTTAATCGTTTTTCGGCGTTTCCAGCAGTTGTCCGAACGATTTACATCAAAAGAGATTTTGCTTGTCTTAGTTTCTGTAAGTCTCACAAATAATTTTTATAACAAAATAGTGTTCAGAATGTGATTCTGGACTCGAAAAAAAACGAAAATAAATTTTTGAAGAAAAATTAAATTTAATCGTTTTTCGGCGTTTCCTGCAGTTGTCCGAACGATTTACATCAAAAAAATTTGCTTGTCTCAGTTTCTGCAAGTCTCACAAATAATTTTTATAACAAAATAGTGTTCAGAATGTGATTCTGGACTCAAAAAAAAACGAAAATAAATTTCTGAAGAAAAATTAAATTTAATCGTTTTTCGGCGTTTCCAGCAGTTGTCCGAACGATTTACATCAAAAAAAATTTTGCTTGTCTCAGTTTCTGTAAGTCTCACAAATATTTTTTATAACAAAATAGTGTTCAGAATGTGATTCTGGACTCAAAAAAAAAACGAAAATAAATTTCTGAAGAAAAATTAAATTTAATCGTTTTTCGGCGTTTCCAGCAGTTATCCGAACGATTTACTGTAAAAGAGATTTTGCTTGTCTCAGTTTCTGTAAGTCTCACAAATAATTTTTATAACAAAATAGTGTTCAGAATGTGATTCTGGACTCGAAAAAAAACGAAAATAAATTTTTGAAGAAAAATGAAATTTAATCGTTTTTCGGCGTTTCCAGCAGTTGTTCGAACGATTTACATCAAAAGAAATTTTGCTTGTCTTAGTTTCTGTAAGTCTCACAAATAATTTTTTTTAACAAAATAGTGTTCAGAATGTGATTCTGGACTCGAAAAAAAACGAAAATAAATTTTTGAAGAAAAATGAAATTCTATCGTTTTTCGGCGTTTCCAGCAGTAGTCCGAACGATTTGCATCGAAAGAAATTTTGCTTGTCTCAGTTTCTGTAAGTCTCACAAATAATTTTTATAACAAAATAGTGTTCAGAATGTGATTCTGGACTCGAAAAAAAACGAAAATAAATTTTTGAAGAAAAATTAAATTTAATCGTTTTTCGGCGTTTCCAGCAGTTGTCCGAACGATTTACATCAAAAAAAATTTTGCTTGTCTCAGTTTCTGTAAGTCTCACAAATAATTTTTATAACAAAATAGTGTTCAGAATGTGATTCTGGACTCGAAAAAAAACGAAAATAAATTTTTGAAGAAAAATGAAATTTAATCGTTTTTCGGCGTTTCCAGCAGTTGTCCGAACGATTTATATCAAAAAAAATTTTGCTTGTCTCAGTTTCTGTAAGTCTCACAAATAATTTTAATAACAAAATAGTGTTCAGAATGTGATTCTGGACTCGAAAAAAAACGAAAATAAATTTTTGAAGAAAAATGAAATTCTATCGTTTTTCGGCGTTTCCAGCAGTAGTCCGAACGATTTGCATCGAATGAAATTTTGCTTGTCTCAGTTTCTGTAAGTCTCACAAATAATTTTTATAACAAAATAGTGTTCAGAATGTGATTCTGGACTCGAAAAAAAACGAAAATAAATTTTTGAAGAAAAATTAAATTTAATCGTTTTTCGGCGTTTCCAGCAGTTGTCCGAACGATCTACATCAAAAAAAATTTTGCTTGTCTCAGTTTCTGTGAGTCTCACAAATAATTTTTATAACAAAATAGTGTTCAGAATGTGATTCTGGATTCAAAAAAAAACGAAAATAAATTTCTGAAGAAAAATTAAATTTAATCGTTTTTCGGCGTTTCCAGCAGTTGTCCGAACGATTTACATCAAAAGAAATTTTACTTGTCTCAGTTTCTGTAATTCTCACAAATAATTTTTATAACAAAATAGTGTTCAGAATGTGATTCTGGACTCGAAAAAAAAACGAAAATAAATTTTTGAAGAAAAATGAAATTTAATCGTTTTTCGGCGTTTCCAGCAGTTGTCCGAACGATTTACATCAAAAGAAATTTTGCTTGTCTCAGTTTCTGTAAGTCTCACAAATAATTTTTATAACAAAATAGTGTTCAGAATGTGATTCTGGACTCGAAAAAAAACGAAAATAAATTTTGAAGAAATTTTGCTTGTCTCAGTTTCTGTAAGTCTCACAAATAATTTTTATAACAAAATAGTGTTCAGAATGTGATTCTGGACTCGAAAAAAAACGAAAATAAATTTTTGAAGAAAAATGAAATTTAATCGTTTTTCGGCGTTTCCAGCAGTTGTCCGAACGATTTATATCAAAAAAAATTTTGCTTGTCTCAGTTTCTGTAAGTCTCACAAATAATTTTAATAACAAAATAGTGTTCAGAATGTGATTCTGGACTCGAAAAAAAACGAAAATAAATTTTTGAAGAAAAATGAAATTCTATCGTTTTTCGGCGTTTCCAGCAGTAGTCCGAACGATTTGCATCGAAAGAAATTTTGCTTGTCTCAGTTTCTGTAAGTCTCACAAATAATTTTTATAACAAAATAGTGTTCAGAATGTGATTCTGGACTCGAAAAAAAACGAAAATAAATTTTTGAAGAAAAATTAAATTTAATCGTTTTTCGGCGTTTCCAGCAGTTGTCCGAACGATCTACATCAAAAAAAATTTTGCTTGTCTCAGTTTCTGTGAGTCTCACAAATAATTTTTATAACAAAATAGTGTTCAGAATGTGATTCTGGACTCAAAAAAAAAAACGAAAATAAATTTCTGAAGAAAAATTAAATTTAATCGTTTTTCGGCGTTTCCAGCAGTTGTCCGAACGATTTACATCAAAAGAAATTTTACTTGTCTCAGTTTCTGTAATTCTCACAAATAATTTTTATAACAAAATAGTGTTCAGAATGTGATTCTGGACTCGAAAAAAAAACGAAAATAAATTTTTGAAGAAAAATGAAATTTAATCGTTTTTCGGCGTTTCCAGCAGTTGTCCGAACGATTTACATCAAAAGAAATTTTGCTTGTCTCAGTTTCTGTAAGTCTCACAAATAATTTTTATAACAAAATAGTGTTCAGAATGTGATTCTGGACTCGAAAAAAAACGAAAATAAATTTTGAAGAAATTTTGCTTGTCTCAGTTTCTGTAAGTCTCACAAATAATTTTTATAACAAAATAGTGTTCAGAATGTGATTCTGGACTCGAAAAAAAACGAAAATAAATTTTTGAAGAAAAATGAACTTTAATCGTTTTTCGGCGTTTCCAGCAGTTGTCCGAACGATTTACATCAAAAGAAATTTTGCTTGTCTTAGTTTCTGTAAGTCTCACAAATAATTTTTTTAACAAAATAGTGTTCAAAATGTGATTCTGGACTCGAAAAAAAACGAAAATAAATTTTTGAAGAAAAATTAAATTTAATCGTTTTTCGGCGTTTCCAGCAGTTGTCCGAACGATTTACATCAAAAGAAATTTTACTTGTCTCAGTTTCTGTAATTCTCACAAATAATTTTTATAACAAAATAGTGTTCAGAATGTGATTCTGGACTCGAAAAAAAAACGAAAATAAATTTTTGAAGAAAAATGAAATTTAATCGTTTTTCGGCGTTTCCAGCAGTTGTCCGAACGATTTACATCAAAAGAAATTTTGCTTGTCTCAGTTTCTGTAAGTCTCACAAATAATTTTTATAACAAAATAGTGTTCAGAATGTGATTCTGGACTCGAAAAAAAACGAAAATAAATTTTGAAGAAATTTTGCTTGTCTCAGTTTCTGTAAGTCTCACAAATAATTTTTATAACAAAATAGTGTTCAGAATGTGATTCTGGACTCGAAAAAAAACGAAAATAAATTTTTGAAGAAAAATGAAATTTAATCGTTTTTCGGCGTTTCCAGCAGTTGTCCGAACGATTTACATCAAAAGAAATTTTGCTTGTCTCAGTTTCTGTAAGTCTCACAAATAATTTTTATAACAAAATAGTGTTCAGAATGTGATTCTGGACTCGAAAAAAAACGAAAATAAATTTTTGAAGAAAAATGAAATTCTATCGTTTTTCGGCGTTTCCAGCAGTAGTCCGAACGATTTGCATCGAAAGAAATTTTGCTTGTCTCAGTTTCTGTAAGTCTCACAAATACTTTTTATAACAAAATAGTGTTCAGAATGTGATTCTGGACTCGAAAAAAAACGAAAATAAATTTTTGAAGAAAAATGAAATTTAATCGTTTTTCGGCGTTTCCAGCAGTTGTCCGAACGATTTACATCAAAAGAAATTTTGCTTGTCTCAGTTTCTGTAAGTCTCACAAATAATTTTTATAACAAAATAGTGTTCAGAATGTGATTCTGGACTCGAAAAAAAACGAAAATAAATTTTGAAGAAATTTTGCTTGTCTCAGTTTCTGTAAGTCTCACAAATAACTTTTATAACAAAATAGTGTTCAGAATGTGATTCTGGACTCGAAAAAAAACGAAAATAAATTTTTGAAGAAAAATGAAATTTAATCGTTTTTCGGCGTTTCCAGCAGTTGTCCGAACGATTTACATCAAAAAAAATTTTGCTTGTCTCAGTTTCTGTAAGTCTCACAAATAATTTTTATAACAAAATAGTGTTCAGAATGTGATTCTGGACTCGAAAAAAAACGAAAATAAATTTTGAAGAAATTTTGCTTGTCTCAGTTTCTGTAAGTCTCACAAATAATTTTTATAACAAAATAGTGTTCAGAATGTGATTCTGGACTCGAAAAAAAACGAAAATAAATTTTTGAAGAAAAATGAAATTTAATCGTTTTTCGGCGTTTCCAGCAGTTGTCCGAACGATTTACATCAAAAAAAAATTTGCTTGTCTCAGTTTCTGTAAGTCTCACAAATAATTTTTATAACAAAATAGTGTTCAGAATGTGATTCTGGACTCAAAAAAAAACGAAAATAAATTTCTGAAGAAAAATTAAATTTAATCGTTTTTCGGCGTTTCCAGCAGTTGTCCGAACGATTTACATCAAAAGAAATTTTGCTTGTCTCAGTTTCTGTAAGTCTCACAAATAATTTTTATAACAAAATAGTGTTCAGAATGTGATTCTGGACTCGAAAAAAAACGAAAATAAATTTTTGAAGCAAAATGAAATTTTATCGTTTTTCGGCGTTTCCAGCAGTTGTCCGAACGATTTACATCAAAAAAGATTTTGCTTGTCTCAGTTTCTGTAAGTCTCACAAATAATTTTTATAACAAAATAGTGTTCAGAATGTGATTCTGGACTCGAAAAAAAACGAAAATAAATTTTTGAAGAAAAATGAACTTTAATCGTTTTTCGGCGTTTCCAGCAGTTGTCCGAACTATTTACATCAAAAGAAATTTTGCTTGTCTTAGTTTCTGTAAGTCTCACAAATAATTTTTTTAACAAAATAGTGTTCAGAATGTGATTCTGGACTCGAAAAAAAACGAAAATAAATTTTGAAGAAATTTTGCTTGTCTCAGTTTCTGTAAGTCTCACAAATAATTTTTATAACAAAATAGTGTTCAGAATGTGATTCTGGACTCAAAAAAAAACGAAAATAAATTTCTGAAGAAAAATTAAATTTAATCGTTTTTCGGCGTTTCCAGCAGTTGTCCGAACGATTTACATCAAAAGAAATTTTGCTTCTCTCAGTTTCTGTAAGTCTCACAAATAATTTTTATAACAAAATAGTGTTCAGAATGTGATTCTGGACTCGAAAAAAAACGAAAATAAATTTTTGAAGAAAAATGAAATTTAATCGTTTTTCGGCGTTTCCAGCAGTTGTCCGAACGATTTACATCAAAAGAAATTTTGCTTGTCTCAGTTTCTGTAAGTCTCACAAATAATTTTTATAACAAAATAGTGTTCAGAATGTGATTCTGGACTCGAAAAAAAAACGAAAATAAATTTTGAAGAAATTTTGCTTGTCTCAGTTTCTGTAAGTCTCACAAATAATTTTTATAACAAAATAGTGTTCAGAATGTGATTCTGGACTCGAAAAAAAACGAAAATAAATTTTTGAAGAAAAATGAAATTTAATCGTTTTTCGGCGTTTCCAGCAGTTGTCCGAACGATTTATATCAAAAAAAATTTTGCTTGTCTCAGTTTCTGTAAGTCTCACAAATAATTTTAATAACAAAATAGTGTTCAGAATGTGATTCTGGACTCGAAAAAAAACGAAAATAAATTTTTGAAGAAAAATGAAATTCTATCGTTTTTCGGCGTTTCCAGCAGTAGTCCGAACGATTTGCATCGAATGAAATTTTGCTTGTCTCAGTTTCTGTAAGTCTCACAAATAATTTTTATAACAAAATAGTGTTCAGAATGTGATTCTGGACTCGAAAAAAAACGAAAATAAATTTTTGAAGAAAAATTAAATTTAATCGTTTTTCGGCGTTTCCAGCAGTTGTCCGAACGATCTACATCAAAAAAAATTTTGCTTGTCTCAGTTTCTGTGAGTCTCACAAATAATTTTTATAACAAAATAGTGTTCAGAATGTGATTCTGGATTCAAAAAAAAACGAAAATAAATTTCTGAAGAAAAATTAAATTTAATCGTTTTTCGGCGTTTCCAGCAGTTGTCCGAACGATTTACATCAAAAGAAATTTTACTTGTCTCAGTTTCTGTAATTCTCACAAATAATTTTTATAACAAAATAGTGTTCAGAATGTGATTCTGGACTCGAAAAAAAAACGAAAATAAATTTTTGAAGAAAAATGAAATTTAATCGTTTTTCGGCGTTTCCAGCAGTTGTCCGAACGATTTACATCAAAAGAAATTTTGCTTGTCTCAGTTTCTGTAAGTCTCACAAATAATTTTTATAACAAAATAGTGTTCAGAATGTGATTCTGGACTCGAAAAAAAACGAAAATAAATTTTGAAGAAATTTTGCTTGTCTCAGTTTCTGTAAGTCTCACAAATAATTTTTATAACAAAATAGTGTTCAGAATGTGATTCTGGACTCGAAAAAAAACGAAAATAAATTTTTGAAGAAAAATGAAATTTAATCGTTTTTCGGCGTTTCCAGCAGTTGTCCGAACGATTTATATCAAAAAAAATTTTGCTTGTCTCAGTTTCTGTAAGTCTCACAAATAATTTTAATAACAAAATAGTGTTCAGAATGTGATTCTGGACTCGAAAAAAAACGAAAATAAATTTTTGAAGAAAAATGAAATTCTATCGTTTTTCGGCGTTTCCAGCAGTAGTCCGAACGATTTGCATCGAAAGAAATTTTGCTTGTCTCAGTTTCTGTAAGTCTCACAAATAATTTTTATAACAAAATAGTGTTCAGAATGTGATTCTGGACTCGAAAAAAAACGAAAATAAATTTTTGAAGAAAAATTAAATTTAATCGTTTTTCGGCGTTTCCAGCAGTTGTCCGAACGATCTACATCAAAAAAAATTTTGCTTGTCTCAGTTTCTGTGAGTCTCACAAATAATTTTTATAACAAAATAGTGTTCAGAATGTGATTCTGGACTCAAAAAAAAAACGAAAATAAATTTCTGAAGAAAAATTAAATTTAATCGTTTTTCGGCGTTTCCAGCAGTTGTCCGAACGATTTACATCAAAAGAAATTTTACTTGTCTCAGTTTCTGTAATTCTCACAAATAATTTTTATAACAAAATAGTGTTCAGAATGTGATTCTGGACTCGAAAAAAAAACGAAAATAAATTTTTGAAGAAAAATGAAATTTAATCGTTTTTCGGCGTTTCCAGCAGTTGTCCGAACGATTTACATCAAAAGAAATTTTGCTTGTCTCAGTTTCTGTAAGTCTCACAAATAATTTTTATAACAAAATAGTGTTCAGAATGTGATTCTGGACTCGAAAAAAAACGAAAATAAATTTTGAAGAAATTTTGCTTGTCTCAGTTTCTGTAAGTCTCACAAATAATTTTTATAACAAAATAGTGTTCAGAATGTGATTCTGGACTCGAAAAAAAACGAAAAAAATTTTTGAAGAAAAATGAAATTTAATCGTTTTTCGGCGTTTCCAGCAGTTGTCCGAACGATTTACATCAAAAGAAATTTTGCTTGTCTCAGTTTCTGTAAGTCTCACAAATAATTTTTATAACAAAATAGTGTTCAGAATGTGATTCTGGACTCGAAAAAAAACGAAAATAAATTTTGAAGAAATTTTGCTTGTCTCAGTTTCTGTAAGTCTCACAAATAACTTTTATAACAAAATAGTGTTCAGAATGTGATTCTGGACTCGAAAAAAAACGAAAATAAATTTTTGAAGAAAAATGAAATTTAATCGTTTTTCGGCGTTTCCAGCAGTTGTCCGAACGATTTACATCAAAAAAAATTTTGCTTGTCTCAGTTTCTGTAAGTCTCACAAATAATTTTTATAACAAAATAGTGTTCAGAATGTGATTCTGGACTCGAAAAAAAACGAAAATAAATTTTGAAGAAATTTTGCTTGTCTCAGTTTCTGTAAGTCTCACAAATAATTTTTATAACAAAATAGTGTTCAGAATGTGATTCTGGACTCGAAAAAAAACGAAAATAAATTTTTGAAGAAAAATGAAATTTAATCGTTTTTCGGCGTTTCCAGCAGTTGTCCGAACGATTTACATCAAAAAAAAATTTGCTTGTCTCAGTTTCTGTAAGTCTCACAAATAATTTTTATAACAAAATAGTGTTCAGAATGTGATTCTGGACTCGAAAAAAAACGAAAATAAATTTTTGAAGAAAAATGAAATTCTATCGATTTTCGGCGTTTCCAGCAGTAGTCCGAACGATTTGCATCGAAAGAAATTTTGCTTGTCTCAGTTTCTGTAAGTCTCACAAATAATTTTTATAACAAAATAGTGTTCAGAATGTGATTCTGGACTCGAAAAAAAACGAAAATAAATTTTGAAGAAATTTTGCTTGTCTCAGTTTCTGTAAGTCTCACAAATAATTTTTATAACAAAATAGTGTTCAGAATGTGATTCTGGACTCGAAAAAAAACGAAAATAAATTTTTGAAGAAAAATGAAATTTAATCGTTTTTCGGCGTTTCCAGCAGTTGTCCGAACGATTTACATCAAAAAAATTTTTGCTTGTCTCAGTTTCTGTAAGTCTCACAAATAATTTTTATAACAAAATAGTGTTCAGAATGTGATTCTGGACTCGAAAAAAAACGAAAATAAATTTTTGAAGAAAAATGAAATTTTATCGTTTTTCGGCGTTTCCAGCAGTTGTCCGAACGATTTGCATCGAAAGAAATTTTGCTTGTCTCAGTTTCTGTAAGTCTCACAAATAATTTTTATAACAAAATAGTGTTCAGAATGTGATTCTGGACTCGAAAAAAAACGAAAATAAATTTTTGAAGAAAAATTAAATTTAATCGTTTTTCGGCGTTTCCAGCAGTTGTCCGAACGATTTACATCAAAAGAAATTTTGCTTGTCTCAATTTCTGTAAGTCTCACAAATAATTTTTTTAACAAAATAGTGTTCAGAATGTGATTCTGGACTCGAAAAAAAACGAAAATAAATTTTTGAAGAAAAATTAAATTTAATCGTTTTTCGGCGTTTCCAGCAGTTGTCCGAACGATTTACATCAAAAGAAATTTTGCTTGTCTCAGTTTCTGTAAGTCTCACAAATAATTTTTATAACAAAATAGTGTTCAGAATGTGATTCTGGACTCAAAAAAAAACGAAAATAAATTTCTGAAGAAAATTAAATTTAATCGTTTTTCGGCGTTTCCAGCAGTTGTCCGAACGATTTACATCAAAAGAAATTTTACTTGTCTCAGTTTCTGTAAGTCTCACAAATAATTTTTTATAACAAAATAGTGTTCAGAATGTGATTCTGGCCTCGAAAAAAAACGAAAATAAATTTTTTAAGAAAAATGAAATTTAATCGTTTTTCGGCGTTTCCAGCAGTTGTCCGAACGATTTACATCAAAAGAAATTTTGCTTGTCTCAGTTTCTGTAAGTCTCACAAATAATTTTTATAACAAAATAGTGTTCAGAATGTGATTCTGGACTCAAAAAAAAACGAAAATAAATTTCTGAAGAAAAATTAAATTTAATCGTTTTTCGGCGTTTCCAGCAGTTGTCCGAACGATTTACATCAAAAGAAATTTTACTTGTCTCAGTTTCTGTAACTCTCACAAATAATTTTTATAACAAAATAGTGTTCAGAATGTGATTCTGGACTCGAAAAAAAACGAAAATAAATTTTGAAGAAATTTTGCTTGTCTCAGTTTCTGTAAGTCTCACAAATAATTTTTAAAACAAAATAGTGTTCAGAATGTGATTCTGGTCTCGAAAAAAGACGAAAATAAATTTTTGAAGAAAAATTAAATTTAATCGTTTTTCGGCGTTTCCAGCAGTGGTCCGAACGATTTACATCAAAAGAAATTTTGCTAGTCTCAGTTTCTGTAAGTCTCACAAATAATTTTTATAACAAAATAGTGTTCAGAATGTGATTCTGGACTCGAAATAAAACGAAAATAAATTTTTGAAGAAAAATTAAATTTAATCGTTTTTCGGCGTTTCCAGCAGTTGTCCGAACGATCTACATCAAACAAAATTTTGCTTGTCTCAGTTTCTGTGAGTCTCACAAATAATTTTTATAACAAAATAGTGTTCAGAATGTGATTCTGGACTCAAAAAAAAACGAAAATAAATTTCTGAAGAAAAATTAAATTTAATCGTTTTTCGGCGTTTCCAGCAGTGGTCCGAACGATTTACATCAAAAGAAATTTTGCTTGTCTCAGTTTCTGTAAGTCTCACAAATAATTTTTATAACAAAATAGTGTTCAGAATGTGATTCTGGACTCAAAAAAAAACGAAAATAAATTTCTGAAGAAAAATTAAATTTAATCGTTTTTCGGCGTTTCCAGCAGTTGTCCGAACGATTTACATCAAAAGAAATTTTACTTGTCTCAGTTTCTGTAACTCTCACAAATAATTTTTATAACAAAATAGTGTTCAGAATGTGATTCTGGACTCGAAAAAAAACGAAAATAAATTTTGAAGAAATTTTGCTTGTCTCAGTTTCTGTAAGTCTCACAAATAATTTTTATAACAAAATAGTGTTCAGAATGTGATTCTGGACTCAAAAAAAAACGAAAATAAATTTCTGAAGAAAAATTAAATTTAATCGTTTTTCGGCGTTTCCAGCAGTTGTCCGAACGATTTACATCAAAAGAAATTTTGCTTGTCTCAGTTTCTGTAAGTCTCACAAATAATTTTTATAACAAAATAGTGTTCAGAATGTGATTCTGGACTCGAAAAAAAACGAAAATAATCTTTTGAAGCAAAATGAAATTTTATCGTTTTTCGGCGTTTCCAGCAGTTGTCCGAACGATTTACATCAAAAAAGATTTTGCTTGTCTCAGTTTCTGTAAGTCTCACAAATAATTTTTATAACAAAATAGTGTTCAGAATGTGATTCTGGACTCGAAAAAAAACGAAAATAAATTTTTGAAGAAAAATGAACTTTAATCGTTTTTCGGCGTTTCCAGCAGTTGTCCGAACTATTTACATCAAAAGAAATTTTGCTTGTCTTAGTTTCTGTAAGTCTCACAAATAATTTTTTTAACAAAATAGTGTTCAGAATGTGATTCTGGACTCGAAAAAAAACGAAAATAAATTTTGAAGAAATTTTGCTTGTCTCAGTTTCTGTAAGTCTCACAAATAATTTTTATAACAAAATAGTGTTCAGAATGTGATTCTGGACTCAAAAAAAAACGAAAATAAATTTCTGAAGAAAAATTAAATTTAATCGTTTTTCGGCGTTTCCAGCAGTTGTCCGAACGATTTACATCAAAAGAAATTTTGCTTGTCTCAGTTTCTGTAAGTCTCACAAATAATTTTTATAACAAAATAGTGTTCAGAATGTGATTCTGGACTCGAAAAAAAACGAAAATAAATTTTTGAAGAAAAATGAAATTTAATCGTTTTTCGGCGTTTCCAGCAGTTGTCCGAACGATTTACATCAAAAGAAATATTGCTTGTCTCAGTTTCTGTAAGTCTCACAAATAATTTTTATAACAAAATAGTGTTCAGAATGTGATTCTGGACTCGAAAAAAAAACGAAAATAAATTTTGAAGAAATTTTGCTTGTCTCAGTTTCTGTAAGTCTCACAAATAATTTTTATAACAAAATAGTGTTCAGAATGTGATTCTGGACTCGAAAAAAAACGAAAATAAATTTTTGAAGAATAATGAAATTTAATCGTTTTTCGGCGTTTCCAGCAGTTGTCCGAACGATTTATATCAAAAAAAATTTTGCTTGTCTCAGTTTCTGTAAGTCTCACAAATAATTTTAATAACAAAATAGTGTTCAGAATGTGATTCTGGACTCGAAAAAAAACGAAAATAAATTTTTGAAGAAAAATGAAATTCTATCGTTTTTCGGCGTTTCCAGCAGTAGTCCGAACGATTTGCATCGAAAGAAATTTTGCTTGTCTCAGTTTCTGTAAGTCTCACAAATAATTTTTATAACAAAATAGTGTTCAGAATGTGATTCTGGACTCGAAAAAAAACGAAAATAAATTTTTGAAGAAAAATTAAATTTAATCGTTTTTCGGCGTTTCCAGCAGTTGTCCGAACGATCTACATCAAAAAAAATTTTGCTTGTCTCAGTTTCTGTGAGTCTCACAAATAATTTTTATAACAAAATAGTGTTCAGAATGTGATTCTGGACTCAAAAAAAAACGAAAATAAATTTCTGAAGAAAAATTAAATTTAATCGTTTTTCGGCGTTTCCAGCAGTTGTCCGAACGATTTACATCAAAAGAAATTTTACTTGTCTCAGTTTCTGTAATTCTCACAAATAATTTTTATAACAAAATAGTGTTCAGAATGTGATTCTGGACTCGAAAAAAAACGAAAATAAATTTTTGAAGAAAAATGAAATTTAATCGTTTTTCGGCGTTTCCAGCAGTTGTCCGAACGATTTACATCAAAAGAAATTTTGCTTGTCTCAGTTTCTGTAAGTCTCACAAATAATTTTTATAACAAAATAGTGTTCAGAATGTGATTCTGGACTCGAAAAAAAACGAAAATAAATTTTGAAGAAATTTTGCTTGTCTCAGTTTCTGTAAGTCTCACAAATAATTTTTATAACAAAATAGTGTTCAGAATGTGATTCTGGACTCGAAAAAAAACGAAAATAAATTTTTGAAGAAAAATGAAATTTAATCGTTTTTCGGCGTTTCCAGCAGTTGTCCGAACGATTTATATCAAAAAAAATTTTGCTTGTCTCAGTTTCTGTAAGTCTCACAAATAATTTTAATAACAAAATAGTGTTCAGAATGTGATTCTGGACTCGAAAAAAAACGAAAATAAATTTTTGAAGAAAAATGAAATTCTATCGTTTTTCGGCGTTTCCAGCAGTAGTCCGAACGATTTGCATCGAAAGAAATTTTGCTTGTCTCAGTTTCTGTAAGTCTCACAAATAATTTTTATAACAAAATAGTGTTCAGAATGTGATTCTGGACTCGAAAAAAAACGAAAATAAATTTTTGAAGAAAAATTAAATTTAATCGTTTTTCGGCGTTTCCAGCAGTTGTCCGAACGATCTACATCAAAAAAAATTTTGCTTGTCTCAGTTTCTGTGAGTCTCACAAATAATTTTTATAACAAAATAGTGTTCAGAATGTGATTCTGGACTCAAAAAAAAAACGAAAATAAATTTCTGAAGAAAAATTAAATTTAATCGTTTTTCGGCGTTTCCAGCAGTTGTCCGAACGATTTACATCAAAAGAAATTTTACTTGTCTCAGTTTCTGTAATTCTCACAAATAATTTTTATAACAAAATAGTGTTCAGAATGTGATTCTGGACTCGAAAAAAAAACGAAAATAAATTTTTGAAGAAAAATGAAATTTAATCGTTTTTCGGCGTTTCCAGCAGTTGTCCGAACGATTTACATCAAAAGAAATTTTGCTTGTCTCAGTTTCTGTAAGTCTCACAAATAATTTTTATAACAAAATAGTGTTCAGAATGTGATTCTGGACTCGAAAAAAAACGAAAATAAATTTTGAAGAAATTTTGCTTGTCTCAGTTTCTGTAAGTCTCACAAATAATTTTTATAACAAAATAGTGTTCAGAATGTGATTCTGGACTCGAAAAAAAAACGAAAATAAATTTTTGAAGAAAAATGAACTTTAATCGTTTTTCGGCGTTTCCAGCAGTTGTCCGAACGATTTACATCAAAAGAAATTTTGCTTGTCTTAGTTTCTGTAAGTCTCACAAATAATTTTTTTAACAAAATAGTGTTCAAAATGTGATTCTGGACTCGAAAAAAAACGAAAATAAATTTTTGAAGAAAAATTAAATTTAATCGTTTTTCGGCGTTTCCAGCAGTTGTCCGAACGATTTACATCAAAAGAAATTTTGCTTGTCTCAGTTTCTGTAAGTCTCACAAATAATTTTTATAACAAAATAGTGTTCAGAATGTGATTCTGGACTCGAAAAAAAACGAAAATAAATTTTTGAAGAAAAATTAAATTTAATCGTTTTTCGGCGTTTCCAGCAGTTGTCCGAACGATCTACATCAAAAAAAATTTTGCTTGTCTCAGTTTCTGTGAGTCTCACAAATAATTTTTATAACAAAATAGTGTTCAGAATGTGATTCTGGACTCAAAAAAAAAACGAAAATAAATTTCTGAAGAAAAATTAAATTTAATCGTTTTTCGGCGTTTCCAGCAGTTGTCCGAACGATTTACATCAAAAGAAATTTTACTTGTCTCAGTTTCTGTAATTCTCACAAATAATTTTTATAACAAAATAGTGTTCAGAATGTGATTCTGGACTCGAAAAAAAAACGAAAATAAATTTTTGAAGAAAAATGAAATTTAATCGTTTTTCGGCGTTTCCAGCAGTTGTCCGAACGATTTACATCAAAAGAAATTTTGCTTGTCTCAGTTTCTGTAAGTCTCACAAATAATTTTTATAACAAAATAGTGTTCAGAATGTGATTCTGGACTCGAAAAAAAACGAAAATAAATTTTGAAGAAATTTTGCTTGTCTCAGTTTCTGTAAGTCTCACAAATAATTTTTATAACAAAATAGTGTTCAGAATGTGATTCTGGACTCGAAAAAAAACGAAAATAAATTTTTGAAGAAAAATGAAATTTAATCGTTTTTCGGCGTTTCCAGCAGTTGTCCGAACGATTTACATCAAAAGAAATATTGCTTGTCTCAGTTTCTGTAAGTCTCACAAATAATTTTTATAACAAAATAGTGTTCAGAATGTGATTCTGGACTCGAAAAAAAAACGAAAATAAATTTTGAAGAAATTTTGCTTGTCTCAGTTTCTGTAAGTCTCACAAATAATTTTTATAACAAAATAGTGTTCAGAATGTGATTCTGGACTCGAAAAAAAACGAAAATAAATTTTTGAAGAATAATGAAATTTAATCGTTTTTCGGCGTTTCCAGCAGTTGTCCGAACGATTTATATCAAAAAAAATTTTGCTTGTCTCAGTTTCTGTAAGTCTCACAAATAATTTTAATAACAACATAGTGTTCAGAATGTGATTCTGGACTCGAAAAAAAACGAAAATAAATTTTTGAAGAAAAATGAAATTCTATCGTTTTTCGGCGTTTCCAGCAGTAGTCCGAACGATTTGCATCGAAAGAAATTTTGCTTGTCTCAGTTTCTGTAAGTCTCACAAATAATTTTTATAACAAAATAGTGTTCAGAATGTGATTCTGGACTCGAAAAAAAACGAAAATAAATTTTTGAAGAAAAATTAAATTTAATCGTTTTTCGGCGTTTCCAGCAGTTGTCCGAACGATCTACATCAAAAAAAATTTTGCTTGTCTCAGTTTCTGTGAGTCTCACAAATAATTTTTATAACAAAATAGTGTTCAGAATGTGATTCTGGACTCAAAAAAAAAACGAAAATAAATTTCTGAAGAAAAATTAAATTTAATCGTTTTTCGGCGTTTCCAGCAGTTGTCCGAACGATTTACATCAAAAGAAATTTTACTTGTCTCAGTTTCTGTAATTCTCACAAATAATTTTTATAACAAAATAGTGTTCAGAATGTGATTCTGGACTCGAAAAAAAAACGAAAATAAATTTTTGAAGAAAAATGAAATTTAATCGTTTTTCGGCGTTTCCAGCAGTTGTCCGAACGATTTACATCAAAAGAAATTTTGCTTGTCTCAGTTTCTGTAAGTCTCACAAATAATTTTTATAACAAAATAGTGTTCAGAATGTGATTCTGGACTCGAAAAAAAACGAAAATAAATTTTGAAGAAATTTTGCTTGTCTCAGTTTCTGTAAGTCTCACAAATAATTTTTATAACAAAATAGTGTTCAGAATGTGATTCTGGACTTGAAAAAAAACGAAAATAAATTTTTGAAGAAAAATGAACTTTAATCGTTTTTCGGCGTTTCCAGCAGTTGTCCGAACGATTTACATCAAAAGAAATTTTGCTTGTCTTAGTTTCTGTAAGTCTCACAAATAATTTTTTTAACAAAATAGTGTTCAAAATGTGATTCTGGACTCGAAAAAAAACGAAAATAAATTTTTGAAGAAAAATTAAATTTAATCGTTTTTCGGCGTTTCCAGCAGTTGTCCGAACGATTTACATCAAAAGAAATTTTGGTTGTCTCAGTTTCTGTAAGTCTCACAAATAATTTTTATAACAAAATAGTGTTCAGAATGTGATTCTGGACTCGAAAAAAAAACGAAAATAAATTTTTGAAGAAAAATGAAATTTAATCGTTTTTCGGCGTTTCCAGCAGTTGTCCGAACGATTTACATCAAAAGAAATTTTGCTTGTCTCAGTTTCTGTAAGTCTCACAAATAATTTTTATAACAAAATAGTGTTCAGAATGTGATTCTGGACTCGAAAAAAAAACGAAAATAAATTTTGAAGAAATTTTGCTTGTCTCAGTTTCTGTAAGTCTCACAAATAATTTTTATAACAAAATAGTGTTCAGAATGTGATTCTGGACTCGAAAAAAAACGAAAATAAATTTTTGAAGAAAAATGAAATTTAATCGTTTTTCGGCGTTTCCAGCAGTTGTCCGAACGATTTATATCAAAAAAATTTTTGCTTGTCTCAGTTTCTGTAAGTCTCACAAATAATTTTAATAACAAAATAGTGTTCAGAATGTGATTCTGGACTCGAAAAAAAACGAAAATAAATTTTTGAAGAAAAATGAAATTCTATCGTTTTTCGGCGTTTCCAGCAGTAGTCCGAACGATTTGCATCGAAAGAAATTTTGCTTGTCTCAGTTTCTGTAAGTCTCACAAATAATTTTTATAACAAAATAGTGTTCAGAATGTGATTCTGGACTCGATAAAAAACGAAAATAAATTTTTGAAGAAAAATTAAATTTAATCGTTTTTCGGCGTTTCCAGCAGTTGTCCGAACGATCTACATCAAAAAAAATTTTGCTTGTCTCAGTTTCTGTAAGTCTCACAAATAATTTTTATAACAAAATAGTGTTCAGAATGTGATTCTGGACTCGAAAAAAAAACGAAAATAAATTTTGAAGAAATTTTGCTTGTCTCAGTTTCTGTAAGTCTCACAAATAATTTTTATAACAAAATAGTGTTCAGAATGTGATTCTGGACTCGAAAAAAAACGAAAATAAATTTTTGAAGAAAAATGAAATTTAATCGTTTTTCGGCGTTTCCAGCAGTTGTCCGAACGATTTATATCAAAAAAAATTTTGCTTGTCTCAGTTTCTGTAAGTCTCACAAATAATTTTAATAACAAAATAGTGTTCAGAATGTGATTCTGGACTCGAAAAAAAACGAAAATAAATTTTTGAAGAAAAATGAAATTCTATCGTTTTTCGGCGTTTCCAGCAGTAGTCCGAACGATTTGCATCGAAAGAAATTTTGCTTGTCTCAGTTTCTGTAAGTCTCACAAATAATTTTTATAACAAAATAGTGTTCAGAATGTGATTCTGGACTCGAAAAAAAACGAAAATAAATTTTTGAAGAAAAATTAAATTTAATCGTTTTTCGGCGTTTCCAGCAGTTGTCCGAACGATCTACATCAAAAAAAATTTTGCTTGTCTCAGTTTCTGTGAGTCTCACAAATAATTTTTATAACAAAATAGTGTTCAGAATGTGATTCTGGACTCAAAAAAAAAACGAAAATAAATTTCTGAAGAAAAATTAAATTTAATCGTTTTTCGGCGTTTCCAGCAGTTGTCCGAACGATTTACATCAAAAGAAATTTTACTTGTCTCAGTTTCTGTAATTCTCACAAATAATTTTTATAACAAAATAGTGTTCAGAATGTGATTCTGGACTCGAAAAAAAAACGAAAATAAATTTTTGAAGAAAAATGAAATTTAATCGTTTTTCGGCGTTTCCAGCAGTTGTCCGAACGATTTACATCAAAAGAAATTTTGCTTGTCTCAGTTTCTGTAAGTCTCACAAATAATTTTTATAACAAAATAGTGTTCAGAATGTGATTCTGGACTCGAAAAAAAACGAAAATAAATTTTGAAGAAATTTTGCTTGTCTCAGTTTCTGTAAGTCTCACAAATAATTTTTATAACAAAATAGTGTTCAGAATGTGATTCTGGACTTGAAAAAAAACGAAAATAAATTTTTGAAGAAAAATGAACTTTAATCGTTTTTCGGCGTTTCCAGCAGTTGTCCGAACGATTTACATCAAAAGAAATTTTGCTTGTCTTAGTTTCTGTAAGTCTCACAAATAATTTTTTTAACAAAATAGTGTTCAAAATGTGATTCTGGACTCGAAAAAAAACGAAAATAAATTTTTGAAGAAAAATTAAATTTAATCGTTTTTCGGCGTTTCCAGCAGTTGTCCGAACGATTTACATCAAAAGAAATTTTGGTTGTCTCAGTTTCTGTAAGTCTCACAAATAATTTTTATAACAAAATAGTGTTCAGAATGTGATTCTGGACTCGAAAAAAAAACGAAAATAAATTTTTGAAGAAAAATGAAATTTAATCGTTTTTCGGCGTTTCCAGCAGTTGTCCGAACGATTTACATCAAAAGAAATTTTGCTTGTCTCAGTTTCTGTAAGTCTCACAAATAATTTTTATAACAAAATAGTGTTCAGAATGTGATTCTGGACTCGAAAAAAAAACGAAAATAAATTTTGAAGAAATTTTGCTTGTCTCAGTTTCTGTAAGTCTCACAAATAATTTTTATAACAAAATAGTGTTCAGAATGTGATTCTGGACTCGAAAAAAAACGAAAATAAATTTTTGAAGAAAAATGAAATTTAATCGTTTTTCGGCGTTTCCAGCAGTTGTCCGAACGATTTATATCAAAAAAATTTTTGCTTGTCTCAGTTTCTGTAAGTCTCACAAATAATTTTAATAACAAAATAGTGTTCAGAATGTGATTCTGGACTCGAAAAAAAACGAAAATAAATTTTTGAAGAAAAATGAAATTCTATCGTTTTTCGGCGTTTCCAGCAGTAGTCCGAACGATTTGCATCGAAAGAAATTTTGCTTGTCTCAGTTTCTGTAAGTCTCACAAATAATTTTTATAACAAAATAGTGTTCAGAATGTGATTCTGGACTCGAAAAAAAACGAAAATAAATTTTTGAAGAAAAATTAAATTTAATCGTTTTTCGGCGTTTCCAGCAGTTGTCCGAACGATCTACATCAAAAAAAATTTTGCTTGTCTCAGTTTCTGTGAGTCTCACAAATAATTTTTATAACAAAATAGTGTTCAGAATGTGATTCTGGACTCAAAAAAAAAACGAAAATAAATTTCTGAAGAAAAATTAAATTTAATCGTTTTTCGGCGTTTCCAGCAGTTGTCCGAACGATTTACATCAAAAGAAATTTTACTTGTCTCAGTTTCTGTAATTCTCACAAATAATTTTTATAACAAAATAGTGTTCAGAATGTGATTCTGGACTCGAAAAAAAAACGAAAATAAATTTTTGAAGAAAAATGAAATTTAATCGTTTTTCGGCGTTTCCAGCAGTTGTCCGAACGATTTACATCAAAAGAAATTTTGCTTGTCTCAGTTTCTGTAAGTCTCACAAATAATTTTTATAACAAAATAGTGTTCAGAATGTGATTCTGGACTCGAAAAAAAACGAAAATAAATTTTGAAGAAATTTGGCTTGTCTCAGTTTCTGTAAGTCTCACAAATAATTTTTATAACAAAATAGTGTTCAGAATGTGATTCTGGACTCGAAAAAAAACGAAAATAAATTTTTGAAGAAAAATGAAATTTAATCGTTTTTCGGCGTTTCCAGCAGTTGTCCGAACGATTTACATCAAAAGAAATTTTGCTTGTCTCAGTTTCTGTAAGTCTCACAAATAATTTTTATAACAAAATAGTGTTCAGAATGTGATTCTGGACTCGAAAAAAAACGAAAATAAATTTTTGAAGAAAAATTAAATTTAATCGTTTTTCGGCGTTTCCAGCAGTTGTCCGAACGATTTACATCAAAAGAAATTTTGCTTGTCTCAGTTTCTGTAAGTCTCACAAATAATTTTTATAACAAAATAGTGTTCAGAATGTGATTCTGGACTCGAAAAAAAAACGAAAATAAATTTTGAAGAAATTTTGCTTGTCTCAGTTTCTGTAAGTCTCACAAATAATTTTTATAACAAAATAGTGTTCAGAATGTGATTCTGGACTCGAAAAAAAACGAAAATAAATTTTTGAAGAAAAATGAAATTTAATCGTTTTTCGGCGTTTCCAGCAGTTGTCCGAACGATTTATATCAAAAAAATTTTTGCTTGTCTCAGTTTCTGTAAGTCTCACAAATAATTTTAATAACAAAATAGTGTTCAGAATGTGATTCTGGACTCGAAAAAAAACGAAAATAAATTTTTGAAGAAAAATGAAATTCTATCGTTTTTCGGCGTTTCCAGCAGTAGTCCGAACGATTTGCATCGAAAGAAATTTTGCTTGTCTCAGTTTCTGTAAGTCTCACAAATAATTTTTATAACAAAATAGTGTTCAGAATGTGATTCTGGACTCGAAAAAAAACGAAAATAAATTTTTGAAGAAAAATTAAATTTAATCGTTTTTCGGCGTTTCCAGCAGTTGTCCGAACGATCTACATCAAAAAAAATTTTGCTTGTCTCAGTTTCTGTGAGTCTCACAAATAATTTTTATAACAAAATAGTGTTCAGAATGTGATTCTGGACTCAAAAAAAAAACGAAAATAAATTTCTGAAGAAAAATTAAATTTAATCGTTTTTCGGCGTTTCCAGCAGTTGTCCGAACGATTTACATCAAAAGAAATTTTACTTGTCTCAGTTTCTGTAATTCTCACAAATAATTTTTATAACAAAATAGTGTTCAGAATGTGATTCTGGACTCGAAAAAAAAACGAAAATAAATTTTTGAAGAAAAATGAAATTTAATCGTTTTTCGGCGTTTCCAGCAGTTGTCCGAACGATTTACATCAAAAGAAATTTTGCTTGTCTCAGTTTCTGTAAGTCTCACAAATAATTTTTATAACAAAATAGTGTTCAGAATGTGATTCTGGACTCGAAAAAAAACGAAAATAAATTTTGAAGAAATTTGGCTTGTCTCAGTTTCTGTAAGTCTCACAAATAATTTTTATAACAAAATAGTGTTCAGAATGTGATTCTGGACTCGAAAAAAAACGAAAATAAATTTTTGAAGAAAAATGAAATTTAATCGTTTTTCGGCGTTTCCAGCAGTTGTCCGAACGATTTACATCAAAAGAAATTTTGCTTGTCTCAGTTTCTGTAAGTCTCACAAATAATTTTTATAACAAAATAGTGTTCAGAATGTGATTCTGGACTCGAAAAAAAACGAAAATAAATTTTTGAAGAAAAATGAAATTCTATCGTTTTCGGCGTTTCCAGCAGTAGTCCGAACGATTTGCATCGAAAGAAATTTTGCTTGTCTCAGTTTCTGTAAGTCTCACAAATACTTTTTATAACAAAATAGTGTTCAGAATGTGATTCTGGACTCGAAAAAAAACGAAAATAAATTTTTGAAGAAAAATGAAATTTAATCGTTTTTCGGCGTTTCCAGCAGTTGTCCGAACGATTTACATCAAAAGAAATTTTGCTTGTCTCAGTTTCTGTAAGTCTCACAAATAATTTTTATAACAAAATAGTGTTCAGAATGTGATTCTGGACTCGAAAAAAAACGAAAATAAATTTTGAAGAAATTTTGCTTGTCTCAGTTTCTGTAAGTCTCACAAATAATTTTTATAACAAAATAGTGTTCAGAATGTGATTCTGGACTCGAAAAAAAACGAAAATAAATTTTTGAAGAAAAATGAAATTTAATCGTTTTTCGGCGTTTCCAGCAGTTGTCCGAACGATTTACATCAAAAAAAATTTTGCTTGTCTCAGTTTCTGTAAGTCTCACAAATAATTTTTATAACAAAATAGTGTTCAGAATGTGATTCTGGACTCGAAAAAAAACGAAAATAAATTTTGAAGAAATTTTGCTTGTCTCAGTTTCTGTAAGTCTCACAAATAATTTTTATAACAAAATAGTGTTCAGAATGTGATTCTGGACTCGAAAAAAAACGAAAATAAATTTTTGAAGAAAAATGAAATTTAATCGTTTTTCGGCATTTCCAGCAGTTGTCCGAACGATTTACATCAAAAGAAATTTTGCTTGTCTCAGTTTCTGTAAGTCTCACAAATAATTTTTATAACAAAATAGTGTTCAGAATGTGATTCTGGACTCGAAAAAAAAACGAAAATAAATTTTGAAGAAATTTTGCTTGTCTCAGTTTCTGTAAGTCTCACAAATAATTTTTAAACCAAAATAGTGTTCAGAATGTGATTCTGGACTCGAAAAAAAACGAAAATAAATTTTTGAAGAAAAATGAAATTTAATCGTTTTTCGGCGTTTCCAGCAGTTGTCCGAACGATTTATATCAAAAAAAATTTTGCTTGTCTCAGTTTCTGTAAGTCTCACAAATAATTTTAATAACAAAATAGTGTTCAGAATGTGATTCTGGACTCGAAAAAAAACGAAAATAAATTTTTGAAGAAAAATGAAATTCTATCGTTTTTCGGCGTTTCCAGCAGTAGTCCGAACGATTTGCATCGAAAGAAATTTTGCTTGTCTCAGTTTCTGTAAGTCTCACAAATAATTTTTATAACAAAATAGTGTTCAGAATGTGATTCTGGACTCGAAAAAAAACGAAAATAAATTTTTGAAGAAAAATTAAATTTAATCGTTTTTCGGCGTTTCCAGCAGTTGTCCGAACGATCTACATCAAAAAAAATTTTGCTTGTCTCAGTTTCTGTGAGTCTCACAAATAATTTTTATAACAAAATAGTGTTCAGAATGTGATTCTGGACTCAAAAAAAAAACGAAAATAAATTTCTGAAGAAAAATTAAATTTAATCGTTTTTCGGCGTTTCCAGCAGTTGTCCGAACGATTTACATCAAAAGAAATTTTACTTGTCTCAGTTTCTGTAATTCTCACAAATAATTTTTATAACAAAATAGTGTTCAGAATGTGATTCTGTGCTCGAAAAAAAAACGAAAATAAATTTTTGAAGAAAAATGAAATTTAATCGTTTTTCGGCGTTTCCAGCAGTTGTCCGAACGATTTATATCAAAAAAAATTTTGCTTGTCTCAGTTTCTGTAAGTCTCACAAATAATTTTAATAACAAAATAGTGTTCAGAATGTGATTCTGGACTCGAAAAAAAACGAAAATAAATTTTTGAAGAAAAATGAAATTCTATCGTTTTTCGGCGTTTCCAGCAGTAGTCCGAACGATTTGCATCGAAAGAAATTTTGCTTGTCTCAGTTTCTGTAAGTCTCACAAATAATTTTTATAACAAAATAGTGTTCAGAATGTGATTCTGGACTCGAAAAAAAACGAAAATAAATTTTTGAAGAAAAATGAAATTTAATCGTTTTTCGGCGTTTCCAGCAGTTGTCCGAACGATTTATATCAAAAAAAATTTTGCTTGTCTCAGTTTCTGTAAGTCTCACAAATAATTTTAATAACAAAATAGTGTTCAGAATGTGATTCTGGACTCGAAAAAAAACGAAAATAAATTTTTGAAGAAAAATGAAATTCTATCGTTTTTCGGCGTTTCCAGCAGTAGTCCGAACGATTTGCATCGAAAGAAATTTTGCTTGTCTCAGTTTCTGTAAGTCTCACAAATAATTTTTATAACAAAATAGTGTTCAGAATGTGATTCTGGACTCGAAAAAAAACGAAAATAAATTTTTGAAGAAAAATTAAATTTAATCGTTTTTCGGCGTTTCCAGCAGTTGTCCGAACGATCTACATCAAAAAAAATTTTGCTTGTCTCAGTTTCTGTGAGTCTCACAAATATTTTTTATAACAAAATAGTGTTCAGAATGTGATTCTGGACTCAAAAAAAAAACGAAAATAAATTTCTGAAGAAAAATTAAATTTAATCGTTTTTCGGCGTTTCCAGCAGTTGTCCGAACGATTTACATCAAAAGAAATTTTACTTGTCTCAGTTTCTGTAATTCTCACAAATAATTTTTATAACAAAATAGTGTTCAGAATGTGATTCTGGACTCGAAAAAAAAACGAAAATAAATTTTTGAAGAAAAATGAAATTTAATCGTTTTTCGGCGTTTCCAGCAGTTGTCCGAACGATTTACATCAAAAGAAATTTTGCTTGTCTCAGTTTCTGTAAGTCTCACAAATAATTTTTATAACAAAATAGTGTTCAGAATGTGATTCTGGACTCGAAAAAAAACGAAAATAAATTTTGAAGAAATTTTGCTTGTCTCAGTTTCTGTAAGTCTCACAAATAATTTTTATAACAAAATAGTGTTCAGAATGTGATTCTGGACTTGAAAAAAAACGAAAATAAATTTTTGAAGAAAAATGAACTTTAATCGTTTTTCGGCGTTTCCAGCAGTTGTCCGAACGATTTACATCAAAAGAAATTTTGCTTGTCTTAGTTTCTGTAAGTCTCACAAATAATTTTTTTAACAAAATAGTGTTCAAAATGTGATTCTGGACTCGAAAAAAAACGAAAATAAATTTTTGAAGAAAAATTAAATTTAATCGTTTTTCGGCGTTTCCAGCAGTTGTCCGAACGATTTACATCAAAAGAAATTTTGGTTGTCTCAGTTTCTGTAAGTCTCACAAATAATTTTTATAACAAAATAGTGTTCAGAATGTGATTCTGGACTCGAAAAAAAAACGAAAATAAATTTTTGAAGAAAAATGAAATTTAATCGTTTTTCGGCGTTTCCAGCAGTTGTCCGAACGATTTACATCAAAAGAAATTTTGCTTGTCTCAGTTTCTGTAAGTCTCACAAATAATTTTTATAACAAAATAGAGTTCAGAATGTGATTCTGGACTCGAAAAAAAAACGAAAATAAATTTTGAAGAAATTTTGCTTGTCTCAGTTTCTGTAAGTCTCACAAATAATTTTTATAACAAAATAGTGTTCAGAATGTGATTCTGGACTCGAAAAAAAACGAAAATAAATTTTTGAAGAAAAATGAAATTTAATCGTTTTTCGGCGTTTCCAGCAGTTGTCCGAACGATTTATATCAAAAAAATTTTTGCTTGTCTCAGTTTCTGTAAGTCTCACAAATAATTTTAATAACAAAATAGTGTTCAGAATGTGATTCTGGACTCGAAAAAAAACGAAAATAAATTTTTGAAGAAAAATGAAATTCTATCGTTTTTCGGCGTTTCCAGCAGTAGTCCGAACGATTTGCATCGAAAGAAATTTTGCTTGTCTCAGTTTCTGTAAGTCTCACAAATAATTTTTATAACAAAATAGTGTTCAGAATGTGATTCTGGACTCGAAAAAAAACGAAAATAAATTTTTGAAGAAAAATGAAATTTAATCGTTTTTCGGCGTTTCCAGCAGTTGTCCGAACGATTTACATCAAAAGAAATTTTGCTTGTCTCAGTTTCTGTAAGTCTCACAAATAATTTTTATAACAAAATAGTGTTCAGAATGTGATTCTGGACTCGAAAAAAAACGAAAATAAATTTTTGAAGAAAAATGAAATTCTATCGTTTTCGGCGTTTCCAGCAGTAGTCCGAACGATTTGCATCGAAAGAAATTTTGCTTGTCTCAGTTTCTGTAAGTCTCACAAATACTTTTTATAACAAAATAGTGTTCAGAATGTGATTCTGGACTCGAAAAAAAACGAAAATAAATTTTTGAAGAAAAATGAAATTTAATCGTTTTTCGGCGTTTCCAGCAGTTGTCCGAACGATTTACATCAAAAGAAATTTTGCTTGTCTCAGTTTCTGTAAGTCTCACAAATAATTTTTATAACAAAATAGTGTTCAGAATGTGATTCTGGACTCGAAAAAAAACGAAAATAAATTTTGAAGAAATTTTGCTTGTCTCAGTTTCTGTAAGTCTCACAAATAATTTTTATAACAAAATAGTGTTCAGAATGTGATTCTGGACTCGAAAAAAAACGAAAATAAATTTTTGAAGAAAAATGAAATTTAATCGTTTTTCGGCGTTTCCAGCAGTTGTCCGAACGATTTACATCAAAAAAAATTTTGCTTGTCTCAGTTTCTGTAAGTCTCACAAATAATTTTTATAACAAAATAGTGTTCAGAATGTGATTCTGGACTCGAAAAAAAACGAAAATAAATTTTGAAGAAATTTGGCTTGTCTCAGTTTCTGTAAGTCTCACAAATAATTTTTATAACAAAATAGTGTTCAGAATGTGATTCTGGACTCGAAAAAAAACGAAAATAAATTTTTGAAGAAAAATGAAATTTAATCGTTTTTCGGCGTTTCCAGCAGTTGTCCGAACGATTTACATCAAAAGAAATTTTGCTTGTCTCAGTTTCTGTAAGTCTCACAAATAATTTTTATAACAAAATAGTGTTCAGAATGTGATTCTGGACTCGAAAAAAAACGAAAATAAATTTTTGAAGAAAAATGAAATTCTATCGTTTTCGGCGTTTCCAGCAGTAGTCCGAACGATTTGCATCGAAAGAAATTTTGCTTGTCTCAGTTTCTGTAAGTCTCACAAATACTTTTTATAACAAAATAGTGTTCAGAATGTGATTCTGGACTCGAAAAAAAACGAAAATAAATTTTTGAAGAAAAATGAAATTTAATCGTTTTTCGGCGTTTCCAGCAGTTGTCCGAACGATTTACATCAAAAGAAATTTTGCTTGTCTCAGTTTCTGTAAGTCTCACAAATAATTTTTATAACAAAATAGTGTTCAGAATGTGATTCTGGACTCGAAAAAAAACGAAAATAAATTTTGAAGAAATTTTGCTTGTCTCAGTTTCTGTAAGTCTCACAAATAATTTTTAAACCAAAATAGTGTTCAGAATGTGATTCTGGACTCGAAAAAAAACGAAAATAAATTTTTGAAGAAAAATGAAATTTAATCGTTTTTCGGCGTTTCCAGCAGTTGTCCGAACGATTTATATCAAAAAAAATTTTGCTTGTCTCAGTTTCTGTAAGTCTCACAAATAATTTTAATAACAAAATAGTGTTCAGAATGTGATTCTGGACTCGAAAAAAAACGAAAATAAATTTTTGAAGAAAAATGAAATTCTATCGTTTTTCGGCGTTTCCAGCAGTAGTCCGAACGATTTGCATCGAAAGAAATTTTGCTTGTCTCAGTTTCTGTAAGTCTCACAAATAATTTTTATAACAAAATAGTGTTCAGAATGTGATTCTGGACTCGAAAAAAAACGAAAATAAATTTTTGAAGAAAAATTAAATTTAATCGTTTTTCGGCGTTTCCAGCAGTTGTCCGAACGATCTACATCAAAAAAAATTTTGCTTGTCTCAGTTTCTGTGAGTCTCACAAATAATTTTTATAACAAAATAGTGTTCAGAATGTGATTCTGGACTCAAAAAAAAAACGAAAATAAATTTCTGAAGAAAAATTAAATTTAATCGTTTTTCGGCGTTTCCAGCAGTTGTCCGAACAATTTACATCAAAAGAAATTTTACTTGTCTCAGTTTCTGTAATTCTCACAAATAATTTTTATAACAAAATAGTGTTCAGAATGTGATTCTGTGCTCGAAAAAAAAACGAAAATAAATTTTTGAAGAAAAATGAAATTTAATCGTTTTTCGGCGTTTCCAGCAGTTGTCCGAACGATTTATATCAAAAAAAATTTTGCTTGTCTCAGTTTCTGTAAGTCTCACAAATAATTTTAATAACAAAATAGTGTTCAGAATGTGATTCTGGACTCGAAAAAAAACGAAAATAAATTTTTGAAGAAAAATGAAATTCTATCGTTTTTCGGCGTTTCCAGCAGTAGTCCGAACGATTTGCATCGAAAGAAATTTTGCTTGTCTCAGTTTCTGTAAGTCTCACAAATAATTTTTATAACAAAATAGTGTTCAGAATGTGATTCTGGACTCGAAAAAAAACGAAAATAAATTTTTGAAGAAAAATTAAATTTAATCGTTTTTCGGCGTTTCCAGCAGTTGTCCGAACGATCTACATCAAAAAAAATTTTGCTTGTCTCAGTTTCTGTGAGTCTCACAAATAATTTTTATAACAAAATAGTGTTCAGAATGTGATTCTGGACTCAAAAAAAAAACGAAAATAAATTTCTGAAGAAAAATTAAATTTAATCGTTTTTCGGCGTTTCCAGCAGTTGTCCGAACGATTTACATCAAAAGAAATTTTACTTGTCTCAGTTTCTGTAATTCTCACAAATAATTTTTATAACAAAATAGTGTTCAGAATGTGATTCTGGACTCGAAAAAAAAACGAAAATAAATTTTTGAAGAAAAATGAAATTTAATCGTTTTTCGGCGTTTCCAGCAGTTGTCCGAACGATTTACATCAAAAGAAATTTTGCTTGTCTCAGTTTCTGTAAGTCTCACAAATAATTTTTATAACAAAATAGTGTTCAGAATGTGATTCTGGACTCGAAAAAAAACGAAAATAAATTTTGAAGAAATTTTGCTTGTCTCAGTTTCTGTAAGTCTCACAAATAATTTTTATAACAAAATAGTGTTCAGAATGTGATTCTGGACTCGAAAAAAAACGAAAATAAATTTTTGAAGAAAAATGAACTTTAATCGTTTTTCGACGTTTCCAGCAGTTGTCCGAACGATTTACATCAAAAGAAATTTTGCTTGTCTTAGTTTCTGTAAGTCTCACAAATAATTTTTTTAACAAAATAGTGTTCAAAATGTGATTCTGGACTCGAAAAAAAACGAAAATAAATTTTTGAAGAAAAATTAAATTTAATCGTTTTTCGGCGTTTCCAGCAGTTGTCCGAACGATTTACATCAAAAGAAATTTTGCTTGTCTCAGTTTCTGTAAGTCTCACAAATAATTTTTATAACAAAATAGTGTTCAGAATGTGATTCTGGACTCGAAAAAAAAACGAAAATAAATTTTTGAAGAAAAATGAAATTTAATCGTTTTTCGGCGTTTCCAGCAGTTGTCCGAACGATTTACATCAAAAGAAATTTTGCTTGTCTCAGTTTCTGTAAGTCTCACAAATAATTTTTATAACAAAATAGTGTTCAGAATGTGATTCTGGACTCGAAAAAAAAACGAAAATAAATTTTTGAAGAAAAATGAAATTTAATCGTTTTTCGGCGTTTCCAGCAGTTGTCCGAACGATTTACATCAAAAGAAATTTTGCTTGTCTCAGTTTCTGTAAGTCTCACAAATAATTTTTATAACAAAATAGTGTTCAGAATGTGATTCTGGACTCGAAAAAAAAACGAAAATAAATTTTGAAGAAATTTTGCTTGTCTCAGTTTCTGTAAGTCTCACAAATAATTTTTATAACAAAATAGTGTTCAGAATGTGATTCTGGACTCGAAAAAAAACGAAAATAAATTTTTGAAGAAAAATTAAATTTAATCGTTTTTCGGCGTTTCCAGCAGTTGTCCGAACGATTTACATCAAAAGAAATTTTACTTGTCTCAGTTTCTGTAATTCTCACAAATAATTTTTATAACAAAATAGTGTTCAGAATGTGATTCTGGACTCGAAAAAAAACGAAAATAAATTTTTGAAGAAAAATGAAATTTAATCGTTTTTCGGCATTTCCAGCAGTTGTCCGAACGATTTACATCAAAAGAAATTTTGCTTGTCTCAGTTTCTGTAAGTCTCACAAATAATTTTTATAACAAAATAGTGTTCAGAATGTGATTCTGGACTCGAAAAAAAAACGAAAATAAATTTTGAAGAAATTTTGCTTGTCTCAGTTTCTGTAAGTCTCACAAATAATTTTTAAACCAAAATAGTGTTCAGAATGTGATTCTGGACTCGAAAAAAAACGAAAATAAATTTTTGAAGAAAAATGAAATTTAATCGTTTTTCGGCGTTTCCAGCAGTTGTCCGAACGATTTATATCAAAAAAAATTTTGCTTGTCTCAGTTTCTGTAAGTCTCACAAATAATTTTAATAACAAAATAGTGTTCAGAATGTGATTCTGGACTCGAAAAAAAACGAAAATAAATTTTTGAAGAAAAATGAAATTCTATCGTTTTTCGGCGTTTCCAGCAGTAGTCCGAACGATTTGCATCGAAAGAAATTTTGCTTGTCTCAGTTTCTGTAAGTCTCACAAATAATTTTTATAACAAAATAGTGTTCAGAATGTGATTCTGGACTCGAAAAAAAACGAAAATAAATTTTTGAAGAAAAATTAAATTTAATCGTTTTTCGGCGTTTCCAGCAGTTGTCCGAACGATCTACATCAAAAAAAATTTTGCTTGTCTCAGTTTCTGTGAGTCTCACAAATAATTTTTATAACAAAATAGTGTTCAGAATGTGATTCTGGACTCAAAAAAAAAACGAAAATAAATTTCTGAAGAAAAATTAAATTTAATCGTTTTTCGGCGTTTCCAGCAGTTGTCCGAACGATTTACATCAAAAGAAATTTTACTTGTCTCAGTTTCTGTAATTCTCACAAATAATTTTTATAACAAAATAGTGTTCAGAATGTGATTCTGTGCTCGAAAAAAAAACGAAAATAAATTTTTGAAGAAAAATGAAATTTAATCGTTTTTCGGCGTTTCCAGCAGTTGTCCGAACGATTTATATCAAAAAAAATTTTGCTTGTCTCAGTTTCTGTAAGTCTCACAAATAATTTTAATAACAAAATAGTGTTCAGAATGTGATTCTGGACTCGAAAAAAAACGAAAATAAATTTTTGAAGAAAAATGAAATTCTATCGTTTTTCGGCGTTTCCAGCAGTAGTCCGAACGATTTGCATCGAAAGAAATTTTGCTTGTCTCAGTTTCTGTAAGTCTCACAAATAATTTTTATAACAAAATAGTGTTCAGAATGTGATTCTGGACTCGAAAAAAAACGAAAATAAATTTTTGAAGAAAAATGAAATTTAATCGTTTTTCGGCGTTTCCAGCAGTTGTCCGAACGATTTATATCAAAAAAAATTTTGCTTGTCTCAGTTTCTGTAAGTCTCACAAATAATTTTAATAACAAAATAGTGTTCAGAATGTGATTCTGGACTCGAAAAAAAACGAAAATAAATTTTTGAAGAAAAATGAAATTCTATCGTTTTTCGGCGTTTCCAGCAGTAGTCCGAACGATTTGCATCGAAAGAAATTTTGCTTGTCTCAGTTTCTGTAAGTCTCACAAATAATTTTTATAACAAAATAGTGTTCAGAATGTGATTCTGGACTCGAAAAAAAACGAAAATAAATTTTTGAAGAAAAATTAAATTTAATCGTTTTTCGGCGTTTCCAGCAGTTGTCCGAACGATCTACATCAAAAAAAATTTTGCTTGTCTCAGTTTCTGTGAGTCTCACAAATATTTTTTATAACAAAATAGTGTTCAGAATGTGATTCTGGACTCAAAAAAAAAACGAAAATAAATTTCTGAAGAAAAATTAAATTTAATCGTTTTTCGGCGTTTCCAGCAGTTGTCCGAACGATTTACATCAAAAGAAATTTTACTTGTCTCAGTTTCTGTAATTCTCACAAATAATTTTTATAACAAAATAGTGTTCAGAATGTGATTCTGGACTCGAAAAAAAAACGAAAATAAATTTTTGAAGAAAAATGAAATTTAATCGTTTTTCGGCGTTTCCAGCAGTTGTCCGAACGATTTACATCAAAAGAAATTTTGCTTGTCTCAGTTTCTGTAAGTCTCACAAATAATTTTTATAACAAAATAGTGTTCAGAATGTGATTCTGGACTCGAAAAAAAACGAAAATAAATTTTGAAGAAATTTTGCTTGTCTCAGTTTCTGTAAGTCTCACAAATAATTTTTATAACAAAATAGTGTTCAGAATGTGATTCTGGACTTGAAAAAAAACGAAAATAAATTTTTGAAGAAAAATGAACTTTAATCGTTTTTCGGCGTTTCCAGCAGTTGTCCGAACGATTTACATCAAAAGAAATTTTGCTTGTCTTAGTTTCTGTAAGTCTCACAAATAATTTTTTTAACAAAATAGTGTTCAAAATGTGATTCTGGACTCGAAAAAAAACGAAAATAAATTTTTGAAGAAAAATTAAATTTAATCGTTTTTCGGCGTTTCCAGCAGTTGTCCGAACGATTTACATCAAAAGAAATTTTGGTTGTCTCAGTTTCTGTAAGTCTCACAAATAATTTTTATAACAAAATAGTGTTCAGAATGTGATTCTGGACTCGAAAAAAAAACGAAAATAAATTTTTGAAGAAAAATGAAATTTAATCGTTTTTCGGCGTTTCCAGCAGTTGTCCGAACGATTTACATCAAAAGAAATTTTGCTTGTCTCAGTTTCTGTAAGTCTCACAAATAATTTTTATAACAAAATAGAGTCCAGAATGTGATTCTGGACTCGAAAAAAAAACGAAAATAAATTTTGAAGAAATTTTGCTTGTCTCAGTTTCTGTAAGTCTCACAAATAATTTTTATAACAAAATAGTGTTCAGAATGTGATTCTGGACTCGAAAAAAAACGAAAATAAATTTTTGAAGAAAAATTAAATTTAATCGTTTTTCGGCGTTTCCAGCAGTTGTCCGAACGATTTATATCAAAAAAATTTTTGCTTGTCTCAGTTTCTGTAAGTCTCACAAATAATTTTAATAACAAAATAGTGTTCAGAATGTGATTCTGGACTCGAAAAAAAACGAAAATAAATTTTTGAAGAAAAATGAAATTCTATCGTTTTTCGGCGTTTCCAGCAGTAGTCCGAACGATTTGCATCGAAAGAAATTTTGCTTGTCTCAGTTTCTGTAAGTCTCACAAATAATTTTTATAACAAAATAGTGTTCAGAATGTGATTCTGGACTCGAAAAAAAACGAAAATAAATTTTTGAAGAAAAATGAAATTTAATCGTTTTTCGGCGTTTCCAGCAGTTGTCCGAACGATTTACATCAAAAGAAATTTTGCTTGTCTCAGTTTCTGTAAGTCTCACAAATAATTTTTATAACAAAATAGTGTTCAGAATGTGATTCTGGACTCGAAAAAAAACGAAAATAAATTTTTGAAGAAAAATGAAATTCTATCGTTTTCGGCGTTTCCAGCAGTAGTCCGAACGATTTGCATCGAAAGAAATTTTGCTTGTCTCAGTTTCTGTAAGTCTCACAAATACTTTTTATAACAAAATAGTGTTCAGAATGTGATTCTGGACTCGAAAAAAAACGAAAATAAATTTTTGAAGAAAAATGAAATTTAATCGTTTTTCGGCGTTTCCAGCAGTTGTCCGAACGATTTACATCAAAAGAAATTTTGCTTGTCTCAGTTTCTGTAAGTCTCACAAATAATTTTTATAACAAAATAGTGTTCAGAATGTGATTCTGGACTCGAAAAAAAACGAAAATAAATTTTGAAGAAATTTTGCTTGTCTCAGTTTCTGTAAGTCTCACAAATAATTTTTATAACAAAATAGTGTTCAGAATGTGATTCTGGACTCGAAAAAAAACGAAAATAAATTTTTGAAGAAAAATGAAATTTAATCGTTTTTCGGCGTTTCCAGCAGTTGTCCGAACGATTTACATCAAAAAAAATTTTGCTTGTCTCAGTTTCTGTAAGTCTCACAAATAATTTTTATAACAAAATAGTGTTCAGAATGTGATTCTGGACTCGAAAAAAAACGAAAATAAATTTTGAAGAAATTTGGCTTGTCTCAGTTTCTGTAAGTCTCACAAATAATTTTTATAACAAAATAGTGTTCAGAATGTGATTCTGGACTCGAAAAAAAACGAAAATAAATTTTTGAAGAAAAATGAAATTTAATCGTTTTTCGGCGTTTCCAGCAGTTGTCCGAACGATTTACATCAAAAGAAATTTTGCTTGTCTCAGTTTCTGTAAGTCTCACAAATAATTTTTATAACAAAATAGTGTTCAGAATGTGATTCTGGACTCGAAAAAAAACGAAAATAAATTTTTGAAGAAAAATGAAATTCTATCGTTTTCGGCGTTTCCAGCAGTAGTCCGAACGATTTGCATCGAAAGAAATTTTGCTTGTCTCAGTTTCTGTAAGTCTCACAAATACTTTTTATAACAAAATAGTGTTCAGAATGTGATTCTGGACTCGAAAAAAAACGAAAATAAATTTTTGAAGAAAAATGAAATTTAATCGTTTTTCGGCGTTTCCAGCAGTTGTCCGAACGATTTACATCAAAAGAAATTTTGCTTGTCTCAGTTTCTGTAAGTCTCACAAATAATTTTTATAACAAAATAGTGTTCAGAATGTGATTCTGGACTCGAAAAAAAACGAAAATAAATTTTGAAGAAATTTTGCTTGTCTCAGTTTCTGTAAGTCTCACAAATAATTTTTAAACCAAAATAGTGTTCAGAATGTGATTCTGGACTCGAAAAAAAACGAAAATAAATTTTTGAAGAAAAATGAAATTTAATCGTTTTTCGGCGTTTCCAGCAGTTGTCCGAACGATTTATATCAAAAAAAATTTTGCTTGTCTCAGTTTCTGTAAGTCTCACAAATAATTTTAATAACAAAATAGTGTTCAGAATGTGATTCTGGACTCGAAAAAAAACGAAAATAAATTTTTGAAGAAAAATGAAATTCTATCGTTTTTCGGCGTTTCCAGCAGTAGTCCGAACGATTTGCATCGAAAGAAATTTTGCTTGTCTCAGTTTCTGTAAGTCTCACAAATAATTTTTATAACAAAATAGTGTTCAGAATGTGATTCTGGACTCGAAAAAAAACGAAAATAAATTTTTGAAGAAAAATTAAATTTAATCGTTTTTCGGCGTTTCCAGCAGTTGTCCGAACGATCTACATCAAAAAAAATTTTGCTTGTCTCAGTTTCTGTAAGTCTCACAAATAATTTTTATAACAAAATAGTGTTCAGAATGTGATTCTGGACTCAAAAAAAAAACGAAAATAAATTTCTGAAGAAAAATTAAATTTAATCGTTTTTCGGCGTTTCCAGCAGTTGTCCGAACAATTTACATCAAAAGAAATTTTACTTGTCTCAGTTTCTGTAATTCTCACAAATAATTTTTATAACAAAATAGTGTTCAGAATGTGATTCTGTGCTCGAAAAAAAAACGAAAATAAATTTTTGAAGAAAAATGAAATTTAATCGTTTTTCGGCGTTTCCAGCAGTTGTCCGAACGATTTATATCAAAAAAAATTTTGCTTGTCTCAGTTTCTGTAAGTCTCACAAATAATTTTAATAACAAAATAGTGTTCAGAATGTGATTCTGGACTCGAAAAAAAACGAAAATAAATTTTTGAAGAAAAATGAAATTCTATCGTTTTTCGGCGTTTCCAGCAGTAGTCCGAACGATTTGCATCGAAAGAAATTTTGCTTGTCTCAGTTTCTGTAAGTCTCACAAATAATTTTTATAACAAAATAGTGTTCAGAATGTGATTCTGGACTCGAAAAAAAACGAAAATAAATTTTTGAAGAAAAATTAAATTTAATCGTTTTTCGGCGTTTCCAGCAGTTGTCCGAACGATCTACATCAAAAAAAATTTTGCTTGTCTCAGTTTCTGTGAGTCTCACAAATAATTTTTATAACAAAATAGTGTTCAGAATGTGATTCTGGACTCAAAAAAAAAACGAAAATAAATTTCTGAAGAAAAATTAAATTTAATCGTTTTTCGGCGTTTCCAGCAGTTGTCCGAACGATTTACATCAAAAGAAATTTTACTTGTCTCAGTTTCTGTAATTCTCACAAATAATTTTTATAACAAAATAGTGTTCAGAATGTGATTCTGGACTCGAAAAAAAAACGAAAATAAATTTTTGAAGAAAAATGAAATTTAATCGTTTTTCGGCGTTTCCAGCAGTTGTCCGAACGATTTACATCAAAAGAAATTTTGCTTGTCTCAGTTTCTGTAAGTCTCACAAATAATTTTTATAACAAAATAGTGTTCAGAATGTGATTCTGGACTCGAAAAAAAACGAAAATAAATTTTGAAGAAATTTTGCTTGTCTCAGTTTCTGTAAGTCTCACAAATAATTTTTATAACAAAATAGTGTTCAGAATGTGATTCTGGACTCGAAAAAAAACGAAAATAAATTTTTGAAGAAAAATGAACTTTAATCGTTTTTCGACGTTTCCAGCAGTTGTCCGAACGATTTACATCAAAAGAAATTTTGCTTGTCTTAGTTTCTGTAAGTCTCACAAATAATTTTTTTAACAAAATAGTGTTCAAAATGTGATTCTGGACTCGAAAAAAAACGAAAATAAATTTTTGAAGAAAAATTAAATTTAATCGTTTTTCGGCGTTTCCAGCAGTTGTCCGAACGATTTACATCAAAAGAAATTTTGCTTGTCTCAGTTTCTGTAAGTCTCACAAATAATTTTTATAACAAAATAGTGTTCAGAATGTGATTCTGGACTCGAAAAAAAAACGAAAATAAATTTTTGAAGAAAAATGAAATTTAATCGTTTTTCGGCGTTTCCAGCAGTTGTCCGAACGATTTACATCAAAAGAAATTTTGCTTGTCTCAGTTTCTGTAAGTCTCACAAATAATTTTTATAACAAAATAGTGTTCAGAATGTGATTCTGGACTCGAAAAAAAAACGAAAATAAATTTTTGAAGAAAAATGAAATTTAATCGTTTTTCGGCGTTTCCAGCAGTTGTCCGAACGATTTACATCAAAAGAAATTTTGCTTGTCTCAGTTTCTGTAAGTCTCACAAATAATTTTTATAACAAAATAGTGTTCAGAATGTGATTCTGGACTCGAAAAAAAAACGAAAATAAATTTTGAAGAAATTTTGCTTGTCTCAGTTTCTGTAAGTCTCACAAATAATTTTTATAACAAAATAGTGTTCAGAATGTGATTCTGGACTCGAAAAAAAACGAAAATAAATTTTTGAAGAAAAATTAAATTTAATCGTTTTTCGGCGTTTCCAGCAGTTGTCCGAACGATTTACATCAAAAGAAATTTTACTTGTCTCATTTTCTGTAATTCTCACAAATAATTTTTATAACAAAATAGTGTTCAGAATGTGATTCTGGACTCGAAAAAAAAACGAAAATAAATTTTTGAAGAAAAATGAAATTTAATCGTTTTTCGGCGTTTCCAGCAGTTGTCCGAACGATTTACATCAAAAGAAATTTTGCTTGTCTCAGTTTCTGTAAGTCTCACAAATAATTTTTATAACAAAATAGTGTTCAGAATGTGATTCTGGACTCGAAAAAAAACGAAAATAAATTTTGAAGAAATTTTGCTTGTCTCAGTTTCTGTAAGTCTCACAAATAATTTTTATAACAAAATAGTGTTCAGAATGTGATTCTGGACTCGAAAAAAAACGAAAATAAATTTTTGAAGAAAAATGAACTTTAATCGTTTTTCGGCGTTTCCAGCAGTTGTCCGAACGATTTACATCAAAAGAAATTTTGCTTGTCTTAGTTTCTGTAAGTCTCACAAATAATTTTTTTAACAAAATAGTGTTCAAAATGTGATTCTGGACTCGAAAAAAAACGAAAATAAATTTTTGAAGAAAAATTAAATTTAATCGTTTTTCGGCGTTTCCAGCAGTTGTCCGAACGATTTACATCAAAAGAAATTTTGCTTGTCTCAGTTTCTGTAAGTCTCACAAATAATTTTTATAACAAAATAGTGTTCAGAATGTGATTCTGGACTCGAAAAAAAAACGAAAATAAATTTTTGAAGAAAAATGAAATTTAATCGTTTTTCGGCGTTTCCAGCAGTTGTCCGAACGATTTACATCAAAAGAAATTTTGCTTGTCTCAGTTTCTGTAAGTCTCACAAATACTTTTTATAACAAAATAGTGTTCAGAATGTGATTCTGGACTCGAAAAAAAAACGAAAATAAATTTTGAAGAAATTTTGCTTGTCTCAGTTTCTGTAAGTCTCACAAATAATTTTTATAACAAAATAGTGTTCAGAATGTGATTCTGGACTCGAAAAAAAACGAAAATAAATTTTTGAAGAAAAATGAAATTTAATCGTTTTTCGGCGTTTCCAGCAGTTGTCCGAACGATTTATATCAAAAAAATTTTTGCTTGTCTCAGTTTCTGTAAGTCTCACAAATAATTTTAATAACAAAATAGTGTTCAGAATGTGATTCTGGACTCGAAAAAAAACGAAAATAAATTTTTGAAGAAAAATGAAATTCTATCGTTTTTCGGCGTTTCCAGCAGTAGTCCGAACGATTTGCATCGAAAGAAATTTTGCTTGTCTCAGTTTCTGTAAGTCTCACGAATAATTTTTATAACAAAATAGTGTTCAGAATGTGATTCTGGACTCGAAAAAAAACGAAAATAAATTTTTGAAGAAAAATTAAATTTAATCGTTTTTCGGCGTTTCCAGCAGTTGTCCGAACGATCTACATCAAAAAAAATTTTGCTTGTCTCAGTTTCTGTGAGTCTCACAAATAATTTTTATAACAAAATAGTGTTCAGAATGTGATTCTGGACTCAAAAAAAAACGAAAATAAATTTCTGAAGAAAAATTAAATTTAATCGTTTTTCGGCGTTTCCAGCAGTTGTCCGAACGATTTACATCAAAAGAAATTTTACTTGTCTCAGTTTCTGTAATTCTCACAAATAATTTTTATAACAAAATAGTGTTCAGAATGTGATTCTGGACTCGAAAAAAAAACGAAAATAAATTTTTGAAGAAAAATGAAATTTAATCGTTTTTCGGCGTTTCCAGCAGTTGTCCGAACGATTTACATCAAAAGAAATTTTGCTTGTCTCAGTTTCTGTAAGTCTCACAAATAATTTTTATAACAAAATAGTGTTCAGAATGTGATTCTGGACTCGAAAAAAAACGAAAATAAATTTTGAAGAAATTTTGCTTGTCTCAGTTTCTGTAAGTCTCACAAATAATTTTTATAACAAAATAGTGTTCAGAATGTGATTCTGGACTCGAAAAAAAACGAAAATAAATTTTTGAAGAAAAATGAAATTTAATCGTTTTTCGGCGTTTCCAGCAGTTGTCCGAACGATTTACATCAAAAGAAATTTTGCTTGTCTCAGTTTCTGTAAGTCTCACAAATAATTTTTATAACAAAATAGTGTTCAGAATGTGATTCTGGACTCGAAAAAAAACGAAAATAAATTTTTGAAGAAAAATGAAATTCTATCGTTTTTCGGAGTTTCCAGCAGTAGTCCGAACGATTTGCATCGAAAGAAATTTTGCTTGTCTCAGTTTCTGTAAGTCTCACAAATACTTTTTATAACAAAATAGTGTTCAGAATGTGATTCTGGACTCGAAAAAAAACGAAAATAAATTTTTGAAGAAAAATGAAATTTAATCGTTTTTTGGCGTTTCCAGCAGTTGTCCGAACGATTTACATCAAAAAAAATTTTGCTTGTCTCAGTTTCTGTAAGTCTCACAAATAATTTTTATAACAAAATAGTGTTCAGAATGTGATTCTGGACTCGAAAAAAAACGAAAATAAATTTTGAAGAAATTTTGCTTGTCTCAGTTTCTGTAAGTCTCACAAATAATTTTTATAACAAAATAGTGTTCAGAATGTGATTCTGGACTCGAAAAAAAACGAAAATAAATTTTTGAAGAAAAATGAAATTTAATCGTTTTTCGGCGTTTCCAGCAGTTGTCCGAACGATTTACATCAAAAAAAATTTTGCTTGTCTCAGTTTCTGTAAGTCTCACAAATAATTTTTATAACAAAATAGTGTTCAGAATGTGATTCTGGACTCGAAAAAAAACGAAAATAAATTTTGAAGAAATTTTGCTTGTCTCAGTTTCTGTAAGTCTCACAAATAATTTTTATAACAAAATAGTGTTCAGAATGTGATTCTGGACTCGAAAAAAAACGAAAATAAATTTTTGAAGAAAAATGAAATTTAATCGTTTTTCGGCGTTTCCAGCAGTTGTCCGAACGATTTACATCAAAAGAAATTTTGCTTGTCTCAGTTTCTGTAAGTCTCACAAATAATTTTTATAACAAAATAGTGTTCAGAATGTGATTCTGGACTCGAAAAAAAAACGAAAATAAATTTTGAAGAAATTTTGCTTGTCTCAGTTTCTGTAAGTCTCACAAATAATTTTTAAACCAAAATAGTGTTCAGAATGTGATTCTGGACTCGAAAAAAAACGAAAATAAATTTTTGAAGAAAAATGAAATTTAATCGTTTTTCGGCGTTTCCAGCAGTTGTCCGAACGATTTATATCAAAAAAAATTTTGCTTGTCTCAGTTTCTGTAAGTCTCACAAATAATTTTAATAACAAAATAGTGTTCAGAATGTGATTCTGGACTCGAAAAAAAACGAAAATAAATTTTTGAAGAAAAATGAAATTCTATCGTTTTTCGGCGTTTCCAGCAGTAGTCCGAACGATTTGCATCGAAAGAAATTTTGCTTGTCTCAGTTTCTGTAAGTCTCACAAATAATTTTTATAACAAAATAGTGTTCAGAATGTGATTCTGGACTCGAAAAAAAACGAAAATAAATTTTTGAAGAAAAATTAAATTTAATCGTTTTTCGGCGTTTCCAGCAGTTGTCCGAACGATCTACATCAAAAAAAATTTTGCTTGTCTCAGTTTCTGTGAGTCTCACAAATAATTTTTATAACAAAATAGTGTTCAGAATGTGATTCTGGACTCAAAAAAAAAACGAAAATAAATTTCTGAAGAAAAATTAAATTTAATCGTTTTTCGGCGTTTCCAGCAGTTGTCCGAACGATTTACATCAAAAGAAATTTTACTTGTCTCAGTTTCTGTAATTCTCACAAATAATTTTTATAACAAAATAGTGTTCAGATGGTGATTCTGGACTCGAAAAAAAACGAAAATAAATTTTTGAAGAAAAATGAAATTTAATCGTTTTTCGGCGTTTCCAGCAGTTGTCCGAACGATTTACATCAAAAGAAATTTTGCTTGTCTCAGTTTCTGTAAGTCTCACAAATAATTTTTATAACAAAATAGTGTTCAGAATGTGATTCTGGACTCGAAAAAAAACGAAAATAAATTTTGAAGAAATTTTGCTTGTCTCAGTTTCTGTAAGTCTCACAAATAATTTTTATAACAAAATAGTGTTCAGAATGTGATTCTGGACTCGAAAAAAAACGAAAATAAATTTTTGAAGAAAAATGAAATTTAATCGTTTTTCGGCGTTTCCAGCAGTTGTCCGAACGATTTACATCAAAAGAAATTTTGCTTGTCTCAGTTTCTGTAAGTCTCACAAATAATTTTTATAACAAAATAGTGTTCAGAATGTGATTCTGGACTCGAAAAAAAACGAAAATAAATTTTTGAATAAAAATGAAATTCTATCGTTTTTCGGCGTTTCCAGCAGTAGTCCGAACGATTTGCATCGAAAGAAATTTTGCTTGTCTCAGTTTCTGTAAGTCTCACAAATACTTTTTATAACAAAATAGTGTTCAGAATGTGATTCTGGACTCGAAAAAAAACGAAAATAAATTTTTGAAGAAAAATGAAATTTAATCGTTTTTTGGCGTTTCCAGCAGTTGTCCGAACGATTTACATCAAAAAAAATTTGCTTGTCTCAGTTTCTGTAAGTCTCACAAATAATTTTTATAACAAAATAGTGTTCAGAATGTGATTCTGGACTCGAAAAAAAACGAAAATAAATTTTGAAGAAATTTTGCTTGTCTCAGTTTCTGTAAGTCTCACAAATAATTTTTATAACAAAATAGTGTTCAGAATGTGATTCTGGACTCGAAAAAAAACGAAAATAAATTTTTGAAGAAAAATGAAATTTAATCGTTTTTCGGCGTTTCCAGCAGTTGTCCGAACGATTTACATCAAAAAAAATTTTGCTTGTCTCAGTTTCTGTAAGTCTCACAAATAATTTTTATAACAAAATAGTGTTCAGAATGTGATTCTGGACTCGAAAAAAAACGAAAATAAATTTTGAAGAAATTTTGCTTGTCTCAGTTTCTGTAAGTCTCACAAATAATTTTTAAACCAAAATAGTGTTCAGAATGTGATTCTGGACTCGAAAAAAAACGAAAATAAATTTTTGAAGAAAAATGAAATTTAATCGTTTTTCGGCGTTTCCAGCAGTTGTCCGAACGATTTATATCAAAAAAAATTTTGCTTGTCTCAGTTTCTGTAAGTCTCACAAATAATTTTAATAACAAAATAGTGTTCAGAATGTGATTCTGGACTCGAAAAAAAACGAAAATAAATTTTTGAAGAAAAATGAAATTCTATCGTTTTTCGGCGTTTCCAGCAGTAGTCCGAACGATTTGCATCGAAAGAAATTTTGCTTGTCTCAGTTTCTGTAAGTCTCACAAATAATTTTTATAACAAAATAGTGTTCAGAATGTGATTCTGGACTCGAAAAAAAACGAAAATAAATTTTTGAAGAAAAATTAAATTTAATCGTTTTTCGGCGTTTCCAGCAGTTGTCCGAACGATCTACATCAAAAAAAATTTTGCTTGTCTCAGTTTCTGTGAGTCTCACAAATAATTTTTATAACAAAATAGTGTTCAGAATGTGATTCTGGACTCAAAAAAAAAACGAAAATAAATTTCTGAAGAAAAATTAAATTTAATCGTTTTTCGGCGTTTCCAGCAGTTGTCCGAACGATTTACATCAAAAGAAATTTTACTTGTCTCAGTTTCTGTAATTCTCACAAATAATTTTTATAACAAAATAGTGTTCAGAATGTGATTCTGGACTCGAAAAAAAAACGAAAATAAATTTTTGAAGAAAAATGAAATTTAATCGTTTTTCGGCGTTTCCAGCAGTTGTCCGAACGATTTACATCAAAAGAAATTTTGCTTGTCTCAGTTTCTGTAAGTCTCACAAATAATTTTTATAACAAAATAGTGTTCAGAATGTGATTCTGGACTCGAAAAAAAACGAAAATAAATTTTGAAGAAATTTTGCTTGTCTCAGTTTCTGTAAGTCTCACAAATAATTTTTATAACAAAATAGTGTTCAGAATGTGATTCTGGACTCGAAAAAAAACGAAAATAAATTTTTGAAGAAAAATGAAATTTAATCGTTTTTCGGCGTTTCCAGCAGTTGTCCGAACGATTTACATCAAAAAAAATTTTGCTTGTCTCAGTTTCTGTAAGTCTCACAAATAATTTTTATAACAAAATAGTGTTCAGAATGTGATTCTGGACTCGAAAAAAAACGAAAATAAATTTTTGAAGAAAAATGAAATTTAATCGTTTTTCGGCGTTTCCAGCAGTTGTCCGAACGATTTACATCAAAAAAAATTTTGCTTGTCTTAGTTTCTGTAAGTCTCACAAATAATTTTTATAACAAAATAGTGTTCAGAATGTGATTCTGGACTCGAAAAAAAACGAAAATAAATTTTTGAAGAAAAATGAAAATTTTTATCGTTTTTCGGCGTTTCCAGCAGTTGTCCGAACGATTTGCATCGAAAGAAATTTTGCTTGTCTCAGTTTCTGTAAGTCTCACAAATAATTTTTATAACAAAATAGTGTTCAGAATGTGATTCTGGACTCGAAAAAAAACGAAAATAAATTTTTGAAGAAAAATTAAATTTAATCGTTTTTCGGCGTTTCCAGCAGTTGTCCGAACGATTTACATCAAAAGAAATTTTGCTTGTCTCAATTTCTGTAAGTCTCACAAATAATTTTTTTTAACAAAATAGTGTTCAGAATGTGATTCTGGACTCGAAAAAAAACGAAAATAAATTTTTGAAGAAAAATTAAATTTAATCGTTTTTCGGCGTTTCCAGCAGTTGTCCGAACGATTTACATCAAAAGAAATTTTACTTGTCTCAGTTTCCGTAAGTCTCACAAATAATTTTTATAACAAAATAGTGTTCAGAATGTGATTCTGGACTCGAAAAAAAACGAAAATAAATTTTTGAAGAAAAATGAAATTTAATCGTTTTTCGGCGTTTCCAGCAGTTGTCCGAACGATTTACATCAGAAGAAATTTTGCTTGTCTCAGTTTCTGTAAGTCTCACAAATAATTTTTATAACAAAATAGTGTTCAGAATGTGATTCTGGACTCAAAAAAAAAACGAAAATAAATTTCTGAAGAAAAATTAAATTTAATCGTTTTTCGGCGTTTTCAGCAGTTGTCCGAACGATTTACATCAAAAGAAATTTTACTTGTCTCAGTTTCTGTAACTCTCACAAATAATTTTTATAACAAAATAGTGTTCAGAATGTGATTCTGGACTCGAAAAAAAACGAAAATAAATTTTTGAAGAAAAATGAAATTTAATCGTTTTTCGGCGTTTCCAGCAGTTGTCCGAACGATTTACATCAGAAGAAATTTTGCTTGTCTCAGTTTCTGTAAGTCTCACAAATAATTTTTATAACAAAATAGTGTTCAGAATGTGATTCTGGACTCAAAAAAAAAACGAAAATAAATTTCTGAAGAAAAATTAAATTTAATCGTTTTTCGGCGTTTCCAGCAGTTGTCCGAACGATTTACATCAAAAGAAATTTTACTTGTCTCAGTTTCTGTAACTCTCACAAATAATTTTTATAACAAAATAGTGTTCAGAATGTGATTCTGGACTCGAAAAAAAAAACGAAAATAAATTTTGAAGAAATTTTGCTTGTCTCAGTTTCTGTAAGTCTCACAAATAATTTTTATAACAAAATAGTGTTCAGAATGTGATTCTGGTCTCGAAAAAAGACGAAAATAAATTTTTGAAGGAAAATTAAATTTAATCGTTTTTCGGCGTTTCCAGCAGTGGTCCGAACGATTTACATCAAAAGAAATTTTGCTTGTCTCAGTTTCTGTAAGTCTTACAAATAATTTTTATAACAAAATAGTGTTCAGAATGTGATTCTGGACTCGAAAAAAAACGAAAATAAATTTTTGAAGAAAAATTAAATTTAATCGTTTTTCGGCGTTTCCAGCAGTTGTCCGAACGATTCACATCAAAAGAAATTTTGCTTGTCTCAGTTTCTGTAAGTCTCACAAATAATTTTTTTAACAAAATAGTGTTCAGAATGTGATTCTGGACTCGAAAAAAAACGAAAATAAATTTTTGAAGAAAAATTAAATTTAATCGTTTTCGGCGTTTCCAGCAGTGGTCCGAACGATTTACATCAAAAGAAATTTTGCTTGTCTCAGTTTCTGTAAGTCTCACTAATAATTTTTATAACAAAATAGTGTTCAGAATGTGATTCTGGACTCAAAAAAAAAACGAAAATAAATTTCTGAAGAAAAATTCAATTTAATCGTTTTTCGGCGTTTCCAGCAGTTGTCCGAACGATTTACATCAAAAGAAATTTTACTTGTCTCAGTTTCTGTAACTCTCACAAATAATTTTTATAACAAAATAGTGTTCAGAATGTGATTCTGGACTCGAAAAAAAAACGAAAATAAATTTTGAAGAAATTTTGCTTGTCTCAGTTTCTGTAAGTCTCACAAATAATTTTTATAACAAAATAGTGTTCAGAATGTGATTCTGGACTCAAAAATAAACGAAAATAAATTTCTGAAGAAAAATTAAATTTAATCGTTTTTCGGCGTTTCCAGCAGTTGTCCGAACGATTTACATCAAAAGAAATTTTACTTGTCTCAGTTTCTGTAACTCTCACAAATAATTTTTATAACAAAATAGTGTTCAGAATGTGATTCTGGACTCGAAAAAAAAACGAAAATAAATTTTGAAGAAATTTTGCTTGTCTCAGTTTCTGTAAGTCTCACAAATAATTTTTATAACAAAATAGTGTTCAGAATGTGATTCTGGTCTCGAAAAAAGACGAAAATAAATTTTTGAAGGAAAATTAAATTTAATCGTTTTTCGGCGTTTCCAGCAGTGGTCCGAACGATTTACATCAAAAGAAATTTTGCTTGTCTCAGTTTCTGTAAGTCTTACAAATAATTTTTATAACAAAATAGTGTTCAGAATGTGATTCTGGACTCGAAAAAAAACGAAAATAAATTTTTGAAGAAAAATTAAATTTAATCGTTTTTCGGCGTTTCCAGCAGTTGTCCGAACGATTTACATCAAAAGAAATTTTACTTGTCTCAGTTTCTGTAACTCTCACAAATAATTTTTATAACAAAATAGTGTTCAGAATGTGATTCTGGACTCGAAAAAAAAAACGAAAATAAATTTTGAAGAAATTTTGCTTGTCTCAGTTTCTGTAAGTCTCACAAATAATTTTTATAACAAAATAGTGTTCAGAATGTGATTCTGGACTCGAAAAAAAACGAAAATAAATTTTTGAAGAAAAATGAAATTTAATCGTTTTTCGGCGTTTCCAGCAGTTGTCCGAACGATTTACATCAAAAAAAATTTTGCTTGTCTCAGTTTCTGTAAGTCTCACAAATAATTTTTATAACAAAATAGTGTTCAGAATGTGATTCTGGACTCGAAAAAAAACGAAAATAAATTTTTGAAGAAAAATGAAAATTTTTATCGTTTTTCGGCGTTTCCAGCAGTTGTCCGAACGATTTGCATCGAAAGAAATTTTGCTTGTCTCAGTTTCTGTAAGTCTCACAAATAATTTTTATAACAAAATAGTGTTCAGAATGTGATTCTGGACTCGAAAAAAAACGAAAATAAATTTTTGAAGAAAAATTAAATTTAATCGTTTTTCGGCGTTTCCAGCAGTTGTCCGAACGATTTACATCAAAAGAAATTTTGCTTGTCTCAATTTCTGTAAGTCTCACAAATAATTTTTTTTAACAAAATAGTGTTCAGAATGTGATTCTGGACTCGAAAAAAAACGAAAATAAATTTTTGAAGAAAAATTAAATTTAATCGTTTTTCGGCGTTTCCAGCAGTTGTCCGAACGATTTACATCAAAAGAAATTTTACTTGTCTCAGTTTCCGTAAGTCTCACAAATAATTTTTATAACAAAATAGTGTTCAGAATGTGATTCTGGACTCGAAAAAAAACGAAAATAAATTTTTGAAGAAAAATGAAATTTAATCGTTTTTCGGCGTTTCCAGCAGTTGTCCGAACGATTTACATCAGAAGAAATTTTGCTTGTCTCAGTTTCTGTAAGTCTCACAAATAATTTTTATAACAAAATAGTGTTCAGAATGTGATTCTGGACTCAAAAAAAAAACGAAAATAAATTTCTGAAGAAAAATTAAATTTAATCGTTTTTCGGCGTTTTCAGCAGTTGTCCGAACGATTTACATCAAAAGAAATTTTACTTGTCTCAGTTTCTGTAACTCTCACAAATAATTTTTATAACAAAATAGTGTTCAGAATGTGATTCTGGACTCGAAAAAAAACGAAAATAAATTTTTGAAGAAAAATGAAATTTAATCGTTTTTCGGCGTTTCCAGCAGTTGTCCGAACGATTTACATCAGAAGAAATTTTGCTTGTCTCAGTTTCTGTAAGTCTCACAAATAATTTTTATAACAAAATAGTGTTCAGAATGTGATTCTGGACTCAAAAAAAAAACGAAAATAAATTTCTGAAGAAAAATTAAATTTAATCGTTTTTCGGCGTTTCCAGCAGTTGTCCGAACGATTTACATCAAAAGAAATTTTACTTGTCTCAGTTTCTGTAACTCTCACAAATAATTTTTATAACAAAATAGTGTTCAGAATGTGATTCTGGACTCGGAAAAAAAAACGAAAATAAATTTTGAAGAAATTTTGCTTGTCTCAGTTTCTGTAAGTCTCACAAATAATTTTTATAACAAAATAGTGTTCAGAATGTGATTCTGGTCTCGAAAAAAGACGAAAATAAATTTTTGAAGGAAAATTAAATTTAATCGTTTTTCGGCGTTTCCAGCAGTGGTCCGAACGATTTACATCAAAAGAAATTTTGCTTGTCTCAGTTTCTGTAAGTCTTACAAATAATTTTTATAACAAAATAGTGTTCAGAATGTGATTCTGGACTCGAAAAAAAACGAAAATAAATTTTTGAAGAAAAATTAAATTTAATCGTTTTTCGGCGTTTCCAGCAGTTGTCCGAACGATTCACATCAAAAGAAATTTTGCTTGTCTCAGTTTCTGTAAGTCTCACAAATAATTTTTTTAACAAAATAGTGTTCAGAATGTGATTCTGGACTCGAAAAAAAACGAAAATAAATTTTTGAAGAAAAATTAAATTTAATCGTTTTTCGGCGTTTCCAGCAGTGGTCCGAACGATTTACATCAAAAGAAATTTTGCTTGTCTCAGTTTCTGTAAGTCTCACTAATAATTTTTATAACAAAATAGTGTTCAGAATGTGATTCTGGACTCAAAAAAAAAACGAAAATAAATTTCTGAAGAAAAATTCAATTTAATCGTTTTTCGGCGTTTCCAGCAGTTGTCCGAACGATTTACATCAAAAGAAATTTTACTTGTCTCAGTTTCTGTAACTCTCACAAATAATTTTTATAACAAAATAGTGTTCAGAATGTGATTCTGGACTCGAAAAAAAAACGAAAATAAATTTTGAAGAAATTTTGCTTGTCTCAGTTTCTGTAAGTCTCACAAATAATTTTTATAACAAAATAGTGTTCAGAATGTGATTCTGGACTCAAAAATAAACGAAAATAAATTTCTGAAGAAAAATTAAATTTAATCGTTTTTCGGCGTTTCCAGCAGTTGTCCGAACGATTTACATCAAAAGAAATTTTACTTGTCTCAGTTTCTGTAACTCTCACAAATAATTTTTATAACAAAATAGTGTTCAGAATGTGATTCTGGACTCGAAAAAAAAAACGAAAATAAATTTTGAAGAAATTTTGCTTGTCTCAGTTTCTGTAAGTCTCACAAATAATTTTTATAACAAAATAGTGTTCAGAATGTGATTCTGGTCTCGAAAAAAGACGAAAATAAATTTTTGAAGGAAAATTAAATTTAATCGTTTTTCGGCGTTTCCAGCAGTGGTCCGAACGATTTACATCAAAAGAAATTTTGCTTGTCTCAGTTTCTGTAAGTCTTACAAATAATTTTTATAACAAAATAGTGTTCAGAATGTGATTCTGGACTCGAAAAAAAACGAAAATAAATTTTTGAAGAAAAATTAAATTTAATCGTTTTTCGGCGTTTCCAGCAGTTGTCCGAACGATTCACATCAAAAGAAATTTTGCTTGTCTCAGTTTCTGTAAGTCTCACAAATAATTTTTTTAACAAAATAGTGTTCAGAATGTGATTCTGGACTCGAAAAAAAACGAAAATAAATTTTTGAAGAAAAATTAAATTTAATCGTTTTTCGGCGTTTCCAGCAGTTGTCCGAACGATTTACATCAAAAGAAATTTTACTTGTCTCAGTTTCTGTAACTCTCATAAATAATTTTTATAACAAAATAGTGTTCAGAATGTGATTCTGGACTCGAAAAAAAAAACGAAAATAAATTTTGAAGAAATTTTGCTTGTCTCAGTTTCTGTAAGTCTCACAAATAATTTTTATAACAAAATAGTGTTCAGAATGTGATTCTGGTCTCGAAAAAAGACGAAAATAAATTTTTGAAGGAAAATTAAATTTAATCGTTTTTCGGCGTTTCCAGCAGTGGTCCGAACGATTTACATCAAAAGAAATTTTGCTTGTCTCAGTTTCTGTAAGTCTTACAAATAATTTTTATAACAAAATAGTGTTCAGAATGTGATTCTGGACTCGAAAAAAAACGAAAATAAATTTTTGAAGAAAAATTAAATTTAATCGTTTTTCGGCGTTTCCAGCAGTTGTCCGAACGATTCACATCAAAAGAAATTTTGCTTGTCTCAGTTTCTGTAAGTCTCACAAATAATTTTTTTAACAAAATAGTGTTCAGAATGTGATTCTGGACTCGAAATAAAACGAAAATAAATTTTTGAAGAAAAATTAAATTTAATCGTTTTTCGGCGTTTCCAGCAGTGGTCCGAACGATTTACATCAAAAGAAATTTTGCTTGTCTCAGTTTCTGTAAGTCTCACTAATAATTTTTATAACAAAATAGTGTTCAGAATGTGATTCTGGACTCAAAAAAAAAACGAAAATAAATTTCTGAAGAAAAATTCAATTTAATCGTTTTTCGGCGTTTCCAGCAGTTGTCCGAACGATTTACATCAAAAGAAATTTTACTTGTCTCAGTTTCTGTAACTCTCACAAATAATTTTTATAACAAAATAGTGTTCAGAATGTGATTCTGGACTCGAAAAAAAAAACGAAAATAAATTTTGAAGAAATTTTGCTTGTCTCAGTTTCTGTAAGTCTCACAAATAATTTTTATAACAAAATAGTGTTCAGAATGTGATTCTGGACTCAAAAATAAACGAAAATAAATTTCTGAAGAAAAATTAAATTTAATCGTTTTTCGGCGTTTCCAGCAGTTGTCCGAACGATTTACATCAAAAGAAATTTTGCGTGTCTCAGTTTCTGTAAGTCTCACAAATATTTTTTATAACAAAATAGTGTTCAGAATGTGATTCTGGACTCGAAAAAAAACGAAAATAAATTTTTGAAGTAAAATGAAATTTTATCGTTTTTCGGCGTTTCCAGCAGTTGTCCGAACGATTTACATCAAAAGAGATTTTGCTTGTCTCAGTTTCTGTAAGTCTCACAAATAATTTTTATAACAAAATAGTGTTCAGAATGTGATTCTGGACTCGAAAAAAGACGAAAATAAATTTTTGAAGAAAAATGAAATTTAATCGTTTTTCGGCGTTTCCAGCAGTTGTCCGAACGATTTACATCAAAAGAAATTTTGCTTGTCTTAGTTTCTGTAAGTCTCACAAATAATTTTTTTAACAAAATAGTGTTCAGAATGTGATTCTGGACTCGAAAAAAAACGAAAATAAATTTTTGAAGAAAAATTAAATTTAATCGTTTTTCGGCGTTTCCAGCAGTTGTCCGAACGATTTACATCAAAAGAAATTTTGCTTGTCTCAGTTTCTGTATGTCTCACAAATAATTTTTATAACAAAATAGTGTTCAGAATGTGATTCTGGACTCGAAAAAAAACGAAAATAAATTTTTGAAGAAAAATGAAATTTAATCGTTTTTCGGCGTTTCCAGCAGTTGTCCGAACGATTTACATCAAAAGAAATTTTGCTTGTCTCAGTTTCTGTAAGTCTCACAAATAATTTTTATAACAAAATAGTGCTCAGAATGTGATTCTGGACTCGAAAAAAAACGAAAATAAATTTTGAAGAAATTTTGCTTGTCTCAGTTTCTGTAAGTCTCACAAATAGTTTTTATAACAAAATAGTGTTCAGAATGTGATTCTGGACTCGAAAAAAAACGAAAATAAATTTTTGAAGAAAAATGAAATTTAATCGTTTTTCGCCGTTTCCAGCAGTTGTCCGAACGATTTACATCAAAAAAAATTTTGCTTGTCTCAGTTTCTGTAAGTCTCACAAATAATTTTTATAACAAAATAGTGTTCAGAATGTGATTCTGGACTCGAAAAAAAACGAAAATAAATTTTTGAAGAAAAATGAAATTCTATCGTTTTTCGGCGTTTCCAGCAGTAGTCCGAACGATTTGCATCGAAAGAAATTTTGCTTGTCTCAGTTTCTGTAAGTCTCACAAATAATTTTTATAACAAAATAGTGTTCAGAATGTGATTCTGGACTCGAAAAAAAACGAAAATAAATTTTTGAAGAAAAATTAAATTTAATCGTTTTTCGGCGTTTCCAGCAGTTGTCCGAACGATTTACATCAAAAAAAATTTGCTTGTCTCAGTTTCTGTAAGTCTCACAAATAATTTTCATAACAAAATAGTGTTCAGAATGTGATTCTGCACTCAAAAAAAAAACGAAAATAAATTTCTGAAGAAAAATTAAATTTAATCGTTTTTCGGCGTTTCCAGCAGTTATCCGAACAATTTACATCAAAAGAGATTTTGCTTGTCTCAGTTTCTGTAAGTCTCACAAATAATTTCTATAACAAAATAGTGTTCAGAATGTGATTCTGGACTCGAAAAAAAACGAAAATAAATTTTTGAAGAAAAATGAAATTTAATCGTTTTTCGGCGTTTCCAGCAGTTGTCCGAACGATTCACATCAAAAGAAATTTTGCTTGTCTCAGTTTCTGTAAGTCTCACAAATAATTTTTTTAACAAAATAGTGTTCAGAATGTGATTCTGGACTCGAAATAAAACGAAAATAAATTTTTGAAGAAAAATTAAATTTAATCGTTTTTCGGCGTTTCCAGCAGTGGTCCGAACGATTTACATCAAAAGAAATTTTGCTTGTCTCAGTTTCTGTAAGTCTCACTAATAATTTTTATAACAAAATAGTGTTCAGAATGTGATTCTGGACTCAAAAAAAAAACGAAAATAAATTTCTGAAGAAAAATTCAATTTAATCGTTTTTCGGCGTTTCCAGCAGTTGTCCGAACGATTTACATCAAAAGAAATTTTACTTGTCTCAGTTTCTGTAACTCTCACAAATAATTTTTATAACAAAATAGTGTTCAGAATGTGATTCTGGACTCGAAAAAAAAAACGAAAATAAATTTTGAAGAAATTTTGCTTGTCTCAGTTTCTGTAAGTCTCACAAATAATTTTTATAACAAAATAGTGTTCAGAATGTGATTCTGGACTCAAAAATAAACGAAAATAAATTTCTGAAGAAAAATTAAATTTAATCGTTTTTCGGCGTTTCCAGCAGTTGTCCGAACGATTTACATCAAAAGAAATTTTGCGTGTCTCAGTTTCTGTAAGTCTCACAAATATTTTTTATAACAAAATAGTGTTCAGAATGTGATTCTGGACTCGAAAAAAAAACGAAAATAAATTTTTGAAGTAAAATGAAATTTTATCGTTTTTCGGCGTTTCCAGCAGTTGTCCGAACGATTTACATCAAAAGAGATTTTGCTTGTCTCAGTTTCTGTAAGTCTCACAAATAATTTTTATAACAAAATAGTGTTCAGAATGTGATTCTGGACTCGAAAAAAGACGAAAATAAATTTTTGAAGAAAAATGAAATTTAATCGTTTTTCGGCGTTTCCAGCAGTTGTCCGAACGATTTACATCAAAAGAAATTTTGCTTGTCTTAGTTTCTGTAAGTCTCACAAATAATTTTTTTAACAAAATAGTGTTCAGAATGTGATTCTGGACTCGAAAAAAAACGAAAATAAATTTTTGAAGAAAAATTAAATTTAATCGTTTTTCGGCGTTTCCAGCAGTTGTCCGAACGATTTACATCAAAAGAAATTTTGCTTGTCTCAGTTTCTGTATGTCTCACAAATAATTTTTATAACAAAATAGTGTTCAGAATGTGATTCTGGACTCGAAAAAAAACGAAAATAAATTTTTGAAGAAAAATGAAATTTAATCGTTTTTCGGCGTTTCCAGCAGTTGTCCGAACGATTTACATCAAAAGAAATTTTGCTTGTCTCAGTTTCTGTAAGTCTCACAAATAATTTTTATAACAAAATAGTGTTCAGAATGTGATTCTGGACTCGAAAAAAAACGAAAATAAATTTTGAAGAAATTTTGCTTGTCTCAGTTTCTGTAAGTCTCACAAATAGTTTTTATAACAAAATAGTGTTCAGAATGTGATTCTGGACTCGAAAAAAAACGAAAATAAATTTTTGAAGAAAAATGAAATTTAATCGTTTTTCGCCGTTTCCAGCAGTTGTCCGAACGATTTACATCAAAAAAAATTTTGCTTGTCTCAGTTTCTGTAAGTCTCACAAATAATTTTTATAACAAAATAGTGTTCAGAATGTGATTCTGGACTCGAAAAAAAACGAAAATAAATTTTTGAAGAAAAATGAAATTCTATCGTTTTTCGGCGTTTCCAGCAGTAGTCCGAACGATTTGCATCGAAAGAAATTTTGCTTGTCTCAGTTTCTGTAAGTCTCACAAATAATTTTTATAACAAAATAGTGTTCAGAATGTGATTCTGGACTCGAAAAAAAACGAAAATAAATTTTTGAAGAAAAATTAAATTTAATCGTTTTTCGGCGTTTCCAGCAGTTGTCCGAACGATTTACATCAAAAAAAATTTGCTTGTCTCAGTTTCTGTAAGTCTCACAAATAATTTTTATAACAAAATAGTGTTCAGAATGTGATTCTGGACTCAAAAAAAAAACGAAAATAAATTTCTGAAGAAAAATTAAATTTAATCGTTTTTCGGCGTTTCCAGCAGTTATCCGAACAATTTACATCAAAAGAGATTTTGCTTGTCTCAGTTTCTGTAAGTCTCACAAATAATTTCTATAACAAAATAGTGTTCAGAATGTGATTCTGGACTCGAAAAAAAACGAAAATAAATGTTTGAAGAAAAATGAAATTTAATCGTTTTTCGGCGTTTCCAGCAGTTGTCCGAACGATTTACATCAAAAGAAATTTTGCTTGTCTTAGTTTCTGTAAGTCTCACAAATAATTTTTTTAACAAAATAGTGTTCAGAATGTGATTCTGGATTCGAAAAAAAACGAAAATAAATTTTTGAAGAAAAATTAAATTTAATCGTTTTTCGGCGTTTCCAGCAGTTGTCCGAACGATTTACATCAAAAGAAATTTTGCTTGTCTCAGTTTCTGTAAGTCTCACAAATAATTTTTATAACAAAATAGTGTTCAGAATGTGATTCTGGACTCGAAAAAAAATGAAAATAAATTTTCGAAGAAAAATGAAATTTAATCGTTTTTCGGCGTTTCCAGCAGTTGTCCGAACGATTTACATCAAAAGAAATTTTGCTTGTCTCAGTTTCTGTAAGTTTCACAAATAATTTTTATAACAAAATAGTGTTCAGAATGTGATTCTGGACTCGAAAAAAAACGAAAATAAATTTTGAAGAAATTTTGCTTGTCTCAGTTTCTGTAAGTCTCACAAATAATTTTTATATCAAAATAGTGTTCAGAATGTGATTCTGGACTCGAAAAAAAAACGAAAATAAATTTTTGAAGAAAAATGAAATTTAATCGTTTTTCGGCGTTTCCAGCAGTTGTCCGAACGATTTACATCAAAAAAAATTTTGCTTGTCTCAGTTTCTGTAAGTCTCACAAATAATTTTAATAACAAAATAGTGTTCAGAATGTGATTCTGGACTCGAAAAAAAACGAAAATAAATTTTTGAAGAAAAATGAAATTCTATCGTTTTTCGGCGTTTCCAGCAGTAGTCCGAACGATTTGCATCGAAAGAAATTTTGCTTGTCTCAGTTTCTGTAAGTCTCACAAATAATTTTTATAACAAAATAGTGTTCAGAATGTGATTCTGGACTCGAAAAAAAACGAAAATAAATTTTTGAAGAAAAATTAAATTTAATCGTTTTTCGGCGTTTCCAGCAGTTGTCCGAACGATTTACATCAAAAAAAATTTTGCTTGTCTCAGTTTCTGTAAGTCTCACAAATAATTTTTATAACAAAATAGTGTTCAGAATGTGATTCTGGACTCAAAAAAAAACGAAAATAAATTTCTGAAGAAAAATTAAATTTAATCGTTTTTCGGCGTTTCCAGCAGTTGTCCGAACGATTTACATCAAAAGAAATTTTACTTGTCTCAGTTTCTGTAATTCTCACAAATAATTTTTATAACAAAATAGTGTTCAGAATGTGATTCTGGACTCGAAAAAAAACGAAAATAAATTTTTGAAGAAAAATGAAATTTAATCGTTTTTCGGCGTTTCCAGCAGTTGTCCGAACGATTTACATCAAAAGAAATTTTGCTTGTCTCAGTTTCTGTAAGTCTCACAAATAATTTTTATAACAAAATAGTGTTCAGAATGTGATTCTGCACTCGAAAAAAAACGAAAATAAATTTTGAAGAAATTTTGCTTGTCTCAGTTTCTGTAAGTCTCACAAACAATTTTTATAACAAAATAGTGTTCAGAATGTGATTCTGGACTCGAAAAAAAACGAAAATAAATTTTTGAAGAAAAATGAAATTTAATCGTTTTTCGGCGTTTCCAGCAGTTGTCCGAACGATTTACATCAAAAAAAATTTTGCTTGTCTCAGTTTCTGTAAGTCTCACAAATAATTTTTATAACAAAATAGTGTTCAGAATGTGATTCTGGACTCGAAAAAAAAACGAAAATAAATTTTGAAGAAATTTTGCTTGTCTCAGTTTCTGTAAGTCTCACAAATAATTTTTATAACAAAATAGTGTTCAGAATGTGATTCTGGACTCAAAAAAAAAACGAAAATAAATTTCTGAAGAAAAATTAAATTTAATCGTTTTTCGGCGTTTCCAGCAGTTGTCCGAACGATTTACATCAAAAAAAAATTTTACTTGTCTCAGTTTCTGTAACTCTCACAAATAATTTTTATTACAAAATAGTGTTCAGAATGTGATTCTGGACTCGAAAAAAAAACGAAAATAAATTTTGAAGAAATTTTGCTTGTCTCAGTTTCTGTAAGTCTCACAAATAATTTTTATAACAAAATAGTGTTCAGAATGTGATTCTGGACTCGAAAAAAAACGAAAATAAATTTTTGAAGAAAAATGAAATTTAATCGTTTTTCGGCGTTTCCAGCAGTAGTCCGAACGATTTACATCAAAAGAGATTTTGCTTGTCTCAGTTTCTGTAAGTCTCACAAATAATTTTTATAACAAAATAGTGTTCAGAATGTGATTCTGGACTCGAAAAAAAACGAAAATAAATTTTTAAAGAAAAATGAAATTTAATCGTTTTTCGGCGTTTCCAGCAGTTGTCCGAACGATTTACATCAAAAGAAATTTTGCTTGTCTCAGTTTGTGTAAGTCTCACAAATAATTTTTTTAATAAAATAGTGTTCAGAATGTGATTCTGGACTCGAAAAAAAACGAAAATAAATTTTTGAAGAAAAATTAAATTTAATCGTTTTTCGGCGTTTCCAGCAGTTGTCCGAACGATTTACATCAAAAGAAATTTTGCTTGTCTCAGTTTCTGTAAGTCTCACAAATAATTTTTATAACAAAATAGTGTTCAGAATGTGATTCTGGACTCGAAAAAAAACGAAAATAAATTTTTGAAGAAAAATGAAATTTAATCGTTTTTCGGCGTTTCCAGCAGTTGTCCGAACGATTTACATCAAAAGAAATTTTGCTTGTCTTAGTTTCTGTAAGTCTCACAAATAATTTTTTTAACAAAATAGTGTTCAGAATGTGATTCTGGACTCGAAAAAAAACGAAAATAAAATTTTGAAGAAAAATTAAATTTAATCGTTTTTCGGCGTTTCCAGCAGTTGTCCGAACGATTTACATCAAAAGAAATTTTGCTTGTCTCAGTTTCTGTAAGTCTCACAAATAATTTTTATAACAAAATAGTGTTCAGAATGTGATTCTGGACTCGAAAAAAAATGAAAATAAATTTTCGAAGAAAAATGAAATTTAATCGTTTTTCGGCGTTTCCAGCAGTTGTCCGAACGATTTACATCAAAAGAAATTTTGCTTGTCTCAGTTTCTGTAAGTTTCACAAATAATTTTTATAACAAAATAGTGTTCAGAATGTGATTCTGGACTCGAAAAAAAACGAAAATAAATTTTGAAGAAATTTTGCTTGTCTCAGTTTCTGTAAGTCTCACAAATAATTTTTATATCAAAATAGTGTTCAGAATGTGATTCTGGACTCGAAAAAAAACGAAAATAAATTTTTGAAGAAAAATGAAATTTAATCGTTTTTCGGCGTTTCCAGCAGTTGTCCGAACGATTTACATCAAAAAAAATTTTGCTTGTCTCAGTTTCTGTAAGTCTCACAAATAATTTTAATAACAAAATAGTGTTCAGAATGTGATTCTGGACTCGAAAAAAAACGAAAATAAATTTTTGAAGAAAAATGAAATTCTATCGTTTTTCGGCGTTTCCAGCAGTAGTCCGAACGATTTGCATCGAAAGAAATTTTGCTTGTCTCAGTTTCTGTAAGTCTCACAAATAATTTTTATAACAAAATAGTGTTCAGAATGTGATTCTGGACTCGAAAAAAAACGAAAATAAATTTTTGAAGAAAAATTAAATTTAATCGTTTTTCGGCGTTTCCAGCAGTTGTCCGAACGATTTACATCAAAAAAAATTTTGCTTGTCTCAGTTTCTGTAAGTCTCACAAATAATTTTTATAACAAAATAGTGTTCAGAATGTGATTCTGGACTCAAAAAAAAACGAAAACAAATTTCTGAAGAAAAATTAAATTTAATCGTTTTTCGGCGTTTCCAGCAGTTGTCCGAACGATTTACATCAAAAGAAATTTTACTTGTCTCAGTTTCTGTAATTCTCACAAATAATTTTTATAACAAAATAGTGTTCAGAATGTGATTCTGGACTCGAAAAAAAACGAAAATAAATTTTTGAAGAAAAATGAAATTTAATCGTTTTTCGGCGTTTCCAGCAGTTGTCCGAACGATTTACATCAAAAGAAATTTTGCTTGTCTCAGTTTCTGTAAGTCTCACAAATAATTTTTATAACAAAATAGTGTTCAGAATGTGATTCTGCACTCGAAAAAAAACGAAAATAAATTTTGAAGAAATTTTGCTTGTCTCAGTTTCTGTAAGTCTCACAAATAATTTTTATAACAAAATAGTGTTCAGAATGTGATTCTGGACTCGAAAAAAAACGAAAATAAATTTTTGAAGAAAAATGAAATTTAATCGTTTTTCGGCGTTTCCAGCAGTTGTCCGAACGAGTTACATCAAAAAAAATTTTGCTTGTCTCAGTTTCTGTAAGTCTCACAAATAATTTTTATAACAAAATAGTGTTCAGAATGTGATTCTGGACTCGAAAAAAAAACGAAAATAAATTTTGAAGAAATTTTGCTTGTCTCAGTTTCTGTAAGTCTCACAAATAATTTTTATAACAAAATAGTGTTCAGAATGTGATTCTGGACTCGAAAAAAAACGAAAATAAATTTTTGAAGAAAAATGAAATTTAATCGTTTTTCGGCGTTTCCAGCAGTAGTCCGAACGATTTACATCAAAAGAGATTTTGCTTGTCTCAGTTTCTGTAAGTCTCACAAATAATTTTTATAACAAAATAGTGTTCAGAATGTGATTCTGGACTCGAAAAAAAACGAAAATAAATTTTTAAAGAAAAATGAAATTTAATCGTTTTTCGGCGTTTCCAGCAGTTGTCCGAACGATTTACATCAAAAGAAATTTTGCTTGTCTCAGTTTCTGTAAGTCTCACAAATAATTTTTTTAACAAAATAGTGTTCAGAATGTGATTCTGGACTCGAAAAAAAACGAAAATAAATTTTTGAAGAAAAATTAAATTTAATCGTTTTTCGGCGTTTCCAGCAGTTGTCCGAACGATTTACATCAAAAGAAATTTTGCTTGTCTCAGTTTCTGTAAGTCTCACAAATAATTTTTATAACAAAATAGTGTTCAGAATGTGATTCTGGACTCGAAAAAAAACGAAAATAAATTTTTGAAGAAAAATGAAATTTAATCGTTTTTCGGCGTTTCCAGCAGTTGTCCGAACGATTTACATCAAAAGAAATTTTGCTTGTCTTAGTTTCTGTAAGTCTCACAAATAATTTTTTTAACAAAATAGTGTTCAGAATGTGATTCTGGACTCGAAAAAAAACGAAAATAAATTTTTGAAGAAAAATTAAATTTAATCGTTTTTCGGCGTTTCCAGCAGTTGTCCGAACGATCTACATCAAAAGAAATTTTGCTTGTCTCAGTTTCTGTAAGTCTCACAAATAATTTTTATAACAAAATAGTGTTCAGAATGTGATTCTGGACTCGAAAAAAAATGAAAATAAATTTTCGAAGAAAAATGAAATTTAATCGTTTTTCGGCGTTTCCAGCAGTTGTCCGAACGATTTACATCAAAAGAAATTTTGCTTGTCTCAGTTTCTGTAAGTTTCACAAATAATTTTTATAACAAAATAGTGTTCAGAATGTGATTCTGGACTCGAAAAAAAACGAAAATAAATTTTGAAGAAATTTTGCTTGTCTCAGTTTCTGTAAGTCTCACAAATAATTTTTATATCAAAATAGTGTTCAGAATGTGATTCTGGACTCGAAAAAAAACGAAAATAAATTTTTGAAGAAAAATGAAATTTAATCGTTTTTCGGCGTTTCCAGCAGTTGTCCGAACGATTTACATCAAAAAAAATTTTGCTTGTCTCAGTTTCTGTAAGTCTCACAAATAATTTTAATAACAAAATAGTGTTCAGAATGTGATTCTGGACTCGAAAAAAAACGAAAATAAATTTTTGAAGAAAAATGAAATTCTATCGTTTTTCGGCGTTTCCAGCAGTAGTCCGAACGATTTGCATCGAAAGAAATTTTGCTTGTCTCAGTTTCTGTAAGTCTCACAAATAATTTTTATAACAAAATAGTGTTCAGAATGTGATTCTGGACTCGAAAAAAAACGAAAATAAATTTTTGAAGAAAAATTAAATTTAATCGTTTTTCGGCGTTTCCAGCAGTTGTCCGAACGATTTACATCAAAAAAAATTTTGCTTGTCTCAGTTTCTGTAAGTCTCACAAATAATTTTTATAACAAAATAGTGTTCAGAATGTGATTCTGGACTCAAAAAAAAACGAAAATAAATTTCTGAAGAAAAATTAAATTTAATCGTTTTTCGGCGTTTCCAGCAGTTGTCCGAACGATTTACATCAAAAGAAATTTTACTTGTCTCAGTTTCTGTAATTCTCACAAATAATTTTTATAACAAAATAGTGTTCAGAATGTGATTCTGGACTCGAAAAAAAACGAAAATAAATTTTTGAAGAAAAATGAAATTTAATCGTTTTTCGGCGTTTCCAGCAGTTGTCCGAACGATTTACATCAAAAGAAATTTTGCTTGTCTCAGTTTCTGTAAGTCTCACAAATAATTTTTATAACAAAATAGTGTTCAGAATGTGATTCTGCACTCGAAAAAAAACGAAAATAAATTTTGAAGAAATTTTGCTTGTCTCAGTTTCTGTAAGTCTCACAAACAATTTTTATAACAAAATAGTGTTCAGAATGTGATTCTGGACTCGAAAAAAAACGAAAATAAATTTTTGAAGAAAAATGAAATTTAATCGTTTTTCGGCGTTTCCAGCAGTTGTCCGAACGATTTACATCAAAAAAAATTTTACTTGTCTCAGTTTCTGTAAGTCTCACAAATAATTTTTATAACAAAATAGTGTTCAGAATGTGATTCTGGACTCGAAAAAAAAACGAAAATAAATTTTGAAGAAATTTTGCTTGTCTCAGTTTCTGTAAGTCTCACAAATAATTTTTATAACAAAATAGTGTTCAGAATGTGATTCTGGACTCGAAAAAAAACGAAAATAAATTTTTGAAGAAAAATGAAATTTAATCGTTTTTCGGCGTTTCCAGCAGTAGTCCGAACGATTTACATCAAAAGAGATTTTGCTTGTCTCAGTTTCTGTAAGTCTCACAAATAATTTTTATAACAAAATAGTGTTCAGAATGTGATTCTGGACTCGAAAAAAAACGAAAATAAATTTTTAAAGAAAAATGAAATTTAATCGTTTTTCGGCGTTTCCAGCAGTTGTCCGAACGATTTACATCAAAAGAAATTTTGCTTGTCTCAGTTTCTGTAAGTCTCACAAATAATTTTTTTAACAAAATAGTGTTCAGAATGTGATTCTGGACTCGAAAAAAAACGAAAATAAATTTTTGAAGAAAAATTAAATTTAATCGTTTTTCGGCGTTTCCAGCAGTTGTCCGAACGATTTACATCAAAAGAAATTTTGCTTGTCTCAGTTTCTGTAAGTCTCACAAATAATTTTTATAACAAAATAGTGTTCAGAATGTGATTCTGGACTCAAAAAAAACGAAAATAAATCTCTGAAGAAAAATTAAATTTAATCGTTTTTCGGCGTTTCCAGCAGTTGTCCGAACGATGTACATCAAAAGAAATTTTACTTGTCTCAGTTTCTGTAACTCTCACAAATGATTTTTATAACAAAATAGTGTTCAGAATGTGATTCTGACTCGAAAAAAAACGAAAATAAATTTTGAAGAAATTTTGCTTGTCTCAGTTTCTGTAAGTCTCACAAATAATTTTTATAACAAAATAGTGTTCAGAATGTGATTCTGGTCTCGAAAAAAAACGAAAATAAATTTTTGAAGAAAAATTAAATTTAATCGTTTTTCGGCGTTTCCAGCAGTGGTCCGAACGATTTACATCAAAAGAAATTTTGCTTGTCTCAGTTTCTGTAAGTCTCACAAATAATTTTTATAACAAAATAGTGTTCAGAATGTGATTCTGGACTCGAAAAAAAACGAAAATAAATTTTTGAAGAAAAATGAAATTTAATCGTTTTTCGGCGTTTCCAGCAGTTGTCCGAACGATTTACATCAAAAGAGATTTTGCTTGTCTCAGTTTCTGTAAGTCTCACAAATAATTTTTATAACAAAATAGTGTTCAGAATGTGATTCTGGACTCAAAAAAAAACGAAAATAAATTTCTGAAGAAAAATTAAATTTAATCGTTTTTCGGCGTTTCCAGCAGTTGTCCGAACGATTTAAATCAAAAGAAATTTTACTTGTCTCAGTTTCTGTAACTCTCACAAATAATTTTTATAACAAAATAGTGTTCAGAATGTGATTCTGGACTCGAAAAAAAAAACGAAAATAAATTTTGAAGAAATTTTGCTTGTCTCAGTTTCTGTAAGTCTCACAAATAATTTTTATAACAAAATAGTGTTCAGAATGTGATTCTGGACTCGAAAAAAAACGAAAATTAATTTTTGAAGAAAAATGAAATTTAATCGTTTTTCGGCGTTTCCAGCAGTAGTCCGAACGATTTACATCAAAAGAGATTTTGCTTGTCTCAGTTTCTGTAAGTCTCACAAATAATTTTTATAACAAAATAGTGTTCAGAATGTGATTCTGGACTCGAAAAAAAACGAAAATAAATTTTTGAAGAAAAATGAAATTTAATCGTTTTTCGGCGTTTCCAGCAGTTGTCCGAACGATTTACATCAAAAGAAATTTTGCTTGTCTCAGTTTCTGTAAGTCTCACAAATAATTTTTATAACAAAATAGTGTTCAGAATGTGATTCTGGACTCGAAAAAAAACGAAAATAAATTTTGAAGAAATTTTGCTTGTCTCAGTTTCTGTAAGTCTCACAAACAATTTTTATAACAAAATAGTGTTCAGAATGTGATTCTGGACTCGAAAAAAAACGAAAATAAATTTTTGAAGAAAAATGAAATTTAATCGTTTTTCGGCGTTTCCAGCAGTTGTCCGAACGATTTACATCAAAAAAAATTTTGCTTGTCTCAGTTTCTGTAAGCCTCACAAATAATTTTTATAACAAAATAGTGTTCAGAATGTGATTCTGGACTCGAAAAAAAAACGAAAATAAATTTTGAAGAAATTTTGCTTGTCTCAGTTTCTGTAAGTCTCACAAATAATTTTTATAACAAAATAGTGTTCAGAATGTGATTCTGGACTCAAAAAAAAACGAAAATAAATTTCTGAAGAAAAATTAAATTTAATCGTTTTTCGGCGTTTCCAGCAGTTGTCCGAACGATTTACATCAAAAAAAAATTTTACTTGTCTCAGTTTCTGTAACTCTCACAAATAATTTTTATAACAAAATAGTGTTCAGAATGTGATTCTGGACTCGAAAAAAAAACGAAAATAAATTTTGAAGAAATTTTGCTTGTCTCAGTTTCTGTAAGTCTCACAAATAATTTTTATAACAAAATAGTGTTCAGAATGTGATTCTGGACTCGAAAAAAAACGAAAATAAATTTTTAAAGAAAAATGAAATTTAATCGTTTTTCGGCGTTTCCAGCAGTTGTCCGAACGATTTACATCAAAAGAAATTTTGCTTGTCTCAGTTTCTGTAAGTCTCACAAATAATTTTTATAACAAAATAGTGTTCAGAATGTGATTCTGTACTCGAAAAAAAACGAAAATAAATTTTTGAAGAAAAATTAAATTTAATCGTTTTTCGGCGTTTCCAGCAGTTGTCCGAACGATTTACATCAAAAGAAATTTTGCTTGTCTCAGTTTCTGTAAGTCTCACAAATAATTTTTATTACAAAATAGTGTTCAGAATGTGATTCTGGACTCAAAAAAAAACGAAAATAAATCTCTGAAGAAAAATTAAATTTAATCGTTTTTCGGCGTTTCCAGCAGTTGTCCGAACGATGTACATCAAAAGAAATTTTACTTGTCTCAGTTTCTGTAACTCTCACAAATGATTTTTATAACAAAATAGTGTTCAGAATGTGATTCTGACTCGAAAAAAAACGAAAATAAATTTTGAAGAAATTTTGCTTGTCTCAGTTTCTGTAAGTCTCACAAATAATTTTTATAACAAAATAGTGTTTAGAATGTGATTCTGGTCTCGAAAAAAAACGAAAATAAATTTTTGAAGAAAAATTAAATTTAATCGTTTTTCGGCGTTTCCAGCAGTGGTCCGAACGATTTACATCAAAAGAAATTTTGCTTGTCTCAGTTTCTGTAAGTCTCACAAATAATTTTTATAACAAAATAGTGTTCAGAATGTGATTCTGTACTCGAAAAAAAACGAAAATAAATTTTTGAAGAAAAATGAAATTTAATCGTTTTTCGGCGTTTCCAGCAGTTGTCCGAACGATTTACATCAAAAGAGATTTTGCTTGTCTCAGTTTCTGTAAGTCTCACAAATAATTTTTATAACAAAATAGTGTTCAGAATGTGATTCTGGACTCAAAAAAAAACGAAAATAAATTTCTGAAGAAAAATTAAATTTAATCGTTTTTCGGCGTTTCCAGCAGTTGTCCGAACGATTTAAATCAAAAGAAATTTTACTTGTCTCAGTTTCTGTAACTCTCACAAATAATTTTTATAACAAAATAGTGTTCAGAATGTGATTCTGGACTCGAAAAAAAAACGAAAATAAATTTTGAAGAAATTTTGCTTGTCTCAGTTTCTGTAAGTCTCACAAATAATTTTTATAACAAAATAGTGTTCAGAATGTGATTCTGGACTCGAAAAAAAACGAAAATAAATTTTTGAAGAAAAATGAAATTTAATCGTTTTTCGGCGTTTCCAGCAGTTGTCCGAACGATTTACATCAAAAGAAATTTTGCTTGTCTCAGTTTCTGTAAGTCTCACAAATAATTTTTTTAACAAAATAGTGTTCAGAATGTGATTCTGGACTCGAAAAAAAACGAAAATAAATTTTTGAAGAAAAATTAAATTTAATCGTTTTTCGGCGTTTCCAGCAGTTGTCCGAACGATTTACATCAAAAGAAATTTTGCTTGTCTCAGTTTCTGTAAGTCTCACAAATAATTTTTATAACAAAATAGTGTTCAGAATGTGATTCTGGACTCAAAAAAAAAACGAAAATAAATTTCTGAAGAAAAATTAAATTTAATCGTTTTTCGGCGTTTCCAGCAGTTGTCCGAACGATGTACATCAAAAGAAATTTTACTTGTCTCAGTTTCTGTAACTCTCACAAATGATTTTTATAACAAAATAGTGTTCAGAATGTGATTCTGACTCGAAAAAAAACGAAAATAAATTTTGAAGAAATTTTGCTTGTCTCAGTTTCTGTAAGTCTCACAAATAATTTTTATAACAAAATAGTGTTCAGAATGTGATTCTGGTCTCGAAAAAAAAAACGAAAATAAATTTTTGAAGAAAAATTAAATTTAATCGTTTTTCGGCGTTTCCAGCAGTGGTCCGAACGATTTACATCAAAAGAAATTTTGCTTGTCTCAGTTTCTGTAAGTCTCACAAATAATTTTTATAACAAAATAGTGTTCAGAATGTGATTCTGGACTCGAAAAAAAACGAAAATAAATTTTTGAAGAAAAATGAAATTTAATCGTTTTTCGGCGTTTCCAGCAGTTGTCCGAACGATTTACATCAAAAGAGATTTTGCTTGTCTCAGTTTCTGTAAGTCTCACAAATAATTTTTATAACAAAATAGTGTTCAGAATGTGATTCTGGACTCGAAAAAAAACGAAAATAAATTTTTGAAGAAAAATTAAATGTTATCGTTTTTCGGCGTTTCCAGCAGTTGTCCGAACGATTTACATCAAAAGAAATTTTGCTTGTCTCAGTTTCTGTAAGTCTCACAAATAATTTTTATAACAAAATAGTGTTCAGAATGTGATTCTGGACTCGAAAAAAAACGAAAATAAATTTTTGAAGAAAAATGAAATTTTATCGTTTTTCGGCGTTTCCAGCAGTTGTCCGAACGATTTACATCAAAAGAAATTTTACTTGTCTCAGTTTCTGTAACTCTCACAAATAATTTTTATAACAAAATAGTGTTCAGAATGTGATTCTGGACTCGAAAAAAAAAACGAAAATAAATTTTGAAGAAATTTTGCTTGTCTCAGTTTCTGTAAGTCTCACAAATAATTTTTATAACAAAATAGTGTTCAGAATGTGATTCTGGACTCAAAAAAAAACGAAAATTAATTTCTGAAGAAAAATTAAATTTAATCGTTTTTCGGCGTTTCCAGCAGTTGTCCGAACGATTTACATCAAAAGAAATTTTACTTGTCTCAGTTTCTGTAACTCTCACAAATAATTTTTATAACAAAATAGTGTTCAGAATGTGATTCTGGACTCGAAAAAAAAACGAAAATAAATTTTGAAGAAATTTTGCTTGTCTCAGTTTCTGTAAGTCTCACAAATAATTTTTATAACAAAATAGTGTTTAGAATGTGATTCTGGACTCGAAAAAAAACGAAAATAAATTTTTGAAGAAAAATGAAATTTAATCGTTTTTCGGCGTTTCCAGCAGTAGTCCGAACGATTTACATCAAAAGAGATTTTGCTTGTCTCAGTTTCTGTAAGTCTCACAAATCATTTTTATAACAAAATAGTGTTCAGAATGTGATTCTGGACTCGAAAAAAAACGAAAATAAATTTTTGAAGAAAAATGAAATTTAATCGTTTTTCGGCGTTTCCAGCAGTTGTCCGAACGATTTACATCAAAAGAAATTTTGCTTGTCTCAGTTTCTGTAAGTCTCACAAATAATTTTTTTAACAAAATAGTGTTCAGAATGTGATTCTGGACTCGAAAAAAAACGAAAATAAATTTTTGAAGAAAAATTAAATTTAATCGTTTTTCGGCGTTTCCAGCAGTTTTCCGAACGATTTACATCAAAAGAAATTTTGCTTCTCTCAGTTTCTGTAAGTCTCACAAATAATTTTTATAACAAAATAGTGTTCAGAATGTGATTCTGGACTCAAAAAAAAACGAAAATAAATTTCTGAAGAAAAATTAAATTTAATCGTTTTTCGGCGTTTCCAGCAGTTGTCCGAACGATGTACATCAAAAGAAATTTTACTTGTCTCAGTTTCTGTAACTCTCACAAATGATTTTTATTACAAAATAGTGTTCAGAATGTGATTCTGACTCGAAAAAAAACGAAAATAAATTTTGAAGAAATTTTGCTTGTCTCAGTTTCTGTAAGTCTCACAAATAATTTTTATAACAAAATAGTGTTCAGAATGTGATTCTGGTCTCGAAAAAAAACGAAAATAAATTTTTGAAGAAAAATTAAATTTAATCGTTTTTCGGCGTTTCCAGCAGTGGTCCGAACGATTTACATCAAAAGAAATTTTGCTTGTCTCAGTTTCTGTAAGTCTCACAAATAATTTTTATAACAAAATAGTGTTCAGAATGTGATTCTGGACTCAAAAAAAAACGAAAATAAATTTTTGAAGAAAAATGAAATTTAATCGTTTTTCGGCGTTTCCAGCAGTTGTCCGAACGATTTACATCAAAAGAGATTTTGCTTGTCTCAGTTTCTGTAAGTCTCACAAAATTTTTTTTTAACAAAATAGTGTTCAGAATGTGATTCTGGACTCAAAAAAAAAACGAAAATAAATTTCTGAAGAAAAATTAAATTTAATCGTTTTTCGGCGTTTCCAGCAGTTGTCCGAACGATTTACATCAAAAGAAATTTTACTTGTCTCAGTTTCTGTAACTCTCACAAATAATTTTTATAACAAAATAGTGTTCTGAATGTGATTCTGGACTCGAAAAAAAAACGAAAATAAATTTTGAAGAAATTTTGCTTGTCTCAGTTTCTGTAAGTCTCACAAATAATTTTTATAACAAAATAGTGTTCAGAATGTGATTCTGGACTCGAAAAAAAACGAAAATAAATTTTTGAAGAAAAATGAAATTTAATCGTTTTTCGGCGTTTCCAGCAGTAGTCCGAACGATTTACATCAAAAGAGATTTTGCTTGTCTCAGTTTCTGTAAGTCTCACAAATAATTTTTATAACAAAATAGTGTTCAGAATGTGATTCTGGACTCGAAAAAAAACGAAAATAAATTTTTGAAGAAAAATGAAATTTAATCGTTTTTCGGCGTTTCCAGCAGTTGTCCGAACGATTTACATCAAAAGAAATTTTGCTTGTCTCAGTTTCTGTAAGTCTCACAAATAATTTTTTTAACAAAATAGTGTTCAGAATGTGATTCTGGACTCGAAAAAAAACGAAAATAAATTTTTGAAGAAAAATTAAATTTAATCGTTTTTCGGCGTTTCCAGCAGTTGTCCGAACGATTAACATCAAACGAAATTTTGCTTGTCTCAGTTTCTGTAAGTCTCACAAATAATTTTTATAACAAAACAGTGTTCAGAATGTGATTCTGGACTCAAAAAAAAACGGAAATAAATTTCTGAAGAAAAATTAAATTTAATCGTTTTTCGGCGTTTCCAGCAGTTGTCCGAACGATGTACATCAAAAGAAATTTTACTTGTCTCAGTTTCTGTAACTCTCACAAATGATTTTTATAACAAAATAGTGTTCAGAATGTGATTCTGACTCGAAAAAAAACGAAAATAAATTTTGAAGAAATTTTGCTTGTCTCAGTTTCTGTAAGTCTCACAAATAATTTTTATAACAAAATAGTGTTCAGAATGTGATTCTGGTCTCGAAAAAAAACGAAAATAAATTTTTGAAGAAAAATTAAATTTAATCGTTTTTCGGCGTTTCCAGCAGTGGTCCGAACGATTTACATCAAAAGAAATTTTGCTTGTCTCAGTTTCTGTAAGTCTCACAAATAATTTTTATAACAAAATAGTGTTCAGAATGTGAATCTGGACTCGAAAAAAAACGAAAATAAATTTTTGAAGAAAAATGAAATTTAATCGTTTTTCGGCGTTTCCAGCAGTTGTCCGAACGATTTACATCAAAAGAGATTTTGCTTGTCTCAGTTTCTGTAAGTCTCACAAATAATTTTTATAACAAAATAGTGTTCAGAATGTGATTCTGGACTCAAAAAAAAACGAAAATAAATTTCTGAAGAAAAATTAAATTTAATCGTTTTTCGGCGTTTCCAGCAGTTGTCCGAACGATTTACATCAAAAGAAATTTTACTTGTCTCAGTTTCTGTAACTCTCACAAATAATTTTTATAACAAAATAGTGTTCAGAATGTGATTCTGGACTCGAAAAAAAAACGAAAATAAATTTTGAAGAAATTTTGCTTGACTCAGTTTCTGTAAGTCTCACAAATAATTTTTATAATTGTCTCAGTTTCTGTAAGTCTCACAAATAATTTTTTTAACAAAATAGTGTTCAGAATGTGATTCTGGACTCGAAAAAAAACGAAAATAAATTTTTGAAGAAAAATTAAATTTAATCGTTTTTCGGCGTTTCCAGCAGTTGTCCGAACGATTTACATCAAAAGAAATTTTGCTTGTCTCAGTTTCTGTAAGTCTCACAAATAATTTTTATAACAAAACAGTGTTCAGAATGTGATTCTGGACTCAAAAAAAAACGAAAATAAATTTCTGAAGAAAAATTAAATTTAATCGTTTTTCGGCGTTTCCAGCAACGATGTACGATGTACATCAAAAGAAATTTTACTTGTCTCAGTTTCTGTAACTCTCACAAATGATTTTTATAACAAAATAGTGTTCAGAATGTGATTCTGACTCGAAAAAAAACGAAAATAAATTTTGAAGAAATTTTGCTTGTCTCAGTTTAAAAACGAAAATAAATTTTTGAAGAAAAATTAAATTTAATCGTTTTTCGGCGTTTCCAGCAGTGGTCCGAACGATTTACATCAAAAGAAATTTTGCTTGTCTCAGTTTCTGTAAGTCTCACAAATAATTTTTATAACAAAATAGTGTTCAGAATGTGATTCTGGACTCGAAAAAAAACGAAAATAAATTTTTGAAGAAAAATGAAATTTAATCGTTTTTCGGCGTTTCCAGCAGTTGTCCGAACGATTTACGTCAAAAGAGATTTTGCTTGTCTCAGTTTCTGTAAGTCTCACAAATAATTTTTATAACAAAATAGTGTTCAGAATGTGATTCTGGACTCGAAAAAAAACGAAAATAAATTTTTGAAGAAAAATTAAATGTAATCGTTTTTCGGCGTTTCCAGCAGTTGTCCGAACGATTTACATCAAAAGAAATTTTGCTTGTCTCAGTTTCTGTAAGTCTCACAAATAATTTTTATAACAAAATAGTGTTCAGAATGTGATTCTGGACTCGAAAAAAAACGAAAATAAATTTTTGAAGAAAAATGAAATTTTATCGTTTTTCGGCGTTTCCAGCAGTTGTCCGAACGATTTACATCAAAAGAAATTTTACTTGTCTCAGTTTCTGTAACTCTCACAAATAATTTTTATAACAAAATAGTGTTCAGAATGTGATTCTGGACTCGAAAAAAAAACGAAAATAAATTTTGAAGAAATTTTGCTTGTCTCAGTTTCTGTAAGTCTCACAAATATTTTTTATAACAAAATAGTGTTCAGAATGTGATTCTGGACTCAAAAAAAAACGAAAATAAATTTCTGAAGAAAAATTAAATTTAATCGTTTTTCGGCGTTTCCAGCAGTTGTCCGAACGATTTACATCAAAAGAAATTTTACTTGTCTCAGTTTCTGTAACTCTCAAAAATAATTTTTATAACAAAATAGTGTTCAGAATGTGATTCTGGACTCGAAAAAAAAAACGAAAATAAATTTTGAAGAAATTTTGCTTGTCTCAGTTTCTGTAAGTCTCACAAATAATTTTTATAACAAAATAGTGTTCAGAATGTGATTCTGGACTCGAAAAAAAACGAAAATAAATTTTTGAAGAAAAATGAAATTTAATCGTTTTTCGGCGTTTCCAGCAGTAGTCCGAACGATTTACATCAAAAGAGATTTTGCTTGTCTCAGTTTCTGTAAGTCTCACAAATAATTTTTATAACAAAATAGTGTTCAGAATGTGATTCTGGACTCGAAAAAAAACGAAAATAAATTTTTGAAGAAAAATGAAATTTAATCGTTTTTCGGCGTTTCCAGCAGTTGTCCGAACGATTTACATCAAAAGAAATTTTGCTTGTCTCAGTTTCTGTAAGTCTCACAAATAATTTTTTTAACAAAATAGTGTTCAGAATGTGATTCTGTACTCGAAAAAAAACGAATATAAATTTTTGAAGAAAAATTAAATTTAATCGTTTTTCGGCGTTTCCAGCAGTTGTCCGAACGATTTACATCAAAAGAAATTTTGCTTGTCTCAGTTTCTGTAAGTCTCACAAATAATTTTTATAACAAAATAGTGTTCAGAATGTGATTCTGGACTCGAAAAAAAAACGAAAATAAATTTTTGAAGAAAAATGAAATTTAATCGTTTTTCGGCGTTTCCAGCAGTTGTCCGAACGATGTACATCAAAAGAAATTTTACTTGTCTCAGTTTCTGTAACTCTCACAAATGATTTTTATAACAAGATAGTGTTCAGAATGTGATTCTGACTCGAAAAAAAACGAAAATAAATTTTGAAGAAATTTTGCTTGTCTCAGTTTCTGTAAGTCTCACAAATAATTTTTATAACAAAATAGTGTTCAGAATGTGATTCTGGTCTCGAAAAAAAACGAAAATAAATTTTTGAAGAAAAATTAAATTTAATCGTTTTTCGGCGTTTCCAGCAGTGGTCCGAACGATTTACATCAAAAGAAATTTTGCTTGTCTCAGTTTCTGTAAGTCTCACAAATAATTTTTATAACAAAATAGTGTTCAGAATGTGATTCTGGACTCGAAAAAAAACGAAAATAAATTTTTGAAGAAAAATGAAATTTAATCGTTTTTCGGCGTTTCCAGCAGTTGTCCGAACGATTTACATCAAAAGAGATTTTGCTTGTCTCAGTTTCTGTAAGTCTCACAAATAATTTTTATAACAAAATAGTGTTCAGAATGTGATTCTGGACTCAAAAAAAAACGAAAATAAATTTCTAAAGAAAAATTAAATTTAATCGTTTTTCGGCGTTTCCAGCAGTTGTCCGAACGATTTACATCAAAAGAAATTTTGCTTCTCTCAGTTTCTGTAAGTCTCACAAATAATTTTTATAACAAAATAGTGTTCAGAATGTGATTCTGGTCTCGAAAAAAAACGAAAATAAATTTTTGAAGAAAAATTAAATTTAATCGTTTTTCGGCGTTTCCAGCAGTTGTCCGAACGATTTACATCAAAAGAAATTTTGCTTGTCTCAGTTTCTGTAAGTCTCACAAATAATTTTTATAACAAAATAGTGTTCAGAATGTGATTCTGGACTCAAAAAAAAACGAAAATAAATTTCTGAAGAAAAATTAAATTTAATCGTTTTTCGGCGTTTCCAGCAGTTGTCCGAACGATGTACATCAAAAGAAATTTTACTTGTCTCAGTTTCTGTAACTCTCACAAATGATTTTTATAACAAAATAGTGTTCAGAATGTGATTCTGACTCGAAAAAAAACGAAAATAAATTTTGAAGAAATTTTGCTTGTCTCAGTTTCTGTAAGTCACACAAATAATTTTTATAACAAAATAGTGTTCAGAATGTGATTCTGGACTCGAAAAAAAACGAAAATAAATTTTTGAAGAAAAATGAAATTTTATCGTTTTTCGGCGTTTCCAGCAGTTGTCCGAACGATTTACATCAAAAGAAATTTTACTTGTCTCAGTTTCTGTAACTCTCACAAATAATTTTTATAACAAAATAGTGTTCAGAATGTGATTCTGGACTCGAAAAAAAAACGAAAATAAATTTTGAAGAAATTTTGCTTGTCTCAGTTTCTGTAAGTCTCACAAATATTTTTTATAACAAAATAGTGTTCAGAATGTGATTCTGGACTCAAAAAAAAACGAAAATAAATTTCTGAAGAAAAATTAAATTTAATCGTTTTTCGGCGTTTCCAGCAGTTGTCCGAACGATTTACATCAAGAGAAATTTTACTTGTCTCAGTTTCTGTAACTCTCAAAAATAATTTTTATAACAAAATAGTGTTCAGAATGTGATTCTGGACTCGAAAAAAAAAACGAAAATAAATTTTGAAGAAATTTTGCTTGTCTCAGTTTCTGTAAGTCTCACAAATAATTTTTATAACAAAATAGTGTTCAGAATGTGATTCTGGACTCGAAAAAAAACGAAAATAAATTTTTGAAGAAAAATGAAATTTAATCGTTTTTCGGCGTTTCCAGCAGTAGTCCGAACGATTTACATCAAAAGAGATTTTGCTTGTCTCAGTTTCTGTAAGTCTCACAAATAATTTTTATAACAAAATAGTGTTCAGAATGTGATTCTGGACTCGAAAAAAAACGAAAATAAATTTTTGAAGAAAAATGAAATTTAATCGTTTTTCGGCGTTTCCAGCAGTTGTCCGAACGATTTACATCAAAAGAAATTTTGCTTGTCTCAGTTTCTGTAAGTCTCACAAATAATTTTTTTAACAAAATAGTGTTCAGAATGTGATTCTGGACTCGAAAAAAAACGAAAATAAATTTTTGAAGAAAAATTAAATTTAATCGTTTTTCGGCGTTTCCAGCAGTTGTCCGAACGATTTACATCAAAAGAAATTTTGCTTGTCTCAGTTTCTGTAAGTCTCACAAATAATTTTTATAACAAAATAGTGTTCAGAATGTGATTCTGGACTCAAAAAAAAACGAAAATAAATTTCTGAAGAAAAATTAAATTTAATCGTTTTTCGGCGTTTCCAGCAGTTGTCCGAACGATGTACATCAAAAGAAATTTTACTTGTCTCAGTTTCTGTAACTCTCACAAATGATTTTTATAACAAAATAGTGTTCAGAATGTGATTCTGACTCGAAAAAAAACGAAAATAAATTTTGAAGAAATTTTGCTTGTCTCAGTTTCTGTAAGTCTCACAAATAATTTTTATAACAAAATAGTGTTCAGAATGTGATTCTGGTCTCGAAAAAAAACGAAAATAAATTTTTGAAGAAAAATTAAATTTAATCGTTTTTCGGCGTTTCCAGCAGTGGTCCGAACGATTTACATCAAAAGAAATTTTGCTTGTCTCAGTTTCTGTAAGTCTCACAAATAATTTTTATAACAAAATAGTGTTCAGAATGTGATTCTGGACTCGAAAAAAAGCGAAAATAAATTTTTGAAGAAAAATGAAATTTAATCGTTTTTCGGCGTTTCCAGCAGTTGTCCGAACGATTTACATCAAAAGAGATTTTGCTTGTCTCAGTTTCTGTAAGTCTCACAAATAATTTTTATAACAAAATAGTGTTCAGAATGTGATTCTGGACTCAAAAAAAAACGAAAATAAATTTCTGAAGAAAAATTAAATTTAATCGTTTTTCGGCGTTTCCAGCAGTTGTCCGAACGATTTACATCAAAAGAAATTTTGCTTCTCTCAGTTTCTGTAAGTCTCACAAATAATTTTTATAACAAAATAGTGTTCAGAATGTGATTCTGGTCTCGAAAAAAAACGAAAATAAATTTTTGAAGAAAAATTAAATTTAATCGTTTTTCGGCGTTTCCAGCAGTTGTCCGAACGATTTACATCAAAAGAAATTTTGCTTGTCTCAGTTTCTGTAAGTCTCACAAATAATTTTTATAACAAAATAGTGTTCAGAATGTGATTCTGGACTCAAAAAAAAACGAAAATAAATTTCTGAAGAAAAATTAAATTTAATCGTTTTTCGGCGTTTCCAGCAGTTGTCCGAACGATGTACATCAAAAGAAATTTTACTTGTCTCAGTTTCTGTAACTCTCACAAATGATTTTTATAACAAAATAGTGTTCAGAATGTGATTCTGACTCGAAAAAAAACGAAAATAAATTTTGAAGAAATTTTGCTTGTCTCAGTTTCTGTAAGTCTCACAAATAATTTTTATAACAAAATAGTGTTCAGAATGTGATTCTGGTCTCGAAAAAAAACGAAAATAAATTTTTGAAGAAAAATTAAATTTAATCGTTTTTCGGCGTTTCCAGCAGTGGTCCGAACGATTTACATCAAAAGAAATTTTGCTTGTCTCAGTTTCTGTAAGTCTCACCAATAATTTTTATAACAAAATAGTGTTCAGAATGTGATTCTGGACTCGAAAAAAAAACGAAAATAAATTTTGAAGAAATTTTGCTTGTCTCAGTTTCTGTAAGTCTCACAAATAATTTTTATAACAAAATAGTGTTCAGAATGTGATTCTGGACTCGAAAAAAAACGAAAATAAATTTTTGAAGAAAAATGAAATTTAATCGTTTTTCGGCGTTTCCAGCAGTAGTCCGAACGATTTACATCAAAAGAGATTTTGCTTGTCTCAGTTTCTGTAAGTCTCACAAATAATTTTTATAACAAAATAGTGTTCAGAATGTGATTCTGGACTCGAAAAAAAACGAAAATAAATTTTTAAAGAAAAATGAAATTTAATCGTTTTTCGGCGTTTCCAGCAGTTGTCCGAACGATTTTAATCAAAAGAAATTTTGCTTGTCTCAGTTTCTGTAAGTCTCACAAATAATTTTTTTAACAAAATAGTGTTCAGAATGTGATTCTGGACTCGAAAAAAAACGAAAATAAATTTTTGAAGAAAAATTAAATTTAATCGTTTTTCGGCGTTTCCAGCAGTTGTCCGAACGATTTACATCAAAAGAAATTTTGCTTGTCTCAGTTTCTGTAAGTCTCACAAATAATTTTTATAACAAAATAGTGTTCAGAATGTGATTCTGGACTCAAAAAAAAACGAAAATAAATCTCTGAAGAAAAATTAAATTTAATCGTTTTTCGGCGTTTCCAGCAGTTGTCCGAACGATGTACATCAAAAGAAATTTTACTTGTCTCAGTTTCTGTAACTCTCACAAATGATTTTTATAACAAAATAGTGTTCAGAATGTGATTCTGACTCGAAGAAAAACGAAAATAAATTTTGAAGAAATTTTGCTTGTCTCAGTTTCTGTAAGTCTCACAAATAATTTTTATAACAAAATAGTGTTCAGAATGTGATTCTGGTCTCGAAAAAAAACGAAAATAAATTTCTGAAGAAAAATTAAATTTAATCGTTTTTCGGCGTTTCCAGCAGTTGTCCGAACGATTTAAATCAAAAGAAATTTTACTTGTCTCAGTTTCTGTAACTCTCACAAATAATTTTTATAACAAAATAGTGTTCAGAATGTGATTCTGGACTCGAAAAAAAAACGAAAATAAATTTTGAGGAAATTTTGCTTGTCTCAGTTTCTGTAAGTCTCACAAATAATTTTTATAACAAAATAGTGTTCAGAATGTGATTCTGGACTCGAAAAAAAACGAAAATTAATTTTTGAAGAAAAATGAAATTTAATCGTTTTTCGGCGTTTCCAGCAGTAGTCCGAACGATTTACATCAAAAGAGATTTTGCTTGTCTCAGTTTCTGTAAGTCTCACAAATAATTTTTATAACAAAATAGTGTTCAGAATGTGATTCTGGACTCGAAAAAAAACGAAAATAAATTTTTGAAGAAAAATGAAATTTAATCGTTTTTCGGCGTTTCCAGCAGTTGTCCGAACGATTTACATCAAAAGAAATTTTGCTTGTCTCAGTTTCTGTAAGTCTCACAAATAATTTTTTTAACAAAATAGTGTTCAGAATGTGATTCTGGACTCGAAAAAAAACGAAAATAAATTTTTGAAGAAAAATTAAATTTAATCGTTTTTCGGCGTTTCCAGCAGTTGTCCGAACGATTTACATCAAAAGAAATTTTGCTTGTCTCAGTTTCTGTAAGTCTCACAAATAATTTTTATAACAAAATAGTGTTCAGAATGTGATTCTGGACTCAAAAAAAAAACGAAAATAAATTTCTGAAGAAAAATTAAATTTAATCGTTTTTCGGCGTTTCCAGCAGTTGTCCGAACGATGTACATCAAAAGAAATTTTACTTGTCTCAGTTTCTGTAACTCTCACAAATGATTTTTATAACAAAATAGTGTTCAGAATGTGATTCTGACTCGAAAAAAAACGAAAATAAATTTTGAAGAAATTTTGTTTGTCTCAGTTTCTGTAAGTCTCACAAATAATTTTTATAACAAAATAGTGTTCAGAATGTGATTCTGGTCTCAAAAAAAAACGAAAATAAATTTTTGAAGAAAAATTAAATTTAATCGTTTTTCGGCGTTTCCAGCAGTGGTCCGAACGATTTACATCAAAAGAAATTTTGCTTGTCTCAGTTTCTGTAAGTCTCACAAATAATTTTTATAACAAAATAGTGTTCAGAATGTGATTCTGGACTCGAAAAAAAACGAAAATAAATTTTTGAAGAAAAATGAAATTTAATCGTTTTTCGGCGTTTCCAGCAGTTGTCCGAACGATTTACATCAAAAGAGATTTTGCTTGTCTCAGTTTCTGTAAGTCTCACAAATAATTTTTATAACAAAATAGTGTTCAGAATGTGATTCTGGACTCGAAAAAAAACGAAAATAAATTTTTGAAGAAAAATTAAATGTAATCGTTTTTCGGCGTTTCCAGCAGTTGTCCGAACGATTTACATCAAAAGAAATTTTGCTTGTCTCAGTTTCTGTAAGTCTCACAAATGATTTTTATAACAAAATAGTGTTCAGAATGTGATTCTGGACTCGAAAAAAAACGAAAATAAATTTTTGAAGAAAAATGAAATTTTATCGTTTTTCGGCGTTTCCAGCAGTTGTCCGAACGATTTACATCAAAAGAAATTTTACTTGTCTCAGTTTCTGTAACTCTCACAAATAATTTTTATAACAAAATAGTGTTCAGAATGTGATTCTGGACTCGAAAAAAAAAAACGAAAATAAATTTTGAAGAAATTTTGCTTGTCTCAGTTTCTGTAAGTCTCACAAATAATTTTTATAACAAAATAGTGTTCAGAATGTGATTCTGGACTCAAAAAAAAACGAAAATTAATTTCTGAAGAAAAATTAAATTTAATCGTTTTTCGGCGTTTCCAGCAGTTGTCCGAACGATTTACATCAAAAGAAATTTTACTTGTCTCAGTTTCTGTAACTCTCACAAATAATTTTTATAACAAAATAGTGTTCAGAATGTGATTCTGGTCTCGAAAAAAAACGAAAATAAATTTTTGAAGAAAAATTAAATTTAATCGTTTTTCGGCGTTTCCAGCAGTGGTCCGAACGATTTACATCAAAAGAAATTTTGCTTGTCTCAGTTTCTGTAAGTCTCACAAATAATTTTTATAACAAAATAGTGTTCAGAATGTGATTCTGGACTCGAAAAAAAACGAAAATAAATTTTTGAAGAAAAATGAAATTTAATCGTTTTTCGGCGTTTCCAGCAGTTGTCCGAACGATTTACATCAAAAGAGATTTTGCTTGTCTCAGTTTCTGTAAGTCTCACAAATAATTTTTATAACAAAATAGTGTTCAGAATGTGATTCTGGACTCAAAAAAAAACGAAAATAAATTTCTGAAGAAAAATTAAATTTAATCGTTTTTCGGCGTTTCCAGCAGTTGTCCGAACGATTTAAATCAAAAGAAATTTTACTTGTCTCAGTTTCTGTAACTCTCACAAATAATTTTTATAACAAAATAGTGTTCAGAATGTGATTCTGGACTCGAAAAAAAAACGAAAATAAATTTTGAAGAAATTTTGCTTGTCTCAGTTTCTGTAAGTCTCACAAATAATTTTTATAACAAAATATTGTTTAGAATGTGATTCTGGACTCGAAAAAAAACGAAAATTAATTTTTGAAGAAAAATGAAATTTAATCGTTTTTCGGCGTTTCCAGCAGTAGTCCGAACGATTTACATCAAAAGAGATTTTGCTTGTCTCAGTTTCTGTAAGTCTCACAAATAATTTTTATAACAAAATAGTGTTCAGAATGTGATTCTGGACTCGAAAAAAAACGAAAATAAATTTTTGAAGAAAAATGAAATTTAATCGTTTTTCGGCGTTTCCAGCAGTTGTCCGAACGATTTACATCAAAAGAAATTTTGCTTGTCTCAGTTTCTGTAAGTCTCACAAATAATTTTTTTAACAAAATAGTGTTCAGAATGTGATTCTGGACTCGAAAAAAAACGAAAATAAATTTTTGAAGAAAAATTAAATTTAATCGTTTTTCGGCGTTTCCAGCAGTTGTCCGAACGATTTACATCAAAAGAAATTTTGCTTGTCTCAGTTTCTGTAAGTCTCACAAATAATTTTTATAACAAAATAGTGTTCAGAATGTGATTCTGGACTCAAAAAAAAACGAAAATAAATTTCTGAAGAAAAATTAAATTTAATCGTTTTTCGGCGTTTCCAGCAGTTGTCCGAACGATGTACATCAAAAGAAATTTTACTTGTCTCAGTTTCTGTAACTCTCACAAATGATTTTTATAACAAAATAGTGTTCAGAATGTGATTCTGACTCGAAAAAAAACGAAAATAAATTTGGAAGAAATTTTGCTTGTCTCAGTTTCTGTAAGTCTCACAAATAATTTTTATAACAAAATGGTGTTCAGAATGTGATTCTGGTCTCGAAAAAAAACGAAAATAAATTTTTGAAGAAAAATTAAATTTAATCGTTTTTCGGCGTTTCCAGCAGTGGTCCGAACGATTTACATCAAAAGAAATTTTGCTTGTCTCAGTTTCTGTAAGTCTCACAAATAATTTTTATAACAAAATAGTGTTCAGAATGTGATTCTGGACTCGAAAAAAAACGAAAATAAATTTTTGAAGAAAAATGAAATTTAATCGTTTTTCGGCGTTTCCAGCAGTTGTCCGAACGATTTACATCAAAAGAGATTTTGCTTGTCTCAGTTTCTGTAAGTCTCACAAATAATTTTTATAACAAAATAGTTTTCAGAATGTGATTCTGGACTCGAAAAAAAACGAAAATAAATTTTTGAAGAAAAATTAAATGTAATCGTTTTTCGGCGTTTCCAGCAGTTGTCCGAACGATTTACATCAAAAGAAATTTTGCTTGTCTCAGTTTCTGTAAGTCTCACAAATAATTTTTATAACAAAATAGTGTTCAGAATGTGATTCTGGACTCGAAAAAAAACGAAAATAAATTTTTGAAGAAAAATGAAATTTTATCGTTTTTCGGCGTTTCCAGCAGTTGTCCGAACGATTTACATCAAAAGAAATTTTACTTGTCTCAGTTTCTGTAACTCTCACAAATAATTTTTATAACAAAATAGTGTTCAGAATGTGATTCTGGACTCGAAAAAAAAAACGAAAATAAATTTTGCAGAAATTTTGCTTGTCTCAGTTTCTGTAAGTCTCACAAATAATTTTTATAACAAAATAGTGTTCAGAATGTGATTCTGGACTCAAAAAAAAACGAAAATTAATTTCTGAAGAAAAATTAAATTTAATCGTTTTTCGGCGTTTCCAGCAGTTGTCCGAACGATTTACATCAAAAGAAATTTTACTTGTCTCAGTTTCTGTAACTCTCACAAATAATTTTTATAACAAAATAGTGTTCAGAATGTGATTCTGGACTCGAAAAAAAAACGAAAATAAATTTTGAAGAAATTTTGCTTGTCTCAGTTTCTGTAAGTCTCACAAATAATTTTTATAACAAAATAGTGTTTAGAATGTGATTCTGGACTCGAAAAAAAACGAAAATAAATTTTTGAAGAAAAATGAAATTTAATCGTTTTTCGGCGTTTCCAGCAGTAGTCCGAACGATTTACATCAAAAGAGATTTTGCTTGTCTCAGTTTCTGTAAGTCTCACAAATCATTTTTATAACAAAATAGTGTTCAGAATGTGATTCTGGACTCGAAAAAAAACGAAAATAAATTTTTGAAGAAAAATGAAATTTAATCGTTTTTCGGCGTTTCCAGCAGTTGTCCGAACGATTTACATCAAAAGAAATTTTGCTTGTCTCAGTTTCTGTAAGTCTCACAAATAATTTTTTTAACAAAATAGTGTTCAGAATGTGATTCTGGACTCGAAAAAAAACGAAAATAAATTTTTGAAGAAAAATTAAATTTAATCGTTTTTCGGCGTTTCCAGCAGTTGTCCGAACGATTTACATCAAAAGAAATTTTGCTTGTCTCAGTTTCTGTAAGTCTCACAAATAATTTTTATAACAAAATAGTGTTCAGAATGTGATTCTGGACTCAAAAAAAAACGAAAATAAATTTCTGAAGAAAAATTAAATTTAATCGTTTTTCGGCGTTTCCAGCAGTTGTCCGAACGATGTACATCAAAAGAAATTTTACTTGTCTCAGTTTCTGTAACTCTCACAAATGATTTTTATAACAAAATAGTGTTCAGAATGTGATTCTGACTCGAAAAAAAACGAAAATAAATTTGGAAGAAATTTTGCTTGTCTCAGTTTCTGTAAGTCTCACAAATAATTTTTATAACAAAATAGTGTTCAGAATGTGATTCTGGTCTCGAAAAAAAACGAAAATAAATTTTTGAAGAAAAATTAAATTTAATCGTTTTTCGGCGTTTCCAGCAGTGGTCCGAACGATTTACATCAAAAGAAATTTTGCTTGTCTCAGTTTCTGTAAGTCTCACAAATAATTTTTATAACAAAATAGTGTTCAGAATGTGATTCTGGACTCGAAAAAAAACGAAAATAAATTTTTGAAGAAAAATGAAATTTAATCGTTTTTCGGCGTTTCCAGCAGTTGTCCGAACGATTTACATCAAAAGAGATTTTGCTTGTCTCAGTTTCTGTAAGTCTCACAAATAATTTTTATAACAAAATAGTTTTCAGAATGTGATTCTGGACTCGAAAAAAAACGAAAATAAATTTTTGAAGAAAAATTAAATGTAATCGTTTTTCGGCGTTTCCAGCAGTTGTCCGAACGATTTACATCAAAAGAAATTTCGCTTGTCTCAGTTTCTGTAAGTCTCACAAATAATTTTTATAACAAAATAGTGTTCAGAATGTGATTCTGGACTCGAAAAAAAACGAAAATAAATTTTTGAAGAAAAATGAAATTTTATCATTTTTCGGCGTTTCCAGCAGTTGTCCGAACGATTTACATCAAAAGAAATTTTACTTGTCTCAGTTTCTGTAACTCTCACAAATAATTTTTATAACAAAATAGTGTTCAGAATGTGATTCTGGACTCGAAAAAAAAAAACGAAAATAAATTTTGCAGAAATTTTGCTTGTCTCAGTTTCTGTAAGTCTCACAAATAATTTTTATAACAAAATAGTGTTCAGAATGTGATTCTGGACTCAAAAAAAAACGAAAATTAATTTCTGAAGAAAAATTAAATTTAATCGTTTTTCGGCGTTTCCAGCAGTTGTCCGAACGATTTACATCAAAAGAAATTTTACTTGTCTCAGTTTCTGTAACTCTCACAAATAATTTTTATAACAAAATAGTGTTCAGAATGTGATTCTGGACTCGAAAAAAAAACGAAAATAAATTTTGAAGAAATTTTGCTTGTCTCAGTTTCTGTAAGTCTCACAAATAATTTTTATAACAAAATAGTGTTTAGAATGTGATTCTGGACTCGAAAAAAAACGAAAATAAATTTTTGAAGAAAAATGAAATTTAATCGTTTTTCGGCGTTTCCAGCAGTAGTCCGAACGATTTACATCAAAAGAGATTTTGCTTGTCTCAGTTTCTGTAAGTCTCACAAATCATTTTTATAACAAAATAGTGTTCAGAATGTGATTCTGGACTCGAAAAAAAACGAAAATAAATTTTTGAAGAAAAATGAAATTTAATCGTTTTTCGGCGTTTCCAGCAGTTGTCCGAACGATTTACATCAAAAGAAATTTTGCTTGTCTCAGTTTCTGTAAGTCTCACAAATAATTTTTTTAACAAAATAGTGTTCAGAATGTGATTCTGGACTCGAAAAAAAACGAAAATAAATTTTTGAAGAAAAATTAAATTTAATCGTTTTTCGGCGTTTCCAGCAGTTGTCCGAACGATTTACATCAAAAGAAATTTTGCTTCTCTCAGTTTCTGTAAGTCTCACAAATAATTTTTATAACAAAATAGTGTTCAGAATGTGATTCTGGACTCAAAAAAAAACGAAAATAAATTTCTGAAGAAAAATTAAATTTAATCGTTTTTCGGCGTTTCCAGCAGTTGTCCGAACGATGTACATCAAAAGAAATTTTACTTGTCTCAGTTTCTGTAACTCTCACAAATGATTTTTATTACAAAATAGTGTTCAGAATGTGATTCTGACTCGAAAAAAAACGAAAATAAATTTTGAAGAAATTTTGCTTGTCTCAGTTTCTGTAAGTCTCACAAATAATTTTTATAACAAAATAGTGTTCAGAATGTGATTCTGGTCTCGAAAAAAAACGAAAATAAATTTTTGAAGAAAAATTAAATTTAATCGTTTTTCGGCGTTTCCAGCAGTGGTTCGAACGATTTACATCAAAAGAAATTTTGCTTGTCTCAGTTTCTGTAAGTCTCACAAATAATTTTTATAACAAAATAGTGTTCAGAATGTGATTCTGGACTCAAAAAAAAACGAAAATAAATTTTTGAAGAAAAATGAAATTTAATCGTTTTTCGGCGTTTCCAGCAGTTGTCCGAACGATTTACATCAAAAGAGATTTTGCTTGTCTCAGTTTCTGTAAGTCTCACAAAAAATTTTTATAACAAAATAGTGTTCAGAATGTGATTCTGGACTCAAAAAAAAACGAAAATAAATTTCTGAAGAAAAATTAAATTTAATCGTTTTTCGGCGTTTCCAGCAGTTGTCCGAACGATTTACATCAAAAGAAATTTTACTTGTCTCAGTTTCTGTAACTCTCACAAATAATTTTTATAACAAAATAGTGTTCAGAATGTGATTCTGGACTCGAAAAAAAAAACGAAAATAAATTTTGAAGAAATTTTGCTTGTCTCAGTTTCTGTAAGTCTCACAAATAATTTTTATAACAAAATAGTGTTCAGAATGTGATTCTGGACTCGAAAAAAAACGAAAATAAATTTTTGAAGAAAAATGAAATTTAATCGTTTTTCGGCGTTTCCAGCAGTAGTCCGAACGATTTACATCAAAAGAGATTTTGCTTGTCTCAGTTTCTGTAAGTCTCACAAATAATTTTTATAACAAAATAGTGTTCAGAATGTGATTCTGGACTCGAAAAAAAACGAAAATAAATTTTTGAAGAAAAATGAAATTTAATCGTTTTTCGGCGTTTCCAGCAGTTGTCCGAACGATTTACATCAAAAGAAATTTTGCTTGTCTCAGTTTCTGTAAGTCTCACAAATAATTTTTTTAACAAAATAGTGTTCAGAATGTGATTCTGGACTCGAAAAAAAAACGAAAATAAATTTTTGAAGAAAAATTAAATTTAATCGTTTTTCGGCGTTTCCAGCAGTTGTCCGAACGATTAACATCAAAAGAAATTTTGCTTGTCTCAGTTTCTGTAAGTCTCACAAATAATTTTTATAACAAAATAGTGTTCAGAATGTGATTCTGGACTCGAAAAAAAACGAAAATAAATTTTTGAAGAAAAATTAAATTTAATCGTTTTTCGGCGTTTCCAGCAGTGGTCCGAACGATTTACATCAAAAGAAATTTTGCTTGTCTCAGTTTCTGTAAGTCTCACAAATAATTTTTATAACAAAATAGTGTTCAGAATGTGATTCTGGACTCGAAAAAAAACGAAAATAAATTTTTGAAGAAAAATGAAATTTAATCGTTTTTCGGCGTTTCCAGCAGTTGTCCGAACGATTTACATCAAAAGAGATTTTGCTTGTCTCAGTTTCTGTAAGTCTCACAAATAATTTTTATAACAAAATAGTGTTCAGAATGTGATTCTGGACTCAAAAAAAAACGAAAATAAATTTCTGAAGAAAAATTAAATTTAATCGTTTTTCGGCGTTTCCAGCAGTTGTCCGAACGATTTACATCAAAAGAAATTTTACTTGTCTCAGTTTCTGTAACTCTCACAAATAATTTTTATAACAAAATAGTGTTCAGAATGTGATTCTGGACTCGAAAAAAAAACGAAAATAAATTTTGAAGAAATTTTGCTTGTCTCAGTTTCTGTAAGTCTCACAAATAATTTTTATAACAAAATAGTGTTCAGAATGTGATTCTGGACTCGAAAAAAAACGAAAATAAATTTTTGAAGAAAAATGAAATTTAATCGTTTTTCGGCGTTTCCAGCAGTAGTCCGAACGATTTACATCAAAAGAGATTTTGCTTGTCTCAGTTTCTGTAAGTCTCACAAATAATTTTTATAACAAAATAGTGTTCAGAATGTGATTCTGGACTCGAAAAAAAACGAAAATAAATTTTTGAAGAAAAATGAAATTTAATCGTTTTTCGGCGTTTCCAGCAGTTGTCCGAACGATTTACATCAAAAGAAATTTTGCTTGTCTCAGTTTCTGTAAGTCTCACAAATAATTTTTTTAACAAAATAGTATTCAGAATGTGATTCTGGACTCGAAAAAAAACGAAAATAAATTTTTGAAGAAAAATTAAATTTAATCGTTTTTCGGCGTTTCCAGCAGTTGTCCGAACGATTTACATCAAAAGAAATTTTGCTTGTCTCAGTTTCTGTAAGTCTCACAAATAATTTTTATAACAAAACAGTGTTCAGAATGTGATTCTGGACTCAAAAAAAAACGAAAATAAATTTCTGAAGAAAAATTAAATTTAATCGTTTTTCGGCGTTTCCAGCAACGATGTACGATGTACATCAAAAGAAATTTTACTTGTCTCAGTTTCTGTAACTCTCACAAATGATTTTTATAACAAAATAGTGTTCAGAATGTGATTCTGACTCGAAAAAAAACGAAAATAAATTTTGAAGAAATTTTGCTTGTCTCAGTTTAAAAACGAAAATAAATTTTTGAAGAAAAATTAAATTTAATCATTTTTCGGCGTTTCCAGCAGTGGTCCGAACGATTTACATCAAAAGAAATTTTGCTTGTCTCAGTTTCTGTAAGTCTCACAAATAATTTTTATAACAAAATAGTGTTCAGAATGTGATTCTGGACTCGAAAAAAAACGAAAATAAATTTTTGAAGAAAAATGAAATTTAATCGTTTTTCGGCGTTTCCAGCAGTTGTCCGAACGATTTACATCAAAAGAGATTTTGCTTGTCTCAGTTTCTGTAAGTCTCACAAATAATTTTTATAACAAAATAGTGTTCAGAATGTGATTCTGGAGTCGAAAAAAAACGAAAATAAATTTTTGAAGAAAAATTAAATGTAATCGTTTTTCGGCGTTTCCAGCAGTTGTCCGAACGATTTACATCAAAAGAAATTTTGCTTGTCTCAGTTTCTGTAAGTCTCACAAATAATTTTTATAACAAAATAGTGTTCAGAATGTGATTCTGGACTCGAAAAAAAACGAAAATAAATTTTTGAAGAAAAATGAAATTTTATCGTTTTTCGGCGTTTCCAGCAGTTGTCCGAACGATTTACATCAAAAGAAATTTTACTTGTCTCAGTTTCTGTAACTCTCACAAATAATTTTTATAACAAAATAGTGTTCAGAATGTGATTCTGGACTCGAAAAAAAAAACGAAAATAAATTTTGAAGAAATTTTGCTTGTCTCAGTTTCTGTAAGTCTCACAAATATTTTTTATAACAAAATAGTGTTCAGAATGTGATTCTGGACTCCAAAAAAAACGAAAATAAATTTCTGAAGAAAAATTAAATTTAATCGTTTTTCGGCGTTTCCAGCAGTTGTCCGAACGATTTACATCAAAAGAAATTTTACTTGTCTCAGTTTCTGTAACTCTCACAAATAATTTTTATAACAAAATAGTGTTCAGAATGTGATTCTGGACTCGAAAAAAAAAACGAAAATAAATTTTGAAGAAATTTTGCTTGTCTCAGTTTCTGTAAGTCTCACAAATAATTTTTATAACAAAATAGTGTTCAGAATGTGATTCTGGACTCGAAAAAAAACGAAAATAAATTTCTGAAGAAAAATTAAATTTAATCGTTTTTCGGCGTTTCCAGCAGTAGTCCGAACGATTTACATCAAAAAAAATTTTGCTTGTCTCAGTTTCTGTAAGTCTCACAAATAATTTTTATAACAAAATAGTGTTCAGAATGTGATTCTGGACTCAAAAAAAAACGAAAATAAATTTCTGAAGAAAAATTAAATTTAATCGTTTTTCGGCGTTTCCAGCAGTTGTCCGAACGATGTACATCAAAAGAAATTTTACTTGTCTCAGTTTCTGTAACTCTCACAAATGATTTTTATAACAAAATAGTGTTCAGAATGTGATTCTGACTCGAAAAAAAACGAAAATAAATTTTGAAGAAATTTTGCCCGTCTCAGTTTCTGTAAGTCTCACAAATAATTTTTATAACAAAATAGTGTTCAGAATGTGATTCTGGACTCGAAAAAAAACGAAAATAAATTTTTGAAGAAAAATGAAATTTAATCGTTTTTCGGCGTTTCCAGCAGTAGTCCGAACGATTTACATCAAAAGAGATTTTGCTTGTCTCAGTTTCTGTAAGTCTCACAAATAATTTTTATAACAAAATAGTGTTCAGAATGTGATTCTGGACTCGAAAAAAAACGAAAATAAATTTTTGAAGAAAAATGAAATTTAATCGTTTTTCGGCGTTTCCAGCAGTTGTCCGAACGATTTACATCAAAAGAAATTTTGCTTGTCTCAGTTTCTGTAAGTCTCACAAATAATTTTTTTAACAAAATAGTGTTCAGAATGTGATTCTGGACTCGAAAAAAAACGAAAATAAATTTTTGAAGAAAAATTAAATTTAATCGTTTTTCGGCGTTTCCAGCAGTTGTCCGAACGATTAACATCAAAAGAAATTTTGCTTGTCTCAGTTTCTGTAAGTCTCACAAATAATTTTTATAACAAAACAGTGTTCAGAATGTGATTCTGGACTCAAAAAAAAACGAAAATAAATTTCTGAAGAAAAATTAAATTTAATCGTTTTTCGGCGTTTCCAGCAGTTGTCCGAACGATGTACATCAAAAGAAATTTTACTTGTCTCAGTTTCTGTAACTCTCACAAATGATTTTTATAACAAAATAGTGTTCAGAATGTGATTCTGACTCGAAAAAAAACGAAAATAAATTTTGAAGAAATTTTGCTTGTCTCAGTTTCTGTAAGTCTCACAAATAATTTTTATAACAAAATAGTGTTCAGAATGTGATTCTGGTCTCGAAAAAAAACGAAAATAAATTTTTGAAGAAAAATTAAATTTAATCGTTTTTCGGCGTTTCCAGCAGTGGTCCGAACGATTTACATCAAAAGAAATTTTGCTTGTCTCAGTTTCTGTAAGTCTCACAAATAATTTTTATAACAAAATAGTGTTCAGAATGTGATTCTGGACTCGAAAAAAAACGAAAATAAATTTTTGAAGAAAAATGAAATTTAATCGTTTTTCGGCGTTTCCAGCAGTTGTCCGAACGATTTACATCAAAAGAGATTTTGCTTGTCTCAGTTTCTGTAAGTCTCACAAATAATTTTTATAACAAAATAGTGTTCAGAATGTGATTCTGGACTCAAAAAAAAACGAAAATAAATTTCTGAAGAAAAATTAAATTTAATCGTTTTTCGGCGTTTCCAGCAGTTGTCCGAACGATTTACATCAAAAGAAATTTTACTTGTCTCAGTTTCTGTAACTCTCACAAATAATTTTTATAACAAAATAGTGTTCAGAATGTGATTCTGGACTCGAAAAAAAAACGAAAATAAATTTTGAAGAAATTTTGCTTGTCTCAGTTTCTGTAAGTCTCACAAATAATTTTTATAACAAAATAGTGTTCGGAATGTGATTCTGGACTCGAAAAAAAACGAAAATAAATTTTTGAAGAAAAATGAAATTTAATCGTTTTTCGGCGTTTCCAGCAGTAGTCCGAACGATTTACATCAAAAGAGATTTTGCTTGTCTCAGTTTCTGTAAGTCTCACAAATAATTTTTATAACAAAATAGTGTTCAGAATGTGATTCTGGACTCGAAAAAAAACGAAAATAAATTTTTGAAGAAAAATGAAATTTAATCGTTTTTCGGCGTTTCCAGCAGTTGTCCGAACGATTTACATCAAAAGAAATTTTGCTTGTCTCAGTTTCTGTAAGTCTCACAAATAATTTTTTTAACAAAATAGTGTTCAGAATGTGATTCTGGACTCGAAAAAAAACGAAAATAAATTTTTGAAGAAAAATTAAATTTAATCGTTTTTCGGCGTTTCCAGCAGTTGTCCGAACGATTTACATCAAAAGAAATTTTGCTTGTCTCAGTTTCTGTAAGTCTCACAAATAATTTTTATAACAAAATAGTGTTCAGAATGTGATTCTGGACTCGAAAAAAAACGAAAATAAATTTTTGAAGAAAAATGAAATTTAATCGTTTTTCGGCGTTTCCAGCAGTAGTCCGAACGATTTACATCAAAAAAAATTTTGCTTGTCTCAGTTTCTGTAAGTCTCACAAATAATTTTTATAACAAAATAGTGTTCAGAATGTGATTCTGGACTCAAAAAAAAACGAAAATAAATTTCTGAAGAAAAATTAAATTTAATCGTTTTTCGGCGTTTCCAGCAGTTGTCCGAACGATGTACATCAAAAGAAATTTTACTTGTCTCAGTTTCTGTAACTCTCACAAATGATTTTTATAACAAAATAGTGTTCAGAATGTGATTCTGACTCGAAAAAAAACGAAAATAAATTTTGAAGAAATTTTGCCCGTCTCAGTTTCTGTAAGTCTCACAAATAATTTTTATAACAAAATAGTGTTCAGAATGTGATTCTGGACTCGAAAAAAAACGAAAATAAATTTTTGAAGAAAAATGAAATTTAATCGTTTTTCGGCGTTTCCAGCAGTAGTCCGAACGATTTACATCAAAAGAGATTTTGCTTGTCTCAGTTTCTGTAAGTCTCACAAATAATTTTTATAACAAAATAGTGTTCAGAATGTGATTCTGGACTCGAAAAAAAACGAAAATAAATTTTTGAAGAAAAATGAAATTTAATCGTTTTTCGGCGTTTCCAGCAGTTGTCCGAACGATTTACATCAAAAGAAATTTTGCTTGTCTCAGTTTCTGTAAGTCTCACAAATAATTTTTTTAACAAAATAGTGTTCAGAATGTGATTCTGGACTCGAAAAAAAACGAAAATAAATTTTTGAAGAAAAATTAAATTTAATCGTTTTTCGGCGTTTCCAGCAGTTGTCCGAACGATTAACATCAAAAGAAATTTTGCTTGTCTCAGTTTCTGTAAGTCTCACAAATAATTTTTATAACAAAACAGTGTTCAGAATGTGATTCTGGACTCAAAAAAAAACGAAAATAAATTTCTGAAGAAAAATTAAATTTAATCGTTTTTCGGCGTTTCCAGCAGTTGTCCGAACGATGTACATCAAAAGAAATTTTACTTGTCTCAGTTTCTGTAACTCTCACAAATGATTTTTATAACAAAATAGTGTTCAGAATGTGATTCTGACTCGAAAAAAAACGAAAATAAATTTTGAAGAAATTTTGCTTGTCTCAGTTTCTGTAAGTCTCACAAATAATTTTTATAACAAAATAGTGTTCAGAATGTGATTCTGGTCTCGAAAAAAAACGAAAATAAATTTTTGAAGAAAAATTAAATTTAATCGTTTTTCGGCGTTTCCAGCAGTGGTCCGAACGATTTACATCAAAAGAAATTTTGCTTGTCTCAGTTTCTGTAAGTCTCACAAATAATTTTTATAACAAAATAGTGTTCAGAATGTGATTCTGGACTCGAAAAAAAACGAAAATAAATTTTTGAAGAAAAATGAAATTTAATCGTTTTTCGGCGTTTCCAGCAGTTGTCCGAACGATTTACATCAAAAGAGATTTTGCTTGTCTCAGTTTCTGTAAGTCTCACAAATAATTTTTATAACAAAATAGTGTTCAGAATGTGATTCTGGACTCAAAAAAAAACGAAAATAAATTTCTGAAGAAAAATTAAATTTAATCGTTTTTCGGCGTTTCCAGCAGTTGTCCGAACGATTTACATCAAAAGAAATTTTACTTGTCTCAGTTTCTGTAACTCTCACAAATAATTTTTATAACAAAATAGTGTTCAGAATGTGATTCTGGACTCGAAAAAAAAACGAAAATAAATTTTGAAGAAATTTTGCTTGTCTCAGTTTCTGTAAGTCTCACAAATAATTTTTATAACAAAATAGTGTTCAGAATGTGATTCTGGACTCGAAAAAAAACGAAAATAAATTTTTGAAGAAAAATGAAATTTAATCGTTTTTCGGCGTTTCCAGCAGTTGTCCGAACGATTTACATCAAAAGAAATTTTGCTTGTCTCAGTTTCTGTAAGTCTCACAAATAATTTTTTTAACAAAATAGTGTTCAGAATGTGATTCTGGACTCGAAAAAAAACGAAAATAAATTTTTGAAGAAAAATTAAATTTAATCGTTTTTCGGCGTTTCCAGCAGTTGTCCGAACGATTAACATCAAAAGAAATTTTGCTTGTCTCAGTTTCTGTAAGTCTCACAAATAATTTTTATAACAAAACAGTGTTCAGAATGTGATTCTGGACTCAAAAAAAAACGAAAATAAATTTCTGAAGAAAAATTAAATTTAATCGTTTTTCGGCGTTTCCAGCAGTTGTCCGAACGATGTACATCAAAAGAAATTTTACTTGTCTCAGTTTCTGTAACTCTCACAAATGATTTTTATAACAAAATAGTGTTCAGAATGTGATTCTGACTCGAAAAAAAACGAAAATAAATTTTGAAGAAATTTTGCTTGTCTCAGTTTCTGTAAGTCTCACAAATAATTTTTATAACAAAATAGTGTTCAGAATGTGATTCTGGTCTCGAAAAAAAACGAAAATAAATTTTTGAAGAAAAATTAAATTTAATCGTTTTTCGGCGTTTCCAGCAGTGGTCCGAACGATTTACATCAAAAGAAATTTTGCTTGTCTCAGTTTCTGTAAGTCTCACAAATAATTTTTATAACAAAATAGTGTTCAGAATGTGATTCTGGACTCGAAAAAAAACGAAAATAAATTTTTGAAGAAAAATGAAATTTAATCGTTTTTCGGCGTTTCCAGCAGTTGTCCGAACGATTTACATCAAAAGAGATTTTGCTTGTCTCAGTTTCTGTAAGTCTCACAAATAATTTTTATAACAAAATAGTGTTCAGAATGTGATTCTGGACTCAAAAAAAAACGAAAATAAATTTCTGAAGAAAAATTAAATTTAATCGTTTTTCGGCGTTTCCAGCAGTTGTCCGAACGATTTACATCAAAAGAAATTTTACTTGTCTCAGTTTCTGTAACTCTCACAAATAATTTTTATAACAAAATAGTGTTCAGAATGTGATTCTGGACTCGAAAAAAAAACGAAAATAAATTTTGAAGAAATTTTGCTTGTCTCAGTTTCTGTAAGTCTCACAAATAATTTTTATAACAAAATAGTGTTCGGAATGTGATTCTGGACTCGAAAAAAAACGAAAATAAATTTTTGAAGAAAAATGAAATTTAATCGTTTTTCGGCGTTTCCAGCAGTAGTCCGAACGATTTACATCAAAAGAGATTTTGCTTGTCTCAGTTTCTGTAAGTCTCACAAATAATTTTTATAACAAAATAGTGTTCAGAATGTGATTCTGGACTCGAAAAAAAACGAAAATAAATTTTTGAAGAAAAATGAAATTTAATCGTTTTTCGGCGTTTCCAGCAGTTGTCCGAACGATTTACATCAAAAGAAATTTTGCTTGTCTCAGTTTCTGTAAGTCTCACAAATAATTTTTTTAACAAAATAGTGTTCAGAATGTGATTCTGGACTCGAAAAAAAACGAAAATAAATTTTTGAAGAAAAATTAAATTTAATCGTTTTTCGGCGTTTCCAGCAGTTGTCCGAACGATTTACATCAAAAGAAATTTTGCTTGTCTCAGTTTCTGTAAGTCTCACAAATAATTTTTATAACAAAATAGTGTTCAGAATGTGATTCTGGACTCGAAAAAAAACGAAAATAAATTTTTGAAGAAAAATGAAATTTAATCGTTTTTCGGCGTTTCCAGCAGTTGTCCGAACGATTTACATCAAAAGAAATTTTGCTTGTCTCAGTTTCTGTAAGTCTCACAAATAATTTTTTTAACAAAATAGTGTTCAGAATGTGATTCTGACTCGAAAAAAAACGAAAATAAATTTTGAAGAAATTTTGCTTGTCTCAGTTTCTGTACGTCTCACAAATAATTTTTATAACAAAATAGTGTTCAGAATGTGATTCTGGTCTCGAAAAAAAACGAAAAAAAATTTTTGAAGAAAAATTAAATTTAATCGTTTTTCGGCGTTTCCAGCAGTGGTCCGAACGATTTACATCAAAAGAAATTTTGCTTGTCTCAGTTTCTGTAAATCTCACAAATAATTTTTATAACAAAATAGTGTTCAGAATGTGATTCTAGGACTCGAAAAAAAACGAAAATAAATTTTTGAAGAAAAATGAAATTTAATCGTTTTCGGCGTTTCCAGCAGTTGTCCGAACGATTTACATCAAAAGAGATTTTGCTTGTCTCAGTTTCTGTAAGTCTCACAAATAATTTTTATAACAAAATAGTGTTCAGAATGTGATTCTGGACTCGAAAAAAAAACGAAAATAAATTTTGAAGAAATTTTGCTTGTCTCAGTTTCTGTAAGTCTCACAAATAATTTTTATAACAAAATAGTGTTCAGAATGTGATTCTGGACTCGAAAAAAAACGAAAATAAATTTTTGAAGAAAAATTAAATTTAATCGTTTTTCGGCGTTTCCAGCAGTAGTCCGAACGATTTACATCAAAAGAGATTTTGCTTGTCTCAGTTTCTGTAAGTCTCACAAATAATTTTTATAACAAAATAGTGTTCAGAATGTGATTCTGGACTCGAAAAAAAACGAAAATAAATTTTTGAAGAAAAATGAAATTTAATCGTTTTTCGGCGTTTCCAGCAGTTGTCCGAACGATTTACATCAAAAGAAATTTTGCTTGTCTCAGTTTCTGTAAGTCTCACAAATAATTTTTTTAACAAAATAGTGTTCAGAATGTGATTCTGGACTCGAAAAAAAACGAAAATAAATTTTTGAAGAAAAATTAAATTTAATCGTTTTTCGGCGTTTCCAGCAGTTGTCCGAACGATTAACATCAAAAGAAATTTTGCTTGTCTCAGTTTCTGTAAGTCTCACAAATAATTTTTATAACAAAACAGTGTTCAGAATGTGATTCTGGACTCAAAAAAAAACGAAAATAAATTTCTGAAGAAAAATTAAATTTAATCGTTTTTCGGCGTTTCCAGCAGTTGTCCGAACGATGTACATCAAAAGAAATTTTACTTGTCTCAGTTTCTGTAACTCTCACAAATGATTTTTATAACAAAATAGTGTTCAGAATGTGATTCTGACTCGAAAAAAAACGAAAATAAATTTTGAAGAAATTTTGCTTGTCTCAGTTTCTGTAAGTCTCACAAATAATTTTTATAACAAAATAGTGTTCAGAATGTGATTATGGTCTCGAAAAAAAACGAAAATAAATTTTTGAAGAAAAATTAAATTTAATCGTTTTTCGGCGTTTCCAGCAGTGGTCCGAACGATTTACATCAAAAGAAATTTTGCTTGTCTCAGTTTCTGTAAGTCTCACAAATAATTTTTATAACAAAATAGTGTTCAGAATGTGATTCTGGACTCGAAAAAAAACGAAAATAAATTTTTGAAGAAAAATGAAATTTAATCGTTTTTCGGCGTTTCCAGCAGTTGTCCGAACGATTTACATCAAAAGAGATTTTGCTTGTCTCAGTTTCTGTAAGTCTCACAAATAATTTTTATAACAAAATAGTGTTCAGAATGTGATTCTGGACTCAAAAAAAAACGAAAATAAATTTCTGAAGAAAAATTAAATTTAATCGTTTTTCGGCGTTTCCAGCAGTTGTCCGAACGATTTACATCAAAAGAAATTTTGCTTGTCTCAGTTTCTGTAAGTCTCACAAATAATTTTTTTAACAAAATAGTGTTCAGAATGTGATTCTGGACTCGAAAAAAAACGAAAATAAATTTTTGAAGAAAAATTAAATTTAATCGTTTTTCGGCGTTTCCAGCAGTTGTCCGAACGATTAACATCAAAAGAAATTTTGCTTGTCTCAGTTTCTGTAAGTCTCACAAATAATTTTTATAACAAAACAGTGTTCAGAATGTGATTCTGGACTCAAAAAAAAACGAAAATAAATTTCTGAAGAAAAATTAAATTTAATCGTTTTTCGGCGTTTCCAGCAGTTGTCCGAACGATGTACATCAAAAGAAATTTTACTTGTCTCAGTTTCTGTAACTCTCACAAATGATTTTTATAACAAAATAGTGTTCAGAATGTGATTCTGACTCGAAAAAAAACGAAAATAAATTTTGAAGAAATTTTGCTTGTCTCAGTTTCTGTAAGTCTCACAAATAATTTTTATAACAAAATAGTGTTCAGAATGTGATTCTGGTCTCGAAAAAAAACGAAAATAAATTTTTGAAGAAAAATTAAATTTAATCGTTTTTCGGCGTTTCCAGCAGTGGTCCGAACGATTTACATCAAAAGAAATTTTGCTTGTCTCAGTTTCTGTAAGTCTCACAAATAATTTTTATAACAAAATAGTGTTCAGAATGTGATTCTGGACTCGAAAAAAAACGAAAATAAATTTTTGAAGAAAAATTAAATTTAATCGTTTTTCGGCGTTTCCAGCAGTTGTCCGAACGATTAACATCAAAAGAAATTTTGCTTGTCTCAGTTTCTGTAAGTCTCACAAATAATTTTTTTAACAAAATAGTGTTCAGAATGTGATTCTGGACTCGAAAAAAAACGAAAATAAATTTTTGAAGAAAAATTAAATTTAATCGTTTTTCGGCGTTTCCAGCAGTTGTCCGAACGATTAACATCAAAAGAAATTTTGCTTGTCTCAGTTTCTGTAAGTCTCACAAATAATTTTTATAACAAAACAGTGTTCAGAATGTGATTCTGGACTCAAAAAAAAACGAAAATAAATTTCTGAAGAAAAATTAAATTTAATCGTTTTTCGGCGTTTCCAGCAGTTGTCCGAACGATGTACATCAAAAGAAATTTTACTTGTCTCAGTTTCTGTAACTCTCACAAATGATTTTTATAACAAAATAGTGTTCAGAATGTGATTCTGACTCGAAAAAAAACGAAAATAAATTTTGAAGAAATTTTGCTTGTCTCAGTTTCTGTAAGTCTCACAAATAATTTTTATAACAAAATAGTGTTCAGAATGTGATTCTGGTCTCGAAAAAAAACGAAAATAAATTTTTGAAGAAAAATTAAATTTAATCGTTTTTCGGCGTTTCCAGCAGTGGTCCGAACGATTTACATCAAAAGAAATTTTGCTTGTCTCAGTTTCTGTAAGTCTCACAAATAATTTTTATAACAAAATAGTGTTCAGAATGTGATTCTGGACTCGAAAAAAAACGAAAATAAATTTTTGAAGAAAAATGAAATTTAATCGTTTTTCGGCGTTTCCAGCAGTTGTCCGAACGATTTACATCAAAAGAGATTTTGCTTGTCTCAGTTTCTGTAAGTCTCACAAATAATTTTTATAACAAAATAGTGTTCAGAATGTGATTCTGGACTCAAAAAAAAACGAAAATAAATTTCTGAAGAAAAATTAAATTTAATCGTTTTTCGGCGTTTCCAGCAGTTGTCCGAACGATTTACATCAAAAGAAATTTTACTTGTCTCAGTTTCTGTAACTCTCACAAATAATTTTTATAACAAAATAGTGTTCAGAATGTGATTCTGGACTCGAAAAAAAAACGAAAATAAATTTTGAAGAAATTTTGCTTGTCTCAGTTTCTGTAAGTCTCACAAATAATTTTTATAACAAAATAGTGTTCGGAATGTGATTCTGGACTCGAAAAAAAACGAAAATAAATTTTTGAAGAAAAATGAAATTTAATCGTTTTTCGGCGTTTCCAGCAGTAGTCCGAACGATTTACATCAAAAGAGATTTTGCTTGTCTCAGTTTCTGTAAGTCTCACAAATAATTTTTATAACAAAATAGTGTTCAGAATGTGATTCTGGACTCGAAAAAAAACGAAAATAAATTTTTGAAGAAAAATGAAATTTAATCGTTTTTCGGCGTTTCCAGCAGTTGTCCGAACGATTTACATCAAAAGAAATTTTGCTTGTCTCAGTTTCTGTAAGTCTCACAAATAATTTTTTTAACAAAATAGTGTTCAGAATGTGATTCTGGACTCGAAAAAAAACGAAAATAAATTTTTGAAGAAAAATTAAATTTAATCGTTTTTCGGCGTTTCCAGCAGTTGTCCGAACGATTTACATCAAAAGAAATTTTGCTTGTCTCAGTTTCTGTAAGTCTCACAAATAATTTTTATAACAAAATAGTGTTCAGAATGTGATTCTGGACTCGAAAAAAAACGAAAATAAATTTTTGAAGAAAAATGAAATTTAATCGTTTTTCGGCGTTTCCAGCAGTTGTCCGAACGATTTACATCAAAAGAAATTTTGCTTGTCTCAGTTTCTGTAAGTCTCACAAATAATTTTTTTAACAAAATAGTGTTCAGAATGTGATTCTGACTCGAAAAAAAACGAAAATAAATTTTGAAGAAATTTTGCTTGTCTCAGTTTCTGTACGTCTCACAAATAATTTTTATAACAAAATAGTGTTCAGAATGTGATTCTGGTCTCGAAAAAAAACGAAAATAAATTTTTGAAGAAAAATTAAATTTAATCGTTTTTCGGCGTTTCCAGCAGTGGTCCGAACGATTTACATCAAAAGAAATTTTGCTTGTCTCAGTTTCTGTAAATCTCACAAATAATTTTTATAACAAAATAGTGTTCAGAATGTGATTCTAGGACTCGAAAAAAAACGAAAATAAATTTTTGAAGAAAAATGAAATTTAATCGTTTTCGGCGTTTCCAGCAGTTGTCCGAACGATTTACATCAAAAGAGATTTTGCTTGTCTCAGTTTCTGTAAGTCTCACAAATAATTTTTATAACAAAATAGTGTTCAGAATGTGATTCTGGACTCGAAAAAAAAACGAAAATAAATTTTGAAGAAATTTTGCTTGTCTCAGTTTCTGTAAGTCTCACAAATAATTTTTATAACAAAATAGTGTTCAGAATGTGATTCTGGACTCGAAAAAAAACGAAAATAAATTTTTGAAGAAAAATTAAATTTAATCGTTTTTCGGCGTTTCCAGCAGTAGTCCGAACGATTTACATCAAAAGAGATTTTGCTTGTCTCAGTTTCTGTAAGTCTCACAAATAATTTTTATAACAAAATAGTGTTCAGAATGTGATTCTGGACTCGAAAAAAAACGAAAATAAATTTTTGAAGAAAAATGAAATTTAATCGTTTTTCGGCGTTTCCAGCAGTTGTCCGAACGATTTACATCAAAAGAAATTTTGCTTGTCTCAGTTTCTGTAAGTCTCACAAATAATTTTTTTAACAAAATAGTGTTCAGAATGTGATTCTGGACTCGAAAAAAAACGAAAATAAATTTTTGAAGAAAAATTAAATTTAATCGTTTTTCGGCGTTTCCAGCAGTTGTCCGAACGATTAACTTCAAAAGAAATTTTGCTTGTCTCAGTTTCTGTAAGTCTCACAAATAATTTTTATAACAAAACAGTGTTCAGAATGTGATTCTGGACTCAAAAAAAAACGAAAATAAATTTCTGAAGAAAAATTAAATTTAATCGTTTTTCGGCGTTTCCAGCAGTTGTCCGAACGATGTACATCAAAAGAAATTTTACTTGTCTCAGTTTCTGTAACTCTCACAAATGATTTTTATAACAAAATAGTGTTCAGAATGTGATTCTGACTCGAAAAAAAACGAAAATAAATTTTGAAGAAATTTTGCTTGTCTCAGTTTCTGTAAGTCTCACAAATAATTTTTATAACAAAATAGTGTTCAGAATGTGATTATGGTCTCGAAAAAAAACGAAAATAAATTTTTGAAGAAAAATTAAATTTAATCGTTTTTCGGCGTTTCCAGCAGTGGTCCGAACGATTTACATCAAAAAAAATTTTGCTTGTCTCAGTTTCTGTAAGTCTCACAAATAATTTTTATAACAAAATAGTGTTCAGAATGTGATTCTGGACTCGAAAAAAAACGAAAATAAATTTTTGAAGAAAAATGAAATTTAATCGTTTTTCGGCGTTTCCAGCAGTTGTCCGAACGATTTACATCAAAAGAGATTTTGCTTGTCTCAGTTTCTGTAAGTCTCACAAATAATTTTTATAACAAAATAGTGTTCAGAATGTGATTCTGGACTCAAAAAAAAACGAAAATAAATTTCTGAAGAAAAATTAAATTTAATCGTTTTTCGGCGTTTCCAGCAGTTGTCCGAACGATTTACATCAAAAGAAATTTTACTTGTCTCAGTTTCTGTAACTCTCACAAATAATTTTTATAACAAAATAGTGTTCAGAATGTGATTCTGGACTCGAAAAAAAAACGAAAATAAATTTTGAAGAAATTTTGCTTGTCTCAGTTTCTGTAAGTCTCACAAATAATTTTTATAACAAAATAGTGTTCAGAATGTGATTCTGGACTCGAAAAAAAACGAAAATAAATTTTTGAAGAAAAATGAAATTTAATCGTTTTTCGGCGTTTCCAGCAGTAGTCCGAACGATTTACATCAAAAGAGATTTTGCTTGTCTCAGTTTCTGTAAGTCTCACAAATAATTTTTATAACAAAATAGTGTTCAGAATGTGATTCTGGACTCGAAAAAAAACGAAAATAAATTTTTGAAGAAAAATGAAATTTAATCGTTTTTCGGCGTTTCCAGCAGTTGTCCGAACGATTTACATCAAAAGAAATTTTGCTTGTCTCAGTTTCTGTAAGTCTCACAAATAATTTTTTTAACAAAATAGTGTTCAGAATGTGATTCTGGACTCGAAAAAAAACGAAAATAAATTTTTGAAGAAAAATTAAATTTAATCGTTTTTCGGCGTTTCCAGCAGTTGTCCGAACGATTTACATCAAAAGAAATTTTGCTTGTCTCAGTTTCTGTAAGTCTCACAAATAATTTTTATAACAAAACAGTGTTCAGAATGTGATTCTGGACTCAAAAAAAAACGAAAATAAATTTCTGAAGAAAAATTAAATTTAATCGTTTTTCGGCGTTTCCAGCAACGATGTACGATGTACATCAAAAGAAATTTTACTTGTCTCAGTTTCTGTAACTCTCACAAATGATTTTTATAACAAAATAGTGTTCAGAATGTGATTCTGACTCGAAAAAAAACGAAAATAAATTTTGAAGAAATTTTGCTTGTCTCAGTTTAAAAACGAAAATAAATTTTTGAAGAAAAATTAAATTTAATCGTTTTTCGGCGTTTCCAGCAGTGGTCCGAACGATTTACATCAAAAGAAATTTTGCTTGTCTCAGTTTCTGTAAGTCTCACAAATAATTTTTATAACAAAATAGTGTTCAGAATGTGATTCTGGACTCGAAAAAAAACGAAAATAAATTTTTGAAGAAAAATGAAATTTAATCGTTTTTCGGCGTTTCCAGCAGTTGTCCGAACGATTTACATCAAAAGAGATTTTGCTTGTCTCAGTTTCTGTAAGTCTCACAAATAATTTTTATAACAAAATAGTGTTCAGAATGTGATTCTGGAGTCGAAAAAAAACGAAAATAAATTTTTGAAGAAAAATTAAATGTAATCGTTTTTCGGCGTTTCCAGCAGTTGTCCAAACGATTTACATCAAAAGAAATTTTGCTTGTCTCAGTTTCTGTAAGTCTCACAAATGATTTTTATAACAAAATAGTGTTCAGAATGTGATTCTGGACTCGAAAAAAAACGAAAATAAATTTTTGAAGAAAAATGAAATTTTATCGTTTTTCGGCGTTTCCAGCAGTTGTCCGAACGATTTACATCAAAAGAAATTTTACTTGTCTCAGTTTCTGTAACTCTCACAAATAATTTTTATAACAAAATAGTGTTCAGAATGTGATTCTGGACTCGAAAAAAAAAACGAAAATAAATTTTGAAGAAATTTTGCTTGTCTCAGTTTCTGTAAGTCTCACAAATATTTTTTATAACAAAATAGTGTTCAGAATGTGATTCTGGACTCCAAAAAAAACGAAAATAAATTTCTGAAGAAAAATTAAATTTAATCGTTTTTCGGCGTTTCCAGCAGTTGTCCGAACGATTTACATCAAAAGAAATTTTACTTGTCTCAGTTTCTGTAACTCTCACAAATAATTTTTATAACAAAATAGTGTTCAGAATGTGATTCTGGACTCGAAAAAAAAAACGAAAATAAATTTTGAAGAAATTTTGCTTGTCTCAGTTTCTGTAAGTCTCACAAATAATTTTTATAACAAAATAGTGTTCAGAATGTGATTCTGGACTCGAAAAAAAACGAAAATAAATTTTTGAAGAAAAATGAAATTTAATCGTTTTTCGGCGTTTCCAGCAGTAGTCCGAACGATTTACATCAAAAAAAATTTTGCTTGTCTCAGTTTCTGTAAGTCTCACAAATAATTTTTATAACAAAATAGTGTTCAGAATGTGATTCTGGACTCAAAAAAAAACGAAAATAAATTTCTGAAGAAAAATTAAATTTAATCGTTTTTCGGCGTTTCCAGCAGTTGTCCGAACGATGTACATCAAAAGAAATTTTACTTGTCTCAGTTTCTGTAACTCTCACAAATGATTTTTATAACAAAATAGTGTTCAGAATGTGATTCTGACTCGAAAAAAAACGAAAATAAATTTTGAAGAAATTTTGCTCGTCTCAGTTTCTGTAAGTCTCACAAATAATTTTTTTAACAAAATAGTGTTCAGAATGTGATTCTGGACTCGAAAAAAAAACGAAAATAAATTTTTGAAGAAAAATGAAATTTAATCGTTTTTCGGCGTTTCCAGCAGTAGTCCGAACGATTTACATCAAAAGAGATTTTGCTTGTCTCAGTTTCTGTAAGTCTCACAAATAATTTTTATAACAAAATAGTGTTCAGAATGTGATTCTGGACTCGAAAAAAAACGAAAATAAATTTTTGAAGAAAAATGAAATTTAATCGTTTTTCGGCGTTTCCAGCAGTTGTCCGAACGATTTACATCAAAAGAAATTTTGCTTGTCTCAGTTTCTGTAAGTCTCACAAATAATTTTTTTAACAAAATAGTGTTCAGAATGTGATTCTGGACTCGAAAAAAAACGAAAATAAATTTTTGAAGAAAAATTAAATTTAATCGTTTTTCGGCGTTTCCAGCAGTTGTCCGAACGATTAACATCAAAAGAAATTTTGCTTGTCTCAGTTTCTGTAAGTCTCACAAATAATTTTTATAACAAAACAGTGTTCAGAATGTGATTCTGGACTCAAAAAAAAACGAAAATAAATTTCTGAAGAAAAATTAAATTTAATCGTTTTTCGGCGTTTCCAGCAGTTGTCCGAACGATGTACATCAAAAGAAATTTTACTTGTCTCAGTTTCTGTAAGTCTCACAAATAATTTTTATAACAAAATAGTGTTCAGAATGTGATTCTGGACTCGAAAAAAAACGAAAATAAATTTTTGAAGAAAAATGAAATTTAATCGTTTTTCGGCGTTTCCAGCAGTTGTCCGAACGATTTACATCAAAAGAGATTTTGCTTGTCTCAGTTTCTGTAAGTCTCACAAATAATTTTTATAACAAAATAGTGTTCAGAATGTGATTCTGGACTCAAAAAAAAACGAAAATAAATTTCTGAAGAAAAATTAAATTTAATCGTTTTTCGGCGTTTCCAGCAGTTGTCCGAACGATTTACATCAAAAGAAATTTTACTTGTCTCAGTTTCTGTAACTCTCACAAATAATTTTTATAACAAAATAGTGTTCAGAATGTGATTCTGGACTCGAAAAAAAAACGAAAATAAATTTTGAAGAAATTTTGCTTGTCTCAGTTTCTGTAAGTCTCACAAATAATTTTTATAACAAAATAGTGTTCAGAATGTGATTCTGGACTCGAAAAAAAACGAAAATAAATTTTTGAAGAAAAATGAAATTTAATCGTTTTTCGGCGTTTCCAGCAGTAGTCCGAACGATTTACATCAAAAGAGATTTTGCTTGTCTCAGTTTCTGTAAGTCTCACAAATAATTTTTATAACAAAATAGTGTTCAGAATGTGATTCTGGACTCGAAAAAAAACGAAAATAAATTTTTGAAGAAAAATGAAATTTAATCGTTTTTCGGCGTTTCCAGCAGTTGTCCGAACGATTTACATCAAAAGAAATTTTGCTTGTCTCAGTTTCTGTAAGTCTCACAAATAATTTTTTTAACAAAATAGTGTTCAGAATGTGATTCTGGACTCGAAAAAAAACGAAAATAAATTTTTGAAGAAAAATTAAATTTAATCGTTTTTCGGCGTTTCCAGCAGTTGTCCGAACGATTTACATCAAAAGAAATTTTGCTTGTCTCAGTTTCTGTAAGTCTCACAAATAATTTTTATAACAAAATAGTGTTCAGAATGTGATTCTGGACTCGAAAAAAAACGAAAATAAATTTTTGAAGAAAAATGAAATTTAATCGTTTTTCGGCGTTTCCAGCAGTTGTCCGAACGATTTACATCAAAAGAGATTTTGCTTGTCTCAGTTTCTGTAAGTCTCACAAATAATTTTTATAACAAAATAGTGTTCAGAATGTGATTCTGGACTCAAAAAAAAAACGAAAATAAATTTCTGAAGAAAAATTAAATTTAATCGTTTTTCGGCGTTTCCAGCAGTTGTCCGAACGATTTACATCAAAAGAAATTTTACATGTCTCAGTTTCTGTAACTCTCACAAATAATTTTTATAACAAAATAGTGTTCAGAATGTGATTCTGGACTCGAAAAAAAAACGAAAATAAATTTTGAAGAAATTTTGCTTGTCTCAGTTTCTGTAAGTCTCACAAATAATTTTTATAACAAAATAGTGTTCAGAATGTGATTCTGGACTCGAAAAAAAACGAAAATAAATTTTTGAAGAAAAATGAAATTTAATCGTTTTTCGGCGTTTCCAGCAGTAGTCCGAACGATTTACATCAAAAGAGATTTTGCTTGTCTCAGTTTCTGTAAGTCTCACAAATAATTTTTATAACAAAATAGTGTTCAGAATGTGATTCTGGACTCGAAAAAAAACGAAAATAAATTTTTGAAGAAAAATGAAATTTAATCGTTTTTCGGCGTTTCCAGCAGTTGTCCGAACGATTTACATCAAAAGAAATTTTGCTTGTCTCAGTTTCTGTAAGTCTCACAAATAATTTTTTTAACAAAATAGTGTTCAGAATGTGATTCTGGACTCGAAAAAAAACGAAAATAAATTTTTGAAGAAAAATTAAATTTAATCGTTTTTCGGCGTTTCCAGCAGTTGTCCGAACGATTTACATCAAAAGAAATTTTGCTTGTCTCAGTTTCTGTAAGTCTCACAAATAATTTTTATAACAAAATAGTGTTCAGAATGTGATTCTGGACTCAAAAAAAAACGAAAATAAATTTCTGAAGAAAAATTAAATTTAATCGTTTTTTCGGCGTTTCCAGCAGTTGTCCGAACGATGTACATCAAAAGAAATTTTACTTGTCTCAGTTTCTGTAACTCTCACAAATGTTTTTTATACCAAAATAGTGTTCAGAATGTGATTCTGACTCGAAAAAAAACGAAAATAAATTTTGAAGAAATTTTGCTTGTCTCAGTTTCTGTAAGTCTCACAAATAATTTTTATAACAAAATAGTGTTCAGAATGTGATTCTGGTCTCGAAAAAAAACGAAAATAAATTTTTGAAGAAAAATTAAATTTAATCGTTTTTCGGCGTTTCCAGCAGTGGTCCGAACGATTTACATCAAAAGAAATTTTGCTTGTCTCAGTTTCTGTAAGTCTCACAAATAATTTTTATAACAAAATAGTGTTCAGAATGTGATTCTGGACTCGAAAAAAAACGAAAATAAATTTTTGAAGAAAAATTAAATTTAATCGTTTTTCGGCGTTTCCAGCAGTTGTCCGAACGATTTACATCAAAAGAGATTTTGCTTGTCTCAGTTTCTGTAAGTCTCACAAATAATTTTTATAACAAAATAGTGTTCAGAATGTGATTCTGGACTCAAACAAAAAACGAAAATAAATTTCTGAAGAAAAATTAAATTTAATCGTTTTTCGGCGTTTCCAGCAGTTGTCCGAACGATTTACATCAAAAGAAATTTTACTTGTCTCAGTTTCTGTAACTCTCACAAATAATTTTTATAACAAAATAGTGTTCAGAATGTGATTCTGGACTCGAAAAAAAAACGAAAATAAATTTTGAAGAAATTTTGCTTGTCTCAGTTTCTGTAAGTCTCACAAATAATTTTTATAACAAAATAGTGTTCAGAATGTGATTCTGGACTCGAAAAAAAACGAAAATAAATTTTTGAAGAAAAATTAAATTTAATCGTTTTTCGGCGTTTCCAGCAGTAGTCCGAACGATTTACATCAAAAGAGATTTTGCTTGTCTCAGTTTCTGTAAGTCTCACAAATAATTTTTATAACAAAATAGTGTTCAGAATGTGATTCTGGACTCGAAAAAAAACGAAAATAAATTTTTGAAGAAAAATGAAATTTAATCGTTTTTCGGCGTTTCCAGCAGTTGTCCGAACGATTTACATCAAAAGAAATTTTGCTTGTCTCAGTTTCTGTAAGTCTCACAAATAATTTTTTTAACAAAATAGTGTTCAGAATGTGATTCTGGACTCGAAAAAAAACGAAAATAAATTTTTGAAGAAAAATTAAATTTAATCGTTTTTCGGCGTTTCCAGCAGTTGTCCGAACGATTTACATCAAAAGAAATTTTGCTTGTCTCAGTTTCTGTAAGTCTCACAAATAATTTTTATAACAAAATAGTGTTCAGAATGTGATTCTGGACTCAAAAAAAACGAAAATAAATTTCTGAAGAAAAATTAAATTTAATCGATTTTCGGCGTTTCCAGCAGTTGTCCGAACGATGTACATCAAAAGAAATTTTACTTGTCTCAGTTTCTGTAACTCTCACAAATGATTTTTATAACAAAATAGTGTTCAGAATGTGATTCTGACTCGAAAAAAAACGAAAATAAATTTTGAAGAAATTTTGCTTGTCTCAGTTTCTGTACGTCTCACAAATAATTTTTATAACAAAATAGTGTTCAGAATGTGATTCTGGTCTCGAAAAAAAACGAAAATAAATTTTTGAAGAAAAATTAAATTTAATCGTTTTTCGGCGTTTCCAGCAGTGGTCCGAACGATTTACATCAAAAGAAATTTTGCTTGTCTCAGTTTCTGTAAATCTCACAAATAATTTTTATAACAAAATAGTGTTCAGAATGTGATTCTAGGACTCGAAAAAAAACGAAAATAAATTTTTGAAGAAAAATGAAATTTAATCGTTTTCGGCGTTTCCAGCAGTTGTCCGAACGATTTACATCAAAAGAGATTTTGCTTGTCTCAGTTTCTGTAAGTCTCACAAATAATTTTTATAACAAAATAGTGTTCAGAATGTGATTCTGGACTCGAAAAAAAACGAAAATAAATTTTTGAAGAAAAATTAAATGTAATCGTTTTTCGGCGTTTCCAGCAGTTGTCCGAACGATTTACATCAAAAGAAATTTTGCTTGTCTCAGTTTCTGTAAGTCTCACAAATAATTTTTATAACAAAATATTGTTCAGAATGTGATTCTGGACTCGAAAAAAAACGAAAATAAATTTTTGAAGAAAAATGAAATTTTATCGTTTTTCGGCGTTTCCAGCAGTTGTCCGAACGATTTACATCAAAAGAAATTTTGCTTGTTACAGTTTCTGTAAGTCTCACAAATAATTTTTATAACAAAATAGTGTTCAGAATGTGATTCTGGACTCGAAAAAAAACGAAAATAAATTTTTGAAGAAAAATGAAATTTAATCGTTTTTCGGCGTTTCCAGCAGTTGTCCGAACGATTTACATCAAAAGAAATTTTGCTTGTCTCAGTTTCTGTAAGTCTCACAAATAATTTTTATAACAAAATAGTGTTCAGAATGTGATTCTGGACTCGAAAAAAAACGAAAATAAATTTTGAAGAAATTTTGCTTGTCTCAGTTTCTGTAAGTCTCACAAATAATTTTTATAACAAAATAGTGTTCAGAATGTGATTCTGGACTCGAAAAAAAACGAAAATAAATTTTTGAAGAAAAATGAAATTTAATCGTTTTTCGGCGTTTCCAGCAGTTGTCCGAACGATTTACATCAAAAAATTTTTTGCTTGTCTCAGTTTCTGTAAGTCTCACAAATAATTTTTATAACAAAATAGTGTTCAGAATGTGATTCTGGACTCGAAAAAAAAACGAAAATAAATTTTGAAGAAATTTTGCTTGTCTCAGTTTCTGTAAGTCTCACAAATAATTTTTATAACAAAATAGTGTTCAGAATGTGATTCTGGACTCAAAAAAAAAACGAAAATAAATTTCTGAAGAAAAATTAAATTTAATCGTTTTTCGGCGTTTCCAGCAGTTGTCCGAACGATTTACATCAAAAGAAATTTTACTTGTCTCAGTTTCTGTAACTCTCACAAATAATTTTTATAACAAAATAGTGTTCAGAATGTGATTCTGGACTCGAAAAAAAAACGAAAATAAATTTTGAAGAAATTTTGCTTGTCTCAGTTTCTGTAAGTCTCACAAATAATTTTTATAACAAAATAGTGTTCAGAATGTGATTCTGGACTCGAAAAAAAACGAAAATAAATTTTTGAAGAAAAATGAAATTTAATCGTTTTTCGGCGTTTCCAGCAGTAGTCCGAACGATTTACATCAAAAGAGATTTTGCTTGTCTCAGTTTCTGTAAGTCTCACAAATAATTTTTATAACAAAATAGTGTTCAGAATGTGATTCTGGACTCGAAAAAAAACGAAAATAAATTTTTGAAGAAAAATGAAATTTAATCGTTTTTCGGCGTTTCCAGCAGTTGTCCGAACGATTTACATTAAAAGAAATTTTGCTTGTCTCAGTTTCTGTAAGTCTCACAAATAATTTTTTTAACAAAATAGTGTTCAGAATGTGATTCTGGACTCGAAAAAAAACGAAAATAAATTTTTGAAGAAAAATTAAATTTAATCGTTTTTCGGCGTTTCCAGCAGTTGTCCGAACGATTTACATCAAAAGAAATTTTGCTTGTCTCAGTTTCTGTAAGTCTCACAAATAATTTTTATAACAAAATAGTGTTCAGAATGTGATTCTGGACTAAAAAAAAAACGAAAATAAATTTCTGAAGAAAAATTAAATTTAATCGTTTTTTCGGCGTTTCCAGCAGTTGTCCGAACGATGTACATCAAAAGAAATTTTACTTGTCTCAGTTTCTGTAACTCTCACAAATGATTTTTATAACAAAATAGTGTTCAGAATGTGATTCTGACTCGAAAAAAAACGAAAATAAATTTTGAAGAAATTTTGCTTGTCTCAGTTTCTGTAAGTCTCACAAATAATTTTTATAACAAAATAGTGTTCAGAATGTGATTCTGGTCTCGAAAAAAAACGAAAATAAATTTTTGAAGAAAAATTAAATTTAATCGTTTTTCGGCGTTTCCAGCAGTGGTCCGAACGATTTACATCAAAAGAAATTTTGCTTGTCTCAGTTTCTGTAAGTCTCACAAATAATTTTTATAACAAAATAGTGTTCAGAATGTGATTCTGGACTCGAAAAAAAACGAAAATAAATTTTTGAAGAAAAATGAAATTTAATCGTTTTTCGGCGTTTCCAGCAGTTGTCCGAACGATTTACATCAAAAGAGATTTTGCTTGTCTCAGTTTCTGTAAGTCTCACAAATAATTTTTATAACAAAATAGTGTTCAGAATGTGATTCTGGACTCAAACAAAAAACGAAAATAAATTTCTGAAGAAAAATTAAATTTAATCGTTTTTCGGCGTTTCCAGCAGTTGTCCGAACGATTTACATCAAAAGAAATTTTACTTGTCTCAGTTTCTGTAACTCTCACAAATAATTTTTATAACAAAATAGTGTTCAGAATGTGATTCTGGACTCGAAAAAAAAACGAAAATAAATTTTGAAGAAATTTTGCTTGTCTCAGTTTCTGTAAGTCTCACAAATAATTTTTATAACAAAATAGTGTTCAGAATGTGATTCTGGACTCGAAAAAAAACGAAAATAAATTTTTGAAGAAAAATTAAATTTAATCGTTTTTCGGCGTTTCCAGCAGTAGTCCGAACGATTTACATCAAAAGAGATTTTGCTTGTCTCAGTTTCTGTAAGTCTCACAAATAATTTTTATAACAAAATAGTGTTCAGAATGTGATTCTGGACTCGAAAAAAAACGAAAATAAATTTTTGAAGAAAAATGAAATTTAATCGTTTTTCGGCGTTTCCAGCAGTTGTCCGAACGATTTACATCAAAAGAAATTTTGCTTGTCTCAGTTTCTGTAAGTCTCACAAATAATTTTTTTAACAAAATAGTGTTCAGAATGTGATTCTGGACTCGAAAAAAAACGAAAATAAATTTTTGAAGAAAAATTAAATTTAATCGTTTTTCGGCGTTTCCAGCAGTTGTCCGAACGATTTACATCAAAAGAAATTTTGCTTGTCTCAGTTTCTGTAAGTCTCACAAATAATTTTTATAACAAAATAGTGTTCAGAATGTGATTCTGGACTCAAAAAAAACGAAAATAAATTTCTGAAGAAAAATTAAATTTAATCGTTTTTCGGCGTTTCCAGCAGTGGTCCGAACGATTTACATCAAAAGAAATTTTGCTTGTCTCAGTTTCTGTAAGTCTCACAAATAATTTTTATAACAAAATAGTGTTCAGAATGTGATTCTGGACTCGAAAAAAAACGAAAATAAATTTTTGGAGAAAAATGAAATTTAATCGTTTTTCGGCGTTTCCAGCAGTTGTCCGAACGATTTACATCAAAAGAGATTTTGCTTGTCTCAGTTTCTGTAAGTCTCACAAATAATTTTTATAACAAAATAGTGTTCAGAATGTGATTCTGGACTCAAAAAAAACGAAAATAAATTTCTGAAGAAAAATTAAATTTAATCGTTTTTCGGCGTTTCCAGCAGTTGTCCGAACGATTTACATCAAAAGAAATTTTACTTGTCTCAGTTTCTGTAACTCTCACAAATAATTTTTATAACAAAATAGTGTTCAGAATGTGATTCTGGACTCGAAAAAAAAACGAAAATAAATTTTGAAGAAATTTTGCTTGTCTCAGTTTCTGTACGTCTCACAAATAATTTTTATAACAAAATAGTGTTCAGAATGTGATTCTGGTCTCGAAAAAAAACGAAAATAAATTTTTGAAGAAAAATTAAATTTAATCGTTTTTCGGCGTTTCCAGCAGTGGTCCGAACGATTTACATCAAAAGAAATTTTGCTTGTCTCAGTTTCTGTAAATCTCACAAATAATTTTTATAACAAAATAGTGTTCAGAATGTGATTCTAGGACTCGAAAAAAAACGAAAATAAATTTTTGAAGAAAAATGAAATTTAATCGTTTTCGGCGTTTCCAGCAGTTGTCCGAACGATTTACATCAAAAGAGATTTTGCTTGTCTCAGTTTCTGTAAGTCTCACAAATAATTTTTATAACAAAATAGTGTTCAGAATGTGACTCTGGACTCGAAAAAAAACGAAAATAAATTTTTGAAGAAAAATTAAATGTAATCGTTTTTCGGCGTTTCCAGCAGTTGTCCGAACGATTTACATCAAAAGAAATTTTGCTTGTCTCAGTTTCTGTAAGTCTCACAAATAATTTTTATAACAAAATAGTGTTCAGAATGTGATTCTGGACTCGAAAAAAAACGAAAATAAATTTTTGAAGAAAAATGAAATTTTATCGTTTTTCGGCGTTTCCAGCAGTTGTCCGAACGATTTACATCAAAAGAAATTTTGCTTGTCACAGTTTCTGTAAGTCTCACAAATAATTTTTATAACAAAATAGTGTTCAGAATGTGATTCTGGACTCGAAAAAAAACGAAAATAAATTTTTGAAGAAAAATGAAATTTAATCGTTTTTCGGCGTTTCCAGCAGTTGTCCGAACGATTTACATCAAAAGAAATTTTGCTTGTCTCAGTTTCTGTAAGTCTCACAAATAATTTTTATAACAAAATAGTGTTCAGAATGTGATTCTGGACTCGAAAAAAAACGAAAATAAATTTTGAAGAAATTTTGCTTGTCTCAGTTTCTGTAAGTCTCACAAATAATTTTTATAACAAAATAGTGTTCAGAATGTGATTCTGGACTCGAAAAAAAACGAAAATAAATTTTTGAAGAAAAATGAAATTTAATCGTTTTTCGGCGTTTCCAGCAGTTGTCCGAACGATTTACATCAAAAAATTTTTGCTTGTCTCAGTTTCTGTAAGTCTCACAAATAATTTTTATAACAAAATAGTGTTCAGAATGTGATTCTGGACTCGAAAAAAAAACGAAAATAAATTTTGAAGAAATTTTGCTTGTCTCAGTTTCTGTAAGTCTCACAAATAATTTTTATAACAAAATAGTGTTCAGAATGTGATTCTGGACTCAAAAAAAAAACGAAAATAAATTTCTGAAGAAAAATTAAATTTAATCGTTTTTCGGCGTTTCCAGCAGTTGTCCGAACGATTTACATCAAAAGAAATTTTACTTGTCTCAGTTTCTGTAACTCTCACAAATAATTTTTATAACAAAATAGTGTTCAGAATGTGATTCTGGACTCGAAAAAAAAACGAAAATAAATTTTGAAGAAATTTTGCTTGTCTCAGTTTCTGTAAGTCTCACAAATAATTTTTATAACAAAATAGTGTTCAGAATGTGATTCTGGACTCGAAAAAAATCGAAAATAAATTTTTGAAGAAAAATGAAATTTAATCGTTTTTCGGCGTTTCCAGCAGTAGTCCGAACGATTTACATCAAAAGAGATTTTGCTTCTCTCAGTTTCTGTAAGTCTCACAAATAATTTTTATAACAAAATAGTGTTCAGAATGTGATTCTGGACTCGAAAAAAAACGAAAATAAATTTTTGAAGAAAAATGAAATTTAATCGTTTTTCGGCGTTTCCAGCAGTTGTCCGAACGATTTACATCAAAAGAAATTTTGCTTGTCTCAGTTTCTGTAAGTCTCACAAATAATTTTTTTAACAAAATAGTGTTCAGAATGTGATTCTGGACTCGAAACAAAACGAAAATAAATTTTTGAAGAAAAATTAAATTTAATCGTTTTTCGGCGTTTCCAGCAGTTGTCCGAACGATTTACATCAAAAGAAATTTTGCTTGTCTCAGTTTCTGTAAGTCTCACAAATAATTTTTATAACAAAATAGTGTTCAGAATGTGATTCTGGACTCAAAAAAAAACGAAAATAAATTTCTGAAGAAAAATTAAATTTAATCGTTTTTCGGCGTTTCCAGCAGTTGTCCGAACGATGTACATCAAAAGAAATTTTACTTGTCTCAGTTTCTGTAACTCTCACAAATGATTTTTATAACAAAATAGTGTTCAGAATGTGATTCTGACTCGAAAAAAAAACGAAAATAAATTTTGAAGAAATTTTGCTTGTCTCAGTTTCTGTAAGTCTCACAAATAATTTTTATAACAAAATAGTGTTCAGAATGTGATTCTGGTCTCGAAAAAAAACGAAAATAAATTTTTGAAGAAAAATTAAATTTAATCGTTTTTCGGCGTTTCCAGCAGTGGTCCGAACGATTTACATCAAAAGAAATTTTGCTTGTCTCAGTTTCTGTAAGTCTCACAAATAATTTTTATAACAAAATAGTGTTCAGAATGTGATTCTGGACTCGAAAAAAAACGAAAATAAATTTTTGAAGAAAAATGAAATTTAATCGTTTTTCGGCGTTTCCAGCAGTTGTCCGAACGATTTACATCAAAAGAGATTTTGCTTGTCTCAGTTTCTGTAAGTCTCACAAATAATTTTTATAACAAAATAGTGTTCAGAATGTGATTCTGGACTCAAAAAAAACGAAAATAAATTTCTGAAGAAAAATTAAATTTAATCGTTTTTCGGCGTTTCCAGCAGTTGTCCGAACGATTTACATCAAAAGAAATTTTACTTGTCTCAGTTTCTGTAACTCTCACAAATAATTTTTATAACAAAATAGTGTTCAGAATGTGATTCTGGACTCGAAAAAAAAAAACGAAAATAAATTTTGAAGAAATTTTGCTTGTCTCAGTTTCTGTAAGTCTCACAAATAATTTTTATAACAAAATAGTGTTCAGAATGTGATTCTGGACTCGAAAAAAAACGAAAATAAATTTTTGAAGAAAAATGAAATTTAATCGTTTTTCGGCGTTTCCAGCAGTAGTCCGAACAATTTACATCAAAAGAGATTTTGCTTGTCTCAGTTTCTGTAAGTCTCACAAATAATTTTTATAACAAAATAGTGTTCAGAATGTGATTCTGGACTCGAAAAAAAACGAAAATAAATTTTTGAAGAAAAATGAAATTTAATCGTTTTTCGGCGTTTTCAGCAGTTGTCTGAACGATTTACATCAAAAGAAATTTTGCTTGTCTCAGTTTCTGTAAGTCTCACAAATAATTTTTTTAACAAAATAGTGTTCAGAATGTGATTCTGGACTCGAAAAAAAACGAAAATAAATTTTTGAAGAAAAATTAAATTTAATCGTTTTTCGGCGTTTCCAGCAGTTGTCCGAACGATTTACATCAAAAGAAATTTTGCTTGTCCAAGTTTCTGTAAGTCTCACAAATAATTTTTATAACAAAATAGTGTTCAGAATGTGATTCTGGACTCAAAAAAAACGAAAATAAATTTCTGAAGAAAAATTAAATTTAATCGTTTTTCGGCGTTTCCAGCAGTTGTCCGAACGATGTACATCAAAAGAAATTTTACTTGTCTCAGTTTCTGTAACTCTCACAAATGATTTTTATAACAAAATAGTGTTCAGAATGTGATTCTGACTCGAAAAAAAACGAAAATAAATTTTGAAGAAATTTTGCTTGTCTCAGTTTCTGTGAGTCTCACAAATAATTTTTATAACAAAATAGTGTTCAGAATGTGATTCTGGTCTCGAAAAAAAACGAAAATAAATTTTTGAAGAAAAATTAAATTTAATCGTTTTTCGGCGTTTCCAGCAGTGGTCCGAACGATTTACATCAAAAGAAATTTTGCTTGTCTCAGTTTCTGTAAGTCTCACAAATAATTTTTATAACAAAATAGTGTTCAGAATGTGATTCTGGACTCGAAAAAAAACGAAAATAAATTTTTGAAGAAAAATGAAATTTAATCGTTTTTCGGCGTTTCCAGCAGTTGTCCGAACGATTTACATCAAAAGAGATTTTGCTTGTCTCAGTTTCTGTAAGTCTCACAAATAATTTTTATAACGAAATAGTGTTCAGAATGTGATTCTGGACTCGAAAAAAAACGAAAATAAATTTTTGAAGAAAAATTAAATGTAATCGTTTTTCGGCGTTTCCAGCAGTTGTCCGAACGATTTACATCAAAAGAAATTTTGCTTGTCTCAGTTTCTGTAAGTCTCACAAATAATTTTTATAACAAAATAGTGTTCAGAATGTGATTCTGGACTCGAAAAAAAACGAAAATAAATTTTTGAAGAAAAATGAAATTTTATCGTTTTTCGGCGTTTCCAGCAGTTGTCCGAACGATTTACATCAAAAGAAATTTTACTTGTCTCAGTTTCTGTAACTCTCACAAATAATTTTTATAACAAAATAGTGTTCAGAATGTGATTCTGGACTCGAAAAAAAAACGAAAATAAATTTTGAAGAAATTTTGCTTGTCTCAGTTTCTGTAAGTCTCACAAATATTTTTTATAACAAAATAGTGTTCAGAATGTGATTCTGGACTCAAAAAAAAACGAAAATAAATTTCTGAAGAAAAATTAAATTTAATCGTTTTTCGGCGTTTCCAGCAGTTGTCCGAACGATTTACATCAAAAGAAATTTTACTTGTCTCAGTTTCTGTAACTCTCACAAATAATTTTTATAACAAAATAGTGTTCAGAATGTGATTCTGGACTCGAAAAAAAAACGAAAATAAATTTTGAAGAAATTTTGCTTGTCTCAGTTTCTGTAAGTCTCACAAATAATTTTTATAACAAAATAGTGTTCAGAATGTGATTCTGGACTCGAAAAAAAACGAAAATAAATTTTTGAAGAAAAATGAAATTTAATCGTTTTTCGGCGTTTCCAGCAGTAGTCCGAACGATTTACATCAAAAGAGATTTTGCTTGTCTCAGTTTCTGTAAGTCTCACAAATAATTTTTATAACAAAATAGTGTTCAGAATGTGATTCTGGACTCGAAAAAAAACGAAAATAAATTTTTGAAGAAAAATGAAATTTAATCGTTTTTCGGCGTTTCCAGCAGTTGTCCGAACGATTTACATCAAAAGAAATTTTGCTTGTCTCAGTTTCTGTAAGTCTCACAAATAATTTTTTTAACAAAACAGTGTTCAGAATGTGATTCTGGACTCGAAAAAAAACGAAAATAAATTTTTGAAGAAAAATTAAATTTAATCGTTTTTCGGCGTTTCCAGCAGTTGTCCGAACGATTTACATCAAAAGAAATTTTGCTTGTCTCAGTTTCTGTAAGTCTCACAAATAATTTTTATAACAAAATAGTGTTCAGAATGTGATTCTGGACTCAAAAAAAAAACGAAAATAAATTTCTGAAGAAAAATTAAATTTAATCGTTTTTCGGCGTTTCCAGCAGTTGTCCGAACGATGTACATCAAAAGAAATTTTACTTGTCTCAGTTTCTGTAACTCTCACAAATGATTTTTATAACAAAATAGTGTTCAGAATGTGATTCTGACTCGAAAAAAAACGAAAATAAATTTTGAAGAAATTTTGCTTGTCTCAGTTTCTGTAAGTCTCACAAATAATTTTTATAACAAAATAGTGTTCAGAATGTGATTCTGATCTCGAAAAAAAAACGAAAATAAATTTTTGAAGAAAAATTAAATTTAATCGTTTTTCGGCGTTTCCAGCAGTGGTCCGAACGATTTACATCAAAAGAAATTTTGCTTGTCTCAGTTTCTGTAAGTCTCACAAATAATTTTTATAACAAAATAGTGTTCAGAATGTGATTCTGGACTCGAAAAAAAACGAAAATAAATTTTTGAAGAAAAATGAAATTTAATCGTTTTACATCAAAAGAGATTTTGCTTGTCTCAGTTTCTGTAAGTCTCACAAATAATTTTTATAACAAAATAGTGTTCAGAATGTGATTCTGGACTCAAAAAAAACGAAAATAAATTTCTGAAGAAAAATTAAATTTAATCGTTTTTCGGCGTTTCCAGCAGTTGTCCGAACGATTTACATCAAAAGAAATTTTACTTGTCTCAGTTTCTGTAACTCTCACAAATAATTTTTATAACAAAATAGTGTTCAGAATGTGATTCTGGACTCGAAAAAAAAACGAAAATAAATTTTGAAGAAATTTTGCTTGTCTCAGTTTCTGTAAGTCTCACAAATAATTTTTATAACAAAATAGTGTTCAGAATGTGATTTTGGACTCGAAAAAAAATGAAAATAAATTTTTGAAGAAAAATGAAATTTAATCGTTTTTCGGCGTTTCCAGCAGTAGTCCGAACGATTTACATCAAAAGAGATTTTGCTTGTCTCAGTTTCTGTAAGTCTCACAAATAATTTTTATAACAAAATAGTGTTCAGAATGTGATTCTGGACTCGAAAAAAAACGAAAATAAATTTTTGAAGAAAAATGAAATTTAATCGTTTTTCGGCGTTTCCAGCAGTTGTCCGAACGATTTACATCAAAAGAAATTTTGCTTGTCTCAGTTTCTGTAAGTCTCACAAATAATTTTTTGAACAAAATAGTGTTCAGAATGTGATTCTGGACTCGAAAAAAAACGAAAATAAATTTTTGAAGAAAAATTAAATTTAATCGTTTTTCGGCGTTTCCAGCAGTTGTCCGAACGATTTACATCAAAAGAAATTTTGCTTGTCTCAGTTTCTGTAAGTCTCACAAATAATTTTTATAACAAAATAGTGTTCAGAATGTGATTCTGGACTCAAAAAAAAACGAAAATAAATTTCTGAAGAAAAATTAAATTTAATCGTTTTTCGGCGTTTCCAGCAGTTGTCCGAACGATGTACATCAAAAGAAATTTTACTTGTCTCAGTTTCTGTAACTCTCACAAATGATTTTTATAACAAAATAGTGTTCAGAATGTGATTCTGACTCGAAAAAAAACGAAAATAAATTTTGAAGAAATTTTGCTTGTCTCAGTTTCTGTAAGTCTCATAAATAATTTTTATAACAAAATAGTGTTCAGAATGTGATTCTGGTCTCGAAAAAAAACGAAAATAAATTTTTGAAGAAAAATTAAATTTAATCGTTTTTCGGCGTTTCCAGCAGTGGTCCGAACGATTTACATCAAAAGAAATTTTGCTTGTCTCAGTTTCTGTAAGTCTCACAAATAATTTTTATAACAAAATAGTGTTCAGAATGTGATTCTGGACTCGAAAAAAAACGAAAATAAATTTTTGAAGAAAAATGAAATTTAATCGTTTTTCGGCGTTTCCAGCAGTTGTCCGAACGATTTACATCAAAAGAGATTTTGCTTGTCTCAGTTTCTGTAAGTCTCACAAATAATTTTTATAACAAAATAGTGTTCAGAATGTGATTCTGGACTCGAAAAAAAACGAAAATAAATTTTTGAAGAAAAATTAAATGTAATCGTTTTTCGGCGTTTCCAGCAGTTGTCTGAACGATTTACATCAAAAGAAATTTTGCTTGTCTCAGTTTCTGTAAGTCTCACAAATAATTTTTATAACAAAATAGTGTTCAGAATGTGATTCTGGACTCGAAAAAAAACGAAAATGAATTTTTGAAGAAAAATGAAATTTTATCGTTTTTCGGCGTTTCCAGCAGTTGTCCGAACGATTTACATCAAAAGAGATTTTGCTTGTCTCAGTTTCTGTAAGTCTCACAAATAATTTTTATAACAAAATAGTGTTCAGAATGTGATTCTGGACTCGAAAAAAAACGAAAATAAATTTTTGAAGAAAAATGAAATTTAATCGTTTTTCGGCGTTTCCAGCAGTTGTCCGAACGATTTACATCAAAAGAAATTTTGCTTGTCTCAGTTTCTGTAAGTCTCACAAATAATTTTTTTACCAAAATAGTGTTCAGAATGTGATTCTGGACTCGAAAAAAAACGAAAATAAATTTTTGAAGAAAAATTAAATTTAATCGTTTTTCGGCGTTTCCAGCAGTTGTCCGAACGATTTACATCAAAAGAAATTTTGCTTGTCTCAGTTTCTGTAAGTCTCACAAATAATTTTTATAACAAAATAGTGTTCAGAATGTGATTCTGGACTCAAAAAAAAACGAAAATAAATTTCTGAAGAAAAATTAAATTTAATCGTTTTTCGGCGTTTCCAGCAGTTGTCCGAACGATGTACATCAAAAGAAATTTTACTTGTCTCAGTTTCTGTAACTCTCACAAATGATTTTTATAACAAAATAGTGTTCAGAATGTGATTCTGACTCGAAAAAAAACGAAAATAAATTTTGAAGAAATTTTGCTTGTCTCAGTTTCTGTAAGTCTCACAAATAATTTTTATAACAAAATAGTGTTCAGAATGTGATTCCGGTCTCGAAAAAAAACGAAAATAAATTTTTGAAGAAAAATTAAATTTAATCGTTTTTCGGCGTTTCCAGCAGTGGTCCGAACGATTTACATCAAAAGAAATTTTGCTTGTCTCAGTTTCTGTAAGTCTCACAAATGATTTTTATAACAAAATAGTGTTCAGAAAGTGATTCTGGACTCGAAAAAAAACGAAAATAAATTTTTGAAGAAAAATGAAATTTAATCGTTTTTCGGCGTTTCCAGCAGTTGTCCGAACGATTTACATCAAAAGAAATTTTACTTGTCTCAGTTTCTGTAACCCTCACAAATAATTTTTATGACAAAATAGTGTTCAGAATGTGATTCTGGACTCGAAAAAAAAAACGAAAATAAATTTTGAAGAAATTTTGCTTGTCTCAGTTTCTGTAAGTCTCACAAATAATTTTTATAACAAAATAGTGTTCAGAATGTGATTCTGGACTCGAAAAAAAACGAAAATAAATTTTTGAAGAAAAATGAAATTTAATCGTTTTTCGGCGTTTCCAGCAGTAGTCCGAACGATTTACATCAAAAGAGATTTTGCTTGTCTCAGTTTCTGTAAGTCTCACAAATAATTTTTATAACAAAATAGTGTTCAGAATGTGATTCTGGACTCGAAAAAAAACGAAAATAAATTTTTGAAGAAAAATGAAATTTAATCGTTTTTCGGCGTTTCCAGCAGTTGTCCGAACGATTTACATCAAAAGAAATTTTGCTTGTCTCAGTTTCTGTAAGTCTCACAAATAATTTTTTCAACAAAATAGTGTTCAGAATGTGATTCCGGACTCGAAAAAAAACGAAAATAAATTTTTGAAGAAAAATTAAATTTAATCGTTTTTCGGCGTTTCCAGCAGTTGTCCGAACGATTTACATCAAAAAAATTTTTGCTTGTCTCAGTTTCTGTAAGTCTCACAAATAATTTTTATAACAAAATAGTGTTCAGAATGTGATTCTGGACTCAAAAAAAAACGAAAATAAATTTCTGAAGAAAAATTAAATTTAATCGTTTTTCGGCGTTCCCAGCAGTTGTCCGAACGATGTACATCAAAAGAAATTTTACTTGTCTCAGTTTCTGTAACTCTCACAAATGATTTTTATAACAAAATAGTGTTCAGAATGTGATTCTGACTCGAAAAAAAACGAAAATAAATTTTGAAGAAATTTTGCTTGTCTCAGTTTCTGTAAGTCTCACAAATAATTTTTATAACAAAATAGTGTTCAGAATGTGATTCTGGTCTCGAAAAAAAACGAAAATAAATTTTTGAAGAAAAATTAAATTTAATCGTTTTTCGGCGTTTCCAGCAGTGGTCCGAACGATTTACATCAAAAGAAATTTTGCTTGTCTCAGTTTCTGTAAGTCTCACAAATAATTTTTATAACAAAATAGTGTTCAGAATGTGATTCTGGACTCGAAAAAAAACGAAAATAAATTTTTGAAGAAAAATGAAATTTAATCGTTTTTCGGCGTTTCCAGCAGTTGTCCGAACGATTTACATCAAAAGAGATTTTGCTTGTCTCAGTTTCTGTAATTCTCACAAATAATTTTTATAACAAAATAGTGTTCAGAATGTGATTCTGGACTCGAAAAAAAACGAAAATAAATTTTTGAAGAAAAATTAAATGTAATCGTTTTTCGGCGTTTCCAGCAGTTGTCCGAACGATTTGCATCAAAAGAAATTTTGCTTGTCTCAGTTTCTGTAAGTCTCACAAATTATTTTTATAACAAAATAGTGTTCAGAATGTGATTCTGGTCTCAAAAAAAAAAACGAAAATAAATTTCTGAAGAAAAATTAATTAAATTTAATCGTTTTTCGGCGTTTCCAGCAGTTGTCCGAACGATTTACATCAAAAGAAATTTTACTTGTCTCAGTTTCTGTAAGTCTCACAAATAATTTTTATAACAAAATAGTGTTCAGAATGTGATTCTGGACTCGAAAAAAAACGAAAATAAATTTTTGAAGAAAAATGAAATTTAATCGTTTCTCGGCGTTTCCAGCAGTTGTCCGAACGATTTACATCAAAAGAAATTTTGCTTGTCTCAGTTTCTGTAGGTCTCACAAATAATTTTTATAACAAAATAGTGTTCAGAATGTGATTCTGGACTCAAAAAAAAACGAAAATAAATTTCTGAAGAAATTTTGCTTGTCTCAGTTTCTGTAAGTCTCACAAATAATTTTTATAACAAAATAGTGTTCAGAATGTGATTCCGGACTCGAAAAAAAACGAAAATAAATTTTTGAGGAAAAATGAAATTTAATCGTTTTTCGGCGTTTCCAGCAGTAGTCCGAACGATTTACATCAAAAGAAATTTTACTTGTCTCAGTTTCTGTAACTCTCACAAATAATTTTTATAACAAAATAGTGTTCAGAATGTGATTCTGGACTCGAAAAAAAACGAAAATAAATTTTGAAGAAATTTTGCTTGTCTCAGTTTCTGTAAGTCTCACAAATAATTTTTATAACAAAATAGTGTTCAGAATGTGATTCCGGACTCGAAAAAAAACGAAAATAAATTTTTGAGGAAAAATGAAATTTAATCGTTTTTACATTTACATCAAAAGAAATTTTACTTGTCTCAGTTTCTGTAACTCTCACAAATAATTTTTATAACAAAACAGTGTTCAGAATGTGATTCTGGACTCGAAAAAAAACGAAAATAAATGTTGAAGAGATTTTGCTTGTCTCAGTTTCTGTAAGTCTCACAAATAATTTTTATAACAAAATAGTGTTCAGAATGTGATTCCGGACTCGAAAAAAAACGAAAATAAATTTTTGAAGAAAAATTAAATTTAATCGTTTTTCGGCGTTTCCAGCAGTGGTCCGAACGATTTACATCAAAAGAAATTTTGCTTGTCTCAGTTTCTGTAAGTCTCACAAATAATTTTTATAACAAAATAGTGTTCAGAATGTGATTCTGGACTCGAAAAAAAACGAAAATAAATTTTTGAAAAAAAATGAAATTTAATCGTTTTTCGGCGTTTCCAGCAGTTGTCCGAACGATTTACATCAAAAGAGATTTTGCTTGTCTCAGTTTCTGTAAGTCTCACAAATAATTTTTATAGCAAAATAGTGTTCAGAATGTGATTCTGGACACGAAAAAAAACGAAAATAAATTTTTGAAGAAAAATTAAATGTAATCGTTTTTCGGCGTTTCCAGCAGTTGTCCGAACGATTTACATCAAAAGAAATTTTGCTTGTCTCAGTTTCTGTAAGTCTCACAAATAATTTTTATAACAAAATAGTGTTCAGAATGTGATTCTGGACTCGAAAAAAAAACGAAAATAAATTTTTGAAGAAAAATGAAATTTTATCGTTTTTCGGCGTTTCCAGCAGTTGTCCGAACGATTTACATCAAAAGAGATTTTGCTAGTCTCAGTTTCTGTAAGTCTCACAAATAATTTTTATAACAAAATAGTGTTCAGAATGTGATTCTGGACTCGAAAAAAAACGAAAATAAATTTTTGAAGAAAAATGAAATTTAATCGTTTTTCGGCGTTTCCAGCAGTTGTCCGAACGATTTACATCAAAAAAAATTTTGCTTGTCTCAGTTTCTGTAAGTCTCACAAATAATTTTTTTAACAAAATAGTGTTCAGAATGTGATTCTGGACTCGAAAAAAAACGAAAATAAATTTTTGAAGAAAAATTAAATTTAATCGTTTTTCGGCGTTTCCAGCAGTTGTCCGAACGATTTACATGAAAAGAAATTTTGCTTGTCTCAGTTTCTGTAAGTCTCACAAATAATTTTTATAACAAAATAGTGTTCAGAATGTGATTCTGGACTCAAAAAAAACGAAAATAAATTTCTGAAGAAAAATTAAATTTAATCGTTTTTCGGCGTTTCCAGCAGTTGTCCGAACCATGTACATCAAAAGAAATTTTACTTGTCTCAGTTTCTGTAACTCTCACAAATTGTTTTTATAACAAAATAGTGTTCAGAATGTGATTCTGACTCGAAAAAAAGCGAAAATGAATTTTGAAGAAATTTTGCTTGTCTCAGTTTCTGTAAGTCTCACAAATAATTTTTATAACAAAATAGTGTTCAGAATGTGATTCTGGTCTCGAAAAAAAACGAAAATAAATTTTTGAAGAAAAATTAAATTTAATCGTTTTTCGGCGTTTCCAGCAGTGGTCCGAACGATTTACATCAAAAGAAATTTTGCTTGTCTCAGTTTCTGTAAGTCTCACAAATAATTTTTATAACAAAATAGTGTTCAGAATGTGATTCTGGACTCGAAAAAAAACGAAAATAAATTTTTGAAGAAAAATGAAATTTAATCGTTTTTCGGCGTTTCCAGCAGTTGTCCGAACGATTTACATCAAAAGAAATTTTACTTGTCTCAGTTTCTGTAACTCTCACAAATAATTTTTATGACAAAATAGTGTTCAGAATGTGATTCTGGACTCGAAAAAAAAAACGAAAATAAATTTTGAGGAAATTTTGCTTGTCTCAGTTTCTGTAAGTCTCACAAATAATTTTTATAACAAAATAGTGTTCAGAATGTGATTCTGGACTCGAAAAAAAACGAAAATAAATTTTTGAAGAAAAATGAAATTTAATCGTTTTTCGGCGTTTCCAGCAGTAGTCCGAACGATTTACATCAAAAGAGATTTTGCTTGTCTCAGTTTCTGTAAGTCTCACAAATAATTTTTATAACAAAATAGTGTTCAGAATGTGATTCTGGACTCGAAAAAAACGAAAATAAATTTTTGAAGAAAAATGAAATTTAATCGTTTTTCGGCGTTTCCAGCAGTTGTCCGAACGATTTACATCAAAAGAAATTTTGCTTGTCTCAGTTTCTGTAAGTCTCACAAATAATTTTTTCAATAAAATAGTGTTCAGAATGTGATTCTGGACTCGAAAAAAAACGAAAATAAATTTTTGAAGAAAAATTAAATTTAATCGTTTTTCGGCGTTTCCAGCAGTTGTCCGAACGATTTACATCAAAAAAATTTTTGCTTGTCTCAGTTTCTGTAGGTCTCACAAATAATTTTTATAACAAAATAGTGTTCAGAATGTGATTCTGGACTCAAAAAAAAACGAAAATAAATTTCTGAAGAAAAATTAAATTTAATCGTTTTTCGGCGTTTCCAGCAGTTGTCCGAACGATGTACATCAAAAGAAATTTTACTTGTCTCAGTTTCTGTAACTCTCACAAATGATTTTTATAACAAAATAGTGTTCAGAATGTGATTCTGACTCAAAAAAAAACGAAAATAAATTTTGAAGAAATTTTGCTTGTCTCAGTTTCTGTAAGTCTCACAAATAATTTTTATAACAAAATAGTGTTCAGAATGTGATTCTGGTCTCGAAAAAAAACGAAAATAAATTTTTGAAGAAAAATTAAATTTAATCGTTTTTCGGCGTTTCCAGCAGTGGTCCGAACGATTTACATCCAAAGAAATTTTGCTTGTCTCAGTTTCTGTAAGTCTCACAAATAATTTTTATAACAAAATAGTGTTCAGAATGTGATTCTGGACTCGAAAAAAAACGAAAATAAATTTTTGAAGAAAAATGAAATTTAATCGTTTTTCGGCGTTTCCAGCAGTTGTCCGAACGATTTACATCAAAAGAGATTTTGCTTGTCTCAGTTTCTGTAATTCTCACAAATAATTTTTATAACAAAATAGTGTTCAGAATGTGATTCTGGACTCGAAAAAAAACGAAAATAAATTTTTGAAGAAAAATTAAATGTAATCGTTTTTCGGCGTTTCCAGCAGTTGTCCGAACGATTTGCATCAAAAGAAATTTTGCTTGTCTCAGTTTCTGTAAGTCTCACAAATTATTTTTATAACAAAATAGTGTTCAGAATGTGATTCTGGACTCGAAAAAAAACGAAAATAAATTTTTGAAGAAAAATTAAATTTAATCGTTTTTCGGCGTTTCCAGCAGTTGTTCGAACGATTTACATCAAAAGAAATTTTGCTTGTCTCAGTTTCTGTAAGTCTCACAAATAATTTTTATAACAAAATAGTGTTCAGAATGTGATTCTGGACTCGAAAAAAAACGAAAATAAATTTTTGAAGAAAAAAGAAATTTAATCGTTTTTCGGCGTTTCCAGCAGTTGTCCGAACGATTTACATCAAAAGAAATTTTGCTTGTCTCAGTTTCTGTAAGTCTCACAAATAATTTTTATAACAAAATAGTGTTCAGAATGTGATTCTGGACTCAAAAAAAAAACGAAAATAAATTTCTGAAGAAAAATTAATTAAATTTAATCGTTTTTCGGCGTTTCCAGCAGTTGTCCGAACGATTTACATCAAAAGAAATTTTACTTGCCTCAGTTTCTGTAAGTCTCACAAATAATTTTTATAACAAAATAGTGTTCAGAATGTGATTCTGGACTCGAAAAAAAACGAAAATAAATTTTTGAAGAAAAATGAAATTTAATCGTTTTTCGGCGTTTCCAGCAGTTGTCCGAACGATTTACATCAAAAGAAATTTTGCTTGTCTCAGTTTCTGTAGGTCTCACAAATAATTTTTATAACAAAATAGTGTTCAGAATGTGATTCTGGACTCAAAAAAAAACGAAAATAAATTTCTGAAGAAAAATTAAATTTAATCGTTTTTCGGCGTTTCCAGCAGTTGTCCGAACGATTTACATCAAAAGAAATTTTACTTGTCTCAGTTTCTGTAACTCTCACAAATAATTTTTATAACAAAATAGTGTTCAGAATGTGATTCTGGACTCGAAAAAAAAACGAAAATAAATTTTGAAGAAATTTTGCTTGTCTCAGTTTCTGTAAGTCTCACAAATAATTTTTATAACAAAATAGTGTTCAGAATGTGATTCTGGACTCGAAAAAAAACGAAAATAAATTTTGAAGAGATTTTGCTTGTCTCAGTTTCTGTAAGTCTCACAAATAATTTGTATAACAAAATAGTGTTCAGAATGTGATTCTGGACTCGAAAAAGAACGAAAATAAATTTTTGAAGAAAAATGAAATTTAATCGTTTTTCGGCGTTTCCAGCAGTTGTCCGAACGATTTACATCAAAAGAAATTTTGCTTGTCTCAGTTTCTGTAAGTCTCACAAATAATTTTTATAACAAAATAGTGTTCAGCATGTGATTCTGGACTCAAAAAAAAACGAAAATAAATTTCTGAAGAAAAATTAATTAAATTTAATCGTTTTTCGGCGTTTCCAGCAGTTGTCCGAATGATTTACATCAAAAGAAATTTTACTAGTCTCAGTTTCTGTAAGTCTCACAAATAATTTTTATAACAAAATAGTGTTCAGAATGTGATTCTGGACTAAAAAAAAAACGAAAATAAATTTTTGAAGAAAAATGAAATTTAATCGTTTTTCGGCGTTTCCAGCAGTTGTCCGAACGATTTACATCAAAAGAAATTTTACTTGTCTCAGTTTCTGTAAGTCTCACAAATAATTTTTATAATAAAATAGTGTTCAGAATGTGATTCTGGACTCGAAAAAAAAACGAAAATAAATTTTTGAAGAAAAATGAAATTTAATCGTTTTTCGGCGTTTCCAGCAGTTGTCCGAACGATTTACATCAAAAGAAATTTTGCTTGTCTCAGTTTCTGTAAGTCTCACAAATAATTTTTTTAACAAAATAGTGTTCAGAATGTGATTCTGGACTCGAAAAAAAACGAAAATAAATTTTTGAAGAAAAATTAAATTTAATCGTTTTTCGGCGTTTCCAGCAGTTGTCCGAACGATTTACATCAAAAGAAATTTTGCTTGTCTCAGTTTCTGTAAGTCTCACAAATAATTTTTATAACAAAATAGTGTTCAGAATGTGATTCTGGACTCGAAAAAAAACGAAAATAAATTTTTGAAGAAAAATGAAATTTTATCGTTTTTCGGCGTTTCCAGCAGTTGTCCGAACGATTTGCATCAAAAGAAATTTTGCTTGTCTCAGTTTCTGTAAGTCTCACAAATTATTTTTATAACAAAATAGTGTTCAGAATGTGATTCTGGACTCGAAAAAAAACGAAAATAAATTTTTGAAGAAAAATTAAATTTAATCGTTTTTCGGCGTTTCCAGCAGTTGTTCGAACGATTTACATCAAAAGAAATTTTGCTTGTCTCAGTTTCCGTAAGTCTCACAAATAATTTTTATAACAAAATAGTGTTCAGAATGTGATTCTGGACTCGAAAAAAAACGAAAATAAATTTTTGAAGAAAAAAGAAATTTAATCGTTTTTCGGCGTTTCCAGCAGTTGTCCGAACGATTTACATCAAAAGAAATTTTGCTTGTCTCAGTTTCTGTATGTCTCACAAATAATTTTTATAACAAAATAGTGTTCAGAATGTGATTCTGGACTCAAAAAAAAAACGAAAATAAATTTCTGAAGAAAAATTAATTAAATTTAATCGTTTTTCGGCGTTTCCAGCAGTTGTCCGAACGATTTACATCAAAAGAAATTTTACTTGTCTCAGTTTCTGTAAGTCTCACAAATAATTTTTTTAACAAAATAGTGTTCAGAATGTGATTCTGGACTCGAAAAAAAACGAAAATAAATTTTTGAAGAAAAATGAAATTTAATCGTTTTTCGGCGTTTCCAGCAGTTGTCCGAACGATTTACATCAAAAGAAATTTTGCTTGTCTCAGTTTCTGTAGGTCTCACAAATAATTTTTATAACAAAATAGTGTTCAGAATGTGATTCTGGACTCAAAAAAAAACGAAAATAAATTTCTGAAGAAAAATTAAATTTAATCGTTTTTCGGCGTTTCCAGCAGTTGTCCGAACGATTTACATCAAAAGAAATTTTACTTGTCTCAGTTTCTGTAACTCTCACAAATAATTTTTATAACAAAATAGTGTTCAGAATGTGATTCTGGACTCGAAAAAAAAACGAAAATAAATTTTGAAGAAATTTTGCTTGTCTCAGTTTCTGTAAGTCTCACAAATAATTTTTATAACAAAATAGTGTTCAGAATGTGATTCTGGACTCGAAAAAAAACGAAAATAAATTTTTGAGGAAAAATGAAATTTAATCGTTTTTCGGCGTTTCCAGCAGTAGTCCGAACGATTTACATCAAAAGAAATTTTACTTGTCTCAGTTTCTGTAACTCTCACAAATAATTTTTATAACAAAATAGTGTTCAGAATGTGATTCTGGACTCGAAAAAAAACGAAAATAAATTTTGAAGAGATTTTGCTTGTCTCAGTTTCTGTAAGTCTCACAAATAATTTTTATAACAAAATAGTGTTCAGAATGTGATTCTGGACTCGAAAAAGAACGAAAATAAATTTTTGAAGAAAAATGAAATTTAATCGTTTTTCGGCGTTTCCAGCAGTTGTCCGAACGATTTACATCAATAGAAATTTTGCTTGTCTCAGTTTCTGTAAGTCTCACAAATAATTTTTATAACAAAATAGTGTTCAGCATGTGATTCTGGACTCAAAAAAAAACGAAAATAAATTTCTGAAGAAAAATTAATTAAATTTAATCGTTTTTCGGCGTTTCCAGCAGTTGTCCGAATGATTTACATCAAAAGAAATTTTACTTGTCTCAGTTTCTGTAAGTCTCACAAATAATTTTTATAACAAAATAGTGTTCAGAATGTGATTCTGGACTCAAAAAAAAAACGAAAATAAATTTTTGAAGAAAAATGAAATTTAATCGTTTTTCGGCGTTTCCAGCAGTTGTCCGAACGATTTACATCAAAAGAAATTTTACTTGTCTCAGTTTCTGTAAGTCTCACAAATAATTTTTATAACAAAATAGTGTTCAGAATGTGATTCTGGACTCGAAAAAAAACGAAAATAAATTTTTGAAGAAATTTTGCTTGTCTCAGTTTCTGTAAGTCTCACAAATAATTTTTATGACAAAATAGTGTTCAGAATGTGATTCTAGACTCGAAAAAAAACGAAAATAAATTTTTGAAGAAAAATTAAATTTAATCGTTTTTCGGCGTTTCCAGCAGTTGTCCGAACGATTTACATCAAAAGAGATTTTGCTTGTCTCAGTTTCTGTAAGTCTCACAAATAATTTTTATAACAAAATAGTGTTCAGAATGTGATTCTGGACTCGAAAAAAAACGAAAATAAATTTTTGAAGAAAAATGAAATTTAATCGTTTTTCGGCGTTTCCAGCAGTTGTCCGAACGATTTACATCAAAAGAAATTTTGCTTGTCTCAGTTTCTGTAAGTCTCACAAATAATTTTTTTAACAAAATAGTGTTCAGAATGTGATTCTGGACTCGAAAAAAAACGAAAATAAATTTTTGAGGAAAAATTAAATTTAATCGTTTTTCGGCGTTTCCAGCAGTTGTTCGAACGATTTACATCAAAAGAAATTTTGCTTGTCTCAGTTTCTGTAAGTCTCACAAATAATTTTTATAACAAAATAGTGTTCAGAATGTGATTCTGGACTCGAAAAAAAACGAAAATAAATTTTTGAAGAAAAAAGAAATTTAATCGTTTTTCGGCGTTTCCAGCAGTTGTCCGAACGATTTATATCAAAAGAAATTTTACTTGTCTCAGTTTCTGTAAGTCTCACAAATAATTTTTATAACAAAATAGTGTTCAGAATGTGATTCTGGACTCGAAAAAAAAACGAAAATTAATTTTTGAAGAAAAATGAAATTTAATCGTTTTTCGGCGTTTCCAGCAGTTGTCCGAACGATTTACATCAAAAGAAATTTTGCTTGTCTCAGTTTCTGTAAGTCTCACAAATAATTTTTATAACAAAATAGTGTTCAGAATGTGATTCTGGACTCAAAAAAAAACGAAAATAAATTTCTGAAGAAAAATTAAATTTAATCGTTTTTCGGCGTTTCCAGCAGTTGTCCGAACGATTTACATCAAAAGAAATTTTACTTGTCTCAGTTTCTGTAATTCTCACAAATAATTTTTATAACAAAATAGTGTTCAGAATGTGATTCTGGACTCGAAAAAAAACGAAAATAAATTTTGAAGAGATTTTGCTTGTCTCAGTTTCTGTAAGTCTCACAAATAATTTTTATAACAAAATAGTGTTCAGAATGTGATTCTGGACTCGAAAAAGAACGAAAATAAATTTTTGAAGAAAAATGAAATTTAATCGTTTTTCGGCGTTTCCAGCAGTTGTCCGAACGATTTACATCAATAGAAATTTTGCTTGTCTCAGTTTCTGTAAGTCTCACAAATAATTTTTATAACAAAATAGTGTTCAGCATGTGATTCTGGACTCAAAAAAAAACGAAAATAAATTTCTGAAGAAAAATTAATTAAATTTAATCGTTTTTCGGCGTTTCCAGCAGTTGTCCGAATGATTTACATCAAAAGAAATTTTACTTGTCTCAGTTTCTGTAAGTCTCACAAATAATTTTTATAACAAAATAGTGTTCAGAATGTGATTCTGGACTCAAAAAAAAACGAAAATAAATTTTTGAAGAAAAATGAAATTTAATCGTTTTTCGGCGTTTCCAGCAGTTGTCCGAACGATTTACATCAAAAGAAATTTTACTTGTCTCAGTTTCTGTAAGTCTCACAAATAATTTTTATAACAAAATAGTGTTCAGAATGTGATTCTGGACTCGAAAAAAAACGAAAATAAATTTTTGAAGAAATTTTGCTTGTCTCAGTTTCTGTAAGTCTCACAAATAATTTTTATGACAAAATAGTGTTCAGAATGTGATTCTAGACTCGAAAAAAAACGAAAATAAATTTTTGAAGAAAAATTAAATTTAATCGTTTTTCGGCGTTTCCAGCAGTTGTCCGAACGATTTACATCAAAAGAGATTTTGCTTGTCTCAGTTTCTGTAAGTCTCACAAATAATTTTTATAACAAAATAGTGTTCAGAATGTGATTCTGGACTCGAAAAAAAACGAAAATAAATTTTTGAAGAAAAATGAAATTTAATCGTTTTTCGGCGTTTCCAGCAGTTGTCCGAACGATTTACATCAAAAGAAATTTTGCTTGTCTCAGTTTCTGTAAGTCTCACAAATAATTTTTTTAACAAAATAGTGTTCAGAATGTGATTCTGGACTCGAAAAAAAACGAAAATAAATTTTTGAGGAAAAATTAAATTTAATCGTTTTTCGGCGTTTCCAGCAGTTGTTCGAACGATTTACATCAAAAGAAATTTTGCTTGTCTCAGTTTCTGTAAGTCTCACAAATAATTTTTATAACAAAATAGTGTTCAGAATGTGATTCTGGACTCGAAAAAAAACGAAAATAAATTTTTGAAGAAAAAAGAAATTTAATCGTTTTTCGGCGTTTCCAGCAGTTGTCCGAACGATTTATATCAAAAGAAATTTTACTTGTCTCAGTTTCTGTAAGTCTCACAAATAATTTTTATAACAAAATAGTGTTCAGAATGTGATTCTGGACTCGAAAAAAAAACGAAAATTAATTTTTGAAGAAAAATGAAATTTAATCGTTTTTCGGCGTTTCCAGCAGTTGTCCGAACGATTTACATCAAAAGAAATTTTGCTTGTCTCAGTTTCTGTAAGTCTCACAAATAATTTTTATAACAAAATAGTGTTCAGAATGTGATTCTGGACTCAAAAAAAAACGAAAATAAATTTCTGAAGAAAAATTAAATTTAATCGTTTTTCGGCGTTTCCAGCAGTTGTCCGAACGATTTACATCAAAAGAAATTTTACTTGTCTCAGTTTCTGTAATTCTCACAAATAATTTTTATAACAAAATAGTGTTCAGAATGTGATTCTGGACTCGAAAAAAAACGAAAATAAATTTTGAAGAAATTTTGCTTGTCTCAGTTTCTGTAAGTCTCACAAATAATTTTTATAACAAAATAGTGTTCAGAATGTGATTCTGGACTCGAAAAAAAACGAAAATAAATTTTTGAGGAAATATGAAATTTAATCGTTTTTCGGCGTTTCCAGCAGTAGTCCGAACGATTTACATCAAAAGAAATTTTACTTGTCTCAGTTTCTGTAACTCTCACAAATAATTTTTATAACAAAATAGTGTTCAGAATGTGATTCTGGACTCGAAAAAAAAACGAAAATAAATTTTGAAGAGATTTTGCTTGTCTCAGTTTCTGTAAGTCTCACAAATAATTTTTATAACAAAATAGTGTTCAGAATGTGATTCTGGACTCGAAAAAGAACGAAAATAAATTTTTGAAGAAAAATGAAATTTTATCGTTTTTCGGCGTTTCCAGCAGTTGTCCGAACGATTTACATCAAAAGAAATTTTGCTTGTCTCAGTTTCTGTAAGTCTCACAAATAATTTTTTTAACAAAATAGTGTTCAGAATGTGATTCTGGACTCGAAAAAAAAACGAAAATAAATTTTGAAGAAATTTTGCTTGTCTCAGTTTCTGTAAGTCTCACAAATAATTTTTATAACAAAATAGTGTTCAGAATGTGATTATGGACTCGAAAAAGAACGAAAATAAATTTTTGAAGAAAAATGAAATTTAATCGTTTTTCGGCGTTTCCAGCAGTTGTCCGAACGATTTACATCAAAAGAAATTTTGCTTGTCTCAGTTTCTGTAAGTCTCACATATAATTTTTTTAACAAAATAGTGTTCAGAATGTGATTCTGGACTCGAAAAAAAACGAAAATAAATTTTGAAGAGATTTTGCTTGTCTCAGTTTCTGTAAGTCTCACAAATAATTTTTATAACAAAATAGTGTTCAGAATGTGATTCTGGACTCGAGAAAGAACGAAAATAAATTTTTGAAGAAAAATGAATTTTAATCGTTTTTCGGCGTTTCCAGCAGTTGTCCGAACGATTTACATCAAAAGAAATTTTGCTTGTCTCAGTTTCTGTAAGTCTCACAAATAATTTTTTTAACAAAATAGTGTTCAGAATGTGATTCTGGACTCGAAAAAAAACGAAAATAAATTTTTGAAGAAAAATTAAATTTAATCGTTTTTCGGCGTTTCCAGCAGTTGTCCGAACGATTTACATCAAAAAAAATTTTGCTTGTCTCAGTTTCTGTAAGTCTCACAAATAATTTTTATAACAAAATAGTGTTCAGAATGTAATTCTGGACTCGAAAAAAAACGAAAATAAATTTTTGAAGAAAAATGAAATTTAATCGTTTTTCGGCGTTTCCAGCAGTTGTCCGAACGATTTACATCAAAAGAAATTTTGCTTGTCTCAGTTTCTGTAAGTCTCACAAATGATTTTTATAACAAAATAGTGTTCAGAATGTGATTCTGGACTCGAAAAAAAACGAAAATAAATTTCTGAAGAAAAATTAAATTTAATCGTTTTTCGGCGTTTCCAGCAGTTGTCCGAACGATTTACATCAAAAAAATTTTGCTTGTCTCAGTTTCTGTAAGTCTCACAAATAATTTTTATAACAAAATAGTGTTCAGAATGTAATTCTGGACTCGAAAAAAAACGAAAATAAATTTTTGAAGAAAAATGAAATTTAATCGTTTTTCGGCGTTTCCAGCAGTTGTCCGAACGATTTACATCAAAAGAAATTTTGCTTGTCTCAGTTTCTGTAAGTCTCACAAATGATTTTTATAACAAAATAGTGTTCAGAATGTGATTCTGGACTCGAAAAAAAACGAAAATAAATTTTTGAAGAAAAATGAAATTCTATCGTTTTTCGGCGTTTCCAGCAGTAGCCCGAACGATTTGCATCGAAAGAAATTTTGCTTGTCTCAGTTTCTGTAAGTCTCACAAATAATTTTTATAACAAAATAGTGTTCAGAATGTGATTCTGGACTCGAAAAAAAACGAAAATAAATTTTTGAAGAAAAATTAAATTTAATCGTTTTTCGGCGTTTCCAGCAGTTGTCCGAAGGATTTACATCAAAAAAAAATTTGCTTGTCTCAGTTTCTGTAAGTCTCACAAATAATTTTTATAACAAAATAGTGTTCGGAATGTGATTCTGGACTCGAAAAAAAACGAAAATAAATTTTTGAAGAAAAATGAAATTCTATCGTTTTTCGGCGTTTCCAGCAGTAGTCCGAACGATTTGCATCGAAAGAAATTTTGCTTGTCTCAGTTTCTGTAAGTCTCACAAATAATTTTTATGACAAAATAGTGTTCAGAATGTGATTCTGGACTCGAAAAAAAACGAAAATAAATTTTTGAAGAAAAATTAAATTTAATCGTTTTTCGGCGTTTCCAGCAGTTGTCCGAACGATTTACATCAAAAAAAATTTTGCTTGTCTCAGTTTCTGTAAGTCTCACAAATAATTTTTATAACAAAATAGTGTTCAGAATGTGATTCTAGACTCGAAAAAAAACGAAAATAAATTTTTGAAGAAAAATGAAATTTAATCGTTTTTCGGCGTTTCCAGCAGTAGTCCGAACGATTTACATCAAAAGAAATTTTGCTTGTCTCAGTTTCTGTAAGTCTCACAAATAATTTTTTTAACAAAATAGTGTTCAGAATGTGATTCTGGACTCGAAAAAAAACGAAAATAAATTTTTGAAGAAAAATTAAATTTAATCGTTTTTCGGCGTTTCCAGCAGTTGTCCGAACGATTTACATCAAAAAAAATTTTGCTTGTCTCAGTTTCTGTAAGTCTCACAAATAATTTTTATAACAAAATAGTGTTCAGAATGTGATTCTGGACTCAAAAGAAAACGAAAATAAATTTTTGAAGAAAAATGAAATTTAATCGTTTTTCGGCGTTTCCAGCAGTTGTCCGAACGATTTACATCAAAAGAAATTTTGCTTGTCTCAGTTTCTGTAAGTCTCACAAATAATTTTTTTAACAAAATAGTGTTCAGAATGTGATTCTGGACTCGAAAAAAAACGAAAATAAATTTTTGAAGAAAAATTAAATTTAATCGTTTTTCGGCGTTTCCGGCAGTTGTCCGAACGATTTACATCAAAAAAAATTTTGCTTGTCTCAGTTTCTGTAAGTCTCACAAATAATTTTTATAACAAAAAAGTGTTCAGAATGTGATTCTGGACTCGAAAAAAAACGAAAATAAATTTTTGAAGAAAAATGAAATTCTATCGTTTTTCGGCGTTTCCAGCAGTAGTCCGAACGATTTGCATCGAAAGAAATTTTGCTTGTCTCAGTTTCTGTAAGTCTCACAAATAATTTTTATAACAAAATAGTGTTCAGAATGTGATTCTGGACTCGAAAAAAAACGAAAATAAATTTCTGAAGAAAAATTAAATTAAATCGTTTTTCGGCGTTTCCAGCAGTTGTCCGAACGATTTACATCAAAAAAATTTTGCTTGTCTCAGTTTCTGTAAGTCTCACAAATAATTTTTATAACAAAATAGTGTTCAGAATGTGATTCTGGACTCGAAAAAAAACGAAAATAAATTTTTGAAGAAAAATGAAATTTAATCGTTTTTCGGCGTTTCCAGCAGTTGTCCGAACGATTTACATCAAAAGAAATTTTGCTTGTCTCAGTTTCTGTAAGTCTCACAAATAATTTTTATAACAAAATAGTGTTCAGAATGTGATTCTGGACTCGAAAAAAAACGAAAATAAATTTTGAAGAAATTTTGCTTGTCTCAGTTTCTGTAAGTCTCACAAATAATTTTTATAACAAAATAGTGTTCAGAATGTGATTCTGGACTCGAAAAAAAACGAAAATAAATTTTTGAAGAAAAATGAAATTTAATCGTTTTTCGGCGTTTCCAGCAGTTGTCCGAACGATTTACATCAAAAAAAATTTTGCTTGTCTCAGTTTCTGTAAGTCTCACAAATAATTTTTATAACAAAATAGTGTTCAGAATGTGATTCTGGACTCGAAAAAAAACGAAAATAAATTTTTGAAGAAAAATGAAATTCTATCGTTTTTCGGCGTTTCCAGCAGTAGTCCGAACGATTTGCATCGAAAGAAATTTTGCTTGTCTCAGTTTCTGTAAGTCTCACAAATAATTTTTATAACAAAATAGTGTTCAGAATGTGATTCTGGACTCGAAAAAAAACGAAAATAAATTTTTGAAGAAAAATGTAATTTAATCGTTTTTCGGCGTTTCCAGCAGTTGTCCGAACGATTTACATCAAAAAAAATTTTGCTTGTCTCAGTTTCTGTAAGTCTCACAAATAATTTTTATAACAAAATAGTGTTCAGAATGTGATTCTGGACTCAAAAAAAAAACGAAAATAAATTTCTGAAGAAAAATTAAATTTAATCGTTTTTCGGCGTTTCCAGCAGTTGTCCGAACGATTTACATCAAAAGAAATTTTACTTGTCTCAGTTTCTGTAAGTCTCACAAATAATTTTTATAACAAAATAGTGTTCAGAATGTGATTCTGGACTCGAAAAAAAACGAAAATAAATTTTTGAAGAAAAATGAAATTTAATCGTTTTTCGGCGTTTCCAGCAGTTGTCCGAACGATTTACATCAAAAGAAATTTTGCTTGTCTCAGTTTCTGTAAGTCTCACAAATAATTTTTATAACAAAATAGTGTTCAGAATGTGATTCTGGACTCGAAAAAAAACGAAAATAAATTTTGAAGAAATTTTGCTTGTCTCAGTTTCTGTAAGTCTCACAAATAATTTTTATAACAAAATAGTGTTCAGAATGTGATTCTGGACTCGAAAAAAAACGAAAATAAATTTTTGAAGAAAAATGAAATTTAATCGTTTTTCGGCGTTTCCAGCAGTGGTCCGAACGATTTACATCAAAAGAAATTTTGCTTGTCTCAGTTTCTGTAAGTCTCACAAATAATTTTTATAACAAAATAGTGTTCAGAATGTGATTCTGGACTCGAAAAAAAACGAAAATAAATTTTTGAAGAAAAATGAAATTTAATCGTTTTTCGGCGTTTCCAGCAGTTGTCCGAACGATTTACATCAAAAGAAATTTTGCTTGTCTCAGTTTCTGTAAGTCTCACAAATAATTTTTATAACAAAATAGTGCTCAGAATGTGATTCTGGACTCGAAAAAAAACGAAAATAAATTTTGATGAAATTTTGCTTGTCTCAGTTTCTGTAAGTCTCACAAATAATTTTTATAACAAAATAGTGTTCAGAATGTGATTCTGGTCTCGAAAAAAGACGAAAATAAATTTTTGAAGAAAAATTTATTTTAATCGTTTTTCGGCGTTTCCAGCAGTGGTCCGAACGATTTACATCAAAAGAAATTTTGCTTGTCTCAGTTTCTGTAAGTCTCACAAATAATTTTTATAACAAAATAGTGTTCAGAATGTGATTCTGGACTCGAAAAAAAACGAAAATAAATTTTTGAAGAAAAATTAAATTTAATCGTTTTTCGGCGTTTCCAGCAGTTGTCCGAACGATTTACATCAAAAGAAATTTTGCTTGTCTCAATTTCTGTAAGTCTCACAAATATTTTTTTTAACAAAATAGTGTTCAGAATGTGATTCTGGACTCGAAAAAAAACGAAAATAAATTTTTGAAGAAAAATTAAATTTAATCGTTTTTCGGCGTTTCCAGCAGTTGTCCGAACGATTTACATCAAAAGAAATTTTGCTTGTCTCAGTTTCTGTAAGTCTCACAAATAATTTTTATAACAAAATAGTGTTCAGAATGTGATTCTGGACTCGAAAAAAAACGAAAATAAATTTTTGAAGAAAAATTAAATTTAATCGTTTTTCGGCGTTTCCAGCAGTGGTCCGAACGATTTACATCAAAAGAAATTTTGCTTGTCTCAGTTTCTGTAAGTCTCACAAATAATTTTTTTAACAAAATAGTGTTCGGAATGTGATTCTGGACTCGAAAAAAAACGAAAATAAATTTTTGAAGAAAAATTAAATTTAATCGTTTTTCGGCATTTCCAGCAGTGGTCCGAACGATTTACATCAAAAGAAATTTTGCTTGTCTCAGTTTCTGTAAGTCTCACAAATAATTTTTATAACAAAATAGTGTTCAGAATGTGATTCTGGACTCAAAAAAAAACGAAAATAAATTTCTGAAGAAAAATTAAATTTAATCGTTTTTCGGCGTTTCCAGCAGTTGTCCGAACGATTTACATCAAAAGAAATTTTACTTGACTCAGTTTCTGTAACTCGCACAAATAATTTTTATAACAAAATAGTGTTCAGAATGTGATTCTGGACTCGAAAAAAAACGAAAATAAATTTTTGAAGTAAAATGAAATTTTATCGTTTTTCGGCGTTTCCAGCAGTTGTCCGAACGATTTACATTAAAAGAGATTTTGCTTGTCTCAGTTTCTGTAAGTCTCACAAATAATTTTTATAACAAAATAGTGTTCAGAATGTGATTCTGGACTCGAAAAAAAACGAAAATAAATTTTTGAAGAAAAATGAAATTTAATCGTTTTTCGGCGTTTCCAGCAGTTGTCCGAACGATTTACATCAAAAGAAATTTTGCTTGTCTTAGTTTCTGTAAGTCTCACAAATAATTTTTTTAACAAAATAGTGTTCAGAATGTGATTCTGGACTCGAAAAAAAACGAAAATAAATTTTTGAAGAAAAATGAAATTTAATCGTTTTTCGGCGTTTCCAGCAGTTGTCCGAACGATTAACATCAAAAGAAATTTTGCTTGTCTCAGTTTCTGTAAGTCTCACAAATAATTTTTATAACAAAATAGTGTTCAAAATGTGATTCTGGACTCGAAAAAAAACGAAAATAAATTTTTGAAGAAAAATGAAATTCTATCGTTTTTCGGCGTTTCCAGCAGGAGTCCGAACGATTTGCATCGAAAGAAATTTTGCTTGTCTCAGTTTCTGTAAGTCTCACAAATACATTTTATAACAAAATAGTGTTCAGAATGTGATTCTGGACTCAAAAAAAAAACGAAAATAAATTTCTGAAGAAAAATTAAATTTAATCGTTTTTCGGCGTTTCCAGCAGTTGTCCGAACGATTTACATCAAAAGAAATTTTACTTGTCTCAGTTTCTGTAACTCTCACAAATAATTTTTATAACAAAATAGTGTTCAGAATGTGATTCCGGACTCGAAAAAAAAACGAAAATAAATTTTGAAGAAATTTTGCTTGTCTCAGTTTCTGTAAGTCTCACAAATAATTTTTATAACAAAATAGTGTTCAGAATGTGATTCTGGACTCAAAAAAAAACGAAAATAAATTTCTGAAGAAAAATTAAATTTAATCGTTTTTTGGCGTTTCCAGCAGTTGTCCGAACGATTTACATCAAAAGAAATTTTACTTGTCTCAGTTTCTGTAACTCTCACAAATAATTTTTATAACAAAATAGTGTTCAGAATGTGATTCTGGACTCGAAAAAAAAAACGAAAATAAATTTTGAAGAAATTTTGCTTGTCTCAGTTTCTGTAAGTCTCACAAATAATTTTTATAACAAAATAGTGTTCAGAATGTGATTCTGGACTCGAAAAAAAAACGAAAATAAATTTTTGAAGAAAAATGAAATTTAATCGTTTTTCGGCGTTTCCAGCAGTAGTCCGAACGATTTACATCAAAAGAGATTTTGCTTGTCTCAGTTTCTGTAAGTCTCACAAATAATTTTTATAACAAAATAGTGTTCAGAATGTGATTCTGGACTCGAAAAAAAACGAAAATAAATTTTTGAAGAAAAATGAAATTTAATCGTTTTTCGGCGTTTCCAGCAGTTGTCCGAACGATTTACATCAAAAGAAATTTTGCTTGTCTCAGTTTCTGTAAGTCTCACAAATAATTTGTTTAACAAAATAGTGTTCAGAATGTGATTCTGGCCTCGAAAAAAAACGAAAATAAATTTTTGAAGAAAAATTAAATTTAATCGTTTTTAGGCGTTTCCAGCAGTTGTCCGAACGATTTACATCAAAAGAAATTTTGCTTGTCTCAGTTTCTGTAAGTCTCACAAATAATTTTTATAACAAAATAGTGTTCAGAATGTGATTCTGGACTCGAAAAAAAACGAAAATAAATTTTGAAGAAATTTTGCTTGTCTCAGTTTCTGTAAGTCTCACAAATAATTTTTATAACAAAATAGTGTTCAGAATGTGATTCTGGACACGAAAAAAAACGAAAATAAATTTTTGAAGAAAAATGAAATTTAATCGTTTTTCGCCGTTTCCAGCAGTTGTCCGAACGATTTACATCAAAAAAAATTTTGCTTGTCTCAGTTTCTGTAAGTCTCACAAATAATTTTTATAACAAAATAGTGTTCAGAATGTGATTCAGGACTTGAAAAAAAACGAAAATAAATTTTGGAAGAAAAATGAAATTCTATCGTTTTTCGGCGTTTGCAGCAGTAGTCCGAACGATTTGCATCGAAAGAAATTTTGCTTGTCTCAGTTTCTGTAAGTCTCACAAATAATTTTTATAATAACAAAATAGTGTTCAGAATGTGATTCTGGACTCGAAAAAAAACGAAAATAAATTTTTGAAGAAAAATTAAATTTAATCGTTTTTCGGCGTTTCCAGCAGATGTCCGAACGATTTACATCAAAAAAAATTTTGCTTGTCTCAGTTTCTGTAAGTCTCACAAATAATTTTTATAACAAAATAGTGTTCAGAATGTGATTCTGGACTCAAAAAAAAAAACGAAAATAAATTTCTGAAGAAAAATTAAATTTAATCGTTTTTCGGCGTTTCCAGCAGTTATCCGAACGATTTACATCAAAAGAGATTTTGCTTGTCTCAGTTTCTGTAAGTCTCACAAATAATTTTTATAACAAAATAGTGTTCAGAATGTGATTCTGGACTCGAAAAAAAACGAAAATAAATTTTTGAAGAAAAATGAAATTTAATCGTTTTTCGGCGTTTCCAGCAGTTGTCCGAACGATTTACATCAAAAGAAATTTTGCTTGTCTCAGTTTCTGTAAGTCTCACAAATAATTTTTTTAACAAAATAGTGTTCAGAATGTGATTCTGGACTCGAAAAAAAACGAAAATAAATTTTGAAGAGATTTTGCTTGTCTCAGTTTCTGTAAGTCTCACAAATAATTTTTATAACAAAATAGTGTTCAGAATGTGATTCTGGACTCGAAAAAGAACGAAAATAAATTTTTGAAGAAAAATGAAATTTAATCGTTTTTCGGCGTTTCCAGCAGTTGTCCGAACGATTTACATCAAAAGAAATTTTGCTTGTCTCAGTTTCTGTAAGTCTCACAAATAATTTTTTTAACAAAATAGTGTTCAGAATGTGATTCTGGACTCGAAAGAAAACGAAAATAAATTTTTGAAGAAAAATTAAATTTAATCGTTTTTCGGCGTTTCCAGCAGTTGTCCGAACGATTTACATCAAAAGAAATTTTGCTTGTCTCAGTTTCTGTAAGTCTCACAAATAATTTTTATAACAAAATAGTGTTCAGAATGTGATTCTGGACTCAAAAAAAAACGAAAATAAATTTCTGAAGAAAAATTAAATTTAATCGTTTTTCGGCGTTTCCAGCAGTTGTCCGAACGATTTACATCAAAAGAATTTTTGCTTGTCTCAGTTTCTGTAAGTCTCACAAATAATTTTTATAACAAAATAGTGTTGAGAATGTGATTCTGGACTCGAAAAAAAACGAAAATTAATTTTTGAAGAAAAATGAAATTTTATCGTTTTTCGGCGTTTCCAGCAGTTGTCCGAACGATTTACATAAAAAGAAATTTTACTTGTCTCAGTTTCTGTAAGTCTCACAAATAATTTTTATAACAAAATAGTGTTCAGAATGTGATTCTGGACTCGAAAAAAAAACGAAAATAAATTTTTGAAGAAAAATGAAATTTAATCGTTTTTCGGCGTTTCCAGCAGTTGTCCGAACGATTTACATCAAAAGAAATTTTGCTTGTCTCAGTTTCTGTAAGTCTCACAAATAATTTTTATAACAAAATAGTGTTCAGAATGTGATTCTGGACTCGAAAAAAAACGAAAATAAATTTTGAAGAAATTTTGCTTGTCTCAGTTTCTGTAAGTCTCACAAATAATTTTTATAACAAAATAGTGTTCAGAATGTGATTCTGGACTTGAAAAAAAACGAAAATAAATTTTTGAAGAAAAATGAAATTTAATCGTTTTTCGGCGTTTCCAGCAGTTGTCCGAAGGATTTACATCAAAAAAAAATTTGCTTGTCTCAGTTTCTGTAAGTCTCACAAATAATTTTTATAACAAAATAGTGTTCGGAATGTGATTCTGGACTCGAAAAAAAACGAAAATAAATTTTTGAAGAAAAATGAAATTCTATCGTTTTTCGGCGTTTCCGGCAGTAGTCCGAACGATTTGCATCGAAAGAAATTTTGCTTGTCTCAGTTTCTGTAAGTCTCACAAATAATTTTTTTAACAAAATAGTGTTCAGAATGTGATTCTGGACTCGAAAAAAAACGAAAATAAATTTTGAAGAGATTTTGCTTGTCTCAGTTTCTGTAAGTCTCACAAATAATTTTTATAACAAAATAGTGTTCAGAATGTGATTCTGGACTCGAAAAAGAACGAAAATAAATTTTAGAAGAAAAATTAAATTTAATCGTTTTTCGGCGTTTCCAGCAGTTGTCCGAACGATTTACATCAAAAGAAATTTTGCTTGTCTCAGTTTCTGTAAGTCTCACAAATAATTTTTTTAACAAAATAGTGTTCAGAATGTGATTCTGGACTCGAAAAAAAACGAAAATAAATTTTTGAAGAAAAATTAAATTTAATCGTTTTTCGGCGTTTCCAGCAGTGGTCCGAACGATTTACATCAAAAGAAATTTTGCTTGTCTCAGTTTCTGTAAGTCTCACAAATAATTTTTATAACAAAATAGTGTTCAGAATGTGATTCTGGACTCAAAAAAAAACGAAAATAAATTTCTGAAGAAAAATTAAATTTAATCGTTTTTCGGCGTTTCCAGCAGTTGTCCGAACGATTTACATCAAAAGAAATTTTACTTGACTCAGTTTCTGTAACTCTCACAAATAATTTTTATAACAAAATAGTGTTCAGAATGTGATTCTGGACTCGAAAAAAAAACGAAAATAAATTTTGAAGAAATTTTGCTTGTCTCAGTTTCTGTAAGTCTCACAAATAATTTTTATAACAAAATAGTGTTCAGAATGTGATTCTGGACTCAAAAAAAAACGAAAATAAATTTCTGAAGAAAAATTAAATTTAATCGTTTTTCGGCGTTTCCAGCAGTTGTCCGAACGATTTACATCAAAAGAAATTTTGCTTGTCTCAGTTTCTGTAAGTCTCACAAATAATTTTTATAACAAAATAGTGTTCAGAATGTGATTCTGGACTCGAAAAAAAACGAAAATAAATTTTTGAAGTAAAATGAAATTTTATCGTTTTTCGGCGTTTCCAGCAGTTGTCCGAACGATTTACATTAAAAGAGATTTTGCTAGTCTCAGTTTCTGTAAGTCTCACAAATAATTTTTATAACAAAATAGTGTTCAGAATGTGATTCTGGACTCGAAAAAAAACGAAAATAAATTTTTGAAGAAAAATGAAATTTAATCGTTTTTCGGCGTTTCCAGCAGTTGTCCGAACGATTTACATCAAAAGAAATTTTGCTTGTCTTAGTTTCTGTAAGTCTCACAAATAATTTTTTTAACAAAATAGTGTTCAGAATGTGATTCTGGACTCGAAAAAAAACGAAAATAAATTTTTGAAGAGAAATGAAATTTAATCGTTTTTCGGCGTTTCCAGCAGTTGTCCGAACGATTAACATCAAAAGAAATTTTGCTTGTCTCAGTTTCTGTAAGTCTCACAAATAATTTTTATAACAAAATAGTGTTCAGAATGTGATTCTGGACTCGAAAAAAAAACGAAAATAAATTTTGAAGAAATTTTGCTTGTCTCAGTTTCTGTAAGTCTGACAAATAATTTTTATAACAAAATAGTGTTCAGAATGTGATTCTGGACTCGAAAAAAAATGAAAATAAATTTTTGAAGAAAAATGAAATTTAATCGTTTTTCGCCGTTTCCAGCAGTTGTCCGAACGATTTACATCAAAAAAAATTTTGCTTGTCTCAGTTTCTGTAAGTCTCACAAATAATTTTTATAACAAAATAGTGTTCAAAATGTGATTCTGGACTCGAAAAAAAACGAAAATAAATTTTGAAGAAATTTTGCTTGTCTCAGTTTCTGTAAGTCTCACAAATAATTTTTATAACAAAATAGTGTTCAGAATGTGATTCTGGACTCAAAAAAAAACGAAAATAAATTTCTGAAGAAAAATTAAATTTAATCGTTTTTTGGCGTTTCCAGCAGTTGTCCGAACGATTTACATCAAAAGAAATTTTACTTGTCTCAGTTTCTGTAACTCTCACAAATAATTTTTATAACAAAATAGTGTTCAGAATGTGATTCTGGACTCGAAAAAAAAACGAAAATAAATTTTGAAGAAATTTTGCTTGTCTCAGTTTCTGTAAGTCTCACAAATAATTTTTATAACAAAATAGTGTTCAGAATGTGATTCTGGACTCGAAAAAAAACGAAAATAAATTTTTGAAGAAAAATGAAATTTAATCGTTTTTCGGCGTTTCCAGCAGTAGTCCGAACGATTTACATCAAAAGAGATTTTGCTTGTCTCAGTTTCTGTAAGTCTCACAAATAATTTTTATAACAAAATAGTGTTCAGAATGTGATTCTGGACTCGAAAAAAAACGAAAATAAATTTTTGAAGAAAAATGAAATTTAATCGTTTTTCGGCGTTTCCAGCAGTTGTCCGAACGATTTACATCAAAAGAAATTTTGCTTGTCTCAGTTTCTGTAAGTCTCACAAATAATTTGTTTAACAAAATAGTGTTCAGAATGTGATTCTGGCCTCGAAAAAAAACGAAAATAAATTTTTGAAGAAAAATTAAATTTAATCGTTTTTCGGCGTTTCCAGCAGATGTCCGAACGATTTACATCAAAAGAAATTTTGCTTGTCTTAGTTTCTGTAAGTCTCACAAATAATTTTTTTAACAAAATAGTGTTCAGAATGTGATTCTGGACTCTAAAAAAAACGAAAATAAATTTTTGAAGAAAAATTTAATTTAATCGTTTTTCGGCGTTTCCAGCAGTTGTCCGAACGATTTACATCAAAAGAAATTTTGCTTGTCTCAGTTTCTGTAAGTCTCACAAATAATTTGTTTAACAAAATAGTGTTCAGAATGTGATTCTGGCCTCGAAAAAAAACGAAAATAAATTTTTGAAGAAAAATTAAATTTAATCGTTTTTCGGCGTTTCCAGCAGATGTCCGAACGATTTACATCAAAAGAAATTTTGCTTGTCTTAGTTTCTGTAAGTCTCACAAATAATTTTTTTAACAAAATAGTGTTCAGAATGTGATTCTGGACTCTAAAAAAAACGAAAATAAATTTTTGAAGAAAAATTTAATTTAATCGTTTTTCGGCGTTTCCAGCAGTTGTCCGAACGATTTACATCAAAAGAAATTTTGCTTGTCTCAGTTTCTGTAAGTCTCACAAATAATTTGTTTAACAAAATAGTGTTCAGAATGTGATTCTGGCCTCGAAAAAAAACGAAAATAAATTTTTGAAGAAAAATGAAATTTAATCGTTTTTCGGCGTTTCCAGCAGTTGTCCGAACGATTTACATCAAAAAAAATTTTGCTTGTCTCAGTTTTTGTAAGTCTCACAAATAATTTTAATAACAAAATAGTGTTCAGAATGTGATTCTGGACTCGAAAAAAAACGAAAATAAATTTTTGAAGAAAAATGAAATTCTATCGTTTTTCGGCGTTTCCAGCAGTAGTCCGAACGATTTGCATCGAAAGAAATTTTGCTTGTCTCAGTTTCTGTAAGTCTCACAAATAATTTTTATAACAAAATAGTGTTCAGAATGTGATTCTGGACTCGAAAAAAAAACGAAAATAAATTTTTGAAGAAAAATTAAATTTAATCGTTTTTCGGCGTTTCCAGCAGTTGTCCGAACGATTTACATCAAAAAAAAATTTTGCTTGTCTCAGTTTCTGTAAGTCTCACAAATAATTTTTATAACAAAATAGTGTTCAGAATGTGATTCTGGACTCAAAAAAAAACGAAAATACATTTCTGAAGAAAAATTAAATTTAATCGTTTTACGGCGTTTCCAGCAGTTGTCCGAACGATTTACATCAAAAGAAATTTTACTTGTCTCAGTTTCTGTAATTCTCACAAATAATTTTTATAACAAAATAGTGTTCAGAATGTGATTCTGGACTCGAAAAAAAACGAAAATAAATTTTTGAAGAAAAATGAAATTTAATCGTTTTTCGGCGTTTCCAGCAGTTGTCCGAACGATTTACATCAAAAGAAATTTTGCTTGTCTCAGTTTCTGTAAGTCTCACAAATAATTTGTTTAACAAAATAGTGTTCAGAATGTGATTCTGGCCTCGAAAAAAAACGAAAATAAATTTTTGAAGAAAAATTAAATTAAATCGTTTTTCGGCGTTTCCAGCAGATGTCCGAACGATTTACATCAAAAGAAATTTTGCTTGTCTTAGTTTCTGTAAGTCTCACAAATAATTTTTTTAACAAAATAGTGTTCAGAATGTGATTCTGGACTCTAAAAAAAACGAAAATAAATTTTTGAAGAAAAATTTAATTTAATCGTTTTTCGGCGTTTCCAGCAGTTGTCCGAACGATTTACATCAAAAGAAATTTTGCTTGTCTCAGTTTCTGTAAGTCTCACAAATAATTTTTATAACAAAATAGTGTTCAGAATGTGATTCTGGATTTGAAAAAAAACGAAAATAAATTTTTGAAGAAAAATGAAATTTAATCGTTTTTCGGCGTTTCCAGCAGTTGTCCGAACGATTTACATCAAAAGAAATTTTGCTTGTCTCAGTTTCTGTAAGTCTCACAAATAATTTTTATAACAAAATAGTGTTCAGAATGTGATTCTGGACTCGAAAAAAAACGAAAATAAATTTTGAAGAAATTTTGCTTGTCTCAGTTTCTGTAAGTCTCACAAATAATTTTTATAACAAAATAGTGTTCAGAATGTGATTCTGGACTCGAAAAAAAACGAAAATAAATTTTTGAAGAAAAATGAAATTTAATCGTTTTTCGGCGTTTCCAGCAGTTGTCCGAACGATTTACATCAAAAAAAATTTTGCTTGTCTCAGTTTCTGTAAGTCTCACAAATAATTTTAATAACAAAATAGTGTTCAGAATGTGATTCTGGACTCGAAAAAAAACGAAAATAAATTTTTGAAGAAAAATGAAATTCTATCGTTTTTCGGCGTTTCCAGCAGTAGTCCGAACGATTTGCATCGAAAGAAATTTTGCTTGTCTCAGTTTCTGTAAGTCTCACAAATAATTTTTATAACAAAATAGTGTTCAGAATGTGATTCTGGACTCAAAAAAAAACGAAAATAAATTTCTGAAGAAAAATGAAATTTAATCGTTTTTCGGCGTTTCCAGCAGTTGTCCGAACGATTTACATCAAAAGAAATTTTGCTTGTCTCAGTTTCTGTAAGTCTCACAAATAATTTTTATAACAAAATAATGTTCAGAATGTGATTCTGGACTCGAAAAAAAACGAAAATAAATTTTGAAGAAATTTTGCTTGTCTCAGTTTCTGTAAGTCTCACAAATAATTTTTATAACAAAATAGTGTTCAGAATGTGATTCTGGACTCGAAAAAAAACGAAAATAAATTTTTGAAGAAAAATTAAATTTAATCGTTTTTCGGCGTTTCCAGCAGTTGTCCGAACGATTTACATCAAAAAAAAATTTTGCTTGTCTCAGTTTCTGTAAGTCTCACAAATAATTTTTATAACAAAATAGTGTTCAGAATGTGATTCTGGACTCAAAAAAAAACGAAAATACATTTCTGAAGAAAAATTAAATTTAATCGTTTTACGGCGTTTCCAGCAGTTGTCCGAACGATTTACATCAAAAGAAATTTTACTTGTCTCAGTTTCTGTAATTCTCACAAATAATTTTTATAACAAAATAGTGTTCAGAATGTGATTCTGGACTCGAAAAAAAACGAAAATAAATTTTTGAAGAAAAATGAAATTTAATCGTTTTTCGGCGTTTCCAGCAGTTGTCCGAACGATTTACATCAAAAGAAATTTTGCTTGTCTCAGTTTCTGTAAGTCTCACAAATAATTTGTTTAACAAAATAGTGTTCAGAATGTGATTCTGGCCTCGAAAAAAAACGAAAATAAATTTTTGAAGAAAAATTAAATTTAATCGTTTTTCGGCGTTTCCAGCAGATGTCCGAACGATTTACATCAAAAGAAATTTTGCTTGTCTTAGTTTCTGTAAGTCTCACAAATAATTTTTTTAACAAAATAGTGTTCAGAATGTGATTCTGGACTCTAAAAAAAACGAAAATAAATTTTTGAAGAAAAATTTAATTTAATCGTTTTTCGGCGTTTCCAGCAGTTGTCCGAACGATTTACATCAAAAGAAATTTTGCTTGTCTCAGTTTCTGTAAGTCTCACAAATAATTTTTATAACAAAATAGTGTTCAGAATGTGATTCTGGACTCGAAAGAAAACGAAAATAAATTTTTGAAGAAAAATTAAATTTAATCGTTTTTCGGCGTTTCCAGCAGTTGTCCGAACGATTTACATCAAAAGAAATTTTGCTTGTCTCAGTTTCTGTAAGTCTCACAAATAATTTTTATAACAAAATAGTGTTCAGAATGTGATTCTGGACTCAAAAAAAAACGAAAATAAATTTCTGAAGAAAAATTAAATTTAATCGTTTTTCGGCGTTTCCAGCAGTTGTCCGAACGATTTACATCAAAAGAATTTTTGCTTGTCTCAGTTTCTGTAAGTCTCACAAATAATTTTTATAACAAAATAGTGTTGAGAATGTGATTCTGGACTCGAAAAAAAACGAAAATTAATTTTTGAAGAAAAATGAAATTTTATCGTTTTTCGGCGTTTCCAGCAGTTGTCCGAACGATTTACATCAAAAGAAATTTTACTTGTCTCAGTTTCTGTAAGTCTCACAAATAATTTTTATAACAAAATAGTGTTCAGAATGTGATTCTGGACTCGAAAAAAAACGAAAATAAATTTTTGAAGAAAAATGAAATTTAATCGTTTTTCGGCGTTTCCAGCAGTTGTCCGAACGATTTACATCAAAAGAAATTTTGCTTGTCTCAGTTTCTGTAAGTCTCACAAATAATTTTTATAACAAAATAGTGTTCAGAATGTGATTCTGGACTCGAAAAAAAACGAAAATAAATTTTGAAGAAATTTTGCTTGTCTCAGTTTCTGTAAGTCTCACAAATAATTTTTATAACAAAATAGTGTTCAGAATGTGATTCTGGACTCGAAAAAAAACGAAAATAAATTTTTGAAGAAAAATGAAATTTAATCGTTTTTCGGCGTTTCCAGCAGTTGTCCGAAGGATTTACATCAAAAAAAAATTTGCTTGTCTCAGTTTCTGTAAGTCTCACAAATAATTTTTATAACAAAATAGTGTTCGGAATGTGATTCTGGACTCGAAAAAAAACGAAAATAAATTTTTGAAGAAAAATGAAATTCTATCGTTTTTCGGCGTTTCCGGCAGTAGTCCGAACGATTTGCATCGAAAGAAATTTTGCTTGTCTCAGTTTCTGTAAGTCTCACAAATAATTTTTTTAACAAAATAGTGTTCAGAATGTGATTCTGGACTCGAAAAAAAACGAAAATAAATTTTGAAGAGATTTTGCTTGTCTCAGTTTCTGTAAGTCTCACAAATAATTTTTATAACAAAATAGTGTTCGGAATGTGATTCTGGACTCGAAAAAAAACGAAAATAAATTTTTGAAGAAAAATGAAATTCTATCGTTTTTCGGCGTTTCCAGCAGGAGTCCGAACGATTTGCATCGAAAGAAATTTTGCTTGTCTCAGTTTCTGTAAGTCTCACAAATAATTTTTATAACAAAATAGTGTTCAGAATGTGATTCTGGACTCAAAAAAAAAACGAAAATAAATTTCTGAAGAAAAATTAAATTTAATCGTTTTTCGGCGTTTCCAGCAGTTGTCCGAACGATTTACATCAAAAGAAATTTTACTTGTCTCAGTTTCTGTAACTCTCACAAATAATTTTTATAACAAAATAGTGTTCAGAATGTGATTCCGGACTCGAAAAAAAAACGAAAATAAATTTTGAAGAAATTTTGCTTGTCTCAGTTTCTGTAAGTCTCACAAATAATTTTTATAACAAAATAGTGTTCAGAATGTGATTCTGGACTCAAAAAAAAACGAAAATAAATTTCTGAAGAAAAATTAAATTTAATCGTTTTTTGGCGTTTCCAGCAGTTGTCCGAACGATTTACATCAAAAGAAATTTTACTTGTCTCAGTTTCTGTAACTCTCACAAATAATTTTTATAACAAAATAGTGTTCAGAATGTGATTCTGGACTCGAAAAAAAAAACGAAAATAAATTTTGAAGAAATTTTGCTTGTCTCAGTTTCTGTAAGTCTCACAAATAATTTTTATAACAAAATAGTGTTCAGAATGTGATTCTGGACTCGAAAAAAAAACGAAAATAAATTTTTGAAGAAAAATGAAATTTAATCGTTTTTCGGCGTTTCCAGCAGTAGTCCGAACGATTTACATCAAAAGAGATTTTGCTTGTCTCAGTTTCTGTAAGTCTCACAAATAATTTTTATAACAAAATAGTGTTCAGAATGTGATTCTGGACTCGAAAAAAAACGAAAATAAATTTTTGAAGAAAAATGAAATTTAATCGTTTTTCGGCGTTTCCAGCAGTTGTCCGAACGATTTACATCAAAAGAAATTTTGCTTGTCTCAGTTTCTGTAAGTCTCACAAATAATTTGTTTAACAAAATAGTGTTCAGAATGTGATTCTGGCCTCGAAAAAAAACGAAAATAAATTTTTGAAGAAAAATTAAATTTAATCGTTTTTAGGCGTTTCCAGCAGTTGTCCGAACGATTTACATCAAAAGAAATTTTGCTTGTCTCAGTTTCTGTAAGTCTCACAAATAATTTTTATAACAAAATAGTGTTCAGAATGTGATTCTGGACTCGAAAAAAAACGAAAATAAATTTTGAAGAAATTTTGCTTGTCTCAGTTTCTGTAAGTCTCACAAATAATTTTTATAACAAAATAGTGTTCAGAATGTGATTCTGGACACGAAAAAAAACGAAAATAAATTTTTGAAGAAAAATGAAATTTAATCGTTTTTCGCCGTTTCCAGCAGTTGTCCGAACGATTTACATCAAAAAAAATTTTGCTTGTCTCAGTTTCTGTAAGTCTCACAAATAATTTTTATAACAAAATAGTGTTCAGAATGTGATTCAGGACTTGAAAAAAAACGAAAATAAATTTTGGAAGAAAAATGAAATTCTATCGTTTTTCGGCGTTTGCAGCAGTAGTCCGAACGATTTGCATCGAAAGAAATTTTGCTTGTCTCAGTTTCTGTAAGTCTCACAAATAATTTTTATAACAAAATAGTGTTCAGAATGTGATTCTGGACTCGAAAAAAAACGAAAATAAATTTTTGAAGAAAAATTAAATTTAATCGTTTTTCGGCGTTTCCAGCAGATGTCCGAACGATTTACATCAAAAAAAATTTTGCTTGTCTCAGTTTCTGTAAGTCTCACAAATAATTTTTATAACAAAATAGTGTTCAGAATGTGATTCTGGACTCAAAAAAAAAAACGAAAATAAATTTCTGAAGAAAAATTAAATTTAATCGTTTTTCGGCGTTTCCAGCAGTTATCCGAACGATTTACATCAAAAGAGATTTTGCTTGTCTCAGTTTCTGTAAGTCTCACAAATAATTTTTATAACAAAATAGTGTTCAGAATGTGATTCTGGACTCGAAAAAAAACGAAAATAAATTTTTGAAGAAAAATGAAATTTAATCGTTTTTCGGCGTTTCCAGCAGTTGTCCGAACGATTTACATCAAAAGAAATTTTGCTTGTCTCAGTTTCTGTAAGTCTCACAAATAATTTTTTTAACAAAATAGTGTTCAGAATGTGATTCTGGACTCGAAAAAAAACGAAAATAAATTTTGAAGAGATTTTGCTTGTCTCAGTTTCTGTAAGTCTCACAAATAATTTTTATAACAAAATAGTGTTCAGAATGTGATTCTGGACTCGAAAAAGAACGAAAATAAATTTTTGAAGAAAAATGAAATTTAATCGTTTTTCGGCGTTTCCAGCAGTTGTCCGAACGATTTACATCAAAAGAAATTTTGCTTGTCTCAGTTTCTGTAAGTCTCACAAATAATTTTTTTAACAAAATAGTGTTCAGAATGTGATTCTGGACTCGAAAGAAAACGAAAATAAATTTTTGAAGAAAAATTAAATTTAATCGTTTTTCGGCGTTTCCAGCAGTTGTCCGAACGATTTACATCAAAAGAAATTTTGCTTGTCTCAGTTTCTGTAAGTCTCACAAATAATTTTTATAACAAAATAGTGTTCAGAATGTGATTCTGGACTCAAAAAAAAACGAAAATAAATTTCTGAAGAAAAATTAAATTTAATCGTTTTTCGGCGTTTCCAGCAGTTGTCCGAACGATTTACATCAAAAGAATTTTTGCTTGTCTCAGTTTCTGTAAGTCTCACAAATAATTTTTATAACAAAATAGTGTTGAGAATGTGATTCTGGACTCGAAAAAAAACGAAAATTAATTTTTGAAGAAAAATGAAATTTTATCGTTTTTCGGCGTTTCCAGCAGTTGTCCGAACGATTTACATAAAAAGAAATTTTACTTGTCTCAGTTTCTGTAAGTCTCACAAATAATTTTTATAACAAAATAGTGTTCAGAATGTGATTCTGGACTCGAAAAAAAAACGAAAATAAATTTTTGAAGAAAAATGAAATTTAATCGTTTTTCGGCGTTTCCAGCAGTTGTCCGAACGATTTACATCAAAAGAAATTTTGCTTGTCTCAGTTTCTGTAAGTCTCACAAATAATTTTTATAACAAAATAGTGTTCAGAATGTGATTCTGGACTCGAAAAAAAACGAAAATAAATTTTGAAGAAATTTTGCTTGTCTCAGTTTCTGTAAGTCTCACAAATAATTTTTATAACAAAATAGTGTTCAGAATGTGATTCTGGACTTGAAAAAAAACGAAAATAAATTTTTGAAGAAAAATGAAATTTAATCGTTTTTCGGCGTTTCCAGCAGTTGTCCGAAGGATTTACATCAAAAAAAAATTTGCTTGTCTCAGTTTCTGTAAGTCTCACAAATAATTTTTATAACAAAATAGTGTTCGGAATGTGATTCTGGACTCGAAAAAAAACGAAAATAAATTTTTGAAGAAAAATGAAATTCTATCGTTTTTCGGCGTTTCCGGCAGTAGTCCGAACGATTTGCATCGAAAGAAATTTTGCTTGTCTCAGTTTCTGTAAGTCTCACAAATAATTTTTTTAACAAAATAGTGTTCAGAATGTGATTCTGGACTCGAAAAAAAACGAAAATAAATTTTGAAGAGATTTTGCTTGTCTCAGTTTCTGTAAGTCTCACAAATAATTTTTATAACAAAATAGTGTTCAGAATGTGATTCTGGACTCGAAAAAGAACGAAAATAAATTTTAGAAGAAAAATTAAATTTAATCGTTTTTCGGCGTTTCCAGCAGTTGTCCGAACGATTTACATCAAAAGAAATTTTGCTTGTCTCAGTTTCTGTAAGTCTCACAAATAATTTTTTTAACAAAATAGTGTTCAGAATGTGATTCTGGACTCGAAAAAAAACGAAAATAAATTTTTGAAGAAAAATTAAATTTAATCGTTTTTCGGCGTTTCCAGCAGTGGTCCGAACGATTTACATCAAAAGAAATTTTGCTTGTCTCAGTTTCTGTAAGTCTCACAAATAATTTTTATAACAAAATAGTGTTCAGAATGTGATTCTGGACTCAAAAAAAAACGAAAATAAATTTCTGAAGAAAAATTAAATTTAATCGTTTTTCGGCGTTTCCAGCAGTTGTCCGAACGATTTACATCAAAAGAAATTTTACTTGACTCAGTTTCTGTAACTCTCACAAATAATTTTTATAACAAAATAGTGTTCAGAATGTGATTCTGGACTCGAAAAAAAAACGAAAATAAATTTTGAAGAAATTTTGCTTGTCTCAGTTTCTGTAAGTCTCACAAATAATTTTTATAACAAAATAGTGTTCAGAATGTGATTCTGGACTCAAAAAAAAACGAAAATAAATTTCTGAAGAAAAATTAAATTTAATCGTTTTTCGGCGTTTCCAGCAGTTGTCCGAACGATTTACATCAAAAGAAATTTTGCTTGTCTCAGTTTCTGTAAGTCTCACAAATAATTTTTATAACAAAATAGTGTTCAGAATGTGATTCTGGACTCGAAAAAAAACGAAAATAAATTTTTGAAGTAAAATGAAATTTTATCGTTTTTCGGCGTTTCCAGCAGTTGTCCGAACGATTTACATTAAAAGAGATTTTGCTAGTCTCAGTTTCTGTAAGTCTCACAAATAATTTTTATAACAAAATAGTGTTCAGAATGTGATTCTGGACTCGAAAAAAAACGAAAATAAATTTTTGAAGAAAAATGAAATTTAATCGTTTTTCGGCGTTTCCAGCAGTTGTCCGAACGATTTACATCAAAAGAAATTTTGCTTGTCTTAGTTTCTGTAAGTCTCACAAATAATTTTTTTAACAAAATAGTGTTCAGAATGTGATTCTGGACTCGAAAAAAAACGAAAATAAATTTTTGAAGAGAAATGAAATTTAATCGTTTTTCGGCGTTTCCAGCAGTTGTCCGAACGATTAACATCAAAAGAAATTTTGCTTGTCTCAGTTTCTGTAAGTCTCACAAATAATTTTTATAACAAAATAGTGTTCAGAATGTGATTCTGGACTCGAAAAAAAAACGAAAATAAATTTTGAAGAAATTTTGCTTGTCTCAGTTTCTGTAAGTCTGACAAATAATTTTTATAACAAAATAGTGTTCAGAATGTGATTCTGGACTCGAAAAAAAATGAAAATAAATTTTTGAAGAAAAATGAAATTTAATCGTTTTTCGCCGTTTCCAGCAGTTGTCCGAACGATTTACATCAAAAAAAATTTTGCTTGTCTCAGTTTCTGTAAGTCTCACAAATAATTTTTATAACAAAATAGTGTTCAAAATGTGATTCTGGACTCGAAAAAAAACGAAAATAAATTTTGAAGAAATTTTGCTTGTCTCAGTTTCTGTAAGTCTCACAAATAATTTTTATAACAAAATAGTGTTCAGAATGTGATTCTGGACTCAAAAAAAAACGAAAATAAATTTCTGAAGAAAAATTAAATTTAATCGTTTTTTGGCGTTTCCAGCAGTTGTCCGAACGATTTACATCAAAAGAAATTTTACTTGTCTCAGTTTCTGTAACTCTCACAAATAATTTTTATAACAAAATAGTGTTCAGAATGTGATTCTGGACTCGAAAAAAAAACGAAAATAAATTTTGAAGAAATTTTGCTTGTCTCAGTTTCTGTAAGTCTCACAAATAATTTTTATAACAAAATAGTGTTCAGAATGTGATTCTGGACTCGAAAAAAAACGAAAATAAATTTTTGAAGAAAAATGAAATTTAATCGTTTTTCGGCGTTTCCAGCAGGAGTCCGAACGATTTGCATCGAAAGAAATTTTGCTTGTCTCAGTTTCTGTAAGTCTCACAAATAATTTTTATAACAAAATAGTGTTCAGAATGTGATTCTGGACTCAAAAAAAAAACGAAAATAAATTTCTGAAGAAAAATTAAATTTAATCGTTTTTCGGCGTTTCCAGCAGTTGTCCGAACGATTTACATCAAAAGAAATTTTACTTGTCTCAGTTTCTGTAACTCTCACAAATAATTTTTATAACAAAATAGTGTTCAGAATGTGATTCCGGACTCGAAAAAAAAACGAAAATAAATTTTGAAGAAATTTTGCTTGTCTCAGTTTCTGTAAGTCTCACAAATAATTTTTATAACAAAATAGTGTTCAGAATGTGATTCTGGACTCAAAAAAAAACGAAAATAAATTTCTGAAGAAAAATTAAATTTAATCGTTTTTTGGCGTTTCCAGCAGTTGTCCGAACGATTTACATCAAAAGAAATTTTACTTGTCTCAGTTTCTGTAACTCTCACAAATAATTTTTATAACAAAATAGTGTTCAGAATGTGATTCTGGACTCGAAAAAAAAACGAAAATAAATTTTGAAGAAATTTTGCTTGTCTCAGTTTCTGTAAGTCTCACAAATAATTTTTATAACAAAATAGTGTTCAGAATGTGATTCTGGACTCGAAAAAAAACGAAAATAAATTTTTGAAGAAAAATGAAATTTAATCGTTTTTCGGCGTTTCCAGCAGTAGTCCGAACGATTTACATCAAAAGAGATTTTGCTTGTCTCAGTTTCTGTAAGTCTCACAAATAATTTTTATAACAAAATAGTGTTCAGAATGTGATTCTGGACTCGAAAAAAAACGAAAATAAATTTTTGAAGAAAAATGAAATTTAATCGTTTTTCGGCGTTTCCAGCAGTTGTCCGAACGATTTACATCAAAAGAAATTTTGCTTGTCTCAGTTTCTGTAAGTCTCACAAATAATTTGTTTAACAAAATAGTGTTCAGAATGTGATTCTGGCCTCGAAAAAAAACGAAAATAAATTTTTGAAGAAAAATTAAATTTAATCGTTTTTCGGCGTTTCCAGCAGATGTCCGAACGATTTACATCAAAAGAAATTTTGCTTGTCTTAGTTTCTGTAAGTCTCACAAATAATTTTTTTAACAAAATAGTGTTCAGAATGTGATTCTGGACTCTAAAAAAAACGAAAATAAATTTTTGAAGAAAAATTTAATTTAATCGTTTTTCGGCGTTTCCAGCAGTTGTCCGAACGATTTACATCAAAAGAAATTTTGCTTGTCTCAGTTTCTGTAAGTCTCACAAATAATTTGTTTAACAAAATAGTGTTCAGAATGTGATTCTGGCCTCGAAAAAAAACGAAAATAAATTTTTGAAGAAAAATTAAATTTAATCGTTTTTCGGCGTTTCCAGCAGATGTCCGAACGATTTACATCAAAAGAAATTTTGCTTGTCTTAGTTTCTGTAAGTCTCACAAATAATTTTTTTAACAAAATAGTGTTCAGAATGTGATTCTGGACTCTAAAAAAAACGAAAATAAATTTTTGAAGAAAAATTTAATTTAATCGTTTTTCGGCGTTTCCAGCAGTTGTCCGAACGATTTACATCAAAAGAAATTTTGCTTGTCTCAGTTTCTGTAAGTCTCACAAATAATTTGTTTAACAAAATAGTGTTCAGAATGTGATTCTGGCCTCGAAAAAAAACGAAAATAAATTTTTGAAGAAAAATGAAATTTAATCGTTTTTCGGCGTTTCCAGCAGTTGTCCGAACGATTTACATCAAAAAAAATTTTGCTTGTCTCAGTTTTTGTAAGTCTCACAAATAATTTTAATAACAAAATAGTGTTCAGAATGTGATTCTGGACTCGAAAAAAAACGAAAATAAATTTTTGAAGAAAAATGAAATTCTATCGTTTTTCGGCGTTTCCAGCAGTAGTCCGAACGATTTGCATCGAAAGAAATTTTGCTTGTCTCAGTTTCTGTAAGTCTCACAAATAATTTTTATAACAAAATAGTGTTCAGAATGTGATTCTGGACTCGAAAAAAAAACGAAAATAAATTTTTGAAGAAAAATTAAATTTAATCGTTTTTCGGCGTTTCCAGCAGTTGTCCGAACGATTTACATCAAAAAAAAATTTTGCTTGTCTCAGTTTCTGTAAGTCTCACAAATAATTTTTATAACAAAATAGTGTTCAGAATGTGATTCTGGACTCAAAAAAAAACGAAAATACATTTCTGAAAAAAAATTAAATTTAATCGTTTTACGGCGTTTCCAGCAGTTGTCCGAACGATTTACATCAAAAGAAATTTTACTTGTCTCAGTTTCTGTAATTCTCACAAATAATTTTTATAACAAAATAGTGTTCAGAATGTGATTCTGGACTCGAAAAAAAACGAAAATAAATTTTTGAAGAAAAATGAAATTTAATCGTTTTTCGGCGTTTCCAGCAGTTGTCCGAACGATTTACATCAAAAGAAATTTTGCTTGTCTCAGTTTCTGTAAGTCTCACAAATAATTTGTTTAACAAAATAGTGTTCAGAATGTGATTCTGGCCTCGAAAAAAAACGAAAATAAATTTTTGAAGAAAAATTAAATTAAATCGTTTTTCGGCGTTTCCAGCAGATGTCCGAACGATTTACATCAAAAGAAATTTTGCTTGTCTTAGTTTCTGTAAGTCTCACAAATAATTTTTTTAACAAAATAGTGTTCAGAATGTGATTCTGGACTCTAAAAAAAACGAAAATAAATTTTTGAAGAAAAATTTAATTTAATCGTTTTTCGGCGTTTCCAGCAGTTGTCCGAACGATTTACATCAAAAGAAATTTTGCTTGTCTCAGTTTCTGTAAGTCTCACAAATAATTTTTATAACAAAATAGTGTTCAGAATGTGATTCTGGATTTGAAAAAAAACGAAAATAAATTTTTGAAGAAAAATGAAATTTAATCGTTTTTCGGCGTTTCCAGCAGTTGTCCGAACGATTTACATCAAAAGAAATTTTGCTTGTCTCAGTTTCTGTAAGTCTCACAAATAATTTTTATAACAAAATAGTGTTCAGAATGTGATTCTGGACTCGAAAAAAAACGAAAATAAATTTTGAAGAAATTTTGCTTGTCTCAGTTTCTGTAAGTCTCACAAATAATTTTTATAACAAAATAGTGTTCAGAATGTGATTCTGGACTCGAAAAAAAACGAAAATAAATTTTTGAAGAAAAATGAAATTTAATCGTTTTTCGGCGTTTCCAGCAGTTGTCCGAACGATTTACATCAAAAAAAATTTTGCTTGTCTCAGTTTCTGTAAGTCTCACAAATAATTTTAATAACAAAATAGTGTTCAGAATGTGATTCTGGACTCGAAAAAAAACGAAAATAAATTTTTGAAGAAAAATGAAATTCTATCGTTTTTCGGCGTTTCCAGCAGTAGTCCGAACGATTTGCATCGAAAGAAATTTTGCTTGTCTCAGTTTCTGTAAGTCTCACAAATAATTTTTATAACAAAATAGTGTTCAGAATGTGATTCTGGACTCAAAAAAAAACGAAAATAAATTTCTGAAGAAAAATGAAATTTAATCGTTTTTCGGCGTTTCCAGCAGTTGTCCGAACGATTTACATCAAAAGAAATTTTGCTTGTCTCAGTTTCTGTAAGTCTCACAAATAATTTTTATAACAAAATAATGTTCAGAATGTGATTCTGGACTCGAAAAAAAACGAAAATAAATTTTGAAGAAATTTTGCTTGTCTCAGTTTCTGTAAGTCTCACAAATAATTTTTATAACAAAATAGTGTTCAGAATGTGATTCTGGACTCGAAAAAAAACGAAAATAAATTTTTGAAGAAAAATTAAATTTAATCGTTTTTCGGCGTTTCCAGCAGTTGTCCGAACGATTTACATCAAAAAAAAATTTTGCTTGTCTCAGTTTCTGTAAGTCTCACAAATAATTTTTATAACAAAATAGTGTTCAGAATGTGATTCTGGACTCAAAAAAAAACGAAAATACATTTCTGAAGAAAAATTAAATTTAATCGTTTTACGGCGTTTCCAGCAGTTGTCCGAACGATTTACATCAAAAGAAATTTTACTTGTCTCAGTTTCTGTAATTCTCACAAATAATTTTTATAACAAAATAGTGTTCAGAATGTGATTCTGGACTCGAAAAAAAACGAAAATAAATTTTTGAAGAAAAATGAAATTTAATCGTTTTTCGGCGTTTCCAGCAGTTGTCCGAACGATTTACATCAAAAGAAATTTTGCTTGTCTCAGTTTCTGTAAGTCTCACAAATAATTTGTTTAACAAAATAGTGTTCAGAATGTGATTCTGGCCTCGAAAAAAAACGAAAATAAATTTTTGAAGAAAAATTAAATTTAATCGTTTTTCGGCGTTTCCAGCAGATGTCCGAACGATTTACATCAAAAGAAATTTTGCTTGTCTTAGTTTCTGTAAGTCTCACAAATAATTTTTTTAACAAAATAGTGTTCAGAATGTGATTCTGGACTCTAAAAAAAACGAAAATAAATTTTTGAAGAAAAATTTAATTTAATCGTTTTTCGGCGTTTCCAGCAGTTGTCCGAACGATTTACATCAAAAGAAATTTTGCTTGTCTCAGTTTCTGTAAGTCTCACAAATAATTTTTATAACAAAATAGTGTTCAGAATGTGATTCTGGATTTGAAAAAAAACGAAAATAAATTTTTGAAGAAAAATGAAATTTAATCGTTTTTCGGCGTTTCCAGCAGTTGTCCGAACGATTTACATCAAAAGAAATTTTGCTTGTCTCAGTTTCTGTAAGTCTCACAAATAATTTTTATAACAAAATAGTGTTCAGAATGTGATTCTGGACTCGAAAAAAAACGAAAATAAATTTTGAAGAAATTTTGCTTGTCTCAGTTTCTGTAAGTCTCACAAATAATTTTTATAACAAAATAGTGTTCAGAATGTGATTCTGGACTCGAAAAAAAACGAAAATAAATTTTTGAAGAAAAATGAAATTTAATCGTTTTTCGGCGTTTCCAGCAGTTGTCCGAACGATTTACATCAAAAGAAATTTTGCTTGTCTCAGTTTCTGTAAGTCTCACAAATAATTTTTATAACAAAATAGTGTTCAGAATGTGATTCTGGACTCAAAAAAAAACGAAAATACATTTCTGAAGAAAAATTAAATTTAATCGTTTTACGGCGTTTCCAGCAGTTGTCCGAACGATTTACATCAAAAGAAATTTTACTTGTCTCAGTTTCTGTAATTCTCACAAATAATTTTTATAACAAAATAGTGTTCAGAATGTGATTCTGGACTCGAAAGAAAACGAAAATAAATTTTTGAAGAAAAATTAAATTTAATCGTTTTTCGGCGTTTCCAGCAGTTGTCCGAACGATTTACATCAAAAGAAATTTTGCTTGTCTCAGTTTCTGTAAGTCTCACAAATAATTTTTATAACAAAATAGTGTTCAGAATGTGATTCTGGACTCAAAAAAAAACGAAAATAAATTTCTGAAGAAAAATTAAATTTAATCGTTTTTCGGCGTTTCCAGCAGTTGTCCGAACGATTTACATCAAAAGAATTTTTGCTTGTCTCAGTTTCTGTAAGTCTCACAAATAATTTTTATAACAAAATAGTGTTGAGAATGTGATTCTGGACTCGAAAAAAAACGAAAATTAATTTTTGAAGAAAAATGAAATTTTATCGTTTTTCGGCGTTTCCAGCAGTTGTCCGAACGATTTACATCAAAAGAAATTTTACTTGTCTCAGTTTCTGTAAGTCTCACAAATAATTTTTATAACAAAATAGTGTTCAGAATGTGATTCTGGACTCGAAAAAAAACGAAAATAAATTTTTGAAGAAAAATGAAATTTAATCGTTTTTCGGCGTTTCCAGCAGTTGTCCGAACGATTTACATCAAAAGAAATTTTGCTTGTCTCAGTTTCTGTAAGTCTCACAAATAATTTTTATAACAAAATAGTGTTCAGAATGTGATTCTGGACTCGAAAAAAAACGAAAATAAATTTTGAAGAAATTTTGCTTGTCTCAGTTTCTGTAAGTCTCACAAATAATTTTTATAACAAAATAGTGTTCAGAATGTGATTCTGGACTCGAAAAAAAACGAAAATAAATTTTTGAAGAAAAATGAAATTTAATCGTTTTTCGGCGTTTCCAGCAGTTGTCCGAAGGATTTACATCAAAAAAAAATTTGCTTGTCTCAGTTTCTGTAAGTCTCACAAATAATTTTTATAACAAAATAGTGTTCGGAATGTGATTCTGGACTCGAAAAAAAACGAAAATAAATTTTTGAAGAAAAATGAAATTCTATCGTTTTTCGGCGTTTCCGGCAGTAGTCCGAACGATTTGCATCGAAAGAAATTTTGCTTGTCTCAGTTTCTGTAAGTCTCACAAATAATTTTTTTAACAAAATAGTGTTCAGAATGTGATTCTGGACTCGAAAAAAAACGAAAATAAATTTTGAAGAGATTTTGCTTGTCTCAGTTTCTGTAAGTCTCACAAATAATTTTTATAACAAAATAGTGTTCAGAATGTGATTCTGGACTCGAAAAAAAACGAAAATAAATTTTGAAGAAATTTTGCTTGTCTCAGTTTCTGTAAGTCTCACAAATAATTTTTATAACAAAATAGTGTTCAGAATGTGATTCTGGACTCGAAAAAAAACGAAAATAAATTTTTGAAGAAAAATGAAATTTAATCGTTTTTCGGCGTTTCCAGCAGTTGTCCGAACGATTTACATCAAAAAAAATTTTGCTTGTCTCAGTTTCTGTAAGTCTCACAAATAATTTTAATAACAAAATAGTGTTCAGAATGTGATTCTGGACTCGAAAAAAAACGAAAATAAATTTTTGAAGAAAAATGAAATTCTATCGTTTTTCGGCGTTTCCAGCAGTAGTCCGAACGATTTGCATCGAAAGAAATTTTGCTTGTCTCAGTTTCTGTAAGTCTCACAAATAATTTTTATAACAAAATAGTGTTCAGAATGTGATTCTGGACTCAAAAAAAAACGAAAATAAATTTCTGAAGAAAAATGAAATTTAATCGTTTTTCGGCGTTTCCAGCAGTTGTCCGAACGATTTACATCAAAAGAAATTTTGCTTGTCTCAGTTTCTGTAAGTCTCACAAATAATTTTTATAACAAAATAATGTTCAGAATGTGATTCTGGACTCGAAAAAAAACGAAAATAAATTTTGAAGAAATTTTGCTTGTCTCAGTTTCTGTAAGTCTCACAAATAATTTTTATAACAAAATAGTGTTCAGAATGTGATTCTGGACTCGAAAAAAAACGAAAATAAATTTTTGAAGAAAAATTAAATTTAATCGTTTTTCGGCGTTTCCAGCAGTTGTCCGAACGATTTACATCAAAAAAAAATTTTGCTTGTCTCAGTTTCTGTAAGTCTCACAAATAATTTTTATAACAAAATAGTGTTCAGAATGTGATTCTGGACTCAAAAAAAAACGAAAATACATTTCTGAAGAAAAATTAAATTTAATCGTTTTACGGCGTTTCCAGCAGTTGTCCGAACGATTTACATCAAAAGAAATTTTACTTGTCTCAGTTTCTGTAATTCTCACAAATAATTTTTATAACAAAATAGTGTTCAGAATGTGATTCTGGACTCGAAAAAAAACGAAAATAAATTTTTGAAGAAAAATGAAATTTAATCGTTTTTCGGCGTTTCCAGCAGTTGTCCGAACGATTTACATCAAAAGAAATTTTTCTTGTCTCAGTTTCTGTAAGTCTCACAAATAATTTGTTTAACAAAATAGTGTTCAGAATGTGATTCTGGCCTCGAAAAAAAACGAAAATAAATTTTTGAAGAAAAATTAAATTTAATCGTTTTTCGGCGTTTCCAGCAGATGTCCGAACGATTTACATCAAAAGAAATTTTGCTTGTCTTAGTTTCTGTAAGTCTCACAAATAATTTTTTTAACAAAATAGTGTTCAGAATGTGATTCTGGACTCTAAAAAAAACGAAAATAAATTTTTGAAGAAAAATTTAATTTAATCGTTTTTCGGCGTTTCCAGCAGTTGTCCGAACGATTTACATCAAAAGAAATTTTGCTTGTCTCAGTTTCTGTAAGTCTCACAAATAATTTTTATAACAAAATAGTGTTCAGAATGTGATTCTGGATTTGAAAAAAAACGAAAATAAATTTTTGAAGAAAAATGAAATTTAATCGTTTTTCGGCGTTTCCAGCAGTTGTCCGAACGATTTACATCAAAAGAAATTTTGCTTGTCTCAGTTTCTGTAAGTCTCACAAATAATTTTTATAACAAAATAGTGTTCAGAATGTGATTCTGGACTCGAAAAAAAACGAAAATAAATTTTGAAGAAATTTTGCTTGTCTCAGTTTCTGTAAGTCTCACAAATAATTTTTATAACAAAATAGTGTTCAGAATGTGATTCTGGACTCGAAAAAAAACGAAAATAAATTTTTGAAGAAAAATGAAATTTAATCGTTTTTCGGCGTTTCCAGCAGTTGTCCGAACGATTTACATCAAAAGAAATTTTGCTTGTCTCAGTTTCTGTAAGTCTCACAAATAATTTTTATAACAAAATAGTGTTCAGAATGTGATTCTGGACTCAAAAAAAAACGAAAATACATTTCTGAAGAAAAATTAAATTTAATCGTTTTACGGCGTTTCCAGCAGTTGTCCGAACGATTTACATCAAAAGAAATTTTACTTGTCTCAGTTTCTGTAATTCTCACAAATAATTTTTATAACAAAATAGTGTTCAGAATGTGATTCTGGACTCGAAAGAAAACGAAAATAAATTTTTGAAGAAAAATTAAATTTAATCGTTTTTCGGCGTTTCCAGCAGTTGTCCGAACGATTTACATCAAAAGAAATTTTGCTTGTCTCAGTTTCTGTAAGTCTCACAAATAATTTTTATAACAAAATAGTGTTCAGAATGTGATTCTGGACTCAAAAAAAAACGAAAATAAATTTCTGAAGAAAAATTAAATTTAATCGTTTTTCGGCGTTTCCAGCAGTTGTCCGAACGATTTACATCAAAAGAATTTTTGCTTGTCTCAGTTTCTGTAAGTCTCACAAATAATTTTTATAACAAAATAGTGTTGAGAATGTGATTCTGGACTCGAAAAAAAACGAAAATTAATTTTTGAAGAAAAATGAAATTTTATCGTTTTTCGGCGTTTCCAGCAGTTGTCCGAACGATTTACATCAAAAGAAATTTTACTTGTCTCAGTTTCTGTAAGTCTCACAAATAATTTTTATAACAAAATAGTGTTCAGAATGTGATTCTGGACTCGAAAAAAAACGAAAATAAATTTTTGAAGAAAAATGAAATTTAATCGTTTTTCGGCGTTTCCAGCAGTTGTCCGAACGATTTACATCAAAAGAAATTTTGCTTGTCTCAGTTTCTGTAAGTCTCACAAATAATTTTTATAACAAAATAGTGTTCAGAATGTGATTCTGGACTCGAAAAAAAACGAAAATAAATTTTGAAGAAATTTTGCTTGTCTCAGTTTCTGTAAGTCTCACAAATAATTTTTATAACAAAATAGTGTTCAGAATGTGATTCTGGACTCGAAAAAAAACGAAAATAAATTTTTGAAGAAAAATGAAATTTAATCGTTTTTCGGCGTTTCCAGCAGTTGTCCGAAGGATTTACATCAAAAAAAAATTTGCTTGTCTCAGTTTCTGTAAGTCTCACAAATAATTTTTATAACAAAATAGTGTTCGGAATGTGATTCTGGACTCGAAAAAAAACGAAAATAAATTTTTGAAGAAAAATGAAATTCTATCGTTTTTCGGCGTTTCCGGCAGTAGTCCGAACGATTTGCATCGAAAGAAATTTTGCTTGTCTCAGTTTCTGTAAGTCTCACAAATAATTTTTTTAACAAAATAGTGTTCAGAATGTGATTCTGGACTCGAAAAAAAACGAAAATAAATTTTGAAGAGATTTTGCTTGTCTCAGTTTCTGTAAGTCTCACAAATAATTTTTATAACAAAATAGTGTTCAGAATGTGATTCTGGACTCGAAAAAGAACGAAAATAAATTTTAGAAGAAAAATGAAATTTAATCGTTTTTCGGCGTTTCCAGCAGTTGTCCGAACGATTTACATCAAAAGAAATTTTCCTTGTCTCAGTTTCTGTAAGTCTCACAAATAATTTTTTTAACAAAATAGTGTTCAGAATGTGATTCTGGACTCGAAAGAAAACGAAAATAAATTTTTGAAGAAAAATTAAATTTAATCGTTTTTCGGCGTTTCCAGCAGTTGTCCGAACGATTTACATCAAAAGAAATTTTGCTTGTCTCAGTTTCTGTAAGTCTCACAAATAATTTTTATAACAAAATAGTGTTCAGAAAGTGATTCTGGACTCAAAAAAAAACGAAAATAAATTTCTGAAGAAAAATTAAATTTAATCGTTTTTCGGCGTTTCCAGCAGTTGTCCGAACGATTTACATCAAAAGAAATTTTGCTTGTCTCAGTTTCTGTAAGTCTCACAAATAATTTTTATAACAAAATAGTGTTGAGAATGTGATTCTGGACTCGAAAAAAAACGAAAATAAATTTTTGAAGAAAAATGAAATTTTATCGTTTTTCGGCGTTTCCAGCAGTTGTCCGAACGATTTACATCAAAAGAAATTTTACTTGTCTCAGTTTCTGTAAGTCTCACAAATAATTTTTATAACAAAATAGTGTTCAGAATGTGATTCTGGACTCGAAAAAAAAAACGAAAATAAATTTTTGAAGAAAAATGAAATTTAATCGTTTTTCGGCGTTTCCAGCAGTTGTCCGAACGATTTACATCAAAAGAAATTTTGCTTGTCTCAGTTTCTGTAAGTCTCACAAATAATTTTTATAACAAAATAGTGTTCAGAATGTGATTCTGGACTCGAAAAAAAACGAAAATAAATTTTGAAGAAATTTTGCTTGTCTCAGTTTCTGTAAGTCTCACAAATAATTTTTATAACAAAATAGTGTTCAGAATGTGATTCTGGACTCGAAAAAAAACGAAAATAAATTTTTGAAGAAAAATGAAATTTAATCGTTTTTCGGCGTTTCCAGCAGTTGTCCGAAGGATTTACATCAAAAAAAAAATTGCTTGTCTCAGTTTCTGTAAGTCTCACAAATAATTTTTATAACAAAATAGTGTTCGGAATGTGATTCTGGACTCGAAAAAAAACGAAAATAAATTTTTGAAGAAAAATGAAATTCTATCGTTTTTCGGCGTTTCCAGCAGTAGTCCGAACGATTTGCATCGAAAGAAATTTTGCTTGTCTCAGTTTCTGTAAGTCTCACAAATAATTTTTATAACAAAATAGTGTTCAGAATGTGATTCTGGACTCGAAAAAAAACGAAAATAAATTTTTGAAGAAAAATTAAATTTAATCGTTTTTCGGCGTTTCCAGCAGTTGTCCGAACGATTTACATCAAAAAAAATTTTGCTTGTCTCAGTTTCTGTAAGTCTCACAAATAATTTTTATAACAAAATAGTGTTCAGAATGTGATTCAGGACTCAAAAAAAAAACGAAAATAAATTTTGAAGAAATTTTGCTTGTCTCAGTTTCTGTAAGTCTCACAAATAATTTTTATAACAAAATAGTGTTCAGAATATGATTCTAGACTCGAAAAAAAACGAAAATAAATTTTTGAAGAAAAATGAAATTTAATCGTTTTTCGGCGTTTCCAGCAGTAGTCCGAACGATTTACATCAAAAGAGATTTTGCTTGTCTCAGTTTCTGTAAGTCTCACAAATAATTTTTATAACAAAATAGTGTTCAGAATGTGATTCTGGACTCGAAAGAAAACGAAAATAAATTTTTGAAGAAAAATGAAATTTAATCGTTTTTCGGCGTTTCCAGCAGTTGTCCGAACGATTTACATCAAAAGAAATTTTGCTTGTCTCAGTTTCTGTAAGTCTCACAAATAATTTTTTTAACAAAATAGTGTTCAGAATGTGATTCTGGACTCGAAAAAAAACGAAAATAAATTTTTGAAGAAAAATTAAATTTAATCGTTTTTCGGCGTTTCCAGCAGTGGTCCGAACGATTTACATCAAAAGAAATTTTGCTTGTCCCAGTTTCTGTAAGTCTCACAAATAATTTTTATAACAAAATAGTGTTCAGAATGTGATTCTGGACTCAAAAAAAAACGAAAATAAATTTCTGAAGAAAAATTAAATTTAATCGTTTTTCGGCGTTTCCAGCAGTTGTCCGAACGATTTACATCAAAAGAAATTTTACTTGACTCAGTTTCTGTAACTCTCACAAATAATTTTTATAACAAAATAGTGTTCAGAATGTGATTCTGGACTCGAAAAAAAAACGAAAATAAATTTTGAAGAAATTTTGCTTGTCTCAGTTTCTGTAAGTCTCACAAATAATTTTTATAACAAAATAGTGTTCAGAATGTGATTCTGGACTCAAAAAAAAACGAAAATAAATTTCTGAAGAAAAATTAAATTTAATCGTTTTTCGGCGTTTCCAGCAGTTGTCCGAACGATTTACATCAAAAGAAATTTTGCTTGTCTCAGTTTCTGTAAGTCTCACAAATAATTTTTATAACAAAATAGTGTTCAGAATGTGATTCTGGACTCGAAAAAAAACGAAAATAAATTTTTGAAGTAAAATGAAATTTTATCGTTTTTCGGCGTTTCCAGCAGTTGTCCGAACGATTTACATTAAAAGAGATTTTGCTTGTCTCAGTTTCTGTAAGTCTCACAAATAATTTTTATAACAAAATAGTGTTCAGAATGTGATTCTGGACTCGAAAAAAAATGAAAATAAATTTTTGAAGAAAAATGAAATTTAATCGTTTTTCGGCGTTTCCAGCAGTTGTCCGAACGATTTACATCAAAAGAAATTTTGCTTGTCTTAGTTTCTGTAAGTCTCACAAATAATTTTTTTAACAAAATAGTGTTCAGAATGTGATTCTGGACTCGAAAAAAAACGAAAATAAATTTTTGAAGAGAAATGAAATTTAATCGTTTTTCGGCGTTTCCAGCAGTTGTCCGAACGATTAACATCAAAAGAAATTTTGCTTGTCTCAGTTTCTGTAAGTCTCACAAATAATTTTTATAACAAAATAGTGTTCAGAATGTGATTCTGGACTCGAAAAAAAAACGAAAATAAATTTTGAAGAAATTTTGCTTGTCTCAGTTTCTGTAAGTCTGACAAATAATTTTTATAACAAAATAGTGTTCAGAATGTGATTCTGGACTCGAAAAAAAATGAAAATAAATTTTTGAAGAAAAATGAAATTTAATCGTTTTTCGCCGTTTCCAGCAGTTGTCCGAACGATTTACATCAAAAAAAATTTTGCTTGTCTCAGTTTCTGTAAGTCTCACAAATAATTTTTATAACAAAATAGTGTTCAAAATGTGATTCTGGACTCGAAAAAAAACGAAAATAAATTTTGAAGAAATTTTGCTTGTCTCAGTTTCTGTAAGTCTCACAAATAATTTTTATAACAAAATAGTGTTCAGAATGTGATTCTGGACTCAAAAAAAAACGAAAATAAATTTCTGAAGAAAAATTAAATTTAATCGTTTTTTGGCGTTTCCAGCAGTTGTCCGAACGATTTACATCAAAAGAAATTTTACTTGTCTCAGTTTCTGTAACTCTCACAAATAATTTTTATAACAAAATAGTGTTCAGAATGTGATTCTGGACTCGAAAAAAAAACGAAAATAAATTTTGAAGAAATTTTGCTTGTCTCAGTTTCTGTAAGTCTCACAAATAATTTTTATAACAAAATAGTGTTCAGAATGTGATTCTGGACTCGAAAAAAAACGAAAATAAATTTTTGAAGAAAAATGAAATTTAATCGTTTTTCGGCGTTTCCAGCAGGAGTCCGAACGATTTGCATCGAAAGAAATTTTGCTTGTCTCAGTTTCTGTAAGTCTCACAAATAATTTTTATAACAAAATAGTGTTCAGAATGTGATTCTGGACTCGAAAAAAAACGAAAATAAATTTTTGAAGAAAAATGAAATTTAATCGTTTTTCGGCGTTTCCAGCAGTTGTCCGAAGGATTTACATCAAAAAAAAATTTGCTTGTCTCAGTTTCTGTAAGTCTCACAAATAATTTTTATAACAAAATAGTGTTCGGAATGTGATTCTGGACTCGAAAAAAAACGAAAATAAATTTTTGAAGAAAAATGAAATTCTATCGTTTTTCGGCGTTTCCGGCAGTAGTCCGAACGATTTGCATCGAAAGAAATTTTGCTTGTCTCAGTTTCTGTAAGTCTCACAAATAATTTTTTTAACAAAATAGTGTTCAGAATGTGATTCTGGACTCGAAAAAAAACGAAAATAAATTTTGAAGAGATTTTGCTTGTCTCAGTTTCTGTAAGTCTCACAAATAATTTTTATAACAAAATAGTGTTCAGAATGTGATTCTGGACTCGAAAAAGAACGAAAATAAATTTTAGAAGAAAAATGAAATTTAATCGTTTTTCGGCGTTTCCAGCAGTTGTCCGAACGATTTACATCAAAAGAAATTTTCCTTGTCTCAGTTTCTGTAAGTCTCACAAATAATTTTTTTAACAAAATAGTGTTCAGAATGTGATTCTGGACTCGAAAGAAAACGAAAATAAATTTTTGAAGAAAAATTAAATTTAATCGTTTTTCGGCGTTTCCAGCAGTTGTCCGAACGATTTACATCAAAAGAAATTTTGCTTGTCTCAGTTTCTGTAAGTCTCACAAATAATTTTTATAACAAAATAGTGTTCAGAAAGTGATTCTGGACTCAAAAAAAAACGAAAATAAATTTCTGAAGAAAAATTAAATTTAATCGTTTTTCGGCGTTTCCAGCAGTTGTCCGAACGATTTACATCAAAAGAAATTTTGCTTGTCTCAGTTTCTGTAAGTCTCACAAATAATTTTTATAACAAAATAGTGTTGAGAATGTGATTCTGGACTCGAAAAAAAACGAAAATAAATTTTTGAAGAAAAATGAAATTTTATCGTTTTTCGGCGTTTCCAGCAGTTGTCCGAACGATTTACATCAAAAGAAATTTTACTTGTCTCAGTTTCTGTAAGTCTCACAAATAATTTTTATAACAAAATAGTGTTCAGAATGTGATTCTGGACTCGAAAAAAAAAACGAAAATAAATTTTTGAAGAAAAATGAAATTTAATCGTTTTTCGGCGTTTCCAGCAGTTGTCCGAACGATTTACATCAAAAGAAATTTTGCTTGTCTCAGTTTCTGTAAGTCTCACAAATAATTTTTATAACAAAATAGTGTTCAGAATGTGATTCTGGACTCGAAAAAAAACGAAAATAAATTTTGAAGAAATTTTGCTTGTCTCAGTTTCTGTAAGTCTCACAAATAATTTTTATAACAAAATAGTGTTCAGAATGTGATTCTGGACTCGAAAAAAAACGAAAATAAATTTTTGAAGAAAAATGAAATTTAATCGTTTTTCGGCGTTTCCAGCAGTTGTCCGAAGGATTTACATCAAAAAAAAAATTGCTTGTCTCAGTTTCTGTAAGTCTCACAAATAATTTTTATAACAAAATAGTGTTCGGAATGTGATTCTGGACTCGAAAAAAAACGAAAATAAATTTTTGAAGAAAAATGAAATTCTATCGTTTTTCGGCGTTTCCAGCAGTAGTCCGAACGATTTGCATCGAAAGAAATTTTGCTTGTCTCAGTTTCTGTAAGTCTCACAAATAATTTTTATAACAAAATAGTGTTCAGAATGTGATTCTGGACTCGAAAAAAAACGAAAATAAATTTTTGAAGAAAAATTAAATTTAATCGATTTTCGGCGTTTCCAGCAGTTGTCCGAACGATTTACATCAAAAAAAATTTTGCTTGTCTCAGTTTCTGTAAGTCTCACAAATAATTTTTATAACAAAATAGTGTTCAGAATGTGATTCAGGACTCAAAAAAAAAACGAAAATAAATTTTGAAGAAATTTTGCTTGTCTCAGTTTCTGTAAGTCTCACAAATAATTTTTATAACAAAATAGTGTTCAGAATATGATTCTAGACTCGAAAAAAAACGAAAATAAATTTTTGAAGAAAAATGAAATTTAATCGTTTTTCGGCGTTTCCAGCAGTAGTCCGAACGATTTACATCAAAAGAGATTTTGCTTGTCTCAGTTTCTGTAAGTCTCACAAATAATTTTTATAACAAAATAGTGTTCAGAATGTGATTCTGGACTCGAAAGAAAACGAAAATAAATTTTTGAAGAAAAATGAAATTTAATCGTTTTTCGGCGTTTCCAGCAGTTGTCCGAACGATTTACATCAAAAGAAATTTTGCTTGTCTCAGTTTCTGTAAGTCTCACAAATAATTTTTTTAACAAAATAGTGTTCAGAATGTGATTCTGGACTCGAAAAAAAACGAAAATAAATTTTTGAAGAAAAATTAAATTTAATCGTTTTTCGGCGTTTCCAGCAGTGGTCCGAACGATTTACATCAAAAGAAATTTTGCTTGTCCCAGTTTCTGTAAGTCTCACAAATAATTTTTATAACAAAATAGTGTTCAGAATGTGATTCTGGACTCAAAAAAAAACGAAAATAAATTTCTGAAGAAAAATTAAATTTAATCGTTTTTCGGCGTTTCCAGCAGTTGTCCGAACGATTTACATCAAAAGAAATTTTACTTGACTCAGTTTCTGTAACTCTCACAAATAATTTTTATAACAAAATAGTGTTCAGAATGTGATTCTGGACTCGAAAAAAAAACGAAAATAAATTTTGAAGAAATTTTGCTTGTCTCAGTTTCTGTAAGTCTCACAAATAATTTTTATAACAAAATAGTGTTCAGAATGTGATTCTGGACTCAAAAAAAAACGAAAATAAATTTCTGAAGAAAAATTAAATTTAATCGTTTTTCGGCGTTTCCAGCAGTTGTCCGAACGATTTACATCAAAAGAAATTTTGCTTGTCTCAGTTTCTGTAAGTCTCACAAATAATTTTTATAACAAAATAGTGTTCAGAATGTGATTCTGGACTCGAAAAAAAACGAAAATAAATTTTTGAAGTAAAATGAAATTTTATCGTTTTTCGGCGTTTCCAGCAGTTGTCCGAACGATTTACATTAAAAGAGATTTTGCTTGTCTCAGTTTCTGTAAGTCTCACAAATAATTTTTATAACAAAATAGTGTTCAGAATGTGATTCTGGACTCGAAAAAAAATGAAAATAAATTTTTGAAGAAAAATGAAATTTAATCGTTTTTCGGCGTTTCCAGCAGTTGTCCGAACGATTTACATCAAAAGAAATTTTGCTTGTCTTAGTTTCTGTAAGTCTCACAAATAATTTTTTTAACAAAATAGTGTTCAGAATGTGATTCTGGACTCGAAAAAAAACGAAAATAAATTTTTGAAGAGAAATGAAATTTAATCGTTTTTCGGCGTTTCCAGCAGTTGTCCGAACGATTAACATCAAAAGAAATTTTGCTTGTCTCAGTTTCTGTAAGTCTCACAAATAATTTTTATAACAAAATAGTGTTCAGAATGTGATTCTGGACTCGAAAAAAAAACGAAAATAAATTTTGAAGAAATTTTGCTTGTCTCAGTTTCTGTAAGTCTGACAAATAATTTTTATAACAAAATAGTGTTCAGAATGTGATTCTGGACTCGAAAAAAAATGAAAATAAATTTTTGAAGAAAAATGAAATTTAATCGTTTTTCGCCGTTTCCAGCAGTTGTCCGAACGATTTACATCAAAAAAAATTTTGCTTGTCTCAGTTTCTGTAAGTCTCACAAATAATTTTTATAACAAAATAGTGTTCAAAATGTGATTCTGGACTCGAAAAAAAACGAAAATAAATTTTGAAGAAATTTTGCTTGTCTCAGTTTCTGTAAGTCTCACAAATAATTTTTATAACAAAATAGTGTTCAGAATGTGATTCTGGACTCAAAAAAAAACGAAAATAAATTTCTGAAGAAAAATTAAATTTAATCGTTTTTTGGCGTTTCCAGCAGTTGTCCGAACGATTTACATCAAAAGAAATTTTACTTGTCTCAGTTTCTGTAACTCTCACAAATAATTTTTATAACAAAATAGTGTTCAGAATGTGATTCTGGACTCGAAAAAAAAACGAAAATAAATTTTGAAGAAATTTTGCTTGTCTCAGTTTCTGTAAGTCTCACAAATAATTTTTATAACAAAATAGTGTTCAGAATGTGATTCTGGACTCGAAAAAAAACGAAAATAAATTTTTGAAGAAAAATGAAATTTAATCGTTTTTCGGCGTTTCCAGCAGGAGTCCGAACGATTTGCATCGAAAGAAATTTTGCTTGTCTCAGTTTCTGTAAGTCTCACAAATAATTTTTATAACAAAATAGTGTTCAGAATGTGATTCTGGACTCGAAAAAAAAAACGAAAATAAATTTTTGAAGAAAAATGAAATTTAATCGTTTTTCGGCGTTTCCAGCAGTTGTCCGAACGATTTACATCAAAAGAAATTTTGCTTGTCTCAGTTTCTGTAAGTCTCACAAATAATTTTTATAACAAAATAGTGTTCAGAATGTGATTCTGGACTCGAAAAAAAACGAAAATAAATTTTGAAGAAATTTTGCTTGTCTCAGTTTCTGTAAGTCTCACAAATAATTTTTATAACAAAATAGTGTTCAGAATGTGATTCTGGACTCGAAAAAAAACGAAAATAAATTTTTGAAGAAAAATGAAATTTAATCGTTTTTCGGCGTTTCCAGCAGTTGTCCGAAGGATTTACATCAAAAAAAAAATTGCTTGTCTCAGTTTCTGTAAGTCTCACAAATAATTTTTATAACAAAATAGTGTTCGGAATGTGATTCTGGACTCGAAAAAAAACGAAAATAAATTTTTGAAGAAAAATGAAATTCTATCGTTTTTCGGCGTTTCCAGCAGTAGTCCGAACGATTTGCATCGAAAGAAATTTTGCTTGTCTCAGTTTCTGTAAGTCTCACAAATAATTTTTATAACAAAATAGTGTTCAGAATGTGATTCTGGACTCGAAAAAAAACGAAAATAAATTTTTGAAGAAAAATTAAATTTAATCGTTTTTCGGCGTTTCCAGCAGTTGTCCGAACGATTTACATCAAAAAAAATTTTGCTTGTCTCAGTTTCTGTAAGTCTCACAAATAATTTTTATAACAAAATAGTGTTCAGAATGTGATTCAGGACTCAAAAAAAAAACGAAAATAAATTTTGAAGAAATTTTGCTTGTCTCAGTTTCTGTAAGTCTCACAAATAATTTTTATAACAAAATAGTGTTCAGAATATGATTCTAGACTCGAAAAAAAACGAAAATAAATTTTTGAAGAAAAATGAAATTTAATCGTTTTTCGGCGTTTCCAGCAGTAGTCCGAACGATTTACATCAAAAGAGATTTTGCTTGTCTCAGTTTCTGTAAGTCTCACAAATAATTTTTATAACAAAATAGTGTTCAGAATGTGATTCTGGACTCGAAAGAAAACGAAAATAAATTTTTGAAGAAAAATGAAATTTAATCGTTTTTCGGCGTTTCCAGCAGTTGTCCGAACGATTTACATCAAAAGAAATTTTGCTTGTCTCAGTTTCTGTAAGTCTCACAAATAATTTTTTTAACAAAATAGTGTTCAGAATGTGATTCTGGACTCGAAAAAAAACGAAAATAAATTTTTGAAGAAAAATTAAATTTAATCGTTTTTCGGCGTTTCCAGCAGTGGTCCGAACGATTTACATCAAAAGAAATTTTGCTTGTCCCAGTTTCTGTAAGTCTCACAAATAATTTTTATAACAAAATAGTGTTCAGAATGTGATTCTGGACTCAAAAAAAAACGAAAATAAATTTCTGAAGAAAAATTAAATTTAATCGTTTTTCGGCGTTTCCAGCAGTTGTCCGAACGATTTACATCAAAAGAAATTTTACTTGACTCAGTTTCTGTAACTCTCACAAATAATTTTTATAACAAAATAGTGTTCAGAATGTGATTCTGGACTCGAAAAAAAAACGAAAATAAATTTTGAAGAAATTTTGCTTGTCTCAGTTTCTGTAAGTCTCACAAATAATTTTTATAACAAAATAGTGTTCAGAATGTGATTCTGGACTCAAAAAAAAACGAAAATAAATTTCTGAAGAAAAATTAAATTTAATCGTTTTTCGGCGTTTCCAGCAGTTGTCCGAACGATTTACATCAAAAGAAATTTTGCTTGTCTCAGTTTCTGTAAGTCTCACAAATAATTTTTATAACAAAATAGTGTTCAGAATGTGATTCTGGACTCGAAAAAAAACGAAAATAAATTTTTGAAGTAAAATGAAATTTTATCGTTTTTCGGCGTTTCCAGCAGTTGTCCGAACGATTTACATTAAAAGAGATTTTGCTTGTCTCAGTTTCTGTAAGTCTCACAAATAATTTTTATAACAAAATAGTGTTCAGAATGTGATTCTGGACTCGAAAAAAAACGAAAATAAATTTTTGAAGAAAAATGAAATTTAATCGTTTTTCGGCGTTTCCAGCAGTTGTCCGAACGATTTACATCAAAAGAAATTTTGCTTGTCTTAGTTTCTGTAAGTCTCACAAATAATTTTTTTAACAAAATAGTGTTCAGAATGTGATTCTGGACTCGAAAAAAAACGAAAATAAATTTTTGAAGAGAAATGAAATTTAATCGTTTTTCGGCGTTTCCAGCAGTTGTCCGAACGATTAACATCAAAAGAAATTTTGCTTGTCTCAGTTTCTGTAAGTCTCACAAATAATTTTTATAACAAAATAGTGTTCAGAATGTGATTCTGGACTCGAAAAAAAAACGAAAATAAATTTTGAAGAAATTTTGCTTGTCTCAGTTTCTGTAAGTCTGACAAATAATTTTTATAACAAAATAGTGTTCAGAATGTGATTCTGGACTCGAAAAAAAATGAAAATAAATTTTTGAAGAAAAATGAAATTTAATCGTTTTTCGCCGTTTCCAGCAGTTGTCCGAACGATTTACATCAAAAGAAATTTTACTTGTCTCAGTTTCTGTAAGTCTCACAAATAATTTTTATAACAAAATAGTGTTCAAAATGTGATTCTGGACTCGAAAAAAAACGAAAATAAATTTTGAAGAAATTTTGCTTGTCTCAGTTTCTGTAAGTCTCACAAATAATTTTTATAACAAAATAGTGTTCAGAATGTGATTCTGGACTCAAAAAAAAACGAAAATAAATTTCTGAAGAAAAATTAAATTTAATCGTTTTTTGGCGTTTCCAGCAGTTGTCCGAACGATTTACATCAAAAGAAATTTTACTTGTCTCAGTTTCTGTAACTCTCACAAATAATTTTTATAACAAAATAGTGTTCAGAATGTGATTCTGGACTCGAAAAAAAAACGAAAATAAATTTTGAAGAAATTTTGCTTGTCTCAGTTTCTGTAAGTCTCACAAATAATTTTTATAACAAAATAGTGTTCAGAATGTGATTCTGGACTCGAAAAAAAACGAAAATAAATTTTTGAAGAAAAATGAAATTTAATCGTTTTTCGGCGTTTCCAGCAGGAGTCCGAACGATTTGCATCGAAAGAAATTTTGCTTGTCTCAGTTTCTGTAAGTCTCACAAATAATTTTTATAACAAAATAGTGTTCAGAATGTGATTCTGGACTCAAAAAAAAAACGAAAATAAATTTCTGAAGAAAAATTAAATTTAATCGTTTTTCGGCGTTTCCAGCAGTTGTCCGAACGATTTACATCAAAAGAAATTTTACTTGTCTCAGTTTCTGTAACTCTCACAAATAATTTTTATAACAAAATAGTGTTCAGAATGTGATTCCGGACTCGAAAAAAAAACGAAAATAAATTTTGAAGAAATTTTGCTTGTCTCAGTTTCTGTAAGTCTCACAAATAATTTTTATAACAAAATAGTGTTCATAATGTGATTCTGGACTCAAAAAAAAACGAAAATAAATTTCTGAAGAAAAATTAAATTTAATCGTTTTTTGGCGTTTCCAGCAGTTGTCCGAACGATTTACATCAAAAGAAATTTTACTTGTCTCAGTTTCTGTAACTCTCACAAATAATTTTTATAACAAAATAGTGTTCAGAATGTGATTCTGGACTCGAAAAAAAAACGAAAATAAATTTTGAAGAAATTTTGCTTGTCTCAGTTTCTGTAAGTCTCACAAATAATTTTTATAACAAAATAGTGTTCAGAATGTGATTCTGGACTCGAAAAAAAACGAAAATAAATTTTTGAAGAAAAATGAAATTTAATCGTTTTTCGGCGTTTCCAGCAGTAGTCCGAACGATTTACATCAAAAGAGATTTTGCTTGTCTCAGTTTCTGTAAGTCTCACAAATAATTTTTATAACAAAATAGTGTTCAGAATGTGATTCTGGACTCGAAAAAAAACGAAAATAAATTTTTGAAGAAAAATGAAATTTAATCGTTTTTCGGCGTTTCCAGCAGTTGTCCGAACGATTTACATCAAAAGAAATTTTGCTTGTCTCAGTTTCTGTAAGTCTCACAAATAATTTGTTTAACAAAATAGTGTTCAGAATGTGATTCTGGCCTCGAAAAAAAACGAAAATAAATTTTTGAAGAAAAATTAAATTTAATCGTTTTTCGGCGTTTCCAGCAGATGTCCGAACGATTTACATCAAAAGAAATTTTGCTTGTCTTAGTTTCTGTAAGTCTCACAAATAATTTTTTTAACAAAATAGTGTTCAGAATGTGATTCTGGACTCTAAAAAAAACGAAAATAAATTTTTGAAGAAAAATTTAATTTAATCGTTTTTCGGCGTTTCCAGCAGTTGTCCGAACGATTTACATCAAAAGAAATTTTGCTTGTCTCAGTTTCTGTAAGTCTCACAAATAATTTTTATAACAAAATAGTGTTCAGAATGTGATTCTGGATTTGAAAAAAAACGAAAATAAATTTTTGAAGAAAAATGAAATTTAATCGTTTTTCGGCGTTTCCAGCAGTTGTCCGAACGATTTACATCAAAAGAAATTTTGCTTGTCTCAGTTTCTGTAAGTCTCACAAATAATTTTTATAACAAAATAGTGTTCAGAATGTGATTCTGGACTCGAAAAAAAACGAAAATAAATTTTGAAGAAATTTTGCTTGTCTCAGTTTCTGTAAGTCTCACAAATAATTTTTATAACAAAATAGTGTTCAGAATGTGATTCTGGACTCGAAAAAAAACGAAAATAAATTTTTGAAGAAAAATGAAATTTAATCGTTTTTCGGCGTTTCCAGCAGTTGTCCGAACGATTTACATCAAAAAAAATTTTGCTTGTCTCAGTTTCTGTAAGTCTCACAAATAATTTTAATAACAAAATAGTGTTCAGAATGTGATTCTGGACTCGAAAAAAAACGAAAATAAATTTTTGAAGAAAAATGAAATTCTATCGTTTTTCGGCGTTTCCAGCAGTAGTCCGAACGATTTGCATCGAAAGAAATTTTGCTTGTCTCAGTTTCTGTAAGTCTCACAAATAATTTTTATAACAAAATAGTGTTCAGAATGTGATTCTGGACTCGAAAAAAAAACGAAAATAAATTTTTGAAGAAAAATTAAATTTAATCGTTTTTCGGCGTTTCCAGCAGTTGTCCGAACGATTTACATCAAAAAAAAATTTTTCTTGTCTCAGTTTCTGTAAGTCTCACAAATAATTTTTATAACAAAATAGTGTTCAGAATGTGATTCTGGACTCAAAAAAAAACGAAAATACATTTCTGAAGAAAAATTAAATTTAATCGTTTTACGGCGTTTCCAGCAGTTGTCCGAACGATTTACATCAAAAGAAATTTTACTTGTCTCAGTTTCTGTAATTCTCACAAATAATTTTTATAACAAAATAGTGTTCAGAATGTGATTCTGGACTCGAAAAAAAACGAAAATAAATTTTTGAAGAAAAATGAAATTTAATCGTTTTTCGGCGTTTCCAGCAGTTGTCCGAACGATTTACATCAAAAGAAATTTTGCTTGTCTCAGTTTCTGTAAGTCTCACAAATAATTTGTTTAACAAAATAGTGTTCAGAATGTGATTCTGGCCTCGAAAAAAAACGAAAATAAATTTTTGAAGAAAAATTAAATTAAATCGTTTTTCGGCGTTTCCAGCAGATGTCCGAACGATTTACATCAAAAGAAATTTTGCTTGTCTTAGTTTCTGTAAGTCTCACAAATAATTTTTTTAACAAAATAGTGTTCAGAATGTGATTCTGGACTCTAAAAAAAACGAAAATAAATTTTTGAAGAAAAATTTAATTTAATCGTTTTTCGGCGTTTCCAGCAGTTGTCCGAACGATTTACATCAAAAGAAATTTTGCTTGTCTCAGTTTCTGTAAGTCTCACAAATAATTTTTATAACAAAATAGTGTTCAGAATGTGATTCTGGATTTGAAAAAAAACGAAAATAAATTTTTGAAGAAAAATGAAATTTAATCGTTTTTCGGCGTTTCCAGCAGTTGTCCGAACGATTTACATCAAAAGAAATTTTGCTTGTCTCAGTTTCTGTAAGTCTCACAAATAATTTTTATAACAAAATAGTGTTCAGAATGTGATTCTGGACTCGAAAAAAAACGAAAATAAATTTTGAAGAAATTTTGCTTGTCTCAGTTTCTGTAAGTCTCACAAATAATTTTTATAACAAAATAGTGTTCAGAATGTGATTCTGGACTCGAAAAAAAACGAAAATAAATTTTTGAAGAAAAATTAAATTTAATCGTTTTTCGGCGTTTCCAGCAGTTGTCCGAACGATTTACATCAAAAAAAATTTTGCTTGTCTCAGTTTCTGTAAGTCTCACAAATAATTTTAATAACAAAATAGTGTTCAGAATGTGATTCTGGACTCGAAAAAAAACGAAAATAAATTTTTGAAGAAAAATGAAATTCTATCGTTTTTCGGCGTTTCCAGCAGTAGTCCGAACGATTTGCATCGAAAGAAATTTTGCTTGTCTCAGTTTCTGTAAGTCTCACAAATAATTTTTATAACAAAATAGTGTTCAGAATGTGATTCTGGACTCAAAAAAAAACGAAAATAAATTTCTGAAGAAAAATTAAATTTAATCGTTTTTCGGCGTTTCCAGCAGTTGTCCGAACGATTTACATCAAAAGAAATTTTGCTTGTCTCAGTTTCTGTAAGTCTCACAAATAATTTTTATAACAAAATAGTGTTCAGAATGTGATTCTGGACTCGAAAAAAAACGAAAATAAATTTTGAAGAAATTTTGCTTGTCTCAGTTTCTGTAAGTCTCACAAATAATTTTTATAACAAAATAGTGTTCAGAATGTGATTCTGGACTCGAAAAAAAACGAAAATAAATTTTTGAAGAAAAATGAAATTTAATCGTTTTTCGGCGTTTCCAGCAGTTGTCCGAACGATTTACATCAAAAAAAAATTTTGCTTGTCTCAGTTTCTGTAAGTCTCACAAATAATTTTTATAACAAAATAGTGTTCAGAATGTGATTCTGGACTCAAAAAAAAACGAAAATACATTTCTGAAGAAAAATTAAATTTAATCGTTTTACGGCGTTTCCAGCAGTTGTCCGAACGATTTACATCAAAAGAAATTTTACTTGTCTCAGTTTCTGTAATTCTCACAAATAATTTTTATAACAAAATAGTGTTCAGAATGTGATTCTGGACTCGAAAAAAAACGAAAATAAATTTTTGAAGAAAAATGAAATTTAATCGTTTTTCGGCGTTTCCAGCAGTTGTCCGAACGATTTACATCAAAAGAAATTTTGCTTGTCTCAGTTTCTGTAAGTCTCACAAATAATTTGTTTAACAAAATAGTGTTCAGAATGTGATTCTGGCCTCGAAAAAAAACGAAAATAAATTTTTGAAGAAAAATGAAATTTAATCGTTTTTCGGCGTTTCCAGCAGTTGTCCGAACGATTTACATCAAAAGAAATTTTGCTTGTCTTAGTTTCTGTAAGTCTCACAAATAATTTTTTTAACAAAATAGTGTTCAGAATGTGATTCTGGACTCTAAAAAAAACGAAAATAAATTTTTGAAGAAAAATTTAATTTAATCGTTTTTCGGCGTTTCCAGCAGTTGTCCGAACGATTTACATCAAAAGAAATTTTGCTTGTCTCAGTTTCTGTAAGTCTCACAAATAATTTTTATAACAAAATAGTGTTCAGAATGTGATTCTGGATTTGAAAAAAAACGAAAATAAATTTTTGAAGAAAAATGAAATTTAATCGTTTTTCGGCGTTTCCAGCAGTTGTCCGAATGATTTACATCAAAAGAAATTTTGCTTGTCTCAGTTTCTGTAAGTCTCACAAATAATTTTTATAACAAAATAGTGTTCAGAATGTGATTCTGGACTCGAAAAAAAACGAAAATAAATTTTGAAGAAATTTTGCTTGTCTCAGTTTCTGTAAGTCTCACAAATAATTTTTATAACAAAATAGTGTTCAGAATGTGATTCTGGACTCGAAAAAAAACGAAAATAAATTTTTGAAGAAAAATGAAATTTAATCGTTTTTCGGCGTTTCCAGCAGTTGTCCGAACGATTTACATCAAAAGAAATTTTGCTTGTCTCAGTTTCTGTAAGTCTCACAAATAATTTTTATAACAAAATAGTGTTCAGAATGTGATTCTGGACTCAAAAAAAAACGAAAATACATTTCTGAAGAAAAATTAAATTTAATCGTTTTACGGCGTTTCCAGCAGTTGTCCGAACGATTTACATCAAAAGAAATTTTACTTGTCTCAGTTTCTGTAATTCTCACAAATAATTTTTATAACAAAATAGTGTTCAGAATGTGATTCTGGACTCGAAAGAAAACGAAAATAAATTTTTGAAGAAAAATTAAATTTAATCGTTTTTCGGCGTTTCCAGCAGTTGTCCGAACGATTTACATCAAAAGAAATTTTGCTTGTCTCAGTTTCTGTAAGTCTCACAAATAATTTTTATAACAAAATAGTGTTCAGAATGTGATTCTGGACTCAAAAAAAAAACGAAAATAAATTTCTGAAGAAAAATTAAATTTAATCGTTTTTCGGCGTTTCCAGCAGTTGTCCGAACGATTTACATCAAAAGAATTTTTGCTTGTCTCAGTTTCTGTAAGTCTCACAAATAATTTTTATAACAAAATAGTGTTGAGAATGTGATTCTGGACTCGAAAAAAAACGAAAATTAATTTTTGAAGAAAAATGAAATTTTATCGTTTTTCGGCGTTTCCAGCAGTTGTCCGAACGATTTACATCAAAAGAAATTTTACTTGTCTCAGTTTCTGTAAGTCTCACAAATAATTTTTATAACAAAATAGTGTTCAGAATGTGATTCTGGACTCGAAAAAAAACGAAAATAAATTTTTGAAGAAAAATGAAATTTAATCGTTTTTCGGCGTTTCCAGCAGTTGTCCGAACGATTTACATCAAAAGAAATTTTGCTTGTCTCAGTTTCTGTAAGTCTCACAAATAATTTTTATAACAAAATAGTGTTCAGAATGTGATTCTGGACTCGAAAAAAAACGAAAATAAATTTTGAAGAAATTTTGCTTGTCTCAGTTTCTGTAAGTCTCACAAATAATTTTTATAACAAAATAGTGTTCAGAATGTGATTCTGGACTCGAAAAAAAACGAAAATAAATTTTTGAAGAAAAATGAAATTTAATCGTTTTTCGGCGTTTCCAGCAGTTGTCCGAAGGATTTACATCAAAAAAAAATTTGCTTGTCTCAGTTTCTGTAAGTCTCACAAATAATTTTTATAACAAAATAGTGTTCGGAATGTGATTCTGGACTCGAAAAAAAACGAAAATAAATTTTTGAAGAAAAATGAAATTCTATCGTTTTTCGGCGTTTCCGGCAGTAGTCCGAACGATTTGCATCGAAAGAAATTTTGCTTGTCTCAGTTTCTGTAAGTATCACAAATAATTTTTTTAACAAAATAGTGTTCAGAATGTGATTCTGGACTCGAAAAAAAACGAAAATAAATTTTGAAGAGATTTTGCTTGTCTCAGTTTCTGTAAGTCTCACAAATAATTTTTATAACAAAATAGTGTTCAGAATGTGATTCTGGACTCGAAAAAGAACGAAAATAAATTTTAGAAGAAAAATGAAATTTAATCGTTTTTCGGCGTTTCCAGCAGTTGTCCGAACGATTTACATCAAAAGAAATTTTCCTTGTCTCAGTTTCTGTAAGTCTCACAAATAATTTTTTTAACAAAATAGTGTTCAGAATGTGATTCTGGACTCGAATGAAAACGAAAATAAATTTTTGAAGAAAAATTAAATTTAATCGTTTTTCGGCGTTTCCAGCAGTTGTCCGAACGATTTACATCAAAAGAAATTTTGCTTGTCTCAGTTTCTGTAAGTCTCACAAATAATTTTTATAACAAAATAGTGTTCAGAATGTGATTCTGGACTCAAAAAAAAACGAAAATAAATTTCTGAAGAAAAATTAAATTTAATCGTTTTTCGGCGTTTCCAGCAGTTGTCCGAACGATTTACATCAAAAGAAATTTTGCTTGTCTCAGTTTCTGTAAGTCTCACAAATAATTTTTATAACAAAATAGTGTTGAGAATGTGATTCTGGACTCGAAAAAAAACGAAAATAAATTTTTGAAGAAAAATGAAATTTTATCGTTTTTCGGCGTTTCCAGCAGTTGTCCGAACGATTTACATCAAAAGAAATTTTACTTGTCTCAGTTTCTGTAAGTCTCACAAATAATTTTTATAACAAAATAGTGTTCAGAATGTGATTCTGGACTCGAAAAAAAAACGAAAATAAATTTTTGAAGAAAAATGAAATTTAATCGTTTTTCGGCGTTTCCAGCAGTTGTCCGAACGATTTACATCAAAAGAAATTTTGCTTGTCTCAGTTTCTGTAAGTCTCACAAATAATTTTTATAACAAAATAGTGTTCAGAATGTGATTCTGGACTCGAAAAAAAACGAAAATAAATTTTGAAGAAATTTTGCTTGTCTCAGTTTCTGTAAGTCTCACAAATAATTTTTATAACAAAATAGTGTTCAGAATGTGATTCTGGACTCGAAAAAAAACGAAAATAAATTTTTGAAGAAAAATGAAATTTAATCGTTTTTCGGCGTTTCCAGCAGTTGTCCGAAGGATTTACATCAAAAAAAAAATTGCTTGTCTCAGTTTCTGTAAGTCTCACAAATAATTTTTATAACAAAATAGTGTTCGGAATGTGATTCTGGACTCGAAAAAAAACGAAAATATATTTTTGAAGAAAAATGAAATTCTATCGTTTTTCGGCGTTTCCAGCAGTAGTCCGAACGATTTGCATCGAAAGAAATTTTGCTTGTCTCAGTTTCTGTAAGTCTCACAAATAATTTTTATAACAAAATAGTGTTCAGAATGTGATTCTGGACTCGAAAAAAAACGAAAATAAATTTTTGAAGAAAAATTAAATTTAATCGTTTTTCGGCGTTTCCAGCAGTTGTCCGAACGATTTACATCAAAAAAAATTTTGCTTGTCTCAGTTTCTGTAAGTCTCACAAATAATTTTTATAACAAAATAGTGTTCAGAATGTGATTCAGGACTCAAAAAAAAAACGAAAATAAATTTTGAAGAAATTTTGCTTGTCTCAGTTTCTGTAAGTCTCACAAATAATTTTTATAACAAAATAGTGTTCAGAATATGATTCTAGACTCGAAAAAAAACGAAAATAAATTTTTGAAGAAAAATGAAATTTAATCGTTTTTCGGCGTTTCCAGCAGTAGTCCGAACGATTTACATCAAAAGAGATTTTGCTTGTCTCAGTTTCTGTAAGTCTCACAAATAATTTTTATAACAAAATAGTGTTCAGAATGTGATTCTGGACTCGAAAGAAAACGAAAATAAATTTTTGAAGAAAAATGAAATTTAATCGTTTTTCGGCGTTTCCAGCAGTTGTCCGAACGATTTACATCAAAAGAAATTTTGCTTGTCTCAGTTTCTGTAAGTCTCACAAATAATTTTTTTAACAAAATAGTGTTCAGAATGTGATTCTGGACTCGAAAAAAAACGAAAATAAATTTGTGAAGAAAAATTAAATTTAATCGTTTTTCGGCGTTTCCAGCAGTTATCCGAACGATTTACATCAAAAAAAATTTTGCTTGTCTCAGTTTCTGTAAGTCTCACAAATAATTTTTATAACAAAATAGTGTTCAGAATGTGATTCTGGACTCGAAAAAAAACGAAAATAAATTTTTGAAGAAAAATTAAATTCTATCGTTTTTCGGCGTTTCCAGCAGTAGTCCGAACGATTTGCATCGAAAGAAATTTTGCTTGTCTCAGTTTCTGTAAGTCTCACAAATAATTTTTATAACAAAATAGTGTTCAGAATGTGATTCTGGACTCGAAAAAAAACGAAAATAAATTTTTGAAGAAAAATTAAATTTAATCGTTTTTCGGCGTTTCCAGCAGATGTCCGAACGATTTACATCAAAAAAAATTTTGCTTGTCTCAGTTTCTGTAAGTCTCACAAATAATTTTTATAACAAAATAGTGTTCAGAATGTGATTCTGGACTCAAAAAAAAAACGAAAATAAATTTCTGAAGAAAAATTAAATTTAATCGTTTTTCGGCGTTTCCAGCAGTTATCCGAACGATTTACATCAAAAGAGATTTTGCTTGTCTCAGTTTCTGTAAGTCTCACAAATAATTTTTATAACAAAATAGTGTTCAGAATGTGATTCTGGACTCGAAAAAAAACGAAAATAAATTTTTGAAGAAAAATGAAATTTAATCGTTTTTCGGCGTTTCCAGCAGTTGTCCGAACGATTTACATCAAAAGAAATTTTGCTTGTCTTAGTTTCTATAAGTCTCACAAATAATTTTTTTAACAAAATAGTGTTCAGAATGTGATTCTGGACTCGAAAAAAAAACGAAAATAAATTTTTGAAGAAAAATTAAATTTAATCGTTTTTCGGCGTTTCCAGCAGTTGTCCGAACGATTTACATCAAAAGAAATTTTGCTTGTCTCAGTTTCTGTAAGTCTCACAAATAATTTTTATAACAAAATAGTGTTCAGAATGTGATTCTGGACTCGAAAAAAAACGAAAATAAATTTTTGAAGAAAAATGAAATTTAATCGTTTTTCGGCGTTTCCAGCAGTTGTCCGAACGATTTACATCAAAAGAAATTTTGCTTGTCTCAGTTTCTGTAAGTCTCACAAATAATTTTTATAACAAAATAGTGTTCAGAATGTGATTCTGGACTCGAAAAAAAACGAAAATAATTTTGAAGAAATTTGGTTGTCTCAGTTTCTGTAAGTCTCACAAATAATTTTTATAACAAAATAGTGTTCAGAATGTGATTCTGGACTCGAAAAAAAACGAAAATAAATTTTTGAAGAAAAATGAAATTTAATCGTTTTTCGGCGTTTCCAGCAGTTGTCCGAACGATTTACATCAAAAAAAATTTTGCTTGTCTCAGTTTCTGTAAGTCTCACAAATAATTTTAATAACAAAATAGTGTTCAGAATGTGATTCTGGACTCGAAAAAAAACGAAAATAAATTTTTGAAGAAAAATGAAATTCTATCGTTTTTCGGCGTTTCCAGCAGTAGTCCGAACGATTTGCATCGAAAGAAATTTTGCTTGTCTCAGTTTCTGTAAGTCTCACAAATAATTTTTATAACAAAATAGTGTTCAGAATGTGATTCTGGACTCGAAAAAAAACCAAAATAAATTTTTGAAGAAAAATTTAATTTAATCGTTTTTCGGCGTTTCCAGCAGTTGTCCGAACGATTTACATCAAAAAAAATTTTGCTTGTCTCAGTTTTTGTAAGTCTCACAAATAATTTTTATAACAAAATAGTGTTCAGAATGTGATTCTGGACTCAAAAAAAAAACGAAAATAAATTTCTGAAGAAAAATTAAATTTAATCGTTTTTCGGCGTTTCCAGCAGTTGTCCGAACGATTTACATCAAAAGAAATTTTACTTGTCTCAGTTTCTGTAAGTCTCACAAATAATTTTTATAACAAAATAGTGTTCAGAATGTGATTCTGGACTCGAAAAAAAACGAAAATAAATTTTTGAAGAAAAATGAAATTTAATCGTTTTTCGGCGTTTCCAGCAGTTGTCCGAACGATTTACATCAAAAGAAATTTTGCTTGTCTCAGTTTCTGTAAGTCTCACAAATAATTTTTATAACAAAATAGTGTTCAGAATGTGATTCTGGACTGGAAAAAAAAACGAAAATAAATTTTGATGAAATTTAGCTTGTCTCAGTTTCTGTAAGTCTCACAAATAATTTTTATAACAAAATAGTGTTCAGAATGTAATTCTGGTCTCGAAAAAAGACGAAAATAAATTTTTGAAGAAAAATTTAATTTAATCGTTTTTCGGCGTTTCCAGGAGTGGTCCGAACGATTTACATCAAAAGAAATTTTGCTTGTCTCAGTTTCTGTAAGTCTCACAAATTATTTTTATAACAAAATAGTGTTCAGAATGTGATTCTGGATTCGAAAAAAAACGAAAATAAATTTTTGAAGAAAAATTAAATTTAATCGTTTTTCGGCGTTTCCAGCAGTTGTCCGAACGATTTACATCAAAAGAAATTTTGCTTGTCTCAGTTTCTGTAAGTCTCACAAATAATTTTTTTAACAAAATAGTGTTCAGAATGTGATTCTGGACTCGAAAAAAAACGAAAATAAATTTTTGAAGAAAAATTAAATTTAATCGTTTTTCGGCGTTTCCAGCAGTGGTCCGAACGATTTACATCAAAAGAAATTTTGCTTGTCTCAGTTTCTGTAAGTCTCACAAATAATTTTTATAACAAAATAGTGTTCAGAATGTGATTCTGGACTCAAAAAAAAACGAAAATAAATTTCTGAAGAAAAATTAAATTTAATCGTTTTTCAGCGTTTCCAGCAGTTGTCCGAACGATTTACATCAAAAGAAATTTTACTTGACTCAGTTTCTGTAACTCTCACAAATAATTTTTATAACAAAATAGTGTTCAGAATGTGATTCTGGACTCGAAAAAAAAACGAAAATAAATTTTGAAGAAATTTTGCTTGTCTCAGTTTCTGTAAGTCTCACAAATAATTTTTATAACAAAATAGTGTTCAGAATGTGATTCTGGACTCAAAAAAAAAACGAAAATAAATTTCTGAAGAAAAATTAAATTTAATCGTTTTTCGGCGTTTCCAGCAGTTGTCCGAACGATTTACATCAAAAGAAATTTTGCTTGTCTCAGTTTCTGTAAGTCTCACAAATAATTTTTATAACAAAATAGTGTTCAGAATGTGATTCTGGACTCGAAAAAAAACGAAAATAAATTTTTGAAGTAAAATGAAATTTTATCGTTTTTCGGCGTTTCCAGCAGTTGTCCGAACGATTTACATCAAAAGAGATTTTGCTTGTCTCAGTTTCTGTAAGTCTCACAAATAATTTTTGTAACAAAATAGTGTTCAGAATGTGATTCTGGACTCGAAAAAAAACGAAAATAAATTTTTGAAGAAAAATGAAATTTAATCGTTTTTCGGCGTTTCCAGCAGTTGTCCGAACGATTTACATCTAAAGAAATTTTACTTGTCTCAGTTTCTGTAACTCTCACAAATAATTTTTATAACAAAATAGTGTTCAGAATGTGATTCTGGACTCGAAAAAAAAACGAAAATAAATTTTGAAGAAATTTTGCTTGTCTCAGTTTCTGGAAGTCTCACAAATAATTTTTATAACAAAATAGTGTTCAGAATGTGATTCTGGACTCGAAAAAAAAACGAAAATAAATTTTGAAGAAATTTTGCTTGTCTCAGTTTCTGTAAGTCTGACAAATAATTTTTATAACAAAATAGTGTTCAGAATGTGATTCTGGACTCGAAAAAAAACGAAAATAAATTTTTGAAGAAAAATGAAATTTAATCGTTTTTCGCCGTTTCCAGCAGTTGTCCGAACGATTTACATCAAAAAAAATTTAGCTTGTCTCAGTTTCTGTAAGTCTCACAAATAATTTTTATAACAAAATAATGTTCAAAATGTGATTCTGGACTCGAAAAAAAACGAAAATAAATATTTGAAGAAAAATGAAATTCTATCGTTTTTCGGCGTTTCCAGCAGGAGTCCGAACGATTTGCATCGAAAGAAATTTTGCTTGTCTCAGTTTCTGTAAGTCTCACAAATAATTTTTATAACAAAATAGTGTTCAGAATGTGATTCTGGACTCAAAAAAAAAAACGAAAATAAATTTCTGAAGAAAAATTAAAGTTAATCGTTTTTCGGCGTTTCCAGCAGTTGTCCGAACGATTTACATCTAAAGAAATTTTACTTGTCTCAGTTTCTGTAACTCTCACAAATAATTTTTATAACAAAATAGTGTTCAGAATGTGATTCTGGACTCGAAAAAAAAACGAAAATAAATTTTGAAGAAATTTTGCTTGTCTCAGTTTCTGGAAGTCTCACAAATAATTTTTATAACAAAATAGTGTTCAGAATGTGATTCTGGACTCGAAAAAAAAACGAAAATAAATTTTGAAGAAATTTTGCTTGTCTCAGTTTCTGTAAGTCTCACAAATAATTTTTATAACAAGATAGTGTTCAGAATGTGATTCTGGACTCGAAAAAAAACGAAAATAAATTTTTGAAGAAAAATGAAATTTAATCGTTTTTCGGCGTTTCCAGCAGTAGTCCGAACGATTTACATCAAAAGAGATTTTGCTTGTCTCAGTTTCTGTAAGTCTCACAAATATTTTTTATAACAAAATAGTGTTCAGAATGTGATTCTGGACTCGAAAAAAAACGAAAATAAATTTTTGAAGAAAAATGAAATTTAATCGTTTTTCGGCGTTTCCAGCAGTTGCCCGAACGATTTACATCAAAAGAAATTTTGCTTGTCTCAGTTTCTGTAAGTCTCACAAATAATTTTTTTACCAAAATAGTGTTCAGAATGTGATTCTGGACTCGAAAAAAAACGAAAATAAATTTTTGAAGAAAAATTAAATTTAATCGTTTTTAGGCGTTTCCAGCAGTTGTCCGAACGATTTACATCAAAAGAAATTTTGCTTGTCTCAGTTTCTGTAAGTCTCACAAATAATTTTTATAACAAAATAGTGTTCAGAATGTGATTCTGGACTCGAAAAAAAACGAAAATAAATTTTTGAAGAAAAATGAAATTTAATCGTTTTTCGGCGTTTCCAGCAGTTGTCCGAACGATTTACATCAAAAGAAATTTTGCTTGTCTCAGTTTCTGTAAGTCTCACAAATAATTTTTATAACAAAATAGTGTTCAGAATGTGATTCTGGACTGGAAAAAAAAAACGAAAATAAATTTTGATGAAATTTTGCTTGTCTCAGTTTCTGTAAGTCTCACAAATAATTTTTATAACAAAATAGTGTTCAGAATGTAATTCTGGTCTCGAAAAAAGACGAAAATAAATTTTTGAAGAAAAATTTAATTTAATCGTTTTTCGGCGTTTCCAGGAGTTGTCCGAACGATTTACATCAAAAGAAATTTTGCTTGTCTCAGTTTCTGTAAGTCTCACAAATTATTTTTATAACAAAATAGTGTTCAGAATGTGATTCTGGATTCGAAAAAAAACGAAAATAAATTTTTGAAGAAAAATTAAATTTAATCGTTTTTCGGCGTTTCCAGCAGTTGTCCGAACGATTTACATCAAAAGAAATTTTGCTTGTCTCAGTTTCTGTAAGTCTCACAAATAATTTTTTTAACAAAATAGTGTTCAGAATGTGATTCTGGACTCGAAAAAAAACGAAAATAAATTTTTGAAGAAAAATTAAATTTAATCGTTTTTCGGCGTTTCCAGCAGTGGTCCGAACGATTTACATCAAAAGAAATTTTGCTTGTCTCAGTTTCTGTAAGTCTCACAAATAATTTTTATAACAAAATAGTGTTCAGAATGTGATTCTGGACTCAAAAAAAAACGAAAATAAATTTCTGAAGAAAAATTAAATTTAATCGTTTTTCAGCGTTTCCAGCAGTTGTCCGAACGATTTACATCAAAAGAAATTTTACTTGACTCAGTTTCTGTAACTCTCACAAATAATTTTTATAACAAAATAGTGTTCAGAATGTGATTCTGGACTCGAAAAAAAAACGAAAATAAATTTTGAAGAAATTTTGCTTGTCTCAGTTTCTGTAAGTCTCACAAATAATTTTTATAACAAAATAGTGTTCAGAATGTGATTCTGGACTCAAAAAAAAAACGAAAATAAATTTCTGAAGAAAAATTAAATTTAATCGTTTTTCGGCGTTTCCAGCAGTTGTCCGAACGATTTACATCAAAAGAAATTTTGCTTGTCTCAGTTTCTGTAAGTCTCACAAATAATTTTTATAACAAAATAGTGTTCAGAATGTGATTCTGGACTCGAAAAAAAACGAAAATAAATTTTTGAAGTAAAATGAAATTTTATCGTTTTTCGGCGTTTCCAGCAGTTGTCCGAACGATTTACATCAAAAGAGATTTTGCTTGTCTCAGTTTCTGTAAGTCTCACAAATAATTTTTGTAACAAAATAGTGTTCAGAATGTGATTCTGGACTCGAAAAAAAACGAAAATAAATTTTTGAAGAAAAATGAAATTTAATCGTTTTTCGGCGTTTCCAGCAGTTGTCCGAACGATTTACATCTAAAGAAATTTTACTTGTCTCAGTTTCTGTAACTCTCACAAATAATTTTTATAACAAAATAGTGTTCAGAATGTGATTCTGGACTCGAAAAAAAAACGAAAATAAATTTTGAAGAAATTTTGCTTGTCTCAGTTTCTGGAAGTCTCACAAATAATTTTTATAACAAAATAGTGTTCAGAATGTGATTCTGGACTCGAAAAAAAAACGAAAATAAATTTTGAAGAAATTTTGCTTGTCTCAGTTTCTGTAAGTCTGACAAATAATTTTTATAACAAAATAGTGTTCAGAATGTGATTCTGGACTCGAAAAAAAACGAAAATAAATTTTTGAAGAAAAATGAAATTTAATCGTTTTTCGCCGTTTCCAGCAGTTGTCCGAACGATTTACATCAAAAAAAATTTAGCTTGTCTCAGTTTCTGTAAGTCTCACAAATAATTTTTATATCAAAATAATGTTCAAAATGTGATTCTGGACTCGAAAAAAAACGAAAATAAATATTTGAAGAAAAATGAAATTCTATCGTTTTTCGGCGTTTCCAGCAGGAGTCCGAACGATTTGCATCGAAAGAAATTTTGCTTGTCTCAGTTTCTGTAAGTCTCACAAATAATTTTTATAACAAAATAGTGTTCAGAATGTGATTCTGGACTCAAAAAAAAAACGAAAATAAATTTCTGAAGAAAAATTAAAGTTAATCGTTTTTCGGCGTTTCCAGCAGTTGTCCGAACGATTTACATCTAAAGAAATTTTACTTGTCTCAGTTTCTGTAACTCTCACAAATAATTTTTATAACAAAATAGTGTTCAGAATGTGATTCTGGACTCGAAAAAAAAACGAAAATAAATTTTGAAGAAATTTTGCTTGTCTCAGTTTCTGGAAGTCTCACAAATAATTTTTATAACAAAATAGTGTTCAGAATGTGATTCTGGACTCGAAAAAAAAACGAAAATAAATTTTGAAGAAATTTTGCTTGTCTCAGTTTCTGTAAGTCTCACAAATAATTTTTATAACAAGATAGTGTTCAGAATGTGATTCTGGACTCGAAAAAAAACGAAAATAAATTTTTGAAGAAAAATGAAATTTAATCGTTTTTCGGCGTTTCCAGCAGTAGTCCGAACGATTTACATCAAAAGAGATTTTGCTTGTCTCAGTTTCTGTAAGTCTCACAAATATTTTTTATAACAAAATAGTGTTCAGAATGTGATTCTGGACTCGAAAAAAAACGAAAATAAATTTTTGAAGAAAAATGAAATTTAATCGTTTTTCGGCGTTTCCAGCAGTTGCCCGAACGATTTACATCAAAAGAAATTTTGCTTGTCTCAGTTTCTGTAAGTCTCACAAATAATTTTTTTACCAAAATAGTGTTCAGAATGTGATTCTGGACTCGAAAAAAAACGAAAATAAATTTTTGAAGAAAAATTAAATTTAATCGTTTTTAGGCGTTTCCAGCAGTTGTCCGAACGATTTACATCAAAAGAAATTTTGCTTGTCTCAGTTTCTGTAAGTCTCACAAATAATTTTTATAACAAAATAGTGTTCAGAATGTGATTCTGGACTTGAAAAAAAACGAAAATAAATTTTGAAGAAATTTTGCTTGTCTCAGTTTCTGTAAGTCTCACAAATAATTTTTATAACAAAATAGTGTTCAGAATGTGATTCTGGACTCGAAAAAAAACGAAAATAAATTTTTGAAGAAAAATGAAATTTAATCGTTTTTCGCCGTTTCCAGCAGTTGTCCGAACGATTTACATCAAAAAAAATTTTGCTTGTCTCAGTTTCTGTAAGTCTCACAAATAATTTTTATAACAAAATAGTGTTCAGAATGTGATTCTGGACTTGAAAAAAAACGAAAATAAATTTTTGAAGAAAAATGAAATTCTATCGTTTTTCGGCGTTTCCAGCAGTAGTCCGAACGATTTGCATCGAAAGAAATTTTGCTTGTCTCAGTTTCTGTAAGTCTCACAAATAATTTTTATAACAAAATAGTGTTCAGAATGTGATTCTGGACTCGAAAAAAAACGAAAATAAATTTTTGAAGAAAAATTAAATTTAATCGTTTTTCGGCGTTTCCAGCAGATGTCCGAACGATTTACATCAAAAAAAAATTTGCTTGTCTCAGTTTCTGTAAGTCTCACAAATAATTTTTATAACAAAATAGTGTTCAGAATGTGATTCTGGACTCAAAAAAAAAACGAAAATAAATTTCTGAAGAAAAATTAAATTTAATCGTTTTTCGGCGTTTCCAGCAGTTATCCGAACGATTTACATCAAAAGAGATTTTGCTTGTCTCAGTTTCTGTAAGTCTCACAAATAATTTTTATAACAAAATAGTGTTCAGAATGTGATTCTGGACTCGAAAAAAAACGAAAATAAATTTTTGAAGAAAAATGAAATTTAATCGTTTTTCGGCGTTTCCTGCAGTTGTCCGAACGATTTACATCAAAAGAAATTTTGCTTGTCTTAGTTTCTGTAAGTCTCACAAATAATTTTTTTAACAAAATAGTGTTCAGAATGTGATTCTGGACTCGAAAAAAAACGAAAATAAATTTTTGAAGAAAAATTAAATTTAATCGTTTTTCGGCGTTTCCAGCAGTTGTCCGAACGATTTACATCAAAAGAAATTTTGCTTGTCTCAGTTTCTGTAAGTCTCACAAATAATTTTTATAACAAAATAGTGTTCAGAATGTGATTCTGGACTCGAAAAAAAACGAAAATAAATTTTTGAAGAAAAATGAAATTTAATCGTTTTTCGGCGTTTCCAGCAGTTGTCCGAACGATTTACATCAAAAGAAATTTTGCTTGTCTCAGTTTCTGTAAGTCTCACAAATAATTTTTATAACAAAATAGTGTTCAGAATGTGATTCTGGACTCGAAAAAAAACGAAAATAAATTTTGAAGAAATTTGGTTGTCTCAGTTTCTGTAAGTCTCACAAATAATTTTTATAACAAAATAGTGTTCAGAATGTGATTTTGGACTCGAAAAAAAACGAAAATAAATTTTTGAAGAAAAATGAAATTTAATCGTTTTTCGGCGTTTCCAGCAGTTGTCCGAACGATTTACATCAAAAAAAATTTTGCTTGTCTCAGTTTCTGTAAGTCTCACAAATAATTTTAATAACAAAATAGTGTTCAGAATGTGATTCTGGACTCGAAAAAAAACGAAAATAAATTTTTGAAGAAAAATGAAATTCTATCGTTTTTCGGCGTTTCCAGCAGTAGTCCGAACGATTTGCATCGAAAGAAATTTTGCTTGTCTCAGTTTCTGTAAGTCTCACAAATAATTTTTATAACAAAATAGTGTTCAGAATGTGATTCTGGACTCGAAAAAAAACCAAAATAAATTTTTGAAGAAAAATTAAATTTAATCGTTTTTCGGCGTTTCCAGCAGTTGTCCGAACGATTTACATCAAAAAAAAATTTTGCTTGTCTCAGTTTCTGTAAGTCTCACAAATAATTTTTATAACAAACTAGTGTTCAGAATGTGATTCTGGACTCAAAAAAAAACGAAAATAAATTTCTGAAGAAAAATTAAATTTAATCGTTTTTCGGCGTTTCCAGCAGTTGTCCGAACGATTTACATCAAAAGAAATTTTACTTGTCTCAGTTTCTGTAATTCTCACAAATAATTTTTATAACAAAATAGTGTTCAGAATGTGATTCTGGACTCGAAAAAAAACGAAAATAAATTTTTGAAGAAAAATGAAATTTAATCGTTTTTCGGCGTTTCCAGCAGTTGTCCGAACGATTTACATCAAAAGAAATTTTGCTTGTCTCAGTTTCTGTAAGTCTCACAAATAATTTTTATAACAAAATAGTGTTCAGAATGTGATTCTGGCCTCGGAAAAAAACGAAAATAAATTTTGAAGAAATTTTGCTTGTCTCAGTTTCTGTAAGTCTCACAAATAATTTTTATAACAAAATAGTGTTCAGAACGTGATTCTGGACTCGAAAAAAAACGAAAATAAATTTTTGAAGAAAAATGAAATTTAATCGTTTTTCGGCGTTTCCAGCAGTTGTCCGAACGATTTACATCAAAAAAAATTTTGCTTGTCTCAGTTTCTGTAAGTCTCACAAATAATTTTTATAACAAAATAGTGTTCAGAATGTGATTCTGGACTCGAAAAAAAAACGAAAATAAATTTTGAAGAAATTTTGCTTGTCTCAGTTTCTGTAAGTCTCACAAATAATTTTTATAACAAAATAGTGTTCAGAATGTGATTCTGGACTCAAAAAAAAAACGAAAATAAATTTCTGAAGAAAAATGAAATTTAATCGTTTTTCGGCGTTTCCTGCAGTTGTCCGAACGATTTACATCAAAAGAAATTTTGCTTGTCTCAGTTTCTGTAAGTCTCACAAATAATTTTTTTAACAAAATAGTGTTCAGAATGTGATTCTGGACTCGAAAAAAAACGAAAATAAATTTTTGAAGAAAAATTAAATTTAATCGTTTTTAGGCGTTTCCAGCAGTTGTTCGAACGATTTACATCAAAAGAAATTTTGCTTGTCTCAGTTTCTGTAAGTCTCACAAATAATTTTTATAACAAAATAGTGTTCAGAATGTGATTCTGGACTCGAAAAAAAACGAAAATAAATTTTGAAGAAATTTTGCTTGTCTCAGTTTCTGTAAGTCTCACAAATAATTTTTATAACAAAATAGTGTTCAGAATGTGATTCTGGACTCGAAAAAAAACGAAAATAAATTTTTGAAGAAAAATGACATTTAATCGTTTTTCGCCGTTTCCAGCAGTTGTCCGAACGATTTACATCAAAAAAAAATTTGCTTGTCTCAGTTTCTGTAAGTCTCACAAATAATTTTTATAACAAAATAGTGTTCAGAATGTGATTCTGGACTTGAAAAAAAACGAAAATAAATTTTTGAAGAAAAATGAAATTCTATCGTTTTTCGGCGTTTCCAGCAGTAGTCCGAACGATTTGCATCGAAAGAAATTTTGCTTTTCTCAGTTTCTGTAAGTCTCACAAATAATTTTTATAACAAAATAGTGTTCAGAATGTGATTCTGGACTCGAAAAAAAACGAAAATAAATTTTTGAAGAAAAATTAAATTTAATCGTTTTTCGGCGTTTCCAGCAGATGTCCGAACGATTTACATCAAAAAAAATTTTGCTTGTCTCAGTTTCTGTAAGTCTCACAAATAATTTTTATAACAAAATAGTGTTCAGAATGTGATTCTGGACTCAAAAAAAAACGAAAATAAATTTCTGAAGAAAAATTAAATTTAATCGTTTTTCGGCGTTTCCAGCAGTTATCCGAACGATTTACATCAAAAGAGATTTTGCTTGTCTCAGTTTCTGTAAGTCTCACAAATAATTTTTATAACAAAATAGTGTTCAGAATGTGATTCTGGACTCGAAAAAAAAACGAAAATAAATTTTTGAAGAAAAATGAAATTTAATCGTTTTTCGGCGTTTCCAGCAGTTGTCCGAACGATTTACATCAAAAGAAATTTTGCTTGTCTTAGTTTCTGTAAGTCTCACAAATCATTTTTTTAACAAAATAGTGTTCAGAATGTGATTCTGGACTCGAAAAAAAACGAAAATAAATTTTTGAAGAAAAATTAAATTTAATCGTTTTTCGGCGTTTCCAGCAGTTGTCCGAACGATTTACATCAAAAGAAATTTTGCTTGTCTCAGTTTCTGTAAGTCTCACAAATAATTTTTATAACAAAATAGTGTTCAGAATGTGATTCTGGACTCGAAAAAAAACGAAAATAAATTTTTGAAGAAAAATGAAATTTAATCGTTTTTCGGCGTTTCCAGCAGTTGTCCGAACGATTTACATCAAAAGAAATTTTGCTTGTCTCAGTTTCTGTAAGTCTCACAAATAATTTTTATAACAAAATAGTGTTCAGAATGTGATTCTGGACTCGAAAAAAACGAAAATAAATTTTGAAGAAATTTTGCTTGTCTCAGTTTCTGTAAGTCTCACAAATAATTTTTATAACAAAATAGTGTTCAGAATGTGATTCTGGACTCGAAAAAAAACAAAAATAAATTTTTGAAGAAAAATGAAATTTAATCGTTTTTCGGCGTTTCCAGCAGTTGTCCGAACGATTTACATCAAAAGAAATTTTGCTTGTCTCAGTTTCTGTAAGTCTCACAAATAATTTTTATAACAAAATAGTGTTCAGAATGTGATTCTGGCCTCGGAAAAAAACGAAAATAAATTTTGAAGAAATTTTGCTTGTCTCAGTTTCTGTAAGTCTCACAAATAATTTTTATAACAAAATAGTGTTCAGAACGTGATTCTGGACTCGAAAAAAAACGAAAATAAATTTTTGAAGAAAAATGAAATTTAATCGTTTTTCGGCGTTTCCAGCAGTTGTCCGAACGATTTACATCAAAAAAAATTTTGCTTGTCTCAGTTTCTGTAAGTCTCACAAATAATTTTTATAACAAAATAGTGTTCAGAATGTGATTCTGGACTCGAAAAAAAAACGAAAATAAATTTTGAAGAAATTTTGCTTGTCTCAGTTTCTGTAAGTCTCACAAATAATTTTTATAACAAAATAGTGTTCAGAATGTGATTCTGGACTGAAAAAAAAAACGAAAATAAATTTCTGAAGAAAAATGAAATTTAATCGTTTTTCGGCGTTTCCTGCAGTTGTCCGAACGATTTACATCAAAAGAAATTTTGCTTGTCTCAGTTTCTGTAAGTCTCACAAATAATTTTTTTAACAAAATAGTGTTCAGAATGTGATTCTGGACTCGAAGAAAAACGAAAATAAATTTTTGAAGAAAAATTAAATTTAATCGTTTTTAGGCGTTTCCAGCAGTTGTTCGAACGATTTACATCAAAAGAAATTTTGCTTGTCTCAGTTTCTGTAAGTCTCACAAATAATTTTTATAACAAAATAGTGTTCAGAATGTGATTCTGGACTCGAAAAAAAACGAAAATAAATTTTGAAGAAATTTTGCTTGTCTCAGTTTCTGTAAGTCTCACAAATAATTTTTATAACAAAATAGTGTTCAGAATGTGATTCTGGACTCGAAAAAAAACGAAAATAAATTTTTGAAGAAAAATGACATTTAATCGTTTTTCGCCGTTTCCAGCAGTTGTCCGAACGATTTACATCAAAAAAAAATTTGCTTGTCTCAGTTTCTGTAAGTCTCACAAATAATTTTTATAACAAAATAGTGTTCAGAATGTGATTCTGGACTTGAAAAAAAACGAAAATAAATTTTTGAAGAAAAATGAAATTCTATCGTTTTTCGGCGTTTCCAGCAGTAGTCCGAACGATTTGCATCGAAAGAAATTTTGCTTGTCTCAGTTTCTGTAAGTCTCACAAATAATTTTTATAACAAAATAGTGTTCAGAATGTGATTCTGGACTCGAAAAAAAACGAAAATAAATTTTTGAAGAAAAATTAAATTTAATCGTTTTTCGGCGTTTCCAGCAGATGTCCGAACGATTTACATCAAAAAAAATTTTGCTTGTCTCAGTTTCTGTAAGTCTCACAAATAATTTTTATAACAAAATAGTGTTCAGAATGTGATTCTGGACTCAAAAAAAAACGAAAATAAATTTCTGAAGAAAAATTAAATTTAATCGTTTTTCGGCGTTTCCAGCAGTTATCCGAACGATTTACATCAAAAGAGATTTTGCTTGTCTCAGTTTCTGTAAGTCTCACAAATAATTTTTATAACAAAATAGTGTTCAGAATGTGATTCTGGACTCGAAAAAAAAACGAAAATAAATTTTTGAAGAAAAATGAAATTTAATCGTTTTTCGGCGTTTCCAGCAGTTGTCCGAACGATTTACATCAAAAGAAATTTTGCTTGTCTTAGTTTCTGTAAGTCTCACAAATCATTTTTTTAACAAAATAGTGTTCAGAATGTGATTCTGGACTCGAAAAAAAACGAAAATAAATTTTTGAAGAAAAATTAAATTTAATCGTTTTTCGGCGTTTCCAGCAGTTGTCCGAACGATTTACATCAAAAGAAATTTTGCTTGTCTCAGTTTCTGTAAGTCTCACAAATAATTTTTATAACAAAATAGTGTTCAGAATGTGATTCTGGACTCGAAAAAAAACGAAAATAAATTTTTGAAGAAAAATGAAATTTAATCGTTTTTCGGCGTTTCCAGCAGTTGTCCGAACGATTTACATCAAAAGAAATTTTGCTTGTCTCAGTTTCTGTAAGTCTCACAAATAATTTTTATAACAAAATAGTGTTCAGAATGTGATTCTGGACTCGAAAAAAACGAAAATAAATTTTGAAGAAATTTTGCTTGTCTCAGTTTCTGTAAGTCTCACAAATAATTTTTATAACAAAATAGTGTTCAGAATGTGATTCTGGATTTGAAAAAAAACGAAAATAAATTTTTGAAGAAAAATGAAATTTAATCGTTTTTCGGCGTTTCCAGCAGTTGTCCGAACGATTTACATCAAAAAAAATTTTGCTTGTCTCAGTTTCTGTAAGTCTCACAAATAATTTTAATAACAAAATAGTGTTCAGAATGTGATTCTGGACTCGAAAAAAAACGAAAATAAATTTTTGAAGAAAAATGAAATTCTATCGTTTTTCGGCGTTTCCAGCAGTAGTCCGAACGATTTGCATCGAAAGAAATTTTGCTTGTCTCAGTTTCTGTAAGTCTCACAAATAATTTTTATAACAAAATAGTGTTCAGAATGTGATTCTGGACTCGAAAAAAACGAAAATAAATTTTTGAAGAAAAATTAAATTTAATCGTTTTTCGGCGTTTCCAGCAGTTGTCCGAACGATTTACATCAAAAAAAAATTTTGCTTGTTTAAGTTTCTGTAAGTCTCACAAATAATTTTTATAACAAAATAGTGTTCAGAATGTGATTCTGGACTCGAAAAAAAACGAAAATAAATTTTTGAAGAAAAATGAAATTCTATCGTTTTTCGGCGTTTCCAGCAGTAGTCCGAACGATTTGCATCGAAAGAAATTTTGCTTGTCTCAGTTTCTGTAAGTCTCACAAATAATTTTTATAACAAAATAGTGTTCAGAATGTGATTCTGGACTCGAAAAAAAACGAAAATAAATTTTGAAGAAATTTTGCTTGTCTCAGTTTCTGTAAGTCTCACAAATAATTTTTATAACAAAATAGTGTTCAGAATGTGATTCTGGACTCGAAAAAAAACGAAAATAAATTTTTGAAGAAAAATGACATTTAATCGTTTTTCGCCGTTTCCAGCAGTTGTCCGAACGATTTACATCAAAAAAAAATTTGCTTGTCTCAGTTTCTGTAAGTCTCACAAATAATTTTTATAACAAAATAGTGTTCAGAATGTGATTCTGGACTTGAAAAAAAACGAAAATAAATTTTTGAAGAAAAATGAAATTCTATCGTTTTTCGGCGTTTCCAGCAGTAGTCCGAACGATTTGCATCGAAAGAAATTTTGCTTGTCTCAGTTTCTGTAAGTCTCACAAATAATTTTTATAACAAAATAGTGTTCAGAATGTGATTCTGGACTCGAAAAAAAACGAAAATAAATTTTTGAAGAAAAATTAAATTTAATCGTTTTTCGGCGTTTCCAGCAGATGTCCGAACGATTTACATCAAAAAAAATTTTGCTTGTCTCAGTTTCTGTAAGTCTCACAAATAATTTTTATAACAAAATAGTGTTCAGAATGTGATTCTGGACTCAAAAAAAAACGAAAATAAATTTCTGAAGAAAAATTAAATTTAATCGTTTTTCGGCGTTTCCAGCAGTTATCCGAACGATTTACATCAAAAGAGATTTTGCTTGTCTCAGTTTCTGTAAGTCTCACAAATAATTTTTATAACAAAATAGTGTTCAGAATGTGATTCTGGACTCGAAAAAAAAACGAAAATAAATTTTTGAAGAAAAATGAAATTTAATCGTTTTTCGGCGTTTCCAGCAGTTGTCCGAACGATTTACATCAAAAGAAATTTTGCTTGTCTTAGTTTCTGTAAGTCTCACAAATCATTTTTTTAACAAAATAGTGTTCAGAATGTGATTCTGGACTCGAAAAAAAACGAAAATAAATTTTTGAAGAAAAATTAAATTTAATCGTTTTTCGGCGTTTCCAGCAGTTGTCCGAACGATTTACATCAAAAGAAATTTTGCTTGTCTCAGTTTCTGTAAGTCTCACAAATAATTTTTATAACAAAATAGTGTTCAGAATGTGATTCTGGACTCGAAAAAAAACGAAAATAAATTTTTGAAGAAAAATGAAATTTAATCGTTTTTCGGCGTTTCCAGCAGTTGTCCGAACGATTTACATCAAAAGAAATTTTGCTTGTCTCAGTTTCTGTAAGTCTCACAAATAATTTTTATAACAAAATAGTGTTCAGAATGTGATTCTGGACTCGAAAAAAACGAAAATAAATTTTGAAGAAATTTTGCTTGTCTCAGTTTCTGTAAGTCTCACAAATAATTTTTATAACAAAATAGTGTTCAGAATGTGATTCTGGATTTGAAAAAAAACGAAAATAAATTTTTGAAGAAAAATGAAATTTAATCGTTTTTCGGCGTTTCCAGCAGTTGTCCGAACGATTTACATCAAAAAAAATTTTGCTTGTCTCAGTTTCTGTAAGTCTCACAAATAATTTTAATAACAAAATAGTGTTCAGAATGTGATTCTGGACTCGAAAAAAAACGAAAATAAATTTTTGAAGAAAAATGAAATTCTATCGTTTTTCGGCGTTTCCAGCAGTAGTCCGAACGATTTGCATCGAAAGAAATTTTGCTTGTCTCAGTTTCTGTAAGTCTCACAAATAATTTTTATAACAAAATAGTGTTCAGAATGTGATTCTGGACTCGAAAAAAAACGAAAATAAATTTTTGAAGAAAAATTAAATTTAATCGTTTTTCGGCGTTTCCAGCAGTTGTCCGAACGATTTACATCAAAAAAAAATTTTGCTTGTTTAAGTTTCTGTAAGTCTCACAAATAATTTTTATAACAAAATAGTGTTCAGAATGTGATTCTGGACTCAAAAAAAAACGAAAATAAATTTCTGAAGAAAAATTAAATTTAATCGTTTTTCGGCGTTTCCAGCAGTTGTCCGAACGATTTACATCAAAAGAAATTTTGCTTGTCTCAGTTTCTGTAAGTCTCACAAATAATTTTTATAACAAAATAGTGTTCAGAATGTGATTCTGGACTCGAAAAAAAACGAAAATAAATTTTGAAGAAATTTTGCTTGTTTCAGTTTCTGTAAGTCTCACAAATAATTTTTATAACAAAATAGTGTTCAGAATGTGATTCTGGACTCGAAAAAAAACGAAAATAAATTTTTGAAGAAAAATGAAATTTAATCGTTTTTCGGCGTTTCCAGCAGTTGTCCGAACGATTTACATCAAAAAAAATTTTGCTTGTCTCAGTTTCTGTAAGTCTCACAAATAATTTTTATAACAAAATAGTGTTCAGAATGTGATTCAGGACTCGAAAAAAAAACGAAAATAAATTTTGAAGAAATTTTGCTTGTCTCAGTTTCTGTAAGTCTCACAAATAATTTTTATAACAAAATAGTGTTCAGAATGTGATTCTGGACTCAAAAAAAAAACGAAAATAAATTTCTGAAGAAAAATGAAATTTAATCGTTTTTCGGCGTTTCCTGCAGTTGTCCGAACGATTTACATCAAAAGAAATTTTGCTTGTCTCAGTTTCTGTAAGTCTCACAAATAATTTTTTTAACAAAATAGTGTTCAGAATGTGATTCTGGACTCGAAAAAAAACGAAAATAAATTTTTGAAGAAAAATTAAATTTAATCGTTTTCAGGCGTTTCCAGCAGTTGTCCGAACGATTTACATCAAAAGAAATTTTGCTTGTCTCAGTTTCTGTAAGTCTCTCAAATAATTTTTATAACAAAATAGTGTTCAGAATGTGATTCTGGACTCGAAAAAAAACGAAAATAAATTTTGAAGAAATTTTGCTTGTCTCAGTTTCTGTAAGTCTCACAAATAATTTTTATAACAAAATAGTGTTCAGAATGTGATTCTGGACTCGAAAAAAAACGAAAATAAATTTTTGAAGAAAAATGAAATTTAATCGTTTTTCGCCGTTTCCAGCAGTTGTCCGAACGATTTACATCAAAAAAAATTTTGCTTGTCTCAGTTTCTGTAAGTCTCACAAATAATTTTTATAACAAAATAGTGTTCAGAATGTGATTCTGGACTTGAAAAAAAACGAAAATAAATTTTTGAAGAAAAATGAAATTCTATCGTTTTTCGGCGTTTCCAGCAGTAGTCCGAACGATTTGCATCGAAAGAAATTTTGCTTGTCTCAGTTTCTGTAAGTCTCACAAATAATTTTTATAACAAAATAGTGTTCAGAATGTGATTCTGGACTCGAAAAAAAACGAAAATAAATTTTTGAAGAAAAATGAAATTTAATCGTTTTTCGGCGTTTCCAGCAGTTGTCCGAACGATTTACATCAAAAGAAATTTTGCTTGTCTCAGTTTCTGTAAGTCTCACAAATAATTTTTATAACAAAATAGTGTTCAGAATGTGATTCTGGACTCGAAAAAAAACGAAAATAAATTTTGAAGAAATTTGGTTGTCTCAGTTTCTGTAAGTCTCACAAATAATTTTTATAACAAAATAGTGTTCAGAATGTGATTTTGGACTCGAAAAAAAACGAAAATAAATTTTTGAAGAAAAATGAAATTTAATCGTTTTTCGGCGTTTCCAGCAGTTGTCCGAACGATTTACATCAAAAAAAATTTTGCTTGTCTCAGTTTCTGTAAGTCTCACAAATAATTTTAATAACAAAATAGTGTTCAGAATGTGATTCTGGACTCGAAAAAAAACGAAAATAAATTTTTGAAGAAAAATGAAATTCTATCGTTTTTCGGCGTTTCCAGCAGTAGTCCGAACGATTTGCATCGAAAGAAATTTTGCTTGTCTCAGTTTCTGTAAGTCTCACAAATAATTTTTATAACAAAATAGTGTTCAGAATGTGATTCTGGACTCGAAAAAAAACCAAAATAAATTTTTGAAGAAAAATTAAATTTAATCGTTTTTCGGCGTTTCCAGCAGTTGTCCGAACGATTTACATCAAAAAAAAATTTTGCTTGTCTCAGTTTCTGTAAGTCTCACAAATAATTTTTATAACAAACTAGTGTTCAGAATGTGATTCTGGACTCAAAAAAAAACGAAAATAAATTTCTGAAGAAAAATTAAATTTAATCGTTTTTCGGCGTTTCCAGCAGTTGTCCGAACGATTTACATCAAAAGAAATTTTACTTGTCTCAGTTTCTGTAATTCTCACAAATAATTTTTATAACAAAATAGTGTTCAGAATGTGATTCTGGACTCGAAAAAAAACGAAAATAAATTTTTGAAGAAAAATGAAATTTAATCGTTTTTCGGCGTTTCCAGCAGTTGTCCGAACGATTTACATCAAACGAAATTTTGCTTGTCTCAGTTTCTGTAAGTCTCACAAATAATTTTTATAACAAAATAGTGTTCAGAATGTGATTCTGGCCTCGGAAAAAAACGAAAATAAATTTTGAAGAAATTTTGCTTGTCTCAGTTTCTGTAAGTCTCACAAATAATTTTTATAACAAAATAGTGTTCAGAACGTGATTCTGGACTCGAAAAACAACGAAAATAAATTTTTGAAGAAAAATGAAATTTAATCGTTTTTCGGCGTTTCCAGCAGTTGTCCGAACGATTTACATCAAAAAAAATTTTGCTTGTCTCAGTTTCTGTAAGTCTCACAAATAATTTTTATAACAAAATAGTGTTCAGAATGTGATTCTGGACTCGAAAAAAAAACGAAAATAAATTTTGAAGAAATTTTGCTTGTCTCAGTTTCTGTAAGTCTCACAAATAATTTTTATAACAAAATAGTGTTCAGAATGTGATTCTGGACTCAAAAAAAAAACGAAAATAAATTTCTGAAGAAAAATGAAATTTAATCGTTTTTCGGCGTTTCCTGCAGTTGTCCGAACGATTTACATCAAAAGAAATTTTGCTTGTCTCAGTTTCTGTAAGTCTCACAAATAATTTTTTTAACAAAATAGTGTTCAGAATGTGATTCTGGACTCGAAAAAAAACGAAAATAAATTTTTGAAGAAAAATTAAATTTAATCGTTTTTAGGCGTTTCCAGCAGTTGTCCGAACGATTTACATCAAAAGAAATTTTGCTTGTCTCAGTTTCTGTAAGTCTCACAAATAATTTTTATAACAAAATAGTGTTCAGAATGTGATTCTGGACTCGAAAAAAAACGAAAATAAATTTTGAAGAAATTTTGCTTGTCTCAGTTTCTGTAAGTCTCACAAATAATTTTTATAACAAAATAGTGTTCAGAATGTGATTCTGGACTCGAAAAAAAACGAAAATAAATTTTTGAAGAAAAATGAAATTTAATCGTTTTTCGCCGTTTCTAGCAGTTGTCCGAACGATTTACATCAAAAAAAAATTTGCTTGTCTCAGTTTCTGTAAGTCTCACAAATAATTTTTATAACAAAATAGTGTTCAGAATGTGATTCTGGACTTGAAAAAAAACGAAAATAAATTTTTGAAGAAAAATGAAATTCTATCGTTTTTCGGCGTTTCCAGCAGTAGTCCGAACGATTTGCATCGAAAGAAATTTTGCTTGTCTCAGTTTCTGTAAGTCTCACAAATAATTTTTATAACAAAATAGTGTTCAGAATGTGATTCTGGACTCGAAAAAAAACGAAAATAAATTTTTGAAGAAAAATTAAATTTAATCGTTTTTCGGCGTTTCCAGCAGATGTCCGAACGATTTACATCAAAAAAAATTTTGCTTGTCTCAGTTTCTGTAAGTCTCACAAATAATTTTTATAACAAAATAGTGTTCAGAATGTGATTCTGGACTCAAAAAAAAACGAAAATAAATTTCTGAAGAAAAATTAAATTTAATCGTTTTTCGGCGTTTCCAGCAGTTATCCGAACGATTTACATCAAAAGAGATTTTGCTTGTCTCAGTTTCTGTAAGTCTCACAAATAATTTTTATAACAAAATAGTGTTCAGAATGTGATTCTGGACTCGAAAAAAAAACGAAAATAAATTTTTGAAGAAAAATGAAATTTAATCGTTTTTCGGCGTTTCCAGCAGTTGTCCGAACGATTTACATCAAAAGAAATTTTGCTTGTCTTAGTTTCTGTAAGTCTCACAAATCATTTTTTTAACAAAATAGTGTTCAGAATGTGATTCTGGACTCGAAAAAAAACGAAAATAAATTTTTGAAGAAAAATTAAATTTAATCGTTTTTCGGCGTTTCCAGCAGTTGTCCGAACGATTTACATCAAAAGAAATTTTGCTTGTCTCAGTTTCTGTAAGTCTCACAAATAATTTTTATAACAAAATAGTGTTCAGAATGTGATTCTGGACTCGAAAAAAAACGAAAATAAATTTTGAAGAAATTTTGCTTGTCTCAGTTTCTGTAAGTCTCACAAATAATTTTTATAACAAAATAGTGTTCAGAATGTGATTCTGGACTCGAAAAAAAACGAAAATAAATTTTTGAAGAAAAATGAAATTTAATCGTTTTTCGCCGTTTCCAGCAGTTGTCCGAACGATTTACATCAAAAAAAAATTTGCTTGTCTCAGTTTCTGTAAGTCTCACAAATAATTTTTATAACAAAATAGTGTTCAGAATGTGATTCTGGACTTGAAAAAAAACGAAAATAAATTTTTGAAGAAAAATGAAATTCTATCGTTTTTCGGCGTTTCCAGCAGTAGTCCGAACGATTTGCATCGAAAGAAATTTTGCTTGTCTCAGTTTCTGTAAGTCTCACAAATAATTTTTATAACAAAATAGTGTTCAGAATGTGATTCTGGACTCGAAAAAAAACGAAAATAAATTTTTGAAGAAAAATTAAATTTAATCGTTTTTCGGCGTTTCCAGCAGATGTCCGAACGATTTACATCAAAAAAAATTTTGCTTGTCTCAGTTTCTGTAAGTCTCACAAATAATTTTTATAACAAAATAGTGTTCAGAATGTGATTCTGGACTCAAAAAAAAACGAAAATAAATTTCTGAAGAAAAATTAAATTTAATCGTTTTTCGGCGTTTCCAGCAGTTATCCGAACGATTTACATCAAAAGAGATTTTGCTTGTCTCAGTTTCTGTAAGTCTCACAAATAATTTTTATAACAAAATAGTGTTCAGAATGTGATTCTGGACTCGAAAAAAAAACGAAAATAAATTTTTGAAGAAAAATGAAATTTAATCGTTTTTCGGCGTTTCCAGCAGTTGTCCGAACGATTTACATCAAAAGAAATTTTGCTTGTCTTAGTTTCTGTAAGTCTCACAAATCATTTTTTTAACAAAATAGTGTTCAGAATGTGATTCTGGACTCGAAAAAAAACGAAAATAAATTTTTGAAGAAAAATTAAATTTAATCGTTATTCGGCGTTTCCAGCAGTTGTCCGAACGATTTACATCAAAAGAAATTTTGCTTGTCTCAGTTTCTGTAAGTCTCACAAATAATTTTTATAACAAAATAGTGTTCAGAATGTGATTCTGGACTCGAAAAAAAACGAAAATAAATTTTTGAAGAAAAATGAAATTTAATCGTTTTTCGGCGTTTCCAGCAGTTGTCCGAACGATTTACATCAAAAGAAATTTTGCTTGTCTCAGTTTCTGTAAGTCTCACAAATAATTTTTATAACAAAATAGTGTTCAGAATGTGATTCTGGACTCGAAAAAAACGAAAATAAATTTTGAAGAAATTTTGCTTGTCTCAGTTTCTGTAAGTCTCACAAATAATTTTTATAACAAAATAGTGTTCAGAATGTGATTCTGGATTTGAAAAAAAACGAAAATAAATTTTTGAAGAAAAATGAAATTTAATCGTTTTTCGGCGTTTCCAGCAGTTGTCCGAACGATTTACATCAAAAAAAATTTTGCTTGTCTCAGTTTCTGTAAGTCTCACAAATAATTTTAATAACAAAATAGTGTTCAGAATGTGATTCTGGACTCGAAAAAAAACGAAAATAAATTTTTGAAGAAAAATGAAATTCTATCGTTTTTCGGCGTTTCCAGCAGTAGTCCGAACGATTTGCATCGAAAGAAATTTTGCTTGTCTCAGTTTCTGTAAGTCTCACAAATAATTTTTATAACAAAATAGTGTTCAGAATGTGATTCTGGACTCGAAAAAAAACGAAAATAAATTTTTGAAGAAAAATTAAATTTAATCGTTTTTCGGCGTTTCCAGCAGTTGTCCGAACGATTTACATCAAAAAAAAATTTTGCTTGTTTAAGTTTCTGTAAGTCTCACAAATAATTTTTATAACAAAATAGTGTTCAGAATGTGATTCTGGACTCAAAAAAAAACGAAAATAAATTTCTGAAGAAAAATTAAATTTAATCGTTTTTCGGCGTTTCCAGCAGTTGTCCGAACGATTTACATCAAAAGAAATTTTGCTTGTCTCAGTTTCTGTAAGTCTCACAAATAATTTTTATAACAAAATAGTGTTCAGAATGTGATTCTGGACTCGAAAAAAAACGAAAATAAATTTTGAAGAAATTTTGCTTGTTTCAGTTTCTGTAAGTCTCACAAATAATTTTTATAACAAAATAGTGTTCAGAATGTGATTCTGGACTCGAAAAAAAACGAAAATAAATTTTTGAAGAAAAATGAAATTTAATCGTTTTTCGGCGTTTCCAGCAGTTGTCCGAACGATTTACATCAAAAAAAATTTTGCTTGTCTCAGTTTCTGTAAGTCTCACAAATAATTTTTATAACAAAATAGTGTTCAGAATGTGATTCAGGACTCGAAAAAAAAACGAAAATAAATTTTGAAGAAATTTTGCTTGTCTCAGTTTCTGTAAGTCTCACAAATAATTTTTATAACAAAATAGTGTTCAGAATGTGATTCTGGACTAAAAAAAAAAACGAAAATAAATTTCTGAAGAAAAATGAAATTTAATCGTTTTTCGGCGTTTCCTGCAGTTGTCCGAACGATTTACATCAAAAGAAATTTTGCTTGTCTCAGTTTCTGTAAGTCTCACAAATAATTTTTTTAACAAAATAGTGTTCAGAATGTGATTCTGGACTCGAAAAAAAACGAAAATAAATTTTTGAAGAAAAATTAAATTTAATCGTTTTTAGGCGTTTCCAGCAGTTGTCCGAACGATTTACATCAAAAGAAATTTTGCTTGTCTCAGTTTCTGTAAGTCTCACAAATAATTTTTATAACAAAATAGTGTTCAGATTGTGATTCTGGACTCGAAAAAAAACGAAAATAAATTTTGAAGAAATTTTGCTTGTCTCAGTTTCTGTAAGTCTCACAAATAATTTTTATAACAAAATAGTGTTCAGAATGTGATTCTGGACTCGAAAAAAAAACGAAAATAAATTTTTGAAGAAAAATGAAATTTAATCGTTTTTCGGCGTTTCCAGCAGTTGTCCGAACGATTTACATCAAAAGAAATTTTGCTTGTCTTAGTTTCTGTAAGTCTCACAAATCATTTTTTTAACAAAATAGTGTTCAGAATGTGATTCTGGACTCGAAAAAAAAACGAAAATAAATTTTTGAAGAAAAATGAAATTTAATCGTTTTTCGGCGTTTCCAGCAGTTGTCCGAACGATTTACATCAAAAAAAAATTTGCTTGTCTCAGTTTCTGTAAGTCTCACAAATAATTTTTATAACAAAATAGTGTTCAGAATGTGATTCTGGACTTGAAAAAAAACGAAAATAAATTTTTGAAGAAAAATGAAATTCTATCGTTTTTCGGCGTTTCCAGCAGTAGTCCGAACGATTTGCATCGAAAGAAATTTTGCTTGTCTCAGTTTCTGTAAGTCTCACAAATAATTTTTATAACAAAATAGTGTTCAGAATGTGATTCTGGACTCGAAAAAAAACGAAAATAAATTTTTGAAGAAAAATTAAATTTAATCGTTTTTCGGCGTTTCCAGCAGATGTCCGAACGATTTACATCAAAAAAAATTTTGCTTGTCTCAGTTTCTGTAAGTCTCACAAATAATTTTTATAACAAAATAGTGTTCAGAATGTGATTCTGGACTCAAAAAAAAACGAAAATAAATTTCTGAAGAAAAATTAAATTTAATCGTTTTTCGGCGTTTCCAGCAGTTATCCGAACGATTTACATCAAAAGAGATTTTGCTTGTCTCAGTTTCTGTAAGTCTCACAAATAATTTTTATAACAAAATAGTGTTCAGAATGTGATTCTGGACTCGAAAAAAAAACGAAAATAAATTTTTGAAGAAAAATGAAATTTAATCGTTTTTCGGCGTTTCCAGCAGTTGTCCGAACGATTTACATCAAAAGAAATTTTGCTTGTCTTAGTTTCTGTAAGTCTCACAAATCATTTTTTTAACAAAATAGTGTTCAGAATGTGATTCTGGACTCGAAAAAAAACGAAAATAAATTTTTGAAGAAAAATGAAATTTAATCGTTTTTCGGCGTTTCCAGCAGTTGTCCGAACGATTTACATCAAAAGAAATTTTGCTTGTCTCAGTTTCTGTAAGTCTCACAAATAATTTTTATAACAAAATAGTGTTCAGAATGTGATTCTGGACTCGAAAAAAAACGAAAATAAATTTTTGAAGAAAAATGAAATTTAATCGTTTTTCGGCGTTTCCAGCAGTTGTCCGAACGATTTACATCAAAAGAAATTTTGCTTGTCTCAGTTTCTGTAAGTCTCACAAATAATTTTTATAACAAAATAGTGTTCAGAATGTGATTCTGGACTCGAAAAAAACGAAAATAAATTTTGAAGAAATTTTGCTTGTCTCAGTTTCTGTAAGTCTCACAAATAATTTTTATAACAAAATAGTGTTCAGAATGTGATTCTGGATTTGAAAAAAAACGAAAATAAATTTTTGAAGAAAAATGAAATTTAATCGTTTTTCGGCGTTTCCAGCAGTTGTCCGAACGATTTACATCAAAAAAAATTTTGCTTGTCTCAGTTTCTGTAAGTCTCACAAATAATTTTAATAACAAAATAGTGTTCAGAATGTGATTCTGGACTCGAAAAAAAACGAAAATAAATTTTTGAAGAAAAATGAAATTCTATCGTTTTTCGGCGTTTCCAGCAGTAGTCCGAACGATTTGCATCGAAAGAAATTTTGCTTGTCTCAGTTTCTGTAAGTCTCACAAATAATTTTTATAACAAAATAGTGTTCAGAATGTGATTCTGGACTCGAAAAAAAACGAAAATAAATTTTTGAAGAAAAATTAAATTTAATCGTTTTTCGGCGTTTCCAGCAGTTGTCCGAACGATTTACATCAAAAAAAAATTTTGCTTGTTTAAGTTTCTGTAAGTCTCACAAATAATTTTTATAACAAAATAGTGTTCAGAATGTGATTCTGGACTCAAAAAAAAACGAAAATAAATTTCTGAAGAAAAATTAAATTTAATCGTTTTTCGGCGTTTCCAGCAGTTGTCCGAACGATTTACATCAAAAGAAATTTTGCTTGTCTCAGTTTCTGTAAGTCTCACAAATAATTTTTATAACAAAATAGTGTTCAGAATGTGATTCTGGACTCGAAAAAAAACGAAAATAAATTTTGAAGAAATTTTGCTTGTTTCAGTTTCTGTAAGTCTCACAAATAATTTTTATAACAAAATAGTGTTCAGAATGTGATTCTGGACTCGAAAAAAAACGAAAATAAATTTTTGAAGAAAAATGAAATTTAATCGTTTTTCGGCGTTTCCAGCAGTTGTCCGAACGATTTACATCAAAAAAAATTTTGCTTGTCTCAGTTTCTGTAAGTCTCACAAATAATTTTTATAACAAAATAGTGTTCAGAATGTGATTCAGGACTCGAAAAAAAAACGAAAATAAATTTTGAAGAAATTTTGCTTGTCTCAGTTTCTGTAAGTCTCACAAATAATTTTTATAACAAAATAGTGTTCAGAATGTGATTCTGGACTAAAAAAAAAAACGAAAATAAATTTCTGAAGAAAAATGAAATTTAATCGTTTTTCGGCGTTTCCTGCAGTTGTCCGAACGATTTACATCAAAAGAAATTTTGCTTGTCTCAGTTTCTGTAAGTCTCACAAATAATTTTTTTAACAAAATAGTGTTCAGAATGTGATTCTGGACTCGAAAAAAAACGAAAATAAATTTTTGAAGAAAAATTAAATTTAATCGTTTTTAGGCGTTTCCAGCAGTTGTCCGAACGATTTACATCAAAAGAAATTTTGCTTGTCTCAGTTTCTGTAAGTCTCACAAATAATTTTTATAACAAAATAGTGTTCAGAATGTGATTCTGGACTCGAAAAAAAACGAAAATAAATTTTGAAGAAATTTTGCTTGTCTCAGTTTCTGTAAGTCTCACAAATAATTTTTATAACAAAATAGTGTTCAGAATGTGATTCTGGACTCGAAAAAAAACGAAAATAAATTTTTGAAGAAAAATGAAATTTAATCGTTTTTCGCCGTTTCCAGCAGTTGTCCGAACGATTTACATCAAAAAAAATTTTGCTTGTCTCAGTTTCTGTAAGTCTCACAAATAATTTTTATAACAAAATAGTGTTCAGAATGTGATTCTGGACTTGAAAAAAAACGAAAATAAATTTTTGAAGAAAAATGAAATTCTATCGTTTTTCGGCGTTTCCAGCAGTAGTCCGAACGATTTGCATCGAAAGAAATTTTGCTTGTCTCAGTTTCTGTAAGTCTCACAAATAATTTTTATAACAAAATAGTGTTCAGAATGTGATTCTGGACTCGAAAAAAAACGAAAATAAATTTTTGAAGAAAAATTAAATTTAATCGTTTTTCGGCGTTTCCAGCAGATGTCCGAACGATTTACATCAAAAAAAATTTTGCTTGTCTCAGTTTCTGTAAGTCTCACAAATAATTTTTATAACAAAATAGTGTTCAGAATGTGATTCTGGACTCAAAAAAAAAACGAAAATAAATTTCTGAAGAAAAATTAAATTTAATCGTTTTTCGGCGTTTCCAGCAGTTATCCGAACGATTTACATCAAAAGAGATTTTGCTTGTCTCAGTTTCTGTAAGTCTCACAAATAATTTTTATAACAAAGTAGTGTTCAGAATGTGATTCTGGACTCGAAAAAAAACGAAAATAAATTTTTAAAGAAAAATGAAATTTAATCGTTTTTCGGCGTTTCCAGCAGTTGTCCGAACGATTTACATCAAAAGAAATTTTGCTTGTCTTAGTTTCTGTAAGTCTCACAAATAATTTTTTTAACAAAATAGTGTTCAGAATGTGATTCTGGACTCGAAAAAAAACGAAAATAAATTTTTGAAGAAAAATTAAATTTAATCGTTTTTCGGCGTTTCCAGCAGTTGTCCGAACGATTTACATCAAAAGAAATTTTGCTTGTCTCAGTTTCTGTAAGTCTCACAAATAATTTTTATAACAAAATAGTGTTCAGAATGTGATTCTGGACTCGAAAAAAAACGAAAATAAATTTTTGAAGAAAAATGAAATTTAATCGTTTTTCGGCGTTTCCAGCAGTTGTCCGAACGATTTACATCAAAAGAAATTTTGCTTGTCTCAGTTTCTGTAAGTCTCACAAATAATTTTTATAACAAAATAGTGTTCAGAATGTGATTCTGGACTCGAAAAAAAACGAAAATAAATTTTGAAGAAATTTTGCTTGTCTCAGTTTCTGTAAGTCTCACAAATAATTTTTATAACAAAATAGTGTTCAGAATGTGATTCTGGACTCGAAAAAAAACGAAAATAAATTTTTGAAGAAAAATGAAATTTAATCGTTTTTCGGCGTTTCCAGCAGTTGTCCGAACGATTTACATCAAAAAAAATTTTGCTTGTCTCAGTTTCTGTAAGTCTCACAAATAATTTTAATAACAAAATAGTGTTCAGAATGTGATTCTGGACTCGAAAAAAAACGAAAATAAATTTTTGAAGAAAAATGAAATTCTATCGTTTTTCGGCGTTTCCAGCAGTAGTCCGAACGATTTGCATCGAAAGAAATTTTGCTTGTCTCAGTTTCTGTAAGTCTCACAAATAATTTTTATAACAAAATAGTGTTCAGAATGTGATTCTGGACTCGAAAAAAAACGAAAATAAATTTTTGAAGAAAAATTAAATTTAATCGTTTTTCGGCGTTTCCAGCAGTTGTCCGAACGATTTACATCAAAAAAAAATTTTGCTTGTCTCAGTTTCTGTAAGTCTCACAAATAATTTTTATAACAAAATAGTGTTCAGAATGTGATTCTGGACTCAAAAAAAACGAAAATAAATTTCTGAAGAAAAATTAAATTTAATCGTTTTTCGGCGTTTCCAGCAGTTGTCCGAACGATTTACATCAAAAGAAATTTTACTTGTCTCAGTTTCTGTAATTCTCACAAATAATTTTTATAACAAAATAGTGTTCAGAATGTGATTCTGGACTCGAAAAAAAAACGAAAATAAATTTTTGAAGAAAAATGAAATTTAATCGTTTTTCGGCGTTTCCAGCAGTTGTCCGAACGATTTACATCAAAAGAAATTTTGCTTGTCTCAGTTTCTGTAAGTCTCACAAATAATTTTTATAACAAAATAGTGTTCAGAATGTGATTCTGGACTCGAAAAAAAACGAAAATAAATTTTGAAGAAATTTTGCTTGTCTCAGTTTCTGTAAGTCTCACAAATAATTTTTATAACAAAATAGTGTTCAGAATGTGATTCTGGACTCGAAAAAAAACGAAAATAAATTTTTGAAGAAAAATGAAATTTAATCGTTTTTCGGCGTTTCCAGCAGTTGTCCGAACGATTTACATCAAAAAAAATTTTGCTTGTCTCAGTTTCTGTAAGTCTCACAAATAATTTTTATAACAAAATAGTGTTCAGAATGTGATTCTGGACTCGAAAAAAAAACGAAAATAAATTTTGAAGAAATTTTAATTGTCTCAGTTTCTGTAAGTCTCACAAATAATTTTTATAACAAAATAGTGTTCAGAATGTGATTCTGGACTCAAAAAAAAAACGAAAATAAATTTCTGAAGAAAAATGAAATTTAATCGTTTTTCGGCGTTTCCTGCAGTTGTCCGAACGATTTACATCAAAAGAAATTTTGCTTGTCTCAGTTTCTGTAAGTCTCACAAATAATTTTTATAACAAAATAGTGTTCAGAATGTGATTCTGGACTCGAAAAAAAACGAAAATAAATTTTTGAAGAAAAATTAAATTTAATCGTTTTTCGGCGTTTCCAGCAGTTGTCCGAACGATTTACATCAAAAGAAATTTTGCTTGTCTCAGTTTCTGTAAGTCTCACAAATAATTTTTATAACAAAATAGTGTTCAGAATGTGATTCTGGACTCAAAAAAAAACGAAAATAAATTTCTGAAGAAAAATTAAATTTAATCGTTTTTCGGCGTTTCCAGCAGTTGTCCGAACGATGTACATCAAAAGAAATTTTACTTGTCTCAGTTTCTGTAACTCTCACAAATGATTTTTATAACAAAATAGTGTTCAGAATGTGATTCTGACTCGAAAAAAAACGAAAATAAATTTTGAAGAAATTTTGCTTGTCTCAGTTTCTGTAAGTCTCACAAATAATTTTTATAACAAAATAGTGTTCAGAATATGATTCTGGTCTCGAAATAAAACGAAAATAAATTTTTGAAGAAAAATTAAATTTAATCGTTTTTCGGTGTTTCCAGCAGTGGTCCGAACGATTTACATCAAAAGAAATTTTGCTTGTCTCAGTTTCTGTAAGTCTCACAAATAATTTTTATAACAAAATAGTGTTCAGAATGTGATTCTGGACTCGAAAAAAAACGAAAATAAATTTTGAAGAAATTTTGCTTGTTTAAGTTTCTGTAAGTCTCACAAATAATTTTTATAACAAAATAGTGTTCAGAATGTGATTCTGGACTCAAAAAAAAACGAAAATAAATTTCTGAAGAAAAATTAAATTTAATCGTTTTTCGGCGTTTCCAGCAGTTGTCCGAACGATTTACATCAAAAGAAATTTTGCTTGTCTCAGTTTCTGTAAGTCTCACAAATAATTTTTATAACAAAATAGTGTTCAGAATGTGATTCTGGACTCGAAAAAAAACGAAAATAAATTTTGAAGAAATTTTGCTTGTCTCAGTTTCTGTAAGTCTCACAAATAATTTTTATAACAAAATAGTGTTCAGAATGTGATTCTGGACTCGAAAAAAAACGAAAATAAATTTTTGAAGAAAAATGAAATTTAATCGTTTTTCGGCGTTTCCAGCAGTTGTCCGAACGATTTACATCAAAAAAAATTTTGCTTGTCTCAGTTTCTGTAAGTCTCACAAATAATTTTAATAACAAAATAGTGTTCAGAATGTGATTCTGGACTCGAAAAAAAACGAAAATAAATTTTTGAAGAAAAATGAAATTCTATCGTTTTTCGGCGTTTCCAGCAGTAGTCCGAACGATTTGCATCGAAAGAAATTTTGCTTGTCTCAGTTTCTGTAAGTCTCACAAATAATTTTTATAACAAAATAGTGTTCAGAATGTGATTCTGGACTCGAAAAAAAACGAAAATAAATTTTTGAAGAAAAATTAAATTTAATCGTTTTTCGGCGTTTCCAGCAGTTGTCCGAACGATTTACATCAAAAAAAAATTTTGCTTGTCTCAGTTTCTGTAAGTCTCACAAATAATTTTTATAACAAAATAGTGTTCAGAATGTGATTCTGGACTCAAAAAAAACGAAAATAAATTTCTGAAGAAAAATTAAATTTAATCGTTTTTCGGCGTTTCCAGCAGTTGTCCGAACGATTTACATCAAAAGAAATTTTACTTGTCTCAGTTTCTGTAATTCTCACAAATAATTTTTATAACAAAATAGTGTTCAGAATGTGATTCTGGACTCGAAAAAAAAACGAAAATAAATTTTTGAAGAAAAATGAAATTTAATCGTTTTTCGGCGTTTCCAGCAGTTGTCCGAACGATTTACATCAAAAGAAATTTTGCTTGTCTCAGTTTCTGTAAGTCTCACAAATAATTTTTATAACAAAATAGTGTTCAGAATGTGATTCTGGACTCGAAAAAAAACGAAAATAAATTTTGAAGAAATTTTGCTTGTCTCAGTTTCTGTAAGTCTCACAAATAATTTTTATAACAAAATAGTGTTCAGAATGTGATTCTGGACTCGAAAAAAAACGAAAATAAATTTTTGAAGAAAAATGAAATTTAATCGTTTTTCGGCGTTTCCAGCAGTTGTCCGAACGATTTACATCAAAAAAAATTTTGCTTGTCTCAGTTTCTGTAAGTCTCACAAATAATTTTTATAACAAAATAGTGTTCAGAATGTGATTCTGGACTCGAAAAAAAAACGAAAATAAATTTTGAAGAAATTTTACTTGTCTCAGTTTCTGTAAGTCTCACAAATAATTTTTATAACAAAATAGTGTTCAGAATGTGATTCTGGACTCAAAAAAAAAACGAAAATAAATTTCTGAAGAAAAATGAAATTTAATCGTTTTTCGGCGTTTCCTGCAGTTGTCCGAACGATTTACATCAAAAGAAATTTTGCTTGTCTCAGTTTCTGTAAGTCTCACAAATAATTTTTTTAACAAAATAGTGTTCAGAATGTGATTCTGGACTCGAAAAAAAACGAAAATAAATTTTTGAAGAAAAATTAAATTTAATCGTTTTTCGGCGTTTCCAGCAGTTGTCCGAACGATTTACATCAAAAGAAATTTTGCTTGTCTCAGTTTCTGTAAGTCTCACAAATAATTTTTATAACAAAATAGTGTTCAGAATGTGATTCTGGACTCAAAAAAAAACGAAAATAAATTTCTGAAGAAAAATTAAATTTAATCGTTTTTCGGCGTTTCCAGCAGTTGTCCGAACGATGTACATCAAAAGAAATTTTACTTGTCTCAGTTTCTGTAACTCTCACAAATGATTTTTATAACAAAATAGTGTTCAGAATGTGATTCTGACTCGAAAAAAAACGAAAATAAATTTTGAAGAAATTTTGCTTGTCTCAGTTTCTGTAAGTCTCACAAATAATTTTTATAACAAAATAGTGTTCAGAATATGATTCTGGTCTCGAAATAAAACGAAAATAAATTTTTGAAGAAAAATTAAATTTAATCGTTTTTCGGTGTTTCCAGCAGTGGTCCGAACGATTTACATCAAAAGAAATTTTGCTTGTCTCAGTTTCTGTAAGTCTCACAAATAATTTTTATAACAAAATAGTGTTCAGAATGTGATTCTGGACTCGAAAAAAAACGAAAATAAATTTTGAAGAAATTTTGCTTGTTTAAGTTTCTGTAAGTCTCACAAATAATTTTTATAACAAAATAGTGTTCAGAATGTGATTCTGGACTCAAAAAAAAACGAAAATAAATTTCTGAAGAAAAATTAAATTTAATCGTTTTTCGGCGTTTCCAGCAGTTGTCCGAACGATTTACATCAAAAGAAATTTTGCTTGTCTCAGTTTCTGTAAGTCTCACAAATAATTTTTATAACAAAATAGTGTTCAGAATGTGATTCTGGACTCGAAAAAAAACGAAAATAAATTTTGAAGAAATTTTGCTTGTTTCAGTTTCTGTAAGTCTCACAAATAATTTTTATAACAAAATAGTGTTCAGAATGTGATTCTGGACTCGAAAAAAAACGAAAATAAATTTTTGAAGAAAAATGAAATTTAATCGTTTTTCGGCGTTTCCAGCAGTTGTCCGAACGATTTACATCAAAAAAAATTTTGCTTGTCTCAGTTTCTGTAAGTCTCACAAATAATTTTTATAACAAAATAGTGTTCAGAATGTGATTCAGGACTCGAAAAAAAAACGAAAATAAATTTTGAAGAAATTTTGCTTGTCTCAGTTTCTGTAAGTCTCACAAATAATTTTTATAACAAAATAGTGTTCAGAATGTGATTCTGGACTCAAAAAAAAAACGAAAATAAATTTCTGAAGAAAAATGAAATTTAATCGTTTTTCGGCGTTTCCTGCAGTTGTCCGAACGATTTACATCAAAAGAAATTTTGCTTGTCTCAGTTTCTGTAAGTCTCACAAATAATTTTTTTAACAAAATAGTGTTCAGAATGTGATTCTGGACTCGAAAAAAAACGAAAATAAATTTTTGAAGAAAAATTAAATTTAATCGTTTTTAGGCGTTTCCAGCAGTTGTCCGAACGATTTACATCAAAAGAAATTTTGCTTGTCTCAGTTTCTGTAAGTCTCACAAATAATTTTTATAACAAAATAGTGTTCAGAATGTGATTCTGGACTCGAAAAAAAACGAAAATAAATTTTGAAGAAATTTTGCTTGTCTCAGTTTCTGTAAGTCTCACAAATAATTTTTATAACAAAATAGTGTTCAGAATGTGATTCTGGACTCGAAAAAAAACGAAAATAAATTTTTGAAGAAAAATGAAATTTAATCGTTTTTCGGCGTTTCCAGCAGTTGTCCGAACGATTTACATCAAAAAAAATTTTGCTTGTCTCAGTTTCTGTAAGTCTCACAAATAATTTTTATAACAAAATAGTGTTCAGAATGTGATTCTGGACTCGAAAAAAAACGAAAATAAATTTTTGAAGAAAAATGAAATTCTATCGTTTTTCGGCGTTTCCACCAGTAGTCCGAACGATTTGCATCGAAAGAAATTTTGCTTGTCTCAGTTTCTGTAAGTCTCACAAATAATTTTTATAACAAAATAGTGTTCAGAATGTGATTCTGGACTCGAAAAAAAACGAAAATAAATTTTTGAAGAAAAATTAAATTTAATCGTTTTTCGGCGTTTCCAGCAGTTGTCCGAACGATTTACATCAAAAAAAAATTTTGCTTGTCTCAGTTTCTGTAAGTCTCACAAATAATTTTTATAACAAAATAGTGTTCAGAATGTGATTCTGGACTCAAAAAAAACGAAAATAAATTTCTGAAGAAAAATTAAATTTAATCGTTTTTCGGCGTTTCCAGCAGTTGTCCGAACGATTTACATCAAAAGAAATTTTACTTGTCTCAGTTTCTGTAATTCTCATAAATAATTTTTATAACAAAATAGTGTTCAGAATGTGATTCTGGACTCGAAAAAAAACGAAAATAAATTTTTGAAGAAAAATGAAATTTAATCGTTTTTCGGCGTTTCCAGCAGTTGTCCGAACGATTTACATCAAAAGAAATTTTGCTTGTCTCAGTTTCTGTAAGTCTCACAAATAATTTTTATAACAAAATAGTGTTCAGAATGTGATTCTGGACTCGAAAAAAAACGAAAATAAATTTTGAAGAAATTTTGCTTGTCTCAGTTTCTGTAAGTCTCACAAATAATTTTTATAACAAAATAGTGTTCAGAATGTGATTCTGGACTCGAAAAAAAACGAAAATACATTTTTGAAGAAAAATGAAATTTAATCGTTTTTCGGCGTTTCCAGCAGTTGTCCGAACGATTTACATCAAAAAAAATTTTGCTTGTCTCAGTTTCTGTAAGTCTCACAAATAATTTTTATAACAAAATAGTGTTCAGAATGTGATTCTGGACTCGAAAAAAAAAACGAAAATAAATTTTGAAGAAATTTTGCTTGTCTCAGTTTCTGTAAGTCTCACAAATAATTTTTATAACAAAATAGTGTTCAGAATGTGATTCTGGACTCAAAAAAAAAACGAAAATAAATTTCTGAAGAAAAATGAAATTTAATCGTTTTTCGGCGTTTCCTGCAGTTGTCCGAACGATTTACATCAAAAGAAATTTTGCTTGTCTCAGTTTCTGTAAGTCTCACAAATAATTTTTTTAACAAAATAGGGTTCAGAATGTGATTCTGGACTCGAAAAAAAACGAAAATAAATTGTTGAAGAAAAATTAAATTTAATCGTTTTTCGGCGTTTCCAGCAGTTGTCCGAACGATTTACATCAAAAGAAATTTTGCTTGTCTCAGTTTCTGTAAGTCTCACAAATAATTTTTATAACAAAATAGTGTTCAGAATGTGATTCTGGACTCGAAAAAAAACGAAAATAAATTTTGAAGAAATTTTGCTTGTCTCAGTTTCTGTAAGTCTCACAAATAATTTTTATAACAAAATAGTGTTCAGAATGTGATTCTGGACTCGAAAAAAAAACGAAAATAAATTTTGAAGAAATTTTGCTTGTCTCAGTTTCTGTAAGTCTCACAAATAATTTTTATAACAAAATAGTGTTCAGAATGTGATTCTGGACTCAAAAAAAAACGAAAATAAATTTCTGAAGAAAAATGAAATTTAATCGTTTTTCGGCGTTTCCTGCAGTTGTCCGAACGATTTACATCAAAAGAAATTTTGCTTGTCTCAGTTTCTGTAAGTCTCACAAATAATTTTTTTAACAAAATAGTGTTCAGAATGTGATTCTGGACTCGAAAAAAAACGAAAATAAATTTTTGAAGAAAAATTAAATTTAATCGTTTTTCGGCGTTTCCAGCAGTTGTCCGAACGATTTACATCAAAAGAAATTTTGCTTGTCTCAGTTTCTGTAAGTCTCACAAATAATTTTTATAACAAAATAGTGTTCAGAATGTGATTCTGGACTCAAAAAAAAACGAAAATAAATTTCTGAAGAAAAATTAAATTTAATCGTTTTTCGGCGTTTCCAGCAGTTGTCCGAACGATGTACATCAAAAGAAATTTTACTTGTCTCAGTTTCTGTAACTCTCACAAATGATTTTTATAACAAAATAGTGTTCAGAATGTGATTCTGACTCGAAAAAAAACGAAAATAAATTTTGAAGAAATTTTGCTTGTCTCAGTTTCTGTAAGTCTCACAAATAATTTTTATAACAAAATAGTGTTCAGAATATGATTCTGGTCTCGAAATAAAACGAAAATAAATTTTTGAAGAAAAATTAAATTTAATCGTTTTTCGGTGTTTCCAGCAGTGGTCCGAACGATTTACATCAAAAGAAATTTTGCTTGTCTCAGTTTCTGTAAGTCTCACAAATAATTTTTATAACAAAATAGTGTTCAGAATGTGATTCTGGACTCGAAAAAAAACGAAAATAAATTTTGAAGAAATTTTGCTTGTTTAAGTTTCTGTAAGTCTCACAAATAATTTTTATAACAAAATAGTGTTCAGAATGTGATTCTGGACTCAAAAAAAAACGAAAATAAATTTCTGAAGAAAAATTAAATTTAATCGTTTTTCGGCGTTTCCAGCAGTTGTCCGAACGATTTACATCAAAAGAAATTTTGCTTGTCTCAGTTTCTGTAAGTCTCACAAATAATTTTTATAACAAAATAGTGTTCAGAATGTGATTCTGGACTCGAAAAAAAACGAAAATAAATTTTGAAGAAATTTTGCTTGTTTCAGTTTCTGTAAGTCTCACAAATAATTTTTATAACAAAATAGTGTTCAGAATGTGATTCTGGACTCGAAAAAAAACGAAAATAAATTTTTGAAGAAAAATGAAATTTAATCGTTTTTCGGCGTTTCCAGCAGTTGTCCGAACGATTTACATCAAAAAAAATTTTGCTTGTCTCAGTTTCTGTAAGTCTCACAAATAATTTTTATAACAAAATAGTGTTCAGAATGTGATTCAGGACTCGAAAAAAAAACGAAAATAAATTTTGAAGAAATTTTGCTTGTCTCAGTTTCTGTAAGTCTCACAAATAATTTTTATAACAAAATAGTGTTCAGAATGTGATTCTGGACTCAAAAAAAAAACGAAAATAAATTTCTGAAGAAAAATGAAATTTAATCGTTTTTCGGCGTTTCCTGCAGTTGTCCGAACGATTTACATCAAAAGAAATTTTGCTTGTCTCAGTTTCTGTAAGTCTCACAAATAATTTTTTTAACAAAATAGTGTTCAGAATGTGATTCTGGACTCGAAAAAAAACGAAAATAAATTTTTGAAGAAAAATTAAATTTAATCGTTTTTAGGCGTTTCCAGCAGTTGTCCGAACGATTTACATCAAAAGAAATTTTGCTTGTCTCAGTTTCTGTAAGTCTCACAAATAATTTTTATAACAAAATAGTGTTCAGAATGTGATTCTGGACTCGAAAAAAAACGAAAATAAATTTTGAAGAAATTTTGCTTGTCTCAGTTTCTGTAAGTCTCACAAATATTTTTTATAACAAAATAGTGTTCAGAATGTGATTCTGGACTCGAAAAAAAACGAAAATAAATTTTTGAAGAAAAATGAAATTTAATCGTTTTTCGGCGTTTCCAGCAGTTGTCCGAACGATTTACATCAAAAAAAATTTTGCTTGTCTCAGTTTCTGTAAGTCTCACAAATAATTTTAATAACAAAATAGTGTTCAGAATGTGATTCTGGACTCGAAAAAAAACGAAAATAAATTTTTGAAGAAAAATGAAATTCTATCGTTTTTCGGCGTTTCCAGCAGTAGTCCGAACGATTTGCATCGAAAGAAATTTTGCTTGTCTCAGTTTCTGTAAGTCTCACAAATAATTTTTATAACAAAATAGTGTTCAGAATGTGATTCTGGACTCGAAAAAAAACGAAAATAAATTTTTGAAGAAAAATTAAATTTAATCGTTTTTCGGCGTTTCCAGCAGTTGTCCGAACGATTTACATCAAAAAAAAATTTTGCTTGTCTAAGTTTCTGTAAGTCTCACAAATAATTTTTATAACAAAATAGTGTTCAGAATGTGATTCTGGACTCAAAAAAAACGAAAATAAATTTCTGAAGAAAAATTAAATTTAATCGTTTTTCGGCGTTTCCAGCAGTTGTCCGAACGATTTACATCAAAAGAAATTTTACTTGTCTCAGTTTCTGTAATTCTCACAAATAATTTTTATAACAAAATAGTGTTCAGAATGTGATTCTGGACTCGAAAAAAAACGAAAATAAATTTTTGAAGAAAAATGAAATTTAATCGTTTTTCGGCGTTTCCAGCAGTTGTCCGAACGATTTACATCAAAAAAAATTTTGCTTGTCTCAGTTTCTGTAAGTCTCACAAATAATTTTTATAACAAAATAGTGTTCAGAATGTGATTCTGGACTCGAAAAAAAAACGAAAATAAATTTTGAAGAAATTTTGCTTGTCTCAGTTTCTGTAAGTCTCACAAATAATTTTTATAACAAAATAGTGTTCAGAATGTGATTCTGGACTCGAAAAAAAACGAAAATAAATTTTTGAAGAAAAATTAAATTTAATCGTTTTTCGGCGTTTCCAGCAGTTGTCCGAACGATTTACATCAAAAAAAAATTTTGCTTGTCTAAGTTTCTGTAAGTCTCACAAATAATTTTTATAACAAAATAGTGTTCAGAATGTGATTCTGGACTCAAAAAAAACGAAAATAAATTTCTGAAGAAAAATTAAATTTAATCGTTTTTCGGCGTTTCCAGCAGTTGTCCGAACGATTTACATCAAAAGAAATTTTACTTGTCTCAGTTTCTGTAATTCTCACAAATAATTTTTATAACAAAATAGTGTTCAGAATGTGATTCTGGACTCGAAAAAAAACGAAAATAAATTTTTGAAGAAAAATGAAATTTAATCGTTTTTCGGCGTTTCCAGCAGTTGTCCGAACGATTTACATCAAAAAAAATTTTGCTTGTCTCAGTTTCTGTAAGTCTCACAAATAATTTTTATAACAAAATAGTGTTCAGAATGTGATTCTGGACTCGAAAAAAAAACGAAAATAAATTTTGAAGAAATTTTGCTTGTCTCAGTTTCTGTAAGTCTCACAAATAATTTTTATAACAAAATAGTGTTCAGAATGTGATTCTGGACTCAAAAAAAAACGAAAATAAATTTCTGAAGAAAAATGAAATTTAATCGTTTTTCGGCGTTTCCTGCAGTTGTCCGAACGATTTACATCAAAAGAAATTTTGCTTGTCTCAGTTTCTGTAAGTCTCACAAATAATTTTTTTAACAAAATAGTGTTCAGAATGTGATTCTGGACTCGAAAAAAAACGAAAATAAATTTTTGAAGAAAAATTAAATTTAATCGTTTTTCGGCGTTTCCAGCAGTTGTCCGAACGATTTACATCAAAAGAAATTTTGCTTGTCTCAGTTTCTGTAAGTCTCACAAATAATTTTTATAACAAAATAGTGTTCAGAATGTGATTCTGGACTCAAAAAAAAACGAAAATAAATTTCTGAAGAAAAATTAAATTTAATCGTTTTTCGGCGTTTCCAGCAGTTGTCCGAACGATGTACATCAAAAGAAATTTTACTTGTCTCAGTTTCTGTAACTCTCACAAATGATTTTTATAACAAAATAGTGTTCAGAATGTGATTCTGACTCGAAAAAAAACGAAAATAAATTTTGAAGAAATTTTGCTTGTCTCAGTTTCTGTAAGTCTCACAAATAATTTTTATAACAAAATAGTGTTCAGAATATGATTCTGGTCTCGAAATAAAACGAAAATAAATTTTTGAAGAAAAATTAAATTTAATCGTTTTTCGGTGTTTCCAGCAGTGGTCCGAACGATTTAAATCAAAAGAAATTTTGCTTGTCTCAGTTTCTGTAAGTCTCACAAATAATTTTTATAACAAAATAGTGTTCGGAATGTGATTCTGGACTCGAAAAAAAACGAAAATAAATTTTGAAGAAATTTTGCTTGTTTAAGTTTCTGTAAGTCTCACAAATAATTTTTATAACAAAATAGTGTTCAGAATGTGATTCTGGACTCAAAAAAAAACGAAAATAAATTTCTGAAGAAAAATTAAATTTAATCGTTTTTCGGCGTTTCCAGCAGTTGTCCGAACGATTTACATCAAAAGAAATTTTGCTTGTCTCAGTTTCTGTAAGTCTCACAAATAATTTTTATAACAAAATAGTGTTCAGAATGTGATTCTGGACTCGAAAAAAAACGAAAATAAATTTTGAAGAAATTTTGCTTGTTTCAGTTTCTGTAAGTCTCACAAATAATTTTTATAACAAAATAGTGTTCAGAATGTGATTCTGGACTCGAAAAAAAACGAAAATAAATTTTTGAAGAAAAATGAAATTTAATCGTTTTTCAGCGTTTCCAGCAGTTGTCCGAACGATTTACATCAAAAAAAATTTTGCTTGTCTCAGTTTCTGTAAGTCTCACAAATAATTTTTATAACAAAATAGTGTTCAGAATGTGATTCAGGACTCGAAAAAAAAACGAAAATAAATTTTGAAGAAATTTTGCTTGTCTCAGTTTCTGTAAGTCTCACAAATAATTTTTATAACAAAATAGTGTTCAGAATGTGATTCTGGACTCAAAAAAAAAAACGAAAATAAATTTCTGAAGAAAAATGAAATTTAATCGTTTTTCGGCGTTTCCTGCAGTTGTCCGAACGATTTACATCAAAAGAAATTTTGCTTGTCTCAGTTTCTGTAAGTCTCACAAATAATTTTTTTAACAAAATAGTGTTCAGAATGTGATTCTGGACTCGAAAAAAAACGAAAATAAATTTTTGAAGAAAAATTAAATTTAATCGTTTTTAGGCGTTTCCAGCAGTTGTCCGAACGATTTACATCAAAAGAAATTTTGCTTGTCTCAGTTTCTGTAAGTCTCACAAATAATTTTTATAACAAAATAGTGTTCAGAATGTGATTCTGGACTCGAAAAAAAACGAAAAAAAATTTTGAAGAAATTTTGCTTGTCTCAGTTTCTGTAAGTCTCACAAATAATTTTTATAACAAAATAGTGTTCAGAATGTGATTCTGGACTCGAAAAAAAACGAAAATAAATTTTTGAAGAAAAATGAAATTTAATCGTTTTTCGGCGTTTCCAGCAGTTGTCCGAACGATTTACATCAAAAAAAATTTTGCTTGTCTCAGTTTCTGTAAGTCTCACAAATAATTTTTATAACAAAATAGTGTTCAGAATGTGATTCTGGACTCGAAAAAAAACGAAAATAAATTTTTGAAGAAAAATGAAATTCTATCGTTTTTCGGCGTTTCCAGCAGTAGTCCGAACGATTTGCATCGAAAGAAATTTTGCTCGTCTCAGTTTCTGTAAGTCTCACAAATAATTTTTATAACAAAATAGTGTTCAGAATGTGATTCTGGACTCGAAAAAAAACGAAAATAAATTTTTGAAGAAAAATTAAATTTAATCGTTTTTCGGCGTTTCCAGCAGTTGTCCGAACGATTTACATCAAAAAAAAATTTTGCTTGTCTCAGTTTCTGTAAGTCTCACAAATAATTTTTATAACAAAATAGTGTTCAGAATGTGATTCTGGACTCAAAAAAAACGAAAATAAATTTCTGAAGAAAAATTAAATTTAATCGTTTTTCGGCGTTTCCAGCAGTTGTCCGAACGATTTACATCAAAAGAAATTTTACTTGTCTCAGTTTCTGTAATTCTCACAAATAATTTTTATAACAAAATAGTGTTCAGAATGTGATTCTGGACTCGAAAAAAAAACGAAAATAAATTTTTGAAGAAAAATGAAATTTAATCGTTTTTCGGCGTTTCCAGCAGTTGTCCGAACGATTTACATCAAAAGAAATTTTGCTTGTCTCAGTTTCTGTAAGTCTCACAAATAATTTTTATAACAAAATAGTGTTCAGAATGTGATTCTGGACTCGAAAAAAAACGAAAATAAATTTTGAAGAAATTTTGCTTGTCTCAGTTTCTGTAAGTCTCACAAATAATTTTTATAACAAAATAGTGTTCAGAATGTGATTCTGGACTCGAAAAAAAACGAAAATAAATTTTTGAAGAAAAATGAAATTTAATCGTTTTTCGGCGTTTCCAGCAGTTGTCCGAACGATTTACATCAAAAAAAATTTTGCTTGTCTCAGTTTCTGTAAGTCTCACAAATAATTTTTATAACAAAATAGTGTTCAGAATGTGATTCTGGACTCGAAAAAAAAAACGAAAATAAATTTTGAAGAAATTTTGCTTGTCTCAGTTTCTGTAAGTCTCACAAATAATTTTTATAACAAAATAGTGTTCAGAATGTGATTCTGGACTCAAAAAAAAAACGAAAATAAATTTCTGAAGAAAAATGAAATTTAATCGTTTTTCGGCGTTTCCTGCAGTTGTCCGAACGATTTACATCAAAAGAAATTTTGCTTGTCTCAGTTTCTGTAAGTCTCACAAATAATTTTTTTAACAAAATAGTGTTCAGAATGTGATTCTGGACTCGAAAAAAAACGAAAATAAATTTTTGAAGAAAAATTAAATTTAATCGTTTTTCGGCGTTTCCAGCAGTTGTCCGAACGATTTACATCAAAAGAAATTTTGCTTGTCTCAGTTTCTGTAAGTCTCACAAATAATTTTTATAACAAAATAGTGTTCAGAATGTGATTCTGGACTCAAAAAAAAACGAAAATAAATTTCTGAAGAAAAATTAAATTTAATCGTTTTTCGGCGTTTCCAGCAGTTGTCCGAACGATGTACATCAAAAGAAATTTTACTTGTCTCAGTTTCTGTAACTCTCACAAATGATTTTTATAACAAAATAGTGTTCAGAATGTGATTCTGACTCGAAAAAAAACGAAAATAAATTTTGAAGAAATTTTGCTTGTCTCAGTTTCTGTAAGTCTCACAAATAATTTTTATAACAAAATAGTGTTCAGAATATGATTCTGGTCTCGAAATAAAACGAAAATAAATTTTTGAAGAAAAATTAAATTTAATCGTTTTTCGGCGTTTCCAGCAGTGGTCCGAACGATTTACATCAAAAGAAATTTTGCTTGTCTCAGTTTCTGTAAGTCTCACAAATAATTTTTATAACAAAATAGTGTTCAGAATGTGATTCTGGACTCGAAAAAAAACGAAAATAAATTTTTGAAGAAAAATGAAATTTAATCGTTTTTCGGCGTTTCCAGCAGTTGTCCGAACGATTTACATCAAAAGAGATTTTGCTTGTCTCAGTTTCTGTAAGTCTCACAAATAATTTTTATAACAAAATAGTGTTCAGAATGTGATTCTGGACTCAAAAAAAAACGAAAATAAATTTCTGAAGAAAAATTAAATTTAATCGTTTTTCGGCGTTTCCAGCAGTTGTCCGAACGATTAACGTCAAAAGAAATTTTACTTGTCTCAGTTTCTGTAACTCTCACAAATAATTTTTATAACAAAATAGTGTTCAGAATGTGATGCTGGACTCGAAAAAAAAAACGAAAATAAATTTTGAAGAAATTTTGCTTGTCTCAGTTTCTGTAAGTCTCACAAATAATTTTTAAAACAAAATAGTGTTCAGAATGTGATTCTGGACTCGAAAAAAAACGAAAATAAATTTTTGAAGAAAAATGAAATTTAATCGTTTTTCGGCGTTTCCAGCAGTAGTCCGAACGATTTACATCAAAAGAGATTTTGCTTGTCTCAGTTTCTGTAAGTCTCACAAATAATTTTTATAACAAAATAGTGTTCAGAATGTGATTCTGGACTCGAAAAAAAACGAAAATAAATTTTTGAAGAAAAATGAAATTTAATCGTTTTTCGGCGTTTCCAGCAGTTGTCCGAACGATTTACATCGAAAGAAATTTTGCTTGTCTCAGTTTCTGTAAGTCTCACAAATAATTTTTTTAACAAAATAGTGTTCAGAATGTGATTCTGGACTCGAAAAAAAACGAAAATAAATTTTTGAAGAAAAATTAAATTTAATCGTTTTTCGGCGTTTCCAGCAGTTGTCCGAACGATTTACATCAAAAGAAATTTTGCTTGTCTCAGTTTCTGTAAGTCTCACAAATAATTTTTATAACAAAATAGTGTTCAGAATGTGATTCTGGACTCGAAAAAAAACGAAAATAAATTTTTGAAGAAAAATGAAATTTAATCGTTTTTCGGCGTTTCCAGCAGTTGTCCGAACGATTTACATCAAAAGAAATTTTGCTTGTCTCAGTTTCTGTAAGTCTCACAAATAATTTTTATAACAAAATAGTGTTCAGAATGTGATTCTGGACTCGAAAAAAAACGAAAATAAATTTTGAAGAAATTTTGCTTGTCTCAGTTTCTGTAAGTCTCACAAATAATTTTTATAACAAAATAGTGTTCAGAATGAGATTCTTGACTCGAAAAAAAACGAAAATAAATTTTTGAAGAAAAATGAAATTTAATCGTTTTTCGGCGTTTCCAGCAGTTGTCCGAACGATTTACATCAAAAAAAATTTTGCTTGTCTCAGTTTCTGTAAGTCTCACAAATAATTTTAATAACAAAATAGTGTTCAGAATGTGATTCTGGACTCGAAAAAAAACGAAAATAAATTTTTGAAGAAAAATGAAATTCTATCGTTTTTCGGCGTTTCCAGCAGTAGTCCGAACGATTTGCATCGAAAGAAATTTTGCTTGTCTCAGTTTCTGTAAGTCTCACAAATCATTTTTATAACAAAATAGTGTTCAGAATGTGATACTGGACTCGAAAAAAAACGAAAATAAATTTTTTAAGAAAAATTAAATTTAATCGTTTTCGGCGTTTCCAGCAGTTGTCCGAACGATTTACATCAAAAAAAAAATTTGCTTGTCTCAGTTTCGGTTAGTCTCACAAATAATTTTTATAACAAAATAGTGTTCAGAATGTGATTCTGGACTCAAAAAAAAACGAAAATAAATTTCTGAAGAAAAATTAAATTTAATCGTTTTTCGGCGTTTCCAGCAGTTGTCCGAACGATTTACATCAAAAGAAATTTTACTTGTCTCAGTTTCTGTAATTCTCACAAATGAGTTTTATAACAAAATAGTGTTCAGAATGTGATTCTGGACTCGAAAAAAAACGAAAATAAATTTTTGAAGAAAAATGAAATTTAATCGTTTTTCGGCGTTTCCAGCAGTTGTCCGAACGATTTACATCAAAAAAAATTTTGCTTGTCTCAGTTTCTGTAAGTCTCACAAATAATTTTTATAACAAAATAGTGTTCAGAATGTGATTCTGGACTCGAAAAAAAACGAAAATAAATTTTGAAGAAATTTTGCTTGTCTCAGTTTCTGTAAGTCTCACAAATAATTTTTTTAACAAAATAGTCTTCAGAATGTGATTCTGGACTCGAAAAAAAACGAAAATAAATTTTTGAAGAAAAATTAAATTTAATCGTTTTTCGGCGTTTCCAGCAGTTGTCCGAACGATTTACATCAAAAGAAATTTTGCTTGTCTCAGTTTCTGTAAGTCTCACAAATAATTTTTATAACAAAATAGTGTTCAGAATGTGATTCTGGACTCAAAAAAAAACGAAAATTAATTTCTGAAGAAAAATTAAATTTAATCGTTTTTCGGCGTTTCCAGCAGTTGTCCGAACGATGTACATCAAAAGAAATTTTACTTGTCTCAGTTTCTGTAACTCTCACAAATGATTTTTATAACAAAATAGTGTTCAGAATGTGATTCTGACTCGAAAAAAAACGAAAATAAATTTTGAAGAAATTTTGCTTGTCTCAGTTTCTGTAAGTCTCACAAATAATTTTTATAACAAAATAGTGTTCAGAATGTGATTCTGGACTCGAAAAAAAACGAAAATAAATTTTTGAAGAAAAATGAAATTTAATCGTTTTTCGGCGTTTCCAGCAGTAGTCCGAACGATTTACATCAAAAGAGATTTTGCTTGTCTCAGTTTCTGTAAGTCTCACAAATAATTTTTATAACAAAATAGTGTTCAGAATGTGATTCTGGACTCGAAAAAAAACGAAAATAAATTTTTGAAGAAAAATGAAATTTAATCGTTTTTCGGCGTTTCCAGCAGTTGTCCGAACGATTTACATCAAAAGAGATTTTGCTTGTCTCAGTTTCTGTAAGTCTCACAAATAATTTTTATAACAAAATAGTGTTCAGAATGTGATTCTGGACTCAAAAAAAAACGAAAATAAATTTCTGAAGAAAAATTAAATTTAATCGTTTTTCGGCGTTTCCAGCAGTTGTCCGAACGATTTACGTCAAAAGAAATTTTACTTGTCTCAGTTTCTGTAACTCTCACAAATAATTTTTATAACAAAATAGTGTTCAGAATGTGATGCTGGACTCGAAAAAAAAAACGAAAATAAATTTTGAAGAAATTTTGCTTGTCTCAGTTTCTGTAAGTCTCACAAATAATTTTTAAAACAAAATAGTGTTCAGAATGTGATTCTGGACTCGAAAAAAAACGAAAATAAATTTTTGAAGAAAAATGAAATTTAATCGTTTTTCGGCGTTTCCAGCAGTAGTCCGAACGATTTACATCAAAAGAGATTTTGCTTGTCTCAGTTTCTGTAAGTCTCACAAATAATTTTTATAACAAAATAGTGTTCAGAATGTGATTCTGGACTCGAAAAAAAACGAAAATAAATTTTTGAAGAAAAATGAAATTTAATCGTTTTTCGGCGTTTCCAGCAGTTGTCCGAACGATTTACATCGAAAGAAATTTTGCTTGTCTCAGTTTCTGTAAGTCTCACAAATAATTTTTTTAACAAAATAGTGTTCAGAATGTGATTCTGGACTCGAAAAAAAACGAAAATAAATTTTTGAAGAAAAATTAAATTTAATCGTTTTTCGGCGTTTCCAGCAGTTGTCCGAACGATTTACATCAAAAGAAATTTTGCTTGTCTCAGTTTCTGTAAGTCTCACAAATAATTTTTATAACAAAATAGTGTTCAGAATGTGATTCTGGACTCAAAAAAAAAACGAAAATAAATTTCTGAAGAAAAATGAAATTTAATCGTTTTTCGGCGTTTCCTGCAGTTGTCCGAACGATTTACATCAAAAGAAATTTTGCTTGTCTCAGTTTCTGTAAGTCTCACAAATAATTTTTTTAACAAAATAGTGTTCAGAATGTGATTCTGGACTCGAAAAAAAACGAAAATAAATTTTTGAAGAAAAATTAAATTTAATCGTTTTTCGGCGTTTCCAGCAGTTGTCCGAACGATTTACATCAAAAGAAATTTTGCTTGTCTCAGTTTCTGTAAGTCTCACAAATAATTTTTATAACAAAATAGTGTTCAGAATGTGATTCTGGACTCAAAAAAAAACGAAAATAAATTTCTGAAGAAAAATTAAATTTAATCGTTTTTCGGCGTTTCCAGCAGTTGTCCGAACGATGTACATCAAAAGAAATTTTACTTGTCTCAGTTTCTGTAACTCTCACAAATGATTTTTATAACAAAATAGTGTTCAGAATGTGATTCTGACTCGAAAAAAAACGAAAATAAATTTTGAAGAAATTTTGCTTGTCTCAGTTTCTGTAAGTCTCACAAATAATTTTTATAACAAAATAGTGTTCAGAATATGATTCTGGTCTCGAAATAAAACGAAAATAAATTTTTGAAGAAAAATTAAATTTAATCGTTTTTCGGCGTTTCCAGCAGTGGTCCGAACGATTTACATCAAAAGAAATTTTGCTTGTCTCAGTTTCTGTAAGTCTCACAAATAATTTTTATAACAAAATAGTGTTCAGAATGTGATTCTGGACTCGAAAAAAAACGAAAATAAATTTTTGAAGAAAAATGAAATTTAATCGTTTTTCGGCGTTTCCAGCAGTTGTCCGAACGATTTACATCAAAAGAGATTTTGCTTGTCTCAGTTTCTGTAAGTCTCACAAATAATTTTTATAACAAAATAGTGTTCAGAATGTGATTCTGGACTCAAAAAAAAACGAAAATAAATTTCTGAAGAAAAATTAAATTTAATCGTTTTTCGGCGTTTCCAGCAGTTGTCCGAACGATTAACGTCAAAAGAAATTTTACTTGTCTCAGTTTCTGTAACTCTCACAAATAATTTTTATAACAAAATAGTGTTCAGAATGTGATGCTGGACTCGAAAAAAAAAACGAAAATAAATTTTGAAGAAATTTTGCTTGTCTCAGTTTCTGTAAGTCTCACAAATAATTTTTAAAACAAAATAGTGTTCAGAATGTGATTCTGGACTCGAAAAAAAACGAAAATAAATTTTTGAAGAAAAATGAAATTTAATCGTTTTTCGGCGTTTCCAGCAGTAGTCCGAACGATTTACATCAAAAGAGATTTTGCTTGTCTCAGTTTCTGTAAGTCTCACAAATAATTTTTATAACAAAATAGTGTTCAGAATGTGATTCTGGACTCGAAAAAAAACGAAAATAAATTTTTGAAGAAAAATGAAATTTAATCGTTTTTCGGCGTTTCCAGCAGTTGTCCGAACGATTTACATCGAAAGAAATTTTGCTTGTCTCAGTTTCTGTAAGTCTCACAAATAATTTTTTTAACAAAATAGTGTTCAGAATGTGATTCTGGACTCGAAAAAAAACGAAAATAAATTTTTGAAGAAAAATTAAATTTAATCGTTTTTCGGCGTTTCCAGCAGTTGTCCGAACGATTTACATCAAAAGAAATTTTGCTTGTCTCAGTTTCTGTAAGTCTCACAAATAATTTTTATAACAAAATAGTGTTCAGAATGTGATTCTGGACTCGAAAAAAAACGAAAATAAATTTTTGAAGAAAAATGAAATTTAATCGTTTTTCGGCGTTTCCAGCAGTTGTCCGAACGATTTACATCAAAAGAAATTTTGCTTGTCTCAGTTTCTGTAAGTCTCACAAATAATTTTTATAACAAAATAGTGTTCAGAATGTGATTCTGGACTCGAAAAAAAACGAAAATAAATTTTGAAGAAATTTTGCTTGTCTCAGTTTCTGTAAGTCTCACAAATAATTTTTATAACAAAATAGTGTTCAGAATGAGATTCTTGACTCGAAAAAAAACGAAAATAAATTTTTGAAGAAAAATGAAATTTAATCGTTTTTCGGCGTTTCCAGCAGTTGTCCGAACGATTTACATCAAAAAAAATTTTGCTTGTCTCAGTTTCTGTAAGTCTCACAAATAATTTTAATAACAAAATAGTGTTCAGAATGTGATTCTGGACTCGAAAAAAAACGAAAATAAATTTTTGAAGAAAAATGAAATTCTATCGTTTTTCGGCGTTTCCAGCAGTAGTCCGAACGATTTGCATCGAAAGAAATTTTGCTTGTCTCAGTTTCTGTAAGTCTCACAAATCATTTTTATAACAAAATAGTGTTCAGAATGTGATACTGGACTCGAAAAAAAACGAAAATAAATTTTTTAAGAAAAATTAAATTTAATCGTTTTCGGCGTTTCCAGCAGTTGTCCGAACGATTTACATCAAAAAAAAAATTTGCTTGTCTCAGTTTCGGTAAGTCTCACAAATAATTTTTATAACAAAATAGTGTTCAGAATGTGATTCTGGACTCAAAAAAAAACGAAAATAAATTTCTGAAGAAAAATTAAATTTAATCGTTTTTCGGCGTTTCCAGCAGTTGTCCGAACGATTTACATCAAAAGAAATTTTACTTGTCTCAGTTTCTGTAATTCTCACAAATGAGTTTTATAACAAAATAGTGTTCAGAATGTGATTCTGGACTCGAAAAAAAACGAAAATAAATTTTTGAAGAAAAATGAAATTTAATCGTTTTTCGGCGTTTCCAGCAGTTGTCCGAACGATTTACATCAAAAAAAATTTTGCTTGTCTCAGTTTCTGTAAGTCTCACAAATAATTTTTATAACAAAATAGTGTTCAGAATGTGATTCTGGACTCGAAAAAAAACGAAAATAAATTTTGAAGAAATTTTGCTTGTCTCAGTTTCTGTAAGTCTCACAAATAATTTTTTTAACAAAATAGTCTTCAGAATGTGATTCTGGACTCGAAAAAAAACGAAAATAAATTTTTGAAGAAAAATTAAATTTAATCGTTTTTCGGCGTTTCCAGCAGTTGTCCGAACGATTTACATCAAAAGAAATTTTGCTTGTCTCAGTTTCTGTAAGTCTCACAAATAATTTTTATAACAAAATAGTGTTCAGAATGTGATTCTGGACTCAAAAAAAAACGAAAATTAATTTCTGAAGAAAAATTAAATTTAATCGTTTTTCGGCGTTTCCAGCAGTTGTCCGAACGATGTACATCAAAAGAAATTTTACTTGTCTCAGTTTCTGTAACTCTCACAAATGATTTTTATAACAAAATAGTGTTCAGAATGTGATTCTGACTCGAAAAAAAACGAAAATAAATTTTGAAGAAATTTTGCTTGTCTCAGTTTCTGTAAGTCTCACAAATAATTTTTATAACAAAATAGTGTTCAGAATGTGATTCTGGACTCGAAAAAAAACGAAAATAAATTTTTGAAGAAAAATGAAATTTAATCGTTTTTCGGCGTTTCCAGCAGTAGTCCGAACGATTTACATCAAAAGAGATTTTGCTTGTCTCAGTTTCTGTAAGTCTCACAAATAATTTTTATAACAAAATAGTGTTCAGAATGTGATTCTGGACTCGAAAAAAAACGAAAATAAATTTTTGAAGAAAAATGAAATTTAATCGTTTTTCGGCGTTTCCAGCAGTTGTTTGAACGATTTACATCAAAAGAGATTTTGCTTGTCTCAGTTTCTGTAAGTCTCACAAATAATTTTTATAACAAAATAGTGTTCAGAATGTGATTCTGGACTCAAAAAAAAACGAAAATAAATTTCTGAAGAAAAATTAAATTTAATCGTTTTTCGGCGTTTCCAGCAGTTGTCCGAACGATTTACGTCAAAAGAAATTTTACTTGTCTCAGTTTCTGTAACTCTCACAAATAATTTTTATAACAAAATAGTGTTCAGAATGTGATGCTGGACTCGAAAAAAAAAACGAAAATAAATTTTGAAGAAATTTTGCTTGTCTCAGTTTCTGTAAGTCTCACAAATAATTTTTAAAACAAAATAGTGTTCAGAATGTGATTCTGGACTCGAAAAAAAACGAAAATAAATTTTTGAAGAAAAATGAAATTTAATCGTTTTTCGGCGTTTCCAGCAGTAGTCCGAACGATTTACATCAAAAGAGATTTTGCTTGTCTCAGTTTCTGTAAGTCTCACAAATAATTTTTATAACAAAATAGTGTTCAGAATGTGATTCTGGACTCGAAAAAAAACGAAAATAAATTTTTGAAGAAAAATGAAATTTAATCGTTTTTCGGCGTTTCCAGCAGTTGTCCGAACGATTTACATCGAAAGAAATTTTGCTTGTCTCAGTTTCTGTAAGTCTCACAAATAATTTTTTTAACAAAATAGTGTTCAGAATGTGATTCTGGACTCGAAAAAAAACGAAAATAAATTTTTGAAGAAAAATTAAATTTAATCGTTTTTCGGCGTTTCCAGCAGTTGTCCGAACGATTTACATCAAAAGAAATTTTGCTTGTCTCAGTTTCTGTAAGTCTCACAAATAATTTTTATAACAAAATAGTGTTCAGAATGTGATTCTGGACTCGAAAAAAAACGAAAATAAATTTTGAAGAAATTTTGCTTGTCTCAGTTTCTGTAAGTCTCACAAATAATTTTTATAACAAAATAGTGTTCAGAATGAGATTCTGGACTCGAAAAAAAACGAAAATAAATTTTTGAAGAAAAATGAAATTTAATCGTTTTTCGGCGTTTCCAGCAGTTGTCCGAACGATTTACATCAAAAAAAATTTTGCTTGTCTCAGTTTCTGTAAGTCTCACAAATAATTTTAATAACAAAATAGTGTTCAGAATGTGATTCTGGACTCGAAAAAAAACGAAAATAAATTTTTGAAGAAAAATGAAATTCTATCGTTTTTCGGCGTTTCCAGCAGTAGTCCGAACGATTTGCATCGAAAGAAATTTTGCTTGTCTCAGTTTCTGTAAGTCTCACAAATCATTTTTATAACAAAATAGTGTTCAGAATGTGATACTGGACTCGAAAAAAAACGAAAATAAATTTTTTAAGAAAAATTAAATTTAATCGTTTTCGGCGTTTCCAGCAGTTGTCCGAACGATTTACATCAAAAAAAAAATTTGCTTGTCTCAGTTTCGGTAAGTCTCACAAATAATTTTTATAACAAAATAGTGTTCAGAATGTGATTCTGGACTCAAAAAAAAACGAAAATAAATTTCTGAAGAAAAATTAAATTTAATCGTTTTTCGGCGTTTCCAGCAGTTGTCCGAACGATTTACATCAAAAGAAATTTTACTTGTCTCAGTTTCTGTAATTCTCACAAATAAGTTTTATAACAAAATAGTGTTCAGAATGTGATTCTGGACTCGAAAAAAAACGAAAATAAATTTTTGAAGAAAAATGAAATTTAATCGTTTTTCGGCGTTTCCAGCAGTTGTCCGAACGATTTACATCAAAAAAAATTTTGCTTGTCTCAGTTTCTGTAAGTCTCACAAATAATTTTTATAACAAAATAGTGTTCAGAATGTGATTCTGGACTCGAAAAAAAACGAAAATAAATTTTGAAGAAATTTTGCTTGTCTCAGTTTCTGTAAGTCTCACAAATAATTTTTATAACAAAATAGTGTTCAGAATGTGATTCTGGACTCGAAAAAAAACGAAAATAAATTTTTGAAGAAAAATGAAATTTAATCGTTTTTCGGCGTTTCCAGCAGTTGTCCGAACGATTTACATCAAAAAAAATTTTGCTTGTCTCAGTTTCTGTAAGTCTCACAAATAATTTTTATAACAAAATAGTGTTCAGAATGTGATTCTGGACTCGAAAAAAAACGAAAATAAATTTTGAAGAAATTTTGCTTGTCTCAGTTTCTGTAAGTCTCACAAATAATTTTTATAACAAAATAGTGTTCAGAATGTGATTCTGGACTCAAAAAAAAAACGAAAATAAATTTCTGAAGAAAAATGAAATTTAATCGTTTTTCGGCGTTTCCTGCAGTGGTCCGAACGATTTACATCAAAAGAAATTTTGCTTGTCTCAGTTTCTGTAAGTCTCACAAATAATTTTTTTAACAAAATAGTGTTCAGAATGTGATTCTGGACTCGAAAAAAAACGAAAATAAATTTTTGAAGAAAAATTAAATTTAATCGTTTTTCGGCGTTTCCAGCAGTTGTCCGAACGATTTACATCAAAAGAGATTTTGCTTGTCTCAGTTTCTGTAAGTCTCACAAATAATTTTTATAACAAAATAGTGTTCAGAATGTGATTCTGGACTCGAAAAAAAACGAAAATAAATTTTTGAAGAAAAATTAAATTTAATCGTTTTTCGGCGTTTCCAGCAGTTGTCCGAACGATTTACATCGAAAGAAATTTTGCTTGTCTCAGTTTCTGTAAGTCTCACAAATAATTTTTTTAACAAAATAGTGTTCAGAATGTGATTCTGGACTCGAAAAAAAACGAAAATAAATTTTTGAAGAAAAATTAAATTTAATCGTTTTTCGGCGTTTCCAGCAGTTGTCCGAACGATTTACATCAAAAGAAATTTTGCTTGTCTCAGTTTCTGTAAGTCTCACAAATAATTTTTATAACAAAATAGTGTTCAGAATGTGATTCTGGACTCAAAAAAAAACGAAAATAAATTTCTGAAGAAAAATTAAATTTAATCGTTTTTCGGCGTTTCCAGCAGTTGTCCGAACGATGTACATCAAAAGAAATTTTACTTGTCTCAGTTTCTGTAACTCTCACAAATGATTTTTATAACAAAATAGTGTTCAGAATGTGATTCTGACTCGAAAAAAAACGAAAATAAATTTTGAAGAAATTTTGCTTGTCTCAGTTTCTGTAAGTCTCACAAATAATTTTTATAACAAAATAGTGTTCAGAATGTGATTCTGGTCTCGAAAAAAAACGAAAATAAATTTTTGAAGAAAAATTAAATTTAATCGTTTTTCGGCGTTTCCAGCAGTGGTCCGAACGATTTACATCAAAAGAAATTTTGCTTGTCTCAGTTTCTGTAAGTCTCACAAATAATTTTTATAACAAAACAGTGTTCAGAATGTGATTCTGGACTCGAAAAAAAACGAAAATAAATTTTGAAGAAATTTTGCTTGTCTCAGTTTCTGTAAGTCTCACAAATAATTTTTATAACAAAATAGTGTTCAGAATGTGATTCTGGACTCGAAAAAAAACGAAAATAAATTTTTGAAGAAAAATGAAATTTAATCGTTTTTCGGCGTTTCCAGCAGTCGTCCGAACGATTTACATCAAAAAAAATTTTGCTTGTCTCAGTTTCTGTAAGTCTCACAAATAATTTTAATAACAAAATAGTGTTCAGAATGTGATTCTGGACTCGAAAAAAAACGAAAATAAATTTTTGAAGAAAAATGAAATTCTATCGTTTTTCGGCGTTTCCAGCAGTAGTCCGAACGATTTGCATCGAAAGAAATTTTGCTTGTCTCAGTTTCTGTAAGTCTCACAAATCATTTTTATAACAAAATAGTGTTCAGAATGTGATTCTGGACTCGAAAAAAAACGAAAATAAATTTTTGAAGAAAAATTAAATTTAATCGTTTTTCGGCGTTTCCAGCAGTTGTCCGAACGATTTACATCAAAAAAAAAATTTGCTTGTCTCAGTTTCTGTAAGTCTCACAAATAATTTTTATAACAAAATAGTGTTCAGAATGTGATTCTGGACTCAAAAAAAAACGAAAATAAATTTCTGAAGAAAAATTAAATTTAATCGTTTTTCGGCGTTTCCAGCAGTTGTCCGAACGATTTACATCAAAAGAAATTTTACTTGTCTCAGTTTCTGTAATTCTCACAAATAATTTTTATAACAAAATAGTGTTCAGAATGTGATTCTGGACTCGAAAAAAAACGAAAATAAATTTTTGAAGAAAAATGAAATTTAATCGTTTTTCGGCGTTTCCAGCAGTTGTCCGAACGATTTACATCAAAAAAAATTTTGCTTGTCTCAGTTTCTGTAAGTCTCACAAATAATTTTTATAACAAAATAGTGTTCAGAATGTGATTCTGGACTCGAAAAAAAACGAAAATAAATTTTGAAGAAATTTTGCTTGTCTCAGTTTCTGTATGTCTCACAAATAATTTTTATAACAAAATAGTGTTTAGAATGTGATTCTGGACTCGAAAAAAAACGAAAATAAATTTTTGAAGAAAAATGAAATTTAATCGTTTTTCGGCGTTTCCAGCAGTTGTCCGAACGATTTACATCAAAAGAAATTTTGCTTGTCTCAGTTTCTGTAAGTCTCACAAATAATTTTTTAACAAAATAGTGTTCAGAATGTGATTCTGGACTCGAAAAAAAACGAAAATAAATTTTTGAAGAAAAATTAAATTTAATCGTTTTTCGGCGTTTCCAGCAGTTGTCCGAACGATTTACATCAAAAGAAATTTTGCTTGTCTCAGTTTCTGTAAGTCTCACAAATAATTTTTATAACAAAATAGTGTTCAGAATGTGATTCTGGACTCAAAAAAAAAACGAAAATAAATTTCTGAAGAAAAATTAAATTTAATCGTTTTTCGGCGTTTCCAGCAGTTGTCCGAACGATGTACATCAAAAGAAATTTTACTTGTCTCAGTTTCTGTAACTCTCACAAATGATTTTTATAACAAAATAGTGTTCAGAATGTGATTCTGACTCGAAAAAAAAACGAAAATAAATTTTGAAGAAATTTTGCTTGTCTCAGTTTCTGTAAGTCTCACAAATAATTTTTATAACAAAATAGTGTTCAGAATGTGATTCTGGACTCGAAAAAAAACGAAAATAAATTTTTGAAGAAAAATGAAATTTAATCGTTTTTCGGCGTTTCCAGCAGTAGTCCGAACGATTTACATCAAAAGAGATTTTGCTTGTCTCAGTTTCTGTAAGTCTCACAAATAATTTTTATAACAAAATAGTGTACAGAATGTGATTCTGGACTCGAAAAAAAACGAAAATAAATTTTTGAAGAAAAATTAAATGTAATCGTTTTTCGGCGTTTCCAGCAGTTGTCCGAACGATTTACATCAAAAGAAATTTTGCTTGTCTCAGTTTCTGTAAGTCTTACAAATAATTTTTATAACAAAATAGTGTTCAGAATGTGATTCTGGACTCGAAAAAAAACGAAAATAAATTTTTGAAGAAAAATGAAATTTTATCGTTTTTCGGCGTTTCCTGCAGTTGTCCGAACGATTTACATCAAAAGAGATTTTGCTTGTCTCAGTTTCTGTAAGTCTCACAAATAATTTTTATAACAAAATAGTGTTCAGAATGTGATTCTGGACTCGAAAAAAAACGAAAATAAATTTTTGAAGAAAAATGAAATTTAATCGTTTTTCGGCGTTTCCAGCAGTTGTCCGAACGATTTACATCAAAAGAAATTTTGCTTGTCTCAGTTTCTGTAAGTCTCACAAATAATTTTTTTAACAAAATAGTGTTCAGAATGTGATTCTGGACTCGAAAAAAAACGAAAATAAATTTTTGAAGAAAAATTAAATTTAATCGTTTTTCGGCGTTTCCAGCAGTGGTCCGAACGATTTACATCAAAAGAAATTTTGCTTGTCTCAGTTTCTGTAAGTCTCACAAATAATTTTTATAACAAAATAGTGTTCAGAATGTGATTCTGGACTCGAAAAAAAACGAAAATAAATTTTTGAAGAAAAATGAAATTTAATCATTTTTCGGCGTTTCCAGCAGTTGTCCGAACGATTTACATCAAAAGAGATTTTGCTTGTCTCAGTTTCTATAAGTCTCACAAATAATTTTTATAACAAAATAGTGTTCAGAATGTGATTCTGGACTCGAAAAAAAACGAAAATAAATTTTTGAAGAAAAATTAAATGTAATCGTTTTTCGGCGTTTCCAGCAGTTGTCCGAACGATTTACATCAAAAGAAATTTTGCTTGTCTCAGTTTCTGTAAGTCTCACAAATAATTTTTATAACAAAATAGTGTTCAGAATGTGATTCTGGACTCGAAAAAAAACGAAAATAAATTTTTGAAGAAAAATGAAATTTTATCGTTTTTCGGCGTTTCCTGCAGTTGTCCGAACGATTTACATCAAAAGAGATTTTGCTTGTCTCAGTTTCTGTAAGTCTCACAAATAATTTTTATAACAAAATAGTGTTCAGAATGTGATTCTGGACTCGAAAAAAAACGAAAATAAATTTTTGAAGAAAAATGAAATTTAATCGTTTTTCGGCGTTTCCAGCAGTTGTCCGAACGATTTACATCAAAAGAAATTTTGCTTGTCTCAGTTTCTGTAAGTCTCACAAATAATTTTTTTAACAAAATAGTGTTCAGAATGTGATTCTGGACTCGAAAAAAAACGAAAATAAATTTTTGAAGAAAAATTAAATTTAATCGTTTTTCGGCGTTTCCAGCAGTTGTCCGAACGATTTACATCAAAAGAAATTTTGCTTGTCTCAGTTTCTGTAAGTCTCACAAATAATTTTTTTAACAAAATAGTGTTCAGAATGTGATTCTGGACTCAAAAAAAAACGAAAATAAATTTCTGAAGAAAAATTAAATTTAATCGTTTTTCGGCGTTTCCAGCAGTTGTCCGAACGATTTACATCAAAAGAAATTTTACTTGTCTCAGTTTCTGTAAGTCTCACAAATAATTTTTATAACAAAATAGTGTTCAGAATGTGATTCTGGACTCGAAAAAAAACGAAAATAAATTTTTGAAGAAAAATTAAATTTAATCGTTTTTCGGCGTTTCCAGCAGTTGTCCGAACGATTTACATCAAAAGAGATTTTGCTTGTCTCAGTTTCTGTAAGTCTCACAAATAATTTTTATAACAAAATAGTGTTCAGAATGTGATTCTGGACTCGAAAAAAAACGAAAATAAATTTTTGAAGAAAAATGAAATTTAATCGTTTTTCGGCGTTTCCAGCAGTTGTCCGAACGATTTACATCAAAAGAAATTTTGCTTGTCTCAGTTTCTGTAAGTCTCACAAATAATTTTTTTAACAAAATAGTGTTCAGAATGTGATTCTGGACTCGAAAAAAAACGAAATTAAATTTTTGAAGAAAAATTAAATTTAATCGTTTTTCGGCGTTTCCAGCAGTTGTCCGAACGATTTACATCAAAAGAAATTTTGCTTGTCTCAGTTTCTGTAAGTCTCACAAATAATTTTTATAACAAAATAGTGTTCAGAATGTGATTCTGGACTCGAAAAAAAACGAAAATAAATTTTTGAAGAAAAATTAAATTTAATCGTTTTTCGGCGTTTCCAGCAGTTGTCCGAACGATTTACATCAAAAGAAATTTTGCTTGTCTCAGTTTCTGAAAGTCTCACAAATAATTTTTTTAACAAAATAGTGTTCAGAATGTGATTCTGGACTCGAAAAAAAACGAAAATAAATTTTTAAAGAAAAATTAAATTTAATCGTTTTTCGGCGTTTCCAGCAGTTGTCCGAACGATTTACATCAAAAGAAATTTTACTTGTCTCAGTTTCTGTAACTCTCACAAATGATTTTTATAACAAAATAGTGTTCAGAATGTGATTCTGGACTCGAAAAAAAACGAAAATAAATTTTTGAAGAAAAATGAAATTTTATCGTTTTTCGGCGTTTCCTGCAGTTGTCCGAACGATTTACATCAAAAGAGATTTTGCTTGTCTCAGTTTCTGTAAGTCTCACAAATAATTTTTATAACAAAATAGTGTTCAGAATGTGATTCTGGACTCGAAAAAAAACGAAAATAAATTTTTGAAGAAAAATGAAATTTAATCGTTTTTCGGCGTTTCCAGCAGTAGTCCGAACGATTTACATCAAAAGAGATTTTGCTTGTCTCAGTTTCTGTAAGTCTCACAAATAATTTTTTTAACAAAATAGTGTTCAGAATGTGATTCTGGACTAAAAAAAAAACGAAAATAAATTTCTGAAGAAAAATTAAATTTAATCGTTTTTCGGCGTTTCCAGCAGTTGTCCGAACGATTTACATCAAAACAAATTTTACTTGTCTCAGTTTCTGTAAGTCTCACAAATAATTTTTATAACAAAATAGTGTTCAGAATGTGATTCTGGACTCGAAAAAAAAAACGAAAATAAATTTTTGAAGAAAAATTAAATTTAATCGTTTTTCGGCGTTTCCAGCAGTTGTCCGAACGATTTGCATCAAAAGAGATTTTGCTTGTCTCAGTTTCTGTAAGTCTCACAAATAATTTTTATAACAAAATAGTGTTCAGAATGTGATTCTGGACTCGAAAAAAAACGAAAATAAATTTTTGAAGAAAAATGAAATTTAATCGTTTTTCGGCGTTTCCAGCAGTTGTCCGAACGATTTACATCAAAAGTAATTTTGCTTGTCTCAGTTTCTGTAAGTCTCACAAATAATTTTTATAACAAAATAGTGTTCAGAATGTGATTCTGGAATCGAAAAAAAACGAAAATAAATTTTTGAAGAAAAATGAAATTTTATCGTTTTTCGGCGTTTCCAGCAGTTGTCCGAACGATTTGCATCAAAAGAAATTTTGCTTGTCTCAGTTTCTGTAAGTCTCACAAATTATTTTTATAACAAAATAGTGTTCAGAATGTGATTCTGGACTCGAAAAAAAACGAAAATAAATGTTTGAAGAAAAATTAAATTTAATCGTTTTTCGGCGTTTCCAGCAGTTTTCGAACGATTTACATCAAAAGAAATTTTGCTTGTCTCAGTTTCTGTAAGTCTCACAAATAATTTTTATAACAAAATAGTGTTCAGAATGTGATTCTGGACTCAAAATAAAAACGAAAATAAATTTCTGAAGAAAAATTAAATTTAATCGTTTTTCGGCGTTTCCAGCAGTTGTCCGAACGATGTACATCAAAAGAAATTTTACTTGTCTCAGTTTCTGTAACTCTCACAAATGATTTTTATAACAAAATAGTGTTCAGAATGTGATTCTGACTCGAAAAAAAACGAAAATAAATTTTGAAGAAATTTTGCTTGTCTCAGTTTCTGTAAGTCTCACAAATAATTTTTAAAACAAAATAGTGTTCAGAATGTGATTCTGGTCTCGAAAAAAAACGAAAATAAATTTTTGAAGAAAAATTAAATTTAATCGTTTTTCGGCGTTTCCAGCAGTGGTCCGAACGATTTACATCAAAAGAAATTTTGCTTGTCTCAGTTTCTGTAAGTCTCACAAATAATTTTTATAACAAAATAGTGTTCAGAATGTGATTCTGGACTCGAAAAAAAACGAAAATAAATTTTTGAAGAAAAATGAAATTTAATCGTTTTTCGGCGTTTCCAGCAGTTGTCCGAACGATTTACATCAAAAGAGATTTTGCTTGTCTCAGTTTCTGTAAGTCTCACAAATAATTTTTATAACAAAATAGTGTTCAGAATGTGATTCTGGACTCGAAAAAAAACGAAAATAAATTTTTGAAGAAAAATTAAATGTAATCGTTTTTCGGCGTTTCCAGCAGTTGTCCGAACGATTTACATCAAAAGAAATTTTGCTTGTCTCAGTTTCTGTAAGTCTCACAAATAATTTTTATAACAAAATAGTGTTCAGAATGTGATTCTGGACTCGAAAAAAAACGAAAATAAATTTTTGAAGAAAAATGAAATTTTATCGTTTTTCGGCGTTTCCTGCAGTTGTCCGAACGATTTACATCAAAAGAGATTTTGCTTGTCTCAGTTTCTGTAAGTCTCACAAATAATTTTTATAACAAAATAGTGTTCAGAATGTGATTCTGGACTCGAAAAAAAACGAAAATAAATTTTTGAAGAAAAATGAAATTTAATCGTTTTTCGGCGTTTCCAGCAGTTGTCCGAACGATTTACATCAAAAGAAATTTTGCTTGTCTTAGTTTCTGTAAGTCTCACAAATAATTTTTTTAACAAAATAGTGTTCAGAATGTGATTCTGGACTCGAAAAAAAACGAAAATAAATTTTTGAAGAAAAATTAAATTTAATCGTTTTTCGGCGTTTCCAGCAGTTGTCCGAACGATTTACATCAAAAGAAATTTTGCTTGTCTCAGTTTCTGTAAGTCTCACAAATAATTTTTTTAACAAAATAGTGTTCAGAATGTGATTCTGGACTCAAAAAAAAACGAAAATAAATTTCTGAAGAAAAATTAAATTTAATCGTTTTTCGGCGTTTCCAGCAGTTGTCCGAACGATTTACATCAAAAGAAATTTTACTTGTCTCAGTTTCTGTAAGTCTCACAAATAATTTTTATAACAAAATAGTGTTCAGAATGTGATTCTGGACTCGAAAAAAAACGAAAATAAATTTTTGAAGAAAAATTAAATTTAATCGTTTTTCGGCGTTTCCAGCAGTTGTCCGAATGATTTACATCAAAAGAGATTTTGCTTGTCTCAGTTTCTGTAAGTCTCACAAATAATTTTTATAACAAAATAGTGTTCAGAATGTGATTCTGGACTCGAAAAAAAACGAAAATAAATTTTTGAAGAAAAATGAACTTTAATCGTTTTTCGGCGTTTCCAGCAGTTGTCCGAACGATTTACATCAAAAGAAATTTTGCTTGTCTCAGTTTCTGTAAGTCTCACAAATAATTTTTTTAACAAAATAGTGTTCAGAATGTGATTCTGGACTCGAAAAAAAACGAAAATAAATTTTTGAAGAAAAATTAAATTTAATCGTTTTTCGGCGTTTCCAGCAGTTGTCCGAACGATTTACATCAAAAGAAATTTTGCTTGTCTCAGTTTCTGTAAGTCTCACAAATAATTTTTATAACAAAATAGTGTTCAGAATGTGATTCTGGACTCGAAAAAAAACGAAAATAAATTTTTGAAGAAAAATTAAATTTAATCGTTTTTCGGCGTTTCCAGCAGTTGTCCGAACGATTTACATCAAAAGAAATTTTGCTTGTCTCAGTTTCTGTAAGTCTCACAAATAATTTTTTTAACAAAATAGTGTTCAGAATGTGATTCTGGACTCGAAAAAAAACGAAAATAAATTTTTGAAGAAAAATTAAATTTAATCGTTTTTCGGCGTTTCCAGCAGTTGTCCGAACGATTTACATCAAAAGAAATTTTACTTGTCTCAGTTTCTGTAACTCTCACAAATGATTTTTATAACAAAATAGTGTTCAGAATGTGATTCTGGACTCGAAAAAAAACGAAAATAAATTTTTGAAGAAAAATGAAATTTTATCGTTTTTCGGCGTTTCCTGCAGTTGTCCGAACGATTTACATCAAAAGAGATTTTGCTTGTCTCAGTTTCTGTAAGTCTCACAAATAATTTTTATAACAAAATAGTGTTCAGAATGTGATTCTGGACTCGAAAAAAAACGAAAATAAATTTTTGAAGAAAAATGAAATTTAATCGTTTTTCGGCGTTTCCATCAGTAGTCCGAACGATTTACATCAAAAGAGATTTTGCTTGTCTCAGTTTCTGTAAGTCTCACAAATAATTTTTTTAACAAAATAGTGTTCAGAATGTGATTCTGGACTCAAAAAAAAACGAAAATAAATTTCTGAAGAAAAATTAAATTTAATCGTTTTTCGGCGTTTCCAGCAGTTGTCCGAACGATTTACATCAAAAGAAATTTTACTTGTCTCAGTTTCTGTAAGTCTCACAAATAATTTTTATAACAAAATAGTGTTCAGAATGTGATTCTGGACTCGAAAAAAAACGAAAATAAATTTTTGAAGAAAAATTAAATTTAATCGTTTTTCGGCGTTTCCAGCAGTTGTCCGAACGATTTGCATCAAAAGAGATTTTGCTTGTCTCAGTTTCTGTAAGTCTCACAAATAATTTTTATAACAAAATAGTGTTCAGAATGTGATTCTGGACTCGAAAAAAAACGAAAATAAATTTTTGAAGAAAAATGAAATTTAATCGTTTTTCGGCGTTTCCAGCAGTTGTCCGAACGATTTACATCAAAAGAAATTTTGCTTGTCTCAGTTTCTGTAAGTCTCACAAATAATTTTTATAACAAAATAGTGTTCAGAATGTGATTCTGGACTCGAAAAAAAACGAAAATAAATTTTTGAAGAAAAATGAAATTTAATCGTTTTTCGGCGTTTCCATCAGTAGTCCGAACGATTTACATCAAAAGAACTTTTGCTTGTCTCAGTTTCTGTAAGTCTCACAAATAATTTTTATAACAAAATAGTGTTCAGAATGTGATTCTGGACTCGAAAAAAAACGAAAATAAATTTTTGAAGAAAAATTAAATTTAATCGTTTTTCGGCGTTTCCATCAGTAGTCCGAACGATTTACATCAAAAGAGATTTTGCTTGTCTCAGTTTCTGTAAGTCTCACAAATAATTTTTATAACAAAATAGTGTTCAGAATGTGATTCTGGACTCGAAAAAAAAACGAAAATAAATTTTTGAAGAAAAATGAAATTTAATCGTTTTTCGGCGTTTCCATCAGTAGTCCGAACGATTTACATCAAAAGAGATTTTGCTTGTCTCAGTTTCTGTAAGTCTCACAAATAATTTTTTTAACAAAATAGTGTTCAGAATGTGATTCTGGACTCAAAAAAAAACGAAAATAAATTTCTGAAGAAAAATTAAATTTAATCGTTTTTCGGCGTTTCCAGCAGTTGTCCGAACGATTTACATCAAAAGAAATTTTACTTGTCTCAGTTTCTGTAAGTGTCTCACAAATAATTTTTATAACAAAATAGTGTTCAGAATGTGATTCTGGACTCGAAAAAAAACGAAAATAAATTTTTGAAGAAAAATTAAATTTAATCGTTTTTCGGCGTTTCCAGCAGTTGTCCGAACGATTTGCATCAAAAGAGATTTTTGCTTGTCTCAGTTTCTGTAAGTCTCACAAATAATTTTTATAACAAAATAGTGTTCAGAATGTGATTCTGGACTCGAAAAAAAAACGAAAATAAATTTTTTGAAGAAAAATGAAATTTAATCGTTTTTCGGCGTTTCCAGCAGTTGTCCGAACGATTTACATCAAAAGAAATTTTGCTTGTCTCAGTTTCTGTAAGTCTCACAAATAATTTTTATAACAAAATAGTGTTCAGAATGTGATTCTGGACTCGAAAAAAAACGAAAATAAATTTTTGAAGAAAAATGAAATTTAATCGTTTTTCGGCGTTTCCATCAGTAGTCCGAACGATTTACATCAAAAGAGATTTTGCTTGTCTCAGTTTCTGTAAGTCTCACAAATAATTTTTATAACAAAATAGTGTTCAGAATGTGATTCTGGACTCGAAAAAAAACGAAAATAAATTTTTGAAGAAAAATGAAATTTAATCGTTTTTCGGCGTTTCCATCAGTAGTCCGAACGATTTACATCAAAAGAGATTTTGCTTGTCTCAGTTTCTGTAAGTCTCACAAATAATTTTTTTAACAAAATAGTGTTCAGAATGTGATTCTGGACTCAAAAAAAAACGAAAATAAATTTCTGAAGAAAAATTAAATTTAATCGTTTTTCGGCGTTTCCAGCAGTTGTCCGAAACGATTTACATCAAAAGAAATTTTACTTGTCTCAGTTTCTGTAAGTCTCACAAATAATTTTTATAACAAAATAGTGTTCAGAATGTGATTCTGGACTCGAAAAAAAACGAAAATAAATTTTTGAAGAAAAATTAAATTTAATCGTTTTTCGGCGTTTCCAGCAGTTGTCCGAACGATTTGCATCAAAAGAGATTTTGCTTGTCTCAGTTTCTGTAAGTCTCACAAATAATTTTTATAACAAAATAGTGTTCAGAATGTGATTCTGGACTCGAAAAAAAACGAAAATAAATTTTTGAAGAAAAATGAAATTTAATTGTTTTTCGGCGTTTCCAGCAGTTGTCCGAACGATTTACATCAAAAGAAATTTTGCTTGTCTCAGTTTCTGTAAGTCTCACAAATAATTTTTATAACAAAATAGTGTTCAGAATGTGATTCTGGACTCGAAAAAAAACGAAAATAAATTTTTGAAGAAAAATTAAATTTAATCGTTTTTCGGCGTTTCCAGCAGTTGTCCGAACGATTTACATCAAAAGAAATTTTGCTTGTCTCAGTTTCTGTAAGTCTCACAAATAATTTTTATAACAAAATAGTGTTCAGAATGTGATTCTGGACTCGAAAAAAAACGAAAATAAATTTTTGAAGAAAAATTAAATTTAATCGTTTTTCGGCGTTTCCAGCAGTTGTCCGAACGATTTACATCAAAAGAAATTTTGCTTGTCTCAGTTTCTGTAAGTCTCACAAATAATTTTTATAACAAAATAGTGTTCAGAATGTGATTCTGGACTCGAAAAAAAACGAAAATAAATTTTTGAAGAAAAATGAAATTTTATCGTTTTTCGGCGTTTCCAGCAGTTGTCCGAACGATTTGCATCAAAAGAAATTTTGCTTGTCTCAGTTTCTGTAAGTCTCACAAATTATTTTTATAACAAAATAGTGTTCAGAATGTGATTCTGGACTCGAAAAAAAAACGAAAATAAATTTTTGAAGAAAAATTAAATTTAATCGTTTTTCGGCGTTTCCAGCAGTTGTTCGAACGATTTACATCAAAAGAAATTTTGCTTGTCTCAGTTTCTGTAAGTCTCACAAATAATTTTTATAACAAAATAGTGTTCAGAATGTGATTCTGGACTCGAAAAAAAACGAAAATAAATTTTTGAAGAAAAAAGAAATTTAATCGTTTTTCGGCGTTTCCAGCAGTTGTCCGAACGATTTACATCAAAAGAAATTTTGCTTGTCTCAGTTTCTGTAAGTCTCACAAATAATTTTTATAACAAAATAGTGTTCAGAATGTGATTCTGGACTCAAAAAAAAAAACGAAAATAAATTTCTGAAGAAAAATTAATTAAATTTAATCGTTTTTCGGCGTTTCCAGCAGTTGTCCGAACGATTTACATCAAAAGAAATTTTGCTTGTCTCAGTTTCTGTAAGTCTCACAAATAATTTTTTTAACAAAATAGTGTTCAGAATGTGATTCTGGACTCAAAAAAAAACGAAAATAAATTTCTGAAGAAAAATTAAATTTAATCGTTTTTCGGCGTTTCCAGCAGTTGTCCGAACGATTTACATCAAAAGAAATTTTACTTGTCTCAGTTTCTGTAAGTCTCACAAATAATTTTTATAACAAAATAGTGTTCAGAATGTGATTCTGGACTCGAAAAAAAACGAAAATAAATTTTTGAAGAAAAATTAAATTTAATCGTTTTTCGGCGTTTCCAGCAGTTGTCCGAATGATTTACATCAAAAGAGATTTTGCTTGTCTCAGTTTCTGTAAGTCTCACAAATAATTTTTATAACAAAATAGTGTTCAGAATGTGATTCTGGACTCGAAAAAAAACGAAAATAAATTTTTGAAGAAAAATGAACTTTAATCGTTTTTCGGCGTTTCCAGCAGTTGTCCGAACGATTTACATCAAAAGAAATTTTGCTTGTCTCAGTTTCTGTAAGTCTCACAAATAATTTTTTTAACAAAATAGTGTTCAGAATGTGATTCTGGACTCGAAAAAAAACGAAAATAAATTTTTGAAGAAAAATTAAATTTAATCGTTTTTCGGCGTTTCCAGCAGTTGTCCGAACGATTTACATCAAAAGAAATTTTGCTTGTCTCAGTTTCTGTAAGTCTCACAAATAATTTTTATAACAAAATAGTGTTCAGAATGTGATTCTGGACTCGAAAAAAAACGAAAATAAATTTTTGAAGAAAAATTAAATTTAATCGTTTTTCGGCGTTTCCAGCAGTTGTCCGAACGATTTACATCAAAAGAAATTTTGCTTGTCTCAGTTTCTGTAAGTCTCACAAATAATTTTTTTAACAAAATAGTGTTCAGAATGTGATTCTGGACTCGAAAAAAAACGAAAATAAATTTTTGAAGAAAAATTAAATTTAATCGTTTTTCGGCGTTTCCAGCAGTTGTCCGAACGATTTACATCAAAAGAAATTTTACTTGTCTCAGTTTCTGTAACTCTCACAAATGATTTTTATAACAAAATAGTGTTCAGAATGTGATTCTGGACTCGAAAAAAAACGAAAATAAATTTTTGAAGAAAAATGAAATTTTATCGTTTTTCGGCGTTTCCTGCAGTTGTCCGAACGATTTACATCAAAAGAGATTTTGCTTGTCTCAGTTTCTGTAAGTCTCACAAATAATTTTTATAACAAAATAGTGTTCAGAATGTGATTCTGGACTCGAAAAAAAACGAAAATAAATTTTTGAAGAAAAATGAAATTTAATCGTTTTTCGGCGTTTCCATCAGTAGTCCGAACGATTTACATCAAAAGAGATTTTGCTTGTCTCAGTTTCTGTAAGTCTCACAAATAATTTTTTTAACAAAATAGTGTTCAGAATGTGATTCTGGACTCAAAAAAAAACGAAAATAAATTTCTGAAGAAAAATTAAATTTAATCGTTTTTCGGCGTTTCCAGCAGTTGTCCGAACGATTTACATCAAAAGAAATTTTGCTTGTCTCAGTTTCTGTAAGTCTCACAAATAATTTTTATAACAAAATAGTGTTCAGAATGTGATTCTGGACTCGAAAAAAAACGAAAATAAATTTTTGAAGAAAAATGAAATTTAATCGTTTTTCGGCGTTTCCATCAGTAGTCCGAACGATTTACATCAAAAGAGATTTTGCTTGTCTCAGTTTCTGTAAGTCTCACAAATAATTTTTATAACAAAATAGTGTTCAGAATGTGATTCTGGACTCGAAAAAAAACGAAAATAAATTTTTGAAGAAAAATGAAATTTAATCGTTTTTCGGCGTTTCCATCAGTAGTCCGAACGATTTACATCAAAAGAGATTTTGCTTGTCTCAGTTTCTGTAAGTCTCACAAATAATTTTTTTAACAAAATAGTGTTCAGAATGTGATTCTGGACTCAAAAAAAAACGAAAATAAATTTCTGAAGAAAAATTAAATTTAATCGTTTTTCGGCGTTTCCAGCAGTTGTCCGAACGATTTACATCAAAAGAAATTTTACTTGTCTCAGTTTCTGTAAGTCTCACAAATAATTTTGATAACAAAATAGTGTTCAGAATGTGATTCTGGACTCGAAAAAAAACGAAAATAAATTTTTGAAGAAAAATTAAATTTAATCGTTTTTCGGCGTTTCCAGCAGTTGTCCGAACGATTTGCATCAAAAGAGATTTTGCTTGTCTCAGTTTCTGTAAGTCTCACAAATAATTTTTATAACAAAATAGTGTTCAGAATGTGATTCTGGACTCGAAAAAAAACGAAAATAAATTTTTGAAGAAAAATGAAATTTAATCGTTTTTCGGCGTTTCCAGCAGTTGTCCGAACGATTTACATCAAAAGAAATTTTGCTTGTCTCAGTTTCTGTAAGTCTCACAAATAATTTTTTTAACAAAATAGTGTTCAGAATGTGATTCTGGACTCAAAAAAAAACGAAAATAAATTTCTGAAGAAAAATTAAATTTAATCGTTTTTCGGCGTTTCCAGCAGTTGTCCGAACGATTTACATCAAAAGAAATTTTACTTGTCTCAGTTTCTGTAAGTCTCACAAATAATTTTTATAACAAAATAGTGTTCAGAATGTGATTCTGGACTCGAAAAAAAACGAAAATAAATTTTTGAAGAAAAATTAAATTTAACCGTTTTTCGGCGTTTCCAGCAGTTGTCCGAACGATTTGCATCAAAAGAGATTTTGCTTGTCTCAGTTTCTGTAAGTCTCACAAATAATTTTTATAACAAAATAGTGTTCAGAATGTGATTCTGGACTCGAAAAAAAACGAAAATAAATTTTTGAAGAAAAATGAAATTTAATCGTTTTTCGGCGTTTCCAGCAGTTGTCCGAACGATTTACATCAAAAGAAATTTTGCTTGTCTCAGTTTCTGTAAGTCTCACAAATAATTTTTATAACAAAATAGTGTTCAGAATGTGATTCTGGACTCGAAAAAAAACGAAAATAAATTTTTGAAGAAAAATTAAATTTAATCGTTTTTCGGCGTTTCCAGCAGTTGTCCGAACGATTTACATCAAAAGAAATTTTGCTTGTCTCAGTTTCTGTAAGTCTCACAAATAATTTTTATAACAAAATAGTGTTCAGAATGTGATTCTGGACTCGAAAAAAAACGAAAATAAATTTTTGAAGAAAAATTAAATTTAATCGTTTTTCGGCGTTTCCAGCAGTTGTCCGAACGATTTACATCAAAAGAAATTTTGCTTGTCTCAGTTTCTGTAAGTCTCACAAATAATTTTTATAACAAAATAGTGTTCAGAATGTGATTCTGGACTCGAAAAAAAACGAAAATAAATATTTGAAGAAAAATGAAATTTTATCGTTTTTCGGCGTTTCCAGCAGTTGTCCGAACGATTTGCATCAAAAGAAATTTTGCTTGTCTCAGTTTCTGTAAGTCTCACAAATTATTTTTATAACAAAATAGTGTTCAGAATGTGATTCTGGACTCGAAAAAAAACGAAAATAAATTTTTGAAGAAAAATTAAATTTAATCGTTTTTCGGCGTTTCCAGCAGTTGTTCGAACGATTTACATCAAAAGAAATTTTGCTTGTCTCAGTTTCTGTAAGTCTCACAAATAATTTTTATAACAAAATAGTGTTCAGAATGTGATTCTGGACTCGAAAAAAAACGAAAATAATTTTTTGAAGAAAAAAGAAATTTAATCGTTTTTCGGCGTTTCCAGCAGTTGTCCGAACGATTTACATCAAAAGAAATTTTGCTTGTCTCAGTTTCTGTAAGTCTCACAAATAATTTTTATAACAAAATAGTGTTCAGAATGTGATTCTGGACTCAAAAAAAAAAACGAAAATAAATTTCTGAAGAAAAATTAATTAAATTTAATCGTTTTTCGGCGTTTCCAGCAGTTGTCCGAACGATTTACATCAAAAGAAATTTTACTTGTCTCAGTTTCTGTAAGTCTCACAAATAATTTTTATAACAAAATAGTATTCAGAATGTGATTCTGGACTCGAAAAAAACGAAAATAAATTTTTGAAGAAAAATGAAATTTAATCGTTTTTCGGCGTTTCCAGCAGTTGTCCGAACGATTTACATCAAAAGAAGTTTTGCTTGTCTCAGTTTCTGTAAGTCTCACAAATAATTTTTATAACAAAATAGTATTCAGAATGTGATTCTGGACTCGAAAAAAACGAAAATAAATTTTTGAAGAAAAATGAAATTTAATGGTTTTTCGGCGTTTCCAGCAGTTGTCCGAACGATTTACATCAAAAGAAATTTTGCTTGTCTCAGTTTCTGTAAGTCTCACAAATAATTTTTATAACAAAATAGTGTTCAGAATGTGATTCTGGACTCGAAAAAAACGAAAATAAATTTTTGAGGAAAATGAAATTTAATCGTTTTTCGGCGTTTCCAGCAGTTGTCCGAACGATTTACATCAAAAGAAATTTTGCTTGTCTCAGTTTCTGTAAGTCTCACAAATAATTTTTATAACAAAATAGTGTTCAGAATGTGATTCTGGACTCAAAAAAAAACGAAAATAAATTTCTGAAGAAAAATTAAATTTAATCGTTTTTCGGCGTTTCCAGCAGTTGTCCGAACAATTTACATCAAAAGAAATTTTACTTGTCTCAGTTTCTGTAAGTCTCACAAATAATTTTTATAACAAAATAGTGTTCAGAATGTGATTCTGGACTCGAAAAAAAACGAAAATAAATTTTTGAAGAAATTTTGCTTGTCTCAGTTTCTGTAAGTCTCACAAATAATTTTTATAACAAAATAGTGTTCAGAATGTGATTCTGGACTCGAAAAAAAACGAAAATAAATTTTTGAAGAAAAATTAAATTTAATCGTTTTTCGGCGTTTCCAGCAGTTGTCCGAACGATTTACATCAAAAGAGATTTTGCTTGTCTCAGTTTCTGTAAGTCTCACAAATAATTTTTATAACAAAATAGTGTTCAGAATGTGATTCTGGACTCGAAAAAAAACGAAAATAAATTTTTGAAGAAAAATGAAATTTAATCGTTTTTCGGCGTATCCAGCAGTTGTCCGAACGATTTACATCAAAAGAAATTTTGCTTGTCTCAGTTTCTGTAAGTCTCACAAATAATTTTTTTGACAAAATAGTGTTCAGAATGTGATTCTGGACTCGAAAAAAAACGAAAATAAATTTTTGAAGAAAAATTAAATTTAATCGTTTTTCGGCGTTTCCAGCAGTTGTCCGAACGATTTACATCAAAAGAAATTTTGCTTGTCTCAGTTTCTGTAAGTCTCACAAATAATTTTTATAACAAAATAGTGTCCAGAATGTGATTCTGGACTCGCAAAAAACGAAAATAAATTTTTGAAGAAAAATTAAATTTAATCGTTTTTCGGCGTTTCCAGCAGTTGTCCGAACGATTTACATCAAAAGATATTTTGCTTGTCTCAGTTTCTGTAAGTCTCACAAATAATTTTTATAACAAAATAGTGTTCAGAATGTGATTCTGGACTCGAAAAAAAACGAAAATAAATTTTTGAAGAAAAATGAAATTTTATCGTTTTTCGGCGTTTCCAGCAGTTGTCCGAACGATTTGCATCAAAAGAAATTTTGCTTGTCTCAGTTTCTGTAAGTCTCACAAATTATTTTTATAACAAAATAGTGTTCAGAATGTGATTCTGGACTCGAAAAAAAACGAAAATAAATTTTTGAAGAAAAATTAAATTTAATCGTTTTTCGGCGTTTCCAGCAGTTGTTCGAACGATTTACATCAAAAGAAATTTTGCTTGTCTCATTTTCTGTAAGTCTCACAAATAATTTTTATAACAAAATAGTGTTCAGAATGTGATTCTGGACTCGAAAAAAAACGAAAATAAATTTTTGAAGAAAAAAGAAATTTAATCGTTTTTCGGCGTTTCCAGCAGTTGTCCGAACGATTTACATCAAAAGAAATTTTGCTTGTCTCAGTTTCTGTAAGTCTCACAAATAATTTTTATAACAAAATAGTGTTCAGAATGTGATTCTGGACTCAAAAAAAAAACGAAAATAAATTTCTGAAGAAAAATTAATTAAATTTAATCGTTTTTCGGCGTTTCCAGCAGTTGTCCGAACGATTTACATCAAAAGAAATTTTACTTGTCTCAGTTTCTGTAAGTCTCACAAATAATTTTTATAACAAAATAGTATTCAGAATGTGATTCTGGACTCGAAAAAAACGAAAATAAATTTTTGAAGAAAAATTAAATTTAATCGTTTTTCGGCGTTTCCAGCAGTTGTCCGAACGATTTACATCAAAAGAAATTTTGCTTGTCTCAGTTTCTGTAAGTCTCACAAATAATTTTTTTAACAAAATAGTGTTCAGAATGTGATTCTGGACTCGAAAAAAAACGAAAATAAATTTTGAAGAAATTTTGCTTGTCTCAGTTTCTGTAAGTCTCACAAATAATTTTTATAACAAAATAGTGTTCAGAATGTGATTCTGGACTCGAAAAAAAACGAAAATAAATTTTTGAGGAAAAATGAAATTTAATCGTTTTTCGGCGTTTCCAGCAGTAGTCCGAACGATTTACATCAAAAGAAATTTTACTTGTCTCAGTTTCTGTAACTCTCACAAATAATTTTTATAACAAAATAGTGTTCAGAATGTGATTCTGGACTCGAAAAAAACGAAAATAAATTTTGAAGAGATTTTGCTTGTCTCAGTTTCTGAAAGTCTCACAAATAATTTTTATAACAAAATAGTGTTCAGAATGTGATTCTGGACTCGAAAAAGAACAAAAATAAATTTTTGAAGAAAAATGAAATTTAATCGTTTTTCGGCGTTTCCAGCAGTTGTCCGAACGATTTACATCAAAAGAAATTTTGCTTGTCTCAGTTTCTGTAAGTCTCACAAATAATTTTTTTAACAAAATAGTGTTCAGAATGTGATTCTGGACTCGAAAAAAAACGAAAATAAATTTTTGAAGAAAAATTAAATTTAATCGTTTTTCGGCGTTTCCAGCAGTTGTCCGAACGATTTACATCAAAAGAAATTTTGCTTGTCTCAGTTTCTGTAAGTCTCACAAATAATTTTTATAACAAAATAGTGTTCAGAATGTGATTCTGGACTCAAAAAAAAACGAAAATAAATTTCTGAAGAAAAATTAAATTTAATCGTTTTTCGGCGTTTCCAGCAGTTGTCCGAACGATTTACATCAAAAGAAATTTTGCTTGTCTCAGTTTCTGTAAGTCTCACAAATAATTTTTATAACAAAATAGTGTTCAGAATGTGATTCTGGACTCGAAAAAAAACGAAAATAAATTTTTGAAGAAAAATGAAATTTTATCGTTTTTCGGCGTTTCCAGCAGTTGTCCGAACGATTTACATCAAAAGAGATTTTGCTTGTCTCAGTTTCTGTAAGTCTCACAAATAATTTTTATAACAAAATAGTGTTCAGAATGTGATTCTGGACTCGAAAAAAAACGAAAATAAATTTTTGAAGAAAAATGAAATTTTATCGTTTTTCGGCGTTTCCAGCAGTTGTCCGAACGATTTGCATCAAAAGAAATTTTGCTTGTCTCAGTTTCTGTAAGTCTCACAAATTATTTTTATAACAAAATAGTGTTCAGAATGTGATTCTGGACTCGAAAAAAAACGAAAATAAATTTTTGAAGAAAAATTAAATTTAATCGTTTTTCGGCGTTTCCAGCAGTTGTTCGAACGATTTACATCAAAAGAAATTTTGCTTGTCTCAGTTTCTGTAAGTCTCACAAATAATTTTTATAACAAAATAGTGTTCAGAATGTGATTCTGGACTCGAAAAAGAACGAAAATAAATTTTTGAAAAAAAATGAAATTTAATCGTTTTTCGGCGTTTCCAGCAGTTGTCCGAACGATTTACATCAAAAGAAATTTTGCTTGTCTCAGTTTCTGTAAGTCTCACAAATAATTTTTTTAACAAAATAGTGTTCAGAATGTGATTCTGGACTCGAAAAAAAACGAAAATAAATTTTTGAAGAAAAATTAAATTTAATCGTTTTTCGGCGTTTCCAGCAGTTGTCCGAACGATTTACATCAAAAGAAATTTTGCTTGTCTCAGTTTCTGTAAGTCTCACAAATAATTTTTATAACAAATTAGTGTTCAGAATGTGATTCTGGACTCAAAAAAAAACGAAAATAAATTTCTGAAGAAAAATTAAATTTAATCGTTTTTCGGCGTTTCCAGCAGTTGTCCGAACGATTTACATCAAAAGAAATTTTGCTTGTCTCAGTTTCTGTAAATCTCACAAATAATTTTTATAACAAAATAGTGTTCAGAATGTGATTCTGGACTCGAAAAAAAACGAAAATAAATTTTTGAAGAAAAATGAAATTTTATCGTTTTTCGGCGTTTCCAGCAGTTGTCCGAACGATTTACATCAAAAGAGATTTTGCTTGTCTCAGTTTCTGTAAGTCTCACAAATAATTTTTATAACAAAATAGTGTTCAGAATGTGATTCTGGACTCGAAAAAAAACGAAAATAAATTTTGAAGAAATTTTGCTTGTCTCAGTTTCTGTAAGTCTCACAAATAATTTTTATAACAAAATAGTGTTCAGAATGTGATTCTGGACTCAAAAAAAAACGAAAATAAATTTCTGAAGAAAAATTAATTAAATTTAATCGTTTTTCGGCGTTTCCAGCAGTTGTCCGAACGATTTACATCAAAAGAAATTTTACTTGTCTCAGTTTCTGTAAGTCTCACAAATAATTTTTATAACAAAATAGTATTCAGAATGTGATTCTGGACTCGAAAAAAACGAAAATAAATTTTTGAAGAAAAATGAAATTTAATCGTTTTTCGGCGTTTCCAGCAGTTGTCCGAACGATTTACATCAAAAGAAATTTTGCTTGTCTCAGTTTCTGTAAGTCTCACAAATAATTTTTTTAACAAAATAGTGTTCAGAATGTGATTCTGGACTCAAAAAAAAACGAAAATAAATTTCTGAAGAAAAATTAATTAAATTTAATCGTTTTTCGGCGTTTCCAGCAGTTGTCCGAATGATTTACATCAAAAGAAATTTTACTTGTCTCAGTTTCTGTAACTCTCACAAATAATTTTTATAACAAAATAGTGTTCAGAATGTGATTCTGGACTCGAAAAAAAACGAATATAAATTTTGAAGAAATTTTGCTTGTCTCAGTTTCTGTAAGTCTCACAAATAATTTTTATAACAAAATAGTGTTCAGAATGTGATTCTGGACTCGAAAAAAAACGAAAATAAATTTTTGAGGAAAAATGAAATTTAATCGTTTTTCGGCGTTTCCAGCAGTAGTCCGAACGATTTACATCAAAAGAAATTTTACTTGTCTCAGTTTCTGTAACTCTCACAAATAATTTTTATAACAAAATAGTGTTCAGAATGTGATTCTGGACTCGAAAAAAAACGAAAATAAATTTTGAAGAGATTTTGCTTGTCTCAGTTTCTGTAAGTCTCACAAATAATTTTTATAACAAAATAGTGTTCAGAATGTGATTCTGGACTCGAAAAAGAACGAAAATAAATTTTTGAAGAAAAATGAAATTTAATCGTTTTTCGGCGTTTCCAGCAGTTGTCCGAACGATTTACATCAAAAGAAATTTTGCTTGTCTCAGTTTCTGTAAGTCTCACAAATATTTTTTTTAACAAAATAGTGTTCAGAATGTGATTCTGGACTCAAAAAAAAACGAAAATAAATTTCTGAAGAAAAATTAATTAAATTTAATCGTTTTTCGGCGTTTCCAGCAGTTGTCCGAACGATTTACATCAAAAGAAATTTTACTTGTCTCAGTTTCTGTAACTCTCACAAATAATTTTTATAACAAAATAGTGTTCAGAATGTGATTCTGGACTCGAAAAAAAACGAAAATAAATTTTGAAGAAATTTTGCTTGTCTCAGTTTCTGTAAGTCTCACAAATAATTTTTATAACAAAATAGTGTTCAGAATGTGATTCTGGACTCGAAAAAAACGAAAATAAATTTTTGAGGAAAAATGAAATTTAATCGTTTTTCGGCGTTTCCAGCAGTTGTCCGAACGATTTACATCAAAAGAAATTTTACTTGTCTCAGTTTCTGTAAGTCTCACAAATAATTTTTTTAACAAAATAGTGTTCAGAATGTGATTCTGGACTCGAAAAAAAACGAAAATAAATTTTTGAAGAAAAATTAAATTTAATCGTTTTTTCGGCGTTTCCAGCAGTTGTCCGAACGATTTACATCAAAAGAAATTTTGCTTGTCTCAGTTTCTGTAAGTCTCACAAATAATTTTTATAACAAATTAGTGTTCAGAATGTGATTCTGGACTCAAAAAAAAACGAAAATAAATTTCAGAAGAAAAATTAAATTTAATCGTTTTTCGGCGTTTCCAGCAGTTGTCCGAACGATTTACATCAAAAGAAATTTTGCTTGTCTCAGTTTCTGTAAATCTCACAAATAATTTTTATAACAAAATAGTGTTCAGAATGTGATTCTGGACTCGAAAAAAAACGAAAATAAATTTTTGAAGAAAAATGAAATTTTATCGTTTTTCGGCGTTTCCAGCAGTTGTCCGAACGATTTACATCAAAAGAGATTTTGCTTGTCTCAGTTTCTGTAAGTCTCACAAATAATTTTTATAACAAAATGGTGTTCAGAATGTGATTCTGGACTCGAAAAAAAACGAAAATAAATTTTTGAAGAAAAATTTAATTTAATCGTTTTTCGGCGTTTCCAGCAGTTGTCCGAACGATTTACATCAAAAGAGATTTTGCTTGTCTCAGTTTCTGTAAGTCTCATAAATAATTTTTATAACAAAATAGTGTTCAGAATGTGATTCTGGACTCGAAAAAAAACGAAAATAAATTTTTGATGAAAAATGAAATTTAATCGTTTTTCGGCGTTTCCAGCAGTTGTCCGAACGATTTACATCAAAAGAAATTTTGCTTGTCTCAGTTTCTGTAAGTCTCACAAATAATTTTTTTAACAAAATAGTGTTCAGAATGTGATTCTGGACTCGAAAAAAAACGAAAATAAATTTTTGAAGAAAAACGAAATTTAATCGTTTTTCGGCGTTTCCAGCAGTTGTCCGAACGATTTACATCAAAAGAGATTTTGCTTGTCTCAGTTTCTGTAAGTCTCACAAATAATTTTTATAACAAAATAGTGTTCAGAATGTGATTCTGGACTCGAAAAAAAACGAAAATAAATTTTTGAAGAAAAATGAAATTTTATCGTTTTTCGGCGTTTCCAGCAGTTGTCCGAACGATTTGCATCAAAAGAAATTTTGCTTGTCTCAGTTTCTGTAAGTCTCACAAATTATTTTTATAACAAAATAGTGTTCAGAATGTGATTCTGGACTCGAAAAAAAACGAAAATAAATTTTTGAAGAAAAATTAAATTTAATCAAATAAAACACACTTTTACTTAGTTAATATCACACTGTTTATTTTATTAGTGACTGCAGTTTCGATCAAACTTATAGTTTGATAATGATCATTGTTTGATCGAAACTGCAGTCACTAATAAAATAAACAGTGTGATATTAACTAAGTAAAAGTGTGTTTTATTTAATTAAAAATGTATCACGAAGTAAGTGCCGCCAACCTCAATCAGTTAAATTTAATCGTTTTTCGGCGTTTCCAGCAGTTGTTCGAACGATTTACATCAAAAGAAATTTTGCTTGTCTCAGTTTCTGTAAGTCTCACAAATAATTTTTATAACAAAATAGTGTTCAGAATGTGATTCTGGATTCGAAAAAAAACGAAAATAAATTTTTGAAGAAAAAAGAAATTTAATCGTTTTTCGGCGTTTCCAGCAGTTGTCCGAACGATTTACATCAAAAGAAATTTTGCTTGTCTCAGTTTCTGTAAGTCTCACAAATAATTTTTATAACAAAATAGTGTTCAGAATGTGATTCTGGACTCAAAAAAAAACGAAAATAAATTTCTGAAGAAAAATTAATTAAATTTAATCGTTTTTCGGCGTTTCCAGCAGTTGTCCGAACGATTTACATCAAAAGAAATTTTACTTGTCTCAGTTTCTGTAAGTCTCACAAATAATTTTTATAACAAAATAGTATTCAGAATGTGATTCTGGACTCGAAAAAAACGAAAATAAATTTTTGAAGAAAAATGAAATTTAATCGTTTTTCGGCGTTTCCAGCAGTTGTCCGAACGATTTACATCAAAAGAAATTTTGCTTGTCTCAGTTTCTGTAAGTCTCACAAATAATTTTTTTACCAAAATAGTGTTCAGAATGTGATTCTGGACTCAAAAAAAAACGAAAATAAATTTCTGAAGAAAAATTAATTAAATTTAATCGTTTTTCGGCGTTTCCAGCAGTTGTCCGAACGATTTACATCAAAAGAAATTTTGCTTGTCTCAGTTTCTGTAAGTCTCACAAATAATTTTTTTAACAAAATAGTGTTCAGAATGTGATTCTGGACTCAAAAAAAAACGAAAATAAATTTCTGAAGAAAAATTAAATTTAATCGTTTTTCGGCGTTTCCAGCAGTTGTCCGAACGATTTACATCAAAAGAAATTTTGCTTGTCTCAGTTTCTGTAAGTCTCACAAATAATTTTTATAACAAAATAGTGTTCAGAATGTGATTCTGGACTCGAAAAAAAACGAAAATAAATTTTTGAGGAAAAATGAAATTTAATCGTTTTTCGGCGTTTCCAGCAGTCGTCCGAACGATTTACATCAAAAGAAATTTTACTTGTCTCAGTTTCTGTAACTCTCACAAATAATTTTTATAACAAAATAGTGTTCAGAATGTGATTCTGGACTCGAAAAAAAACGAAAATAAATTTTGAAGAGATTTTGCTTGTCTCAGTTTCTGAAAGTCTCACAAATAATTTTTATAACAAAATAGTGTTCAGAATGTGATTCTGGACTCGAAAAAGAACGAAAATAAATTTTTGAAGAAAAATGAAATTTAATCGTTTTTCGGCGTTTCCAGCAGTTGTCCGAACGATTTACATCAAAAGAAATTTTGCTTGTCTCAGTTTCTGTAAGTCTCACAAATAATTTTTTTAACAAAATAGTGTTCAGAATGTGATTCTGGACTCGAAAAAAAACGAAAATAAATTTCTGAAGAAAAATTAAATTTAATCGTTTTTCGGCGTTTCCAGCAGTTGTCCGAACGATTTACATCAAAAGAAATTTTGCTTGTCTCAGTTTCTGTAAGTCTCACAAATAATTTTTATAACAAAATAGTGTTCAGAATGTGATTCTGGACTCGAAAAAAAACGAAAATAAATTTTTGAAGAAAAATGAAATTTTATCGTTTTTCGGCGTTTCCAGCAGTTGTCCGAACGATTTACATCAAAAGAGATTTTGCTTGTCTCAGTTTCTGTAAGTCTCACAAATAATTTTTATAACAAAATAGTGTTCAGAATGTGATTCTGGACTCGAAAAAAAACGAAAATAAATTTTTGAAGAAAAATTAAATTTAATCGTTTTTCGGCGTTTCCAGCAGTTGTCCGAACGATTTACATCAAAAGAGATTTTGCTTGTCTCAGTTTCTGTAAGTCTCATAAATAATTTTTATAACAAAATAGTGTTCAGAATGTGATTCTGGACTCGAAAAAAAACGAAAATAAATTTTTGAAGAAAAATGAAATTTAATCGTTTTTCGGCGTTTCCAGCAGTTGTCCGAACGATTTACATCGAAAGAAATTTTGCTTGTCTCAGTTTCTGTAAGTCTCACAAACAATTTTTTTAACAAAATAGTGTTCAGAATGTGATTCTGGACTCGAAAAAAACGAAAATAAATTTTTGAAGAAAAATGAAATTTTATCGTTTTTCGGCGTTTCCAGCAGTTGTCCGAACGATTTGCATCAAAAGAAATTTTGCTTGTCTCAGTTTCTGTAAGTCTCACAAATTATTTTTATAACAAAATAGTGTTCAGAATGTGATTCTGGACTCGAAAAAAAACGAAAATAAATTTTTGAAGAAAAATTAAATTTAATCGTTTTTCGGCGTTTCCAGCAGTTGTTCGAACGATTTACATCAAAAGAAATTTTGCTTGTCTCAGTTTCTGTAAGTCTCACAAATAATTTTTATAACAAAATAGTGTTCAGAATGTGATTCTGGACTCGAAAAAAAACGAAAATAAATTTTTGAAGAAAAAAGAAATTTAATCGTTTTTCGGCGTTTCCAGCAGTTGTCCGAACGATTTACATCAAAAGAAATTTTGCTTGTCTCAGTTTCTGTAAGTCTCACAAATAATTTTTATAACAAAATAGTGTTCAGAATGTGATTCTGGACTCAAAAAAAAAACGAAAATAAATTTCTGAAGAAAAATTAATTAAATTTAATCGTTTTTCGGCGTTTCCAGCAGTTGTCCGAACGATTTACATCAAAAGAAATTTTACTTGTCTCAGTTTCTGTAACTCTCACAAATTATTTTTATAACAAAATAGTGTTCAGAATGTGATTCTGGACTCGAAAAAAACGAAAATAAATTTTGAAGAAATTTTGCTTGTCTCAGTTTCTGTAAGTCTCACAAATAATTTTAATAACAAAATAGTGTTCAGAATGTGATTCTGGACTCGAAAAAAACGAAAATAAATTTTTGAGGAAAAATGAAATTTAATCGTTTTCGGCGTTTCCAGCAGTAGTCCGAACGATTTACATCAAAAGAAATTTTACTTGTCTCAGTTTCTGTAACTCTCACAAATAATTTTTATAACAAAATAGTGTTCAGAATGTGATTCTGGACTCGAAAAAAAACGAAAATAAATTTTGAAGAGATTTTGCTTGTCTCAGTTTCTGTAAGTCTCACAAATAATTTTTATAACAAAATAGTGTTCAGAATGTGATTCTGGACTCGAAAAAGAACGAAAATAAATTTTTGAAAAAAAATGAAATTTAATCGTTTTTCGGCGTTTCCAGCAGTTGTCCGAACGATTTACATCAAAAGAAATTTTGCTTGTCTCAGTTTCTGTAAGTCTCACAAATAATTTTTTTAACAAAATAGTGTTCAGAATGTGATTCTGGACCCGAAAAAAAACGAAAATAAATTTTTGAAGAAAAATTAAATTTAATCGTTTTTCGGCGTTTCCAGCAGTTGTCCGAACGATTTACATCAAAAGAAATTTTGCTTGTCTCAGTTTCTGTAAGTCTCACAAATAATTTTTGTAACAAATTAGTGTTCAGAATGTGATTCTGGACTCAAAAAAAAACGAAAATAAATTTCTGAAGAAAAATTAAATTTAATCGTTTTTCGGCGTTTCCAGCAGTTGTCCGAACGATTTACATCAAAAGAAATTTTGCTTGTCTCAGTTTCTGTAAATCTCACAAATAATTTTTATAAGAAAATAGTGTTCAGAATGTGATTCTGGACTCGAAAAAAAACGAAAATAAATTTTTGAAGAAAAATGAAATTTTATCGTTTTTCGGCGTTTCCAGCAGTTGTCCGAACGATTTACATCAAAAGAGATTTTGCTTGTCTCAGTTTCTGTAAGTCTCACAAATAATTTTTATAACAAAATAGTGTTCAGAATGTGATTCTGGACTCGAAAAAAAACGAAAATAAATTTTTGAAGAAAAATTTAATTTAATCGTTTTTCGGCGTTTCCAGCAGTTGTCCGAACGATTTACATCAAAAGAGATTTTGCTTGTCTCAGTTTCTGTAAGTCTCATAAATAATTTTTATAACAAAATAGTGTTCAGAATGTGATTCTGGACTCGAAAAAAAACGAAAATAAATTTTTGAAGAAAAATGAAATTTAATCGTTTTTCGGCGTTTCCAGCAGTTGTCCGAACGATTTACATCAAAAGAAATTTTGCTTGTCTCAGTTTCTGTAAGTCTCACAAATAATTTTTTTAACAAAATAGTGTTCAGAATGTGATTCTGGACTCGAAAAAAAAACGAAAATAAATTTTTGAAGAAAAATGAAATTTAATCGTTTTTCGGCGTTTCCAGCAGTTGTCCGAACGATTTGCATCAAAAGAAATTTTGCTTGTCTCAGTTTCTGTAAGTCTCACAAATTATTTTTATAACAAAATAGTGTTCAGAATGTGATTCTGGACTCGAAAAAAAACGAAAATAAATTTTTGAAGAAAAATTAAATTTAATCGTTTTTCGGCGTTTCCAGCAGTTGTTCGAACGATTTACATCAAAAGAAATTTTGCTTGTCTCAGTTTCTGTAAGTCTCACAAATAATTTTTATAACAAAATAGTGTTCAGAATGTGATTCTGGACTCGAAAAAAAACGAAAATAAATTTTTGAAGAAAAAAGAAATTTAATCGTTTTTCGGCGTTTCCAGCAGTTGTCCGAACGATTTACATCAAAAGAAATTTTGCTTGTCTCAGTTTCTGTAAGTCTCACAAATAATTTTTATAACAAAAAAGTGTTCAGAATGTGATTCTGGACTCAAAAAAAAAAGAAAATAAATTTCTGAAGAAAAATTAATTAAATTTAATCGTTTTTCGGCGTTTCCAGCAGTTGTCCGAACGATTTACATCAAAAGAAATTTTACTTGTCTCAGTTTCTGTAAGTCTCACAAATAATTTTTATAACAAAATAGTGTTCAGAATGTGATTCTGGACTCGAAAAAAAACGAAAATAAATTTTTGAAGAAAAATGAAATTTAATCGTTTTCGGCGTTTCCAGCAGTTGTCCGAACGATTTACATCAAAAAAAATTTTGCTTGTCTCAGTTTCTGTAAGTCTCACAAATAATTTTTATAACAAAATAGTGTTCAGAATGTGATTCTGGACTCAAAAAAAAACGAAAATAAATTTCTGAAGAAAAATTAAATTTAATCGTTTTTCGGCGTTTCCAGCAGTTGTCCGAACGATTTACATCAAAAGAAATTTTACTTGTCTCAGTTTCTGTAACTCTCACAAATAATTTTTATAACAAAATAGTGTTCAGAATGTGATTCTGGACTCGAAAAAAAACGAATATAAATTTTGAAGAAATTTTGCTTGTCTCAGTTTCTGTAAGTCTCACAAATAATTTTTATAACAAAATAGTGTTCAGAATGTGATTCTGGACTCGAAAAAAAACGAAAATAAATTTTTGAGGAAAAATGAAATTTAATCGTTTTTCGGCGTTTCCAGCAGTAGTCCGAACGATTTACATCAAAAGAAATTTTACTTGTCTCAGTTTCTGTAACTCTCACAAATAATTTTTATAACAAAATAGTGTTCAGAATGTGATTCTGGACTCGAAAAAAAACGAAAATAAATTTTGAAGAGATTTTGCTTGTCTCAGTTTCTGTAAGTCTCACAAATAATTTTTATAACAAAATAGTGTTCAGAATGTGATTCTGGACTCGAAAAAGAACGAAAATAAATTTTTGAAGAAAAATGAAATTTAATCGTTTTTCGGCGTTTCCAGCAGTTGTCCGAACGATTTACATCAAAAGAAATTTTGCTTGTCTCAGTTTCTGTAAGTCTCACAAATATTTTTTTTAACAAAATAGTGTTCAGAATGTGATTCTGGACTCAAAAAAAAACGAAAATAAATTTCTGAAGAAAAATTAATTAAATTTAATCGTTTTTCGGCGTTTCCAGCAGTTGTCCGAACGATTTACATCAAAAGAAATTTTACTTGTCTCAGTTTCTGTAACTCTCACAAATAATTTTTATAACAAAATAGTGTTCAGAATGTGATTCTGGACTCGAAAAAAAACGAAAATAAATTTTGAAGAAATTTTGCTTGTCTCAGTTTCTGTAAGTCTCACAAATAATTTTTATAACAAAATAGTGTTCAGAATGTGATTCTGGACTCGAAAAAAACGAAAATAAATTTTTGAGGAAAAATGAAATTTAATCGTTTTTCGGCGTTTCCAGCAGTTGTCCGAACGATTTACATCAAAAGAAATTTTACTTGTCTCAGTTTCTGTAAGTCTCACAAATAATTTTTTTAACAAAATAGTGTTCAGAATGTGATTCTGGACTCGAAAAAAAACGAAAATAAATTTTTGAAGAAAAATTAAATTTAATCGTTTTTCGGCGTTTCCAGCAGTTGTCCGAACGATTTACATCAAAAGAAATTTTGCTTGTCTCAGTTTCTGTAAGTCTCACAAATAATTTTTATAACAAATTAGTGTTCAGAATGTGATTCTGGACTCAAAAAAAAAACGAAAATAAATTTCAGAAGAAAAATTAAATTTAATCGTTTTTCGGCGTTTCCAGCAGTTGTCCGAACGATTTACATCAAAAGAAATTTTGCTTGTCTCAGTTTCTGTAAATCTCACAAATAATTTTTATAACAAAATAGTGTTCAGAATGTGATTCTGGACTCGAAAAAAATCGAAAATAAATTTTTGAAGAAAAATGAAATTTTATCGTTTTTCGGCGTTTCCAGCAGTTGTCCGAACGATTTACATCAAAAGAGATTTTGCTTGTCTCAGTTTCTGTAAGTCTCACAAATAATTTTTATAACAAAATGGTGTTCAGAATGTGATTCTGGACTCGAAAAAAAACGAAAATAAATTTTTGAAGAACAATTTAATTTAATCGTTTTTCGGCGTTTCCAGCAGTTGTCCGAACGATTTACATCAAAAGAGATTTTGCTTGTCTCAGTTTCTGTAAGTCTCATAAATAATTTTTATAACAAAATAGTGTTCAGAATGTGATTCTGGACTCGAAAAAAAACGAAAATAAATTTTTGAAGAAAAATGAAATTTAATCGTTTTTCGGCGTTTCCAGCAGTTGTCCGAACGATTTACATCAAAAGAAATTTTGCTTGTCTCAGTTTCTGTAAGTCTCACAAATAATTTTTTTAACAAAATAGTGTTCAGAATGTGATTCTGGACTCGAAAAAAAAACGAAAATAAATTTTTGAAGAAAAATGAAATTTAATCGTTTTTCGGCGTTTCCAGCAGTTGTCCGAACGATTTGCATCAAAAGAAATTTTGCTTGTCTCAGTTTCTGTAAGTCTCACAAATTATTTTTATAACAAAATAGTGTTCAGAATGTGATTCTGGACTCGAAAAAAAACGAAAATAAATTTTTGAAGAAAAATTAAATTTAATCGTTTTTCGGCGTTTCCAGCAGTTGTTCGAACGATTTACATCAAAAGAAATTTTGCTTGTCTCAGTTTCTGTAAGTCTCACAAATAATTTTTATAACAAAATAGTGTTCAGAATGTGATTCTGGACTCGAAAAAAAACGAAAATAAATTTTTGAAGAAAAAAGAAATTTAATCGTTTTTCGGCGTTTCCAGCAGTTGTCCGAACGATTTACATCAAAAGAAATTTTGCTTGTCTTAGTTTCTGTAAGTCTCACAAATAATTTTTATAACAAAAAAGTGTTCAGAATGTGATTCTGGACTCAAAAAAAAAAAGAAAATAAATTTCTGAAGAAAAATTAATTAAATTTAATCGTTTTTCGGCGTTTCCAGCAGTTGTCCGAACGATTTACATCAAAAGAAATTTTACTTGTCTCAGTTTCTGTAAGTCTCACAAATAATTTTTATAACAAAATAGTGTTCAGAATGTGATTCTGGACTCGAAAAAAAACGAAAATAAATTTTTGAAGAAAAATGAAATTTAATCGTTTTTCGGCGTTTCCAGCAGTTGTCCGAACGATTTACATCAAAAAAAATTTTGCTTGTCTCAGTTTCTGTAAGTCTCACAAATAATTTTTATAACAAAATAGTGTTCAGAATGTGATTCTGGACTCAAAAAAAAACGAAAATAAATTTCTGAAGAAAAATTAAATTTAATCGTTTTTCGGCGTTTCCAGCAGTTGTCCGAACGATTTACATCAAAAGAAAATTTACTTGTCTCAGTTTCTGTAACTCTCACAAATAATTTTTATAACAAAATAGTGTTCAGAATGTGATTCTGGACTCGAAAAAAAACGAATATAAATTTTGAAGAAATTTTGCTTGTCTCAGTTTCTGTAAGTCTCACAAATAATTTTTATAACAAAATAGTGTTCAGAATGTGATTCTGGACTCGAAAAAAAACGAAAATAAATTTTTGAGGAAAAATGAAATTTAATCGTTTTTCGGCGTTTCCAGCAGTAGTCCGAACGATTTACATCAAAAGAAATTTTACTTGTCTCAGTTTCTGTAACTCTCACAAATAATTTTTATAACAAAATAGTGTTCAGAACGTGATTCTGGACTCGAAAAAAAACGAAAATAAATTTTGAAGAAATTTTGCTTGTCTCAGTTTCTGTAAGTCTCACAAATAATTTTTATAACAAAATAGTGTTCAGAATGTGATTCTGGACTCGAAAAAAAACGAAAATAAGTTTTTGAGGAAAAATGAAATTTAATCGTTTTTCGGCGTTTCCAGCAGTAGTCCGAACGATTTACATCAAAAGAAATTTTACTTGTCTCAGTTTCTGTAACTCTCACAAATAATTTTTATAACAAAATAGTGTTCAGAATGTGATTCTGGACTCGAAAAAAAACGAAAATAAATTTTGAAGAGATTTTGCTTGTCTCAGTTTCTGTAAGTCTCACAAATAATTTTTATAACAAAATAGTGTTTAGAATGTGATTCTGGACTCGAAAAAGAACGAAAATAAATTTTTGAAGAAAAATGAAATTTAATCGTTTTTCGGCGTTTCCAGCAGTTGTCCGAACGATTTACATCAAAAGAAATTTTGCTTGTCTCAGTTTCTGTAAATCTCACAAATATTTTTTTTAACAAAATAGTGTTCAGAATGTGATTCTGGACTCAAAAAAAAACGAAAATAAATTTCTGAAGAAAAATTAATTAAATTTAATCGTTTTTCGGCGTTTCCAGCAGTTGTCCGAACGATTTACATCAAAAGAAATTTTACTTGTCTCAGTTTCTGTAACTCTCACAAATAATTTTTATAACAAAATAGTGTTCAGAATGTGATTCTGGACTCGAAAAAAAACGAAAATAAATTTTGAAGAAATTTTGCTTGTCTCAGTTTCTGTAAGTCTCACAAATAATTTTTATAACAAAATAGTGTTCAGAATGTGATTCTGGACTCGAAAAAAACGAAAATAAATTTTTGAGGAAAAATGAAATTTAATCGTTTTTCGGCGTTTCCAGCAGTTGTCCGAACGATTTACATCAAAAGAAATTTTACTTGTCTCAGTTTCTGTAACTCTCACAAATAATTTTTATAACAAAATAGTGTTCAGAATGTGATTCTGGACTCGAAAAAAAACGAAAATAAATTTTGAAGAGATTTTGCTTGTCTCAGTTTCTGTAAGTCTCACAAATAATTTTTATAACAAAATAGTGTTCAGAATGTGATTCTGGACTCGAAAAAGAACGAAAATAAATTTTTGAAGAAAAATGAAATTTAATCGTTTTTCGGCGTTTCCAGCAGTTGTCCGAACGATTTACATCAAAAGAAATTTTGCTTGTCTCAGTTTCTGTAAGTCTCACAAATAATTTTTTTAACAAAATAGTGTTCAGAATGTGATTCTGGACTCGAAAAAAAACGAAAATAAATTTTTGAAGAAAAATTAAATTTAATCGTTTTTCGGCGTTTCCAGCAGTTGTCCGAACGATTTACATCAAAAGAAATTTTGCTTGTCTCAGTTTCTGTAAGTCTCACAAATAATTTTTATAACAAAATAGTGTTCAGAATGTGATTCTGGACTCAAAAAAAAACGAAAATAAATTTCTGAAGAAAAATTAAATTTAATCGTTTTTCGGCGTTTCCAGCAGTTGTCCGAACGATTTACATCAAAAGAAATTTTGCTTGTCTCAGTTTCTGTAAGTCTCACAAATAATTTTTATAACAAAATAGTGTTCAGAATGTGATTCTGGACTCGAAAAAAAACGAAAATAAATTTTTGAAGAAAAATGAAATTTTATCGTTTTTCGGCGTTTCCAGCAGTTGTCCGAACGATTTACATCAAAAGAGATTTTGCTTGTCTCAGTTTCTGTAAGTCTCACAAATAATTTTTATAACAAAATAGTGTTCAGAATGTGATTCTGGACTCGAAAAAAAACGAAAATAAATTTTTGAAGAAAAATTAAATTTAATCGTTTTTCGGCGTTTCCAGCAGTTGTCCGAACGATTTACATCAAAAGAGATTTTGCTTGTCTCAGTTTCTGTAAGTCTCATAAATAATTTTTATAACAAAATAGTGTTCAGAATGTGATTCTGGACTCGAAAAAAAACGAAAATAAATTTTTGAAGAAAAATGAAATTTAATCGTTTTTCGGCGTTTCCAGCAGTTGTCCGAACGATTTACATCAAAAGAAATTTTGCTTGTCTCAGTTTCTGTAAGTCTCACAAATAATTTTTTTAACAAAATAGTGTTCAGAATGTGATTCTGGACTCGCAAAAAAACGAAAATAAATTTTTGAAGAAAAATGAAATTTTATCGTTTTTCGGCGTTTCCAGCAGTTGTCCGAACGATTTGCATCAAAAGAAATTTTGCTTGTCTCAGTTTCTGTAAGTCTCACAAATTATTTTTATAACAAAATAGTGTTCAGAATGTGATTCTGGACTCGAAAAAAAACGAAAATAAATTTTTGAAGAAAAATTAAATTTAATCGTTTTTCGGCGTTTCCAGCAGTTGTTCGAACGATTTACATCAAAAGAAATTTTGCTTGTCTCAGTTTCTGTAAGTCTCACAAATAATTTTTATAACAAAATAGTGTTCAGAATGTGATTCTGGACTCGAAAAAAAACGAAAATAAATTTTTGAAGAAAAAAGAAATTTAATCGTTTTTCGGCGTTTCCAGCAGTTGTCCGAACGATTTGCATCAAAAGAAATTTTGCTTGTCTCAGTTTCGGTAAGTCTCACAAATAATTTTTATAACAAAATAGTGTTCAGAATGTGATTCTGGACTCAAAAAAAAACGAAAATAAATTTCTGAAGAAAAATTAATTAAATTTAATCGTTTTTCGGCGTTTCCAGCAGTTGTCCGAACGATTTACATCAAAAGAAATTTTACTTGTCTCAGTTTCTGTAAGTCTCACAAATAATTTTTATAACAAAATAGTGTTCAGAATGTGATTCTGGACTCGAAAAAAAACGAAAATAAATTTTTGAAGAAAAATGAAATTTAATCGTTTTTCGGCGTTTCCAGCAGTTGTCCGAACGATTTACATCAAAAGAAATTTTGCTTGTCTCAGTTTCTGTAAGTCTCACAAATAATTTTTATAACAAAATAGTGTTCAGAAAGTGATTCTGGACTCAAAAAAAAAACGAAAATAAATTTCTGAAGAAAAATTAAATTTAATCGTTTTTCGGCGTTTCCAGCAGTTGTCCGAACGATTTATATCAAAAGAAATTTTACTTGTCTCAGTTTCTGTAACTCTCACAAATAATTTTTATAACAAAATAGTGTTCAGAATGTGATTCTGGACTCGAAAAAAAACGAAAATAAATTTTGAAGAAATTTTGCTTGTCTCAGTTTCTGTAAGTCTCACAAATAATTTTTATAACAATATAGTGTTCAGAATGTGATTCTGGACTCGAAAAAAAACGAAAATAAATTTTTGAGGAAAAATGAAATTTAATCGTTTTTCGGCGTTTCCAGCAGTAGTCCGAACGATTTACATCAAAAGAAATGTTACTTGTCTCAGTTTCTGTAACTCTCACAAATAATTTTTATAACAAAATAGTGTTCAGAATGTGATTCTGGACTCGAAAAAAAACGAAAATAAATTTTGAAGAGATTTTGCTTGTCTCAGTTTCTGTAAGTCTCACAAATAATTTTTTTAACAAAATAGTGTTCAGAATGTGATTCTGGACTCGAAAAAAAACGAAAATAAATTTTTGAAGAAAAATTAAATTTAATCGTTTTTCGGCGTTTCCAGCAGTTGTCCGAACGATTTACATCAAAAGAAATTTTGCTTGTCTCAGTTTCTGTAAGTCTCACAAATAATTTTTATAACAAAATAGTGTTCAGAATGTGATTCTGGACTCAAAAAAATACGAAAATAAATTTCTGAAGAAAAATTAAATTTAATCGTTTTTCGGCGTTTCCAGCAGTTGTCCGAACGATTTACATCAAAAGAAATTTTGCTTGTCTCAGTTTCTGTAAGTCTCACAAATAATTTTTATAACAAAATAGTGTTCAGAATGTGATTCTGGACTCGAAAAAAAACGAAAATAAATTTTTGAAGAAAAATGAAATTTTATCGTTTTTCGGCGTTTCCGGCAGTTGTCCGAACGATTTACATCAAAAGAGATTTTGCTTGTCTCAGTTTCTGTAAGTCTCACAAATAATTTTTATAACAAAATAGTGTTCAGAATGTGATTCTGGACTCGAAAAAAAACGAAAATAAATTTTTGAAGAAAAATTAAATTTAATCGTTTTTCGGCGTTTCCAGCAGTTGTCCGAACGATTTACATCAAAAGAAATTTTGCTTGTCTCAGTTTCTGTAAGTCTCACAAATAATTTTTATAACAAAATAGTGTTCAGAATGTGATTCTGGACTCGAAAAAAAACGAAAATAAATTTTTGAAGAAAAATGAAATTTTATCGTTTTTCGGCGTTTCCGGCAGTTGTCCGAACGATTTACATCAAAAGAGATTTTGCTTGTCTCAGTTTCTGTAAGTCTCACAAATAATTTTTATAACAAAATAGTGTTCAGAATGTGATTCTGGACTCGAAAAAAAACGAAAATAAATTTTTGAAGAAAAATTAAATTTAATCGTTTTTCGGCGTTTCCAGCAGTTGTCCGAACGATTTACATCAAAAGAGATTTTGCTTGTCTCAGTTTCTGTAAGTCTCATAAATAATTTTTATAACAAAATAGTGTTCAGAATGTGATTCTGGACTCGAAAAAAAACGAAAATAAATTTTTGAAGAAAAATGAAATTTAATCGTTTTTCGGCGTTTCCAGCAGTTGTCCGAACGATTTACATCAAAAGAAATTTTGCTTGTCTCAGTTTCTGTAAGTCTCACAAATAATTTTTTTAACAAAATAGTGTTCAGAATGTGATTCTGGACTCGAAAAAAAACGAAAATAAATTTTTGAAGAAAAATGAAATTTTATCGTTTTTCGGCGTTTCCAGCAGTTGTCCGAACGATTTGCATCAAAAGAAATTTTGCTTGTCTCAGTTTCTGTAAGTCTCACAAATTATTTTTATAACAAAATAGTGTTCAGAATGTGATTCTGGACTCGAAAAAAAACGAAAATAAATTTTTGAAGAAAAATTAAATTTAATCGTTTTTCGGCGTTTCCAGCAGTTGTCCGAACGATTTACATCAAAAGAAATTTTGCTTGTCTCAGTTTCTGTAAGTCTCACAAATAATTTTTTAAACAAAATAGTGTTCAGAATGTGATTCTGGACTCGAAAAAAAACGAAAATAAATTTTTGAAGAAAAATTAAATTTAATCGTTTTTCGGCGTTTCCAGCAGTTGTCCGAACGATTTACATCAAAAGAAATTTTGCTTGTCTCAGTTTCTGTAAGTCTCACAAATAATTTTTATAACAAAATAGTGTTCAGAATGTGATTCTGGACTCAAAAAAAAACGAAAATAAATTTCTGAAGAAAAATTAAATTTAATCGTTTTTCGGCGTTTCCAGCAGTTGTCCGAACGATTTACATCAAAAGAAATTTTACTTGTCTCAGTTTCTGTAAGTCTCACAAATAATTTTTATAACAAAATAGTGTTCAGAATGTGATTCTGGACTCGAAAAAAAACGAAAATAAATTTTTGAAGAAAAATGAAATTTAATCGTTTTTCGGCGTTTCCAGCAGTTGTCCGAACGATTTACATCAAAAGAAATTTTGCTTGTCTCAGTTTCTGTAAGTCTCACAAATAATTTTTATAACAAAATAGTGTTCAGAATGTGATTCTGGACTAAAAAAAAAACGAAAATAAATTTCTGAAGAAAAATTAAATTTAATCGTTTTTCGGCGTTTCCAGCAGTTGTCCGAACGATTTACATCAAAAGAAATTTTACTTGTCTCAGTTTCTGTAACTTTCACAAATAATTTTTATAACAAAATAGTGTTCAGAATGTGATTCTGGACTCGAAAAAAAACGAAAATAAATTTTGAAGAAATTTTGCTTGTCTCAGTTTCTGTAAGTCTCACAAATAATTTTTATAACAAAATAGTGTTCAGAATGTGATTCTGGATTTGAAAAAAAACGAAAATAAATTTTTGAAGAAAAATGAAATTTAATCGTTTTTCGGCGTTTCCAGCAGTTGTCCGAACGATTTGCATCGAAACAAATTTTGCTTGTCTCAGTTTCTGTAAGTCTCACAAATAATTTTTATAACAAAATAGTGTTCAGAATGTGATTCCGGACTCGAAAAAAAACGAAAATAAATTTTTGAAGAAAAATGAAATTTTATCGTTTTTCGGCGTTTCCGGTAGTTGTCCGAACGATTTGCATCAAAAGAAATTTTGCTTGTCTCAGTTTCTGTAAGTCTCACAAATTATTTTTATAACAAAATAGTGTTCAGAATGTGATTCTGGACTCAAAAAAAAAACGAAAATAAATTTCTGAAGAAAAATTAATTAAATTTAATCGTTTTTCGGCGTTTCCAGCAGTTGTCCGAACGATTTACATCAAAAGAAATTTTACTTGTCTCAGTTTCTGTAAGTCTCACAAATAATTTTTATAACAAAATAGTGTTCAGAATGTGATTCTGGACTCGAAAAAAAACGAAAATAAATTTTTGAAGAAAAATGAAATTTAATCGTTTTTCGGCGTTTCCAGCAGTTGTCCGAACGATTTACATCAAAAGAAATTTTGCTTGTCTCAGTTTCTGTAAGTCTCACAAATAATTTTTATAACAAAATAGTGTTCAGAATGTGATTCTGGACTCAAAAAAAAACGAAAATAAATTTCTGAAGAAAAATTAAATTTAATCGTTTTTCGGCGTTTCCAGCAGTTGTCCGAACGATTTACATCAAAAGAAATTTTACTTGTCTCAGTTTCTGTAACTCTCACAAATAATTTTTATAACAAAATAGTGTTCAGAATGTGATTCTGGACTCGAAAAAAAACGAAAATAAATTTTGAAGAAATTTTGCTTGTCTCAGTTTCTGTAAGTCTCACAAATAATTTTTATAACAAAATAGTGTTCAGAATATGATTCTGGACTCGAAAAAAAACGAAAATAAATTTTTGAGGAAAAATGAAATTTAATCGTTTTTCGGCGTTTCCAGCAGTAGTCCGAACGATTTACATCAAAAGAAATTTTACTTGTCTCAGTTTCTGTAACTCTCACGAATAATTTTTATAACAAAATAGTGTTCAGAATGTGATTCTGGACTCGAAAAAAAACGAAAATAAATTTTGAAGAGATTTTGCTTGTCTCAGTTTCTGTAAGTCTCACAAATAATTTTTATAACAAAATAGTGTTCAGAATGTGATTCTGGACTCGAAAAAGAACGAAAATAAATTTTTGAAGAAAAATGAAATTTAATCGTTTTTCGGCGTTTCCAGCAGTTGTCCGAACGATTTACATCAAAAGAAATTTTGCTTGTCTCAGTTTCTGTAAGTCTCACAAATAATTTTTTTAACAAAATAGTGTTCAGAATGTGATTCTGGACTCGAAAAAAAACGAAAATATATTTTTGAAGAAAAATTAAATTTAATCGTTTTTCGGCGTTTCCAGCAGTTGTCCGAACGATTTACATCAAAAGAAATTTTGCTTGTCTCAGTTTCTGTAAGTCTCACAAATAATTTTTTAAACAAAATAGTGTTCAGAATGTGATTCTGGACTCGAAAAAAAACGAAAATAAATTTTTGAAGAAAAATTAAATTTAATCGTTTTTCGGCGTTTCCAGCAGTTGTCCGAACGATTTACATCAAAAGAAATTTTGCTTGTCTCAGTTTCTGTAAGTCTCACAAATAATTTTTTAAACAAAATAGTGTTCATAATGTGATTCTGGACTGGAAAAAAAAACGAAAATAAATTTTTGAAGAAAAATTAAATTTAATCGTTTTTCGGCGTTTCCAGCAGTTGTCCGAACGATTTACATCAAAAGAAATTTTGCTTGTCTCAGTTTCTGTAAGTCTCACAAATAATTTTTATAACAAAATAGTGTTCAGAATGTGATTCTGGACTCAAAAAAAAACGAAAATAAATTTCTGAAGAAAAATTAAATTTAATCGTTTTTCGGCGTTTCCAGCAGTTGTCCGAACGATTTACATCAAAAGAAATTTTACTTGTCTCAGTTTCTGTAAGTCTCACAAATAATTTTTATAACAAAATAGTGTTCAGAATGTGATTCTGGACTCGAAAAAAAACGAAAATAAATTTTTGAAGAAAAATGAAATTTAATCGTTTTTCGGCGTTTCCAGCAGTTGTCCGAACGATTTACATCAAAAGAAATTTTGCTTGTCTCAGTTTCTGTAAGTCTCACAAATAATTTTTATAACAAAATAGTGTTCAGAATGTGATTCTGGACTAAAAAAAAAACGAAAATAAATTTCTGAAGAAAAATTAAATTTAATCGTTTTTCGGCGTTTCCAGCAGTTGTCCGAACGATTTACATCAAAAGAAATTTTACTTGTCTCAGTTTCTGTAACTTTCACAAATAATTTTTATAACAAAATAGTGTTCAGAATGTGATTCTGGACTCGAAAAAAAACGAAAATAAATTTTGAAGAAATTTTGCTTGTCTCAGTTTCTGTAAGTCTCACAAATAATTTTTATAACAAAATAGTGTTCAGAATGTGATTCTGGATTTGAAAAAAAACGAAAATAAATTTTTGAAGAAAAATGAAATTTAATCGTTTTTCGGCGTTTCCAGCAGTTGTCCGAACGATTTGCATCGAAAGAAATTTTGCTTGTCTCAGTTTCTGTAAGTCTCACAAATAATTTTTATAACAAAATAGTGTTCAGAATGTGATTCTGGACTCGAAAAAAAACGAAAATAAATTTTTGAAGAAAAATGAAATTTTATCGTTTTTCGGCGTTTCCGGTAGTTGTCCGAACGATTTGCATCAAAAGAAATTTTGCTTGTCTCAGTTTCTGTAAGTCTCACAAATTATTTTTATAACAAAATAGTGTTCAGAATGTGATTCTGGACTCAAAAAAAACGAAAATAAATTTCTGAAGAAAAATTAATTAAATTTAATCGTTTTTCGGCGTTTCCAGCAGTTGTCCGAACGATTTACATCAAAAGAAATTTTACTTATCTCAGTTTCTGTTAGTCTCACAAATAATTTTTATAACAAAATAGTGTTCAGAATGTGATTCTGGACTCGAAAAAAAACGAAAATAAATTTTTGAAGAAAAATGAAATTTAATCGTTTTTCGGCGTTTCCAGCAGTTGTCCGAACGATTTACATCAAAAGAAATTTTGCTTGTCTCAGTTTCTGTAAGTCTCACAAATAATTTTTATAACAAAATAGTGTTCAGAATGTGATTCTGGACTCAAAAAAAAACGAAAATGAATTTCTGAAGAAAAATTAAATTTAATCGTTTTTCGGCGTTTCCAGCAGTTGTCCGAATGATTTACATCAAAAGAAATTTTACTTGTCTCAGTTTCTGTAACTCTCACAAATAATTTTTATAACAAAATAGTGTTCAGAATGTGATTCTGGACTCGAAAAAAAACGAAAATAAATTTTGAAGAAATTTTGCTTGTCTCAGTTTCTGTAAGTCTCACAAATAATTTTTATAACAAAATAGTGTTCAGAATGTGATTCCGGACTCGAAAAAAAACGAAAATAAATTTTTGAGGAAAAATGAAATTTAATCGTTTTTCGGCGTTTCCAGCAGTAGTCCGAACGATTTACATCAAAAGAAATTTTACTTGTCTCAGTTTCTGTAACTCTCACAAATAATTTTTATAACAAAATAGTGTTCAGAATGTGATTCTGGACTCGAAAAAAAACGAAAATAAATTTTGAAGAGATTTTGCTTGTCTCAGTTTCTGTAAGTCTCACAAATAATTTTTATAACAAAATAGTGTTCAGAATGTGATTCTGGACTCGAAAAAGAACGAAAATAAATTTTTGAAGAAAAATGAAATTTAATCGTTTTTCGGCGTTTCCAGCAGTTGTCCGAACGATTTACATCAAAAGAAATTTTGCTTGTCTCAGTTTCTGTAAGTCTCACAAATAATTTTTTTAACAAAATAGTGTTCAGAATGTGATTCTGGACTCGAAAAAAAACGAAAATAAATTTTTGAAGAAAAATTAAATTTAATCGTTTTTCGGCGTTTCCAGCAGTTGTCCGAACGATTTACATCAAAAGAAATTTTGCTTGTCTCAGTTTCTGTAAGTCTCACAAATAATTTTTTAAACAAAATAGTGTTCAGAATGTGATTCTGGACTCGAAAAAAAACGAAAATAAATTTTTGAAGAAAAATTAAATTTAATCGTTTTTCGGCGTTTCCAGCAGTTGTCCGAACGATTTACATCAAAAGAAATTTTGCTTGTCTCAGTTTCTGTAAGTCTCACAAATAATTTTTATAACAAAATAGTGTTCAGAATGTGATTCTGGACTCAAAAAAAAAAAGAAAATAAATTTCTGAAGAAAAATTAAATTTAATCGTTTTTCGGCGTTTCCAGCAGTTGTCCGAACGATTTACATCAAAAGAAATTTTACTTGTCTCAGTTTCTGTAAGTCTCACAAATAATTTTTATAACAAAATAGTGTTCAGAATGTGATTCTGGACTCGGAAAAAAACGAAAATATATTTTTGAAGAAAAATGAAATTTAATCGTTTTTCGGCGTTTCCAGCAGTTGTCCGAACGATTTACATCAAAAGAAATTTTGCTTGTCTCAGTTTCTGTAAGTCTCACAAATAATTTTTATAACAAAATAGTGTTCAGAATGTGATTCTGGACTCAAAAAAAAACGAAAATAAATTTCTGAAGAAAAATTAAATTTAATCGTTTTTCGGCGTTTCCAGCAGTTGTCCGAACGATTTACATCAAAAGAAATTTTACTTGTCTCAGTTTCTGTAACTTTCACAAATAATTTTTATAACAAAATAGTGTTCAGAATGTGATTCTGGACTCGAAAAAAAACGAAAATAAATTTTGAAGAAATTTTGCTTGTCTCAGTTTCTGTAAGTCTCACAAATAATTTTTATAACAAAATAGTGCTCAGAATGTGATTCTGGATTTGAAAAAAAACGAAAATAAATTTTTGAAGAAAAATGAAATTTAATCGTTTTTCGGCGTTTCCAGCAGTTGTCCGAACGATTTGCATCGAAAGAAATTTTGCTTGTCTCAGTTTCTGTAAGTCTCACAAATAATTTTTATAACAAAATAGTGTTCAGAATGTGATTCTGGACTCGAAAAAAAACGAAAATAAATTTTTGAAGAAAAATGAAATTTTATCGTTTTTCGGCGTTTCCAGCAGTTGTCCGAACGATTTGCATCAAAAGAAATTTTGCTTGTCTCAGTTTCTGTAAGTCTCACAAATTATTTTTATAACAAAATAGTGTTCAGAATGTGATTCTGGACTCAAAAAAAAAACGAAAATAAATTTCTGAAGAAAAATTAATTAAATTTAATCGTTTTTCGGCGTTTCCAGCAGTTGTCCGAACGATTTACATCAAAAGAAATTTTACTTGTCTCAGTTTCTGTAAGTCTCACAAATAATTTTTATAACAAAATAGTGTTCAGAATGTGATTCTGGACTCGAAAAAAAACGAAAATAAATTTTTGAAGAAAAATGAAATTTAATCGTTTTTCGGCGTTTCCAGCAGTTGTCCGAACGATTTACATCAAAAGAAATTTTGCTTGTCTCAGTTTCTGTAAGTCTCACAAATAATTTTTATAACAAAATAGTGTTCAGAATGTGATTCTGGACTAAAAAAAAAATGAAAATAAATTTCAGAAGAAAAATTAAATTTAATCGTTTTTTGGCGTTTCCAGCAGTTGTCCGAACGATTTACATCAAAAGAAATTTTACTTGTCTCAGTTTCTGTAACTCTCACAAATAATTTTTATAACAAAATAGTGTTCAGAATGTGATTCTGGACTCGAAAAAAAACGAAAATAAATTTTGAAGAGATTTTGCTTGTCTCAGTTTCTGTAAGTCTCACAAATAATTTTTATAACAAAATAGTGTTCAGAATGTGATTCTGGACTCGAAAAAGAACGAAAATAAATTTTTGAAGAAAAATGAAATTTAATCGTTTTTCGGCGTTTCCAGCAGTAGTCCGAACGATTTACATCAAAAGAAATTTTGCTTGTTACAGTTTCTGTAAGTCTCACAAATAATTTTTTTAACAAAATAGTGTTCAGAATGTGATTCTGGACTCGAAAAAAAACGAAAATAAATTTTTGAAGAAAAATTAAATTTAATCGTTTTTCGGCGTTTCCAGCAGTTGTCCGAACGATTTACATCAAAAGAAATTTTGCTTGTCTCAGTTTCTGTAAGTCTCACAAATAATTTTTATAACAAAATAGTGTTCAGAATGTGATTCAGGACTCAAAAAAAAACGAAAATAAATTTCTGAAGAAAAATTAAATTTAATCGTTTTTCGGCGTTTCCAGCAGTTGTCCGAACGATTTACATCAAAAGAAATTTTACTTGTCTCAGTTTCTGTAACTCTCACAAATAATTTTTATAACAAAATAGTGTTCAGAATGTGATTCTGGACTCGAAAAAAAACGAAAATAAATTTTGAAGAAATTTTGCTTGTCTCAGTTTCTGTAAGTCTCACAAATAATTTTTATAACAAAATAGTGTTCAGAATGTGATTCTGGTCTCGAAAAAAGACGAAAATAAATTTTTGAAGAAAAATTAAATTTAATCGTTTTTCGGCGTTTCCAGCAGTGGTCCGAACGATTTACATCAAAAGAAATTTTGCTTGTCTCAGTTTCTGTAAGTCTCACAAATAATTTTTATAACAAAATAGTGTTCAGAATGTGATTCTGGACTCGAAAAAAAACGAAAATAAATTTTTGAAGAAAAATTAAATTTAATCGTTTTTCGGCGTTTCCAGCAGTTGTCCGAACGATTTACATCAAAAGAAATTTTGCTTGTCTCAGTTTCTGTAAGTCTCACAAATAATTTTTATAACAAAATAGTGTTCAGAATGTGATTCTGGACTCAAAAAAAACGAAAATAAATTTCTGAAGAAAAATTAAATTTAATCGTTTTTCGGCGTTTCCAGCAGTTGTCCGAACGATTTACATGAAAAGAAATTTTACTTGTCTCAGTTTCTGTAACTCTCACAAATAATTTTTATAACAAAATAGTGTTCAGAATGTGATTCTGGACTCGAAAAAAAACGAAAATAAATTTTTGAAGAAAAATAAAATTTTATCGTTTTTCGGCGTTTCCAGCAGTTGTCCGAACGATTTGCATCAAAAGAAATTTTGCTTGTCTCAGTTTCTGTAAGTCTCACAAATTATTTTTATAACAAAATAGTGTTCAGAATGTGATTCTGAACTCAAAAAAAAAACGAAAATAAATTTCTGAAGAAAAATTAATTAAATTTAATCGTTTTTCGGCGTTTCCAGCAGTTGTCCGAACGATTTACATCAAAAGAAATTTTACTTGTCTCAGTTTCTGTAAGTCTCACAAATAATTTTTATAACAAAATAGTGTTCAGAATGTGATTCTGGACTCGAAAAAAAACGAAAATAAATTTTTGAAGAAAAATGAAATTTAATCGTTTTTCGGCGTTTCCAGCAGTTGTCCGAACGATTTACATCAAAAGAAATTTTGCTTGTCTCAGTTTCTGTAAGTCTCACAAATAATTTTTTTAACAAAATAGTGTTCAGAATGTGATTCTGGACTCAAAAAAAAATGAAAATAAATTTCAGAAGAAAAATTAAATTTAATCGTTTTTTGGCGTTTCCAGCAGTTGTCCGAACGATTTACATCAAAAGAAATTTTACTTGTCTCAGTTTCTGTACCTCTCACAAATAATTTTTATAACAAAATAGTGTTCAGAATGTGATTCTGGACTCGAAAAAGAACGAAAATAAATTTTTGAAGAAAAATGAAATTTAATCGTTTTTCGGCGTTTCCAGCAGTTGTCCGAACGATTTACATCAAAAGAAATTTTGCTTGTCTCAGTTTCTGTAAGTCTCACAAATAATTTTTTTAACAAAATAGTGTTCAGAATGTGATTCTGGACTCGAAAAAAAACGAAAATAAATTTTTGAAGAAAAATTAAATTTAATCGTTTTTCGGCGTTTCCAGCAGTTGTCCGAACGATTTACATCAAAAGAAATTTTGCTTGTCTCAGTTTCTGTAAGTCTCACAAATAATTTTTTAAACAAAATAGTGTTCAGAATGTGATTCTGGACTCGAAAAAAAACGAAAATAAATTTTTGAAGAAAAATTAAATTTAATCGTTTTTCGGCGTTTCCAGCAGTTGTCCGAACGATTTACATCAAAAGAAATTTTGCTTGTCTCAGTTTCTGTAAGTCTCACAAATAATTTTTTAAACAAAATAGTGTTCAGAATGTGATTCTGGACTGGAAAAAAAACGAAAATAAATTTTTGAAGAAAAATTAAATTTAATCGTTTTTCGGCGTTTCCAGCAGTTGTCCGAACGATTTACATCAAAAGAAATTTTGCTTGTCTCAGTTTCTGTAAGTCTCACAAATAATTTTTATAACAAAATAGTGTTCAGAATGTGATTCCGGACTCAAAAAAAAACGAAAATAAATTTCTGAAGAAAAATTAAATTTAATCGTTTTTCGGCGTTTCCAGCAGTTGTCCGAACGATTTACATCAAAAGAAATTTTACTTGTCTCAGTTTCTGTAAGTCTCACAAATAATTTTTATAACAAAATAGTGTTCAGAATGTGATTCTGGACTCGAAAAAAAACGAAAATAAATTTTTGAAGAAAAATGAAATTTAATCGTTTTTCGGCGTTTCCAGCAGTTGTCCGAACGATTTACATCAAAAGAAATTTTGCTTGTCTCAGTTTCTGTAAGTCTCACAAATAATTTTTATAACAAAATAGTGTTCAGAATGTGATTCTGGACTAAAAAAAAAACGAAAATAAATTTCTGAAGAAAAATTAAATTTAATCGTTTTTCGGCGTTTCCAGCAGTTGTCCGAACGATTTACATCAAAAGAAATTTTACTTGTCTCAGTTTCTGTAACTTTCACAAATAATTTTTATAACAAAATAGTGTTCAGAATGTGATTCTGGACTCGAAAAAAAACGAAAATAAATTTTGAAGAAATTTTGCTTGTCTCAGTTTCTGTAAGTCTCACAAATAATTTTTATAACAAAATAGTGTTCAGAATGTGATTCTGGATTTGAAAAAAAACGAAAATAAATTTTTGAAGAAAAATGAAATTTAATCGTTTTTCGGCGTTTCCAGCAGTTGTCCGAACGATTTGCATCGAAAGAAATTTTGCTTGTCTCAGTTTCTGTAAGTCTCACAAATAATTTTTATAACAAAATAGTGTTCAGAATGTGATTCTGGACTCGAAAAAAAACGAAAATAAATTTTTGAAGAAAAATGAAATTTTATCGTTTTTCGGCGTTTCCGGTAGTTGTCCGAACGATTTGCATCAAAAGAAATTTTGCTTGTCTCAGTTTCTGTAAGTCTCACAAATTATTTTTATAACAAAATAGTGTTCAGAATGTGATTCTGGACTCAAAAAAAAAACGAAAATAAATTTCTGAAGAAAAATTAATTAAATTTAATCGTTTTTCGGCGTTTCCAGCAGTTGTCCGAACGATTTACATCAAAAGAAATTTTACTTGTCTCAGTTTCTGTAAGTCTCACAAATAATTTTTATAACAAAATAGTGTTCAGAATGTGATTCTAGACTCGAAAAAAAACGAAAATAAATTTTTGAAGAAAAATGAAATTTAATCGTTTTTCGGCGTTTCCAGCAGTTGTCCGAACGATTTACATCAAAAGAAATTTTGCTTGTCTCAGTTTCTGTAAGTCTCACAAATAATTTTTATAACAAAATAGTGTTCAGAATGTGATTCTGGACTCGAAAAAAAACGAAAATAAATTTTTGAAGAAAAATTAAATTTAATCGTTTTTCGGCGTTTCCAGCAGTTGTCCGAACGATTTACATCAAAAGAAATTTTGCTTGTCTCAGTTTCTGTAAGTCTCACAAATAATTTTTTAAACAAAATAGTGTTCAGAATGTGATTCTGGACTCGAAAAAAAACGAAAATAAATTTTTGAAGAAAAATTAAATTTAATCGTTTTTCGGCGTTTCCAGCAGTTGTCCGAACGATTTACATCAAAAGAAATTTTGCTTGTCTCAGTTTCTGTAAGTCTCACAAATAATTTTTATAACAAAATAGTGTTCAGAATGTGATTCTGGACTCAAAAAAAAACGAAAATAAATTTCTGAAGAAAAATTAAATTTAATCGTTTTTCGGCGTTTCCAGCAGTTGTCCGAACGATTTACATCAAAAGAAATTTTACTTGTCTCAGTTTCTGTAAGTCTCACAAATAATTTTTATAACAAAATAGTGTTCAGAATGTGATTCTGGACTCGAAAAAAAACGAAAATAAATTTTTGAAGAAAAATGAAATTTAATCGTTTTTCGGCGTTTCCAGCAGTTGTCCGAACGATTTACATCAAAAGAAATTTTGCTTGTCTCAGTTTCTGTAAGTCTCACAAATAATTTTTATAACAAAATAGTGTTCAGAATGTGATTCTGGACTCAAAAAAAAACGAAAATAAATTTCTGAAGAAAAATTAAATTTAATCGTTTTTCGGCGTTTCCAGCAGTTGTCCGAACGATTTACATCAAAAGAAATTTTACTTGTCTCAGTTTCTGTAACTTTCACAAATAATTTTTATAACAAAATAGTGTTCAGAATGTGATTCTGGACTCGAAAAAAAACGAAAATAAATTTTGAAGAAATTTTGCTTGTGTCAGTTTCTGTAAGTCTCACAAATAATTTTTATAACAAAATAGTGCTCAGAATGTGATTCTGGATTTGAAAAAAAACGAAAATAAATTTTTGAAGAAAAATGAAATTTAATCGTTTTTCGGCGTTTCCAGCAGTTGTCCGAACGATTTGCATCGAAAGAAATTTTGCTTGTCTCAGTTTCTGTAAGTCTCACAAATAATTTTTATAACAAAATAGTGTTCAGAATGTGATTCTGGACTCGAAAAAAAACGAAAATAAATTTTTGAAGAAAAATGAAATTTTATCGTTTTTCGGCGTTTCCAGCAGTTGTCCGAACGATTTGCATCAAAAGAAATTTTGCTTGTCTCAGTTTCTGTAAGTCTCACAAATTATTTTTATAACAAAATAGTGTTCAGAATGTGATTCTGGACTCAAAAAAAAAACGAAAATAAATTTCTGAAGAAAAATTAATTAAATTTAATCGTTTTTCGGCGTTTCCAGCAGTTGTCCGAACGATTTACATCAAAAGAAATTTTACTTGTCTCAGTTTCTGTAAGTCTCACAAATAATTTTTATAACAAAATAGTGTTCAGAATGTGATTCTGGACTCGAAAAAAAACGAAAATAAATTTTTGAAGAAAAATGAAATTTAATCGTTTTTCGGCGTTTCCAGCAGTTGTCCGAACGATTTACATCAAAAGAAATTTTGCTTGTCTCAGTTTCTGTAAGTCTCACAAATAATTTTTATAACAAAATAGTGTTCAGAATGTGATTCTGGACTCAAAAAAAAATGAAAATAAATTTCAGAAGAAAAATTAAATTTAATCGTTTTTTGGCGTTTCCAGCAGTTGTCCGAACGATTTACATCAAAAGAAATTTTACTTGTCTCAGTTTCTGTAACTCTCACAAATAATTTTTATAACAAAATAGTGTTCAGAATGTGATTCTGGACTCGAAAAAAAACGAAAATAAATTTTGAAGAGATTTTGCTTGTCTCAGTTTCTGTAAGTCTCACAAATAATTTTTATAACAAAATAGTGTTCAGAATGTGATTCTGGACTCGAAAAAGAACGAAAATAAATTTTTGAAGAAAAATGAAATTTAATCGTTTTTCGGCGTTTCCAGCAGTAGTCCGAACGATTTACATCAAAAGAAATTTTGCTTGTTACAGTTTCTGTAAGTCTCACAAATAATTTTTTTAACAAAATAGTGTTCAGAATGTGATTCTGGACTCGAAAAAAAACGAAAATAAATTTTTGAAGAAAAATTAAATTTAATCGTTTTTCGGCGTTTCCAGCAGTTGTCCGAACGATTTACATCAAAAGAAATTTTGCTTGTCTCAGTTTCTGTAAGTCTCACAAATAATTTTTATAACAAAATAGTGTTCAGAATGTGATTCAGGACTCAAAAAAAAACGAAAATAAATTTCTGAAGAAAAATTAAATTTAATCGTTTTTCGGCGTTTCCAGCAGTTGTCCGAACGATTTACATCAAAAGAAATTTTACTTGTCTCAGTTTCTGTAACTCTCACAAATAATTTTTATAACAAAATAGTGTTCAGAATGTGATTCTGGACTCGAAAAAAAACGAAAATAAATTTTGAAGAAATTTTGCTTGTCTCAGTTTCTGTAAGTCTCACAAATAATTTTTATAACAAAATAGTGTTCAGAATGTGATTCTGGTCTCGAAAAAAGACGAAAATAAATTTTTGAAAAAAAATTAAATTTAATCGTTTTTCGGCGTTTCCAGCAGTGGTCCGAACGATTTACATCAAAAGAAATTTTGCTTGTCTCAGTTTCTGTAAGTCTCACAAATAATTTTTATAACAAAATAGTGTTCAGAATGTGATTCTGGACTCGAAAAAAAACGAAAATAAATTTTTGAAGAAAAATGAAATTTAATCGTTTTTCGGCGTTTCCAGCAGTTGTCCGAACGATTTACATCAAAAGAAATTTTGCTTGTCTCAGTTTCTGTAAGTCTCACAAATAATTTTTATAACAAAATAGTGTTCAGAATGTGATTCTGGACTCAAAAAAAACGAAAATAAATTTCTGAAGAAAAATTAAATTTAATCGTTTTTCGGCGTTTCCAGCAGTTGTCCGAACGATTTACATCAAAAGAAATTTTACTTGTCTCAGTTTCTGTAACTCTCACAAATAATTTTTATAACAAAATAGTGTTCAGAATGTGATTCTGGACTCGAAAAAAAACGAAAATAAATTTTTGAAGAAAAATGAAATTTTATCGTTTTTCGGCGTTTCCAGCAGTTGTCCGAACGATTTTCATCAAAAGAAATTTTGCTTGTCTCAGTTTCTGTAAGTCTCACAAATTATTTTTATAACAAAATAGTGTTCAGAATGTGATTCTGAACTCAAAAAAAAAACGAAAATAAATTTCTGAAGAAAAATTAATTAAATTTAATCGTTTTTCGGCGTTTCCAGCAGTTGTCCGAACGATTTACATCAAAAGAAATTTTACTTGTCTCAGTTTCTGTAAGTCTCACAAATAATTTTTATAACAAAATAGTGTTCAGAATGTGATTCTGGACTCGAAAAAAAACGAAAATAAATTTTTGAAGAAAAATGAAATTTAATCGTTTTTCGGCGTTTCCAGCAGTTGTCCGAACGATTTACATCAAAAGAAATTTTGCTTGTCTCAGTTTCTGTAAGTCTCACAAATAATTTTTTTAACAAAATAGTGTTCAGAATGTGATTCTGGACTCAAAAAAAAATGAAAATAAATTTCAGAAGAAAAATTAAATTTAATCGTTTTTTGGCGTTTCCAGCAGTTGTCCGAACGATTTACATCAAAAGAAATTTTACTTGTCTCAGTTTCTGTAACTCTCACAAATAATTTTTATAACAAAATAGTGTTCAGAATGTGATTCTGGACTCGAAAAAAAACGAAAATAAATTTTGAAGAAATTTTGCTTGTCTCAGTTTCTGTAAGTCTCACAAATAATTTTTATAACAAAATAGTGTTCAGAATGTGATTCTGGACACGAAAAAAAACGAAAATAAATTTTTGAGGAAAAATGAAATTTATTCGTTTTTCGGCGTTTCCAGCAGTAGTCCGAACGATTTACATCAAAAGAAATTTTACTTGTCTCAGTTTCTGTAACTCTCACAAATAATTTTTATAACAAAATAGTGTTCAGAATGTGATTCTGGACTCGAAAAAAAACGAAAATAAATTTTGAAGAGATTTTGCTTGTCTCAGTTTCTGTAAGTCTCACAAATAATTTTTATAACAAAATAGTGTTCAGAATGTGATTATGGACTCGAAAAAGAACGAAAATAAATTTTTGAAGAAAAATGAAATTTAATCGTTTTTCGGCGTTTCCAGCAGTTGTCCGAACGATTTACATCAAAAGAAATTTTGCTTGTTACAGTTTCTGTAAGTCTCACAAATAATTTTTTTAACAAAATAGTGTTCAGAATGTGATTCTGGACTCGAAAAAAAACGAAAATAAATTTTTGAAGAAAAATTAAATTTAATCGTTTTTCGGCGTTTCCAGCAGTTGTCCGAACGATTTACATCAAAAGAAATTTTGCTTGTCTCAGTTTCTGTAAGTCTCACAAATAATTTTTATAACAAAATAGTGTTCAGAATGTGATTCTGGACTCAAAAAAAAACGAAAATAAATTTCTGAAGAAAAATTAAATTTAATCGTTTTTCGGCGTTTCCAGCAGTTGTCCGAACGATTTACATCAAAAGAAATTTTACTTGTCTCAGTTTCTGTAACTCTCACAAATAATTTTTATAACAAAATAGTGTTCAGAATGTGATTCTGGACTCGAAAAAAAACGAAAATAAATTTTGAAGAAATTTTGCTTGTCTCAGTTTCTGTAAGTCTCACAAATAATTTTTATAACAAAATAGTGTTCAGAATGTGATTCTGGTCTCGAAAAAAGACGAAAATAAATTTTTGAAGAAAAATTAAATTTAATCGTTTTTCGGCGTTTCCAGCAGTGGTCCGAACGATTTACATCAAAAGAAATTTTGCTTGTCTCAGTTTCTGTAAGTCTCACAAATAATTTTTATAACAAAATAGTGTTCAGAATGTGATTCTGGACTCGAAAAAAAACGAAAATAAATTTTTGAAGAAAAATTAAATTTAATCGTTTTTCGGCGTTTCCAGCAGTTGTCCGAACGATTTACATCAAAAGAAATTTTGCTTGTCTCAGTTTCTGTAAGTCTCACAAATAATTTTTATAACAAAATAGTGTTCAGAATGTGATTCTGGACTCAAAAAAAACGAAAATAAATTTCTGAAGAAAAATTAAATTTAATCGTTTTTCGGCGTTTCCAGCAGTTGTCCGAACGATTTACATCAAAAGAAATTTTACTTGTCTCAGTTTCTGTAACTCTCACAAATAATTTTTATAACAAAATAGTGTTCAGAATGTGATTCTGGACTCGAAAAAAAACGAAAATAAATTTTGAAGAAATTTTGCTTGTCTCAGTTTCTGTAAGTCTCACAAATAATTTTTATAACAAAATAGTGTTCAGAATGTGATTCTGGTCTCGAAAAAAGACGAAAATAAATTTTTGAAGAAAAATTAAATTTAATCGTTTTTCGGCGTTTCCAGCAGTGGTCCGAACGATTTACATCAAAAGAAATTTTGCTTGTCTCAGTTTCTGTAAGTCTCACAAATAATTTTTATAACAAAATAGTGTTCAGAATGTGATTCTGGACTCGAAAAAAAACGAAAATAAATTTTTGAAGAAAAATTAAATTTAATCGTTTTTCGGCGTTTCCAGCAGTTGTCCGAACGATTTACATCAAAAGAAATTTTGCTTGTCTCAGTTTCTGTAAGTCTCACAAACAATTTTTATAACAAAATAGTGTTCAGAATGTGATTCTGGACTCAAAAAAAACGAAAATAAATTTCTGAAGAAAAATTAAATTTAATCGTTTTTCGGCGTTTCCAGCAGTTGTCCGAACGATTTACATCAAAAGAAATTTTACTTGTCTCAGTTTCTGTAACTCTCACAAATAATTTTTATAACAAAATAGTGTTCAGAATGTGATTCTGGACTCGAAAAAAAACGAAAATAAATTTTGAAGAAATTTTGCTTGTCTCAGTTTCTGTAAGTCTCACAAATAATTTTTATAACAAAATAGTGTTCAGAATGTGATTCTGGACACGAAAAAAAACGAAAATAAATTTTTGAGGAAAAATGAAATTTAATCGTTTTTCGGCGTTTCCAGCAGTAGTCCGAACGATTTACATCAAAAGAAATTTTACTTGTCTCAGTTTCTGTAACTCTCACAAATAATTTTTATAACAAAATAGTGTTCAGAATGTGATTCTGGACTCGAAAAAAAACGAAAATAAATTTTGAAGAGATTTTGCTTGTCTCAGTTTCTGTAAGTCTCACAAATAATTTTTATAACAAAATAGTGTTCAGAATGTGATTCTGGACTCGAAAAAGAACGAAAATAAATTTTTGAAGAAAAATGAAATTTAATCGTTTTTCGGCGTTTCCAGCAGTTGTCCGAACGATTTACATCAAAAGAAATTTTGCTTGTCTCAGTTTCTGTAAGTCTCACAAATAATTTTTTTAACAAAATAGTGTTCAGAATGTGATTCTGGACTCGAAAAAAAACGAAAATAAATTTTTGAAGAAAAATTAAATTTAATCGTTTTTCGGCGTTTCCAGCAGTTGTCCGAACGATTTACATCAAAAGAAATTTTGCTTGTCTCAGTTTCTGTAAGTCTCACAAATAATTTTTATAACAAAATAGTGTTCAGAATGTGATTCTGGACTCGAAAAAAAACGAAAATAAATTTTGAAGAGATTTTGCTTGTCTCAGTTTCTGTAAGTCTCACAAATAATTTTTATAACAAAATAGTGTTCAGAATGTGATTATGGACTCGAAAAAGAACGAAAATAAATTTTTGAAGAAAAATGAAATTTAATCGTTTTTCGGCGTTTCCAGCAGTTGTCCGAACGATTTACATCAAAAGAAATTTTGCTTGTTACAGTTTCTGTAAGTCTCACAAATAATTTTTTTAACAAAATAGTGTTCAGAATGTGATTCTGGACTCGAAAAAAAACGAAAATAAATTTTTGAAGAAAAATTAAATTTAATCGTTTTTCGGCGTTTCCAGCAGTTGTCCGAACGATTTACACCAAAAGAAATTTTGCTTGTCTCAGTTTCTGTAAGTCTCACAAATAATTTTTATAACAAAATAGTGTTCAGAATGTGATTCTGGACTCAAAAAAAAACGAAAATAAATTTCTGAAGAAAAATTAAATTTAATCGTTTTTCGGCGTTTCCAGCAGTTGTCCGAACGATTTACATCAAAAGAAATTTTACTTGTCTCAGTTTCTGTAACTCTCACAAATAATTTTTATAACAAAATAGTGTTCAGAATGTGATTCTGGACTCGAAAAAAAACGAAAATAAATTTTGAAGAAATTTTGCTTGTCTCAGTTTCTGTAAGTCTCACAAATAATTTTTATAACAAAATAGTGTTCAGAATGTGATTCTGGTCTCGAAAAAAGACGAAAATAAATTTTTGAAGAAAAATTAAATTTAATCGTTTTTCGGCGTTTCCAGCAGTGGTCCGAACGATTTACATCAAAAGAAATTTTGCTTGTCTCAGTTTCTGTAAGTCTCACAAATAATTTTTATAACAAAATAGTGTTCAGAATGTGATTCTGGACTCGAAAAAAAACGAAAATAAATTTTTGAAGAAAAATTAAATTTAATCGTTTTTCGGCGTTTCCAGCAGTTGTCCGAACGATTTACATCAAAAGAAATTTTGCTTGTCTCAGTTTCTGTAAGTCTCACAAATAATTTTTTTAACAAAATAGTGTTCAGAATGTGATTCTGGACTCGAAAAAAAACGAAAATAAATTTTTGAAGAAAAATTAAATTTAATCGTTTTTCGGCGTTTCCAGCAGTTGTCCGAACGATTTACATCAAAAGAAATTTTGCTTGTCTCAGTTTCTGTAAGTCTCACAAATAATTTTTATAACAAAATAGTGTTCAGAATGTGATTCTGGACTCGAAAAAAAACGAAAATAAATTTTGAAGAGATTTTGCTTGTCTCAGTTTCTGTAAGTCTCACAAATAATTTTTATAACAAAATAGTGTTCAGAATGTGATTATGGACTCGAAAAAGAACGAAAATAAATTTTTGAAGAAAAATGAAATTTAATCGTTTTTCGGCGTTTCCAGCAGTTGTCCGAACGATTTACATCAAAAGAAATTTTGCTTGTTACAGTTTCTGTAAGTCTCACAAATAATTTTTTTAACAAAATAGTGTTCAGAATGTGATTCTGGACTCGAAAAAAAACGAAAATAAATTTTTGAAGAAAAATTAAATTTAATCGTTTTTCGGCGTTTCCAGCAGTTGTCCGAACGATTTACATCAAAAGAAATTTTGCTTGTCTCAGTTTCTGTAAGTCTCACAAATAATTTTTATAACAAAATAGTGTTCAGAATGTGATTCTGGACTCAAAAAAAAACGAAAATAAATTTCTGAAGAAAAATTAAATTTAATCGTTTTTCGGCGTTTCCAGCAGTTGTCCGAACGATTTACATCAAAAGAAATTTTACTTGTCTCAGTTTCTGTAACTCTCACAAATAATTTTTATAACAAAATAGTGTTCAGAATGTGATTCTGGACTCGAAAAAAAACGAAAATAAATTTTGAAGAAATTTTGCTTGTCTCAGTTTCTGTAAGTCTCACAAATAATTTTTATAACAAAATAGTGTTCAGAATGTGATTCTGGTCTCGAAAAAAGACGAAAATAAATTTTTGAAGAAAAATTAAATTTAATCGTTTTTCGGCGTTTCCAGCAGTGGTCCGAACGATTTACATCAAAAGAAATTTTGCTTGTCTCAGTTTCTGTAAGTCTCACAAATAATTTTTATAACAAAATAGTGTTCAGAATGTGATTCTGGACTCGAAAAAAAACGAAAATAAATTTTTGAAGAAAAATTAAATTTAATCGTTTTTCGGCGTTTCCAGCAGTTGTCCGAACGATTTACATCAAAAGAAATTTTGCTTGTCTCAGTTTCTGTAAGTCTCACAAATAATTTTTATAACAAAATAGTGTTCAGAATGTGATTCTGGACTCAAAAAAAACGAAAATAAATTTCTGAAGAAAAATTAAATTTAATCGTTTTTCGGCGTTTCCAGCAGTTGTCCGAACGATTTACATCAAAAGAAATTTTACTTGTCTCAGTTTCTGTAACTCTCACAAATAATTTTTATAACAAAATAGTGTTCAGAATGTGATTCTGGACTCGAAAAAAAACGAAAATAAATTTTGAAGAAATTTTGCTTGTCTCAGTTTCTGTAAGTCTCACAAATAATTTTTATAACAAAATAGTGTTCAGAATGTGATTCTGGTCTCGAAAAAAGACGAAAATAAATTTTTGAAGAAAAATTAAATTTAATCGTTTTTCGGCGTTTCCAGCAGTGGTCCGAACGATTTACATCAAAAGAAATTTTGCTTGTCTCAGTTTCTGTAAGTCTCACAAATAATTTTTATAACAAAATAGTGTTCAGAATGTGATTCTGGACTCGAAAAAAAACGAAAATAAATTTTTGAAGAAAAATTAAATTTAATCGTTTTTCGGCGTTTCCAGCAGTTGTCCGAACGATTTACATCAAAAGAAATTTTGCTTGTCTCAGTTTCTGTAAGTCTCACAAATAATTTTTATAACAAAATAGTGTTCAGAATGTGATTCTGGACTCAAAAAAAACGAAAATAAATTTCTGAAGAAAAATTAAATTTAATCGTTTTTCGGCGTTTCCAGCAGTTGTCCGAACGATTTACATCAAAAGAAATTTTACTTGTCTCAGTTTCTGTAACTCTCACAAATAATTTTTATAACAAAATAGTGTTCAGAATGTGATTCTGGACTCGAAAAAAAACGAAAATAAATTTTGAAGAAATTTTGCTTGTCTCAGTTTCTGTAAGTCTCACAAATAATTTTTATAACAAAATAGTGTTCAGAATGTGATTCTGGACACGAAAAAAAACGAAAATAAATTTTTGAGGAAAAATGAAATTTAATCGTTTTTCGGCGTTTCCAGCAGTAGTCCGAACGATTTACATCAAAAGAAATTTTACTTGTCTCAGTTTCTGTAACTCTCACAAATAATTTTTATAACAAAATAGTGTTCAGAATGTGATTCTGGACTCGAAAAAAAACGAAAATAAATTTTGAAGAGATTTTGCTTGTCTCAGTTTCTGTAAGTCTCACAAATAATTTTTATAACAAAATAGTGTTCAGAATGTGATTCTGGACTCGAAAAAGAACGAAAATAAATTTTTGAAGAAAAATGAAATTTAATCGTTTTTCGGCGTTTCCAGCAGTTGTCCGAACGATTTACATCAAAAGAAATTTTGCTTGTCTCAGTTTCTGTAAGTCTCACAAATAATTTTTTTAACAAAATAGTGTTCAGAATGTGATTCTGGACTCGAAAAAAAACGAAAATAAATTTTTGAAGAAAAATTAAATTTAATCGTTTTTCGGCGTTTCCAGCAGTTGTCCGAACGATTTACATCAAAAGAAATTTTGCTTGTCTCAGTTTCTGTAAGTCTCACAAATAATTTTTATAACAAAATAGTGTTCAGAATGTGATTCTGGACTCAAAAAAAAACGAAAATAAATTTCTGAAGAAAAATTAAATTTAATCGTTTTTCGGCGTTTCCAGCAGTTGTCCGAACGATTTACATCAAAAGAAATTTTGCTTGTCTCAGTTTCTGTAAGTCTCACAAATAATTTTTATAACAAAATAGTGTTCAGAATGTGATTCTGGACACGAAAAAAAACGAAAATAAATTTTTGAGGAAAAATGAAATTTATTCGTTTTTCGGCGTTTCCAGCAGTAGTCCGAACGATTTACATCAAAAGAAATTTTACTTGTCTCAGTTTCTGTAACTCTCACAAATAATTTTTATAACAAAATAGTGTTCAGAATGTGATTCTGGACTCGAAAAAAAACGAAAATAAATTTTGAAGAGATTTTGCTTGTCTCAGTTTCTGTAAGTCTCACAAATAATTTTTATAACAAAATAGTGTTCAGAATGTGATTCTGGACTCGAAAAAGAACGAAAATAAATTTTTGAAGAAAAATGAAATTTAATCGTTTTTCGGCGTTTCCAGCAGTTGTCCGAACGATTTACATCAAAATAAATTTTGCTTGTTACAGTTTCTGTAAGTCTCACAAATAATTTTTTTAACAAAATAGTGTTCAGAATGTGATTCTGGACTCGAAAAAAAACGAAAATAAATTTTTGAAGAAAAATTAAATTTAATCGTTTTTCGGCGTTTCCAGCAGTTGTCCGAACGATTTACATCAAAAGAAATTTTGCTTGTCTCAGTTTCTGTAAGTCTCACAAATAATTTTTATAACAAAATAGTGTTCAGAATGTGATTCTGGACTCAAAAAAAAACGAAAATAAATTTCTGAAGAAAAATTAAATTTAATCGTTTTTCGGCGTTTCCAGCAGTTGTCCGAACGATTTACATCAAAAGAAATTTTACTTGTCTCAGTTTCTGTAACTCTCACAAATAATTTTTATAACAAAATAGTGTTCAGAATGTGATTCTGGACTCGAAAAAAAACGAAAATAAATTTTGAAGAAATTTTGCTTGTCTCAGTTTCTGTAAGTCTCACAAATAATTTTTATAACAAAATAGTGTTCAGAATGTGATTCTGGTCTCGAAAAAAGACGAAAATAAATTTTTGAAGAAAAATTAAATTTAATCGTTTTTCGGCGTTTCCAGCAGTGGTCCGAACGATTTACATCAAAAGAAATTTTGCTTGTCTCAGTTTCTGTAAGTCTCACAAATAATTTTTATAACAAAATAGTGTTCAGAATTTGATTCTGGACTCGAAAAAAAACGAAAATAAATTTTTGAAGAAAAATTAAATTTAATCGTTTTTCGGCGTTTCCAGCAGTTGTCCGAACGATTTACATCAAAAGAAATTTTGCTTGTCTCAGTTTCTGTAAGTCTCACAAATAATTTTTATAACAAAATAGTGTTCAGAATGTGATTCTGGACTCAAAAAAAACGAAAATAAATTTCTGAAGAAAAATTAAATTTAATCGTTTTTCGGCGTTTCCAGCAGTTGTCCGAACGATTTACATCAAAAGAAATTTTACTTGTCTCAGTTTCTGTAACTCTCACAAATAATTTTTATAACAAAATAGTGTTCAGAATGTGATTCTGGACTCGAAAAAAAACGAAAATAAATTTTGAAGAAATTTTGCTTGTCTCAGTTTCTGTAAGTCTCACAAATAATTCTTATAACAAAATAGTGTTCAGAATGTGATTCTGGACACGAAAAAAAACGAAAATAAATTTTTGAGGAAAAATGAAATTTAATCGTTTTTCGGCGTTTCCAGCAGTAGTCCGAACGATTTACATCAAAAGAAATTTTACTTGTCTCAGTTTCTGTAACTCTCACAAATAATTTTTATAACAAAATAGTGTTCAGAATGTGATTCTGGACTCGAAAAAAAACGAAAATAAATTTTGAAGAGATTTTGCTTGTCTCAGTTTCTGTAAGTCTCACAAATAATTTTTATAACAAAATAGTGTTCAGAATGTGATTCTGGACTCGAAAAAGAACGAAAATAAATTTTTGAAGAAAAATGAAATTTAATCGTTTTTCGGCGTTTCCAGCAGTTGTCCGAACGATTTACATCAAAAGAAATTTTGCTTGTCTCAGTTTCTGTAAGTCTCACAAATAATTTTTTTAACAAAATAGTGTTCAGAATGTGATTCTGGACTCGAAAAAAAACGAAAATAAATTTTTGAAGAAAAATTAAATTTAATCGTTTTTCGGCGTTTCCAGCAGTTGTCCGAACGATTTACATCAAAAGAAATTTTGCTTGTCTCAGTTTCTGTAAGTCTCACAAATAATTTTTATAACAAAATAGTGTTCAGAATGTGATTCTGGACTCAAAAAAAAACGAAAATAAATTTCTGAAGAAAAATTAAATTTAATCGTTTTTCGGCGTTTCCAGCAGTTGTCCGAACGATTTACATCAAAAGAAATTTTACTTGTCTCAGTTTCTGTAACTCTCACAAATAATTTTTATAACAAAATAGTGTTCAGAATGTGATTCTGGACTCGAAAAAAAACGAAAATAAATTTTGAAGAAATTTTGCTTGTCTCAGTTTCTGTAAGTGTCACAAATAATTTTTATAACAAAATAGTGTTCAGAATGTGATTCTGGTCTCGAAAAAAGACGAAAATAAATTTTTGAAGAAAAATTAAATTTAATCGTTTTTCGGCGTTTCCAGCAGTGGTCCGAACGATTTACATCAAAAGAAATTTTGCTTGTCTCAGTTTCTATAAGTCTCACAAATAATTTTTATAACAAAATAGTGTTCAGAATGTGATTCTGGACTCAAAAAAAAACGAAAATAAATTTCTGAAGAAAAATTAAATTTAATCGTTTTTCGGAGTTTCCAGCAGTTGTCCGAACGATTTACATCAAAAGAAATTTTACTTGTCTCAGTTTCTGTAACTCTCACAAATAATTTTTATAACAAAATAGTGTTCAGAATGTGATTCTGGACTCGAAAAAAAAACGAAAATAAATTTTGAAGAAATTTTGCTTGTCTCAGTTTCTGTAAGTCTCACAAATAATTTTTATAACAAAATAGTGTTCAGAATGTGATTCTGGACTCAAAAAAAAACGAAAATAAATTTCTGAAGAAAAATTAAATTTAATCGTTTTTCGGCGTTTCCAGCAGTTGTCCGAACGATTTACATCAAAAGAAATTTTGCTTGTCTCAGTTTCTGTAAGTCTCACAAATAATTTTTATAACAAACTAGTGTTCAGAATGTGATTCTGGACTCGAAAAAAAACGAAAATAAATTTTTGAAGTAAAATGAAATTTTATCGTTTTTCGGCGTTTCCAGCAGTTGTCCGAACGATTTACATCAAAAGAGATTTTGCTTGTCTCAGTTTCTGTAAGTCTCACAAATAATTTTTATAACAAAATAGTGTTCAGAATGTGATTCTGGACTCAAAAAAAAAACGAAAATAAATTTCTGAAGAAAAATTAATTAAATTTAATCGTTTTTCGGCGTTTCCAGCAGTTGTCCGAACGATTTACATCAAAAGAAATTTTACTTGTCTCAGTTTCTGTAAGTCTCACAAATAATTTTTATAACAAAATAGTGTTCAGAATTTGATTCTGGACTCGAAAAAAAACGAAAATAAATTTTTGAAGTAAAATGAAATTTAATCGTTTTTCGGCGTTTCCAGCAGTTGTCCGAACGATTTACATCAAAAGAAATTTTGCTTGTCTCAGTTTCTGTAAGTCTCACAAATAATTTTTATAACAAAATAGTGTTCAGAATGTGATTCTGGACTCAAAAAAAATGAAAATAAATTTCTGAAGAAAAATTAAATTTAATCGTTTTTTGGCGTTTCCAGCAGTTGTCCGAACGATTTACATCAAAAGAAATTTTACTTGTCTCAGTTTCTGTAACTCTCACAAATAATTTTTATAACAAAATAGTGTTCAGAATGTGATTCTGGACTCGAAAAAAAACGAAAATAAATTTTGAAGAAATTTTGCTTGTCTCAGTTTCTGTAAGTGTCACAAATAATTTTTATAACAAAATAGTGTTCAGAATGTGATTCTGGTCTCGAAAAAAGACGAAAATAAATTTTTGAAGAAAAATTAAATTTAATCGTTTTTCGGCGTTTCCAGCAGTGGTCCGAACGATTTACATCAAAAGAAATTTTGCTTGTCTCAGTTTCTGTAAGTCTCACAAATAATTTTTATAACAAAATAGTGTTCAGAATGTGATTCTGGACTCAAAAAAAAACGAAAATAAATTTTTGAAGAAAAATTAAATTTAATCGTTTTTCGGCGTTTCCAGCAGTTGTCCGAACGATTTACATCAAAAGAAATTTTACTTGTCTCAGTTTCTGTAACTCTCACAAATAATTTTTATAACAAAATAGTGTTCAGAATGTGATTCTGGACTCGAAAAAAAACGAAAATAAATTTTGAAGAAATTTTGCTTGTCTCAGTTTCTGTAAGTCTCACAAATAATTTTTATAACAAAATAGTGTTCAGAATGTGATTCTGGTCTCGAAAAAAGACGAAAATAAATTTTTGAAGAAAAATTAAATTTAATCGTTTTTCGGCGTTTCCAGCAGTGGTCCGAACGATTTACATCAAAAGAAATTTTGCTTGTCTCAGTTTCTGTAAGTCTCACAAATAATTTTTATAACAAAATAGTGTTCAGAATTTGATTCTGGACTCGAAAAAAAACGAAAATAAATTTTTGAAGAAAAATTAAATTTAATCGTTTTTCGGCGTTTCCAGCAGTTTTCCGAACGATTTACATCAAAAGAAATTTTGCTTGTCTCAGTTTCTGTAAGTCTCACAAATAATTTTTATAACAAAATAGTGTTCAGAATGTGATTCTGGACTCAAAAAAAACGAAAATAAATTTCTGAAGAAAAATTAAATTTAATCGTTTTTCGGCGTTTCCAGCAGTTGTCCGAACGATTTACATCAAAAGAAATTTTACTTGTCTCAGTTTCTGTAACTCTCACAAATAATTTTTATAACAAAATAGTGTTCAGAATGTGATTCTGGACTCGAAAAAAAACGAAAATAAATTTTGAAGAAATTTTGCTTGTCTCAGTTTCTGTAAGTCTCACAAATAATTTTTATAACAAAATAGTGTTCAGAATGTGATTCTGGACACGAAAAAAAACGAAAATAAATTTTTGAGGAAAAATGAAATTTAATCGTTTTTCGGCGTTTCCAGCAGTAGTCCGAACGATTTACATCAAAAGAAATTTTACTTGTCTCAGTTTCTGTAACTCTCACAAATAATTTTTATAACAAAATAGTGTTCAGAATGTGATTCTGGACTCGAAAAAAAACGAAAATAAATTTTGAAGAGATTTTGCTTGTCTCAGTTTCTGTAAGTCTCACAAATAATTTTTATAACAAAATAGTGTTCAGAATGTGATTCTGGACTCGAAAAAGAACGAAAATAAATTTTTGAAGAAAAATGAAATTTAATCGTTTTTCGGCGTTTCCAGCAGTTGTCCGAACGATTTACATCAAAAGAAATTTTGCTTGTCTCAGTTTCTGTAAGTCTCACAAATAATTTTTTTAACAAAATAGTGTTCAGAATGTGATTCTGGACTCGAAAAAAAACGAAAATAAATTTTTGAAGAAAAATTAAATTTAATCGTTTTTCGGCGTTTCCAGCAGTTGTCCGAACGATTTACATCAAAAGAAATTTTGCTTGTCTCAGTTTCTGTAAGTCTCACAAATAATTTTTATAACAAAATAGTGTTCAGAATGTGATTCTGGACTCAAAAAAAACGAAAATAAATTTCTGAAGAAAAATTAAATTTAATCGTTTTTCGGCGTTTCCAGCAGTTGTCCGAACGATTTACATCAAAAGAAATTTTACTTGTCTCAGTTTCTGTAACTCTCACAAATAATTTTTATAACAAAATAGTGTTCAGAATGTGATTCTGGACTCGAAAAAAAACGAAAATAAATTTTGAAGAAATTTTGCTTGTCTCAGTTTCTGTAAGTGTCACAAATAATTTTTATAACAAAATAGTGTTCAGAATGTGATTCTGGTCTCGAAAAAAGACGAAAATAAATTTTTGAAGAAAAATTAAATTTAATCGTTTTTCGGCGTTTCCAGCAGTGGTCCGAACGATTTACATCAAAAGAAATTTTGCTTGTCTCAGTTTCTATAAGTCTCACAAATAATTTTTATAACAAAATAGTGTTCAGAATGTGATTCTGGACTCAAAAAAAAACGAAAATAAATTTCTGAAGAAAAATTAAATTTAATCGTTTTTCGGAGTTTCCAGCAGTTGTCCGAACGATTTACATCAAAAGAAATTTTACTTGTCTCAGTTTCTGTAACTCTCACAAATAATTTTTATAACAAAATAGTGTTCAGAATGTGATTCTGGACTCGAAAAAAAAACGAAAATAAATTTTGAAGAAATTTTGCTTGTCTCAGTTTCTGTAAGTCTCACAAATAATTTTTATAACAAAATAGTGTTCAGAATGTGATTCTGGACTCAAAAAAAAACGAAAATAAATTTCTGAAGAAAAATTAAATTTAATCGTTTTTCGGCGTTTCCAGCAGTTGTCCGAACGATTTACATCAAAAGAAATTTTGCTTGTCTCAGTTTCTGTAAGTCTCACAAATAATTTTTATAACAAACTAGTGTTCAGAATGTGATTCTGGACTCGAAAAAAAACGAAAATAAATTTTTGAAGTAAAATGAAATTTTATCGTTTTTCGGCGTTTCCAGCAGTTGTCCGAACGATTTACATCAAAAGAGATTTTGCTTGTCTCAGTTTCTGTAAGTCTCACAAATAATTTTTATAACAAAATAGTGTTCAGAATGTGATTCTGGACTCAAAAAAAAAACGAAAATAAATTTCTGAAGAAAAATTAATTAAATTTAATCGTTTTTCGGCGTTTCCAGCAGTTGTCCGAACGATTTACATCAAAAGAAATTTTACTTGTCTCAGTTTCTGTAAGTCTCACAAATAATTTTTATAACAAAATAGTGTTCAGAATTTGATTCTGGACTCGAAAAAAAACGAAAATAAATTTTTGAAGTAAAATGAAATTTAATCGTTTTTCGGCGTTTCCAGCAGTTGTCCGAACGATTTACATCAAAAGAAATTTTGCTTGTCTCAGTTTCTGTAAGTCTCACAAATAATTTTTATAACAAAATAGTGTTCAGAATGTGATTCTGGACTCAAAAAAAATGAAAATAAATTTCTGAAGAAAAATTAAATTTAATCGTTTTTTGGCGTTTCCAGCAGTTGTCCGAACGATTTACATCAAAAGAAATTTTACTTGTCTCAGTTTCTGTAACTCTCACAAATAATTTTTATAACAAAATAGTGTTCAGAATGTGATTCTGGACTCGAAAAAAAACGAAAATAAATTTTGAAGAAATTTTGCTTGTCTCAGTTTCTGTAAGTCTCACAAATAATTTTTATAACAAAATAGTGTTCAGAATGTGATTCTGGACACGAAAAAAAACGAAAATAAATTTTTGAGGAAAAATGAAATTTAATCGTTTTTCGGCGTTTCCAGCAGTAGTCCGAACGATTTACATCAAAAGAAATTTTACTTGTCTCAGTTTCTGTAACTCTCACAAATAATTTTTATAACAAAATAGTGTTTAGAATGTGATTCTGGACTCGAAAAAAAACGAAAATAAATTTTGAAGAGATTTTGCTTGTCTCAGTTTCTGTAAGTCTCACAAATAATTTTTATAACAAAATAGTGTTCAGAATGTGATTCTGGACTCGAAAAAGAACGAAAATAAATTTTTGAAGAAAAATGAAATTTAATCGTTTTTCGGCGTTTCCAGCAGTTGTCCGAACGATTTACATCAAAAGAAATTTTGCTTGTTACAGTTTCTGTAAGTCTCACAAATAATTTTTTTAACAAAATAGTGTTCAGAATGTGATGCTGGACTCGAAAAAAAACGAAAATAAATTTTTGAAGAAAAATTAAATTTAATCGTTTTTCGGCGTTTCCAGCAGTTGTCCGAACGATTTACATCAAAAGAAATTTTGCTTGTCTCAGTTTCTGTAAGTCTCACAAATAATTTTTATAACAAAATAGTGTTCAGAATGTGATTCTGGACTCAAAAAAAAACGAAAATAAATTTCTGAAGAAAAATTAAATTTAATCGTTTTTCGGCGTTTCCAGCAGTTGTCCGAACGATTTACATCAAAAGAAATTTTACTTGTCTCAGTTTCTGTAACTCTCACAGATAATTTTTATAACAAAATAGTGTTCAGAATGTGATTCTGGACTCGAAAAAAAACGAAAATAAATTTTGAAGAAATTTTGCTTGTCTCAGTTTCTGTAAGTCTCACAAATAATTTTTATAACAAAATAGTGTTCAGAATGTGATTCTGGTCTCGAAAAAAGACGAAAATAAATTTTTGAAGAAAAATTAAATTTAATCGTTTTTCGGCGTTTCCAGCAGTGGTCCGAACGATTTACATCAAAAGAAATTTTGCTTGTCTCAGTTTCTGTAAGTCTCACAAATAATTTTTATAACAAAATAGTGTTCAGAATGTGATTCTGGACTCGAAAAAAAACGAAAATAAATTTTTGAAGAAAAATTAAATTTAATCGTTTTTCGGCGTTTCCAGCAGTTGTCCGAACGATTTACATCAAAAGAAATTTTGCTTGTCTCAGTTTCTGTAAGTCTCACAAATAATTTTTATAACAAAATAGTGTTCAGAATGTGATTCTGGACTCAAAAAAAAACGAAAATAAATTTCTGAAGAAAAATTAAATTTAATCGTTTTTCGGCGTTTCCAGCAGTTGTCCGAACGATTTACATCAAAAGAAATTTTACTTGTCTCAGTTTCTGTAACTCTCACAAATAATTTTTATAACAAAATAGTGTTCAGAATGTGATTCTGGACTCGAAAAAAAACGAAAATAAATTTTGAAGAAATTTTGCTTGTCTCAGTTTCTGTAAGTCTCACAAATAATTTTTATAACAAAATAGTGTTCAGAATGTGATTCTGGACACGAAAAAAAACGAAAATAAATTTTTGAGGAAAAATGAAATTTAATCGTTTTTCGGCGTTTCCAGCAGTAGTCCGAACGATTTACATCAAAAGAAATTTTACTTGTCTCAGTTTCTGTAACTCTCACAAATAATTTTTATAACAAAATAGTGTTCAGAATGTGATTCTGGACTCGAAAAAAAACGAAAATAAATTTTGAAGAGATTTTGCTTGTCTCAGTTTCTGTAAGTCTCACAAATAATTTTTATAACAAAATAGTGTTCAGAATGTGATTCTGGACTCGAAAAAGAACGAAAATAAATTTTTGAAGAAAAATGAAATTTAATCGTTTTTCGGCGTTTCCAGCAGTTGTCCGAACGATTTACATCAAAAGAAATTTTGCTTGTCTCAGTTTCTGTAAGTCTCACAAATAATTTTTTTAACAAAATAGTGTTCAGAATGTGATTCTGGACTCGAAAAAAAACGAAAATAAATTTTTGAAGAAAAATTAAATTTAATCGTTTTTCGGCGTTTCCAGCAGTTGTCCGAACGATTTACATCAAAAGAAATTTTGCTTGTCTCAGTTTCTGTAAGTCTCACAAATATTTTTTATAACAAAATAGTGTTCAGAATGTGATTCTGGACTCAAAAAAAAACGAAAATAAATTTCTGAAGAAAAATTAAATTTAATCGTTTTTCGGCGTTTCCAGCAGTTGTCCGAACGATTTACATCAAAACAAATTTTACTTGTCTCAGTTTCTGTAACTCTCACAAATAATTTTTATAACAAAATAGTGTTCAGAATGTGATTCTGGACTCGAAAAAAAACGAAAATAAATTTTGAAGAAATTTTGCTTGTCTCAGTTTCTGTAAGTCTCACAAATAATTTTTATAACAAAATAGTGTTCAGAATGTGATTCTGGACTCGAAAAAAAACGAAAATAAATTTTTGAAGAAAAATTAAATTTAATCGTTTTTCGGCGTTTCCAGCAGTTGTCCGAACGATTTACATCAAAAGAAATTTTGCTTGTCTCAGTTTCTGTAAGTCTCACAAATAATTTTTTTAACAAAATAGTGTTCAGAATGTGATTCTGGACTCGAAAAAAAACGAAAATAAATTTTTGAAGAAAAATTAAATTTAATCGTTTTTCGGCGTTTCCAGCAGTGGTCCGAACGATTTACATCAAAAGAAATTTTGCTTGTCTCAGTTTCTGTAAGTCTCACAAATAATTTTTATAACAAAATAGTGTTCAGAATGTGATTCTGGACTCAAAAAAAAACGAAAATAAATTTCTGAAGAAAAATTAAATTTAATCGTTTTTCGGCGTTTCCAGCAGTTGTCCGAACGATTTACATCAAAAGAAATTTTGCTTGTCTCAGTTTCTGTAAGTCTCACAAATAATTTTTATAACAAACTAGTGTTCAGAATGTGATTCTGGACTCGAAAAAAAACGAAAATAAATTTTTGAAGTAAAATGAAATTTTATCGTTTTTCGGCGTTTCGAGCAGTTGTCCGAACGATTTACATCAAAAGAGATTTTGCTTGTCTCAGTTTCTGTAAGTCTCACAAATAATTTTTATAACAAAATAGTGTTCAGAATGTGATTCTGGACTCGAAAAAAACGAAAATAAATTTTTGAAGAAAAATGAAATTTAATCGTTTTTCGGCGTTTCCAGCAGTTGTCCGAACGATTTACATCAAAAGAAATTTTGCTTGTCTTAGTTTCTGTAAGTCTCACAAATAATTTTTTTAACAAAATAGTGTTCAGAATGTGATTCTGGACTCGAAAAAAAACGAAAATAAATTTTTGAAGAAAAATGAAATTTAATCGTTTTTCGGCGTTTCCAGCAGTTGTCCGGACGATTTACATCAAAAGAAATTTTGCTTGTCTCAGTTTCTGTAAGTCTCACAAATAATTTTTATAACAAAATAGTGTTCAGAATGTGATTCTGGACTCGAAAAAGAACGAAAATAAATTTTTGAAGAAAAATGAAATTTAATCGTTTTTCGGCGTTTCCAGCAGTTGTCCGAACGATTTACATCAAAAGAAATTTTGCTTGTCTCAGTTTCTGTAAGTCTCACAAATAATTTTTTTAACAAAATAGTGTTCAGAATGTGATTCTGGACTCGAAAAAAAACGAAAATAAATTTTTGAAGAAAAATTAAATTTAATCGTTTTTCGGCGTTTCCAGCAGTTGTCCGAACGATTTACATCAAAAGAAATTTTGCTTGTCTCAGTTTCTGTAAGTCTCACAAATAATTTTTATAACAAAATAGTGTTCAGAATGTGATTCTGGACTCAAAAAAAAACGAAAATAAATTTCTGAAGAAAAATTAAATTTAATCGTTTTTCGGCGTTTCCAGCAGTTGTCCGAACGATTTACATCAAAAGAAATTTTACTTGTCTCAGTTTCTGTAACTCTCACAAATAATTTTTATAACAAAATAGTGTTCAGAATGTGATTCTGGACTCGAAAAAAAACGAAAATAAATTTTGAAGAAATTTTGCTTGTCTCAGTTTCTGTAAGTCTCACAAATAATTTTTATAACAAAATAGTGTTCAGAATGTGATTCTGGTCTCGAAAAAAGACGAAAATAAATTTTTGAAGAAAAATTAAATTTAATCGTTTTTCGGCGTTTCCAGCAGTGGTCCGAACGATTTACATCAAAAGAAATTTTGCTTGTCTCAGTTTCTGTAAGTCTCACAAATAATTTTTATAACAAAATAGTGTTCAGAATGTGATTCTGGACTCGAAAAAAACGAAAATAAATTTTTGAAGAAAAATTAAATTTAATCGTTTTTCGGCGTTTCCAGCAGTTGTCCGAACGATTTACATCAAAAGAAATTTTGCTTGTCTCAGTTTCTGTAAGTCTCACAAATAATTTTTTTAACAAAATAGTGTTCAGAATGTGATTCTGGACTCGAAAAAAAACGAAAATAAATTTTTGAAGAAAAATTAAATTTAATCGTTTTTCGGCGTTTCCAGCAGTGGTCCGAACGATTTACATCAAAAGAAATTTTGCTTGTCTCAGTTTCTGTAAGTCTCACAAATAATTTTTATAACAAAATAGTGTTCAGAATGTGATTATGGACTCAAAAAAAAACGAAAATAAATTTCTGAAGAAAAATTAAATTTAATCGTTTTTCGGCGTTTCCAGCAGTTGTCCGAACGATTTACATCAAAAGAAATTTTACTTGTCTCAGTTTCTGTAACTCTCACAAATAATTTTTATAACAAAATAGTGTTCAGAATGTGATTCTGGACTCGAAAAAAAAACGAAAATAAATTTTGAAGAAATTTTGCTTGTCTCAGTTTCTGTAAGTCTCACAAATAATTTTTATAACAAAATAGTGTTCAGAATGTGATTCTGGACTCAAAAAAAAACGAAAATAAATTTCTGAAGAAAAATTAAATTTAATCGTTTTTCGGCGTTTCCAGCAGTTGTCCGAACGATTTACATCAAAAGAAATTTTGCTTGTCTCAGTTTCTGCAAGTCTCACAAATAATTTTTATAACAAACTAGTGTTCAGAATGTGATTCTGGACTCGAAAAAAAACGAAAATAAATTTTTGAAGTAAAATGAAATTTTATCGTTTTTCGGCGTTTCCAGCAGTTGTCCGAACGATTTACATCAAATGAGATTTTGCTTGTCTCAGTTTCTGTAAGTCTCACAAATAATTTTTATAACAAAATAGTGTTCAGAATGTGATTCTGGACTCGAAAAAAACGAAAATAAATTTTTGAAGAAAAATTAAATTTAATCGTTTTTCGGCGTTTCCAGCAGTTGTCCGAACGATTTACATCAAAAGAAATTTTACTTGTCTCAGTTTCTGTAACTCTCACAAATAATTTTTATAACAAAATAGTGTTCAGAATGTGATTCTGGACTCGAAAAAAAACGAAAATAAATTTTGAAGAAATTTTGCTTGTCTCAGTTTCTGTAAGTCTCACAAATAATTTTTATAACAAAATAGTGTTCAGAATGTGATTCTGGACTCGAAAAAAAACGAAAATAAATTTTGAAGAAATTTTGCTTGTCTCAGTTTCTGTAAGTCTCACAAATCATTTTTATAACAAAATAGTGTTCAGAATGTGATTCTGGTCTCGAAAAAAGACGAAAATAAATTTTTGAAGAAAAATTAAATTTCATCGTTTTTCGGCGTTTCCAGCAGTGGTCCGAACGATTTACATCAAAAGAAATTTTGCTTGTCTCAGTTTCTGTAAGTCTCACAAATAATTTTTATAACAAAATAGTGTTCAGAATGTGATTCTGGACTCGAAAAAAAACGAAAATAAATTTTTGAAGAAAAATTAAATTTAATCGTTTTTCGGCGTTTCCAGCAGTTGTCCGAACGATTTACATCAAAAGAAATTTTGCTTGTCTCAGTTTCTGTAAGTCTCACAAATAATTTTTATAACAAAATAGTGTTCAGAATGTGATTCTGGACTCAAAAAAAAACGAAAATAAATTTCTGAAGAAAAATTAAATTTAATCGTTTTTCGGCGTTTCCAGCAGTTGTCCGAACGATTTACATCAAAAGAAATTTTACTTGTCTCAGTTTCTGTAACTCTCACAAATAATTTTTATAACAAAATAGTGTTCAGAATGTGATTCTGGACTCGAAAAAAAACGAAAATAAATTTTGAAGAAATTTTGCTTGTCTCAGTTTCTGTAAGTCTCACAAATAATTTTTATAACAAAATAGTGTTCAGAATGTGATTCTGGACACGAAAAAAAACGAAAATAAATTTTTGAGGAAAAATGAAATTTAATCGTTTTTCGGCGTTTCCAGCAGTAGTCCGAACGATTTACATCAAAAGAAATTTTACTTGTCTCAGTTTCTGTAACTCTCACAAATAATTTTTATAACAAAATAGTGTTCAGAATGTGATTCTGGACTCGAAAAAAAACGAAAATAAATTTTGAAGAGATTTTGCTTGTCTCAGTTTCTGTAAGTCTCACAAATAATTTTTATAACAAAATAGTGTTCAGAATGTGATTCTGGACTCGAAAAAGAACGAAAATAAATTTTTGAAGAAAAATGAAATTTAATCGTTTTTCGGCGTTTCCAGCAGTTGTCCGAACGATTTACATCAAAAGAAATTTTGCTTGTCTCAGTTTCTGTAAGTCTCACAAATAATTTTTTTAACAAAATAGTGTTCAGAATGTGATTCTGGACTCGAAAAAAAACGAAAATAAATTTTTGAAGAAAAATTAAATTTAATCGTTTTTCGGCGTTTCCAGCAGTTGTCCGAACGATTTACATCAAAAGAAATTTTGCTTGTCTCAGTTTCTGTAAGTCTCACAAATAATTTTTATAACAAAATAGTGTTCAGAATGTGATTCTGGACTCAAAAAAAAACGAAAATAAATTTCTGAAGAAAAATTAAATTTAATCGTTTTTCGGCGTTTCCAGCAGTTGTCCGAACGATTTACATCAAAACAAATTTTACTTGTCTCAGTTTCTGTAACTCTCACAAATAATTTTTATAACAAAATAGTGTTCAGAATGTGATTCGGGACTCGAAAAAAAACGAAAATAAATTTTGAAGAAATTTTGCTTGTCTCAGTTTCTGTAAGTCTCACAAATAATTTTTATAACAAAATAGTGTTCAGAATGTGATTCTGGTCTCGAAAAAAGACGAAAATAAATTTTTGAAGAAAAATTAAATTTAATCGTTTTCGGCGTTTCCAGCAGTGGTCCGAACGATTTACATCAAAAGAAATTTTGCTTGTCTCAGTTTCTGTAAGTCTCACAAATAATTTTTATAACAAAATAGTGTTCAGAATGTGATTCTGGACTCGAAAAAAAACGAAAATAAATTTTTGAAGAAAAATTAAATTTAATCGTTTTTCGGCGTTTCTAGCAGTTGTCCGAACGATTTACATCAAAAGAAATTTTGCTTGTCTCAGTTTCTGTAAGTCTCACAAATAATTTTTTTAACAAAATAGTGTTCAGAATGTGATTCTGGACTCGAAAAAAAACGAAAATAAATTTTTGAAGAAAAATTAAATTTAATCGTTTTTCGGCGTTTCCAGCAGTGGTCCGAACGATTTACATCAAAAGAAATTTTGCTTGTCTCAGATTCTGTAAGTCTCACAAATAATTTTTATAACAAAATAGTGTTCAGAATGTGATTCTGGACTCAAAAAAAAACGAAAATAAATTTCTGAAGAAAAATTAAATTTAATCGTTTTTCGGCGTTTCCAGCAGTTGTCCGAACGATTTACATCAAAAGAAATTTTGCTTGTCTCAGTTTCTGTAAGTCTCACAAATAATTTTTATAACAAACTAGTGTTCAGAATGTGATTCTGGACTCGAAAAAAAACGAAAATAAATTTTTGAAGTAAAATGAAATTTTATCGTTTTTCGGCGTTTCCAGCAGTTGTCCGAACGATTTACATCAAAAGAGATTTTGCTTGTCTCAGTTTCTGTAAGTCTCACAAATAATTTTTATAACAAAATAGTGTTCAGAATGTGATTCTGGACTCGAAAAAAACGAAAATAAATTTTTGAAGAAAAATGAAATTTAATCGTTTTTCGGCGTTTCCAGCAGTTGTCCGAACGATTTACATCAAAAGAAATTTTGCTTGTCTTAGTTTCTGTAAGTCTCACAAATAATTTTTTTAACAAAATAGTGTTCAGAATGTGATTCTGGACTCGAAAAAAAACGAAAATAAATTTTTGAAGAAAAATGAAATTTAATCGTTTTTCGGCGTTTCCAGCAGTTGTCCGGACGATTTACATCAAAAGAAATTTTGCTTGTCTCAGTTTCTGTAAGTCTCACAAATAATTTTTATAACAAAATAGTGTTCAGAATGTGATTCTGGACTCAAAAAAGAACGAAAATAAATTTTTGAAGAAAAATGAAATTTAATCGTTTTTCGGCGTTTCCAGCAGTTGTCCGAACGATTTACATCAAAAGAAATTTTGCTTGTCTTAGTTTCTGTAAGTCTCACAAATAATTTTTTTAACAAAATAGTGTTCAGAATGTGATTCTGGACTCGAAAAAAAACGAAAATAAATTTTTGAAGAAAAATTAAATTTAATCGTTTTTCGGCGTTTCCAGCAGTTGTCCGAACGATTTACATCAAAAGAAATTTTGCTTGTCTCAGTTTCTGTAAGTCTCACAAATAATTTTTATAACAAAATAGTGTTCAGAATGTGAATCTGGACTCGAAAAAAAACGAAAATAAATTTTGAAGAAATTTTGCTTGTCTCAGTTTCTGTAAGTCTCACAAATAATTTTTATAACAAAATAGTGTTCAGAATGTGATTCTAGACTCGAAAAAAAACGAAAATAAATTTTTGAAGAAAAATGAAATTTAATCGTTTTTCGGCGTTTCCAGCAGTAGTCCGAACGATTTACATCAAAAGAGATTTTGCTTGTCTCAGTTTCTGTAAGTCTCACAAATAATTTTTATAACAAAATAGTGTTCAGAATGTGATTCTGGACTCGAAAGAAAACGAAAATAAATTTTTGAAGAAAAATGAAATTTAATCGTTTTTCGGCGTTTCCAGCAGTTGTCCGAACGATTTACATCAAAAGAAATTTTGCTTGTCTCAGTTTCTGTAAGTCTCACAAATAATTTTTATAACAAAATAGTGTTCAGAATGTGAATCTGGACTCGAAAAAAAAACGAAAATAAATTTTGAAGAAATTTTGCTTGTCTCAGTTTCTGTAAGTCTCACAAATAATTTTTATAACAAAATAGTGTTCAGAATGTGATTCTAGACTCGAAAAAAAACGAAAATAAATTTTTGAAGAAAAATGAAATTTAATCGTTTTTCGGCGTTTCCAGCAGTAGTCCGAACGATTTACATTAAAAGAAATTTTGCTTGTCTCAGTTTCTGTAAGTCTCACAAATAAGTTTTATAACAAAATAGTGTTCAGAATGTGATTCTGGACTCGAAAAAAAACAAAAATAAATTTTTGAAGAAAAATGAAATTTAATCGTTTTTCGGCGTTTCCAGCAGTTGTCCGAACGATTTACATCAAAAGAAATTTTGCTTGTCTCAGTTTCTGTAAGTCTCACAAATAATTTTTATAACAAAATAGTGTTCAGAATGTGAATCTGGACTCGAAAAAAAACGAAAATAAATTTTGAAGAAATTTTGCTTGTCTCAGTTTCTGTAAGTCTCACAAATAATTTTTATAACAAAATAGTGTTCAGAATGTGATTCTAGACTCGAAAAAAAACGAAAATAAATTTTTGAAGAAAAATGAAATTTAATCGTTTTTCGGCGTTTCCAGCAGTAGTCCGAACGATTTACATCAAAAGAGATTTTGCTTGTCTCAGTTTCTGTAAGTCTCACAAATAATTTTTATAACAAAATAGTGTTCAGAATGTGATTCTGGACTCGAAAGAAAACGAAAATAAATTTTTGAAGAAAAATGAAATTTAATCGTTTTTCGGCGTTTCCAGCAGTTGTCCGAACGATTTACATCAAAAGAAATTTTGCTTGTCTCAGTTTCTGTAAGTCTCACAAATAATTTTTTTAACAAAATAGTGTTCAGAATGTGATTCTGGACTCGAAAAAAAACGAAAATAAATTTTTGAAGAAAAATTAAATTTAATCGTTTTTCGGCGTTTCCAGCAGTTGTCCGAACAATTTACATCAAAAAAAAATTTGCTTGTCTCAGTTTCTGTAAGTCTCACAAATAATTTTTATAACAAAATAGTGTTCAGAATGTGATTCTGGACTCGAAAAAAAACGAAAATAAATTTTTGAAGAAAAATGAAATTCTATCGTTTTTCGGCGTTTCCAGCAGTAGTCCGAACAATTTGCATCGAAAGAAATTTTGCTTGTCTCAGTTTCTGTAAGTCTCACAAATAATTTTTATAACAAAATAGTGTTCAGAATGTGATTCTGGACTCGAAAAAAAACGAAAATAAATTTTTGAAGAAAAATTAAATTTAATCGTTTTTCGGCGTTTCCAGCAGTTGTCCGAACGATTTACATCAAAAAAAATTTTGCTTGTCTCAGTTTCTGTAAGTCTCACAAATAATTTTTATAACAAAATAGTGTTCAGAATGTGATTCTGGACTCAAAAAAAAAACGAAAATAAATTTCTGAAGAAAAATTAAATTTAATCGTTTTTTGGCGTTTCCAGCAGTTGTCCGAACGATTTACATCAAAAGAGATTTTGCTTGTCTCAGTTTCTGTAAGTCTCACAAATAATTTTTATAACAAAATAGTGTTCAGAATGTGATTCTGGACTCGAAAAAAAACGAAAATAAATTTTTGAAGAAAAATGAAATTTAATCGTTTTTCGGCGTTTCCAGCAGTTGTCCGAACGATTTACATCAAAAGAAATTTTGCTTGTCTTAGTTTCTGTAAGTCTCACAAATAATTTTTTTAACAAAATAGTGTTCAGAATGTGATTCTGGACTCGAAAAAAAACGAAAATAAATTTTTGAAGAAAAATTAAATTTAATCGTTTTTCGGCGTTTCCAGCAGTTGTCCGAACGATTTACATCAAAAGAAATTTTGCTTGTCTTAGTTTCTGTAAGTCTCACAAATAATTTTTATAACAAAATAGTGTTCAGAATATGATTCTGGACTCGAAAAAAAACGAAAATAAATTTTTGAAGAAAAATGAAATTTAATCGTTTTTCGGCGTTTCCAGCAGTTGTCCGAACGATTTACATCAAAAGAAATTTTGCTTGTCTCAGTTTCTGTAAGTCTCACAAATAATTTTTATAACAAAATAGTGTTCAGAATATGATTCTGGACTCGAAAAAAAACGGAAATAAATTTTGAAGAAATTTTGCTTGTCTCAGTTTCTGTAAGTCTCACAAATAATTTTTATAACAAAATAGTGTTCAGAATGTGATTCTGGACTCGAAAAAAAACGAAAATAAATTTTTGAAGTAAAATGAAATTTAATCGTTTTTCGGCGTTTCCAGCAGTTGTCCGAACGATTTACATCAAAAAAAAATTTGCTTGTCTCAGTTTCTGTAAGTCTCACAAATAATTTTTATAACAAAATAGTGTTCAGAATGTGAATCTGGACTCGAAAAAAAACGAAAATAAATTTTTGAAGAAAAATGAAATTCTATCGTTTTTCGGCGTTTCCAGCAGTAGTCCGAACGATTTGCATCGAAAGAAATTTTGCTTGTCTCAGTTTCTGTAAGTCTCACAAATAATTTTTATAACAAAATAGTGTTCAGAATGTGATTCTGGACTCGAAAAAAAACGAAAATAAATTTTTTAAGAAAAATGAAATTTAATCGTTTTTCGGCGTTTCCAGCAGTTGTCCGAACGATTTACATCAAAAGAAATTTTGCTTGTCTTAGTTTCTGTAAGTCTCACAAATAATTTTTTTAACAAAATAGTGTTCAGAATGTGATTCTGGACTCGAAAAAAAACGAAAAAAAATTTTTGAAGAAAAATTAAATTTAATCGTTTTTCGGCGTTTCCAGCAGTTGTCCGAACGATTTACATCAAAAGAAATTTTGCTTGTCTCAGTTTCTGTAAGTCTCACAAATAATTTTTATAACAAAATAGTGTTCAGAATGTGATTCTGGACTCGAAAAAAAACAAAAATAAATTTTTGAAGAAAAATGATATTTAATCGTTTTTCGGCGTTTCCAGCAGTTGTCCGAACGATTTACATCAAAAGAAATTTTGCTTGTCTCAGTTTCTGTAAGTCTCACAAATAATTTTTATAACAAAATAGTGTTCAGAATGTGATTCTGGACTCGAAAAAAAACGAAAATAAATTTTGAAGAAATTTTGCTTGTCTCAGTTTCTGTAAGTCTCACAAATAATTTTTATAACAAAATAGTGTTCAGAATGTGATTCTGGACTCGAAAAAAAACGAAAATAAATTTTTGAAGAAAAATGAAATTTAATCGTTTTTCGGCGTTTCCAGCAGTTGTCCGAACGATTTACATCAAAAGAAATTTTGCTTGTCTCAGTTTCTGTAAGTCTCACAAATAATTTTTATAACAAAATAGTGTTCAGAATGTGATTCTGGACTCGAAAAAAAAACGAAAATAAATTTTGAAGAAATTTTGCTTGTCTCAGTTTCTGTAAGTCTCACAAATTTTATAACAAAATAGTGTTCAGAATGTGATTCTGGACTCGAAAAAAAACGAAAATAAATTTTTGAAGAAAAATGAAATTTAATCGTTTTTCGGCGTTTCCAGCAGTTGTCCGAACGATTTACATCAAAGAAAAATTTGCTTGTCTCAGTTTCTGTAAGTCTCACAAATAATTTTTATAACAAAATAGTGTTCAGAATGTGATTCTGGACTCGAAAAAAAACGAAAATAAATTTTTGAAGAAAAATGAAATTCTATCGTTTTTCGGCGTTTCCAGCAGTAGTCCGAACGATTTGCATCGAAAGAAATTTTGCTTGTCTCAATTTCTGTAAGTCTCACAAATAATTTTTATAACAAAATAGTGTTCAAAATGTGATTCTGGACTCGAAAAAAAACGAAAATAAAATTTTGAAGAAAAATTAAATTTGATCGTTTTTCGGCGTTTCCAGCAGTTGTCCGAACGATTTACATCAAAAAAAATTTTGCTTGTCTCAGTTTCTGTAAGTCTCACAAATAATTTTTATAACAAAATAGTGTTCAAAATGTGATTCTGGACTCAAAAAAAAACGAAAATAAATTTCTGAAGAAAAATTAAATTTAATCGTTTTTCGGCGTTTCCAGCAGTTGTCCGAACGATTTACATCAAAAGAGATTTTGCTTGTCTCAGTTTCTGTAAGTCTCACAAATAATTTTTATAACAAAATAGTGTTCAGAATGTGATTCTGGCCTCGAAAAAAAACGAAAATAAATTTTTGAAGAAAAATGAAATTTAATCGTTTTTCGGCGTTTCCAGCAGTTGTCCGAACGATTTACATCAAAAAAAAATTTGCTTGTCTCAGTTTCTGTAAGTCTCACAAATAATTTTTATAACAAAATAGTGTTCAGAATGTGATTCTGGACTCGAAAAAAAACGAAAATAAATTTTTGAAGAAAAATGAAATTCTATCGTTTTTCGGCGTTTCCAGCAGTAGTCCGAACGATTTGCATCGAAAGAAATTTTGCTTGTCTCAGTTTCTGTAAGTCTCACAAATAATTTTTATAACAAAATAGTGTTCAGAATGTGATTCTGGACTCGAAAAAAAACGAAAATAAATTTTTGAAGAAAAATTAAATTTAATCGTTTTTCGGCGTTTCCAGCAGTTGTCCGAACGATTTACATCAAAAAAAATTTTGCTTGTCTCAGTTTCTGTAAGTCTCACAAATAATTTTTATAACAAAATAGTGTTCAGAATGTGATTCTGGACTCAAAAAAAAAACGAAAATAAATTTCTGAAGAAACTTTAAATTTAATCGTTTTTCGGCGTTTCCAGCAGTTGTCCGAACGATTTACATCAAAAGAGATTTTGCTTGTCTCAGTTTCTGTAAGTCTCACAAATAATTTTTATAACAAAATAGTGTTCAGAATGTGATTCTGGACTCGAAAAAAAACGAAAATAAATTTTTGAAGAAAAATGAAATTTAATCGTTTTTCGGCGTTTCCAGCAGTTGTCCGAACAATTTACATCAAAAAAAATTTTGCTTGTCTCAGTTTCTGTAAGTCTCACAAATAATTTTTATAACAAAATAGTGTTCAGAATGTGATTCTGGACTCGAAAAAAAACGAAAATAAATTTTTGAAGAAAAATGAAATTCTATCGTTTTTCGGCGTTTCCAGCAGTAGTCCGAACGATTTGCATCGAAAGAAATTTTGCTTGTCTCAGTTTCTGTAAGTCTCACAAATAATTTTTATAACAAAATAGTGTTCAGAATGTGATTCTGGACTCGAAAAAAAACGAAAATAAATTTTTGAAGAAAAATGAAATTTAATCGTTTTTCGGCGTTTCCAGCAGTTGTCCGAACGATTTACATCAAAAGAAATTTTGCTTGTCTTAGTTTCTGTAAGTCTCACAAATAATTTTTTTAACAAAATAGTGTTCAGAATGTGATTCTGGACTCGAAAAAAAACGAAAATAAATTTTTGAAGAAAAATTAAATTTAATCGTTTTTCGGCGTTTCCAGCAGTTGTCCGAACGATTTACATTAAAAGAAATTTTGCTTGTCTCAGTTTCTGTAAGTCTCACAAATAAGTTTTATAACAAAATAGTGTTCAGAATGTGATTCTGGACTCGAAAAAAAACAAAAATAAATTTTTGAAGAAAAATGAAATTTAATCGTTTTTCGGCGTTTCCAGCAGTTGTCCGAACGATTTACATCAAAAGAAATTTTGCTTGTCTCAGTTTCTGTAAGTCTCACAAATAATTTTTATAACAAAATAGTGTTCAGAATGTGAATCTGGACTCGAAAAAAAACGAAAATAAATTTTGAAGAAATTTTGCTTGTCTCAGTTTCTGTAAGTCTCACAAATAATTTTTATAACAAAATAGTGTTCAGAATGTGATTCTAGACTCGAAAAAAAACGAAAATAAATTTTTGAAGAAAAATGAAATTTAATCGTTTTTCGGCGTTTCCAGCAGTAGTCCGAACGATTTACATCAAAAGAGATTTTGCTTGTCTCAGTTTCTGTAAGTCTCACAAATAATTTTTATAACAAAATAGTGTTCAGAATGTGATTCTGGACTCGAAACAAAACGAAAATAAATTTTTGAAGAAAAATGAAATTTAATCGTTTTTCGGCGTTTCCAGCAGTTGTCCGAACGATTTACATCAAAAGAAATTTTGCTTGTCTCAGTTTCTGTAAGTCTCACAAATAATTTTTTTAACAAAATAGTGTTCAGAATGTGATTCTGGACTCGAAAAAAAACGAAAATAAATTTTTGAAGAAAAATTAAATTTAATCGTTTTTCGGCGTTTCCAGCAGTTGTCCGAACAATTTACATCAAAAAAAAATTTGCTTGTCTCAGTTTCTGTAAGTCTCACAAATAATTTTTATAACAAAATAGTGTTCAGAATGTGATTCTGGACTCGAAAAAAAACGAAAATAAATTTTTGAAGAAAAATGAAATTCTATCGTTTTTCGGCGTTTCCAGCAGTAGTCCGAACAATTTGCATCGAAAGAAATTTTGCTTGTCTCAGTTTCTGTAAGTCTCACAAATAATTTTTATAACAAAATAGTGTTCAGAATGTGATTCTGGACTCGAAAAAAAACGAAAATAAATTTTTGAAGAAAAATTAAATTTAATCGTTTTTCGGCGTTTCCAGCAGTTGTCCGAACGATTTACATCAAAAAAAATTTTGCTTGTCTCAGTTTCTGTAAGTCTCACAAATAATTTTTATAACAAAATAGTGTTCAGAATGTGATTCTGGACTCAAAAAAAAAACGAAAATAAATTTCTGAAGAAAAATTAAATTTAATCGTTTTTTGGCGTTTCCAGCAGTTGTCCGAACGATTTACATCAAAAGAGATTTTGCTTGTCTCAGTTTCTGTAAGTCTCACAAATAATTTTTATAACAAAATAGTGTTCAGAATGTGATTCTGGACTCGAAAAAAAACGAAAATAAATTTTTGAAGAAAAATGAAATTTAATCGTTTTTCGGCGTTTCCAGCAGTTGTCCGAACGATTTACATCAAAAGAAATTTTGCTTGTCTTAGTTTCTGTAAGTCTCACAAATAATTTTTTTAACAAAATAGTGTTCAGAATGTGATTCTGGACTCGAAAAAAAACGAAAATAAATTTTTGAAGAAAAATTAAATTTAATCGTTTTTCGGCGTTTCCAGCAGTTGTCCGAACGATTTACATCAAAAGAAATTTTGCTTGTCTTAGTTTCTGTAAGTCTCACAAATAATTTTTATAACAAAATAGTGTTCAGAATGTGATTCTGGACTCGAAAAAAAACGAAAATAAATTTTTGATGAAAAATGAAATTTAATCGTTTTTCGGCGTTTCCAGCAGTTGTCCGAACGATTTACATCAAAAGAAATTTTGCTTGTCTCAGTTTCTGTAAGTCTCACAAATAATTTTTATAACAAAATAGTGTTCAGAATATGATTCTGGACTCGAAAAAAAACGGAAATAAATTTTGAAGAAATTTTGCTTGTCTCAGTTTCTGTAAGTCTCACAAATAATGTTTATAACAAAATAGTGTTCAGAATGTGATTCTGGACTCGAAAAAAAACGAAAATAAATTTTTGAAGAAAAATGAAATTTAATCGTTTTTCGGCGTTTCCAGCAGTTGTCCGAACGATTTACATCAAAAAAAAATTTGCTTGTCTCAGTTTCTGTAAGTCTCACAAATAATTTTTATAACAAAATAGTGTTCAGAATGTGAATCTGGACTCGAAAAAAAACGAAAATAAATTTTTGAAGAAAAATGAAATTCTATCGTTTTTCGGCGTTTCCAGCAGTAGTCCGAACGATTTGCATCGAAAGAAATTTTGCTTGTCTCAGTTTCTGTAAGTCTCACAAATAATTTTTATAACAAAATAGTGTTCAGAATGTGATTCTGGACTTGAAAAAAAACGAAAATAAATTTTTGAAGAAAAATTAAATTTAATCGTTTTTCGGCGTTTCCAGCAGTTGTCCGAACGATTTACATCAAAAGAAATTTTGCATGTCTTAGTTTCTGTAAGTCTCACAAATAATTTTTTTAACAAAATAGTGTTCAGAATGTGATTCTGGACTCGAAAAAAAACGAAAATAAATTTTTGAAGAAAAATTAAATTTAATCGTTTTTCGGCGTTTCCAGCAGTTGTCCGAACGATTTACATCAAAAGAAATTTTGCTTGTCTCAGTTTCTGTAAGTCTCACAAATAATTTTTATAACAAAACAGTGTTCAGAATGTGATTCTGGACTCGAAAAAAAACGAAAATAAATTTTTGAAGAAAAATGAAATTTAATCGTTTTTCGGCGTTTCCAGCAGTTGTCCGAACGATTTACATCAAAAGAAATTTTGCTTGTCTCAGTTTCTGTAAGTCTCACAAATAATTTTTATAACAAAATAGTGTTCAGAATGTGATTCTGGACTCGAAAAAAAACGAAAATAAATTTTGAAGAAATTTTGCTTGTCTCAGTTTCTGTAAGTCTCACAAATTTTATAACAAAATAGTGTTCAGAATGTGATTCTGGACTCGAAAAAAAACGAAAATAAATTTTTGAAGAAAAATGAAATTAAATCGTTTTTCGGCGTTTCCAGCAGTTGTCCGAACGATTTACATCAAAAAAAAATTTGCTTGTCTCAGTCTCTGTAAGTCTCACAAATAATTTTTATAACAAAATAGTGTTCAGAATGTGATTCTGGACTCGAAAAAAAACGAAAATAAATTTTTGAAGAAAAATTAAATTTAATCGTTTTTCGGCGTTTCCAGCAGTTGTCCGAACAATTTACATCAAAAGAAATTTTGCTTGTCTCAGTTTCTGTAAGTCTCACAAATAATTTTTATAACAAAATAGTGTTCAGAATGTGATTCTGGACTCGAAAAAAAACAAAAATAAATTTTTGAAGAAAAATGAAATTTAATCGTTTTTCGGCGTTTCCAGCAGTTGTCCGAACGATTTACATCAAAAGAAATTTTGCTTGTCTCAGTTTCTGTAAGTCTCACAAATAATTTTTATAACAAAATAGTGTTCAGAATGTGATTCTGGACTCGAAAAAAACGAAAATAAATTTTGAAGAAATTTTGCTTGTCTCAGTTTCTGTAAGTCTCACAAATAATTTTTATAACAAAATAGTGTTCAGAATGTGATTCTAGACTCGAAAAAAAACGAAAATAAATTTTTGAAGAAAAATGAAATTTAATCGTTTTTCGGCGTTTCCAGCAGTAGTCCGAACGATTTACATCAAAAGAGATTTTGCTTGTCTCAGTTTCTGTAAGTCTCACAAATAATTTTTATAACAAAATAGTGTTCAGAATGTGATTCTGGACTCGAAAGAAAACGAAAATAAATTTTTGAAGAAAAATGAAATTTAATCGTTTTTCGGCGTTTCCTGCAGTTGTCCGAACGATTTACATCAAAAGAAATTTTGCTTGTCTCAGTTTCTGTAAGTCTCACAAATAATTTTTTTAACAAAATAGTGTTCAGAATGTGATTCTGGATACGAAAAAAAACGAAAATAAATTTTTGAAGAAAAATTAAATTTAATCGTTTTTCGGCGTTTCCAGCAGTTGTCCGAACGATTTACATCAAAAAAAATTTTGCTTGTCTCAGTTTCTGTAAGTCTCACAAATAATTTTTATAACAAAATAGTGTTCAGAATGTGATTCTGGACTCGAAAAAAAACGAAAATAAATTTTTGAAGAAAAATGAAATTCTATCGTTTTTCGGCGTTTCCAGCAGTAGTACGAACAATTTGCATCAAAAGAAATTTTGCTTGTCTCAGTTTCTGTAAGTCTCACAAATAATTTTTATAACAAAATAGTGTTCAGAATGTGATTCTGGACTCGAAAAAAAACGAAAATAAATTTTTGAAGAAAAATTAAATTTAATCGTTTTTCGGCGTTTCCAGCAGTTGTCCGAACGATTTACATCAAAAGAAATTTTGCTTGTCTCAGTTTCTGTAAGTCTCACAAATAATTTTTATAACAAAATAGTGTTCAGAATGTGATTCTGGACTCAAAAAAAAAACGAAAATAAATTTCTGAAAAAAAATTAAATTTAATCGTTTTTCGGCGTTTCCAGCAGTTGTCCGAACGATTTACATCATAAGAGATTTTGATTGTCTCAGTTTCTGTAAGTCTCACAAATAATTTTTATAACAAAATAGTGTTCAGAATGTGATTCTGGACTCGAAAAAAAAAACGAAAATAAATTTTGGAAGAAAAATGAAATTTAATCGTTTTTCGGCGTTTCCAGCAGTTGTCCGAACGATTTACATCAAAAGAAATTTTGCTTGTCTTAGTTTCTGTAAGTCTCACAAATAATTTTTTTAACAAAATAGTGTTCAGAATGTGATTCTGGACTCGAAAAAAAACGAAAATAAATTTTTGAAGAAAAATTAAATTTAATCGTTTTTCGGCGTTTCCAGCAGTTGTCCGAACGATTTACATCAAAAGAAATTTTGCTTGTCTCAGTTTCTGTAAGTCTCACAAATAATTTTTATAACAAAATAGTGTTCAGAATGTGATTCTGGACTCGAAAAAAAACGAAAATAAATTTTTGAAGAAAAATGAAATTTAATCGTTTTTCGGCGTTTCCAGCAGTTGTCCGAACGATTTACATCAAAAGAAATTTTGCTTGTCTCAGTTTCTGTAAGTCTCACAAATAATTTTTATAACAAAATAGTGTTCAGAATGTGATTCTGGACTCAAAAAAAAAAACGAAAATAAATTCCTGAAGAAAAATTAAATTTAATCGTTTTTCGGCGTTTCCAGCAGTTGTCCGAACGATTTACATCAAAAGAGATTTTGCTTGTCTCAGTTTCTGTAAGTCTCACAAATAATTTTTATAACAAAATAGTGTTCAGAATGTGATTCTGGACTCGAAAAAAAACGAAAATAAATTTTTGAAGAAAAATGAAATTTAATCGTTTTTCGGCGTTTCCAGCAGTTGTCCGAACGATTTACATCAAAAGAAATTTTGCTTGTCTTAGTTTCTGTAAGTCTCACAAATAATTTTTTTAACAAAATAGTGTTCAGAATGTGATTCTGGACTCGAAAAAAAACGAAAATAAATTTTTGAAGAAAAATTAAATTGAATCGTTTTTCGGCGTTTCCAGCAGTTGTCCGAACGATTTACAACAAAAGAAATTTTGCTTGTCTCAGTTTCTGTAAGTCTCACAAATAATTTTTATAACAAAATAGTGTTCAGAATGTGATTCTGGACTCAAAAAAAAACGAAAATAAATTTCTGAAGAAAAATTAAATTTAATCGTTTTTCGGCGTTTCCAGCAGTTGTCCGAACGATTTACATCAAAAGAAATTTTACTTGTCTCAGTTTCTGTAAGTCTCACAAATAATTTTTATAACAAAATAGTGTTCAGAATGTGATTCTGGACTCGAAAAAAAACGAAAATAAATTTTTGAAGAAAAATGAAATTTAATCGTTTTTCGGCGTTTCCAGCAGTTGTCCGAACGATTTACATCAAAAGAAATTTTGCTTGTCTCAGTTTCTGTAAGTCTCACAAATAATTTTTATAACAAAATAGTGTTCAGAATGTGATTCTGGACTCAAAAAAAAACGAAAATAAATTTCTGAAGAAAAATTAAATTTAATCGTTTTTCGGCGTTTCCAGCAGTTGTCCGAACGATTTACATCAAAAGAAATTTTACTTGTCTCAGTTTCTGTAACTCTCACAAATAATTTTTATAACAAAATAGTGTTCAGAATGTGATTCTGGACTCGAAAAAAAACGAAAATAAATTTTGAAGAAATTTTGCTTGTCTCAGTTTCTGTAAGTCTCACAAATAATTTTTATAACAAAATAGTGTTCAAAATGTGATTCTGGACTCGAAAAAAAACGAAAATAAATTTTTGAAGAAAAATGAAATTTAATCGTTTTTCGGCGTTTCCAGCAGTTGTCCGAACGATTTACATCAAAAGAAATTTTGCTTGTCTCAGTTTCTGTAAGTCTCACAAATAATTTTTATAACAAAATAGTGTTCAGAATGTGATTCTGGACTCGAAAAAAAACGAAAATAAATTTTGAAGAAATTTTGCTTGTCTCAGTTTCTGTAAGTCTCACAAATAATTTTTAAAACAAAATAGTGTTCAGAATGTGATTCTGGACTCGAAAAAAAACGAAAATAAATTTTTGAAGAAAAATGAAATTTAATCGTTTTTCGGCGTTTCCAGCAGTTGTCCGAACGATTTACATCAAAAAAAATTTTGCTTGTCTCAGTTTCTGTAAGTCTCACAAATAATTTTTATAACAAAATAGTGTTCAGAATGTGATTCTGGACTCGAAAAAAAACGAAAATAAATTTTTGAAGAAAAATGAAATTCTATCGTTTTTCGGCGTTTCCAGCAGTAGTCCGAACGATTTGCATCGAAAGAAATTTTGCTTGTCTCAGTTTCTGTAAGTCTCACAAATAATTTTTATAACAAAATAGTGTTCAGAATGTGATTCTGGACTCGAAAAAAAACGAAAATAAATTTTTGAAGAAAAATGAAATTTAATCGTTTTTCGTCGTTTCCAGCAGTTGTCCGAACGATTTACATCAAAAAAAATTTTGCTTGTCTCAGTTTCTGTAAGTCTCACAAATAATTTTTATAACAAAATAGTGTTCACAATGTGATTCTGGACTCAAAAAAAAACGAAAATAAATTCCTGAAGAAAAATTAAATTTAATCGTTTTTCGGCGTTTCCAGCAGTTGTCCGAACGATTTACATCAAAAGAGATTTTGCTTGTCTCAGTTTCTGTAAGTCTCACAAATAATTTTTATAACAAAATAGTGTTCAGAATGTGATTCTGGACTCGAAAAAAAACGAAAATAAATTTTTGAAGAAAAATGAAATTTAATCGTTTTTCGGCGTTTCCAGCAGTTGTCCGAACGATTTACATCAAAAGAAATTTTGCTTGTCTTAGTTTCTGTAAGTCTCACAAATAATTTTTTTAACAAAATAGTGTTCAGAATGTGATTCTAGACTCGAAAAAAAACGAAAATAAATTTTTGAAGAAAAATTAAATTTAATCGTTTTTCGGCGTTTCCAGCAGTTGTCCGAACGATTTACATCAAAAAAAAATTTGCTTGTCTCAGTTTCTGTAAGTCTCACAAATAATTTTTATAACAAAATAGTGTTCAGAATGTGATTCTGGACTCGAAAAAAAACGAAAATAAATTTTTGAAGAAAAATGAAATTCTATCGTTTTTCGGCGTTTCCAGCAGTAGTCCGAACGATTTGCATCGAAAGAAATTTTGCTTGTCTCAGTTTCTGTAAGTCTCACAAATAATTTTTATAACAAAATAGTGTTCAGAATGTGATTCTGGACTCGAAAAAAAACGAAAATAAATTTTTGAAGAAAAATTAAATTTAATCGTTTTTCGGCGTTTCAAGCAGTTGTCCGAACGATTTACATCAAAAGAGATTTTGCTTGTCTCAGTTTCTGTAAGTCTCACAAATAATTTTTATAACAAAATAGTGTTCAGAATGTGATTCTGGACTCGAAAAAAACGAAAATAAATTTTTGAAGAAAAATGAAATTTAATCGTTTTTCGGCGTTTCCAGCAGTTGTCCGAACGATTTACATCAAAAGAAATTTTGCTTGTCTTAGTTTCTGTAAGTCTCACAATAAATTTTTTTAACAAAATAGTGTTCAGAATGTGATTCTGGACTCGAAAAAAAACGAAAATAAATTTTTGAAGAAAAATTAACTTTAATCGTTTTTTGGCGTTTCCAGCAGTTGTCCGAACGATTTACATCAAAAGAAATTTTGCTTGTCTCAGTTTCTGTAAGTCTCACAAATAATTTTTATAACAAAATAGTGTTCAGAATGTGATTCTGGACTCGAAAAAAAACGAAAATAAATTTTTGAAGAAAAATGAAATTTAATCGTTTTTCGGCGTTTCCTGCAGTTGTCCGAACGATTTACATCAAAAGAAATTTTGCTTGTCTCAGTTTCTGTAAGTCTCACAAATAATTTTTATAACAAAATAGTGTTCAGAATGTGATTCTGGACTCGAAAAAAAACGAAAATAAATTTTGAAGAAATTTTGCTTGTCTCAGTTTCTGTAAGTCTCACAAATAATTTTTATAACAAAATAGTGTTCAGAATGTGATTCTGGACTCGAAAAAAAAATGAAAATAAATTTTTGAAGAAAAATGAAATTTAATCGTTTTTCGGCGTTTCCAGCAGTTGTCCGAACGATTTACATCAAAAGAAATTTTGCTTGTCTCAGTTTCTGTAAGTCTCACAAATAATTTTTATAACAAAATAGTGTTCAGAATGTGATTCTGGACTCGAAAAAAAACGAAAATAAATTTTTGAAGAAAAATGAAATTCTATCGTTTTTCGGCGTTTCCAGCAGTAGTCCGAACGATTTGCATCGAAAGAAATTTTGCTTGTCTCAGTTTCTGTAAGTCTCACAAATAATTTTTATAACAAAATAGTGTTCAGAATGTGATTCTGGACTCGAAAAAAAACGAAAATAAATTTTTGAAGAAAAATTAAATTTAATCGTTTTTCGGCGTTTCCAGCAGTTGTCCGAACGATTTACATCAAAAGAAATTTTGCTTGTCTCAGTTTCTGTAAGTCTCACAAATAATTTTTATAACAAAATAGTGTTCAGAATGTGATTCTGGACTCGAAAAAAAACGAAAATAAATTTTGAAGAAATTTTGCTTGTCTCAGTTTCTGTAAGTCTCACAAATAGTTTTTATAACAAAATAGTGTTCAGAATGTGATTCTGGACTCGAAAAAAAACGAAAATAAATTTTTGAAGAAAAATGAAATTTAATCGTTTTTCGGCGTTTCCAGCAGTTGTCCGAACGATTTACATCAAAAAAAATTTTGCTTGTCTCAGTTTCTGTAAGTCTCACAAATAATTTTTATAACAAAATAGTGTTCAGAATGTGATTCTGGACTCGAAAAAAAACGAAAATAAATTTTTGAAGAAAAATGAAATTTTATCGTTTTTCGGCGTTTCCAGCAGTTGTCCGAACGATTTGCATCGAAAGAAATTTTGCTTGTCTCAGTTTCTGTAAGTCTCACAAATAATTTTTATAACAAAATAGTGTTCAGAATGTGATTCTGGACTCGAAAAAAAACGAAAATAAATTTTTGAAGAAAAATTAAATTTAATCGTTTTTAGGCGTTTCCAGCAGTTGTCCGAACGATTTACATCAAAAGAAATTTTGCTTGTCTCAATTTCTGTAAGTCTCACAAATAATTTTTTTAACAAAATAGTGTTCAGAATGTGATTCTGGACTCGAAAAAAAACGAAAATAAATTTTTGAAGAAAAATTAAATTTAATCGTTTTTCGGCGTTTCCAGCAGTTGTCCGAACGATTTACATCAAAAGAAATTTTGCTTGTCTCAGTTTCTGTAAGTCTCACAAATAATTTGTATAACAAAATAGTGTTCAGAATGTGATTCTGGACTCAAAAAAAAACGAAAATAAATTTCTGAAGAAAAATTAAATTTAATCGTTTTTCGGCGTTTCCAGCAGTTGTCCGAACGATTTACATCAAAAGAAATTTTACTTGTCTCAGTTTCTGTAAGTCTCACAAATAATTTTTATAACAAAATAGTGTTCAGAATGTGATTCTGGACTCGAAAAAAAAACGAAAATAAATTTTTGAAGAAAAATGAAATTTAATCGTTTTTCGGCGTTTCCAGCAGTTGTTCGAACGATTTACATCAAAAGAAATTTTGCTTGTCTCAGTTTCTGTAAGTCTCACAAATAATTTTTATAACAAAATAGTGTTCAGAATGTGATTCTGGACTCAAAAAAAAAACGAAAATAAATTTCTGAAGAAAAATTAAATTTAATCGTTTTTCGGCGTTTCCAGCAGTTGTCCGAACGATTTACATCAAAAGAAATTTTACTTGTCTCAGTTTCTGTAACTCTCACAAATAATTTGTATAACAAAATAGTGTTCAGAATGTGATTCTGGACTCGAAAAAAAACGAAAATAAATTTTGAAGAAATTTTGCTTGTCTCAGTTTCTGTAAGTCTCACAAATAATTTTTATAACAAAATAGTGTTCAGAATGTGATTCTGGACTCGAAAAAAAACGAAAATAAATTTTTGAAGAAAAATGAAATTCTATCGTTTTTCGGCGTTTCCCGCAGTAGTCCGAACGATTTGCATCGAAAGAAATTTTGCTTGTCTCAGTTTCTGTAAGTCTCACAAATAATTTTTAGACCAAAATAGTGTTCAGAATGTGATTCTGGACTCGAAAAAAAACGAAAATAAATTTTTGAAGAAAAATGAAATTTAATCGTTTTTCGGCGTTTCCAGCAGTTGTCCGGACGATTTACATCAAAAAAAATTTTGCTTGTCTCAGTTTCTGTAAGTCTCACAAATAATTTTTATAACAAAATAGTGTTCAGAATGTGATTCTGGACTCAAAAAAAAAACGAAAATAAATTTCTGAAGAAAAATTAAATTTAATCGTTTTTCGGCGTTTCCAGCAGTTGTCCGAGCGATTTACATCAAAAGAGATTTTGCTTGTCTCAGTTTCTGTAAGTCTCACAAATAATTTTTATAACAAAATAGTGTTCAGAATGTGATTCTGGACTCGAAAAAAAACGAAAATAAATTTTTGAAGAAAAATGAAATTTAATCGTTTTTCGGCGTTTCCAGCAGTTGTCCGAACGATTTACATCAAAAGAAATTTTGCTTGTCTTAGTTTCTGTAAGTCTCACAAATAATTTTTTTAACAAAATAGTGTTCAGAATGTTATTCTGGACTCGAAAAAAAACGAAAATAAATTTTTGAAGAAAAATTAAATTTAATCGTTTTTCGGCGTTTCCAGCAGTTGTCCGAACGATTTACATCAAAAGAAATTTTGCTTGTCTCAGTTTCTGTAAGTCTCACAAATAATTTTTATAACAAAATAGTGTTCAGAATGTGATTCTGGACTCGAAAAAAAACAAAAATAAATTTTTGAAGAAAAATGAAATTTAATCGTTTTTCGGCGTTTCCAGTAGTTGTCCGAACGATTTACATCAAAAGAAATTTTGCTTGTCTCAGTTTCTGTAAGTCTCACAAATAATTTTTATAACAAAATAGTGTTCAGAATGTGATTCTGGACTCGAAAAAAAACGAAAATAATTTTTGAAGAAATTTTGCTTGTCTCAGTTTCTGTAAGTCTCACAAATAATTTTTATAACAAAATAGTGTTCAGAATGTGATTCTAGACTCGAAAAAAAACGAAAATAAATTTTTGAAGAAAAATGAAATTTAATCGTTTTTCGGCGTTTCCAGCAGTAGTCCGAACGATTTACATCAAAAGAGATTTTGCTTGTCTCAGTTTCTGTAAGTCTCACAAATAATTTTTATAACAAAAAAGTGTTCAGAATGTGATTCTGGACTCGAAAGAAAACGAAAATAAATTTTTGAAGAAAAATGAAATTTAATCGTTTATCGGCGTTTCCAGCAGTTGTCCGAATGATTTACATCAAAAGAAATTTTGCTTGTCTCAGTTTCTGTAAGTCTCACAAATAATTTTTTTAACAAAATAGTGTTCAGAATGTGATTCTGGACTCGAAAAAAAACGAAAATAAATTTTTGAAGAAAAATTAAATTTAATCGTTTTTCGGCGTTTCCAGCAGTTGTCCGAACGATTTACATCAAAAAAAATTTTGCTTGTCTCAGTTTCTGTAAGTCTCGCAAATAATTTTTATAACAAAATAGTGTTCAGAATGTGATTCTGGACTCGAAAAAAACGAAAATAAATTTTTGAAGAAAAATGAAATTCTATCGTTTTTCGGCGTTTCCAGCAGTAGTCCGAACGATTTGCATCGAAAGAAATTTTGCTTGTCTCAGTTTCTGTAAGTCTCACAAATAATTTTTATAACAAAATAGTGTTCAGAATGTGATTCTGGACTCGAAAAAAAACGAAAATAAATTTTTGAAGAAAAATTAAATTTAATCGTTTTTCGGCGTTTCCAGCAGTTGTCCGAACGATTTACATCAAAAAAAATTTTGCTTGTCTCAGTTTCTGTAAGTCTCACAAATAATTTTTATAACAAAATAGTGTTCAGAATGTGATTCTGGACTCAAAAAAAAACGAAAATAAATTTCTGAAGAAAAATTAAATTTAATCGTTTTTCGGCGTTTCCAGCAGTTGTCCGAACGATTTACATCAAAAGAGATTTTGCTTGTCTCAGTTTCTGTAAGTCTCACAAATAATTTTTATAACAAAATAGTGTTCAGAATGTGATTCTGGACTCGAAAAAAAACGAAAATAAATTTTTGAAGAAAAATGAAATTTAATCGTTTTTCGGCGTTTCCAGCAGTTGTCCGAACGATTTACATCAAAAGAAATTTTGCTTGTCTTAGTTTCTGTAAGTCTCACAAATAATTTTTTTAACAAAATAGTGTTCAGAATGTGATTCTGGACTCGAAAAAAAACGAAAATAAATTTTTGAAGAAAAATTAAATTTAATCGTTTTTCGGCGTTTCCAGCAGTTGTCCGAACGATTTACATCAAAAGAAATTTTGCTTGTCTCAGTTTCTGTAAGTCTCACAAATAATTTTTATAACAAAATAGTGTTCAGAATGTGATTCTGGACTCGAAAAAAAACGAAAATAAATTTTTAAAGAAAAATGAAATTTAATCGTTTTTCGGCGTTTCCAGCAGTTGTCCGAACGATTTACATCAAAAGAGATTTTGCTTGTCTCAGTTTCTGTAAGTCTCACAAATAATTTTTATAACAAAATAGTGTTCAGAATGTGATTCTGGACTCGAAAAAAAACGAAAATAAATTTTGAAGAAATTTTGCTTGTCTCAGTTTCTGTAAGTCTCACAAATAATTTTTATAACAAAATAGTGTTCAGAATGTGATTCTGGACTAAAAAAAAAAACGAAAATAAATTTCTGAAGAAAAATTAAATTTAATCGTTTTTCGGCGTTTCCAGCAGTTGTCCGAACGATTTACATCAAAAGAGATTTTGCTTGTCTCAGTTTCTGTAAGTCTCACAAATAATTTTTATAACAAAATAGTGTTCAGAATGTGATTCTGGACTCGAAAAAAAACGAAAATAAATTTTTGAAGAAAAATGAAATTTAATCATTTTTCGGCGTTTCCAGCAGTTGTCCGAACGATTTACATCAAAAGAAATTTTGCTTGTCTTAGTTTCTGTAAGTCTCACAAATAATTTTTTTAACAAAATAGTGTTCAGAATGTGATTCTGGACTCGAAAAAAAACGAAAATAAATTTTTGAAGAAAAATTAAATTTAATCGTTTTTCGGCGTTTCCAGCAGTTGTCCGAACGATTTACATCAAAAGAAATTTTGCTTGTCTCAGTTTCTGTAAGTCTCACAAATATTTTTTATAACAAAATAGTGTTCAGAATGTGATTCTGGACTCGAAAAAAAAACGAAAATAAATTTTTAAAGAAAAATGAAATTTAATCGTTTTTCGGCGTTTCCAGCAGTTGTCCGAACGATTTACATCAAAAGAAATTTTGCTCGTCTCAGTTTCTGTAAGTCTCACAAATAATTTTTATAACAAAATAGTGTTCAGAATGTGATTCTGGACTCGAAAAAAAACGAAAATAAATTTTGAAGAAATTTTGCTTGTCTCAGTTTCTGTAAGTCTCACAAATAATTTTTATAACAAAATAGTGTTCAGAATGTGATTCTGGACTCGAAAAAAAACGAAAATAAATTTTGAAGAAATTTTGCGTGTCTCAGTTTCTGTAAGTCTCACAAATAATTGTTATAACAAAATAGTGTTCAGAATGTGATTCTGGACTAAAAAAAAAACGAAAATAAATTTCTGAAGAAAAATTAAATTTAATCGTTTTTCGGCGTTTCCAGCAGTTGTCCGAACGATTTACATCAAAAGAGATTTTGCTTGTCTCAGTTTCTGTAAGTCTCACAAATAATTTTTATAACAAAATAGTGTTCAGAATGTGATTCTGGACTCGAAAAAAAACGAAAATAAATTTTTGAAGAAAATGAAATTTAATCGTTTTTCGGCGTTTCCAGCAGTTGTCCGAACGATTTACATCAAAAGAAATTTTGCTTGTCTTAGTTTCTGTAAGTCTCACAAATAATTTTTTTAACAAAATAGTGTTCAGAATGTGATTCTGGACTCGAAAAAAAACGAAAATAAATTTTGAAGAAATTTTGCTTGTCTCAGTTTCTGTAAGTCTCACAAATAATTTTTATAACAAAATAGTGTTCAGAATGTGATTCTGGACTCGAAAAAAAACGAAAATAAATTTTGAAGAAATTTTGCTTGTCTCAGTTTCTGTAAGTCTCACAAATAATTTTTATAACAAAATAGTGTTCAGAATGTGATTCTGGACTAAAAAAAAAAACGAAAATAAATTTCTGAAGAAAAATTAAATTTAATCGTTTTTCGGCGTTTCCAGCAGTTGTCCGAACGATTTACATCAAAAGAGATTTTGCTTGTCTCAGATTCTGTAAGTCTCACAAATAATTTTTATAACAAAATAGTGTTCAGAATGTAATTCTGGACTCGAAAAAAAACGAAAATAAATTTTTGAAGAAAAATGAAATTTAATCATTTTTCGGCGTTTCCAGCAGTTGTCCGAACGATTTACATCAAAAGAAATTTTGCTTGTCTTAGTTTCTGTAAGTCTCACAAATAATTTTTTTAACAAAATAGTGTTCAGAATGTGATTCTGGACTCGAAAAAAAACGAAAATAAATTTTTGAAGAAAAATTAAATTTAATCGTTTTTCGGCGTTTCCAGCAGTTGTCCGAACGATTTACATCAAAAGAAATTTTGCTTGTCTCAGTTTCTGTAAGTCTCACAAATAATTTTTATAACAAAATAGTGTTCAGAATGTGATTCTGGACTCGAAAAAAAAACGAAAATAAATTTTTAAAGAAAAATGAAATTTAATCGTTTTTCGGCGTTTCCAGCAGTTGTCCGAACGATTTACATCAAAAGAAATTTTGCTCGTCTCAGTTTCTGTAAGTCTCACAAATAATTTTTATAACAAAATAGTGTTCAGAATGTGATTCTGGACTCGAAAAAAAACGAAAATAAATTTTGAAGAAATTTTGCTTGTCTCAGTTTCTGTAAGTCTCACAAATAATTTTTATAACAAAATAGTGTTCAGAATGTGATTCTGGACTCGAAAAAAAACGAAAATAAATTTTGAAGAAATTTTGCTTGTCTCAGTTTCTGTAAGTCTCACAAATAATTGTTATAACAAAATAATGTTCAGAATGTGATTCTGGACTAAAAAAAAAACGAAAATAAATTTCTGAAGAAAAATTAAATTTAATCGTTTTTCGGCGTTTCCAGCAGTTGTCCGAACGATTTACATCAAAAGAGATTTTGCTTGTCTCAGTTTCTGTAAGTCTCACAAATAATTTTTATAACAAAATAGTGTTCAGAATGTGATTCTGGACTCGAAAAAAAACGAAAATAAATTTTTGAAGAAAAATGAAATTTAATCGTTTTTCGGCGTTTCCAGCAGTTGTCCGAACGATTTACATCAAAAGAAATTTTGCTTGTCTTAGTTTCTGTAAGTCTCACAAATAATTTTTTTAACAAAATAGTGTTCAGAATGTGATTCTGGACTCGAAAAAAAACGAAAATAAATTTTTGAAGAAAAATTAAATTTAATCGTTTTTCGGCGTTTCCAGCAGTTGTCCGAACGATTTACATCAAAAAAAAATTTGCTTGTCTCAGTTTCTGTAAGTCTCACAAATAATTTTTATAACAAAATAGTGTTCAGAATGTGATTCTGGACTCGAAAAAAAACGAAAATAAATTTTTGAAGAAAAATTAAATTTAATCGTTTTTCGGCGTTTCAAGCAGTTGTCCGAACGATTTACATCAAAAGAGATTTTGCTTGTCTCAGTTTCTGTAAGTCTCACAAATAATTTTTATAACAAAATAGTGTTCAGAATGTGATTCTGGACTCGAAAAAAACGAAAATAAATTTTTGAAGAAAAATGAAATTTAATCGTTTTTCGGCGTTTCCAGCAGTTGTCCGAACGATTTACATCAAAAGAAATTTTGCTTGTCTTAGTTTCTGTAAGTCTCACAATAAATTTTTTTAACAAAATAGTGTTCAGAATGTGATTCTGGACTCGAAAAAAAACGAAAATAAATTTTTGAAGAAAAATTAACTTTAATCGTTTTTCGGCGTTTCCAGCAGTTGTCCGAACGATTTACATCAAAAGAAATTTTGCTTGTCTCAGTTTCTGTAAGTCTCACAAATAATTTTTATAACAAAATAGTGTTCAGAATGTGATTCTGGACTCGAAAAAAAACGAAAATAAATTTTTGAAGAAAAATGAAATTTAATCGTTTTTCGGCGTTTCCTGCAGTTGTCCGAACGATTTACATCAAAAGAAATTTTGCTTGTCTCAGTTTCTGTAAGTCTCACAAATAATTTTTATAACAAAATAGTGTTCAGAATGTGATTCTGGACTCGAAAAAAAACGAAAATAAATTTTGAAGAAATTTTGCTTGTCTCAGTTTCTGTAAGTCTCACAAATAATTTTTATAACAAAATAGTGTTCAGAATGTGATTCTGGACTCGAAAAAAAATGAAAATAAATTTTTGAAGAAAAATGAAATTTAATCGTTTTTCGGCGTTTCCAGCAGTTGTCCGAACGATTTACATCAAAAGAAATTTTGCTTGTCTTAGTTTCTGTAAGTCTCACAATAAATTTTTTTAACAAAATAGTGTTCAGAATGTGATTCTGGACTCGAAAAAAAAACGAAAATAAATTTTTGAAGAAAAATTAACTTTAATCGTTTTTCGGCGTTTCCAGCAGTTGTCCGAACGATTTACATCAAAAGAAATTTTGCTTGTCTCAGTTTCTGTAAGTTTCACAAATAATTTTTATAACAAAATAGTGTTCAGAATGTGATTCTGGACTCGAAAAAAAACGAAAATAAATTTTTGAAGAAAAATGAAATTTAATCGTTTTTCGGCGTTTCCTGCAGTTGTCCGAACGATTTACATCAAAAGAAATTTTGCTTGTCTCAGTTTCTGTAAGTCTCACAAATAATTTTTATAACAAAATAGTGTTCAGAATGTGATTCTGGACTCGAAAAAAAACGAAAATAAATTTTGAAGAAATTTTGCTTGTCTCAGTTTCTGTAAGTCTCACAAATAATTTTTATAACAAAATAGTGTTCAGAATGTGATTCTGGACTCGAAAAAAAATGAAAATAAATTTTTGAAGAAAAATGAAATTTAATCGTTTTTCGGCGTTTCCAGCAGTTGTCCGAACGATTTACATCAAAAGAAATTTTGCTTGTCTCAGTTTCTGTAAGTCTCACAAATAATTTTTATAACAAAATAGTGTTCAGAATGTGATTCTGGACTCGAAAAAAAACGAAAATAAATTTTTGAAGAAAAATGAAATTCTATCGTTTTTCGGCGTTTCCAGCAGTAGTCCGAACGATTTGCATCGAAAGAAATTTTGCTTGTCTCAGTTTCTGTAAGTCTCACAAATAATTTTTATAACAAAATAGTGTTCAGAATGTGATTCTGGACTCGAAAAAAAACGAAAATAAATTTTTGAAGAAAAATTAAATTTAATCGTTTTTCGGCGTTTCCAGCAGTTGTCCGAACGATTTACATCAAAAGAAATTTTGCTTGTCTCAGTTTCTGTAAGTCTCACAAATAATTTTTATAACAAAATAGTGTTCAGAATGTGATTCTGGACTCGAAAAAAAACGAAAATAAATTTTGAAGAAATTTTGCTTGTCTCAGTTTCTGTAAGTCTCACAAATAATTTTTATAACAAAATAGTGTTCAGAATGTGATTCTGGACTCGAAAAAAAAACGAAAATAAATTTTTGAAGAAAAATGAAATTTAATCGTTTTTCGGCGTTTCCAGCAGTTGTCCGAACGATTTACATCAAAAAAAATTTTGCTTGTCTCAGTTTCTGTAAGTCTCACAAATAATTTTTATAACAAAATAGTGTTCAGAATGTGATTCTGGACTCGAAAAAAAACGAAAATAAATTTTTGAAGAAAAATGAAATTTTATCGTTTTTCGGCGTTTCCAGCAGTTGTCCGAACGATTTGCATCGAAAGAAATTTTGCTTGTCTCAGTTTCTGTAAGTCTCACAAATAATATTTATAACAAAATAGTGTTCAGAATGTGATTCTGGACTCGAAAAAAAACGAAAATAAATTTTTGAAGAAAAATTAAATTTAATCGTTTTTAGGCGTTTCCAGCAGTTGTCCGAACGATTTACATCAAAAGAAATTTTGCTTGTCTCAATTTCTGTAAGTCTCACAAATAATTTTTTTAACAAAATAGTGTTCAGAATGTGATTCTGGACTCGAAAAAAAACGAAAATAAATTTTTGAAGAAAAATTAAATTTAATCGTTTTTCGGCGTTTCCAGCAGTTGTCCGAACGATTTACATCAAAAGAAATTTTGCTTGTCTCAGTTTCTGTAAGTCTCACAAATAATTTGTATAACAAAATAGTGTTCAGAATGTGATTCTGGACTCAAAAAAAAACGAAAATAAATTTCTGAAGAAAAATTAAATTTAATCGTTTTTCGGCGTTTCCAGCAGTTGTCCGAACGATTTACATCAAAAGAAATTTTACTTGTCTCAGTTTCTGTAAGTCTCACAAATAATTTTTATAACAAAATAGTGTTCAGAATGTGATTCTGGACTCGAAAAAAAAACGAAAATAAATTTTTGAAGAAAAATGAAATTTAATCGTTTTTCGGCGTTTCCAGCAGTTGTCCGAACGATTTACATCAAAAGAAATTTTGCTTGTCTCAGTTTCTGTAAGTCTCACAAATAATTTTTATAACAAAATAGTGTTCAGAATGTGATTCTGGACTCAAAAAAAAAACGAAAATAAATTTCTGAAGAAAAATTAAATTTAATCGTTTTTCGGCGTTTCCAGCAGTTGTCCGAACGATTTACATCAAAAGAAATTTTACTTGTCTCAGTTTCTGTAACTCTCACAAATAATTTGTATAACAAAATAGTGTTCAGAATGTGATTCTGGACTCGAAAAAAAACGAAAATAAATTTTGAAGAAATTTTGCTTGTCTCAGTTTCTGTAAGTCTCACAAATAATTTTTATAACAAAATAGTGTTCAGAATGTGATTCTGGACTCGAAAAAAAACGAAAATAAATTTTTGAAGAAAAATGAAATTCTATCGTTTTTCGGCGTTTCCCGCAGTAGTCCGAACGATTTGCATCGAAAGAAATTTTGCTTGTCTCAGTTTCTGTAAGTCTCACAAATAATTTTTATAACAAAATAGTGTTCAGAATGTGATTCTGGACTCGAAAAAAAACGAAAATAAATTTTTGAAGAAAAATGAAATTTAATCGTTTTTCGGCGTTTCCAGCAGTTGTCCGGACGATTTACATCAAAAAAAATTTTGCTTGTCTCAGTTTCTGTAAGTCTCACAAATAATTTTTATAACAAAATAGTGTTCAGAATGTGATTCTGGACTCGAAAAAAAACGAAAATAAATTTCTGAAGAAAAATTAAATTTAATCGTTTTTCGGCGTTTCCAGCAGTTGTCCGAACGATTTACATCAAAAGAAATTTTGCTTGTCTTAGTTTCTGTAAGTCTCACAAATAATTTTTTTAACAAAATAGTGTTCAGAATGTTATTCTGGACTCGAAAAAAAACGAAAATAAATTTTTGAAGAAAAATTAAATTTAATCGTTTTTCGGCGTTTCCAGCAGTTGTCCGAACGATTTACATCAAAAGAAATTTTGCTTGTCTCAGTTTCTGTAAGTCTCACAAATAATTTTTATTACAAAATAGTGTTCAGAATGTGATTCTGGACTCGAAAAAAAACAAAAATAAATTTTTGAAGAAAAATAAAATTTAATCGTTTTTCGGCGTTTCCAGTAGTTGTCCGAACGATTTACAACAAAAGAAATTTTGCTTGTCTCAGTTTCTGTAAGTCTCACAAATAATTTTTATAACAAAATAGTGTTCAGAATGTGATTCTGGACTCGAAAAAAAACGAAAATAATTTTTGAAGAAATTTTGCTTGTCTCAGTTTCTGTAAGTCTCACAAATAATTTTTATAACAAAATAGTGTTCAGAATGTGATTCTAGACTCGAAAAAAAACGAAAATAAATTTTTGAAGAAAAATGAAATTTAATCGTTTTTCGGCGTTTCCAGCAGTAGTCCGAACGATTTACATCAAAAGAGATTTTGCTTGTCTCAGTTTCTGTAAGTCTCACAAATAATTTTTATAACAAAAAAGTGTTCAGAATGTGATTCTGGACTCGAAAGAAAACGAAAATAAATTTTTGAAGAAAAATGAAATTTAATCGTTTATCGGCGTTTCCAGCAGTTGTCCGAATGATTTACATCAAAAGAAATTTTGCTTGTCTCAGTTTCTGTAAGTCTCACAAATAATTTTTTTAACAAAATAGTGTTCAGAATGTGATTCTGGACTCGAAAAAAAACGAAAATAAATTTTTGAAGAAAAATTAAATTTAATCGTTTTTCGGCGTTTCCAGCAGTTGTCCGAACGATTTACATCAAAAAAAATTTTGCTTGTCTCAGTTTCTGTAAGTCTCGCAAATAATTTTTATAACAAAATAGTGTTCAGAATGTGATTCTGGACTCGAAAAAAACGAAAATAAATTTTTGAAGAAAAATGAAATTCTATCGTTTTTCGGCGTTTCCAGCAGTAGTCCGAACGATTTGCATCGAAAGAAATTTTGCTTGTCTCAGTTTCTGTAAGTCTCACAAATAATTTTTATAACAAAATAGTGTTCAGAATGTGATTCTGGACTCGAAAAAAAACGAAAATAAATTTTTGAAGAAAAATTAAATTTAATCGTTTTTCGGCGTTTCCAGCAGTTGTCCGAACGATTTACATCAAAAAAAATTTTGCTTGTCTCAGTTTCTGTAAGTCTCACAAATAATTTTTATAACAAAATAGTGTTCAGAATGTGATTCTGGACTCAAAAAAAAACGAAAATAAATTTCTGAAGAAAAATTAAATTTAATCGTTTTTCGGCGTTTCCAGCAGTTGTCCGAACGATTTACATCAAAAGAGATTTTGCTTGTCTCAGTTTCTGTAAGTCTCACAAATAATTTTTATAACAAAATAGTGTTCAGAATGTGATTCTGGACTCGAAAAAAAACGAAAATAAATTTTTGAAGAAAAATGAAATTTAATCGTTTTTCGGCGTTTCCAGCAGTTGTCCGAACGATTTACATCAAAAGAAATTTTGCTTGTCTTAGTTTCTGTAAGTCTCACAAATAATTTTTTTAACAAAATAGTGTTCAGAATGTGATTCTGGACTCGAAAAAAAACGAAAATAAATTTTTGAAGAAAAATTAAATTTAATTGTTTTTCGGCGTTTCCAGCAGTTGTCCGAACGATTTACATCAAAAGAAATTTTGCTTGTCTCAGTTTCTGTAAGTCTCACAAATAATTTTTATAACAAAATAGTGTTCAGAATGTGATTCTGGACTCGAAAAAAAACGAAAATAAATTTTTAAAGAAAAATGAAATTTAATCGTTTTTCGGCGTTTCCAGCAGTTGTCCGAACGATTTACATCAAAAGAAATTTTGCTCGTCTCAGTTTCTGTAAGTCTCACAAATAATTTTTATAACAAAATAGTGTTCAGAATGTGATTCTGGACTCGAAAAAAAACGAAAATAAATTTTGAAGAAATTTTGCTTGTCTCAGTTTCTGTAAGTCTCACAAATAATTTTTATAACAAAATAGTGTTCAGAATGTGATTCTGGACTCGAAAAAAAACGAAAATAAATTTTGAAGAAATTTTGCTTGTCTCAGTTTCTGTAAGTCTCACAAATAATTTTTATAACAAAATAGTGTTCAGAATGTGATTCTGGACTAAAAAAAAAAACGAAAATAAATTTCTGAAGAAAAATTAAATTTAATCGTTTTTCGGCGTTTCCAGCAGTTGTCCGAACGATTTACATCAAAAGAGATTTTGCTTGTCTCAGTTTCTGTAAGTCTCACAAATAATTTTTATAACAAAATAGTGTTCAGAATGTGATTCTGGACTCGAAAAAAAACGAAAATAAATTTTTGAAGAAAAATGAAATTTAATCATTTTTCGGCGTTTCCAGCAGTTGTCCGAACGATTTACATCAAAAGAAATTTTGCTTGTCTTAGTTTCTGTAAGTCTCACAAATAATTTTTTTAACAAAATAGTGTTCAGAATGTGATTCTGGACTCGAAAAAAAACGAAAATAAATTTTTGAAGAAAAATTAAATTTAATCGTTTTTCGGCGTTTCCAGCAGTTGTCCGAACGATTTACATCAAAAGAAATTTTGCTTGTCTCAGTTTCTGTAAGTCTCACAAATAATTTTTATAACAAAATAGTGTTCAGAATGTGATTCTGGACTCGAAAAAAAACGAAAATAAATTTTTAAAGAAAAATGAAATTTAATCGTTTTTCGGCGTTTCCAGCAGTTGTCCGAACGATTTACATCAAAAGAAATTTTGCTCGTCTCAGTTTCTGTAAGTCTCACAAATAATTTTTATAACAAAATAGTGTTCAGAATGTGATTCTGGACTCGAAAAAAAACGAAAATAAATTTTGAAGAAATTTTGCTTGTCTCAGTTTCTGTAAGTCTCACAAATAATTTTTATAACAAAATAGTGTTCAGAATGTGATTCTGGACTCGAAAAAAAACGAAAATAAATTTTGAAGAAATTTTGCTTGTCTCAGTTTCTGTAAGTCTCACAAATAATTTTTATAACAAAATAGTGTTCAGAATGTGATTCTGGACTAAAAAAAAAAACGAAAATAAATTTCTGAAGAAAAATTAAATTTAATCGTTTTTCGGCGTTTCCAGCAGTTGTCCGAACGATTTACATCAAAAGAGATTTTGCTTGTCTCAGTTTCTGTAAGTCTCACAAATAATTTTTATAACAAAATAGTGTTCAGAATGTGATTCTGGACTCGAAAAAAAAACGAAAATAAATTTTTAAAGAAAAATGAAATTTAATCGTTTTTCGGCGTTTCCAGCAGTTGTCCGAACGATTTACATCAAAAGAAATTTTGCTCGTCTCAGTTTCTGTAAGTCTCACAAATAATTTTTATAACAAAATAGTGTTCAGAATGTGATTCTGGACTCGAAAAAAAACGAAAATAAATTTTGAAGAAATTTTGCTTGTCTCAGTTTCTGTAAGTCTCACAAATAATTTTTATAACAAAATAGTGTTCAGAATGTGATTCTGGACTCGAAAAAAAACGAAAATAAATTTTGAAGAAATTTTGCGTGTCTCAGTTTCTGTAAGTCTCACAAATAATTGTTATAACAAAATAGTGTTCAGAATGTGATTCTGGACTAAAAAAAAAACGAAAATAAATTTCTGAAGAAAAATTAAATTTAATCGTTTTTCGGCGTTTCCAGCAGTTGTCCGAACGATTTACATCAAAAGAGATTTTGCTTGTCTCAGTTTCTGTAAGTCTCACAAATAATTTTTATAACAAAATAGTGTTCAGAATGTGATTCTGGACTCGAAAAAAAACGAAAATAAATTTTTGAAGAAAAATGAAATTTAATCGTTTTTCGGCGTTTCCAGCAGTTGTCCGAACGATTTACATCAAAAGAAATTTTGCTTGTCTTAGTTTCTGTAAGTCTCACAAATAATTTTTTTAACAAAATAGTGTTCAGAATGTGATTCTGGACTCGAAAAAAAACGAAAATAAATTTTGAAGAAATTTTGCTTGTCTCAGTTTCTGTAAGTCTCACAAATAATTTTTATAACAAAATAGTGTTCAGAATGTGATTCTGGACTCGAAAAAAAACGAAAATAAATTTTGAAGAAATTTTGCTTGTCTCAGTTTCTGTAAGTCTCACAAATAATTTTTATAACAAAATAGTGTTCAGAATGTGATTCTGGACTAAAAAAAAAACGAAAATAAATTTCTGAAGAAAAATTAAATTTAATCGTTTTTCGGCGTTTCCAGCAGTTGTCCGAACGATTTACATCAAAAGAGATTTTGCTTGTCTCAGTTTCTGTAAGTCTCACAAATAATTTTTATAACAAAATCGTGTTCAGAATGTGATTCTGGACTCGAAAAAAAACGAAAATAAATTTTTGAAGAAAAATGAAATTTAATCATTTTTCGGCGTTTCCAGCAGTTGTCCGAACGATTTACATCAAAAGAAATTTTGCTTGTCTTAGTTTCTGTAAGTCTCACAAATAATTTTTTTAACAAAATAGTGTTCAGAATGTGATTCTGGACTCGAAAAAAAACGAAAATAAATTTTTGAAGAAAAATTAAATTTAATCGTTTTTCGGCGTTTCCAGCAGTTGTCCGAACGATTTACATCAAAAGAAATTTTGCTTGTCTCAGTTTCTGTAAGTCTCACAAATAATTTTTATAACAAAATAGTGTTCAGAATGTGATTCTGGACTCGAAAAAAAAACGAAAATAAATTTTTAAAGAAAAATGAAATTTAATCGTTTTTCGGCGTTTCCAGCAGTTGTCCGAACGATTTACATCAAAAGAAATTTTGCTCGTCTCAGTTTCTGTAAGTCTCACAAATAATTTTTATAACAAAATAGTGTTCAGAATGTGATTCTGGACTCGAAAAAAAACGAAAATAAATTTTGAAGAAATTTTGCTTGTCTCAGTTTCTGTAAGTCTCACAAATAATTTTTATAACAAAATAGTGTTCAGAATGTGATTCTGGACTCGAAAAAAAACGAAAATAAATTTTTGAAGAAAAATGAAATTTAATCGTTTTTCGGCGTTTCCAGCAGTTGTCCGAACGATTTACATCAAAAAAAATTTTGCTTGTCTCAGTTTCTGTAAGTCTCACAAATAATTTTTATAACAAAAAAGTGTTCAGAATGTGATTCTGGACTCGAAAGAAAACGAAAATAAATTTTTGAAGAAAAATGAAATTTAATCGTTTATCGGCGTTTCCAGCAGTTGTCCGAATGATTTACATCAAAAGAAATTTTGCTTGTCTCAGTTTCTGTAAGTCTCACAAATAATTTTTTTAACAAAATAGTGTTCAGAATGTGATTCTGGACTCGAAAAAAAACGAAAATAAATTTTTGAAGAAAAATTAAATTTAATCGTTTTTCGGCGTTTCCAGCAGTTGTCCGAACGATTTACATCAAAAAAAATTTTGCTTGTCTCAGTTTCTGTAAGTCTCGCAAATAATTTTTATAACAAAATAGTGTTCAGAATGTGATTCTGGACTCGAAAAAAACGAAAATAAATTTTTGAAGAAAAATGAAATTCTATCGTTTTTCGGCGTTTCCAGCAGTAGTCCGAACGATTTGCATCGAAAGAAATTTTGCTTGTCTCAGTTTCTGTAAGTCTCACAAATAATTTTTATAACAAAATAGTGTTCAGAATGTGATTCTGGACTCGAAAAAAAACGAAAATAAATTTTTGAAGAAAAATTAAATTTAATCGTTTTTCGGCGTTTCCAGCAGTTGTCCGAACGATTTACATCAAAAAAAATTTTGCTTGTCTCAGTTTCTGTAAGTCTCACAAATAATTTTTATAACAAAATAGTGTTCAGAATGTGATTCTGGACTCAAAAAAAAACGAAAATAAATTTCTGAAGAAAAATTAAATTTAATCGTTTTTCGGCGTTTCCAGCAGTTGTCCGAACGATTTACATCAAAAGAGATTTTGCTTGTCTCAGTTTCTGTAAGTCTCACAAATAATTTTTATAACAAAATAGTGTTCAGAATGTGATTCTGGACTCGAAAAAAAACGAAAATAAATTTTTGAAGAAAAATGAAATTTAATCGTTTTTCGGCGTTTCCAGCAGTTGTCCGAACGATTTACATCAAAAGAAATTTTGCTTGTCTTAGTTTCTGTAAGTCTCACAAATAATTTTTTTAACAAAATAGTGTTCAGAATGTGATTCTGGACTCGAAAAAAAACGAAAATAAATTTTTGAAGAAAAATTAAATTTAATCGTTTTTCGGCGTTTCCAGCAGTTGTCCGAACGATTTACATCAAAAGAAATTTTGCTTGTCTCAGTTTCTGTAAGTCTCACAAATAATTTTTATAACAAAATAGTGTTCAGAATGTGATTCTGGACTCGAAAAAAAACGAAAATAAATTTTTAAAGAAAAATGAAATTTAATCGTTTTTCGGCGTTTCCAGCAGTTGTCCGAACGATTTACATCAAAAGAAATTTTGCTCGTCTCAGTTTCTGTAAGTCTCACAAATAATTTTTATAACAAAATAGTGTTCAGAATGTGATTCTGGACTCGAAAAAAAACGAAAATAAATTTTGAAGAAATTTTGCTTGTCTCAGTTTCTGTAAGTCTCACAAATAATTTTTATAACAAAATAGTGTTCAGAATGTGATTCTGGACTCGAAAAAAAACGAAAATAAATTTTGAAGAAATTTTGCTTGTCTCAGTTTCTGTAAGTCTCACAAATAATTTTTATAACAAAATAGTGTTCAGAATGTGATTCTGGACTAAAAAAAAAAACGAAAATAAATTTCTGAAGAAAAATTAAATTTAATCGTTTTTCGGCGTTTCCAGCAGTTGTCCGAACGATTTACATCAAAAGAGATTTTGCTTGTCTCAGTTTCTGTAAGTCTCACAAATAATTTTTATAACAAAATAGTGTTCAGAATGTGATTCTGGACTCGAAAAAAAACGAAAATAAATTTTTGAAGAAAAATGAAATTTAATCATTTTTCGGCGTTTCCAGCAGTTGTCCGAACGATTTACATCAAAAGAAATTTTGCTTGTCTTAGTTTCTGTAAGTCTCACAAATAATTTTTTTAACAAAATAGTGTTCAGAATGTGATTCTGGACTCGAAAAAAAACGAAAATAAATTTTTGAAGAAAAATTAAATTTAATCGTTTTTCGGCGTTTCCAGCAGTTGTCCGAACGATTTACATCAAAAGAAATTTTGCTTGTCTCAGTTTCTGTAAGTCTCACAAATAATTTTTATAACAAAATAGTGTTCAGAATGTGATTCTGGACTCGAAAAAAAACGAAAATAAATTTTTAAAGAAAAATGAAATTTAATCGTTTTTCGGCGTTTCCAGCAGTTGTCCGAACGATTTACATCAAAAGAAATTTTGCTCGTCTCAGTTTCTGTAAGTCTCACAAATAATTTTTATAACAAAATAGTGTTCAGAATGTGATTCTGGACTCGAAAAAAAACGAAAATAAATTTTGAAGAAATTTTGCTTGTCTCAGTTTCTGTAAGTCTCACAAATAATTTTTATAACAAAATAGTGTTCAGAATGTGATTCTGGACTCGAAAAAAAACGAAAATAAATTTTGAAGAAATTTTGCTTGTCTCAGTTTCTGTAAGTCTCACAAATAATTTTTATAACAAAATAGTGTTCAGAATGTGATTCTGGACTAAAAAAAAAAACGAAAATAAATTTCTGAAGAAAAATTAAATTTAATCGTTTTTCGGCGTTTCCAGCAGTTGTCCGAACGATTTACATCAAAAGAGATTTTGCTTGTCTCAGTTTCTGTAAGTCTCACAAATAATTTTTATAACAAAATAGTGTTCAGAATGTGATTCTGGACTCGAAAAAAAAACGAAAATAAATTTTTAAAGAAAAATGAAATTTAATCGTTTTTCGGCGTTTCCAGCAGTTGTCCGAACGATTTACATCAAAAGAAATTTTGCTCGTCTCAGTTTCTGTAAGTCTCACAAATAATTTTTATAACAAAATAGTGTTCAGAATGTGATTCTGGACTCGAAAAAAAACGAAAATAAATTTTGAAGAAATTTTGCTTGTCTCAGTTTCTGTAAGTCTCACAAATAATTTTTATAACAAAATAGTGTTCAGAATGTGATTCTGGACTCGAAAAAAAACGAAAATAAATTTTGAAGAAATTTTGCGTGTCTCAGTTTCTGTAAGTCTCACAAATAATTTTTATAACAAAATAGTGTTCAGAATGTGATTCTGGACTAAAAAAAAAACGAAAATAAATTTCTGAAGAAAAATTAAATTTAATCGTTTTTCGGCGTTTCCAGCAGTTGTCCGAACGATTTACATCAAAAGAGATTTTGCTTGTCTCAGTTTCTGTAAGTCTCACAAATAATTTTTATAACAAAATAGTGTTCAGAATGTGATTCTGGACTCGAAAAAAAACGAAAATAAATTTTTGAAGAAAAATTAAATTTAATCGTTTTTCGGCGTTTCCAGCAGTTGTCCGAACGATTTACATCAAAAGAAATTTTGCTTGTCTTAGTTTCTGTAAGTCTCACAAATAATTTTTTTAACAAAATAGTGTTCAGAATGTGATTCTGGACTCGAAAAAAAACGAAAATAAATTTTGAAGAAATTTTGCTTGTCTCAGTTTCTGTAAGTCTCACAAATAATTTTTATAACAAAATAGTGTTCAGAATGTGATTCTGGACTCGAAAAAAAACGAAAATAAATTTTGAAGAAATTTTGCTTGTCTCAGTTTCTGTAAGTCTCACAAATAATTTTTATAACAAAATAGTGTTCAGAATGTGATTCTGGACTAAAAAAAAAACGAAAATAAATTTCTGAAGAAAAATTAAATTTAATCGTTTTTCGGCGTTTCCAGCAGTTGTCCGAACGATTTACATCAAAAGAGATTTTGCTTGTCTCAGTTTCTGTAAGTCTCACAAATAATTTTTATAACAAAATAGTGTTCAGAATGTGATTCTGGACTCGAAAAAAAACGAAAATAAATTTTTGAAGAAAAATGAAATTTAATCATTTTTCGGCGTTTCCAGCAGTTGTCCGAACGATTTACATCAAAAGAAATTTTGCTTGTCTTAGTTTCTGTAAGTCTCACAAATAATTTTTTTAACAAAATAGTGTTCAGAATGTGATTCTGGACTCGAAAAAAAACGAAAATAAATTTTTGAAGAAAAATTAAATTTAATCGTTTTTCGGCGTTTCCAGCAGTTGTCCGAACGATTTACATCAAAAGAAATTTTGCTTGTCTCAGTTTCTGTAAGTCTCACAAATAATTTTTATAACAAAATAGTGTTCAGAATGTGATTCTGGACTCGAAAAAAAAACGAAAATAAATTTTTAAAGAAAAATGAAATTTAATCGTTTTTCGGCGTTTCCAGCAGTTGTCCGAACGATTTACATCAAAAGAAATTTTGCTCGTCTCAGTTTCTGTAAGTCTCACAAATAATTTTTATAACAAAATAGTGTTCAGAATGTGATTCTGGACTCGAAAAAAAACGAAAATAAATTTTGAAGAAATTTTGCTTGTCTCAGTTTCTGTAAGTCTCACAAATAATTTTTATAACAAAATAGTGTTCAGAATGTGATTCTGGACTCGAAAAAAAACGAAAATAAATTTTTGAAGAAAAATGAAATTTAATCGTTTTTCGGCGTTTCCAGCAGTTGTCCGAACGATTTACATCAAAAAAAATTTTGCTTGTCTCAGTTTCTGTAAGTCTCACAAATAATTTTTATAACAAAATAGTGTTCAGAATGTGATTCTGGACTCGAAAAAAAACGAAAATAAATTTTTGAAGAAAAATGAAATTTTATCGTTTTTCGGCGTTTCCAGCAGTTGTCCGAACGATTTGCATCGAAAGAAATTTTGCTTGTCTCAGTTTCTGTAAGTCTCACAAATAATTTTTATAACAAAATAGTGTTCAGAATGTGATTCTGGACTCGAAAAAAAACGAAAATAAATTTTTGAAGAAAAATTAAATTTAATCGTTTTTAGGCGTTTCCAGCAGTTGTCCGAACGATTTACATCAAAAGAAATTTTGCTTGTCTCAATTTCTGTAAGTCTCACAAATAATTTTTTTAACAAAATAGTGTTCAGAATGTGATTCTGGACTCGAAAAAAAACGAAAATAAATTTTTGAAGAAAAATTAAATTTAATCGTTTTTCGGCGTTTCCAGCAGTTGTCCGAACGATTTACATCAAAAGAAATTTTGCTTGTCTCAGTTTCTGTAAGTCTCACAAATAATTTGTATAACAAAATAGTGTTCAGAATGTGATTCTGGACTCAAAAAAAAACGAAAATAAATTTCTGAAGAAAAATTAAATTTAATCGTTTTTCGGCGTTTCCAGCAGTTGTCCGAACGATTTACATCAAAAGAAATTTTACTTGTCTCAGTTTCTGTAAGTCTCACAAATAATTTTTATAACAAAATAGTGTTCAGAATGTGATTCTGGACTCGAAAAAAAAACGAAAATAAATTTTTGAAGAAAAATGAAATTTAATCGTTTTTCGGCGTTTCCAGCAGTTGTTCGAACGATTTACATCAAAAGAAATTTTGCTTGTCTCAGTTTCTGTAAGTCTCACAAATAATTTTTATAACAAAATAGTGTTCAGAATGTGATTCTGGACTCAAAAAAAAAACGAAAATAAATTTCTGAAGAAAAATTAAATTTAATCGTTTTTCGGCGTTTCCAGCAGTTGTCCGAACGATTTACATCAAAAGAAATTTTACTTGTCTCAGTTTCTGTAACTCTCACAAATAATTTGTATAACAAAATAGTGTTCAGAATGTGATTCTGGACTCGAAAAAAAACGAAAATAAATTTTGAAGAAATTTTGCTTGTCTCAGTTTCTGTAAGTCTCACAAATAATTTTTATAACAAAATAGTGTTCAGAATGTGATTCTGGACTCGAAAAAAAACGAAAATAAATTTTTGAAGAAAAATGAAATTCTATCGTTTTTCGGCGTTTCCCGCAGTAGTCCGAACGATTTGCATCGAAAGAAATTTTGCTTGTCTCAGTTTCTGTAAGTCTCACAAATAATTTTTATAACAAAATAGTGTTCAGAATGTGATTCTGGACTCGAAAAAAAACGAAAATAAATTTTTGAAGAAAAATGAAATTTAATCGTTTTTCGGCGTTTCCAGCAGTTGTCCGGTCGATTTACATCAAAAAAAATTTTGCTTGTCTCAGTTTCTGTAAGTCTCACAAATAATTTTTATAACAAAATAGTGTTCAGAATGTGATTCTGGACTCAAAAAAAAAACGAAAATAAATTTCTGAAGAAAAATTAAATTTAATCGTTTTTCGGCGTTTCCAGCAGTTGTCCGAACGATTTACATCAAAAGAGATTTTGCTTGTCTCAGTTTCTGTAAGTCTCACAAATAATTTTTATAACAAAATAGTGTTCAGAATGTGATTCTGGACTCGAAAAAAAACGAAAATAAATTTTTGAAGAAAAATGAAATTTAATCGTTTTTCGGCGTTTCCAGCAGTTGTCCGAACGATTTACATCAAAAGAAATTTTGCTTGTCTTAGTTTCTGTAAGTCTCACAAATAATTTTTTTAACAAAATAGTGTTCAGAATGTTATTCTGGACTCGAAAAAAAACGAAAATAAATTTTTGAAGAAAAATTAAATTTAATCGTTTTTCGGCGTTTCCAGCAGTTGTCCGAACGATTTACATCAAAAGAAATTTTGCTTGTCTCAGTTTCTGTAAGTCTCACAAATAATTTTTATTACAAAATAGTGTTCAGAATGTGATTCTGGACTCGAAAAAAAACAAAAATAAATTTTTGAAGAAAAATAAAATTTAATCGTTTTTCGGCGTTTCCAGTAGTTGTCCGAACGATTTACATCAAAAGAAATTTTGCTTGTCTCAGTTTCTGTAAGTCTCACAAATAATTTTTATAACAAAATAGTGTTCAGAATGTGATTCTGGACTCGAAAAAAAACGAAAATAATTTTTGAAGAAATTTTGCTTGTCTCAGTTTCTGTAAGTCTCACAAATAATTTTTATAACAAAATAGTGTTCAGAATGTGATTCTAGACTCGAAAAAAAACGAAAATAAATTTTTGAAGAAAAATGAAATTTAATCGTTTTTCGGCGTTTCCAGCAGTAGTCCGAACGATTTACATCAAAAGAGATTTTGCTTGTCTCAGTTTCTGTAAGTCTCACAAATAATTTTTATAACAAAAAAGTGTTCAGAATGTGATTCTGGACTCGAAAGAAAACGAAAATAAATTTTTGAAGAAAAATGAAATTTAATCGTTTATCGGCGTTTCCAGCAGTTGTCCGAATGATTTACATCAAAAGAAATTTTGCTTGTCTCAGTTTCTGTAAGTCTCACAAATAATTTTTTTAACAAAATAGTGTTCAGAATGTGATTCTGGACTCGAAAAAAAACGAAAATAAATTTTTGAAGAAAAATTAAATTTAATCGTTTTTCGGCGTTTCCAGCAGTTGTCCGAACGATTTACATCAAAAAAAATTTTGCTTGTCTCAGTTTCTGTAAGTCTCGCAAATAATTTTTATAACAAAATAGTGTTCAGAATGTGATTCTGGACTCGAAAAAAACGAAAATAAATTTTTGAAGAAAAATGAAATTCTATCGTTTTTCGGCGTTTCCAGCAGTAGTCCGAACGATTTGCATCGAAAGAAATTTTGCTTGTCTCAGTTTCTGTAAGTCTCACAAATAATTTTTATAACAAAATAGTGTTCAGAATGTGATTCTGGACTCGAAAAAAAACGAAAATAAATTTTTGAAGAAAAATTAAATTTAATCGTTTTTCGGCGTTTCCAGCAGTTGTCCGAACGATTTACATCAAAAAAAATTTTGCTTGTCTCAGTTTCTGTAAGTCTCACAAATAATTTTTATAACAAAATAGTGTTCAGAATGTGATTCTGGACTCAAAAAAAAACGAAAATAAATTTCTGAAGAAAAATTAAATTTAATCGTTTTTCGGCGTTTCCAGCAGTTGTCCGAACGATTTACATCAAAAGAGATTTTGCTTGTCTCAGTTTCTGTAAGTCTCACAAATAATTTTTATAACAAAATAGTGTTCAGAATGTGATTCTGGACTCGAAAAAAAACGAAAATAAATTTTTGAAGAAAAATGAAATTTAATCGTTTTTCGGCGTTTCCAGCAGTTGTCCGAACGATTTACATCAAAAGAAATTTTGCTTGTCTTAGTTTCTGTAAGTCTCACAAATAATTTTTTTAACAAAATAGTGTTCAGAATGTGATTCTGGACTCGAAAAAAAACGAAAATAAATTTTTGAAGAAAAATTAAATTTAATCGTTTTTCGGCGTTTCCAGCAGTTGTCCGAACGATTTACATCAAAAGAAATTTTGCTTGTCTCAGTTTCTGTAAGTCTCACAAATAATTTTTATAACAAAATAGTGTTCAGAATGTGATTCTGGACTCGAAAAAAAACGAAAATAAATTTTTAAAGAAAAATGAAATTTAATCGTTTTTCGGCGTTTCCAGCAGTTGTCCGAACGATTTACATCAAAAGAAATTTTGCTCGTCTCAGTTTCTGTAAGTCTCACAAATAATTTTTATAACAAAATAGTGTTCAGAATGTGATTCTGGACTCGAAAAAAAACGAAAATAAATTTTGAAGAAATTTTGCTTGTCTCAGTTTCTGTAAGTCTCACAAATAATTTTTATAACAAAATAGTGTTCAGAATGTGATTCTGGACTCGAAAAAAAACGAAAATAAATTTTGAAGAAATTTTGCTTGTCTCAGTTTCTGTAAGTCTCACAAATAATTTTTATAACAAAATAGTGTTCAGAATGTGATTCTGGACTAAAAAAAAAAACGAAAATAAATTTCTGAAGAAAAATTAAATTTAATCGTTTTTCGGCGTTTCCAGCAGTTGTCCGAACGATTTACATCAAAAGAGATTTTGCTTGTCTTAGTTTCTGTAAGTCTCACAAATAATTTTTATAACAAAATAGTGTTCAGAATGTGATTCTGGACTCGAAAAAAAACGAAAATAAATTTTTGAAGAAAAATGAAATTTAATCATTTTTCGGCGTTTCCAGCAGTTGTCCGAACGATTTACATCAAAAGAAATTTTGCTTGTCTTAGTTTCTGTAAGTCTCACAAATAATTTTTTTAACAAAATAGTGTTCAGAATGTGATTCTGGACTCGAAAAAAAACGAAAATAAATTTTTGAAGAAAAATTAAATTTAATCGTTTTTCGGCGTTTCCAGCAGTTGTCCGAACGATTTACATCAAAAGAAATTTTGCTTGTCTCAGTTTCTGTAAGTCTCACAAATAATTTTTATAACAAAATAGTGTTCAGAATGTGATTCTGGACTCGAAAAAAAACGAAAATAAATTTTTAAAGAAAAATGAAATTTAATCGTTTTTCGGCGTTTCCAGCAGTTGTCCGAACGATTTACATCAAAAGAAATTTTGCTCGTCTCAGTTTCTGTAAGTCTCACAAATAATTTTTATAACAAGATAGTGTTCAGAATGTGATTCTGGACTCGAAAAAAAACGAAAATAAATTTTGAAGAAATTTTGCTTGTCTCAGTTTCTGTAAGTCTCACAAATAATTTTTATAACAAAATAGTGTTCAGAATGTGATTCTGGACTCGAAAAAAAACGAAAATAAATTTTGAAGAAATTTTGCTTGTCTCAGTTTCTGTAAGTCTCACAAATAATTTTTATAACAAAATAGTGTTCAGAATGTGATTCTGGACTCAAAAAAAAAACGAAAATAAATTTCTGAAGAAAAATTAAATTTAATCGTTTTTCGGCGTTTCCAGCAGTTGTCCGAACGATTTACATCAAAAGAGATTTTGCTTGTCTCAGTTTCTGTAAGTCTCACAAATAATTTTTATAACAAAATAGTGTTCAGAATGTGATTCTGGACTCGAAAAAAAAACGAAAATAAATTTTTAAAGAAAAATGAAATTTAATCGTTTTTCGGCGTTTCCAGCAGTTGTCCGAACGATTTACATCAAAAGAAATTTTGCTCGTCTCAGTTTCTGTAAGTCTCACAAATAATTTTTATAACAAAATAGTGTTCAGAATGTGATTCTGGACTCGAAAAAAAACGAAAATAAATTTTGAAGAAATTTTGCTTGTCTCAGTTTCTGTAAGTCTCACAAATAATTTTTATAACAAAATAGTGTTCAGAATGTGATTCTGGACTCGAAATAAACGAAAATAAATTTTGAAGAAATTTTGCGTGTCTCAGTTTCTGTAAGTCTCACAAATAATTGTTATAACAAAATAGTGTTCAGAATGTGATTCTGGACTAAAAAAAAAACGAAAATAAATTTCTGAAGAAAAATTAAATTTAATCGTTTTTCGGCGTTTCCAGCAGTTGTCCGAACGATTTACATCAAAAGAGATTTTGCTTGTCTCAGTTTCTGTAAGTCTCACAAATAATTTTTATAACAAAATAGTGTTCAGAATGTGATTCTGGACTCGAAAAAAAACGAAAATAAATTTTTGAAGAAAAATGAAATTTAATCGTTTTTCGGCGTTTTCAGCAGTTGTCCGAACGATTTACATCAAAAGAAATTTTGCTTGTCTTAGTTTCTGTAAGTCTCACAAATAATTTTTTTAACAAAATAGTGTTCAGAATGTGATTCTGGACTCGAAAAAAAACGAAAATAAATTTTGAAGAAATTTTGCTTGTCTCAGTTTCTGTAAGTCTCACAAATAATTTTTATAACAAAATAGTGTTCAGAATGTGATTCTGGACTCGAAAAAAAACGAAAATAAATTTTGAAGAAATTTTGCTTGTCTCAGTTTCTGTAAGTCTCACAAATAATTTTTATAACAAAATAGTGTTCAGAATGTGATTCTGGACTAAAAAAAAAACGAAAATAAATTTCTGAAGAAAAATTAAATTTAATCGTTTTTCGGCGTTTCCAGCAGTTGTCCGAACGATTTATATCAAAAGAGATTTTGCTTGTCTCAGTTTCTGTAAGTCTCACAAATAATTTTTATAACAAAATAGTGTTCAGAATGTGATTCTGGACTCGAAAAAAAACGAAAATAAATTTTTGAAGAAAAATGAAATTTAATCATTTTTCGGCGTTTCCAGCAGTTGTCCGAACGATTTACATCAAAAGAAATTTTGCTTGTCTTAGTTTCTGTAAGTCTCACAAATAATTTTTTTAACAAAATAGTGTTCAGAATGTGATTCTGGACTCGAAAAAAAACGAAAATAAATTTTTGAAGAAAAATTAAATTTAATCGTTTTTCGGCGTTTCCAGCAGTTGTCCGAACGATTTACATCAAAAGAAATTTTGCTTGTCTCAGTTTCTGTAAGTCTCACAAATAATTTTTATAACAAAATAGTGTTCAGAATGTGATTCTGGACTCGAAAAAAAAACGAAAATAAATTTTTAAAGAAAAATGAAATCTAATCGTTTTTCGGCGTTTCCAGCAGTTGTCCGAACGATTTACATCAAAAGAAATTTTGCTCGTCTCAGTTTCTGTAAGTCTCACAAATAATTTTTATAACAAAATAGTGTTCAGAATGTGATTCTGGACTCGAAAAAAAACGAAAATAAATTTTGAAGAAATTTTGCTTGTCTCAGTTTCTGTAAGTCTCACAAATAATTTTTATAACAAAATAGTGTTCAGAATGTGATTCTGGACTCGAAAAAAAACGAAAATAAATTTTGAAGAAATTTTGCTTGTCTCAGTTTCTGTAAGTCTCACAAATAATTGTTATAACAAAATAGTGTTCAGAATGTGATTCTGGACTAAAAAAAAAACGAAAATAAATTTCTGTAAAAAAATTAAATTTAATCGTTTTTCGGCGTTTCCAGCAGTTGTCCGAACGATTTACATCAAAAGAGATTTTGCTTGTCTCAGTTTCTGTAAGTCTCACAAATAATTTTTATAACAAAATAGTGTTCAGAATGTGATTCTGGACTCGAAAAAAAACGAAAATAAATTTTTGAAGAAAAATGAAATTTAATCGGTTTTCGGCGTTTCCAGCAGTTGTCCGAACGATTTACATCAAAAGAAATTTTGCTTGTCTTAGTTTCTGTAAGTCTCACAAATAATTTTTTTAACAAAATAGTGTTCAGAATGTGATTCTGGACTCGAAAAATAACGAAAATAAATTTTTAAAGAAAAATGAAATTTAATCGTTTTTCGGCGTTTTCAGCAGTTGTCCGAACGATTTACATCAAAAGAAATTTTGCTCGTCTCAGTTTCTGTAAGTCTCACAAATAATTTTTATAACAAAATAGTGTTCAGAATGTGATTCTGGACTCGAAAAAAAACGAAAATAAATTTTTGAAGAAAAATGAAATTTAATCATTTTTCGGCGTTTCCAGCAGTTGTCCGAACGATTTACATCAAAAGAAATTTTGCTTGTCTTAGTTTCTGTAAGTCTCACAAATAATTTTTTTAACAAAATAGTGTTCAGAATGTGATTCTGGACTCGAAAAAAAACGAAAATAAATTTTTGAAGAAAAATTAAATTTAATCGTTTTTCGGCGTTTCCAGCAGTTGTCCGAACGATTTACATCAAAAGAAATTTTGCTTGTCTCAGTTTCTGTAAGTCTCACAAATAATTTTTATAACAAAATAGTGTTCAGAATGTGATTCTGGACTCGAAAAAAAAACGAAAATAAATTTTTAAAGAAAAATGAAATTTAATCGTTTTTCGGCGTTTCCAGCAGTTGTCCGAACGATTTACATCAAAAGAAATTTTGCTCGTCTCAGTTTCTGTAAGTCTCACAAATAATTTTTATAACAAAATAGTGTTCAGAATGTGATTCTGGACTCGAAAAAAAACGAAAATAAATTTTGAAGAAATTTTGCTTGTCTCAGTTTCTGTAAGTCTCACAAATAATTTTTATAACAAAATAGTGTTCAGAATGTGATTCTGGACTCGAAAAAAAACGAAAATAAATTTTGAAGAAATTTTGCTTGTCTCAGTTTCTGTAAGTCTCACAAATAATTGTTATAACAAAATAGTGTTCAGAATGTGATTCTAGACTCGAAAAAAAACGAAAATAAATTTTTGAAGAAAAATGAAATTTAATCGTTTTTCGGCGTTTCCAGCAGTAGTCCGAACGATTTACATCAAAAGAGATTTTGCTTGTCTCAGTTTCTGTAAGTCTCACAAATAATTTTTATAACAAAATAGTGTTCAGAATGTGATTCTGGACTCGAAAGAAAACGAAAATAAATTTTTGAAGAAAAATGAAATTTAATCGTTTTTCGGCGTTTCCAGCAGTTGTCCGAATGATTTACATCAAAAGAAATTTTGCTTGTCTCAGTTTCTGTAAGTCTCACAAATAATTTTTTTAACAAAATAGTGTTCAGAATGTGTTTCTGGACTCGAAAAAAAACGAAAATAAATTTTTGAAGAAAAATTAAATTTAATCGTTTTTCGGCGTTTCCAGCAGTTGTCCGAACGATTTACATCAAAAAAAAATTTGCTTGTCTCAGTTTCTGTAAGTCTCGCAAATAATTTTTATAACAAAATAGTGTTCAGAATGTGATTCTGGACTCGAAAAAAAACGAAAATAAATTTTTGAAGAAAAATGAAATTCTATCGTTTTTCGGCGTTTCCAGCAGTAGTCCGAACGATTTGCATCGAAAGAAATTTTGCTTGTCTCAGTTTCTGTAAGTCTCACAAATAATTTTTATAACAAAATAGTGTTCAGAATGTGATTCTGGACTCGAAAAAAAACGAAAATAAATTTTTGAAGAAAAATTAAATTTAATCGTTTTTCGGCGTTTCCAGCAGTTGTCCGAACGATTTACATCAAAAAAATTTTTGCTTATCTCAGTTTCTGTAAGTCTCACAAATAATTTTTATAACAAAATAGTGTTCAGAATGTGATTCTGGACTCGAAAAAAAACGAAAATAAATTTTGAAGAAATTTTGCTTGTCTCAGTTTCTGTAAGTCTCACAAATAATTGTTATAACAAAATAGTGTTCAGAATGTGATTCTGGACTAAAAAAAAAACGAAAATAAATTTCTGTAAAAAAATTAAATTTAATCGTTTTTCGGCGTTTCCAGCAGTTGTCCGAACGATTTACATCAAAAGAGATTTTGCTTGTCTCAGTTTCTGTAAGTCTCACAAATAATTTTTATAACAAAATAGTGTTCAGAATGTGATTCTGGACTCGAAAAAAAACGAAAATAAATTTTTGAAGAAAAATGAAATTTAATCGGTTTTCGGCGTTTCCAGCAGTTGTCCGAACGATTTACATCAAAAGAAATTTTGCTTGTCTCAGTTTCTGTAAGTCTCACAAATAATTTTTTTAACAAAATAGTGTTCAGAATGTGATTCTGGACTCGAAAAATAACGAAAATAAATTTTTAAAGAAAAATGAAATTTAATCGTTTTTCGGCGTTTTCAGCAGTTGTCCGAACGATTTACATCAAAAGAAATTTTGCTCGTCTCAGTTTCTGTAAGTCTCACAAATAATTTTTATAACAAAATAGTGTTCAGAATGTGATTCTGGACTCGAAAAAAAACGAAAATAAATTTTTGAAGAAAAATGAAATTTAATCATTTTTCGGCGTTTCCAGCAGTTGTCCGAACGATTTACATCAAAAGAAATTTTGCTTGTCTTAGTTTCTGTAAGTCTCACAAATAATTTTTTTAACAAAATAGTGTTCAGAATGTGATTCTGGACTCGAAAAAAAACGAAAATAAATTTTTGAAGAAAAATTAAATTTAATCGTTTTTCGGCGTTTCCAGCAGTTGTCCGAACGATTTACATCAAAAGAAATTTTGCTTGTCTCAGTTTCTGTAAGTCTCACAAATAATTTTTATAACAAAATAGTGTTCAGAATGTGATTCTGGACTCGAAAAAAAAACGAAAATAAATTTTTAAAGAAAAATGAAATTTAATCGTTTTTCGGCGTTTCCAGCAGTTGTCCGAACGATTTACATCAAAAGAAATTTTGCTCGTCTCAGTTTCTGTAAGTCTCACAAATAATTTTTATAACAAAATAGTGTTCAGAATGTGATTCTGGACTCGAAAAAAAACGAAAATAAATTTTGAAGAAATTTTGCTTGTCTCAGTTTCTGTAAGTCTCACAAATAATTTTTATAACAAAATAGTGTTCAGAATGTGATTCTGGACTCGAAAAAAAACGAAAATAAATTTTGAAGAAATTTTGCTTGTCTCAGTTTCTGTAAGTCTCACAAATAATTGTTATAACAAAATAGTGTTCAGAATGTGATTCTAGACTCGAAAAAAAACGAAAATAAATTTTTGAAGAAAAATGAAATTTAATCGTTTTTCGGCGTTTCCAGCAGTAGTCCGAACGATTTACATCAAAAGAGATTTTGCTTGTCTCAGTTTCTGTAAGTCTCACAAATAATTTTTATAACAAAATAGTGTTCAGAATGTGATTCTGGACTCGAAAGAAAACGAAAATAAATTTTTGAAGAAAAATGAAATTTAATCGTTTTTCGGCGTTTCCAGCAGTTGTCCGAATGATTTACATCAAAAGAAATTTTGCTTGTCTCAGTTTCTGTAAGTCTCACAAATAATTTTTTTAACAAAATAGTGTTCAGAATGTGTTTCTGGACTCGAAAAAAAACGAAAATAAATTTTTGAAGAAAAATTAAATTTAATCGTTTTTCGGCGTTTCCAGCAGTTGTCCGAACGATTTACATCAAAAAAAAATTTGCTTGTCTCAGTTTCTGTAAGTCTCGCAAATAATTTTTATAACAAAATAGTGTTCAGAATGTGATTCTGGACTCGAAAAAAAACGAAAATAAATTTTTGAAGAAAAATGAAATTCTATCGTTTTTCGGCGTTTCCAGCAGTAGTCCGAACGATTTGCATCGAAAGAAATTTTGCTTGTCTCAGTTTCTGTAAGTCTCACAAATAATTTTTATAACAAAATAGTGTTCAGAATGTGATTCTGGACTCGAAAAAAAACGAAAATAAATTTTTGAAGAAAAATTAAATTTAATCGTTTTTCGGCGTTTCCAGCAGTTGTCCGAACGATTTACATCAAAAAAATTTTTGCTTATCTCAGTTTCTGTAAGTCTCACAAATAATTTTTATAACAAAATAGTGTTCAGAATGTGATTCTGGACTCAAAAAAAAAACGAAAATAAATTTCTGAAGAAAAATTAAATTTAATCGTTTTTTGGCGTTTCCAGCAGTTGTCCGAACGATTTACATCAAAAGAAATTTTGCTCGTCTCAGTTTCTGTAAGTCTCAGAAATAATTTTTATAACAAAATAGTGTTCAGAATGTGATTCTGGACTCGAAAAAAAACGAAAATAAATTTTTGAAGAAAAATTAAATTTAATCGTTTTTCGGCGTTTCCAGCAGTTGTCCGAACGATTTACATCAAAAAAAATTTTGCTCGTCTCAGTTTCTGTTAGTCTCAGAAATAATTTTTATAACAAAATAGTGTTCAGAATGTGATTCTGGACTCGAAAAAAAACGAAAATAAATTTTTGAAGAAAAATTAAATTTAATCGTTTTTCGGCGTTTCCAGCAGTTGTCCGAACGATTTACATCAAAAGAAATTTTGCTCGTCTCAGTTTTTGTAAGTCTCAGAAATATATTTTATAACAAAATAGTGTTCAGAATGTGATTCTGGACTCGAAAAAAAACGAAAATAAATTTTGAAGAAATTTTGCTTGTCTCAGTTTCTGTAAGTCTCACAAATAATTTTTATAACAAAATAGTGTTCAGAATGTGATTCTGGACTCGAAAAAAAACGAAAATAAATTTTTGAAGAAAAATGAAATTTAATCGTTTTTCGGCGTTTCCAGCAGTTGTCCGAACGATTTACATCAAAAAAAATTTTGCTTGTCTCAGTTTCTGTAAGTCTCACAAATAATTTTTATAACAAAATAGTGTTCAGAATCTGATTCTGGACTCGAAAAAAAACGAAAATAAATTTTTGAAGAAAAATTAAATTTAATCGTTTTTCGGCGTTTCCAGCAGTTGTCCGAACGATTTACATCAAAAGAAATTTTGCTTGTCTCAGTTTCTGTAAGTCTCACAAATAATTTTTATAACAAAATAGTGTTCAGAATGTGATTCTGGACTCGAAAAAAAACAAAAATAAATTTTTGAAGAAAAATGAAATTTAATCGTTTTTCGGCGTTTCCAGCAGTTGTCCGAACGATTTACATCAAAAGAAATTTTGCTTGTCTCAGTTTCTGTAAGTCTCACAAATAATTTTTATAACAAAATAGTGTTCAGAATGTGATTCTGGACTCGAAAGAAAACGAAAATAAATTTTTGAAGAAAAATGAAATTTAATCGTTTTTCGGCGTTTCCAGCAGTTGTCCGAACGATTTGCATCGAAAGAAATTTTGCTTGTCTCAGTTTCTGTAAGTCTCACAAATAATTTTTATAACAAAATAGTGTTCAGAATGTGATTCTGGACTCGAAAAAAACGAAAATAAATTTTTAAAGAAAAATTAAATTTAATCGTTTTTCGGCGTTTCCAGCAGTTGTCCGAACGATTTACATCAAAAAAAATTTTGCTTGTCTCAGTTTCTGTAAGTCTCACAAATAATTTTTATAACAAAATAGTGTTCAGAATGTGATTCTGGACTCGAAAAAAAACGAAAATAAATTTTTAAAGAAAAATTAAATTTAATCGTTTTTCGGCGTTTCCAGCAGTTGTCCGAACGATTTACATCAAAAAAAATTTTGCTTGTCTCAGTTTCTGTAAGTCTCACAAATAATTTTTATAACAAAATAGTGTTCAGAATGTGATTCTGGACTCAAAAAAAAAACGAAAATAAATTTCTGAAGAAAAATTAAATTTAATCGTTTTTCGGCGTTTCCAGCAGTTGTCCGAACGATTTACATCAAAAGAGATTTTGCTTGTCTCAGTTTCTGTAAGTCTCACAAATAATTTTTATAACAAACTAGTGTTCAGAATGTGATTCTGGACTCGAAAAAAAACGAAAATAAATTTTTGAAGAAAAATGAAATTTAATCGTTTTTCGGCGTTTCCAGCAGTTGTCCGAACGATTTACATCAAAAGAAATTTTGCTTGTCTTAGTTTCTGTAAGTCTCACAAATAATTTTTTTAACAAAATAGTGTTCAGAATGTGATTCTGGACTCGAAAAAAAACGAAAATAAATTTTTGAAGAAAAATGAAATTCTATCGTTTTTCGGCGTTTCCAGCAGTAGTCCGAACGATTTGCATCGAAAGAAATTTTGCTTGTCTCAGTTTCTGTAAGTCTCACAAATAATTTTTATAACAAAATAGTGTTCAGAATGTGATTCTGGACTCGAAAAAAAACGAAAATAAATTTTTGAAGAAAAATTAAATTTAATCGTTTTTCGGCGTTTCCAGCAGTTGTCCGAACGATTTATATAAAAAAAAATTTTGCTTGTCTCAGTTTCTGTAAGTCTCACAAATAATTTTTATAACAAAATAGTGTTCAGAATGTGATTCTGGACTCAAAAAAAAAACGAAAATAAATTTCTGAAGAAAAATTAAATTTAATCGTTTTTCGGCGTTTCCAGCAGTTGTCCGAACGATTTACATCAAAAGAAATTTTACTTGTCTCAGTTTCTGTAAGTCTCACAAATAATTTTTATAACAAAATAGTGTTCAGAATGTGATTCTGGACTCGAAAAAAAACGAAAATAAATTTTGAAGAAATTTTGCTTGTCTCAGTTTCTGTAAGTCTCACAAATAATTTTTGTAACAAAATAGTGTTCAGAATGTGATTCTGGACTCAAAAAAAAAACGAAAATAAATTTTTGAAGAAAAATGAAATACTGCGTTTCCAGCAGTTGTCCGAACGATTTACATCAAAAGAAATTTTGCTTGTCTCAGTTTCTGTAAGTCTCACAAATAATTTTTATAACAAAATAGTGTTCAGAATGTGATTCTGGACTAGAAAAAAAACAAAAATAAATTTTTGAAGAAAAATGAAATTTAATCGTTTTTCGGCGTTTCCAGCAGTTGTCCGAACGATTTACATCAAAAGAAATTTTGCTTGTCTCAGTTTCTGTAAGTCTCACAAATAATTTTTATAACAAAATAGTGTTCAGAATGTGATTCTGGACTCGAAAGAAAACGAAAATAAATTTTTGAAGAAAAATGAAATTTAATCGTTTTTCGGCGTTTCCAGCAGTTGTCCGAATGATTTACATCAAAAGAAATTTTGCTTGTCTCAGTTTCTGTAAGTCTCACAAATAATTTTTTTAACAAAATAGTGTTCAGAATGTGATTCTGGACTCGAAAAAAAACGAAAATAAATTTTTGAAGAAAAATTAAATTTAATCGTTTTTCGGCGTTTCCAGCAGTTGTCCGAACGATTTACATCAAAAAAAATTTTGCTTGTCTCAGTTTCTGTAAGTCTCACAAATAATTTTTATAACAAAATAGTGTTCAGAATGTGATTCTGGACTCAAAAAAAAAACGAAAATAAATTTCTGAAGAAAAATTAAATTTAATCGTTTTTCGGCGTTTCCAGCAGTTGTCCGAACGATTTACATCAAAAGAGATTTTGCTTGTCTCAGTTTCTGTAAGTCTCACAAATAATTTTTATAACAAAATAGTGTTCAGAATGTGATTCTGGACTCGAAAAAAAACGAAAATAAATTTTTGAAGAAAAATGAAATTTAATCGTTTTTCGGCGTTTCCAGCAGTTGTCCGAACGATTTACATCAAAAGAAATTTTGCTTGTCTTAGTTTCTGTAAGTCTCACAAATAATTTTTTTAACAAAATAGTGTTCAGAATGTGATTCTGGACTCGAAAAAAAACGAAAATAAATTTTTGAAGAAAAATGAAATTCTATCGTTTTTCGGCGTTTCCAGCAGTAGTCCGAACGATTTGCATCGAAAGAAATTTTGCTTGTCTCAGTTTCTGTAAGTCTCACAAATAATTTTTATAACAAAATAGTGTTCAGAATGTGATTCTGGACTCGAAAAAAAACGAAAATAAATTTTTGAAGAAAAATTAAATTTAATCGTTTTTCGGCGTTTCCAGCAGTTGTCCGAACGATTTATATAAAAAAAAATTTTGCTTGTCTCAGTTTCTGTAAGTCTCACAAATAATTTTTATAACAAAATAGTGTTCAGAATGTGATTCTGGACTCAAAAAAAAAACGAAAATAAATTTTTGAAGAAAAATGAAATTCTATCGTTTTTCGGCGTTTCCAGCAGTAGTCCGAACGATTTGCATCGAAAGAAATTTTGCTTGTCTCAGTTTCTGTAAGTCTCACAAATAATTTTTATAACAAAATAGTGTTCAGAATGTGATTCTGGACTCGAAAAAAACGAAAATAAATTTTTAAAGAAAAATTAAATTTAATCGTTTTTCGGCGTTTCCAGCAGTTGTCCGAACGATTTACATCAAAAAAAATTTTGCTTGTCTCAGTTTCTGTAAGTCTCACAAATAATTTTTATAACAAAATAGTGTTCAGAATGTGATTCTGGACTCAAAAAAAAAACGAAAATAAATTTCTGAAGAAAAATTAAATTTAATCGTTTTTCGGCGTTTCCAGCAGTTGTCCGAACGATTTACATCAAAAGAGATTTTGCTTGTCTCAGTTTCTGTAAGTCTCACAAATAATTTTTATAACAAAATAGTGTTCAGAATGTGATTCTGGACTCGAAAAAAAACGAAAATAAATTTTTGAAGAAAAATGAAATTTAATCGTTTTTCGGCGTTTCCAGCAGTTGTCCGAACGATTTACATCAAAAGAAATTTTGCTTGTCTTAGTTTCTGTAAGTCTCACAAATAATTTTTTTAACAAAATAGTGTTCAGAATGTGATTCTGGACTCGAAAAAAAACGAAAATAAATTTCTGAAGAAAAATTAAATTTAATCGTTTTTCGGCGTTTCCAGCAGTTGTCCGAACGATTTACATCAAAAGAAATTTTACTTGTCTCAGTTTCTGTAAGTCTCACAAATAATTTTTATAACAAAATAGTGTTCAGAATGTGATTCTGGACTCGAAAAAAAACGAAAATAAATTTTGAAGAAATTTTGCTTGTCTCAGTTTCTGTAAGTCTCACAAATAATTTTTATAACAAAATAGTGTTCAGAATCTGATTCTGGACTCGAAAAAAAACGAAAATAAATTTTTGAAGAAAAATTAAATTTAATCGTTTTTCGGCGTTTCCAGCAGTTGTCCGAACGATTTATATAAAAAAAAATTTTGCTTGTCTCAGTTTCTGTAAGTCTCACAAATAATTTTTATAACAAAATAGTGTTCAGAATGTGATTCTGGACTCAAAAAAAAAACGAAAATAAATTTTTGAAGAAAAATGAAATTCTATCGTTTTTCGGCGTTTCCAGCAGTAGTCCGAACGATTTGCATCGAAAGAAATTTTGCTTGTCTCAGTTTCTGTAAGTCTCACAAATAATTTTTATAACAAAATAGTGTTCAGAATGTGATTCTGGATTGGAAAAAAAACGAAAATAAATTTTTAAAGAAAAATTAAATTTAATCGTTTTTCGGCGTTTCCAGCAGTTGTCCGAATGATTTACATCAAAAAAAATTTTGCTTGTCTCAGTTTCTGTAAGTCTCACAAATAATTTTTATAACAAAATAGTGTTCAGAATGTGATTCTGGACTCAAAAAAAAAACGAAAATAAATTTCTGAAGAAAAATTAAATTTAATCGTTTTTCGGCGTTTCCAGCAGTTGTCCGAACGATTTACATCAAAAGAGATTTTGCTTGTCTCAGTTTCTGTAAGTCTCACAAATAATTTTTATAACAAAATAGTGTTCAGAATGTGATTCTGGACTCGAAAAAAAACGAAAATAAATTTTTGAAGAAAAATGAAATTTAATCGTTTTTCGGCGTTTCCAGCAGTTGTCCGAACGATTTACATCAAAAAAAATTTTGCTTGTCTCAGTTTCTGTAAGTCTCACAAATAATTTTTATAACAAAATAGTGTTCAGAATGTGATTCTGGACTCGAAAAAAAACGAAAATAAATTTTTGAAGAAAAATGAAATTCTATCGTTTTTCGGCGTTTCCAGCAGTAGTCCGAACGATTTGCATCGAAAGAAATTTTGCTTGTCTCAGTTTCTGTAAGTCTCACAAATAATTTTTATAACAAAATAGTGTTCAGAATGTGATTCTGGACTCGAAAAAAAACGAAAATAAATTTTTAAAGAAAAATTAAATTTAATCGTTTTTCGGCGTTCCCAGCAGTTGTCCGAACGATTTACATCAAAAAAAATTTTGCTTGTCTCAGTTTCTGTAAGTCTCACAAATAATTTTTATAACAAAATAGTGTTCAGAATGTGATTCTCGACTCAAAAAAAAAACGAAAATAAATTTCTGAAGAAAAATTAAATTTAATCGTTTTTCGGCGTTTCAAGCAGTTGTCCGAACGATTTACATCAAAAGAGATTTTGCTTGTCTCAGTTTCTGTAAGTCTCACAAATAATTTTTATAACAAAATAGTGTTCAGAATGTGATTCTGGGCTCGAAAAAAAACGAAAATAAATTTTTGAAGAAAAATGAAATTTAATCGTTTTTCGGCGTTTCCAGCAGTTGTCCGAACGATTTACATCAAAAGAAATTTTGCTTGTCTTAGTTTCTGTAAGTCTCACAAATAATTTTTTTAACAAAATAGTGTTCAGAATGTGATTCTGGACTCGAAAAAAAACGAAAATAAATTTTTGAAGAAAAATTAAATTTAATCGTTTTTCGGCGTTTCCAGCAGTTGTCCGAACGATTTACATCAAAAGAAATTTTGCTTGTCTCAGTTTCTGTAAGTCTCACAAATAATTTTTATAACAAAATAGTGTTCAGAATGTGATTCTGGACTCGAAAAAAAACGAAAATAAATTTTTGAAGAAAAATGAAATTTAATCGTTTTTCGGCGTTTCCAGCAGTTGTCCGAACGATTTACATCAAAAGAAATTTTGCTTGTCTCAGTTTCTGTAAGTCTCACAAATAATTTTTATAACAAAATAGTGTTCAGAATGTGATTCTGGACTCGAAAAAAAACGAAAATAAATTTTGAAGAAATTTTGCTTGTCTCAGTTTCTGTAAGTCTCACAAATAATTTTTATAATAAAATAGTGTTCAGAATGTGATTCTGGACTCGAAAAAAAACGAAAATAAATTTTTGAAGAAAAATGAAATTTAATCGTTTTTCGGCGTTTCCAGCAGTTGTCCGAACGATTTACATCAAAAGAAATTTTGCTTGTCTCAGTTTCTGTAAGTCTCACAAATAATTTTTATAACAAAATAGTGTTCAGAATGTGATTCTGGACTCAAAAAAAAACGAAAATAAATTTCTGAAGAAAAATTAAATTCAATCGTTTTTCGGCGTTTCCAGCAGTTGTCCGAACGATTTACATCAAAAGAAATTTTACTTGTCTCAGTTTCTGTAACTCTCACAAATAATTTTTATAACAAAATAGTGTTCAGAATGTGATTCTGGACTCGAAAAAAAACGAAAATAAATTTTGAAGAAATTTTGCTTGTCTCAGTTTCTGTAAGTCTCACAAATAATTTTTATAACAAAATAGTGTTCAGAATGTGATTCTGGACTCGAAAAAAAACGAAAATAAATTTTTGAAGAAAAATGAAATTTAATCGTTTTTCGGCGTTTCCAGCAGTTGTCCGAACGATTTACATCAAAAGAAATTTTGCTTGTCTCAGTTTCTGTAAGTCTCACAAATAATTTTTATAACAAAATAGTGTTCAGAATGTGATTCTGGACTCGAAAAAAAACGAAAATAAATTTTGAAGAAATTTTGCTTGTCTCAGTTTCTGTAAGTCTCACAAATAATTTTTATAACAAAATAGTGTTCAGAATGTGATTCTGGACTCGAAAAAAAACGAAAATAAATTTTTGAAGAAAAATGAAATTCTATCGTTTTTCGGCGTTTCCCGCAGTAGTCCGAACGATTTGCATCGAAAGAAATTTTGCTTGTCTCAGTTTCTGTAAGTCTCACAAATAATTTTTATAACAAAATAGTGTTCAGAATGTGATTCTGGACTCGATAAAAAACAAAAATAAATTTTTGAAGAAAAATGAAATTTAATCGTTTTTCGGCGTTTCCAGCAGTTGTCCGAACGATTTACATCAAAAGAAATTTTGCTTGTCTCAGTTTCTGTAAGTCTCACAAATAATTTTTATAACAAAATAGTGTTCAGAATGTGATTCTGGACTCGAAAAAAAACGAAAATAAATTTTGAAGAAATTTTGCTTGTCTCAGTTTCTGTAAGTCTCACAAATAATTTTTATAACAAAATAGTGTTCAGAATGTGATTCTGGACTCGAAAAAAAACGAAAATAAATTTTTGAAGAAAAATGAAATTTAATCGTTTTTCGGCGTTTCCAGCAGTTGTCCGAACGATTTACATCAAAAGAAATTTTGCTTGTCTCAGTTTCTGTAAGTCTCACAAATAATTTTTATAACAAAATAGTGTTCAGAATGTGATTCTGGACTCTAAAAAGAGAAAAATGAAATTTAATCGTTTTTCGGCGTTTCCAGCAGTTGTCCGAACGATTTACATCAAAAAAAATTTTGCTTGTCTCAGTTTCTGTAAGTCTCACAAATGATTTTTATAACAAAATAGTGTTCAGAATGTGATTCTGGACTCGAAAAAAAACGAAAATAAATTTTTGAAGAAAAATGAAATTCTATCGTTTTTCGGCGTTTCCAGTAGTAGTCCGAACGATTTGCATCGAAAGAAATTTTGCTTGTCTCAGTTTCTGTAAGTCTCACAAATAATTTTTATAACAAAATAGTGTTCAGAATGTGATTCTGGACTCGAAAAAAAACGAAAATAAATTTTTGAAGAAAAATTAAATTTAATCGTTTTTCGGCGTTTCCAGCAGTTGTCCGAACGATTTACATCAAAAGAAATTTTGCTTGTCTCAGTTTCTGTAAGTCTCACAAATAATTTTTATAACAAAATAGTGTTCAGAATGTGATTCTGGACTCGAAAAAAAACGAAAATAAATTTTTGAAGAAAAATGAAATTTAATCGTTTTTCGGCGTTTCCAGCAGTTGTCCGAACGATTTACATGAAAAAAAATTTTGCTTGTCTCAGTTTCTGTAAGTCTCACAAATAATTTTTATAACAAAATAGTGTTCAGAATGTGATTCTGGACTCGAAAAAAAAACGAAAATAAATTTTTGAAGAAAAATGAAATTCTATCGTTTTTCGGCGTTTCCAGCAGTAGTCCGAACGATTTGCATCGAAAGAAATTTTGCTTGTCTCAGTTTCTGTAAGTCTCACAAATAATTTTTATAACAAAATAGTGTTCAGAATGTGATTCTGGATTGGAAAAAAAACGAAAATAAATTTTTGAAGAAAAATTGAATTTAATCGTTTTTCGGCGTTTCCAGCAGTTGTCCGAACGATTTACATCAAAAAAAATTTTGCTTGTCTCAGTTTCTGTAAGTCTCACAAATAATTTTTATAACAAAATAGTGTTCAGAATGTGATTCAGGACTCAAAAAAAAAAACAAAAATAAATTTCTGAAGAAAAATTAAATTTAATCGTTTTTAGGCGTTTCCAGCAATTGTCCGAACGATTTACATCAAAAGAGATTTTGCTTGTCTCAGTTTCTGTAAGTCTCACAAATAATTTTTATAACAAAATAGTGTTCAGAATGTGATTCTGGACTCGAAAAAAAACGAAAATAAATTTTTGAAGAAAAATGAAATTTAATCATTTTTCGGCGTTTCCAGCAGTTGTCCGAACGATTTACATCAAAAGAAATTTTGCTTGTCTTAGTTTCTGTAAGTCTCACAAATAATTTTTTTAACAAAATAGTGTTCAGAATGTGATTCTGGACTCGAAAAAAAACGAAAATAAATTTTTGAAGAAAAATTAAATTTAATCGTTTTTCGGCGTTTCCAGCAGTTGTCCGAACGATTTACATCAAAAAAAATTTTGCTTGTCTCAGTTTCTGTAAGTCTCACAAATAATTTTTATAACAAAATAGTGTTCAGAATGTGATTCTGGACTCAAAAAAAAACGAAAATAAATTTCTGAAGAAAAATTAAATTTAATCGTTTTTCGGCGTTTCCAGCAGTTGTCCGAACGATTTACATCAAAAGAAATTTTGCTTGTCTCAGTTTCTGTAAGTCTCACAAATAATTTTTATAACAAAATAGTGTTCAGAATGTAATTCTGGACTCGAAAAAAAACGAAAATAAATTTTGAAGAAATTTTGCTTGTCTCAGTTTCTGTAAGTCTCACAAATAATTTTTATAACAAAATAGTGTTCAGAATGTGATTCTGGACTCGAAAAAAAACGAAAATAAATTTTTGAAGAAAAATGAAATTCTATCGTTTTTCGGCGTTTCCAGCAGTAGTCCGAACGATTTGCATCGAAAGAAATTTGGCTTGTCTCAGTTTCTGTAAGTCTCACAAATAATTTTTATAACAAAATAGTGTTCAGAATGTGATTCTGGACTCGAAAAAAAACGAAAATAAATTTTTGAAGAAAAATTAAATTTAATCGTTTTTCGGCGTTTCCAGCAGTTGTCCGAACGATTTACATCAAAAAAAATTTTGCTTGTCTCAGTTTCTGTAAGTCTCACAAATAATTTTTATAACAAAATAGTGTTCAGAATGTGATTCTGGACTCAAAAAAAAACGAAAATAAATTTCTGAAGAAAAATTAAATTAAATCGTTTTTCGGCGTTTCCAGCAGTTGTCCGAACGATTTACATCAAAAGAGATTTTGCTTGTCTCAGTTTCTGTAAGTCTCACAAATAATTTTTATAACAAAATAGTGTTCAGAATGTGATTCTGGACTCGAAAAAAAACGAAAATAAATTTTTGAAGAAAAATGAAATTTAATCGTTTTTCGGCGTTTCCAGCAGTTGTCCGAACGATTTACATCAAAAGAAATTTTGCTTGTCTTAGTTTTTGTAAGTCTCACAAATAATTTTTTTAACAAAATAGTGTTCAGAATGTGATTCTGGACTCGAAAAAAAACGAAAATAAATTTTTGAAGAAAAATTAAATTTAATCGTTTTTCGGCGTTTCCAGCAGTTGTCCGAACGATTTACATCAAAAGAAATTTTGCTTGTCTCAGTTTCTGTAAGTCTCACAAATAATTTTTATAACAAAATAGTGTTCAGAATGTGATTCTGGACTCGAAAAAAAACGAAAATAAATTTTGAAGAAATTTAGCTTGTCTCTGTTTCTGTAAGTCTCACAAATAATTTTTATAACAAAATAGTGTTCAGAATGTGATTCTGGACTCGAAAAAAAACGAAAATAAATTTTTGAAGAAAAATGAAATTTAATCGTTTTCGGCGTTTCCAGCAGTTGTCCGAACGATTTACATCAAAAAAATTTTTGCTTGTCTCAGTTTCTGTAAGTCTCACAAATAATTTTTATAACAAAATAGTGTTCAGAATGTGATTCTGGACTCAAAAAAAAACGAAAATAAATTTCTGAAGAAAAATTAAATTTAATCGTTTTTCGGCGTTTCCAGCAGTTGTCCGAACGATTTACATCAAAAGAAATTTTGCTTGTCTTAGTTTCTGTAAGTCTCACAAATAATTTTTTTAACAAAATAGTGTTCAGAATGTGATTCTGGACTCGAAAAAAAAACGAAAATAAATTTTTGAAGAAAAATTAAATTTAATCGTTTTTCGGCGTTTCCAGCAGTTGTCCGAACGATTTACATCAAAAGAAATTTTGCTTGTCTCAGTTTCTGTAAGTCTCACAAATAATTTTTATAACAAAATAGTGTTCAGAATGTGATTCTGGACTCGAAAAAAAACGAAAATAAATTTTGAAGAAATTTAGCTTGTCTCAGTTTCTGTAAGTCTCACAAATAATTTTTATAACAAAATAGTGTTCAGAATGTGATTCTGGACTCGAAAAAAAACGAAAATAAATTTCTGAAGAAAAATTAAATTTAATCGTTTTTCGGCGTTTCCAGCAGTTGTCCGAACGATTTACATCAAAAGAAATTTTGCTTGTCTTAGTTTCTGTAAGTCTCACAAATAATTTTTTTAACAAAATAGTGTTCAGAATGTGATTCTGGACTCGAAAAAAAACGAAAATAAATTTTTGAAGAAAAATTAAATTTAATCGTTTTTCGGCGTTTCCAGCAGTTGTCCGAACGATTTACATCAAAAGAAATTTTGCTTGTCTCAGTTTCTGTAAGTCTCACAAATAATTTTTATAACAAAATAGTGTTCAGAATGTGATTCTGGACTCGAAAAAAAACAAAAATAAATTTTTGAAGAAAAATGAAATTTAGTCGCTTTTCGGCGTTTCCAGCAGTTGTCCGAACGATTCACATCAAAAGAAATTTTGCTTGTCTCAGTTTCTGTAAGTCTCACAAATAATTTTTATAACAAAATAGTGTTCAGAATGTGATTCTGGACTCGAAAAAAAACGAAAATAAATTTTGAAGAAATTTTGCTTGTCTCAGTTTCTGTAAGTCTCACAAATAATTTTTATAACAAAATAGTGTTCAGAATGTGATTCTGGACTCGAAAAAAAACGAAAATAAATTTTTGAAGAAAAATGAAATTCTATCGTTTTTCGGCGTTTCCAGCAGTAGTCCGAACGATTTGCATCGAAAGAAATTTTGCTTGTCTCAGTTTCTGTAAGTCTCACAAATAATTTTTTTAACAATATAGTGTTCAGAATGTGATTCTGGACTCGAAAAAAAACGAAAATAAATTTTTGAAGAAAAATTAAATTTAATCGTTTTTCGGCGTTTCCAGCAGTTGTCCGAACGATTTACATCAAAAGAAATTTTGCTTGTCTCAGTTTCTGTAAGTCTCACAAATAATTTTTATAACAAAATAGTGTTCAGAATGTGATTCTGGACTCGAAAAAAAACGAAAATAAATTTTTGAAGAAAAATGAAATTTAATCGTTTTCGGCGTTTGCAGCAGTTGTCCGAACGATTTACATCAAAAAAATTTTTGCTTGTCTCAGTTTCTGTAAGTCTCACAAATAATTTTTATAACAAAATAGTGTTCAGAATGTGATTCTGGACTCAAAAAAAAACGAAAATAAATTTCTGAAGAAAAATTAAATTTAATCGTTTTTCGGCGTTTCCAGCAGTTGTCCGAACGATTTACACCAAAAGAAATTTTGCTTGTCTTAGTTTCTGTAAGTCTCACAAATAATTTTATTAACAAAATAGTGTTCAGAATGTGATTTTGGACTCGAAAAAAAACGAAAATAAATTTTTGAAGAAAAATTAAATTTAATCGTTTTTCGGCGTTTCCAGCAGTTGTCCGAACGATTTACATCAAAAGAAATTTTGCTTGTCTCAGTTTCTGTAAGTCTCACAAATAATTTTTATAACAAAATAGTGTTCAGAATGTGATTCTGGACTCGAAAAAAAACGAAAATAAATTTTGAAGAAATTTAGCTTGTCTCAGTTTCTGTAAGTCTCACAAATAATTTTTATAACAAAATAGTGTTCAGAATGTGATTCTGGACTCGAAAAAAAACGAAAATAAATTTTTGAAGAAAAATGAAATTTAATCGTTTTTCGGCGTTTCCAGCAGTTGTCCGAACGATTTACATCAAAAAAATTTTTGCTTGTCTCAGTTTCTGTAAGTCTCACAAATAATTTTTATAACAAAATAGTGTTCAGAATGTGATTCTGGACTCAAAAAAAAAACGAAAATAAATTTCTGAAGAAAAATTAAATTTAATCGTTTTTCGGCGTTTCCAGCAGTTGTCCGAACGATTTACATCAAAAGAAATTTTGCTTGTCTTAGTTTCTGTAAGTCTCACAAATAATTTTTTTAACAAAATAGTGTTCAGAATGTGATTCTGGACTCGAAAAAAAACGAAAATAAATTTTTGAAGAAAAATTAAATTTAATCGTTTTTCGGCGTTTCCAGCAGTTGTCCGAACGATTTACATCAAAAAAAATTTTGCTTGTCTCAGTTTCTGTAAGTCTCACAAATAATTTTTATAACAAAATAGTGTTCAGAATGTGATTCTGGACTCAAAAAAAAACGAAAATAAATTTCTGAAGAAAAATTAAATTTAATCGTTTTTCGGCGTTTCCAGCAGTTGTCCGAACGATTTACATCAAAAGAAATTTTGCTTGTCTCAGTTTCTGTAAGTCTCACAAATAATTTTTATAACAAAATAGTGTTCAGAATGTAATTCTGGACTCGAAAAAAAACGAAAATAAATTTTGAAGAAATTTTGCTTGTCTCAGTTTCTGTAAGTCTCACAAATAATTTTTATAACAAAATAGTGTTCAGAATGTGATTCTGGACTCGAAAAAAAACGAAAATAAATTTTTGAAGAAAAATGAAATTCTATCGTTTTTCGGCGTTTCCAGCAGTAGTCCGAACGATTTGCATCGAAAGAAATTTTGCTTGTCTCAGTTTCTGTAAGTCTCACAAATAATTTTTATAACAAAATAGTGTTCAGAATGTGATTCTGGACTCGAAAAAAAACGAAAATAAATTTTTGAAGAAAAATTAAATTTAATCGTTTTTCGGCGTTTCCAGCAGTTGTCCGAACGATTTACATCAAAAAAAATTTTGCTTGTCTCAGTTTCTGTAAGTCTCACAAATAATTTTTATAACAAAATAGTGTTCAGAATGTGATTCTGGACTCAAAAAAAAACGAAAATAAATTTCTGAAGAAAAATTAAATTAAATCGTTTTTCGGCGTTTCCAGCAGTTGTCCGAACGATTTACATCAAAAGAGATTTTGCTTGTCTCAGTTTCTGTAAGTCTCACAAATAATTTTTATAACAAAATAGTGTTCAGAATGTGATTCTGGACTCGAAAAAAAACGAAAATAAATTTTTGAAGAAAAATGAAATTTAATCGTTTTTCGGCGTTTCCAGCAGTTGTCCGAACGATTTACATCAAAAGAAATTTTGCTTGTCTTAGTTTTTGTAAGTCTCACAAATAATTTTTTTAACAAAATAGTGTTCAGAATGTGATTCTGGACTCGAAAAAAAACGAAAATAAATTTTTGAAGAAAAATTAAATTTAATCGTTTTTCGGCGTTTCCAGCAGTTGTCCGAACGATTTACATCAAAAGAAATTTTGCTTGTCTCAGTTTCTGTAAGTCTCACAAATAATTTTTATAACAAAATAGTGTTCAGAATGTGATTCTGGACTCGAAAAAAAACGAAAATAAATTTTGAAGAAATTTAGCTTGTCTCTGTTTCTGTAAGTCTCACAAATAATTTTTATAACAAAATAGTGTTCAGAATGTGATTCTGGACTCGAAAAAAAACGAAAATAAATTTTTGAAGAAAAATGAAATTTAATCGTTTTCGGCGTTTCCAGCAGTTGTCCGAACGATTTACATCAAAAAAATTTTTGCTTGTCTCAGTTTCTGTAAGTCTCACAAATAATTTTTATAACAAAATAGTGTTCAGAATGTGATTCTGGACTCAAAAAAAAACGAAAATAAATTTCTGAAGAAAAATTAAATTTAATCGTTTTTCGGCGTTTCCAGCAGTTGTCCGAACGATTTACATCAAAAGAAATTTTGCTTGTCTTAGTTTCTGTAAGTCTCACAAATAATTTTATTAACAAAATAGTGTTCAGAATGTGATTTTGGACTCGAAAAAAAACGAAAATAAATTTTTGAAGAAAAATTAAATTTAATCGTTTTTCGGCGTTTCCAGCAGTTGTCCGAACGATTTACATCAAAAGAAATTTTGCTTGTCTCAGTTTCTGTAAGTCTCACAAATAATTTTTATAACAAAATAGTGTTCAGAATGTGATTCTGGACTCGAAAAAAAACGAAAATAAATTTTGAAGAAATTTAGCTTGTCTCAGTTTCTGTAAGTCTCACAAATAATTTTTATAACAAAATAGTGTTCAGAATGTGATTCTGGACTCGAAAAAAAACGAAAATAAATTTTTGAAGAAAAATGAAATTTAATCGTTTTTCGGCGTTTCCAGCAGTTGTCCGAACGATTTACATCAAAAAAATTTTTGCTTGTCTCAGTTTCTGTAAGTCTCACAAATAATTTTTATAACAAAATAGTGTTCAGAATGTGATTCTGGACTCAAAAAAAAAACGAAAATAAATTTCTGAAGAAAAATTAAATTTAATCGTTTTTCGGCGTTTCCAGCAGTTGTCCGAACGATTTACATCAAAAGAAATTTTGCTTGTCTTAGTTTCTGTAAGTCTCACAAATAATTTTTTTAACAAAATAGTGTTCAGAATGTGATTCTGGACTCGAAAAAAAACGAAAATAAATTTTTGAAGAAAAATTAAATTTAATCGTTTTTCGGCGTTTCCAGCAGTTGTCCGAACGATTTACATCAAAAAAAATTTTGCTTGTCTCAGTTTCTGTAAGTCTCACAAATAATTTTTATAACAAAATAGTGTTCAGAATGTGATTCTGGACTCAAAAAAAAACGAAAATAAATTTCTGAAGAAAAATTAAATTTAATCGTTTTTCGGCGTTTCCAGCAGTTGTCCGAACGATTTACATCAAAAGAAATTTTGCTTGTCTCAGTTTCTGTAAGTCTCACAAATAATTTTTATAACAAAATAGTGTTCAGAATGTAATTCTGGACTCGAAAAAAAACGAAAATAAATTTTGAAGAAATTTTGCTTGTCTCAGTTTCTGTAAGTCTCACAAATAATTTTTATAACAAAATAGTGTTCAGAATGTGATTCTGGACTCGAAAAAAAACGAAAATAAATTTTTGAAGAAAAATGAAATTCTATCGTTTTTCGGCGTTTCCAGCAGTAGTCCGAACGATTTGCATCGAAAGAAATTTTGCTTGTCTCAGTTTCTGTAAGTCTCACAAATAATTTTTATAACAAAATAGTGTTCAGAATGTGATTCTGGACTCGAAAAAAAACGAAAATAAATTTTTGAAGAAAAATTAAATTTAATCGTTTTTCGGCGTTTCCAGCAGTTGTCCGAACGATTTACATCAAAAAAAATTTTGCTTGTCTCAGTTTCTGTAAGTCTCACAAATAATTTTTATAACAAAATAGTGTTCAGAATGTGATTCTGGACTCAAAAAAAAACGAAAATAAATTTCTGAAGAAAAATTAAATTAAATCGTTTTTCGGCGTTTCCAGCAGTTGTCCGAACGATTTACATCAAAAGAGATTTTGCTTGTCTCAGTTTCTGTAAGTCTCACAAATAATTTTTATAACAAAATAGTGTTCAGAATGTGATTCTGGACTCGAAAAAAAACGAAAATAAATTTTTGAAGAAAAATGAAATTTAATCGTTTTTCGGCGTTTCCAGCAGTTGTCCGAAGGATTTACATCAAAAGAAATTTTGCTTGTCTTAGTTTTTGTAAGTCTCACAAATAATTTTTTTAACAAAATAGTGTTCAGAATGTGATTCTGGACTCGAAAAAAAACGAAAATAAATTTTTGAAGAAAAATTAAATTTAATCGTTTTTCGGCGTTTCCAGCAGTTGTCCGAACGATTTACATCAAAAGAAATTTTGCTTGTCTCAGTTTCTGTAAGTCTCACAAATAATTTTTATAACAAAATAGTGTTCAGAATGTGATTCTGGACTCGAAAAAAAACGAAAATAAATTTTGAAGAAATTTAGCTTGTCTCTGTTTCTGTAAGTCTCACAAATAATTTTTATAACAAAATAGTGTTCAGAATGTGATTCTGGACTCGAAAAAAAACGAAAATAAATTTTTGAAGAAAAATGAAATTTAATCGTTTTCGGCGTTTCCAGCAGTTGTCCGAACGATTTACACCAAAAAATTATTTGCTTGTCTCAGTTTCTGTAAGTCTCACAAATAATTTTTATAACAAAATAGTGTTCAGAATGTGATTCTGGACTCAAAAAAAAACGAAAATAAATTTCTGAAGAAAAATTAAATTTAATCGTTTTTCGGCGTTTCCAGCAGTTGTCCGAACGATTTACATCAAAAGAAATTTTGCTTGTCTTAGTTTCTGTAAGTCTCACAAATAATTTTTTTAACAAAATAGTGTTCAGAATGTGATTCTGGACTCGAAAAAAAAACGAAAATAAATTTTTGAAGAAAAATTAAATTTAATCGTTTTTCGGCGTTTCCAGCAGTTGTCCGAACGATTTACATCAAAAGAAATTTTGCTTGTCTCAGTTTCTGTAAGTCTCACAAATAATTTTTATAACAAAATAGTGTTCAGAATGTGATTCTGGACTCGAAAAAAAACGAAAATAAATTTTGAAGAAATTTAGCTTGTCTCAGTTTCTGTAAGTCTCACAAATAATTTTTATAACAAAATAGTGTTCAGAATGTGATTCTGGACTCGAAAAAAAACGAAAATAAATTTCTGAAGAAAAATTAAATTTAATCGTTTTTCGGCGTTTCCAGCAGTTGTCCGAACGATTTACATCAAAAGAAATTTTGCTTGTCTTAGTTTCTGTAAGTCTCACAAATAATTTTTTTAACAAAATAGTGTTCAGAATGTGATTCTGGACTCGAAAAAAAACGAAAATAAATTTTTGAAGAAAAATTAAATTTAATCGTTTTTCGGCGTTTCCAGCAGTTGTCCGAACGATTTACATCAAAAGAAATTTTGCTTGTCTCAGTTTCTGTAAGTCTCACAAATAATTTTTATAACAAAATAGTGTTCAGAATGTGATTCTGGACTCGAAAAAAAACAAAAATAAATTTTTGAAGAAAAATGAAATTTAGTCGCTTTTCGGCGTTTCCAGCAGTTGTCCGAACGATTCACATCAAAAGAAATTTTGCTTGTCTCAGTTTCTGTAAGTCTCACAAATAATTTTTATAACAAAATAGTGTTCAGAATGTGATTCTGGACTCGAAAAAAAACGAAAATAAATTTTGAAGAAATTTTGCTTGTCTCAGTTTCTGTAAGTCTCACAAATAATTTTTATAACAAAATAGTGTTCAGAATGTGATTCTGGACTCGAAAAAAAACGAAAATAAATTTTTGAAGAAAAATGAAATTCTATCGTTTTTCGGCGTTTCCAGCAGTAGTCCGAACGATTTGCATCGAAAGAAATTTTGCTTGTCTCAGTTTCTGTAAGTCTCACAAATAATTTTTTTAACAATATAGTGTTCAGAATGTGATTCTGGACTCGAAAAAAAACGAAAATAAATTTTTGAAGAAAAATTAAATTTAATCGTTTTTCGGCGTTTCCAGCAGTTGTCCGAACGATTTACATCAAAAGAAATTTTGCTTGTCTCAGTTTCTGTAAGTCTCACAAATAATTTTTATAACAAAATAGTGTTCAGAATGTGATTCTGGACTCGAAAAAAAACGAAAATAAATTTTTGAAGAAAAATGAAATTTAATCGTTTTCGGCGTTTGCAGCAGTTGTCCGAACGATTTACATCAAAAAAATTTTTGCTTGTCTCAGTTTCTGTAAGTCTCACAAATAATTTTTATAACAAAATAGTGTTCAGAATGTGATTCTGGACTCAAAAAAAAACGAAAATAAATTTCTGAAGAAAAATTAAATTTAATCGTTTTTCGGCGTTTCCAGCAGTTGTCCGAACGATTTACATCAAAAGAAATTTTGCTTGTCTTAGTTTCTGTAAGTCTCACAAATAATTTTATTAACAAAATAGTGTTCAGAATGTGATTTTGGACTCGAAAAAAAACGAAAATAAATTTTTGAAGAAAAATTAAATTTAATCGTTTTTCGGCGTTTCCAGCAGTTGTCCGAACGATTTACATCAAAAGAAATTTTGCTTGTCTCAGTTTCTGTAAGTCTCACAAATAATTTTTATAACAAAATAGTGTTCAGAATGTGATTCTGGACTCGAAAAAAAACGAAAATAAATTTTGAAGAAATTTAGCTTGTCTCAGTTTCTGTAAGTCTCACAAATAATTTTTATAACAAAATAGTGTTCAGAATGTGATTCTGGACTCGAAAAAAAACGAAAATAAATTTTTGAAGAAAAATGAAATTTAATCGTTTTTCGGCGTTTCCAGCAGTTGTCCGAACGATTTACATCAAAAAAATTTTTGCTTGTCTCAGTTTCTGTAAGTCTCACAAATAATTTTTATAACAAAATAGTGTTCAGAATGTGATTCTGGACTCAAAAAAAAAACGAAAATAAATTTCTGAAGAAAAATTAAATTTAATCGTTTTTCGGCGTTTCCAGCAGTTGTCCGAACGATTTACATCAAAAGAAATTTTGCTTGTCTTAGTTTCTGTAAGTCTCACAAATAATTTTTTTAACAAAATAGTGTTCAGAATGTGATTCTGGACTCGAAAAAAAACGAAAATAAATTTTTGAAGAAAAATTAAATTTAATCGTTTTTCGGCGTTTCCAGCAGTTGTCCGAACGATTTACATCAAAAGAAATTTTGCTTGTCTCAGTTTCTGTAAGTCTCACAAATAATTTTTATAACAAAATAGTGTTCAGAATGTGATTCTGGACTCGAAAAAAAACAAAAATAAATTTTTGAAGAAAAATGAAATTTAGTCGCTTTTCGGCGTTTCCAGCAGTTGTCCGAACGATTTACATCAAAAGAAATTTTGCTTGTCTCAGTTTCTGTAAGTCTCACAAATAATTTTTATAACAAAATAGTGTTCAGAATGTGATTCTGGACTCGAAAAAAAACAAAAATAAATTTTGAAGAAATTTTGCTTGTCTCAGTTTCTGTAAGTCTCACAAATAATTTTTATAACAAAATAGTGTTCAGAATGTGATTCTGGACTCGAAAAAAAACGAAAATAAATTTTTGAAGAAAAATGAAATTCTATCGTTTTTCGGCGTTTCCAGCAGTAGTCCGAACGATTTGCATCGAAAGAAATTTTGCTTGTCTCAGTTTCTGTAAGTCTCACAAATAATTTTTTTAACAATATAGTGTTCAGAATGTGATTCTGGACTCGAAAAAAAACGAAAATAAATTTTTGAAGAAAAATTAAATTTAATCGTTTTTCGGCGTTTCCAGCTGTTGTCCGAACGATTTACATCAAAAGAAATTTTGCTTGTCTCAGTTTCTGTAAGTCTCACAAATAATTTTTATAACAAAATAGTGTTCAGAATGTGATTCTGGACTCGAAAAAAAACGAAAATAAATTTTTGAAGAAAAATGAAATTTAATCGTTTTTCGGCGTTTCCAGCAGTTGTCCGAACGAATTACATCAAAAGAAATTTTGCTTGTCTCAGTTTCTGTAAGTCTCACAAATAATTTTTATAACAAAATAGTGTTCAGAATGTGATTCTGGACTCGAAAAAAAACGAAAATAAATTTTGAAGAAATTTTGCTTGTCTCAGTTTCTGTAAGTCTCACAAATAATTTTTATAACAAAATAGTGTTCAGAATGTGATTCTGGACTCGAAAAAAAACGAAAATAAATTTTGAAGAAATTTTGCTTGTCTCAGTTTCTGTAAGTCTCACAAATAATTTTTATAACAAAATAGTGTTCAGAATGTGATTCTGGACTCGAAAAAAAACGAAAATAAATTTTTGAAGAAAAATGAAATTCTATCGTTTTTCGGCGTTTCCAGCAGTAGTCCGAACCATTTGCATCGAAAGAAATTTTGCTTGTCTCAGTTTCTGTAAGTCTCACAAATAATTTTTTTAACAATATAGTGTTCAGAATGTGATTCTGGACTCGAAAAAAAACGAAAATAAATTTTTGAAGAAAAATTAAATTTAATCGTTTTTCGGCGTTTCCAGCTGTTGTCCGAACGATTTACATCAAAAGAAATTTTGCTTGTCTCAGTTTCTGTAAGTCTCACAAATAATTTTTATAACAAAATAGTGTTCAGAATGTGATTCTGGACTCGAAAAAAAACGAAAATAAATTTTTGAAGAAAAATGAAATTTAATCGTTTTTCGGCGTTTCCAGCAGTTGTCCGAACGAATTACATCAAAAGAAATTTTGCTTGTCTCAGTTTCTGTAAGTCTCACAAATAATTTTTATAACAAAATAGTGTTCAGAATGTGATTCTGGACTCGAAAAAAAACGAAAATAAATTTTGAAGAAATTTTGCTTGTCTCAGTTTCTGTAAGTCTCACAAATAATTTTTATAACAAAATAGTGTTCAGAATGTGATTCTGGACTCGAAAAAAAACGAAAATAAATTTTTGAAGAAAAATGAAATTTAATCGTTTTTCGGCGTTTCCAGCAGTTGTCCGAACGATTTACATCAAAAAAAATTTTGCTTGTCTCAGTTTCTGTAAGTCTCACAAATGATTTTTATAACAAAATAGTGTTCAGAATGTGATTCTGGACTCGAAAAAAAACGAAAACAAATTTTTGAAGAAAAATGAAATTCTATCGTTTTTCGGCGTTTCCAGCAGTAGTCCGAACGATTTGCATCGAAAGAAATTTTGCTTGTCTCAGTTTCTGTAAGTCTCACAAATGATTTTTATAACAAAATAGTGTTCAGAATGTGATTCTGGACTCGAAAAAAAACGAAAATAAATTTTTGAAGAAAAATTAAATTTAATCGTTTTTCGGCGTTTCCAGCAGTTGTCCGAACGATTTACATCAAAAAAAATTTTGCTTGTCTCAGTTTCTGTAAGTCTCACAAATAATTTTTATAACAAAATAGTGTTCAGAATGTGATTCTGGACTCAAAAAAAAACGAAAATAAATTTCTGAAGAAAAATTAAATTTAATCGTTTTTCGGCGTTTCCAGCAGTTGTCCGAACGATTTACGTCAAAAGAGATTTTGCTTGTCTCAGTTTCTGTAAGTCTCACAAATAATTTTTATAACAAAATAGTGTTCAGAATGTGATTCTGGACTCGAAAAAAAACGAAAATAAATTTTTGAAGAAAAATTAAATTTAATCGTTTTTCGGCGTTTCCAGCAGTTGTCCGAACGATTTACATCAAAAAAAATTTTGCTTGTCTCAGTTTCTGTAAGTCTCACAAATAATTTTTATAACAAAATAGTGTTCAGAATGTGATTCTGGACTCAAAAAAAAACGAAAATAAATTTCTGAAGAAAAATTAAATTAAATCGTTTTTCGGCGTTTCCAGCAGTTGTCCGAACGATTTACATCAAAAGAGATTTTGCTTGTCTCAGTTTCTGTAAGTCTCACAAATAATTTTTATAACAAAATAGTGTTCAGAATGTGATTCTGGACTCGAAAAAAAACGAAAATAAATTTTTGAAGAAAAATGAAATTTAATCGTTTTTCGGCGTTTCCAGCAGTTGTCCGAACGATTTACATCAAAAGAAATTTTGCTTGTCTTAGTTTTTGTAAGTCTCACAAATAATTTTTTTAACAAAATAGTGTTCAGAATGTGATTCTGGACTCGAAAAAAAACGAAAATAAATTTTTGAAGAAAAATTAAATTTAATCGTTTTTCGGCGTTTCCAGCAGTTGTCCGAACGATTTACATCAAAAGAAATTTTGCTTGTCTCAGTTTCTGTAAGTCTCACAAATAATTTTTATAACAAAATAGTGTTCAGAACGTGATTCTGGACTCGAAAAAAAACGAAAATAAATTTTGAAGAAATTTAGCTTGTCTCTGTTTCTGTAAGTCTCACAAATAATTTTTATAACAAAATAGTGTTCAGAATGTGATTCTGGACTCGAAAAAAAACGAAAATAAATTTTTGAAGAAAAATGAAATTTAATCGTTTTCGGCGTTTCCAGCAGTTGTCCGAACGATTTACATCAAAAAATTTTTTGCTTGTCTCAGTTTCTGTAAGTCTCACAAATAATTTTTATAACAAAATAGTGTTCAGAATGTGATTCTGGACTCAAAAAAAAACGAAAATAAATTTCTGAAGAAAAATTAAATTTAATCGTTTTTCGGCGTTTCCAGCAGTTGTCCGAACGATTTACATCAAAAGAAATTTTGCTTGTCTTAGTTTCTGTAAGTCTCACAAATAATTTTTTTAACAAAATAGTGTTCAGAATGTGATTCTGGACTCGAAAAAAAAACGAAAATAAATTTTTGAAGAAAAATTAAATTTAATCGTTTTTCGGCGTTTCCAGCAGTTGTCCGAACGATTTACATCAAAAGAAATTTTGCTTGTCTCAGTTTCTGTAAGTCTCACAAATAATTTTTATAACAAAATAGTGTTCAGAATGTGATTCTGGACTCGAAAAAAAACGAAAATAAATTTTGAAGAAATTTAGCTTGTCTCAGTTTCTGTAAGTCTCACAAATAATTTTTATAACAAAATAGTGTTCAGAATGTGATTCTGGACTCGAAAAAAAACGAAAATAAATTTCTGAAGAAAAATTAAATTTAATCGTTTTTCGGCGTTTCCAGCAGTTGTCCGAACGATTTACATCAAAAGAAATTTTGCTTGTCTTAGTTTCTGTAAGTCTCACAAATAATTTTTTTAACAAAATAGTGTTCAGAATGTGATTCTGGACTCGAAAAAAAACGAAAATAAATTTTTGAAGAAAAATTAAATTTAATCGTTTTTCGGCGTTTCCAGCAGTTGTCCGAACGATTTACATCAAAAGAAATTTTGCTTGTCTCAGTTTCTGTAAGTCTCACAAATAATTTTTATAACAAAATAGTGTTCAGAATGTGATTCTGGACTCGAAAAAAAACAAAAATAAATTTTTGAAGAAAAATGAAATTTAGTCGCTTTTCGGCGTTTCCAGCAGTTGTCCGAACGATTCACATCAAAAGAAATTTTGCTTGTCTCAGTTTCTGTAAGTCTCACAAATAATTTTTATAACAAAATAGTGTTCAGAATGTGATTCTGGACTCGAAAAAAAACGAAAATAAATTTTGAAGAAATTTTGCTTGTCTCAGTTTCTGTAAGTCTCACAAATAATTTTTATAACAAAATAGTGTTCAGAATGTGATTCTGGACTCGAAAAAAAACGAAAATAAATTTTTGAAGAAAAATGAAATTCTATCGTTTTTCGGCGTTTCCAGCAGTAGTCCGAACGATTTGCATCGAAAGAAATTTTGCTTGTCTCAGTTTCTGTAAGTCTCACAAATAATTTTTTTAACAATATAGTGTTCAGAATGTGATTCTGGACTCGAAAAAAAACGAAAATAAATTTTTGAAGAAAAATTAAATTTAATCGTTTTTCGGCGTTTCCAGCAGTTGTCCGAACGATTTACATCAAAAGAAATTTTGCTTGTCTCAGTTTCTGTAAGTCTCACAAATAATTTTTATAACAAAATAGTGTTCAGAATGTGATTCTGGACTCGAAAAAAAACGAAAATAAATTTTTGAAGAAAAATGAAATTTAATCGTTTTCGGCGTTTGCAGCAGTTGTCCGAACGATTTACATCAAAAAAATTTTTGCTTGTCTCAGTTTCTGTAAGTCTCACAAATAATTTTTATAACAAAATAGTGTTCAGAATGTGATTCTGGACTCAAAAAAAAACGAAAATAAATTTCTGAAGAAAAATTAAATTTAATCGTTTTTCGGCGTTTCCAGCAGTTGTCCGAACGATTTACATCAAAAGAAATTTTGCTTGTCTTAGTTTCTGTAAGTCTCACAAATAATTTTATTAACAAAATAGTGTTCAGAATGTGATTTTGGACTCGAAAAAAAACGAAAATAAATTTTTGAAGAAAAATTAAATTTAATCGTTTTTCGGCGTTTCCAGCAGTTGTCCGAACGATTTACATCAAAAGAAATTTTGCTTGTCTCAGTTTCTGTAAGTCTCACAAATAATTTTTAGAACAAAATAGTGTTCAGAATGTGATTCTGGACTCGAAAAAAAACGAAAATAAATTTTGAAGAAATTTAGCTTGTCTCAGTTTCTGTAAGTCTCACAAATAATTTTTATAACAAAATAGTGTTCAGAATGTGATTCTGGACTCGAAAAAAAACGAAAATAAATTTTTGAAGAAAAATGAAATTTAATCGTTTTTCGGCGTTTCCAGCAGTTGTCCGAACGATTTACATCAAAAAAATTTTTGCTTGTCTCAGTTTCTGTAAGTCTCACAAATAATTTTTATAACAAAATAGTGTTCAGAATGTGATTCTGGACTCAAAAAAAAAACGAAAATAAATTTCTGAAGAAAAATTAAATTTAATCGTTTTTCGGCGTTTCCAGCAGTTGTCCGAACGATTTACATCAAAAGAAATTTTGCTTGTCTTAGTTTCTGTAAGTCTCACAAATAATTTTTTTAACAAAATAGTGTTCAGAATGTGATTCTGGACTCGAAAAAAAACGAAAATAAATTTTTGAAGAAAAATTAAATTTAATCGTTTTTCGGCGTTTCCAGCAGTTGTCCGAACGATTTACATCAAAAGAAATTTTGCTTGTCTCAGTTTCTGTAAGTCTCACAAATAATTTTTATAACAAAATAGTGTTCAGAATGTGATTCTGGACTCGAAAAAAAACAAAAATAAATTTTTGAAGAAAAATGAAATTTAGTCGCTTTTCGGCGTTTCCAGCAGTTGTCCGAACGATTTACATCAAAAGAAATTTTGCTTGTCTCAGTTTCTGTAAGTCTCACAAATAATTTTTATAACAAAATAGTGTTCAGAATGTGATTCTGGACTCGAAAAAAAACAAAAATAAATTTTGAAGAAATTTTGCTTGTCTCAGTTTCTGTAAGTCTCACAAATAATTTTTATAACAAAATAGTGTTCAGAATGTGATTCTGGACTCGAAAAAAAACGAAAATAAATTTTTGAAGAAAAATGAAATTCTATCGTTTTTCGGCGTTTCCAGCAGTAGTCCGAACGATTTGCATCGAAAGAAATTTTGCTTGTCTCAGTTTCTGTAAGTCTCACAAATAATTTTTTTAACAATATAGTGTTCAGAATGTGATTCTGGACTCGAAAAAAAACGAAAATAAATTTTTGAAGAAAAATTAAATTTAATCGTTTTTCGGCGTTTCCAGCTGTTGTCCGAACGATTTACATCAAAAGAAATTTTGCTTGTCTCAGTTTCTGTAAGTCTCACAAATAATTTTTATAACAAAATAGTGTTCAGAATGTGATTCTGGACTCGAAAAAAAACGAAAATAAATTTTTGAAGAAAAATGAAATTTAATCGTTTTTCGGCGTTTCCAGCAGTTGTCCGAACGAATTACATCAAAAGAAATTTTGCTTGTCTCAGTTTCTGTAAGTCTCACAAATAATTTTTATAACAAAATAGTGTTCAGAATGTGATTCTGGACTCGAAAAAAAACGAAAATAAATTTTGAAGAAATTTTGCTTGTCTCAGTTTCTGTAAGTCTCACAAATAATTTTTATAACAAAATAGTGTTCAGAATGTGATTCTGGACTCGAAAAAAAACGAAAATAAATTTTGAAGAAATTTTGCTTGTCTCAGTTTCTGTAAGTCTCACAAATAATTTTTATAACAAAATAGTGTTCAGAATGTGATTCTGGACTCGAAAAAAAACGAAAATAAATTTTTGAAGAAAAATGAAATTCTATCGTTTTTCGGCGTTTCCAGCAGTAGTCCGAACGATTTGCATCGAAAGAAATTTTGCTTGTCTCAGTTTCTGTAAGTCTCACAAATAATTTTTTTAACAATATAGTGTTCAGAATGTGATTCTGGACTCGAAAAAAAACGAAAATAAATTTTTGAAGAAAAATTAAATTTAATCGTTTTTCGGCGTTTCCAGCTGTTGTCCGAACGATTTACATCAAAAGAAATTTTGCTTGTCTCAGTTTCTGTAAGTCTCACAAATAATTTTTATAACAAAATAGTGTTCAGAATGTGATTCTGGACTCGAAAAAAAACGAAAATAAATTTTTGAAGAAAAATGAAATTTAATCGTTTTTCGGCGTTTCCAGCAGTTGTCCGAACGAATTACATCAAAAGAAATTTTGCTTGTCTCAGTTTCTGTAAGTCTCACAAATAATTTTTATAACAAAATAGTGTTCAGAATGTGATTCTGGACTCGAAAAAAAACGAAAATAAATTTTGAAGAAATTTTGCTTGTCTCAGTTTCTGTAAGTCTCACAAATAATTTTTATAACAAAATAGTGTTCAGAATGTGATTCTGGACTCGAAAAAAAACGAAAATAAATTTTTGAAGAAAAATGAAATTTAATCGTTTTTCGGCGTTTCCAGCAGTTGTCCGAACGATTTACATCAAAAAAAATTTTGCTTGTCTCAGTTTCTGTAAGTCTCACAAATGATTTTTATAACAAAATAGTGTTCAGAATGTGATTCTGGACTCGAAAAAAAACGAAAACAAATTTTTGAAGAAAAATGAAATTCTATCGTTTTTCGGCGTTTCCAGCAGTAGTCCGAACGATTTGCATCGAAAGAAATTTTGCTTGTCTCAGTTTCTGTAAGTCTCACAAATGATTTTTATAACAAAATAGTGTTCAGAATGTGATTCTGGACTCGAAAAAAAACGAAAATAAATTTTTGAAGAAAAATTAAATTTAATCGTTTTTCGGCGTTTCCAGCAGTTGTCCGAACGATTTACATCAAAAAAAATTTTGCTTGTCTCAGTTTCTGTAAGTCTCACAAATAATTTTTATAACAAAATAGTGTTCAGAATGTGATTCTGGACTCAAAAAAAAACGAAAATAAATTTCTGAAGAAAAATTAAATTTAATCGTTTTTCGGCGTTTCCAGCAGTTGTCCGAACGATTTACGTCAAAAGAGATTTTGCTTGTCTCAGTTTCTGTAAGTCTCACAAATAATTTTTATAACAAAATAGTGTTCAGAATGTGATTCTGGACTCGAAAAAAAACGAAAATAAATTTTTGAAGAAAAATGAAATTTAATCGTTTTTCGGCGTTTCCAGCAGTTGTCCGAACGAATTACATCAAAAGAAATTTTGCTTGTCTCAGTTTCTGTAAGTCTCACAAATAATTTTTATAACAAAATAGTGTTCAGAATGTGATTCTGGACTCGAAAAAAAACGAAAATAAATTTTGAAGAAATTTTGCTTGTCTCAGTTTCTGTAAGTCTCACAAATAATTTTTATAACAAAATAGTGTTCAGAATGTGATTCTGGACTCGAAAAAAAACGAAAATAAATTTTGAAGAAATTTTGCTTGTCTCAGTTTCTGTAAGTCTCACAAATAATTTTTATAACAAAATAGTGTTCAGAATGTGATTCTGGACTCGAAAAAAAACGAAAATAAATTTTTGAAGAAAAATGAAATTCTATCGTTTTTCGGCGTTTCCAGCAGTAGTCCGAACGATTTGCATCGAAAGAAATTTTGCTTGTCTCAGTTTCTGTAAGTCTCACAAATAATTTTTTTAACAATATAGTGTTCAGAATGTGATTCTGGACTCGAAAAAAAACGAAAATAAATTTTTGAAGAAAAATTAAATTTAATCGTTTTTCGGCGTTTCCAGCTGTTGTCCGAACGATTTACATCAAAAGAAATTTTGCTTGTCTCAGTTTCTGTAAGTCTCACAAATAATTTTTATAACAAAATAGTGTTCAGAATGTGATTCTGGACTCGAAAAAAAACGAAAATAAATTTTTGAAGAAAAATGAAATTTAATCGTTTTTCGGCGTTTCCAGCAGTTGTCCGAACGAATTACATCAAAAGAAATTTTGCTTGTCTCAGTTTCTGTAAGTCTCACAAATAATTTTTATAACAAAATAGTGTTCAGAATGTGATTCTGGACTCGAAAAAAAACGAAAATAAATTTTGAAGAAATTTTGCTTGTCTCAGTTTCTGTAAGTCTCACAAATAATTTTTATAACAAAATAGTGTTCAGAATGTGATTCTGGACTCGAAAAAAAACGAAAATAAATTTTTGAAGAAAAATGAAATTTAATCGTTTTTCGGCGTTTCCAGCAGTTGTCCGAACGATTTACATCAAAAAAAATTTTGCTTGTCTCAGTTTCTGTAAGTCTCACAAATGATTTTTATAACAAAATAGTGTTCAGAATGTGATTCTGGACTCGAAAAAAAACGAAAACAAATTTTTGAAGAAAAATGAAATTCTATCGTTTTTCGGCGTTTCCAGCAGTAGTCCGAACGATTTGCATCGAAAGAAATTTTGCTTGTCTCAGTTTCTGTAAGTCTCACAAATGATTTTTATAACAAAATAGTGTTCAGAATGTGATTCTGGACTCGAAAAAAAACGAAAATAAATTTTTGAAGAAAAATTAAATTTAATCGTTTTTCGGCGTTTCCAGCAGTTGTCCGAACGATTTACATCAAAAAAAATTTTGCTTGTCTCAGTTTCTGTAAGTCTCACAAATAATTTTTATAACAAAATAGTGTTCAGAATGTGATTCTGGACTCAAAAAAAAACGAAAATAAATTTCTGAAGAAAAATTAAATTTAATCGTTTTTCGGCGTTTCCAGCAGTTGTCCGAACGATTTACGTCAAAAGAGATTTTGCTTGTCTCAGTTTCTGTAAGTCTCACAAATAATTTTTATAACAAAATAGTGTTCAGAATGTGATTCTGGACTCGAAAAAAAACGAAAATAAATTTTTGAAGAAAAATGAAATTTAATCGTTTTTCGGCGTTTCCAGCAGTTGTCCGAACGATTTACATCAAAAGAAATTTTGCTTGTCTTAGTTTCTGTAAGTCTCACAAATAATTTTTTTAACAAAATAGTGTTCAGAATGTGATTCTGGACTCGAAAAAAAACGAAAATAAATTTTTGAAGAAAAATTAAATTTAATCGTTTTTCGGCGTTTCCAGCAGTTGTCCGAACGATTTACATCAAAAGAAATTTTGCTTGTCTCAGTTTCTGTAAGTCTCACAAATAATTTTTATAACAAAATAGTGTTCAGAATGTGATTCTGGACTCGAAAAAAAACGAAAATAAATTTTTGAAGAAAAATGAAATTTAATCGTTTTTCGGCGTTTCCAGCAGTTGTCCGAACGATTTACATCAAAAGAAATTTTGCTTGTCTCAGTTTCTGTAAGTCTCACAAATAATTTTTATAACAAAATAGTGTTCAGAATGTGATTCTGGACTCGAAAAAAAACGAAAATAAATTTTTGAAGAAAAATGAAATTTAATCGTTTTTCGGCGTTTCCAGCAGTTGTCCGAACGATTTACATAAAAAAAAATTTTGCTTGTCTCAGTTTCTGTAAGTCTCACAAATAATTTTTATAACAAAATAGTGTTCAGAATGTGATTCTGGACTCGAAAAAAAAACGAAAATTAATTTTTGAAGAAAAATGAAATTCTATCGTTTTTCGGCGTTTCCAGCAGTAGTCCGAACGATTTGCATCGAAAGAAATTTTGCTTGTCTCAGTTTCTGTAAGTCTCACAAATAATTTTTATAACAAAATAGTGTTCAGAATGTGATTCTGGACTCGAAAAAAAAACGAAAATAAATTTTTGAAGAAAAATGAAATTCTATCGTTTTTCGGCGTTTCCAGCAGTAGTCCGAACGATTTGCATCGAAAGAAATTTTGCTTGTCTCAGTTTCTGTAAGTCTCACAAATAATTTTTTTAACAATATAGTGTTCAGAATGTGATTCTGGACTCGAAAAAAAACGAAAATAAATTTTTGAAGAAAAATTAAATTTAATCGTTTTTCGGCGTTTCCAGCTGTTGTCCGAACGATTTACATCAAAAGAAATTTTGCTTGTCTCAGTTTCTGTAAGTCTCACAAATAATTTTTATAACAAAATAGTGTTCAGAATGTGATTCTGGACTCGAAAAAAAACGAAAATAAATTTTTGAAGAAAAATGAAATTTAATCGTTTTTCGGCGTTTCCAGCAGTTGTCCGAACGAATTACATCAAAAGAAATTTTGCTTGTCTCAGTTTCTGTAAGTCTCACAAATAATTTTTATAACAAAATAGTGTTCAGAATGTGATTCTGGACTCGAAAAAAAACGAAAATAAATTTTGAAGAAATTTTGCTTGTCTCAGTTTCTGTAAGTCTCACAAATAATTTTTATAACAAAATAGTGTTCAGAATGTGATTCTGGACTCGAAAAAAAACGAAAATAAATTTTTGAAGAAAAATGAAATTTAATCGTTTTTCGGCGTTTCCAGCAGTTGTCCGAACGATTTACATCAAAAAAAATTTTGCTTGTCTCAGTTTCTGTAAGTCTCACAAATGATTTTTATAACAAAATAGTGTTCAGAATGTGATTCTGGACTCGAAAAAAAACGAAAACAAATTTTTGAAGAAAAATGAAATTCTATCGTTTTTCGGCGTTTCCAGCAGTAGTCCGAACGATTTGCATCGAAAGAAATTTTGCTTGTCTCAGTTTCTGTAAGTCTCACAAATGATTTTTATAACAAAATAGTGTTCAGAATGTGATTCTGGACTCGAAAAAAAACGAAAATAAATTTTTGAAGAAAAATTAAATTTAATCGTTTTTCGGCGTTTCCAGCAGTTGTCCGAACGATTTACATCAAAAGAAATTTTGCTTGTCTCAGTTTCTGTAAGTCTCACAAATAATTTTTATAACAAAATAGTGTTCAGAATGTGATTCTGGACTCGAAAAAAAACGAAAATAAATTTTTGAAGAAAAATGAAATTTAATCGTTTTTCGGCGTTTCCAGCAGTTGTCCGAACGATTTACATCAAAAGAAATTTTGCTTGTCTCAGTTTCTGTAAGTCTCACAAATAATTTTTATAACAAAATAGTGTTCAGAATGTGATTCTGGACTCGAAAAAAAACGAAAATAAATTTTTGAAGAAAAATGAAATTTAATCGTTTTTCGGCGTTTCCAGCAGCTGTCCGAACGATTTACATAAAAAAAAATTTTGCTTGTCTCAGTTTCTGTAAGTCTCACAAATAATTTTTATAACAAAATAGTGTTCAGAATGTGATTCTGGACTCGAAAAAAAAACGAAAATTAATTTTTGAAGAAAAATGAAATTCTATCGTTTTTCGGCGTTTCCAGCAGTAGTCCGAACGATTTGCATCGAAAGAAATTTTGCTTGTCTCAGTTTCTGTAAGTCTCACAAATAATTTTTATAACAAAATAGTGTTCAGAATGTGATTCTGGACTCGAAAAAAAACGAAAATAAATTTTTGAAGAAAAATGAAATTCTATCGTTTTTCGGCGTTTCCAGCAGTAGTCCGAACGATTTGCATCGAAAGAAATTTTGCTTGTCTCAGTTTCTGTAAGTCTCACAAATAATTTTTTTAACAATATAGTGTTCAGAATGTGATTCTGGACTCGAAAAAAAACGAAAATAAATTTTTGAAGAAAAATTAAATTTAATCGTTTTTCGGCGTTTCCAGCAGTTGTCCGAACGATTTACATCAAAAGAAATTTTGCTTGTCTCAGTTTCTGTAAGTCTCACAAATAATTTTTATAACAAAATAGTGTTCAGAATGTGATTCTGGACTCGAAAAAAAACGAAAATAAATTTTTTAAGAAAAATGAAATTTAATCGTTTTTCGGCGTTTCCAGCAGTTGTCCGAACGAATTACACCAAAAGAAATTTTGCTTGTCTCAGTTTCTGTAAGTCTCACAAATAATTTTTATAACAAAATAGTGTTCAGAATGTGATTCTGGACTCGAAAAAAAACGAAAATAAATTTTGAAGAAATTTTGCTTGTCTCAGTTTCTGTAAGTCTCACAAATAATTTTTATAACAAAATAGTGTTCAGAATGTGATTCTGGACTCGAAAAAAAACGAAAATAAATTTTTGAAGAAAAATGAAATTTAATCGTTTTTCGGCGTTTCCAGCAGTTGTCCGAACGATTTACATCAAAAAAAATTTTGCTTGTCTCAGTTTCTGTAAGTCTCACAAATGATTTTTATAACAAAATAGTGTTCAGAATGTGATTCTGGACTCGAAAAAAAACGAAAACAAATTTTTGAAGAAAAATGAAATTCTATCGTTTTTCGGCGTTTCCAGCAGTAGTCCGAACGATTTGCATCGAAAGAAATTTTGCTTGTCTCAGTTTCTGTAAGTCTCACAAATGATTTTTATAACAAAATAGTGTTCAGAATGTGATTCTGGACTCGAAAAAAAACGAAAATAAATTTTTGAAGAAAAATTAAATTTAATCGTTTTTCGGCGTTTCCAGCAGTTGTCCGAACGATTTACATCAAAAAAAATGTTGCTTGTCTCAGTTTCTGTAAGTCTCACAAATAATTTTTATAACAAAATAGTGTTCAGAATGTGATTCTGGACTCGAAAAAAAACGAAAATAAATTTTTGAAGAAAAATGAAATTTAATCGTTTTTCGGCGTTTCCAGCAGTTGTCCGAACGATTTACATCAAAAGAAATTTTGCTTGTCTCAGTTTCTGTAAGTCTCACAAATAATTTTTATAACAAAATAGTGTTCAGAATGTGATTCTGGACTCGAAAAAAAACGAAAATAAATTTTTGAAGAAAAATGAAATTTAATCGTTTTTCGGCGTTTCCAGCAGCTGTCCGAACGATTTACATCAAAAAAAATTTTGCTTGTCTCAGTTTCTGTAAGTCTCACAAATAATTTTTATTACAAAATAGTGTTCAGAATGTGATTCTGGACTCGAAAAAAAAACGAAAATTAATTTTTGAAGAAAAATGAAATTCTATCGTTTTTCGGCGTTTCCAGCAGTAGTCCGAACGATTTGCATCGAAAGAAATTTTGCTTGTCTCAGTTTCTGTAAGTCTCACAAATAATTTTTATAACAAAATAGTGTTCAGAATGTGATTCTGGACTCGAAAAAAAACGAAAATAAATTTTTGAAGAAAAATGAAATTCTATCGTTTTTCGGCGTTTCCAGCAGTAGTCCGAACGATTTGCATCGAAAGAAATTTTGCTTGTCTCAGTTTCTGTAAGTCTCACAAATAATTTTTTTAACAATATAGTGTTCAGAATGTGATTCTGGACTCGAAAAAAAACGAAAATAAATTTTTGAAGAAAAATTAAATTTAATCGTTTTTCGGCGTTTCCAGCAGTTGTCCGAACGATTTACATCAAAAGAAATTTTGCTTGTCTCAGTTTCTGTAAGTCTCACAAATAATTTTTATAACAAAATAGTGTTCAGAATGTGATTCTGGACTCGAAAAAAAACGAAAATAAATTTTTTAAGAAAAATGAAATTTAATCGTTTTTCGGCGTTTCCAGCAGTTGTCCGAACGAATTACATCAAAAGAAATTTTGCTTGTCTCAGTTTCTGTAAGTCTCATAAATAATTTTTATAACAAAATAGTGTTCAGAATGTGATTCTGGACTCGAAAAAAAACGAAAATAAATTTTGAAGAAATTTTGCTTGTCTCAGTTTCTGTAAGTCTCACAAATAATTTTTATAACAAAATAGTGTTCAGAATGTGATTCTGGACTCGAAAAAAAACGAAAATAAATTTTTGAAGAAAAATGAAATTTAATCGTTTTTCGGCGTTTCCAGCAGTTGTCCGAACGATTTACATCAAAAAAAATTTTGCTTGTCTCAGTTTCTGTAAGTCTCACAAATGATTTTTATAACAAAATAGTGTTCAGAATGTGATTCTGGACTCGAAAAAAAACGAAAACAAATTTTTGAAGAAAAATGAAATTCTATCGTTTTTCGGCGTTTCCAGCAGTAGTCCGAACGATTTGCATCGAAAGAAATTTTGCTTGTCTCAGTTTCTGTAAGTCTCACAAATGATTTTTATAACAAAATAGTGTTCAGAATGTGATTCTGGACTCGAAAAAAAACGAAAATAAATTTTTGAAGAAAAATTAAATTTAATCGTTTTTCGGCGTTTCCAGCAGTTGTCCGAACGATTTACATCAAAAGAGATTTTGCTTGTCTCAGTTTCTGTAAGTCTCACAAATAATTTTTATAACAAAATAGTGTTCAGAATGTGATTCTGGACTCGAAAAAAAACGAAAATAAATTTTGAAGAAATTTTGCTTGTCTCAGTTTCTGTAAGTCTCACAAATAATGTTTATAACAAAATAGTGTTCAGAATGTGATTCTAGACTCGAAAAAAAACGAAAATAAATTTTTGAAGAAAAATGAAATTTAATCGATTGTCGGCGTTTCCAGCAGTAGTCCGAACGATTTACATCAAAAGAGATTTGGCTTGTCTCAGTTTCTGTAAGTCTCACAAATAATTTTTATAACAAAATAGTGTTCAGAATGTGATTCTGGACTCGAAAGAAAACGAAAATAAATTTTTGAAGAAAAATGAAATTTAATCGTTTTTCGGCGTTTCCAGCAGTTGTCCGAACGATTAACATCAAAAGAAATTTTGCTTGTCTCAGTATCTGTAAGTCTCACAAATAATTTTTATAACAAAATAGTGTTCAGAATGTGATTCTGGACTCGAAAAAAAATTTTTGAAGAAAAATTAAATTTAATCGTTTTTCGGCGTTTCCAGCAGTTGTCCGAACGATTTACATCAAAAAAAATTTTGCTTGTCTCAGTTTCTGTAAGTCTCACAAATAATTTTTATAACAAGATAGTGTTCAGAATGTGATTCTGGACTCGAAAAAAAACGAAAATAAATTTTGAAGAAATTTTGCTTGTCTCAGTTTCTGTAAGTCTCACAAATAATTTTTATAACAAAATAGTGTTCAGAATGTGATTCTGGACTCGAAAAAAAACGAAAATAAATTTTTGAAGAAAAATGAAATTTAATCGTTTTTCGGCGTTTCCAGCAGTTGTCCGAACGATTTACATCAAAAAAATTTTTGCTTGTCTCAGTTTCTGTAAGTCTCACAAATGATTTTTATAACAAAATGGTGTTCAGAATGTGATTCTGGACTCGAAAAAAAACGAAAATAAATTTTTGAAGAAAAATAAAATTCTATCGTTTTTCGGCGTTTCCAGCAGTAGTCCGAACGATTTGCATCGAAAGAAATTTTGCTTGTCTCAGTTTCTGTAAGTCTCACAAATAATTTTTATAACAAAATAGTGTTCAGAATGTGATTCTGGACTCGAAAAAAAACGAAAATAAATTTTTGAAGAAAAATTAAATTTAATCGTTTTTCGGCGTTTCCAGCAGTTGTCCGAATGATTTACATCAAAAGAAATTTTGCTTGTCTTAGTTTCTGTAAGTCTCACAATTAATTTTTTTAACAAAATAGTGTTCAGAATGTGATTCTGGACTCGAAAAAAAACGAAAATAAATTTTTGAAGAAAAATTAAATTTAATCGTTTTTCGGCGTTTCCAGCAGTTGTCCGAACGATTTACATCAAAAGAAATTTTGCTTGTCTCAGTTTCTGTAAGTCTCACAAATAATTTTTATAACAAAATAGTGTTCAGAATGTGATTCTGGACTCGAAAAAAAACGAAAATAAATTTTTGAAGAAAAATGAAATTTAATCGTTTTTCGGCGTTTCCAGCAGTTGTCCGAACGATTTACATCAAAAGAAATTTTGCTTGTCTCAGTTTCTGTAAGTCACACAAATAATTTTTATAACAAAATAGTGTTCAGAATGTGATTCTGGACTCGAAAAAAAACGAAAATAAATTTTTGAAGAAAAATGAAATTTAATCGTTTTTCGGCGTTTCCAGCAGTTGTCCGAACGATTTACATCAAAAAAAATTTTGCTTGTCTCAGTTTCTGTAAGTCTCACAAATAATTTTTATAACAAAATAGTGTTCAGAATGTGATTCTGGACTCGAAAAAAAACGAAAATAAATTTTTGAAGAAAAATTAAATTTAATCGTTTTTCGGCGTTTCCAGCAGTTGTCCGAACGATTTACATCAAAAAAAATTTTGCTTGTCTCAGTTTCTGTAAGTCTCACAAATAATTTTTATAACAAGATAGTGTTCAGAATGTGATTCTGGACTCGAAAAAAAAACGAAAATAAATTTTTGAAAAAAATGAAATTCTATCGTTTTTCGGCGTTTCCAGCAGTAGTCCGAACGATTTGCATCGAAAGAAATTTTGCTTGTCTCAGTTTCTGTAAGTCTCACAAATAATTTTTTTAACAATATAGTGTTCAGAATGTGATTCTGGATTGGAAAAAAAACGAAAATAAATTTTTGAAGAAAAATTAAATTTAATCGTTTTTCGGCGTTTCCAGCAGTTGTCCGAACGATTTACATCAAAAGAAATTTTGTTGTCTCAGTTTCTGCAAGTCGCACAAATAATTTTTATAACAAAATAGTGTTCAGAATGTGATTCTGGACTCGAAAAAAAAACGAAAATAAATTTTTGAAGAAAAATGAAATTTAATCGTTTTTCGGCGTTTCCAGCAGTTGTCCGAACGATTTACATCAAAAGAAATTTTGCTTGTCTCAGTTTCTGTAAGTCTCACAAATAATTTTTATAACAAAATAGTGTTCAGAATGTGATTCTGGACTCGAAAAAAAACGAAAATAAATTTTGAAGAAATTTTGCTTGTCTCAGTTTCTGTAAGTCTCACAAATAATTTTTATAACAAAATAGTGTTCAGAATGTGATTCTGGACTCGAAAAAAAACGAAAATAAATTTTTGAAGAAAAATGAAATTTAATCGTTTTTCGGCGTTTCCAGCAGTTGTCCGAACGATTTACATCAAAAAAAATTTTGCTTGTCTCAGTTTCTGTAAGTCTCACAAATGATTTTTATAACAAAATAGTGTTCAGAATGTGATTCTGGACTCGAAAAAAAACGAAAATAAATTTTTGAAGAAAAATGAAATTCTATCGTTTTTCGGCGATTCCAGCAGTAGTCCGAACGATTTGCATCGAAAGAAATTTTGCTTGTCTCAGTTTCTGTAAGTCTCACAAATAATTTTTATAACAAAATAGTGTTCAGAATGTGATTCTGGACTCGAAAAAAAACGAAAATAAATTTTTGAAGAAAAATTAAATTTAATCGTTTTTCGGCGTTTCCAGCAGTTGTCCGAATGATTTACATCAAAAGAAATTTTGCTTGTCTTAGTTTCTGTAAGTCTCACAATTAATTTTTTTAACAAAATAGTGTTCAGAATGTGATTCTGGACTCGAAAAAAAACGAAAATAAATTTTTGAAGAAAAATTAAATTTAATCGTTTTTCGGCGTTTCCAGCAGTTGTCCGAACGATTTACATCAAAAGAAATTTTGCTTGTCTCAGTTTCTGTAAGTCTCACAAATAATTTTTATAACAAAATAGTGTTCAGAATGTGATTCTGGACTCGAAAAAAAACGAAAATAAATTTTTGAAGAAAAATGAAATTTAATCGTTTTTCGGCGTTTCCAGCAGTTGTCCGAACGATTTACATCAAAAGAAATTTTGCTTGTCTCAGTTTCTGTAAGTCTCACAAATAATTTTTATAACAAAATAGTGTTCAGAATGTGATTCTGGACTCGAAAAAAAACGAAAATAAATTTTTGAAGAAAAATGAAATTTAATCGTTTTTCGGCGTTTCCAGCAGTTGTCCGAACGATTTACATCAAAAAAAATTTTGCTTGTCTCAGTTTCTGTAAGTCTCACAAATAATTTTTATAACAAAATAGTGTTCAGAATGTGATTCTGGACTCGAAAAAAAACGAAAATAAATTTTTGAAGAAAAATTAAATTTAATCGTTTTTCGGCGTTTCCAGCAGTTGTCCGAACGATTTACATCAAAAAAAATTTTGCTTGTCTCAGTTTCTGTAAGTCTCACAAATAATTTTTATAACAAAATAGTGTTCAGAATGTGATTCTGGACTCGAAAAAAAACGAAAATAAATTTTTGAAGAAAAATGAAATTCTATCGTTTTTCGGCGTTTCCAGCAGTGGTCCGAACGATTTGCATCGAAAGAAATTTTGCTTGTCTCAGTTTCTGTAAGTCTCACAAATAATTTTTATAACAAAATAGTGTTCAGAATGTGATTCTGGACTCGAAAAAAAACGAAAATAAATTTTTGAAGAAAAATTAAATTTAACAGTTTTTCGGCGTTTCCAGCAGTTGTCCGAACGATTTACATCAAAAAAAATTTTGCTTGTCTCAGTTTCTGTAAGTCTCACAAATAATTTTTATAACAAAATAGTGTTCAGAATGTGATTCTGGACTCGAAAAAAAAACGAAAATAAATTTTTGAAGAAAAATGAAATTCTATCGTTTTTCAGCGTTTCCAGCAGTAGTCCGAACGATTTGCATCGAAAGAAATTTTGCTTGTCTCAGTTTCTGTAAGTCTCACAAATAATTTTTTTAACAATATAGTGTTCAGAATGTGATTCTGGTCTCGAAAAAAAACGAAAATAAATTTTTGAAGAAAAATTAAATTTAATCGTTTTTCGGCGTTTCCAGCAGTTGTCCGAACGATTTACATCAAAAGAAATTTTGTTGTCTCAGTTTCTGTAAGTCTCACAAATAATTTTTATAACAAAATAGTGTTCAGAATGTGATTCTGGACTCGAAAAAAAACGAAAATAAATTTTTGAAGAAAAATGAAATTTAATCGTTTTTCGGCGTTTCCAGCAGTTGTCCGAACGATTTACATCAAAAGAAATTTTGCTTGTCTCAGTTTCTGTAAGTCTCACAAATAATTTTTATAACAAAATAGTGTTCAGAATGTGATTCTGGACTCGAAAAAAAACGAAAATAAATTTTTGAAGAAAAATGAAATTCTATCGTTTTTCGGCGTTTCCAGCAGTGGTCCGAACGATTTGCATCGAAAGAAATTTTGCTTGTCTCAGTTTCTGTAAGTCTCACAAATAATTTTTATAACAAAATAGTGTTCAGAATGTGATTCTGGACTCGAAAAAAAACGAAAATAAATTTTTGAAGAAAAATTAAATTTAATCGTTTTTCGGCGTTTCCAGCAGTTGTCCGAACGATTTACATCAAAAAAAATTTTGCTTGTCTCAGTTTCTGTAAGTCTCACAAATAATTTTTATAACAAAATAGTGTTCAGAATGTGATTCTGGACTCGAAAAAAAAACGAAAATAAATTTTTGAAGAAAAATGAAATTCTATCGTTTTTCGGCGTTTCCAGCAGTAGTCCGAACGATTTGCATCGAAAGAAATTTTGCTTGTCTTAGTTTCTGTGAGTCTCACAAATAATTTTTTTAACAATATAGTGTTCAGAATGTGATTCTGGACTCGAAAAAAAACGAAAATAAATTTTTGAAGAAAAATTAAATTTAATCGTTTTTCGGCGTTTCCAGCAGTTGTCCGAACGATTTACATCAAAAGAAATTTTGTTGTCTCAGTTTCTGCAAGTCTCACAAATAATTTTTATAACAAAATAGTGTTCAGAATGTGATTCTGGACTCGAAAAAAAACGAAAATAAATTTTTGAAGAAAAATGAAATTTAATCGTTTTTCGGCGTTTCCAGCAGTTGTCCGTACGATTTACATCAAAAGAAATTTTGCTTGTCTCAGTTTCTGTACGTCTCACAAATAATTTTTATAACAAAATAGTGTTCAGAATGTGATTCTGGACTCGAAAAAAAACGAAAATAAATTTTGAAGAAATTTTGCTTGTCTCAGTTTCTGTAAGTCTCACAAATAATTTCTATAACAAAATAGTGTTCAGAATGTGATTCTGGACTCGAAAAAAAACGAAAATAAATTTTTGAAGAAAAATGAAATTTAATCGTTTTTCGGCGTTTCCAGCAGTTGTCCGAACGATTTACATCAAAAGAAATTTTGCTTGTCTCAGTTTCTGTAAGTCACACAAATAATTTTTATAACAAAATAGTGTTCAGAATGTGATTCTGGACTCGAAAAAAAACGAAAATAAATTTTTGAAGAAAAATGAAATTTAATCGTTTTTCGGCGTTTCCAGCAGTTGTCCGAACGATTTACATCAAAAAAAATTTTGCTTGTCTCAGTTTCTGTAAGTCTCACAAATAATTTTTATAACAAAATAGTGTTCAGAATGTGATTCTGGACTCGAAAAAAAACGAAAATAAATTTTTGAAGAAAAATTAAATTTAATCGTTTTTCGGCGTTTCCAGCAGTTGTCCGAACGATTTACATCAAAAAAAATTTTGCTTGTCTCAGTTTCTGTAAGTCTCACAAATAATTTTTATAACAAGATAGTGTTCAGAATGTGATTCTGGACTCGAAAAAAAAACGAAAATAAATTTTTGAAAAAAATGAAATTCTATCGTTTTTCGGCGTTTCCAGCAGTAGTCCGAACGATTTGCATCGAAAGAAATTTTGCTTGTCTCAGTTTCTGTAAGTCTCACAAATAATTTTTTTAACAATATAGTGTTCAGAATGTGATTCTGGATTGGAAAAAAAACGAAAATAAATTTTTGAAGAAAAATTAAATTTAATCGTTTTTCGGCGTTTCCAGCAGTTGTCCGAACGATTTACATCAAAAGAAATTTTGTTGTCTCAGTTTCTGCAAGTCTCACAAATAATTTTTATAACAAAATAGTGTTCAGAATGTGATTCTGGACTCGAAAAAAAAACGAAAATAAATTTTTGAAGAAAAATGAAATTTAATCGTTTTTCGGCGTTTCCAGCAGTTGTCCGAACGATTTACATCAAAAGAAATTTTGCTTGTCTCAGTTTCTGTAAGTCTCACAAATAATTTTTATAACAAAATAGTGTTCAGAATGTGATTCTGGACTCGAAAAAAAACGAAAATAAATTTTGAAGAAATTTTGCTTGTCTCAGTTTCTGTAAGTCTCACAAATAATTTTTATAACAAAATAGTGTTCAGAATGTGATTCTGGACTCGAAAAAAAACGAAAATAAATTTTTGAAGAAAAATGAAATTTAATCGTTTTTCGGCGTTTCCAGCAGTTGTCCGAACGATTTACATCAAAAAAAATTTTGCTTGTCTCAGTTTCTGTAAGTCTCACAAATGATTTTTATAACAAAATAGTGTTCAGAATGTGATTCTGGACTCGAAAAAAAACGAAAATAAATTTTTGAAGAAAAATGAAATTCTATCGTTTTTCGGCGAATCCAGCAGTAGTCCGAACGATTTGCATCGAAAGAAATTTTGCTTGTCTCAGTTTCTGTAAGTCTCACAAATAATTTTTATAACAAAATAGTGTTCAGAATGTGATTCTGGACTCGAAAAAAAACGAAAATAAATTTTTGAAGAAAAATTAAATTTAATCGTTTTTCGGCGTTTCCAGCAGTTGTCCGAATGATTTACATCAAAAGAAATTTTGCTTGTCTTAGTTTCTGTAAGTCTCACAATTAATTTTTTTAACAAAATAGTGTTCAGAATGTGATTCTGGACTCGAAAAAAAACGAAAATAAATTTTTGAAGAAAAATTAAATTTAATCGTTTTTCGGCGTTTCCAGCAGTTGTCCGAACGATTTACATCAAAAGAAATTTTGCTTGTCTCAGTTTCTGTAAGTCTCACAAATAATTTTTATAACAAAATAGTGTTCAGAATGTGATTCTGGACTCGAAAAAAAACGAAAATAAATTTTTGAAGAAAAATGAAATTTAATCGTTTTTCGGCGTTTCCAGCAGTTGTCCGAACGATTTACATCAAAAGAAATTTTGCTTGTCTCAGTTTCTGTAAGTCTCACAAATAATTTTTATAACAAAATAGTGTTCAGAATGTGATTCTGGACTCGAAAAAAAACGAAAATAAATTTTTGAAGAAAAATGAAATTTAATCGTTTTTCGGCGTTTCCAGCAGTTGTCCGAACGATTTACATCAAAAAAAATTTTGCTTGTCTCAGTTTCTGTAAGTCTCACAAATAATTTTTATAACAAAATAGTGTTCAGAATGTGATTCTGGACTCGAAAAAAAACGAAAATAAATTTTTGAAGAAAAATTAAATTTAATCGTTTTTCGGCGTTTCCAGCAGTTGTCCGAACGATTTACATCAAAAAAAATTTTGCTTGTCTCAGTTTCTGTAAGTCTCACAAATAATTTTTATAACAAAATAGTGTTCAGAATGTGATTCTGGACTCGAAAAAAAACGAAAATAAATTTTTGAAGAAAAATGAAATTCTATCGTTTTTCGGCGTTTCCAGCAGTGGTCCGAACGATTTGCATCGAAAGAAATTTTGCTTGTCTCAGTTTCTGTAAGTCTCACAAATAATTTTTATAACAAAATAGTGTTCAGAATGTGATTCTGGACTCGAAAAAAAACGAAAATAAATTTTTGAAGAAAAATTAAATTTAACAGTTTTTCGGCGTTTCCAGCAGTTGTCCGAACGATTTACATCAAAAAAAATTTTGCTTGTCTCAGTTTCTGTAAGTCTCACAAATAATTTTTATAACAAAATAGTGTTCAGAATGTGATTCTGGACTCGAAAAAAAAACGAAAATAAATTTTTGAAGAAAAATGAAATTCTATCGTTTTTCAGCGTTTCCAGCAGTAGTCCGAACGATTTGCATCGAAAGAAATTTTGCTTGTCTCAGTTTCTGTAAGTCTCACAAATAATTTTTTTAACAATATAGTGTTCAGAATGTGATTCTGGTCTCGAAAAAAAACGAAAATAAATTTTTGAAGAAAAATTAAATTTAATCGTTTTTCGGCGTTTCCAGCAGTTGTCCGAACGATTTACATCAAAAGAAATTTTGTTGTCTCAGTTTCTGTAAGTCTCACAAATAATTTTTATAACAAAATAGTGTTCAGAATGTGATTCTGGACTCGAAAAAAAACGAAAATAAATTTTTGAAGAAAAATGAAATTTAATCGTTTTTCGGCGTTTCCAGCAGTTGTCCGAACGATTTACATCAAAAAAAATTTTGCTTGTCTCAGTTTCTGTAAGTCTCACAAATAATTTTTATAACAAAATAGTGTTCAGAATGTGATTCTGGACTCGAAAAAAAACGAAAATAAATTTTTGAAGAAAAATGAAATTCTATCGTTTTTCGGCGTTTCCAGCAGTGGTCCGAACGATTTGCATCGAAAGAAATTTTGCTTGTCTCAGTTTCTGTAAGTCTCACAAATAATTTTTATAACAAAATAGTGTTCAGAATGTGATTCTGGACTCGAAAAAAAACGAAAATAAATTTTTGAAGAAAAATTAAATTTAATCGTTTTTCGGCGTTTCCAGCAGTTGTCCGAACGATTTACATCAAAAAAAATTTTGCTAGTCTCAGTTTCTGTAAGTCTCACAAATAATTTTTATAACAAAATAGTGTTCAGAATGTGATTCTGGACTCGAAAAAAAAACGAAAATAAATTTTTGAAGAAAAATGAAATTCTATCGTTTTTCGGCGTTTCCAGCAGTAGTCCGAACGATTTGCATCGAAAGAAATTTTGCTTGTCTTAGTTTCTGTAAGTCTCACAAATAATTTTTTTAACAATATAGTGTTCAGAATGTGATTCTGGACTCGAAAAAAAACGAAAATAAATTTTTGAAGAAAAATTAAATTTAATCGTTTTTCGGCGTTTCCAGCAGTTGTCCGAACGATTTACATCAAAAGAAATTTTGTTGTCTCAGTTTCTGCAAGTCTCACAAATAATTTTTATAACAAAATAGTGTTCAGAATGTGATTCTGGACTCGAAAAAAAACGAAAATAAATTTTTGAAGAAAAATGAAATTTAATCGTTTTTCGGCGTTTCCAGCAGTTGTCCGTACGATTTACATCAAAAGAAATTTTGCTTGTCTCAGTTTCTGTACGTCTCACAAATAATTTTTATAACAAAATAGTGTTCAGAATGTGATTCTGGACTCGAAAAAAAACGAAAATAAATTTTGAAGAAATTTTGCTTGTCTCAGTTTCTGTAAGTCTCACAAATAATTTCTATAACAAAATAGTGTTCAGAATGTGATTCTGGACTCGAAAAAAAACGAAAATAAATTTTTGAAGAAAAATGAAATTTAATCGTTTTTCGGCGTTTCCAGCAGTTGTCCGAACGATTTACATCAAAACAAAATTTTGCTTGTCTCAGTTTCTGTAAGTCTCACAAATGATTTTTATAACAAAATAGTGTTCAGAATGTGATTCTGGACTCGAAAAAAAACGAAAATAAATTTTTGAAGAAAAATGAAATTCTATCGTTTTTCGGCGTTTCCAGCAGTAGTCCGAACGATTTGCATCGAAAGAAATTTTGCTTGTCTCAGTTTCTGTAAGTCTCACAAATAATTTTTATAACAAAATAGTGTTCAGAATGTGATTCTGGACTCGAAAAAAAACGAAAATAAATTTTTGAAGAAAAATTAAATTTAATCGTTTTTCGGCGTTTCCAGCAGTTGTCCGAATGATTTACATCAAAAGAAATTTTGCTTGTCTTAGTTTCTGTAAGTCTCACAATTAATTTTTTTAACAAAATAGTGTTCAGAATGTGATTCTGGACTCGAAAAAAAACGAAAATAAATTTTTGAAGAAAAATTAAATTTAATCGTTTTTCGGCGTTTCCAGCAGTTGTCCGAACGATTTACATCAAAAGAAATTTTGCTTGTCTCAGTTTCTGTAAGTCTCACAAATAATTTTTATAACAAAATAGTGTTCAGAATGTGATTCTGGACTCGAAAAAAAACGAAAATAAATTTTTGAAGAAAAATGAAATTTAATCGTTTTTCGGCGTTTCCAGCAGTTGTCCGAACGATTTACATCAAAAGAAATTTTGCTTGTCTCAGTTTCTGTAAGTCTCACAAATAATTTTTATAACAAAATAGTGTTCAGAATGTGATTCTGGACTCGAAAAAAAAACGAAAATAAATTTTTGAAGAAAAATGAAATTTAATCGTTTTTCGGCGTTTCCAGCAGCTGTCCGAACGATTTACATCAAAAAAAATTTTGCTTGTCTCAGTTTCTGTAAGTCTCACAAATAATTTTTATAACAAAATAGTGTTCAGAATGTGATTCTGGACTCGAAAAAAAAACGAAAATTAATTTTTGAAGAAAAATGAAATTCTATCGTTTTTCGGCGTTTCCAGCAGTAGTCCGAACGATTTGCATCGAAAGAAATTTTGCTTGTCTCAGTTTCTGTAAGTCTCACAAATAATTTTTATAACAAAATAGTGTTCAGAATGTGATTCTGGACTCGAAAAAAAACGAAAATAAATTTTTGAAGAAAAATGAAATTCTATCGTTTTTCGGCGTTTCCAGCAGTAGTCCGAACGATTTGCATCGAAAGAAATTTTGCTTGTCTCAGTTTCTGTAAGTCTCACAAATAATTTTTTTAACAATATAGTGTTCAGAATGTGATTCTGGACTCGAAAAAAAACGAAAATAAATTTTTGAAGAAAAATTAAATTTAATCGTTTTTCGGCGTTTCCAGCAGTTGTCCGAACGATTTACATCAAAAGAAATTTTGCTTGTCTCAGTTTCTGTAAGTCTCACAAATAATTTTTATAACAAAATAGTGTTCAGAATGTGATTCTGGACTCGAAAAAAAACGAAAATAAATTTTTTAAGAAAAATGAAATTTAATCGTTTTTCGGCGTTTCCAGCAGTTGTCCGAACGAATTACATCAAAAGAAATTTTGCTTGTCTCAGTTTCTGTAAGTCTCACAAATAATTTTTATAACAAAATAGTGTTCAGAATGTGATTCTGGACTCGAAAAAAAACGAAAATAAATTTTGAAGAAATTTTGCTTGTCTCAGTTTCTGTAAGTCTCACAAATAATTTTTATAACAAAATAGTGTTCAGAATGTGATTCTGGACTCGAAAAAAAACGAAAATAAATTTTTGAAGAAAAATGAAATTTAATCGTTTTTCGGCGTTTCCAGCAGTTGTCCGAACGATTTACATCAAAAAAAATTTTGCTTGTCTCAGTTTCTGTAAGTCTCACAAATGATTTTTATAACAAAATAGTGTTCAGAATGTGATTCTGGACTCGAAAAAAAACGAAAACAAATTTTTGAAGAAAAATGAAATTCTATCGATTTTCGGCGTTTCCAGCAGTAGTCCGAACGATTTGCATCGAAAGAAATTTTGCTTGTCTCAGTTTCTGTAAGTCTCACAAATGATTTTTATAACAAAATAGTGTTCAGAATGTGATTCTGGACTCGAAAAAAAACGAAAATAAATTTTTGTAGAAAAATTAAATTTAATCGTTTTTCGGCGTTTCCAGCAGTTGTCCGAACGATTTACATCAAAAAAAATGTTGCTTGTCTCAGTTTCTGTAAGTCTCACAAATAATTTTTATAACAAAATAGTGTTCAGAATGTGATTCTGGACTCAAAAAAAAACGAAAATAAATTTCTGAAGAAAAATTAAATTTAATCGTTTTTCGGCGTTTCCAGCAGTTGTCCGAACGATTTACATCAAAAGAGATTTTGCTTGTCTCAGTTTCTGTAAGTCTCACAAATAATTTTTATAACAAAATAGTGTTCAGAATGTGATTCTGGACTCGAAAAAAAACGAAAATAAATTTTGAAGAAATTTTGCTTGTCTCAGTTTCTGTAAGTCTCACAAATAATTTTTATAACAAAATAGTGTTCAGAATGTGATTCTAGACTCGAAAAAAAACGAAAATAAATTTTTGAAGAAAAATGAAATTTAATCGTTTGTCGGCGTTTCCAGCAGTAGTCCGAACGATTTACATCAAAAGAGATTTGGCTTGTCTCAGTTTCTGTAAGTCTCACAAATAATTTTTATAACAAAATAGTGTTCAGAATGTGATTCTGGACTCGAAAGAAAACGAAAATAAATTTTTGAAGAAAAATGAAATTTAATCGTTTTTCGGCGTTTCCAGCAGTTGTCCGAACGATTTACATCAAAAGAAATTTTGCTTGTCTCAGTATCTGTAAGTCTCACAAATAATTTTTATAACAAAATAGTGTTCAGAATGTGATTCTGGACTCGAAAAAAAACGAAAATAAATTTTTGAAGAAAAATTAAATTTAATCGTTTTTCGGCGTTTCCAGCAGTTATCCGAACGATTTACATCAAAAAAAATTTTGCTTGTCTCAGTTTCTGTAAGTCTCACAAATAATTTTTATAACAAGATAGTGTTCAGAATGTGATTCTGGACTCGAAAAAAAAACGAAAATAAATTTTTGAAAAAAATGAAATTCTATCGTTTTTCGGCGTTTCCAGCAGTAGTCCGAACGATTTGCATCGAAAGAAATTTTGCTTGTCTCAGTTTCTGTAAGTCTCACAAATAATTTTTATAACAAAATAGTGTTCAGAATGTGATTCTGGACTCGAAAAAAAAACGAAAATAAATTTTTGAAGAAAAATGAAATTTAATCGTTTTTCGGCGTTTCCAGCAGTTGTCCGAACGATTTACATCAAAAGAAATTTTGCTTGTCTCAGTTTCTGTAAGTCTCACAAATAATTTTTATAACAAAATAGTGTTCAGAATGTGATTCTGGACTCGAAAAAAAACGAAAATAAATTTTGAAGAAATTTTACTTGTCTCAGTTTCTGTAAGTCTCACAAATAATTTTTATAACAAAATAGTGTTCAGAATGTGATTCTGGACTCGAAAAAAAACGAAAATAAATTTTTGAAGAAAAATTAAATTTAATCGTTTTTCGGCGTTTCCAGCAGTTGTCCGAACGATTTACATCAAAAAAAATTTTGCTTGTCTCAGTTTCTGTAAGTCTCACAAATAATTTTTATAACAAAATAGTGTTCAGAATGTGATTCTGGACTCGAAAAAAAACGAAAATAAATTTTTGAAGAAAAATGAAATTCTATCGTTTTTCGGCGTTTCCAGCAGTGGTCCGAACGATTTGCATCGAAAGAAATTTTGCTTGTCTCAGTTTCTGTAAGTCTCACAAATAATTTTTATAACAAAATAGTGTTCAGAATGTGATTCTGGACTCGAAAAAAAACGAAAATAAATTTTTGAAGAAAAATTAAATTTAATCGTTTTTCGGCGTTTCCAGCAGTTGTCCGAACGATTTACATCAAAAAAAATTTTGCTTGTCTCAGTTTCTGTAAGTCTCACAAATAATTTTTATAACAAAATAGTGTTCAGAATGTGATTCTGGACTCGAAAAAAAACGAAAATAAATTTTTGAAGAAAAATGAAATTCTATCGTTTTTCGGCGTTTCCAGCAGTAGTCCGAACGATTTGCATCGAAAGAAATTTTGCTTGTCTCAGTTTCTGTAAGTCTCACAAATAATTTTTTTAACAATATAGTGTTCAGAATGTGATTCTGGTCTCGAAAAAAAACGAAAATAAATTTTTGAAGAAAAATTAAATTTAATCGTTTTTCGGCGTTTCCAGCAGTTGTCCGAACGATTTACATCAAAAGAAATTTTGCTTGTCTCAGTTTCTGTAAGTCTCACAAATAATTTTTATAACAAAATAGTGTTCAGAATGTGATTCTGGACTCGAAAAAAAACGAAAATAAATTTTTGAAGAAAAATGAAATTTAATCGTTTTTCGGCGTTTCCAGCAGTTGTCCGAATGATTTACATCAAAAGAAATTTTGCTTGTCTCAGTTTCTGTAAGTCTCACAAATAATTTTTATAACAAAATAGTGTTCAGAATGTGATTCTGGACTCGAAAAAAAACGAAAATAAATTTTTGAAGAAAAATGAAATTTAATCGTTTTTCGGCGTTTCCAGCAGTTGTCCGAACGATTTACATCAAAAAAAATTTTGCTTGTCTCAGTTTCTGTAAGTCTCACAAATAATTTTTATAACAAAATAGTGTTCAGAATGTGATTCTGGACTCGAAAAAAAACGAAAATAAATTTTTGAAGAAAAATTAAATTTAATCGTTTTTCGGCGTTTCCAGCAGTTGTCCGAACGATTTACATCAAAAGAAATTTTGTTGTCTCAGTTTCTGTAAGTCTCACAAATAATTTTTATAACAAAATAGTGTTCAGAATGTGATTCTGGACTCGAAAAAAAACGAAAATAAATTTTTGAAGAAAAATTAAATTTAATCGTTTTTCGGCGTTTCCAGCAGTTGTCCGAACGATTTACATCAAAAAAAATTTTGCTTGTCTCAGTTTCTGTAAGTCTACAAATAATTTTTATAACAAAATAGTGTTCAGAATGTGATTTTGGACTCGAAAAAAAAACGAAAATAAATTTTTGAAGAAAAATGAAATTCTATCGTTTTTCGGCGTTTCCAGCAGTAGTCCGAACGATTTGCATCGAAAGAAATTTTGCTTGTCTCAGTTTCTGTAAGTCTCACAAATAATTTTTTTAACAATATAGTGTTCAGAATGTGATTCTGGTCTCGAAAAAAAACGAAAATAAATTTTTGAAGAAAAATTAAATTTAATCGTTTTTCGGCGTTTCCAGCAGTTGTCCGAACGATTTACATCAAAAGAAATTTTGTTGTCTCAGTTTCTGTAAGTCTCACAAATAATTTTTATAACAAAATAGTGTTCAGAATGTGATTCTGGACTCGAAAAAAAACGAAAATAAATTTTTGAAGAAAAATGAAATTCTATCGTTTTTCGGCGTTTCCAGCAGTGGTCCGAACGATTTGCATCGAAAGAAATTTTGCTTGTCTCAGTTTCTGTAAGTCTCACAAATAATTTTTATAACAAAATAGTGTTCAGAATGTGATTCTGGACTCGAAAAAAAACGAAAATAAATTTTTGAAGAAAAATTAAATTTAATCGTTTTTCGGCGTTTCCAGCAGTTGTCCGAACGATTTACATCAAAAAAAATTTTGCTTGTCTCAGTTTCTGTAAGTCTCACAAATAATTTTTATAACAAAATAGTGTTCAGAATGTGATTCTGGACTCGAAAAAAAAACGAAAATAAATTTTTGAAGAAAAATGAAATTCTATCGTTTTTCGGCGTTTCCAGCAGTAGTCCGAACGATTTGCATCGAAAGAAATTTTGCTTGTCTTAGTTTCTGTAAGTCTCACAAATAATTTTTTTAACAATATAGTGTTCAGAATGTGATTCTGGACTCGAAAAAAAACGAAAATAAATTTTTGAAGAAAAATTAAATTTAATCGTTTTTCGGCGTTTCCAGCAGTTGTCCGAACGATTTACATCAAAAGAAATTTTGTTGTCTCAGTTTCTGCAAGTCTCACAAATAATTTTTATAACAAAATAGTGTTCAGAATGTGATTCTGGACTCGAAAAAAAACGAAAATAAATTTTTGAAGAAAAATGAAATTTAATCGTTTTTCGGCGTTTCCAGCAGTTGTCCGAACGATTTACATCAAAAGAAATTTTGCTTGTCTCAGTTTCTGTACGTCTCACAAATAATTTTTATAACAAAATAGTGTTCAGAATGTGATTCTGGACTCGAAAAAAAAACGAAAATAAATTTTTGAAGAAAAATGAAATTCTATCGTTTTTCGGCGTTTCCAGCAGTAGTCCGAACGATTTGCATCGAAAGAAATTTTGCTTGTCTCAGTTTCTGTAAGTCTCACAAATAATTTTTTTAACAATATAGTGTTCAGAATGTGATTCTGGTCTCGAAAAAAAACGAAAATAAATTTTTGAAGAAAAATTAAATTTAATCGTTTTTCGGCGTTTCCAGCAGTTGTCCGAACGATTTACATCAAAAGAAATTTTGTTGTCTCAGTTTCTGTAAGTCTCACAAATAATTTTTATAACAAAATAGTGTTCAGAATGTGATTCTGGACTCGAAAAAAAACGAAAATAAATTTTTGAAGAAAAATGAAATTTAATCGTTTTTCGGCGTTTCCAGCAGCTGTCCGAACGATTTACATCAAAAAAAATTTTGCTTGTCTCAGTTTCTGTAAGTCTCACAAATAATTTTTATAACAAAATAGTGTTCAGAATGTGATTCTGGACTCGAAAAAAAAACGAAAATTAATTTTTGAAGAAAAATGAAATTCTATCGTTTTTCGGCGTTTCCAGCAGTAGTCCGAACGATTTGCATCGAAAGAAATTTTGCTTGTCTCAGTTTCTGTAAGTCTCACAAATAATTTTTATAACAAAATAGTGTTCAGAATGTGATTCTGGACTCGAAAAAAAACGAAAATAAATTTTTGAAGAAAAATGAAATTCTATCGTTTTTCGGCGTTTCCAGCAGTAGTCCGAACGATTTGCATCGAAAGAAATTTTGCTTGTCTCAGTTTCTGTAAGTCTCACAAATAATTTTTTTAACAATATAGTGTTCAGAATGTGATTCTGGACTCGAAAAAAAACGAAAATAAATTTTTGAAGAAAAATTAAATTTAATCGTTTTTCGGCGTTTCCAGCAGTTGTCCGAACGATTTACATCAAAAGAAATTTTGCTTGTCTCAGTTTCTGTAAGTCTCACAAATAATTTTTATAACAAAATAGTGTTCAGAATGTGATTCTGGACTCGAAAAAAAACGAAAATAATTTTTTTAAGAAAAATGAAATTTAATCGTTTTTCGGCGTTTCCAGCAGTTGTCCGAACGAATTACATCAAAAAAAATTTTGCTTGTCTCAGTTTCTGTAAGTCTCACAAATAATTTTTATAACAAAATAGGGTTCAGAATGTGATTCTGGACTCGAAAAAAAACGAAAATAAATTTTGAAGAAATTTTGCTTGTCTCAGTTTCTGTAAGTCTCACAAATAATTTTTATAACAAAATAGTGTTCAGAATGTGATTCTGGACTCGAAAAAAAACGAAAATAAATTTTTGAAGAAAAATGAAATTTAATCGTTTTTCGGCGTTTCCAGCAGTTGTCCGAACGATTTACATCAAAAGAAATTTTGCAGGTCTCAGTTTCTGTAAGTCTCACAAATAATTTTTATAACAAAATAGTGTTCAGAATGTGATTCTGGACTCGAAAAAAAACGAAAACAAATTTTTGAAGAAAAATGAAATTCTATCGTTTTTCGGCGTTTCCAGCAGTAGTCCGAACGATTTGCATCGAAAGAAATTTTGCTTGTCTCAGTTTCTGTAAGTCTCACAAATAATTTTTATAACAAAATAGTGTTCAGAATGTGATTCTGGACTCGAAAAAAAAACGAAAATAAATTTTTGAAGAAAAATGAAATTCTATCGTTTTTCGGCGTTTCCAGCAGTAGTCCGAACGATTTGCATCGAAAGAAATTTTGCTTGTCTCAGTTTCTGTAAGTCTCACAAATAATTTTTATAACAAAATAGTGTTCAGAATGTGATTCTGGACTCGAAAAAAAACGAAAATAAATTTTTGAAGAAAAATTAAATTTAATCGTTTTTCGGCGTTTCCAGCAGTTGTCCGAATGATTTACATCAAAAGAAATTTTGCTTGTCTTAGTTTCTGTAAGTCTCACAATTAATTTTTTTAACAAAATAGTGTTCAGAATGTGATTCTGGACTCGAAAAAAAACGAAAATAAATTTTTGAAGAAAAATTAAATTTAATCGTTTTTCGGCGTTTCCAGCAGTTGTCCGAACGATTTACATCAAAAGAAATTTTGCTTGTCTCAGTTTCTGTAAGTCTCACAAATAATTTTTATAACAAAATAGTGTTCAGAATGTGATTCTGGACTCGAAAAAAAACGAAAATAAATTTTTGAAGAAAAATGAAATTTAATCGTTTTTCGGCGTTTCCAGCAGTTGTCCGAACGATTTACATCAAAAGAAATTTTGCTTGTCTCAGTTTCTGTAAGTCTCACAAATAATTTTTATAACAAAATAGTGTTCAGAATGTGATTCTGGACTCGAAAAAAAACGAAAATAAATTTTTGAAGAAAAATGAAATTTAATCGTTTTTCGGCGTTTCCAGCAGCTGTCCGAACGATTTACATCAAAAAAAATTTTGCTTGTCTCAGTTTCTGTAAGTCTCACAAATAATTTTTATAACAAAATAGTGTTCAGAATGTGATTCTGGACTCGAAAAAAAAACGAAAATTAATTTTTGAAGAAAAATGAAATTCTATCGTTTTTCGGCGTTTCCAGCAGTAGTCCGAACGATTTGCATCGAAAGAAATTTTGCTTGTCTCAGTTTCTGTAAGTCTCACAAATAATTTTTATAACAAAATAGTGTTCAGAATGTGATTCTGGACTCGAAAAAAAACGAAAATAAATTTTTGAAGAAAAATGAAATTCTATCGTTTTTCGGCGTTTCCAGCAGTAGTCCGAACGATTTGCATCGAAAGAAATTTTGCTTGTCTCAGTTTCTGTAAGTCTCACAAATAATTTTTTTAACAATATAGTGTTCAGAATGTGATTCTGGACTCGAAAAAAAACGAAAATAAATTTTTGAAGAAAAATTAAATTTAATCGTTTTTCGGCGTTTCCAGCAGTTGTCCGAACGATTTACATCAAAAGAAATTTTGCTTGTCTCAGTTTCTGTAAGTCTCACAAATAATTTTTATAACAAAATAGTGTTCAGAATGTGATTCTGGACTCGAAAAAAAACGAAAATAATTTTTTTAAGAAAAATGAAATTTAATCGTTTTTCGGCGTTTCCAGCAGTTGTCCGAACGAATTACATCAAAAGAAATTTTGCTTGTCTTAGTTTCTGTAAGTCTCACAAATAATTTTTATAACAAAATAGTGTTCAGAATGTGATTCTGGACTCGAAAAAAAACGAAAATAAATTTTGAAGAAATTTTGCTTGTCTCAGTTTCTGTAAGTCTCACAAATAATTTTTATAACAAAATAGTGTTCAGAATGTGATTCTGGACTCGAAAAAAAACGAAAATAAATTTTTGAAGAAAAATGAAATTTAATCGTTTTTCGGCGTTTCCAGCAGTTGTCCGAACGATTTACATCAAAAGAAATTTTGCAGGTCTCAGTTTCTGTAAGTCTCACAAATAATTTTTATAACAAAATAGTGTTCAGAATGTGATTCTGGACTCGAAAAAAAACGAAAACAAATTTTTGAAGAAAAATGAAATTCTATCGTTTTTCGGCGTTTCCAGCAGTAGTCCGAACGATTTGCATCGAAAGAAATTTTGCTTGTCTCAGTTTCTGTAAGTCTCACAAATAATTTTTATAACAAAATAGTGTTCAGAATGTGATTCTGGACTCGAAAAAAAAACGAAAATAAATTTTTGAAGAAAAATGAAATTCTATCGTTTTTCGGCGTTTCCAGCAGTAGTCCGAACGATTTGCATCGAAAGAAATTTTGCTTGTCTCAGTTTCTGTAAGTCTCACAAATAATTTTTTTAACAATATAGTGTTCAGAATGTGATTCTGGTCTCGAAAAAAAACGAAAATAAATTTTTGAAGAAAAATTAAATTTAATCGTTTTTCGGCGTTTCCAGCAGTTGTCCGAACGATTTACATCAAAAGAAATTTTGTTGTCTCAGTTTCTGTAAGTCTCACAAATAATTTTTATAACAAAATAGTGTTCAGAATGTGATTCTGGACTCGAAAAAAAACGAAAATAAATTTTTGAAGAAAAATGAAATTTAATCGTTTTTCGGCGTTTCCAGCAGTTGTCCGAACGATTTACAACAAAAGAAATTTTGCTTGTCTCAGTTTCTGTAAGTCTCACAAATAATTTTTATAACAAAATAGTGTTCAGAATGTGATTCTGGACTCGAAAAAAAACGAAAATAAATTTTTGAAGAAAAATGAAATTCTATCGTTTTTCGGCGTTTCCAGCAGTGGTCCGAACGATTTGCATCGAAAGAAATTTTGCTTGTCTCAGTTTCTGTAAGTCTCACAAATAATTTTTATAACAAAATAGTGTTCAGAATGTGATTCTGGACTCGAAAAAAAACGAAAATAAATTTTTGAAGAAAAATTAAATTTAATCGTTTTTCGGCGTTTCCAGCAGTTGTCCGAACGATTTACATCAAAAAAAATTTTGCTTGTCTCAGTTTCTGTAAGTCTCACAAATAATTTTTATAACAAAATAGTGTTCAGAATGTGATTCTGGACTCGAAAAAAAAACGAAAATAAATTTTTGAAGAAAAATGAAATTCTATCGTTTTTCGGCGTTTCCAGCAGTAGTCCGAACGATTTGCATCGAAAGAAATTTTGCTTGTCTTAGTTTCTGTAAGTCTCACAAATAATTTTTTTAACAATATAGTGTTCAGAATGTGATTCTGGACTCGAAAAAAAACGAAAATAAATTTTTGAAGAAAAATTAAATTTAATCGTTTTTCGGCGTTTCCAGCAGTTGTCCGAACGATTTACATCAAAAGAAATTTTGTTGTCTCAGTTTCTGTAAGTCTCACAAATAATTTTTATAACAAAATAGTGTTCAGGATGTGATTCTGGACTCGAAAAAAAACGAAAATAAATTTTTGAAGAAAAATGAAATTTAATCGTTTTTCGGCGTTTCCAGCAGTTGTCCGAACGATTTACATCAAAAGAAATTTTGCTTGTCTCAGTTTCTGTAAGTCTCACAAATAATTTTTATAACAAAATAGTGTTTAGAATGTGATTCTGGACTCGAAAAAAAACGAAAATAAATTTTGAAGAAATTTTGCTTGTCTCAGTTTCTGTAAGTCTCACAAATAATTTTTATAACAAAATAGTGTTCAGAATGTGATTCTGGACTCGAAAAAAAACGAAAATAAATTTTTGAAGAAAAATGAAATTTAATCGTTTTTCGGCGTTTCCAGCAGTTGTCCGAACGATTTACATCAAAAAAAATTTTGCTTGTCTCAGTTTCTGTAAGTCTCACAAATGATTTTTATAACAAAATAGTGTTCAGAATGTGATTCTGGACTCGAAAAAAAACGAAAATTAATTTTTGAAGAAAAATGAAATTCTATCGTTTTTCGGCGTTTCCAGCAGTAGTCCGAACGATTTGCATCGAAAGAAATTTTGCTTGTCTCAGTTTCTGTAAGTCTCACAAATAATTTTTATAACAAAATAGTGTTCAGAATGTGATTCTGGACTCGAAAAAAAACGAAAATAAATTTTTGAAGAAAAATTAAATTTAATCGTTTTTCGGCGTTTCCAGCAGTTGTCCGAATGATTTACATCAAAAGAAATTTTGCTTGTCTTAGTTTCTGTAAGTCTCACAATTAATTTTTTTAACAAAATAGTGTTCAGAATGTGATTCTGGACTCGAAAAAAAACGAAAATAAATTTTTGAAGAAAAATTAAATTTAATCGTTTTTCGGCGTTTCCAGCAGTTGTCCGAACGATTTACAACAAAAGAAATTTTGCTTGTCTCAGTTTCTGTAAGTCTCACAAATAATTTTTATAACAAAATAGTGTTCAGAATGTGATTCTGGACTCGAAAAAAAACGAAAATAAATTTTTGAAGAAAAATGAAATTTAATCGTTTTTCGGCGTTTCCAGCAGTTGTCCGAACGATTTACATCAAAAGAAATTTTGCTTGTCTCAGTTTCTGTAAGTCTCACAAATAATTTTTATAACAAAATAGTGTTCAGAATGTGATTCTGGACTCGAAAAAAAACGAAAATAAATTTTTGAAGAAAAATGAAATTTAATCGTTTTTCGGCGTTTCCAGCAGTTGTCCGAACGATTTACATCAAAAAAAATTTTGCTTGTCTCAGTTTCTGTAAGTCTCACAAATAATTTTTATAACAAAATAGTGTTCAGAATGTGATTCTGGACTCGAAAAAAAACGAAAATAAATTTTTGAAGAAAAATGAAATTTAATCGTTTTTCGGCGTTTCCAGCAGTTGTCCGAACGATTTACATCAAAAAAAATTTTGCTTGTCTCAGTTTCTGTAAGTCTCACAAATGATTTTTATAACAAAATAGTGTTCAGAATGTGATTCTGGACTCGAAAAAAAACGAAAATTAATTTTTGAAGAAAAATGAAATTCTATCGTTTTTCGGCGTTTCCAGCAGTAGTCCGAACGATTTGCATCGAAAGAAATTTTGCTTGTCTCAGTTTCTGTAAGTCTCACAAATAATTTTTATAACAAAATAGTGTTCAGAATGTGATTCTGGACTCGAAAAAAAACGAAAATAAATTTTTGAAGAAAAATTAAATTTAATCGTTTTTCGGCGTTTCCAGCAGTTGTCCGAACGATTTACATCAAAAGAAATTTTGCTTGTCTCAGTTTCTGAAAGTCTCACAAATAATTTTTATAACAAAATAGTGTTCAGAATGTGATTCTGGACTCGAAAAAAAACGAAAATAAATTTTTGAAGAAAAATGAAATTTAATCGTTTTTCGGCGTTTCCAGCAGTTGTCCGAACGATTTACATCAAAAGAAATTTTGCTTGTCTCAGTTTCTGTAAGTCTCACAAATAATTTTTATAACAAAATAGTGTTCAGAATGTGATTCTGGACTCGAAAAAAAAACGAAAATAAATTTTTGAAGAAAAATGAAATTCTATCGTTTTTCGGCGTTTCCAGCAGTAGTCCGAACGATTTGCATCGAAAGAAATTTTGCTTGTCTCAGTTTCTGTAAGTCTCACAAATAATTTTTATAACAAAATAGTGTTCAGAATGTGATTCTGGACTCGAAAAAAAACGAAAATAAATTTTGAAGAAATTTAGCTTGTCTCAGTTTCTGTAAGTCTCACAAATAATTTTTATAACAAAATAGTGTTCAGAATGTGATTCTGGACTCGAAAAAAAACGAAAATAAATTTTTGAAGAAAAATGAAATTTAATCGTTTTTCGGCGTTTCCAGCAGTTGTCCGAACGATTTACATCAAAAAAATTTTTGCTTGTCTCAGTTTCTGTAAGTCTCACAAATAATTTTTATAACAAAATAGTGTTCAGAATGTGATTCTGGACTCAAAAAAAAAACGAAAATAAATTTCTGAAGAAAAATTAAATTTAATCGTTTTTCGGCGTTTCCAGCAGTTGTCCGAACGATTTACATCAAAAGAAATTTTGCTTGGCTTGGTTTCTGTAAGTCTCACAAATAATTTTTTTAACAAAATAGTGTTCAGAATGTGATTCTGGACTCGAAAAAAAACGAAAATAAATTTTTGAAGAAAAATTAAATTTAATCGTTTTTCGGCGTTTCCAGCAGTTGTCCGAACGATTTACATCAAAAGAAATTTTGCTTGTCTAAGTTTCTGTAAGTCTCACAAATAATTTTTATAACAAAATAGTGTTCAGAATGTGATTCTGGACTCGAAAAAAAACGAAAATAAATTTTGAAGAAATTTAGCTTGTCTCAGTTTCTGTAAGTCTCACAAATAATTTTTATAACAAAATAGTGTTCAGAATGTGATTCTGGACTCGAAAAAAAACGAAAATAAATTTTTGAAGAAAAATGAAATTTAATCGTTTTTCGGCGTTTCCAGCAGTTGTCCGAACGATTTACATCAAAAAAATTTTTGCTTGTCTCAGTTTCTGTAAGTCTCACAAATAATTTTTATAACAAAATAGTGTTCAGAATGTGATTCTGGACTCAAAAAAAAAACGAAAATAAATTTCTGTAGAAAAATTAAATTTAATCGTTTTTCGGCGTTTCCAGCAGTTGTCCGAACGATTTACATCAAAAGAAATTTTGCTTGTCTTAGTTTCTGTAAGTCTCACAAATAATTTTTTTAACAAAATAGTGTTCAGAATGTGATTCTGGACTCGAAAAAAAACGAAAATAAATTTTTGAAGAAAAATTAAATTTAATCGTTTTTCGGCGTTTCCAGCAGTTGTCCGAACGATTTACATCAAAAGAAATTTTGCTTGTCTCAGTTTCTGTAAGTCTCACAAATAATTTTTATAACAAAATAGTGTTCAGAATGTGATTCTGGACTCGAAAAAAAACAAAAATAAATTTTTGAAGAAAAATGAAATTTAGTCGTTTTTCGGCGTTTCCAGCAGTTGTCCGAACGATTTACATCAAAAGAAATTTTGCTTGTCTCAGTTTCTGTAAGTCTCACAAATAATTTTTATAACAAAATAGTGTTCAGAATGTGATTCTGGACCCGAAAAAAAACGAAAATAAATTTTGAAGAAATTTTGCTTGTCTCAGTTTCTGTAAGTCTCACAAATAATTTTTATAACAAAATAGTGTTCAGAATGTGATTCTGGACTCGAAAAAAAACGAAAATAAATTTTTGAAGAAAAATGAAATTCTATCGTTTTTCGGCGTTTCCAGCAGTAGTCCGAACGATTTGCATCGAAAGAAATTTTGCATGTCTCAGTTTCTGTAAGTCTCACAAATAATTTTTTTAACAATATAGTGTTCAGAATGTGATTCTGGACTCGAAAAAAAACGAAAATAAATTTTTGAAGAAAAATTAAATTTAATCGTTTTTCGGCGTTTCCAGCAGTTGTCCGAACGATTTACATCAAAAGAAATTTTGCTTGTCTCAGTTTCTGTAAGTCTCACAAATAATTTTTATAACAAAATAGTGTTCAGAATGTGATTCTGGACTCGAAAAAAAACGAAAATAAATTTTTGAAGAAAAATGAAATTTAATCGTTTTTCGGCGTTTCCAGCAGTTGTCCGAACGAATTACATCAAAAGAAATTTTGCTTGTCTCAGTTTCTGTAAGTCTCACAAATAATTTTTATAACAAAATAGTGTTCAGAATGTGATTCTGGACTCGAAAAAGAACGAAAATAAATTTTGAAGAAATTTTGCTTGTCTCAGTTTCTGTAAGTCTCACAAATAATTTTTATAACAAAATAGTGTTCAGAATGTGATTCTGGACTCGAAAAAAAACGAAAATAAATTTTTGAAGAAAAATGAAATTTAATCGTTTTTCGGCGTTTCCAGCAGTTGTCCGAACGATTTACATCAAAAAAAATTTTGCTTGTCTCAGTTTCTGTAAGTCTCACAAATGATTTTTATACCAAAATAGTGTTCAGAATGTGATTCTGGACTCGAAAAAAAACGAAAACAAATTTTTGAAGAAAAATGAAATTCTATCGTTTTTCGGCGTTTCCAGCAGTAGTCCGAACGATTTGCATCGAAAGAAATTTTGCTTGTCTCAGTTTCTGTAAGTCTCACAAATAATTTTTATAACAAAATAGTGTTCAGAATGTGATTCTGGACTCGAAAAAAAACGAAAATAAGTTTTTGAAGAAAAATTAAATTTAATCGTTTTTCGGCGTTTCCAGCAGTTGTCCGAACGAATTACATCAAAAGAAATTTTGCTTGTCTCAGTTTCTGTAAGTCTCACAAATAATTTTTATAACAAAATAGTGTTCAGAATGTGATTCTGGACTCGAAAAAAAACGAAAATAAATTTTTGAAGAAAAATGAAATTTAATCGTTTTTCGGCGTTTCCAGCAGTTGTCCGAACGATTTACATCAAAAAAAATTTTGCTTGTCTCAGTTTCTGTAAGTCTCACAAATGATTTTTATAACAGAATAGTGTTCAGAATGTGATTCTGGACTCGAAAAAAAACGAAAACAAATTTTTGAAGAAAAATGAAATTCTATCGTTTTTCGGCGTTTCCAGCAGTAGTCCGAACGATTTGCATCGAAAGAAATTTTGCTTGTCTCAGTTTCTGTAAGTCTTACAAATGATTTTTATAACAAAATAGTGTTCAGAATGTGATTCTGGACTCGAAAAAAAACGAAAATAAATTTTTGAAGAAAAATTAAATTTAATCGTTTTTCGGCGTTTCCAGCAGTTGTCCGAACGATTTACATCAAAAAAAATTTTGCTTGGCTCAGTTTCTGTAAGTCTCACAAATAATTTTTATAACAAAATAGTGTTCAGAATGTGATTCTGGACTCAAAAAAAAACGAAAATAAATTTCTGAAGAAAAATTAAATTTAATCGTTTTTCGGCGTTTCCAGCAGTTGTCCGAACGATTTACATCAAAAGAGATTTTGCTTGTCTCAGTTTCTGTAAGTCTCACAAATAATTTTTATAACAAAATAGTGTTCAGAATGTGATTCTGGACTCGAAAAAAAACGAAAATAAATTTTTGAAGAAAAATGAAATTTAATCGTTTTTCGGCGTTTCCAGCAGTTGTCCGAACGATTTACATCAAAAGAAATTTTGCTTGTCTTAGTTTCTGTAAGTCTCACAAATAATTTTTTTAACAAAATAGTGTTCAGAATGTGATTCTGGACTCGAAAAAAAACGAAAATAAATTTTTGAAGAAAAATTAAATTTAATCGTTTTTCGGCGTTTCCAGCAGTTGTCCGAACGATTTACATCAAAAGAAATGTTGCTTGTCTCAGTTTCTGTAAGTCTCACAAATAATTTTTATAACAAAATAGTGTTCAGAATGTGATTCTGGACTCGAAAAAAAAACGAAAATAAATTTTTGAAGAAAAATTAAATTTAATCGTTTTTCGGCGTTTCCAGCAGTTGTCCGAACGATTTACATCAAAAGAAATTTTGCTTGTCTCAGTTTCTGTAAGTCTCACAAATAATTTTTATAACAAAATAGTGTTCAGAATGTGATTCTGGACTCGAAAAAAAACGAAAATAAATTTTTGAAGAAAAATGAAATTTAATCGTTTTTCGGCGTTTCCAGCAGCTGTCCGAACGATTTACATCAAAAAAATTTTTGCTTGTCTCAGTTTCTGTAAGTCTCACAAATAATTTTTATAACAAAATAGTGTTCAGAATGTGATTCTGGACTCGAAAAAAAAACGAAAATAAATTTTTGAAGAAAAATGAAATTCTATCGTTTTTCCGCGTTTCCAGCAGTAGTCCGAACGATTTGCATCGAAAGAAATTTTGCTTGTCTCAGTTTCTGTAAGTCTCACAAATAATTTTTATAACAAAATAGTGTTCAGAATGTGATTCTGGACTCGAAAAAAAACGAAAATAAATTTTTGAAGAAAAATTGAATTTAATCGTTTTTCGGCGTTTCCAGCAGTTGTCCGAACGATTTACATCAAAAAAAATTTTGCTTGTCTCAGTTTCTGTAAGTCTCACAAATAATTTTTATAACAAAAAAGTGTTCAGAATGTGATTCTGGACTCAAAAAAAAACAAAAATAAATTTCTGAAGAAAAATTAAATTTAATCGTTTTTCGGCGTTTCCAGCAGTTGTCCGAACGATTTACATCAAAAGAGATTTTGCTTGTCTCAGTTTCTGTAAGTCTCACAAATAATTTTTTTAACAAAATAGTGTTCAGAATGTGATTCTGGACTCGAAAAAAAACGAAAATAAATTTTTGAAGAAAAATGAAATTTAATCATTTTTCGGCGTTTCCAGCAGTTGTCCGAACGATTTACATCAAAAGAAATTTTGCTTGTCTTAGTTTCTGTAAGTCTCACAAATAATTTTTTTAACAAAATAGTGTTCAGAATGTGATTCTGGACTCGAAAAAAAACGAAAATAAATTTTTGAAGAAAAATTAAATTTAATCGTTTTTCGGCGTTTCCAGCAGTTGTCCGAACGATTTACATCAAAAAAAATTTTGCTTGTCTCAGTTTCTGTAAGTCTCACAAATAATTTTTATAACAAAATAGTGTTCAGAATGTGATTCTGGACTCAAAAAAAAACGAAAATAAATTTCTGAAGAAAAATTAAATTTAATCGTTTTTCGGCGTTTCCAGCAGTTGTCCGAACGATTTACATCAAAAGAAATTTTGCTTGTCTCAGTTTCTGTAAGTCTCACAAATAATTTTTATAACAAAATAGTGTTCAGAATGTAATTCTGGACTCGAAAAAAAACGAAAATAAATTTTGAAGAAATTTTGCTTGTCTCAGTTTCTGTAAGTCTCACAAATAATTTTTATAACAAAATAGTGTTCAGAATGTGATTCTGGACTCAAAAAAAAAACGAAAATAAATTTCTGAAGAAAAATTAAATTTAATCGTTTTTCGGCGTTTCCAGCAGTTGTCCGAACGATTTACATCAAAAGAAATTTTGCTTGGCTTGGTTTCTGTAAGTCTCACAAATAATTTTTTTAACAAAATAGTGTTCAGAATGTGATTCTGGACTCGAAAAAAAACGAAAATAAATTTTTGAAGAAAAATTAAATTTAATCGTTTTTCGGCGTTTCCAGCAGTTGTCCGAACGATTTACATCAAAAGAAATTTTGCTTGTCTCAGTTTCTGTAAGTCTCACAAATAATTTTTATAACAAAATAGTGTTCAGAATGTGATTCTGGACTCGAAAAAAAACGAAAATAAATTTTGAAGAAATTTAGCTTGTCTCAGTTTCTGTAAGTCTCACAAATAATTTTTATAACAAAATAGTGTTCAGAATGTGATTCTGGACTCGAAAAAAAAAACGAAAATAAATTTTTGAAGAAAAATGAAATTTAATCGTTTTTCGGCGTTTCCAGCAGTTGTCCGAACGATTTACATCAAAAAAATTTTTGCTTGTCTCAGTTTCTGTAAGTCTCACAAATAATTTTTATAACAAAATAGTGTTCAGAATGTGATTCTGGACTCAAAAAAAAAACGAAAATAAATTTCTGTAGAAAAATTAAATTTAATCGTTTTTCGGCGTTTCCAGCAGTTGTCCGAACGATTTACATCAAAAGAAATTTTGCTTGTCTTAGTTTCTGTAAGTCTCACAAATAATTTTTTTAACAAAATAGTGTTCAGAATGTGATTCTGGACTCGAAAAAAAACGAAAATAAATTTTTGAAGAAAAATTAAATTTAATCGTTTTTCGGCGTTTCCAGCAGTTGTCCGAACGATTTACATCAAAAGAAATTTTGCTTGTCTCAGTTTCTGTAAGTCTCACAAATAATTTTTATAACAAAATAGTGTTCAGAATGTGATTCTGGACTCGAAAAAAAAACAAAAATAAATTTTTGAAGAAAAATGAAATTTAGTCGTTTTTCGGCGTTTCCAGCAGTTGTCCGAACGATTTACATCAAAAGAAATTTTGCCTGTCTCAGTTTCTGTAAGTCTCACAAATAATTTTTATAACAAAATAGTGTTCAGAATGTGATTCTGGACCCGAAAAAAAACGAAAATAAATTTTGAAGAAATTTTGCTTGTCTCAGTTTCTGTAAGTCTCACAAATAATTTTTATAACAAAATAGTGTTCAGAATGTGATTCTGGACTCGAAAAAAAACGAAAATAAATTTTTGAAGAAAAATGAAATTCTATCGTTTTTCGGCGTTTCCAGCAGTAGTCCGAACGATTTGCATCGAAAGAAATTTTGCATGTCTCAGTTTCTGTAAGTCTCACAAATAATTTTTTTAACAATATAGTGTTCAGAATGTGATTCTGGACTCGAAAAAAAACGAAAATAAATTTTTGAAGAAAAATTAAATTTAATCGTTTTTCGGCGTTTCCAGCAGTTGTCCGAACGATTTACATCAAAAGAAATTTTGCTTGTCTCAGTTTCTGTAAGTCTCACAAATAATTTTTATAACAAAATAGTGTTCAGAATGTGATTCTGGACTCGAAAAAAAACGAAAATAAATTTTTGAAGAAAAATGAAATTTAATCGTTTTTCGGCGTTTCCAGCAGTTGTCCGAACGAATTACATCAAAAGAAATTTTGCTTGTCTCAGTTTCTGTAAGTCTCACAAATAATTTTTATAACAAAATAGTGTTCAGAATGTGATTCTGGACTCGAAAAAAAACGAAAATAAATTTTGAAGAAATTTTGCTTGTCTCAGTTTCTGTAAGTCTCACAAATAATTTTTATAACAAAATAGTGTTCAGAATGTGATTCTGGACTCGAAAAAAAACGAAAATAAATTTTTGAAGAAAAATGAAATTTAATCGTTTTTCGGCGTTTCCAGCAGTTGTCCGAACGATTTACATCAAAAAAAATTTTGCTTGTCTCAGTTTCTGTAAGTCTCACAAATGATTTTTATACCAAAATAGTGTTCAGAATGTGATTCTGGACTCGAAAAAAAAACGAAAACAAATTTTTGAAGAAAAATGAAATTCTATCGTTTTTCGGCGTTTCCAGCAGTAGTCCGAACGATTTGCATCGAAAGAAATTTTGCTTGTCTCAGTTTCTGTAAGTCTCACAAATAATTTTTATAACAAAATAGTGTTCAGAATGTGATTCTGGACTCGAAAAAAAACGAAAATAAATTTTTGAAGAAAAATTAAATTTAATCGTTTTTCGGCGTTTCCAGCAGTTGTCCGAACGAATTACATCAAAAGAAATTTTGCTTGTCTCAGTTTCTGTAAGTCTCACAAATAATTTTTATAACAAAATAGTGTTCAGAATGTGATTCTGGACTCGAAAAAAAACGAAAATAAATTTTTGAAGAAAAATGAAATTTAATCGTTTTTCGGCGTTTCCAGCAGTTGTCCGAACGATTTACATCAAAAAAAATTTTGCTTGTCTCAGTTTCTGTAAGTCTCACAAATGATTTTTATAACAGAATAGTGTTCAGAATGTGATTCTGGACTCGAAAAAAAACGAAAACAAATTTTTGAAGAAAAATGAAATTCTATCGTTTTTCGGCGTTTCCAGCAGTAGTCCGAACGATTTGCATCGAAAGAAATTTTGCTTGTCTCAGTTTCTGTAAGTCTCACAAATGATTTTTATAACAAAATAGTGTTCAGAATGTGATTCTGGACTCGAAAAAAAACGAAAATAAATTTTTGAAGAAAAATTAAATTTAATCGTTTTTCGGCGTTTCCAGCAGTTGTCCGAACGATTTACATCAAAAAAAATTTTGCTTGGCTCAGTTTCTGTAAGTCTCACAAATAATTTTTATAACAAAATAGTGTTCAGAATGTGATTCTGGACTCAAAAAAAAACGAAAATAAATTTCTGAAGAAAAATTAAATTTAATCGTTTTTCGGTTTCCAGCAGTTGTCCGAACGATTTACATCAAAAGAGATTTTGCTTGTCTCAGTTTCTGTAAGTCTCACAAATAATTTTTATAACAAAATAGTGTTCAGAATGTGATTCTGGACTCGAAAAAAAACGAAAATAAATTTTTGAAGAAAAATGAAATTTAATCGTTTTTCGGCGTTTCCAGCAGTTGTCCGAACGATTTACATCAAAAGAAATTTTGCTTGTCTTAGTTTCTGTAAGTCTCACAAATAATTTTTTTAACAAAATAGTGTTCAGAATGTGATTCTGGACTCGAAAAAAAACGAAAATAAATTTTTGAAGAAAAATTAAATTTAATCGTTTTTCGGCGTTTCCAGCAGTTGTCCGAACGATTTACATCAAAAGAAATGTTGCTTGTCTCAGTTTCTGTAAGTCTCACAAATAATTTTTATAACAAAATAGTGTTCAGAATGTGATTCTGGACTCGAAAAAAAAACGAAAATAAATTTTTGAAGAAAAATTAAATTTAATCGTTTTTCGGCGTTTCCAGCAGTTGTCCGAACGATTTACATCAAAAGAAATTTTGCTTGTCTTAGTTTCTGTAAGTCTCACAAATAATTTTTATAACAAAATAGTGTTCAGAATGTGATTCTGGACTCGAAAAAAAACGAAAATAAATTTTTGAAGAAAAATGAAATTTAATCGTTTTTCGGCGTTTCCAGCAGCTGTCCGAACGATTTACATCAAAAAAATTTTTGCTTGTCTCAGTTTCTGTAAGTCTCACAAATAATTTTTATAACAAAATAGTGTTCAGAATGTGATTCTGGACTCGAAAAAAAAACGAAAATAAATTTTTGAAGAAAAATGAAATTCTATCGTTTTTCGGCGTTTCCAGCAGTAGTCCGAACGATTTGCATCGAAAGAAATTTTGCTTGTCTCAGTTTCTGTAAGTCTCACAAATAATTTTTATAACAAAATAGTGTTCAGAATGTGATTCTGGACTCGAAAAAAAACGAAAATAAATTTTTGAAGAAAAATTGAATTTAATCGTTTTTCGGCGTTTCCAGCAGTTGTCCGAACGATTTACATCAAAAAAAATTTTGCTTGTCTCAGTTTCTGTAAGTCTCACAAATAATTTTTATAACAAAATAGTGTTCAGAATGTGATTCTGGACTCAAAAAAAAACAAAAATAAATTTCTGAAGAAAAATTAAATTTAATCGTTTTTCGGCGTTTCCAGCAGTTGTCCGAACGATTTACATCAAAAGAGATTTTGCTTGTCTCAGTTTCTGTAAGTCTCACAAATAATTTTTTTAACAAAATAGTGTTCAGAATGTGATTCTGGACTCGAAAAAAAACGAAAATAAATTTTTGAAGAAAAATGAAATTTAATCATTTTTCGGCGTTTCCAGCAGTTGTCCGAACGATTTACATCAAAAGAAATTTTGCTTGTCTTAGTTTCTGTAAGTCTCACAAATAATTTTTTTAACAAAATAGTGTTCAGAATGTGATTCTGGACTCGAAAAAAAACGAAAATAAATTTTTGAAGAAAAATTAAATTTAATCGTTTTTCGGCGTTTCCAGCAGTTGTCCGAACGATTTACATCAAAAAAAATTTTGCTTGTCTCAGTTTCTGTAAGTCTCACAAATAATTTTTATAACAAAATAGTGTTCAGAATGTGATTCTGGACTCAAAAAAAAACGAAAATAAATTTCTGAAGAAAAATTAAATTTAATCGTTTTTCGGCGTTTCCAGCAGTTGTCCGAACGATTTACATCAAAAGAAATTTTGCTTGTCTCAGTTTCTGTAAGTCTCACAAATAATTTTTATAACAAAATAGTGTTCAGAATGTAATTCTGGACTCGAAAAAAAACGAAAATAAATTTTGAAGAAATTTTGCTTGTCTCAGTTTCTGTAAGTCTCACAAATAATTTTTATAACAAAATAGTGTTCAGAATGTGATTCTGGACTCGAAAAAAAACGAAAATAAATTTTTGAAGAAAAATGAAATTCTATCGTTTTTCGGCGTTTCCAGCAGTAGTCCGAACGATTTGCATCGAAAGAAATTTTGCTTGTCTCAGTTTCTGTAAGTCTCACAAATAATTTTTATAACAAAATAGTGTTCAGAATGTGATTCTGGACTCGAAAAAAAACGAAAATAAATTTTTGAAGAAAAATTAAATTTAATCGTTTTTCGGCGTTTCCAGCAGTTGTCCGAACGATTTACATCAAAAAAAATTTTGCTTGTCTCAGTTTCTGTAAGTCTCACAAATAATTTTTATAACAAAATAGTGTTCAGAATGTGATTCTGGACTCAAAAAAAAACGAAAATAAATTTCTGAAGAAAAATTAAATTAAATCGTTTTTCGGCGTTTCCAGCAGTTGTCCGAACGATTTACATCAAAAGAGATTTTGCTTGTCTCAGTTTCTGTAAGTCTCACAAATAATTTTTTTAACAAAATAGTGTTCAGAATGTGATTCTGGACTCGAAAAAAAACGAAAATAAATTTTTGAAGAAAGATTAAATTTAATCGTTTTTCGGCGTTTCCAGCAGTTGTCCGAACGATTTACATCAAAAGAAATTTTGCTTGTCTCAGTTTCTGTAAGTCTCACAAATAATTTTTATAACAAAATAGTGTTCAGAATGTGATTCTGGACTCGAAAAAAAACAAAAATAAATTTTTGAAGAAAAATGAAATTTAGTCGTTTTTCGGCGTTTCCAGCAGTTGTCCGAACGATTTACATCAAAAGAAATTTTGCTTGTCTCAGTTTCTGTAAGTCTCACAAATAATTTTTATAACAAAATAGTGTTCAGAATGTGATTCTGGACCCGAAAAAAAACGAAAATAAATTTTGAAGAAATTTTGCTTGTCTCAGTTTCTGTAAGTCTCACAAATAATTTTTATAACAAAATAGTGTTCAGAATGTGATTCTGGACTCGAAAAAAAACGAAAATAAATTTTTGAAGAAAAATGAAATTCTATCGTTTTTCGGCGTTTCCAGCAGTAGTCCGAACGATTTGCATCGAAAGAAATTTTGCTTGTCTCAGTTTCTATAAGTCTCACAAATAATTTTTTTAACAATATAGTGTTCAGAATGTGATTCTGGACTCGAAAAAAACGAAAATAAATTTTTGAAGAAAAATTAAATTTAATCGTTTTTCGGCGTTTCCAGCAGTTGTCCGAACGATTTACATCAAAAGAAATTTTGCTTGTCTCAGTTTCTGTAAGTCTCACAAATAATTTTTATAACAAAATAGTGTTCAGAATGTGATTCTGGACTCGAAAAAAAACGAAAATAAATTTTTGAAGAAAAATGAAATTTAATCGTTTTTCGGCGTTTCCAGCAGTTGTCCGAACGAATTACATCAACAGAAATTTTGCTTGTCTCAGTTTCTGTAAGTCTCACAAATAATTTTTATAACAAAATAGTGTTCAGAATGTGATTCTGGACTCAAAAAAAAACGAAAATAAATTTCTAAGGAAAAATTAAATTAAATCGTTTTTCGGCGTTTCCAGCAGTTGTCCGAACGATTTACATCAAAAGAGATTTTGCTTGTCTCAGTTTCTGTAAGTCTCACAAATAATTTTTATAACAAAATAGTGTTCAGAATGTGATTCTGGACTCGAAAAAAAACGAAAATAAATTTTTGAAGAAAAATGAAATTTAATCGTTTTTCGGCGTTTCCAGCAGTTGTCCGAACGATTTACATCAAAAGAAATTTTGCTTGTCTTAGTTTCTGTAAGTCTCACAAATAATTTTTTTAACAAAATAGTGTTCAGAATGTGATTCTGGACTCGAAAAAAAACGAAAATAAATTTTTGAAGAAAAATTAAATTTAATCGTTTTTCGGCGTTTCCAGCAGTTGTCCGAACGATTTACATTAAAAGAAATTTTGCTTGTCTCAGTTTCTGTAAGTCTCACAAATAATTTTTATAACAAAATAGTGTTCAGAATGTGATTCTGGACTCGAAAAAAAACGAAAATAAATTTTGAAGAAATTTAGCTTGTCTCAGTTTCTGTAAGTCTCACAAATAATTTTTATAACAAAATAGTGTTCAGAATGTGATTCTGGACTCGAAAAAAAACGAAAATAAATTTTTGAAGAAAAATGAAATTTAATCGTTTTTCGGCGTTTCCAGCAGTTGTCCGAACGATTTACATCAAAAAAATTTTTGCTTGTCTCAGTTTCTGTAAGTCTCACAAATAATTTTTATAACAAAATAGTGTTCAGAATGTGATTCTGGACTCAAAAAAAAAACGAAAATAAATTTCTGAAGAAAAATTAAATTTAATCGTTTTTCGGCGTTTCCAGCAGTTGTCCGAACGATTTACATCAAAAGAAATTTTGCTTGTCTTAGTTTCTGTAAGTCTCACAAATAATTTTTTTAACAAAATAGTGTTCAGAATGTGATTCTGGACTCGAAAAAAAACGAAAATAAATTTTTGAAGAAAAATTAAATTTAATCGTTTTTCGGCGTTTCCAGCAGTTGTCCGAACGATTTACATCAAAAGAAATTTTGCTTGTCTCAGTTTCTGTAAGTCTCACAAATAATTTTTATAACAAAATAGTGTTCAGAATGTGATTCTGGACTCGAAAAAAAACGAAAATAAATTTTGAAGAAATTTAGCTTGTCTCAGTTTCTGTAAGTCTCACAAATAATTTTTATAACAAAATAGTGTTCAGAATGTGATTCTGGACTCGAAAAAAAACGAAAATAAATTTTTGAAGAAAAATGAAATTTAATCGTTTTTCGGCGTTTCCAGCAGTTGTCCGAACGATTTACATCAAAAAAATTTTTGCTTGTCTCAGTTTCTGTAAGTCTCACAAATAATTTTTATAACAAAATAGTGTTCAGAATGTGATTCTGGACTCAAAAAAAAAAACGAAAATAAATTTCTGTAGAAAAATTAAATTTAATCGTTTTTCGGCGTTTCCAGCAGTTGTCCGAACGATTTACATCAAAAGAAATTTTGCTTGTCTTAGTTTCTGTAAGTCTCACAAATAATTTTTTTAACAAAATAGTGTTCAGAATGTGATTCTGGACTCGAAAAAAAACGAAAATAAATTTTTGAAGAAAGATTAAATTTAATCGTTTTTCGGCGTTTCCAGCAGTTGTCCGAACGATTTACATCAAAAGAAATTTTGCTTGTTTCAGTTTCTGTAAGTCTCACAAATAATTTTTATAACAAAATAGTGTTCAGAATGTGATTCTGGACTCGAAAAAAAACAAAAATAAATTTTTGAAGAAAAATGAAATTTAGTCGTTTTTCGGCGTTTCCAGCAGTTGTCCGAACGATTTACATCAAAAGAAATTTTGCTTGTCTCAGTTTCTGTAAGTCTCACAAATAATTTTTATAACAAAATAGTGTTCAGAATGTGATTCTGGACCCGAAAAAAAACGAAAATAAATTTTGAAGAAATTTTGCTTGTCTCAGTTTCTGTAAGTCTCACAAATAATTTTTATAACAAAATAGTGTTCAGAATGTGATTCTGGACTCGAAAAAAAACGAAAATAAATTTTTGAAGAAAAATGAAATTCTATCGTTTTTCGGCGTTTCCAGCAGTAGTCCGAACGATTTGCATCGAAAGAAATTTTGCTTGTCTCAGTTTCTATAAGTCTCACAAATAATTTTTTTAACAATATAGTGTTCAGAATGTGATTCTGGACTCGAAAAAAAACGAAAATAAATTTTTGAAGAAAAATTAAATTTAATCGTTTTTCGGCGTTTCCAGCAGTTGTCCGAACGATTTACATCAAAAGAAATTTTGCTTGTCTTAGTTTCTGTAAGTCTCACAAATAATTTTTATAACAAAATAGTGTTCAGAATGTGATTCTGGACTCGAAAAAAAACAAAAATAAATTTTTGAAGAAAAATGAAATTTAATCGTTTTTCGGCGTTTCCAGCAGTTGTCCGAACGAATTACATCAAAAGAAATTTTGCTTGTCTCAGTTTCTGTAAGTCTCACAAATAATTTTTATAACAAAATAGTGTTCAGAATGTGATTCTGGACTCGAAAAAAAACGAAAATAAATTTTGAAGAAATTTTGCTTGTCTCAGTTTCTGTAAGTCTCACAAATAATTTTTATAACAAAATAGTGTTCAGAATGTGATTCTGGACTCGAAAAAAAACGAAAATAAATTTTTGAAGAAAAATGAAATTTAATCGTTTTTCGGCGTTTCCAGCAGTTGTCTGAACGATTTACATCAAAAAAAATTTTGCTTGTCTCAGTTTCTGTAAGTCTCACAAATGATTTTTATAACAAAATAGTGTTCAGAATGTGATTCTGGACTCGAAAAAAAACGAAAACAAATTTTTGAAGAAAAATGAAATTCTATCGTTTTTCGGCGTTTCCAGCAGTAGTCCGAACGATTTGCATCGAAAGAAATTTTGCCTGTCTCAGTTTCTGTAAGTCTCACAAATGATTTTTATAACAAAATAGTGTTCAGAATGTGATTCTGGACTCGAAAAAAAACGAAAATAAATTTTTGAAGAAAAATTAAATTTAATCGTTTTTCGGCGTTTCCAGCAGTTGTCCGAACGATTTACATCAAAAGAAATTTTGCTTGGCTTAGTTTCTGTAAGTCTCACAAATAATTTTTTTAACAAAATAGTGTTCAGAATGTGATTCTGGACTCGAAAAAAAACGAAAATAAATTTTTGAAGAAAAATTAAATTTAATCGTTTTTCGGCGTTTCCAGCAGTTGTCCGAACGATTTACATCAAAAGAAATTTTGCTTGTCTCAGTTTCTGTAAGTCTCACAAATAATTTTTATAACAAAATAGTGTTCAGAATGTGATTCTGGACTCGAAAAAAAACGAAAATAAATTTTGAAGAAATTTAGCTTGTCTCAGTTTCTGTAAGTCTCACAAATAATTTTTATAACAAAATAGTGTTCAGAATGTGATTTTGGACTCGAAAAAAAACGAAAATAAATTTTTGAAGAAAAATGAAATTTAATCGTTTTTCGGCGTTTCCAGCAGTTGTCCGAACGATTTACATCAAAAAAATTTTTGCTTGTCTCAGTTTCTGTAAGTCTCACAAATGATTTTTATAACAAAATAGTGTTCAGAATGTGATTCTGGACTCAAAAAAAAAAACGAAAATAAATTTCTGAAGAAAAATTAAATTTAATCGTTTTTCGGCGTTTCCAGCAGTTGTCCGAACGATTTACATCAAAAGAGATTTTGCTTGTCTCAGTTTCTGTAAGTCTCACAAATAATTTTTTTAACAAAATAGTGTTCAGAATGTGATTCTGGACTCGAAAAAAAACGAAAATAAATTTTTGAAGAAAAATTAAATTTAATCGTTTTTCGGCGTTTCCAGCAGTTGTCCGAACGATTTACATCAAAAGAAATTTTGCTTGTCTCAGTTTCTGTAAGTCTCACAAATAATTTTTATAACAAAATAGTGTTCAGAATGTAATTCTGGACTCGAAAAAAAACGAAAATAAATTTTGAAGAAATTTTGCTTGTCTCAGTTTCTGTAAGTCTCACAAATAATTTTTATAACAAAATAGTGTTCAGAATGTGATTCTGGACTCGAAAAAAAACGAAAATAAATTTTTGAAGAAAAATGAAATTCTATCGTTTTCGGCGTTTCCAGCAGTAGTCCGAACGATTTGCATCGAAAGAAATTTTGCTTGTCTCAGTTTCTGTAAGTCTCACAAATAATTTTTATAACAAAATAGTGTTCAGAATGTGATTCTGGACTCGAAAAAAAACGAAAATAAATTTTTGAAGAAAAATTAAATTTAATCGTTTTTCGGCGTTTCCTGCAGTTGTCCGAACGATTTACATCAAAAAAAATTTTGCTTGTCTCAGTTTCTGTAAGTCTCACAAATAATTTTTATAACAAAATAGTGTTCAGAATGTGATTCTGGACTCAAAAAAAAACGAAAATAAATTTCTGAAGAAAAATTAAATTAAATCGTTTTTCGGCGTTTCCAGCAGTTGTCCGAACGATTTACATCAAAAGAGATTTTGCTTGTCTCAGTTTCTGTAAGTCTCACAAATAATTTTTATAACAAAATAGTGTTCAGAATGTGATTCTGGACTCGAAAAAAAACGAAAATAAATTTTTGAAGAAAAATGAAATTTAATCGTTTTTCGGCGTTTCCAGCAGTTGTCCGAACGATTTACATAAAAAAAATTTTTGCTTGTCTCAGTTTCTGTAAGTCTCACAAATAATTTTTATAACAAAATAGTGTTCAGAATGTGATTCTGGACTCAAAAAAAAAGCGAAAATAAATTTCTGAAGAAAAATTAAATTTAATCGTTTTTCGGCGTTTCCAGCAGTTGTCCGAACGATTTACATCAAAAGAAATTTTGCTTGTCTTAGTTTCTGTAAGTCTCACAAATAATTTTTTTAACAAAATAGTGTTCAGAATGTGATTCTGGACCCGAAAAAAAACGAAAATAAATTTTGAAGAAATTTTGCTTGTCTCAGTTTCTGTAAGTCTCACAAATAATTTTTATAACAAAATAGTGTTCAGAATGTGATTCTGGACTCGAAAAAAAACGAAAATAAATTTTTGAAGAAAAATGAAATTCTATCGTTTTTCGGCGTTTCCAGCAGTAGTCCGAACGATTTCCATCGAAAGAAATTTTGCTTGTCTCAGTTTCTATAAGTCTCACAAATAATTTTTTTAACAATATAGTGTTCAGAATGTGATTCTGGACTCGAAAAAAAACGAAAATAAATTTTTGAAGAAAAATTAAATTTAATCGTTTTTCGGCGTTTCCAGCAGTTGTCCGAACGATTTACATCAAAAGAAATTTTGCTTGTCTCAGTTTCTGTAAGTCTCACAAATAATTTTTATAACAAAATAGTGTTCAGAATGTGATTCTGGACTCGAAAAAAAACGAAAATAAATTTTTGAAGAAAAATGAAATTTAATCGTTTTTCGGCGTTTCCAGCAGTTGTCCGAACGAATTACATCAAAAGAAATTTTGCTTGTCTCAGTTTCTGTAAGTCTCACAAATAATTTTTATAACAAAATAGTGTTCAGAATGTGATTCTGGACTCGAAAAAAAACGAAAATAAATTTTGAAGAAATTTTGCTTGTCTCAGTTTCTGTAAGTCTCACAAATAATTTTTATAACAAAATAGTGTTCAGAATGTGATTCTGTACTCGAAAAAAAACGAAAATAAATTTTTGAAGAAAAATGAAATTTAATCGTTTTTCGGCGTTTCCAGCAGTTGTCTGAACGATTTACATCAAAAAAAATTTTGCTTGTCTCAGTTTCTGTAAGTCTCACAAATGATTTTTATAACAAAATAGTGTTCAGAATGTGATTCTGGACTCGAAAAAAAACGAAAACAAATTTTTGAAGAAAAATGAAATTCTATCGTTTTTCGGCGTTTCCAGCAGTAGTCCGAACGATTTGCATCGAAAGAAATTTTGCTTGTCTCAGTTTCTGTAAGTCTCACAAATGATTTTTATAACAAAATAGTGTTCAGAATGTGATTCTGGACTCGAAAAAAAACGAAAATAAATTTTTGAAGAAAAATTAAATTTAATCGTTTTTCGGCGTTTCCAGCAGTTGTCCGAACGATTTACATCAAAAGAAATTTTGCTTGTCTTAGTTTCTGTAAGTCTCACAAATAATTTTTTTAACAAAATAGTGTTCAGAATGTGATTCTGGACTCGAAAAAAAACGAAAATAAATTTTTGAAGAAAAATTAAATTTAATCGTTTTTCGGCGTTTCCAGCAGTTGTCCGAACGATTTACATCAAAAGAAATTTTGCTTGTCTCAGTTTCTGTAAGTCTCACAAATAATTTTTATAACAAAATAGTGTTCAGAATGTGATTCTGGACTCGAAAAAAAACGAAAATAAATTTTGAAGAAATTTAGCTTGTCTCAGTTTCTGTAAGTCTCACAAATAATTTTTATAACAAAATAGTGTTCAGAATGTGATTCTGGACTCGAAAAAAAACGAAAATAAATTTTTGAAGAAAAATGAAATTTAATCGTTTTTCGGCGTTTCCAGCAGTTGTCCGAACGATTTACATCAAAAAAATTTTTGCTTGTCTCAGTTTCTGTAAGTCTCACAAATGATTTTTATAACAAAATAGTGTTCAGAATGTGATTCTGGACTCAAAAAAAAAACGAAAATAAATTTCTGAAGAAAAATTAAATTTAATCGTTTTTCGGCGTTTCCAGCAGTTGTCCGAACGATTTACATCAAAAGAAATTTTGCTTGTCTTAGTTTCTGTAAGTCTCACAAATAATTTTTTTAACAAAATAGTGTTCAGAATGTGATTCTGGACTCGAAAAAAAACGAAAATAAATTTTTGAAGAAAAATTAAATTTAATCGTTTTTCGGCGTTTCCAGCAGTTGTCCGAACGATTTACATCAAAAAAAAATTTTGCTTGTCTCAGTTTCTGTAAGTCTCACAAATAATTTTTATAACAAAATAGTGTTCAGAATGTAATTCTGGACTCGAAAAAAAACGAAAATAAATTTTGAAGAAATTTTGCTTGTCTCAGTTTCTGTAAGTCTCACAAATAATTTTTATAACAAAATAGTGTTCAGAATGTGATTCTGGACTCGAAAAAAAACGAAAACAAATTTTTGAAGAAAAATGAAATTCTATCGTTTTTCGGCGTTTCCAGCAGTAGTCCGAACGATTTGCATCGAAAGAAATTTTGCTTGTCTCAGTTTCTGTAAGTCTCACAAATGATTTTTATAACAAAATAGTGTTCAGAATGTGATTCTGGACTCGAAAAAAAACGAAAATAAATTTTTGAAGAAAAATTAAATTTAATCGTTTTTCGGCGTTTCCAGCAGTTGTCCGAACGATTTACATCAAAAAAAATTTTGCTTGTCTCAGTTTCTGTAAGTCTCACAAATAATTTTTATAACAAAATAGTGTTCAGAATGTGATTCTGGACTCAAAAAAAAACGAAAATAAATTTCTGAAGAAAAATTAAATTTAATCGTTTTTCGGCGTTTCCAGCAGTTGTCCGAACGATTTACATCAAAAGAGATTTTGCTTGTCTCAGTTTCTGTAAGTCTCACAAATAATTTTTATAACAAAATAGTGTTCAGAATGTGATTCTGGACTCGAAAAAAAACGAAAATAAATTTTTGAAGAAAAATGAAATTTAATCGTTTTTCGGCGTTTCCAGCAGTTGTCCGAACGATTTACATCAAAAGAAATTTTGCTTGGCTTAGTTTCTGTAAGTCTCACAAATAATTTTTTTAACAAAATAGTGTTCAGAATGTGATTCTGGACTCGAAAAAAAACGAAAATAAATTTTTGAAGAAAAATTAAATTTAATCGTTTTTCGGCGTTTCCAGCAGTTGTCCGAACGATTTACATCAAAAGAAATTTTGCTTGTCTCAGTTTCTGTAAGTCTCACAAATAATTTTTATAACAAAATAGTGTTCAGAATGTGATTCTGGACTCGAAAAAAAACGAAAATAAATTTTGAAGAAATTTAGCTTGTCTCAGTTTCTGTAAGTCTCACAAATAATTTTTATAACAAAATAGTGTTCAGAATGTGATTCTGGACTCGAAAAAAAACGAAAATAAATTTTTGAAGAAAAATGAAATTTAATCGTTTTTCGGCGTTTCCAGCAGTTGTCCGAACGATTTACATCAAAAGAAATTTTGCTTGTCTTAGTTTCTGTAAGTCTCACAAATAATTTTTTTAACAAAATAGTGTTCAGAATGTGATTCTGGACTCGAAAAAAAACGAAAATAAATTTTTGAAGAAAAATTAAATTTAATCGTTTTTCGGCGTTTCCAGCAGTTGTCCGAACGATTTACATCAAAAGAAATTTTGCTTGTCTCAGTTTCTGTAAGTCTCACAAATAATTTTTATAACAAAATAGTGTTCAGAATGTAATTCTGGACTCGAAAAAAAACGAAAATAAATTTTGAAGAAATTTTGCTTGTCTCAGTTTCTGTAAGTCTCACAAATAATTTTTATAACAAAATAGTGTTCAGAATGTGATTCTGGACTCGAAAAAAAACGAAAATAAATTTTTGAAGAAAAATGAAATTCTATCGTTTTCGGCGTTTCCAGCAGTAGTCCGAACGATTTGCATCGAAAGAAATTTTGCTTGTCTCAGTTTCTGTAAGTCTCACAAATAATTTTTATAACAAAATAGTGTTCAGAATGTGATTCTGGACTCGAAAAAAAACGAAAATAAATTTTTGAAGAAAAATTAAATTTAATCGTTTTTCGGCGTTTCCTGCAGTTGTCCGAACGATTTACATCAAAAAAAATTTTGCTTGTCTCAGTTTCTGTAAGTCTCACAAATAATTTTTATAACAAAATAGTGTTCAGAATGTGATTCTGGACTCAAAAAAAAACGAAAATAAATTTCTGAAGAAAAATTAAATTAAATCGTTTTTCGGCGTTTCCAGCAGTTGTCCGAACGATTTACATCAAAAGAGATTTTGCTTGTCTCAGTTTCTGTAAGTCTCACAAATGATTTTTATAACAAAATAGTGTTCAGAATGTGATTCTGGACTCGAAAAAAAACGAAAATAAATTTTTGAAGAAAAATTAAATTTAATCGTTTTTCGGCGTTTCCAGCAGTTGTCCGAACGATTTACATCAAAAAAAATTTTGCTTGTCTCAGTTTCTGTAAGTCTCACAAATAATTTTTATAACAAAATAGTGTTCAGAATGTGATTCTGGACTCAAAAAAAAACGAAAATAAATTTCTGAAGAAAAATTAAATTTAATCGTTTTTCGGCGTTTCCAGCAGTTGTCCGAACGATTTACATCAAAAGAGATTTTGCTTGTCTCAGTTTCTGTAAGTCTCACAAATAATTTTTATAACAAAATAGTGTTCAGAATGTGATTCTGGACTCGAAAAAAAACGAAAATAAATTTTTGAAGAAAAATGAAATTTAATCGTTTTTCGGCGTTTCCAGCAGTTGTCCGAACGATTTACATCAAAAGAAATTTTGCTTGTCTTAGTTTCTGTAAGTCTCACAAATAATTTTTTTAAAAAAATAGTGTTCAGAATGTGATTCTGGACTCGAAAAAAAACGAAAATAAATTTTTGAAGAAAAATTAAATTTAATCGTTTTTCGGCGTTTCCAGCAGTTGTCCGAACGATTTACATCAAAAGAAATTTTGCTTGTCTCAGTTTCTGTAAGTCTCACAAATAATTTTTATAACAAAATAGTGTTCAGAATGTGATTCTGGACTCGAAAAAAAACGAAAATAAATTTTGAAGAAATTTTGCTTGTCTCAGTTTCTGTAAGTCTCACAAATAATTTTTATAACAAAATAGTGTTCAGAATGTGATTCTGGACTCGAAAAAAAACGAAAATAAATTTTTGAAGAAAAATGAAATTTAATCGTTTTTCGGCGTTTCCAGCAGTTGTCCGAACGATTTACATCAAAAAAATTTTTGCTTGTCTCAGTTTCTGTAAGTCTCACAAATGATTTTTATAACAAAATAGTGTTCAGAATGTGATTCTGGACTCAAAAAAAAAACGAAAATAAATTTCTGAAGAAAAATTAAATTTAATCGTTTTTCGGCGTTTCCAGCAGTTGTCCGAACGATTTACATCAAAAGAAATTTTGCTTGTCTTAGTTTCTGTAAGTCTCACAAATAATTTTTTTAACAAAATAGTGTTCAGAATGTGATTCTGGACTCGAAAAAAAACGAAAATAAATTTTTGAAGAAAAATTAAATTTAATCGTTTTTCGGCGTTTCCAGCAGTTGTCCGAACGATTTACATCAAAAGAAATTTTGCTTGTCTCAGTTTCTGTAAGTCTCACAAATAATTTTTATAACAAAATAGTGTTCAGAATGTAATTCTGGACTCGAAAAAAAACGAAAATAAATTTTGAAGAAATTTTGCTTGTCTCAGTTTCTGTAAGTCTCACAAATAATTTTTATAACAAAATAGTGTTCAGAATGTGATTCTGGACACGAAAAAAAACGAAAACAAATTTTTGAAGAAAACTGAAATTCTATCGTTTTTCGGCGTTTCCAGCAGTAGTCCGAACGATTTGCATCGAAAGAAATTTTGCTTGTCTCAGTTTCTGTAAGTCTCACAAATGATTTTTATAACAAAATAGTGTTCAGAATGTGATTCTGGACTCGAAAAAAAACGAAAATAAATTTTTGAAGAAAAATTAAATTTAATCGTTTTTCGGCGTTTCCAGCAGTTGTCCGAACGATTTACATCAAAAAAAATTTTGCTTGTCTCAGTTTCTGTAAGTCTCACAAATAATTTTTATAACAAAATAGTGTTCAGAATGTGATTCTGGACTCAAAAAAAAACGAAAATAAATTTCTGAAGAAAAATTAAATTTAATCGTTTTTCGGCGTTTCCAGCAGTTGTCCGAACGATTTACATCAAAAGAGATTTTGCTTGTCTCAGTTTCTGTAAGTCTCACAAATAATTTTTATAACAAAATAGTGTTCAGAATGTGATTCTGGACTCGAAAAAAAACGAAAATAAATTTTTGAAGAAAAATGAAATTTAATCGTTTTTCGGCGTTTCCAGCAGTTGTCCGAACGATTTACATCAAAAGAAATTTTGCTTGTCTTAGTTTCTGTAAGTCTCACAAATAATTTTTTTAACAAAATAGTGTTCAGAATGTGATTCTGGACTCGAAAAAAAACGAAAATAAATTTTTGAAGAAAAATTAAATTTAATCGTTTTTCGGCGTTTCCAGCAGTTGTCCGAACGATTTACATCAAAAGAAATTTTGCTTGTCTCAGTTTCTGTAAGTCTCACAAATAATTTTTATAACAAAATAGTATTCAGAATGTGATTCTGGACTCGAAAAAAAACGAAAATAAATTTTGAAGAAATTTAGCTTGTCTCAGTTTCTGTAAGTCTCACAAATAATTTTTATAACAAAATAGTGTTCAGAATGTGATTCTGGACTCGAAAAAAAACGAAAATAAATTTTTGAAGAAAAATGAAATTTAATCGTTTTTCGGCGTTTCCAGCAGTTGTCCGAACGATTTACATCAAAAAAATTTTTGCTTGTCTCAGTTTCTGTAAGTCTCGCAAATGATTTTTATAACAAAATAGTGTTCAGAATGTGATTCTGGACTCAAAAAAAAAACGAAAATAAATTTCTGAAGAAAAATTAAATTTAATCGTTTTTCGGCGTTTCCAGCAGTTGTCCGAACGATTTACATCAAAAGAAATTTTGCTTGTCTTAGTTTCTGTAAGTCTCACAAATAATTTTTTTAACAAAATAGTGTTCAGAATGTGATTCTGGACTCGAAAAAAAACGAAAATAAATTTTTGAAGAAAAATTAAATTTAATCGTTTTTCGGCGTTTCCAGCAGTTGTCCGAACGATTTACATCAAAAGAAATTTTGCTTGTCTCAGTTTCTGTAAGTCTCACAAATAATTTTTATAACAAAATAGTGTTCAGAATGTAATTCTGGACTCGAAAAAAAACGAAAATAAATTTTGAAGAAATTTTGCTTGTCTCAGTTTCTGTAAGTCTCACAAATAATTTTTATAACAAAATAGTGTTCAGAATGTGATTCTGGACTCGAAAAAAAACGAAAATAAATTTTTGAAGAAAAATGAAATTCTATCGTTTTCGGCGTTTCCAGCAGTAGTCCGAACGATTTGCATCGAAAGAAATTTTGCTTGTCTCAGTTTCTGTAAGTCTCACAAATAATTTTTATAACAAAATAGTGTTCAGAATGTGATTCTGGACTCGAAAAAAAACGAAAATAAATTTTTGAAGAAAAATTAAATTTAATCGTTTTTCGGCGTTTCCTGCAGTTGTCCGAACGATTTACATCAAAAAAAATTTTGCTTGTCTCAGTTTCTGTAAGTCTCACAAATAATTTTTATAACAAAATAGTGTTCAGAATGTGATTCTGGACTCAAAAAAAAACGAAAATAAATTTCTGAAGAAAAATTAAATTAAATCGTTTTTCGGCGTTTCCAGCAGTTGTCCGAACGATTTACATCAAAAGAGATTTTGCTTGTCTCAGTTTCTGTAAGTCTCACAAATAATTTTTATAACAAAATAGTGTTCAGAATGTGATTCTGGACTCGAAAAAAAACGAAAATAAATTTTTGAAGAAAAATGAAATTTAATCGTTTTTCGGCGTTTCCAGCAGTTGTCCGAACGATTTACATAAAAAAAATTTTTGCTTGTCTCAGTTTCTGTAAGTCTCACAAATAATTTTTATAACAAAATAGTGTTCAGAATGTGATTCTGGACTCAAAAAAAAAACGAAAATAAATTTCTGAAGAAAAATTAAATTTAATCGTTTTTCGGCGTTTCCAGCAGTTGTCCGAACGATTTACATCAAAAGAAATTTTGCTTGTCTTAGTTTCTGTAAGTCTCACAAATAATTTTTTTAACAAAATAGTGTTCAGAATGTGATTCTGGACTCGAAAAAAAACGAAAATAAATTTTTGAAGAAAAATTAAATTTAATCGTTTTTCGGCGTTTCCAGCAGTTGTCCGAACGATTTACATCAAAAGAAATTTTGCTTGTCTCAGTTTCTGTAAGTCTCACAAATAATTTTTATAACAAAATAGTGTTCAGAATGTGATTCTGGACTCGAAAAAAAACGAAAATAAATTTTGAAGAAATTTAGCTTGTCTCAGTTTCTGTAAGTCTCACAAATAATTTTTATAACAAAATAGTGTTCAGAATGTGATTCTGGACTCGAAAAAAAACGAAAATAAATTTTTGAAGAAAAATGAAATTTAATCGTTTTTCGGCGTTTCCAGCAGTTGTCCGAACGATTTACATCAAAAAAATTTTTGCTTGTCTCAGTTTCTGTAAGTCTCACAAATAATTTTTATAACAAAATAGTGTTCAGAATGTGATTCTGGACTAAAAAAAAAAACGAAAATAAATTTCTGTAGAAAAATTAAATTTAATCGTTTTTCGGCGTTTCCAGCAGTTGTCCGAACGATTTACATCAAAAGAAATTTTGCTTGTCTTAGTTTCTGTAAGTCTCACAAATAATTTTTTTAACAAAATAGTGTTCAGAATGTGATTCTGGACTCGAAAAAAAACGAAAATAAATTTTTGAAGAAAGATTAAATTTAATCGTTTTTCGGCGTTTCCAGCAGTTGTCCGAACGATTTACATCAAAAGAAATTTTGCTTGTCTCAGTTTCTGTAAGTCTCACAAATAATTTTTATAACAAAATAGTGTTCAGAATGTGATTCTGGACTCGAAAAAAAACAAAAATAAATTTTTGAAGAAAAATGAAATTTAGTCGTTTTTCGGCGTTTCCAGCAGTTGTCCGAACGATTTACATCAAAAGAAATTTTGCTTGTCTCAGTTTCTGTAAGTCTCACAAATAATTTTTATAACAAAATAGTGTTCAGAATGTGATTCTGGACCCGAAAAAAAACGAAAATAAATTTTGAAGAAATTTTGCTTGTCTCAGTTTCTGTATGTCTCACAAATAATTTTTATAACAAAATAGTGTTCAGAATGTGATTCTGGACTCGAAAAAAAACGAAAATAAATTTTTGAAGAAAAATGAAATTCTATCGTTTTTCGGCGTTTCCAGCAGTAGTCCGAACGATTTGCATCGAAAGAAATTTTGCTTGTCTCAGTTTCTATAAGTCTCACAAATAATTTTTTTAACAATATAGTGTTCAGAATGTGATTCTGGACTCGAAAAAAAACGAAAATAAATTTTTGAAGAAAAATTAAATTTAATCGTTTTTCGGCGTTTCCAGCAGTTGTCCGAACGATTTACATCAAAAGAAATTTTGCTTGTCTCAGTTTCTGTAAGTCTCACAAATAATTTTTATAACAAAATAGTGTTCAGAATGTGATTCTGGACTCGAAAAAAAACGAAAATAAATTTTTGAAGAAAAATGAAATTTAATCGTTTTTCGGCGTTTCCAGCAGTTGTCCGAACGAATTACATCAAAAGAAATTTTGCTTGTCTCAGTTTCTGTAAGTCTCACAAATAATTTTTATAACAAAATAGTGTTCAGAATGTGATTCTGGACTCGAAAAAAAACGAAAATAAATTTTGAAGAAATTTTGCTTGTCTCAGTTTCTGTAAGTCTCACAAATAATTTTTATAACAAAATAGTGTTCAGAATGTGATTCTGGACTCGAAAAAAAACGAAAATAAATTTTTGAAGAAAAATGAAATTTAATCGTTTTTCGGCGTTTCCAGCAGTTGTCCGAACGATTTACATCAAAAAAAATTTTGCTTGTCTCAGTTTCTGTAAGTCTCACAAATGATTTTTATAACAAAATAGTGTTCAGAATGTGATTCTGGACTCGAAAAAAAACGAAAACAAATTTTTGAAGAAAAATGAAATTCTATCGTTTTTCGGCGTTTCCAGCAGTAGTCCGAACGATTTGCATCGAAAGAAATTTTGCTTGTCTCAGTTTCTGTAAGTCTCACAAATGATTTTTATAACAAAATAGTGTTCAGAATGTGATTCTGGACTCGAAAAAAAACGAAAATAAATTTTTGAAGAAAAATTAAATTTAATCGTTTTTCGGCGTTTCCAGCAGTTGTCCGAACGATTTACATCAAAAAAAATTTTGCTTGTCTCAGTTTCTGTAAGTCTCACAAATAATTTTTATAACAAAATAGTGTTCAGAATGTGATTCTGGACTCAAAAAAAAACGAAAATAAATTTCTGAAGAAAAATTAAATTTAATCGTTTTTCGGCGTTTCCAGCAGTTGTCCGAACGATTTACATCAAAAGAGATTTTGCTTGTCTCAGTTTCTGTAAGTCTCACAAATAATTTTTATAACAAAATAGTGTTCAGAATGTGATTCTGGACTCGAAAAAAAACGAAAATAAATTTTTGAAGAAAAATGAAATTTAATCGTTTTTCGGCGTTTCCAGCAGTTGTCCGAACGATTTACATCAAAAGAAATTTTGCTTGTCTTAGTTTCTGTAAGTCTCACAAATAATTTTTTTAACAAAATAGTGTTCAGAATGTGATTCTGGACTCGAAAAAAAACGAAAATAAATTTTTGAAGAAAAATTAAATTTAATCGTTTTTCGGCGTTTCCAGCAGTTGTCCGAACGATTTACATCAAAAGAAATTTTGCTTGTCTCAGTTTCTGTAAGTCTCACAAATAATTTTTATAACAAAATAGTGTTCAGAATGTGATTCTGGACTCGAAAAAAAACGAAAATAAATTTTGAAGAAATTTAGCTTGTCTCAGTTTCTGTAAGTCTCACAAATAATTTTTATAACAAAATAGTGTTCAGATGTGATTCTGGACTCGAAAAAAACGAAAATAAATTTTTGAAGAAAAATGAAATTTAATCGTTTTTCGGCGTTTCCAGCAGTTGTCCGAACGATTTACATCAAAAAATTTTTTGCTTGTCTCAGTTTCTGTAAGTCTCACAAATGATTTTTATAACAAAATAGTGTTCAGAATGTGATTCTGGACTCAAAAAAAAAATGAAAATAAATTTCTGAAGAAAAATTAAATTTAATCGTTTTTCGGCGTTTCCAGCAGTTGTCCGAACGATTTACATCAAAAGAAATTTTGCTTGTCTTAGTTTCTGTAAGTCTCACAAATAATTTTTTTAACAAAATAGTGTTCAGAATGTGATTCTGGACTCGAAAAAAAACGAAAATAAATTTTTGAAGAAAGATTAAATTTAATCGTTTTTCGGCGTTTCCAGCAGTTGTCCGAACGATTTACATCAAAAGAAATTTTGCTTGTCTCAGTTTCTGTAAGTCTCACAAATAATTTTTATAACAAAATAGTGTTCAGAATGTGATTCTGGACTCGAAAAAAAACAAAAATAAATTTTTGAAGAAAAATGAAATTTAGTCGTTTTTCGGCGTTTCCAGCAGTTGTCCGAACGATTTACATCAAAAGAAATTTTGCTTGTCTCAGTTTCTGTAAGTCTCACAAATAATTTTTATAACAAAATAGTGTTCAGAATGTGATTCTGGACCCGAAAAAAAACGAAAATAAATTTTGAAGAAATTTTGCTTGTCTCAGTTTCTGTATGTCTCACAAATAATTTTTATAACAAAATAGTGTTCAGAATGTGATTCTGGACTCGAAAAAAAACGAAAATAAATTTTTGAAGAAAAATGAAATTCTATCGTTTTTCGGCGTTTCCAGCAGTAGTCCGAACGATTTGCATCGAAAGAAATTTTGCTTGTCTCAGTTTCTATAAGTCTCACAAATAATTTTTTTAACAATATAGTGTTCAGAATGTGATTCTGGACTCGAAAAAAAACGAAAATAAATTTTTGAAGAAAAATTAAATTTAATCGTTTTTCGGCGTTTCCAGCAGTTGTCCGAACGATTTACATCAAAAGAAATTTTGCTTGTCTCAGTTTCTGTAAGTCTCACAAATAATTTTTATAACAAAATAGTGTTCAGAATGTGATTCTGGACTCGAAAAAAAACGAAAATAAATTTTTGAAGAAAAATGAAATTTAATCGTTTTTCGGCGTTTCCAGCAGTTGTCCGAACGAATTACATCAAAAGAAATTTTGCTTGTCTCAGTTTCTGTAAGTCTCACAAATAATTTTTATAACAAAATAGTGTTCAGAATGTGATTCTGGACTCGAAAAAAAACGAAAATAAATTTTGAAGAAATTTTGCTTGTCTCAGTTTCTGTAAGTCTCACAAATAATTTTTATAACAAAATAGTGTTCAGAATGTGATTCTGGACTCGAAAAAAAACGAAAATAAATTTTTGAAGAAAAATGAAATTTAATCGTTTTTCGGCGTTTCCAGCAGTTGTCCGAACGATTTACATCAAAAAAAATTTTGCTTGTCTCAGTTTCTGTAAGTCTCACAAATGATTTTTATAACAAAATAGTGTTCAGAATGTGATTCTGGACTCGAAAAAAAACGAAAACAAATTTTTGAAGAAAAATGAAATTCTATCGTTTTTCGGCGTTTCCAGCAGTAGTCCGAACGATTTGCATCGAAAGAAATTTTGCTTGTCTCAGTTTCTGTAAGTCTCACAAATGATTTTTATAACAAAATAGTGTTCAGAATGTGATTCTGGACTCGAAAAAAAACGAAAATAAATTTTTGAAGAAAAATTAAATTTAATCGTTTTTCGGCGTTTCCAGCAGTTGTCCGAACGATTTACATCAAAAAAAATTTTGCTTGTCTCAGTTTCTGTAAGTCTCACAAATAATTTTTATAACAAAATAGTGTTCAGAATGTGATTCTGGACTCAAAAAAAAACGAAAATAAATTTCTGAAGAAAAATTAAATTTAATCGTTTTTCGGCGTTTCCAGCAGTTGTCCGAACGATTTACATCAAAAGAGATTTTGCTTGTCTCAGTTTCTGTAAGTCTCACAAATAATTTTTATAACAAAATAGTGTTCAGAATGTGATTCTGGACTCGAAAAAAAACGAAAATAAATTTTTGAAGAAAAATGAAATTTAATCGTTTTTCGGCGTTTCCAGCAGTTGTCCGAACGATTTACATCAAAAGAAATTTTGCTTGTCTTAGTTTCTGTAAGTCTCACAAATAATTTTTTTAACAAAATAGTGTTCAGAATGTGATTCTGGACTCGAAAAAAAACGAAAATAAATTTTTGAAGAAAAATTAAATTTAATCGTTTTTCGGCGTTTCCAGCAGTTGTCCGAACGATTTACATCAAAAGAAATTTTGCTTGTCTCAGTTTCTGTAAGTCTCACAAATAATTTTTATAACAAAATAGTGTTCAGAATGTGATTCTGGACTCGAAAAAAAACGAAAATAAATTTTGAAGAAATTTAGCTTGTCTCAGTTTCTGTAAGTCTCACAAATAATTTTTATAACAAAATAGTGTTCAGATGTGATTCTGGACTCGAAAAAAACGAAAATAAATTTTTGAAGAAAAATGAAATTTAATCGTTTTTCGGCGTTTCCAGCAGTTGTCCGAACGATTTACATCAAAAAATTTTTTGCTTGTCTCAGTTTCTGTAAGTCTCACAAATGATTTTTATAACAAAATAGTGTTCAGAATGTGATTCTGGACTCAAAAAAAAAATGAAAATAAATTTCTGAAGAAAAATTAAATTTAATCGTTTTTCGGCGTTTCCAGCAGTTGTCCGAACGATTTACATCAAAAGAAATTTTGCTTGTCTTAGTTTCTGTAAGTCTCACAAATAATTTTTTTAACAAAATAGTGTTCAGAATGTGATTCTGGACTCGAAAAAAAACGAAAATAAATTTTTGAAGAAAAATTAAATTTAATCGTTTTTCGGCGTTTCCAGCAGTTGTCCGAACGATTTACATCAAAAGAAATTTTGCTTGTCTCAGTTTCTGTAAGTCTCACAAATAATTTTTATAACAAAATAGTGTTCAGAATGTGATTCTGGACTCGAAAAAAAACAAAAATAAATTTTTGAAGAAAAATGAAATTTAGTCGTTTTTCGGCGTTTCCAGCAGTTGTCCGAACGATTTACATCAAAAGAGATTTTGCTTGTCTCAGTTTCTGTAAGTCTCACAAATAATTTTTATAACAAAATAGTGTTCAGAATGTGATTCTGGACTCGAAAAAAAACGAAAATAAATTTTTGAAGAAAAATGAAATTTAATCGTTTTTCGGCGTTTCCAGCAGTTGTCCGAACGATTTACATCAAAAGAAATTTTGCTTGTCTTAGTTTCTGTAAGTCTCACAAATAATTTTTTTAACAAAATAGTGTTCAGACTGTGATTCTGGACTCGAAAAAAAACGAAAATAAATTTTTGAAGAAAAATTAAATTTAATCGTTTTTCGGCGTTTCCAGCAGTTGTCCGAACGATTTACATCAAAAGAAATTTTGCTTGTCTCAGTTTCTGTAAGTCTCACAAATAATTTTTATAACAAAATAGTGTTCAGAATGTGATTCTGGACTCGAAAAAAAACGAAAATAAATTTTGAAGAAATTTTGCTTGTCTCAGTTTCTGTAAGTCTCACAAATAATTTTTATAACAAAATAGTGTTCAGAATGTGATTCTGGACTCGAAAAAAAACGAAAATAAATTTTTGAAGAAAAATGAAATTTAATCGTTTTTCGGCGTTTCCAGCAGTTGTCCGAACGATTTACATCAAAAGAAATTTTGCTTGTCTTAGTTTCTGTAAGTCTCACAAATAATTTTTTTAACAAAATAGTGTTCAGAATGTGATTCTGGACTCGAAAAAAAACGAAAATAAATTTTTGAAGAAAAATTAAATTTAATCGTTTTTCGGCGTTTCCAGCAGTTGTCCGAACGATTTACATCAAAAGAAATTTTGCTTGTCTCAGTTTCTGTAAGTCTCACAAATAATTTTTATAACAAAATAGTGTTCAGAATGTGATTCTGGACTCGAAAAAAAACGAAAATAAATTTTGAAGAAATTTAGCTTGTCTCAGTTTCTGTAAGTCTCACAAATAATTTTTATAACAAAATAGTGTTCAGATGTGATTCTGGACTCGAAAAAAACGAAAATAAATTTTTGAAGAAAAATGAAATTTAATCGTTTTTCGGCGTTTCCAGCAGTTGTCCGAACGATTTACATCAAAAAATTTTTTGCTTGTCTCAGTTTCTGTAAGTCTCACAAATGATTTTTATAACAAAATAGTGTTCAGAATGTGATTCTGGACTCAAAAAAAAAATGAAAATAAATTTCTGAAGAAAAATTAAATTTAATCGTTTTTCGGCGTTTCCAGCAGTTGTCCGAACGATTTACATCAAAAGAAATTTTGCTTGTCTTAGTTTCTGTAAGTCTCACAAATAATTTTTTTAACAAAATAGTGTTCAGAATGTGATTCTGGACTCGAAAAAAAACGAAAATAAATTTTTGAAGAAAAATTAAATTTAATCGTTTTTCGGCGTTTCCAGCAGTTGTCCGAACGATTTACATCAAAAGAAATTTTGCTTGTCTCAGTTTCTGTAAGTCTCACAAATAATTTTTATAACAAAATAGTGTTCAGAATGTGATTCTGGACTCGAAAAAAACAAAAATAAATTTTTGAAGAAAAATGAAATTTAGTCGTTTTTCGGCGTTTCCAGCAGTTGTCCGAACGATTTACATCAAAAGAAATTTTGCTTGTCTCAGTTTCTGTAAGTCTCACAAATAATTTTTATAACAAAATAGTGTTCAGAATGTGATTCTGGACTCGAAAAAAAACGAAAATAAATTTTGAAGAAATTTTGCTTGTCTCAGTTTCTGTAAGTCTCACAAATAATTTTTATAACAAAATAGTGTTCAGAATGTGATTCTGGACTCGAAAAAAAACGAAAATAAATTTTTGAAGAAAAATGAAATTTAATCGTTTTTCGGCGTTTCCAGCAGTTGTCCGAACGAATTACATCAAAAGAAATTTTGCTTGTCTCAGTTTCTGTAAGTCTCACAAATAATTTTTATAACAAAATAGTGTTCAGAATGTGATTCTGGACTCGAAAAAAAACGAAAATAAATTTTGAAGAAATTTTGCTTGTCTCAGTTTCTGTAAGTCTCACAAATAATTTTTATAACAAAATAGTGTTCAGAATGTGATTCTGGACTCGAAAAAAAACGAAAATAAATTTTTGAAGAAAAATGAAATTTAATCGTTTTTCGGCGTTTCCAGCAGTTGTCCGAACGATTTACATCAAAAAAAATTTTGCTTGTCTCAGTTTCTGTAAGTCTCACAAATGATTTTTATAACAAAATAGTGTTCAGAATGTGATTCTGGACTCGAAAAAAAACGAAAACAAATTTTTGAAGAAAAATGAAATTCTATCGTTTTTCGGCGTTTCCAGCAGTAGTCCGAACGATTTGCATCGAAAGAAATTTTGCTTGTCTCAGTTTCTGTAAGTCTCACAAATGATTTTTATAACAAAATAGTGTTCAGACTGTGATTCTGGACTCGAAAAAAAACGAAAATAAATTTTTGAAGAAAAATTAAATTTAATCGTTTTTCGGCGTTTCCAGCAGTTGTCCGAACGATTTACATCAAAAAAAAATTTGCTTGTCTCAGTTTCTGTAAGTCTCACAAATAATTTTTATAACAAAATAGTGTTCAGAATGTGATTCTGGACTCAAAAAAAAACGAAAATAAATTTCTGAAGAAAAATTAAATTTAATCGTTTTTCGGCGTTTCCAGCAGTTGTCCGAACGATTTACATCAAAAGAGATTTTGCTTGTCTCAGTTTCTGTAAGTCTCACAAATAATTTTTATAACAAAATAGTGTTCAGAATGTGATTCTGGACTCGAAAAAAAACGAAAATAAATTTTTGAAGAAAAATTAAATTTAATCGTTTTTCGGCGTTTCCAGCAGTTGTCCGAACGATTTACATCAAAAGAAATTTTGCTTGTCTCAGTTTCTGTAAGTCTCACAAATAATTTTTATAACAAAATAGTGTTCAGAATGTGATTCTGGACTCGAAAAAAAACGAAAATAAATTTTGAAGAAATTTTGCTTGTCTCAGTTTCTGTAAGTCTCACAAATAATTTTTATAACAAAATAGTGTTCAGAATGTGATTCTGGACTCGAAAGAAAACAAAAATAAATTTTTGAAGAAAAATGAAATTTAATCGTTTTTCGGCGTTTCCAGCAGTTGTCCGAACGATTTACATCAAAAGAAATTTTGCTTGTCTCAGTTTCTGTAAGTCTCACAAATAATTTTTATAACAAAATAGTGTTCAGAATGTGATTCTGGACTCGAAAAAAAACGAAAATAAATTTTTGAAGAAAAATTAAATTTAATCGTTTTTCGGCGTTTCCAGCAGTTGTCCGAACGATTTACATCAAAAAAAATTTTGCTTGTCTCAGTTTCTGTAAGTCTCACAAATAATTTTTATAACAAAATAGTGTTCAGAATGTGATTCTGGACTCGAAAAAAAACGAAAATAAATTTTTGAAGAAAAATGAAATTCTATCGTTTTTCGGCGTTTCCAGCAGTAGTCCGAACGATTTGCATCGAAAGAAATTTTGCTTGTCTCAGTTTCTGTAAGTCTGACAAATAATTTTTATAACAAAATAGTGTTCAGAATGTGATTCTGGACTCGAAAAAAAACGAAAATAAATTTTTGAAGAAAAATGAAATTTAATCGTTTTTCGGCGTTTCCAGCAGTAGTCCGAACGATTTACATCAAAAGAGATTTTGCTTGTCTCAGTTTCTGTAAGTCTCACAAATAATTTATATAACAAAATAGTGTTCAGAATGTGATTCTGGACTCGAAAGAAAACGAAAATAAATTTTTGAAGAAAAATTAAATTTAATCGTTTTTCGGCGTTTCCAGCAGTTGTCCGAACGATTTACATCAAAAGAAATTTTGCTTGTCTCAGTTTCTGTAAGTCTCACAAATAATTTTTATAACAAAATAGTGTTCAGAATGTGATTCTGGACTCGAAAAAAAACGAAAATAAATTTTGAAGAAATTTAGCTTGTCTCAGTTTCTGTAAGTCTCACAAATAATTTTTATAACAAAATAGTGTTCAGAATGTGATTCTGGACTCGAAAAAAAACGAAAATAAATTTTTGAAGAAAAATGAAATTTAATCGTTTTTCGGCGTTTCCAGCAGTTGTCCGAACGATTTACATCAAAAAAATTTTTGCTTGTCTCAGTTTCTGTAAGTCTCACAAATGATTTTTATAACAAAATAGTGTTTAGAATGTGATTCTGGACTCAAAAAAAAAACGAAAATAAATTTCTGAAGAAAAATTAAATTTAATCGTTTTTCGGCGTTTCCAGCAGTTGTCCGAACGATTTACATCAAAAGAAATTTTGCTTGTCTTAGTTTCTGTAAGTCTCACAAATAATTTTTTTAACAAAATAGTGTTCAGAATGTGATTCTGGACTCGAAAAAAAACGAAAATAAATTTTTGAAGAAAAATTAAATTTAATCGTTTTTCGGCGTTTCCAGCAGTTGTCCGAACGATTTACATCAAAAGAAATTTTGCTTGTCTCAGTTTCTGTAAGTCTCACAAATAATTTTTATAACAAAATAGTGTTCAGAATGTGATTCTGGACTCGAAAAAAAACAAAAATAAATTTTTGAAGAAAAATGAAATTTAGTCGTTTTTCGGCGTTTCCAGCAGTTGTCCGAACGATTTACATCAAAAGAAATTTTGCTTGTCTCAGTTTCTGTAAGTCTCACAAATAATTTTTATAACAAAATAGTGTTCAGAATGTGATTCTGGACTCGAAAAAAAACGAAAATAAATTTTGAAGAAATTTTGCTTGTCTCAGTTTCTGTAAGTCTCACAAATAATTTTTATAACAAAATAGTGTTCAGAATGTGATACTGGACTCGAAAAAAAACGAAAATAAATTTTTGAAGAAAAATGAAATTCTATCGTTTTTCGGCGTTTCCAGCAGTAGTCCGAACGATTTGCATCGAAAGAAATTTTGCTTGTCTCAGTTTCTGTAAATCTCACAAATAATTTTTATAACAAAATAGTGTTCAGAATGTGATTCTGGACTCGAAAAAAAACGAAAATAAATTTTTGAAGAAAAATTAAATTTAATCGTTTTTCGGCGTTTCCAGCAGTTGTCCGAACGATTTACATCAAAAGAAATTTTGCTTGTCTCAGTTTCTGTAAGTCTCACAAATAATTTTTATAACAAAATAGTGTTCAGAATGTGATTCTCGACTCGAAAAAAAACGAAAATAAATTTTTGAAGAAAAATGAAATTTAATCGTTTTTCGGCGTTTCCAGCAGTTGTCCGAACGATTTACATCAAAAAAAATTTTGCTTGTCTCAGTTTCTGTAAGTCTCACAAATAATTTTTATAACAAAATAGTGTTCAGAATGTGATTCTGGACTCGAAAAAAAACGAAAATAAATTTTGAAGAAATTTTGCTTGTCTCAGTTTCTGTAAGTCTCACAAATAATTTTTATAACAAAATAGTGTTCAGAATGTGATTCTGGACTCGAAAAAAAACGAAAATAAATTTTTGAAGAAAAATGAAATTTAATCGTTTTTCGGCGTTTCCAGCAGTTGTCCGAACGATTTACATCAAAAGAAATTTTGCTTGTCTCAGTTTCTGTAAGTCTCACAAATAATTTTTTTAACAAAATAGTGTTCAGAATGTGATTCTGGACTCGAAAAAAAACAAAAATAAATTTTTGAAGAAAAATGAAATTTAATCGTTTTTCGGCGTTTCCAGCAGTTGTCCGAACGATTTACATCAAAAGAAATTTTGCTTGTCTCAGTTTCTGTAAGTCTCACAAATAATTTTTATAACAAAATAGTGTTCAGAATGTGATTCTGGACTCGAAAAAAAACGAAAATAAATTTTGAAGAAATTTTGCTTGTCTCAGTTTCTGTAAGTCTCACAAATAATTTTTATAACAAAATAGTGTTCAGAATGTGATTCTGGACTCGAAAGAAAACAAAAATAAATTTTTGAAGAAAAATGAAATTTAATCGTTTTTCGGCGTTTCCAGCAGTTGTCCGAACGATTTACATGAAAAGAAATTTTGCTTGTCTCAGTTTCTGTAAGTCTCACAAATAATTTTTATAACAAAATAGTGTTCAGAATGTGATTCTGGACTCGAAAAAAAACGAAAATAAATTTTTGAAGAAAAATTAAATTTAATCGTTTTTCGGCGTTTCCAGCAGTTGTCCGAACGATTTACATCAAAAAAAATTTTGCTTGTCTCAGTTTCTGTAAGTCTCACAAATAATTTTTATAACAAAATAGTGTTCAGAATGTGATTCTGGACTCGAAAAAAAACGAAAATAAATTTTTGAAGAAAAATGAAATTCTATCGTTTTTCGGCGTTTCCAGAAGTAGTCCGAACGATTTGCATCGAAAGAAATTTTGCTTGTCTCAGTTTCTGTAAGTCTGACAAATAATTTTTATAACAAAATAGTGTTCAGAATGTGATTCTGGACTCGAAAAAAAACGAAAATAAATTTCTGAAGAAAAATGAAATTTAATCGTTTTTCGGCGTTTCCAGCAGTAGTCCGAACGATTTACATCAAAAGAGATTTTGCTTGTCTCAGTTTCTGTAAGTCTCACAAATAATTTTTATAACAAAATAGTGTTCAGAATGTGATTCTGGACTCGAAAGAAAACGAAAATAAATTTTTGAAGAAAAATTAAATTTAATCGTTTTTCGGCGTTTCCAGCAGTTGTCCGAACGATTTACATTAAAAGAAATTTTGCTTGTCTCAGTTTCTGTAAGTCTCACAAATAATTTTTATAACAAAATAGTGTTCAGAATGTGATTCTGGACTCGAAAAAAAACGAAAATAAATTTTGAAGAAATTTAGCTTGTCTCAGTTTCTGTAAGTCTCACAAATAATTTTTATAACAAAATAGTGTTCAGAATGTGATTCTGGACTCGAAAAAAAACGAAAATAAATTTTTGAAGAAAAATGAAATTTAATCGTTTTTCGGCGTTTCCAGCAGTTGTCCGAACGATTTACATCAAAAAAATTTTTGCTTGTCTCAGTTTCTGTAAGTCTCACAAATGATTTTTATAACAAAATAGTGTTCAGAATGGGATTCTGGACTCAAAAAAAAAACGAAAATAAATTTCTGAAGAAAAATTAAATTTAATCGTTTTTCGGCGTTTCCAGCAGTTGTCCGAACGATTTACATCAAAAGAAATTTTGCGTGTCTTAGTTTCTGTAAGTCTCACAAATAATTTTTTTAACAAAATAGTGTTCAGAATGTGATTCTGGACTCGAAAAAAAACGAAAATAAATTTTTGAAGAAAAATTAAATTTAATCGTTTTTCGGCGTTTCCAGCAGTTGTCCGAACGATTTACATCAAAAGAAATTTTGCTTGTCTCAGTTTCTGTAAGTCTCACAAATAATTTTTATAACAAAATAGTGTTCAGAATGTGATTCTGGACTCGAAAAAAAACAAAAATAAATTTTTGAAGAAAAATGAAATTTAGTCGTTTTTCGGCGTTTCCAGCAGTTGTCCGAACGATTTACATCAAAAGAAATTTTGCTTGTCTCAGTTTCTGTAAGTCTCACAAATAATTTTTATAACAAAATAGTGTTCAGAATGTGATTCTGGACTCGAAAAAAAACGAAAATAAATTTTGAAGAAATTTTGCTTGTCTCAGTTTCTGTAAGTCTCACAAATAATTTTTATAACAAAATAGTGTTCAGAATGTGATTCTGGACTCGAAAATAAACAAAAATAAATTTTTGAAGAAAAATGAAATTTAATCGTTTTTCGGCGTTTCCAGCAGTTGTCCGAACGATTTACATCAAAAGAAATTTTGCTTGTCTCAGTTTCTGTAAGTCTCACAAATAATTTTTATAACAAAATAGTGTTCAGAATGTGATTCTGGACTCGAAAAAAAACGAAAATAAATTTTGAAGAAATTTTGCTTGTCTCAGTTTCTGTAAGTCTCACAAATAATTTTTATAACAAAATAGTGTTCAGAATGTGATTCTGGACTCGAAAGAAAACAAAAATAAATTTTTGAAGAAAAATGAAATTTAATCGTTTTTCGGCGTTTCCAGCAGTTGTCCGAACGATTTACATCAAAAGAAATTTTGCTTGTCTCAGTTTCTGTAAGTCTCACAAATAATTTTTATAACAAAATAGTGTTCAGAATGTGATTCTGGACTCGAAAAAAAACGAAAATAAATTTTTGAAGAAAAATTAAATTTAATCGTTTTTCGGCGTTTCCAGCAGTTGTCCGAACGATTTACATCAAAAAAAATTTTGCTTGTCTCAGTTTCTGTAAGTCTCACAAATAATTTTTATAACAAAATAGTGTTCAGAATGTGATTCTGGACTCGAAAAAAAACGAAAATAAATTTTTGAAGAAAAATGAAATTCTATCGTTTTTCGGCGTTTCCAGCAGTAGTCCGAACGATTTGCATCGAAAGAAATTTTGCCTGTCTCAGTTTCTGTAAGTCTGACAAATAATTTTTATAACAAAATAGTGTTCAGAATGTGATTCTGGACTCGAAAAAAAAACGAAAATAAATTTTGAAGAAAATTAGCTTGTCTCAGTTTCTGTAAGTCTCACAAATAATTTTTATAACAAAATAGTGTTCAGAATGTGATTCTGGACTCGAAAAAAAACGAAAATAAATTTTTGAAGAAAAATGAAATTTAATCGTTTTTCGGCGTTTCCAGCAGTAAAATTAAAACACTAAAATTAAAAATAAATTTTGAAGAAATTTAGCTTGTCTCAGTTTCTGTAAGTCTCACAAATAATTTTTATAACAAAATAGTGTTCAGAATGTGATTCTGGACTCGAAAAAAAACGAAAATAAATTTTTGAAGAAAAATGAAATTTAATCGTTTTTCGGCGTTTCCAGCAGTTGTCCGAACGATTTACATCAAAAAAATTTTTGCTTGTCTCAGTTTCTGTAAGTCTCACAAATGATTTTTATAACAAAATAGTGTTCAGAATGTGATTCTGGACTCAAAAAAAAAACGAAAATAAATTTCTGAAGAAAAATTAAATTTAATCGTTTTTCGGCGTTTCCAGCAGTTGTCCGAACGATTTACATCAAAAGAAATTTTGCTTGTCTTAGTTTCTGTAAGTCTCACAAATAATTTTTTTAACAAAATAGTGTTCAGAATGTGATTCTGGACTCGAAAAAAAACGAAAATAAATTTTTGAAGAAAAATTAAATTTAATCGTTTTTCGGCGTTTCCAGCAGTTGTCCGAACGATTTACATCAAAAGAAATTTTGCTTGTCTCAGTTTCTGTAAGTCTCACAAATAATTTTTATAACAAAATAGTGTTCAGAATGTGATTCTGGACTCGAAAAAAACAAAAATAAATTTTTGAAGAAAAATGAAATTTAGTCGTTTTTCGGCGTTTCCAGCAGTTGTCCGAACGATTTACATCAAAAGAAATTTTGCTTGTCTCAGTTTCTGTAAGTCTCACAAATAATTTTTATAACAAAATAGTGTTCAGAATGTGATTCTGGACTCGAAAAAAAACGAAAACAAATTTTTGAAGAAAAATGAAATTCTATCGTTTTTCGGCGTTTCCAGCAGTAGTCCGAACGATTTGCATCGAAAGAAATTTTGCTTGTCTCAGTTTCTGTAAGTCTCACAAATGATTTTTATAACAAAATAGTGTTCAGAATGTGATTCTGGACTCGAAAAAAAACGAAAATAAATTTTTGAAGAAAAATTAAATTTAATCGTTTTTCGGCGTTTCCAGCAGTTGTCCGAACGATTTACATCAAAAAAAATTTTGCTTGTCTCAGTTTCTGTAAGTCTCACAAATAATTTTTATAACAAAATAGTGTTCAGAATGTGATTCTGGACTCAAAAAAAAACGAAAATAAATTTCTGAAGAAAAATTAAATTTAATCGTTTTTCGGCGTTTCCAGCAGTTGTCCGAACGATTTACATCAAAAGAGATTTTGCTTGTCTCAGTTTCTGTAAGTCTCACAAATAATTTTTATAACAAAATAGTGTTCAGAATGTGATTCTGGACTCGAAAAAAAACGAAAATAAATTTTTGAAGAAAAATTAAATTTAATCGTTTTTCGGCGTTTCCAGCAGTTGTCCGAACGATTTACATCAAAAGAAATTTTGCTTGTCTCAGTTTCTGTAAGTCTCACAAATAATTTTTTTAACAAAATAGTGTTCAGAATGTGATTCTGGACTCGAAAAAAAACAAAAATAAATTTTTGAAGAAAAATGAAATTTAATCGTTTTTCGGCGTTTCCAGCAGTTGTCCGAACGATTTACATCAAAAGAAATTTTGCTTGTCTCAGTTTCTGTAAGTCTCACAAATAATTTTTATAACAAAATAGTGTTCAGAATGTGATTCTGGACTCGAAAAAAAACGAAAATAAATTTTGAAGAAATTTTGCTTGTCTCAGTTTCTGTAAGTCTCACAAATAATTTTTATAACAAAATAGTGTTCAGAATGTGATTCTGGACTCGAAAGAAAACAAAAATAAATTTTTGAAGAAAAATGAAATTTAATCGTTTTTCGGCGTTTCCAGCAGTTGTCCGAACGATTTACATGAAAAGAAATTTTGCTTGTCTCAGTTTCTGTAAGTCTCACAAATAATTTTTATAACAAAATAGTGTTCAGAATGTGATTCTGGACTCGAAAAAAAACGAAAATAAATTTTTGAAGAAAAATTAAATTTAATCGTTTTTCGGCGTTTCCAGCAGTTGTCCGAACGATTTACATCAAAAAAAATTTTGCTTGTCTCAGTTTCTGTAAGTCTCACAAATAATTTTTATAACAAAATAGTGTTCAGAATGTGATTCTGGACTCGAAAAAAAACGAAAATAAATTTTTGAAGAAAAATGAAATTCTATCGTTTTTCGGCGTTTCCAGCAGTAGTCCGAACGATTTGCATCGAAAGAAATTTTGCTTGTCTCAGTTTCTGTAAGTCTGACAAATAATTTTTATAACAAAATAGTGTTCAGAATGTGATTCTGGACTCGAAAAAAAACGAAAATAAATTTTTGAAGAAAAATGAAATTTAATCGTTTTTCGGCGTTTCCAGCAGTAGTCCGAACGATTTACATCAAAAGAGATTTTGCTTGTCTCAGTTTCTGTAAGTCTCACAAATAATTTTTATAACAAAATAGTGTTCAGAATGTGATTCTGGACTCGAAAGAAAACGAAAATAAATTTTTGAAGAAAAATTAAATTTAATCGTTTTTCGGCGTTTCCAGCAGTTGTCCGAACGATTTACATCAAAAGAAATTTTGCTTGTCTCAGTTTCTGTAAGTCTCACAAATAATTTTTATAACAAAATAGTGTTCAGAATGTGATTCTGGACTCGAAAAAAAACGAAAATGAATTTTGAAGAAATTTAGCTTGTCTCAGTTTCTGTAAGTCTCACAAATAATTTTTATAACAAAATAGTGTTCAGAATGTGATTCTGGACTCGAAAAAAAACGAAAATAAATTTTTGAAGAAAAATGAAATTTAATCGTTTTTCGGCGTTTCCAGCAGTTGTCCGAACGATTTACATCAAAAAAATTTTTGCTTGTCTCAGTTTCTGTAAGTCTCACAAATGATTTTTATAACAAAATAGTGTTCAGAATGTGATTCTGGACTCAAAAAAAAAACGAAAATAAATTTCTGAAGAAAAATTAAATTTAATCGTTTTTCGGCGTTTCCAGCAGTTGTCCGAACGATTTACATCAAAAGAAATTTTGCTTGTCTTAGTTTCTGTAAGTCTCACAAATAATTTTTTTAACAAAATAGTGTTCAGAATGTGATTCTGGACTCGAAAAAAAACGAAAATAAATTTTTGAAGAAAAATTAAATTTAATCGTTTTTCGGCGTTTCCAGCAGTTGTCCGAACGATTTACATCAAAAGAAATTTTGCTTGTCTCAGTTTCTGTAAGTCTCACAAATAATTTTTATAACAAAATAGTGTTCAGAATGTGATTCTGGACTCGAAAAAAAACAAAAATAAATTTTTGAAGAAAAATGAAATTTAGTCGTTTTTCGGCGTTTCCAGCAGTTGTCCGAACGATTTACATCAAAAGAAATTTTGCTTGTCTCAGTTTCTGTAAGTCTCACAAATAATTTTTATAACAAAATAGTGTTCAGAATGTGATTCTGGACTCGAAAAAAAACGAAAATAAATTTTGAAGAAATTTTGCTTGTCTCAGTTTCTGTAAGTCTCACAAATAATTTTTATAACAAAATAGTGTTCAGAATGTGATTCTGGACTCGAAAATAAACAAAAATAAATTTTTGAAGAAAAATGAAATTTAATCGTTTTTCGGCGTTTCCAGCAGTTGTCCGAACGATTTACATCAAAAGAAATTTTGCTTGTCTCAGTTTCTGTAAGTCTCACAAATAATTTTTATAACAAAATAGTGTTCAGAATGTGATTCTGGACTCGAAAAAAAACGAAAATAAATTTTGAAGAAATTTTGCTTGTCTCAGTTTCTGTAAGTCTCACAAATAATTTTTATAACAAAATAGTGTTCAGAATGTGATTCTGGACTCGAAAGAAAACAAAAATAAATTTTTGAAGAAAAATGAAATTTAATCGTTTTTCGGCGTTTCCAGCAGTTGTCCGAACGATTTACATCAAAAGAAATTTTGCTTGTCTCAGTTTCTGTAAGTCTCACAAATAATTTTTATAACAAAATAGTGTTCAGAATGTGATTCTGGACTCGAAAAAAAACGAAAATAAATTTTTGAAGAAAAATTAAATTTAATCGTTTTTCGGCGTTTCCAGCAGTTGTCCGAACGATTTACATCAAAAAAAATTTTGCTTGTCTCAGTTTCTGTAAGTCTCACAAATAATTTTTATAACAAAATAGTGTTCAGAATGTGATTCTGGACTCGAAAAAAAACGAAAATAAATTTTTGAAGAAAAATGAAATTCTATCGTTTTTCGGCGTTTCCAGCAGTAGTCCGAACGATTTGCATCGAAAGAAATTTTGCCTGTCTCAGTTTCTGTAAGTCTGACAAATAATTTTTATAACAAAATAGTGTTCAGAATGTGATTCTGGACTCGAAAAAAAACGAAAATAAATTTTGAAGAAATTTAGCTTGTCTCAGTTTCTGTAAGTCTCACAAATAATTTTTATAACAAAATAGTGTTCAGAATGTGATTCTGGACTCGAAAAAAAACGAAAATAAATTTTTGAAGAAAAATGAAATTTAATCGTTTTTCGGCGTTTCCAGCAGTTGTCCGAACGATTTACATCAAAAAAATTTTTGCTTGTCTCAGTTTCTGTAAGTCTCACAAATGATTTTTATAACAAAATAGTGTTCAGAATGTGATTCTGGACTCAAAAAAAAACGAAAATAAATTTCTGAAGAAAAATTAAATTTAATCGTTTTTCGGCGTTTCCAGCAGTTGTCCGAACGATTTACATCAAAAGAAATTTTGCTTGTCTTAGTTTCTGTAAGTCTCACAAATAATTTTTTTAACAAAATAGTGTTCAGAATGTGATTCTGGACTCGAAAAAAAACGAAAATAAATTTTTGAAGAAAAATTAAATTTAATCGTTTTTCGGCGTTTCCAGCAGTTGTCCGAACGATTTACATCAAAAGAAATTTTGCTTGTCTCAGTTTCTGTAAGTCTCACAAATAATTTTTTTAACAAAATAGTGTTCAGAATGTGATTCTGGACTCGAAAAAAAACAAAAATAAATTTTTGAAGAAAAATGAAATTTAATCGTTTTTCGGCGTTTCCAGCAGTTGTCCGAACGATTTACATCAAAAGAAATTTTGCTTGTCTCAGTTTCTGTAAGTCTCACAAATAATTTTTATAACAAAATAGTGTTCAGAATGTGATTCTGGACTCGAAAAAAAACGAAAATAAATTTTGAAGAAATTTTGCTTGTCTCAGTTTCTGTAAGTCTCACAAATAATTTTTATAACAAAATAGTGTTCAGAATGTGATTCTGGACTCGAAAAAAAACGAAAATAAATTTTTGAAGAAAATGAAATTTAATCGTTTTTCGGCGTTTCCAGCAGTTGTCCGAACGATTTACATCAAAAGAAATTTTGCTTGTCTCAGTTTCTGTAAGTCTCACAAATAATTTTTATAACAAAATAGTGTTCAGAATGTGATTCTGGACTCGAAAAAAAACGAAAATAATTTTGAAGAAATTTTGCTTGTCTCAGTTTCTGTAAGTCTCACAAATAATTTTTATAACAAAATAGTGTTCAGAATTTGATTCTAGACTCGAAAAAAAACGAAAATAAATTTTTGAAGAAAAATGAAATTTAATCGTTTTTCGGCGTTTCCAGCAGTTGTCCGAACGATTTACATCAAAAGAAATTTTGCTTGTCTCAGTTTCTGTAAGTCTCACAAATAATTTTTTTAACAAAATAGTGTTCAGAATGTGATTCTGGACTCGAAAAAAAACGAAAATAAATTTTTGAAGAAAAATTAAATTTAATCGTTTTTCGGCGTTTCCAGCAGTTGTCCGAACGATTTACATCAAAAGAAATTTTGCTTGTCTTAGTTACTGTAAGTCTCACAAATAATTTTTTTAACAAAATAGTGTTCAGAATGTGATTCTGGACTCGAAAAAAAACGAAAATAAATTTTTGAAGAAAAATTAAATTTAATCGTTTTTCGGCGTTTCCAGCAGTTGTCCGAACGATTTACATCAAAAGAAATTTTGCTTGTCTCAGTTTCTGTAAGTCTCACAAATAATTTTTATAACAAAACAGTGTTCAGAATGTGATTCTGGACTCGAAAAAAAACAAAAATAAATGTTTGAAGAAAAATGAAATTTAATCGTTTTTCGGCGTTTCCAGCAGTTGTCCGAACGATTTACATCAAAAGAAATTTTGCTTGTCTCAGTTTCTGTAAGTCTCACAAATAATTTTTATAACAAAATAGTGTTCAGAATGTGATTCTGGACTCGAAAAAAAACGAAAATAAATTTTGAAGAAATTTTGCTTGTCTCAGTTTCTGTAAGTCTCACAAATAATTTTTATAGCAAAATAGTGTTCAGAATGTGATTCTGGACTCGAAAGAAAACAAAAATAAATTTTTGAAGAAAAATGAAATTTAATCGTTTTTCGGCGTTTCCAGCAGTTGTCCGAACGATTTACATCAAAAGAAATTTTGCTTGTCTCAGTTTCTGTAAGTCTCACAAATAATTTTTTTAACAAAATAGTGTTCAGAATGTGATTCTGGACTCGAAAAAAAACGAAAATAAATTTTTGAAGAAAAATTAAATTTAATCGTTTTTCGGCGTTTCCAGCAGTTGTCCGAACGATTTACATCAAAAGAAATTTTGCTTGTCTTAGTTACTGTAAGTCTCACAAATAATTTTTTTAACAAAATAGTGTTCAGAATGTGATTCTGGACTCGAAAAAAAACGAAAATAAATTTTTGAAGAAAAATTAAATTTAATCGTTTTTCGGCGTTTCCAGCAGTTGTCCGAACGATTTACATCAAAAGAAATTTTGATTGTCTCAGTTTCTGTAAGTCTCACAAATAATTTTTATAACAAAACAGTGTTCAGAATGTGATTCTGGACTCGAAAAAAAACAAAAATAAATTTTTGAAGAAAAATGAAATTTAATCGTTTTTCGGCGTTTCCAGCAGTTGTCCGAACGATTTACATCAAAAGAAATTTTGCTTGTCTCAGTTTCTGTAAGTCTCACAAATAATTTTTATAACAAAATAGTGTTCAGAATGTGATTCTGGACTCGAAAAAAAACGAAAATAAATTTTGAAGAAATTTTGCTTGTCTCAGTTTCTGTAAGTCTCACAAATAATTTTTATAACAAAATAGTGTTCAGAATGTGATTCTGGACTCGAAAAAAAACAAAAATAAATTTTTGAAGAAAAATGAAATTTAATCGTTTTTCGGCGTTTCCAGCAGTTGTCCGAACGATTTACATCAAAAGAAATTTTGCTTGTCTCAGTTTCTGTAAGTCTCACAAATAATTTTTATAACAAAATAGTGTTCAGAATGTGATTCTGGACTCGAAAAAAAACGAAAATAAATTTTGAAGAAATTTTGCTTGTCTCAGTTTCTGTAAGTCTCACAAATAATTTTTATAACAAAATAGTGTTCAGAATGTGATTCTGGACTCGAAAAAAAACAAAAATAAATTTTTGAAGAAAATGAAATTTAATCGTTTTTCGGCGTTTCCAGCAGTTGTCCGAACGATTTACATCAAAAGAAATTTTGCTTGTCTCAGTTTCTGTAAGTCTCACAAATAATTTTTATAACAAAATAGTGTTCAGAATGTGATTCTGGACTCGAAAAAAAACGAAAATAAATTTTGAAGAAATTTTGCTTGTCTCAGTTTCTGTAAGTCTCACAAATAATTTTTATAACAAAATAGTGTTCAGAATGTGATTCTAGACTCGAAAAAAAACGAAAATAAATTTTTGAAGAAAAATGAAATTTAATCGTTTTTCGGCGTTTCCAGCAGTTGTCCGAACGATTTACATCAAAAGAAATTTTGCTTGTCTCAGTTTCTGTAAGTCTCACAAATAATTTTTTTAACAAAATAGTGTTCAGAATGTGATTCTGGACTCGAAAAAAAACGAAAATAAATTTTTGAAGAAAAATTAAATTTAATCGTTTTTTCGGCGTTTCCAGCAGTTGTCCGAACGATTTACATCAAAAGAAATTTTGCTTGTCTTAGTTACTGTAAGTCTCACAAATAATTTTTTTAACAAAATAGTGTTCAGAATGTGATTCTGGACTCGAAAAAAAACGAAAATAAATTTTTGAAGAAAAATTAAATTTAATCGTTTTTCGGCGTTTCCAGCAGTTGTCCGAACGATTTACATCAAAAGAAATTTTGCTTGTCTCAGTTTCTGTAAGTCTCACAAATAATTTTTATAACAAAACAGTGTTCAGAATGTGATTCTGGACTCGAAAAAAAAACAAAAATAAATGTTTGAAGAAAAATGAAATTTAATCGTTTTTCGGCGTTTCCAGCAGTTGTCCGAACGATTTACATCAAAAGAAATTTTGCTTGTCTCAGTTTCTGTAAGTCTCACAAATAATTTTTATAACAAAATAGTGTTCAGAATGTGATTCTGGACTCGAAAAAAAACGAAAATAAATTTTGAAGAAATTTTGCTTGTCTCAGTTTCTGTAAGTCTCACAAATAATTTTTATAACAAAATAGTGTTCAGAATGTGATTCTGGACTCGAAAGAAAACAAAAATAAATTTTTGAAGAAAAATGAAATTTAATCGTTTTTCGGCGTTTCCAGCAGTTGTCCGAACGATTTACATCAAAAGAAATTTTGCTTGTCTCAGTTTCTGTAAGTCTCACAAATAATTTTTTTAACAAAATAGTGTTCAGAATGTGATTCTGGACTCGAAAAAAAACGAAAATAAATTTTTGAAGAAAAATTAAATTTAATCGTTTTTCGGCGTTTCCAGCAGTTGTCCGAACGATTTACATCAAAAGAAATTTTGCTTGTCTTAGTTACTGTAAGTCTCACAAATAATTTTTTTAACAAAATAGTGTTCAGAATGTGATTCTGGACTCGAAAAAAAACGAAAATAAATTTTTGAAGAAAAATTAAATTTAATCGTTTTTCGGCGTTTCCAGCAGTTGTCCGAACGATTTACATCAAAAGAAATTTTGCTTGTCTCAGTTTCTGTAAGTCTCACAAATAATTTTTATAACAAAACAGTGTTCAGAATGTGATTCTGGACTCGAAAAAAAACAAAAATAAATTTTTGAAGAAAAATGAAATTTAATCGTTTTTCGGCGTTTCCAGCAGTTGTCCGAACGATTTACATCAAAAGAAATTTTGCTTGTCTCAGTTTCTGTAAGTCTCACAAATAATTTTTATAACAAAATAGTGTTCAGAATGTGATTCTGGACTCGAAAAAAAACGAAAATAAATTTTGAAGAAATTTTGCTTGTCTCAGTTTCTGTAAGTCTCACAAATAATTTTTATAACAAAATAGTGTTCAGAATGTGATTCTGGACTCGAAAGAAAACAAAAATAAATTTTTGAAGAAAAATGAAATTTAATCGTTTTTCGGCGTTTCCAGCAGTTGTCCGAACGATTTACATCAAAAGAAATTTTGCTTGTCTCAGTTTCTGTAAGTCCCACAAATAATTTTTATAACAAAATAGTGTTCAGAATGTGATTCTGGACTCGAAAAAAAACGAAAATAAATTTTTGAAGAAAAATTAAATTTAATCGTTTTTCGGCGTTTCCAGCAGTTGTCCGAACGATTTACATCAAAAAAAATTTTGCTTGTCTCAGTTTCTGTAAGTCTCACAAATAATTTTTATAACAAAATAGTGTTCAGAATGTGATTCTGGACTCGAAAAAAAACGAAAATAAATTTTTGAAGAAAAATGAAATTCTATCGTTTTTCGGCGTTTCCAGCAGTAGTCCGAACGATTTGCATCGAAAGAAATTTTGCTTGTCTCAGTTTCTGTAAGTCTCACAAATAATTTTTTTAACAAAATAGTGTTCAGAATGTGATTCTGGACTCGAAAAAAAACGAAAATAAATTTTTGAAGAAAAATTAAATTTAATAGTTTTTCGGCGTTTCCAGCAGTTGTCCGAACGATTTACATAAAAAGAAATTTTGCTTGTCTCAGTTTCTGTAAGTCTGACAAATAATTTTTATAACAAAATAGTGTTCAGAATGTGATTCTGGACTCGAAAAAAAACGAAAATAAATTTTTGAAGAAAAATGAAATTTAATCGTTTTTCGGCGTTTCCAGCAGTTGTCCGAACGATTTACATCAAAAGAAATTTTGCTTGTCTCAGTTTCTGTAAGTCTCACAAATAATTTTTATAACAAAATAGTGTTCAGAATGTGATTCTGGACTCGAAAAAAAACGAAAATAAATTTTGAAGAAATTTTGCTTGTCTCAGTTTCTGTAAGTCTCACAAATAATTTTTATAACAAAATAGTGTTCAGAATGTGATTCTAGACTCGAAAAAAAACGAAAATAAATTTTTGAAGAAAAATGAAATTTAATCGTTTTTCGGCGTTTCCAGCAGTTGTCCGAACGATTTACATCAAAAGAAATTTTGCTTGTCTCAGTTTCTGTAAGTCTCACAAATAATTTTTTTAACAAAATAGTGTTCAGAATGTGATTCTGGACTCGAAAAAAAACGAAAATAAATTTTTGAAGAAAAATTAAATTTAATCGTTTTTCGGCGTTTCCAGCAGTTGTCCGAACGATTTACATCAAAAGAAATTTTGCTTGTCTTAGTTACTGTAAGTCTCACAAATAATTTTTTTAACAAAATAGTGTTCAGAATGTGATTCTGGACTCGAAAAAAAACGAAAATAAATTTTTGAAGAAAAATTAAATTTAATCGTTTTTCGGCGTTTCCAGCAGTTGTCCGAACGATTTACATCAAAAGAAATTTTGCTTGTCTCAGTTTCTGTAAGTCTCACAAATAATTTTTATAACAAAACAGTGTTCAGAATGTGATTCTGGACTCGAAAAAAAACAAAAATAAATGTTTGAAGAAAAATGAAATTTAATCGTTTTTCGGCGTTTCCAGCAGTTGTCCGAACGATTTACATCAAAAGAAATTTTGCTTGTCTCAGTTTCTGTAAGTCTCACAAATAATTTTTATAACAAAATAGTGTTCAGAATGTGATTCTGGACTCGAAAAAAAACGAAAATAAATTTTGAAGAAATTTTGCTTGTCTCAGTTTCTGTAAGTCTCACAAATAATTTTTATAACAAAATAGTGTTCAGAATGTGATTCTGGACTCGAAAGAAAACAAAAATAAATTTTTGAAGAAAAATGAAATTTAATCGTTTTTCGGCGTTTCCAGCAGTTGTCCGAACGATTTACATCAAAAGAAATTTTGCTTGTCTCAGTTTCTGTAAGTCTCACAAATAATTTTTTTAACAAAATAGTGTTCAGAATGTGATTCTGGACTCGAAAAAAAACGAAAATAAATTTTTGAAGAAAAATTAAATTTAATCGTTTTTCGGCGTTTCCAGCAGTTGTCCGAACGATTTACATCAAAAGAAATTTTGCTTGTCTTAGTTACTGTAAGTCTCACAAATAATTTTTTTAACAAAATAGTGTTCAGAATGTGATTCTGGACTCGAAAAAAAACGAAAATAAATTTTTGAAGAAAAATTAAATTTAATCGTTTTTCGGCGTTTCCAGCAGTTGTCCGAACGATTTACATCAAAAGAAATTTTGCTTGTCTCAGTTTCTGTAAGTCTCACAAATAATTTTTATAACAAAACAGTGTTCAGAATGTGATTCTGGACTCGAAAAAAAACAAAAATAAATTTTTGAAGAAAAATGAAATTTAATCGTTTTTCGGCGTTTCCAGCAGTTGTCCGAACGATTTACATCAAAAGAAATTTTGCTTGTCTCAGTTTCTGTAAGTCTCACAAATAATTTTTATAACAAAATAGTGTTCAGAATGTGATTCTGGACTCGAAAAAAAACGAAAATAAATTTTGAAGAAATTTTGCTTGTCTCAGTTTCTGTAAGTCTCACAAATAATTTTTATAACAAAATAGTGTTCAGAATGTGATTCTGGACTCGAAAGAAAACAAAAATAAATTTTTGAAGAAAAATGAAATTTAATCGTTTTTCGGCGTTTCCAGCAGTTGTCCGAACGATTTACATCAAAAGAAATTTTGCTTGTCTCAGTTTCTGTAAGTCCCACAAATAATTTTTATAACAAAATAGTGTTCAGAATGTGATTCTGGACTCGAAAAAAAACGAAAATAAATTTTTGAAGAAAAATTAAATTTAATCGTTTTTCGGCGTTTCCAGCAGTTGTCCGAACGATTTACATCAAAAAAAATTTTGCTTGTCTCAGTTTCTGTAAGTCTCACAAATAATTTTTATAACAAAATAGTGTTCAGAATGTGATTCTGGACTCGAAAAAAAACGAAAATAAATTTTTGAAGAAAAATGAAATTCTATCGTTTTTCGGCGTTTCCAGCAGTAGTCCGAACGATTTGCATCGAAAGAAATTTTGCTTGTCTCAGTTTCTGTAAGTCTCACAAATAATTTTTTTAACAAAATAGTGTTCAGAATGTGATTCTGGACTCGAAAAAAAACGAAAATAAATTTTTGAAGAAAAATTAAATTTAATAGTTTTTCGGCGTTTCCAGCAGTTGTCCGAACGATTTACATCAAAAGAAATTTTGCTTGTCTCAGTTTCTGTAAGTATGACAAATAATTTTTATAACAAAATAGTGTTCAGAATGTGATTCTGGACTCGAAAAAAAACGAAAATAAATTTTTGAAGAAAAATGAAATTTAATCGTTTTTCGGCGTTTCCAGCAGTTGTCCGAACGATTTACATCAAAAGAAATTTTGCTTGTCTCAGTTTCTGTAAGTCTCACAAATAATTTTTATAACAAAATAGTGTTCAGAATGTGATTCTGGATTCGAAAAAAAACAAAAATAAATTTTTGAAGAAAAATGAAATTTAATCGTTTTTCGGCGTATCCAGCAGTTGTCCGAACGATTTACATCAAAAGAAATTTTGCTTGTCTCAGTTTCTGTAAGTCTCACAAATAATTTTTATAACAAAATAGTGTTCAGAATGTGATTCTGGACTCGAAAAAAAACGAAAATAAATTTTGAAGAAATTTTGCTTGTCTCAGTTTCTGTAAGTCTCACAAATAATTTTTATAACAAAATAGTGTTCAGAATGTGATTTTAGACTCGAAAGAAAACGAAAATAAATTTTTGAAGAAAAATGAAATTTAATCGTTTTTCGGCGTTTCCAGCAGTAGTCCGAACGATTTACATCAAAAGAAATTTTGCTTGTCTCAGTTTCTGTAAGTCTCACAAATAATTTTTTTGACAAAATAGTGTTCAGAATGTGATTCTGGACTCGGAAAAAACCGAAAATAAATTTTTGAAGAAAAATTAAATTTAATCGTTTTTCGGCGTTTCCAGCAGATGTCCGAACGATTTACATCAAAAAAAATTTTGCTTGTCTCAGTTTCTGTAAGTCTCACAAATAATTTTTATAACAAAATAGTGTTCAGAATGTGATTCTGGACTCGAAAAAAAACGAAAATAAATTTTTGAAGATAAATGAAATTCTATCGTTTTTCGGCGTTTCCAGCGGTAGTCCGAACGATTTGCATCGAAAGAAATTTTGCTTGTCTCAGTTTCTGTAAGTCTCACAAATAATTTTTTTAACAAAATAGTGTTCAGAATGTGATTCTGGACTCGAAAAAAAACGAAAATAAATTTTTGAGGAAAAATTAAATTTAATCGTTTTTCGGCGTTTCCAGCAGTTGTCCGAACGATTTACATCAAAAGAAATTTTGCTTGTCTCAGTTTCTGTAAGTCTCACAAATAATTTTTATAACAAAATAGTGTTCAGAATGTGATTCTGGACTCGAAAAAAAACGAAAATAAATTTTTGAAGAAAATGAAATTTAATCGTTTTTCGGCGTTTCCAGCAGTTGTCCGAACGATTTACATCAAAAGAAATTTTGCTTGTCTCAGTTTCTGTAAGTCTCACAAATAATTTTTATAACAAAATAGTGTTCAGAATGTGATTCTAGACTCGAAAAAAAACGAAAATAAATTTTTGAAGAAAAATGAAATTTAATCGTTTTTCGGCGTTTCCAGCAGTTGTCCGAACGATTTACATCAAAAGAAATTTTGCTTGTCTCAGTTTCTGTAAGTCTCACAAATTATTTTTTTAACAAAATAGTGTTCAGAATGTGATTCTGGACTCGAAAAAAAACGAAAATAAATTTTTGAAGAAAAATTAAATTTAATCGTTTTTCGGCGTTTCCAGCAGTTGTCCGAACGATTTACATCAAAAGAAATTTTGCTTGGCTTAGTTACTGTAAGTCTCACAAATAATTTTTTTAACAAAATAGTGTTCAGAATGTGATTCTGGACTCGGAAAAAACCGAAAATAAATTTTTGAAGAAAAATTAAATTTAATCGTTTTTCGGCGTTTCCAGCAGATGTCCGAACGATTTACATCAAAAAAAATTTTGCTTGTCTCAGTTTCTGTAAGTCTCACAAATAATTTTTATAACAAAATAGTGTTCAGAATGTGATTCTGGACTCGAAAGAAAACGAAAATAAATTTTTGAAGAAAAATGAAATTTAATCGTTTTTCGGCGTTTCCAGCAGTTGTCCGAACGATTTACATCAAAAGAAATTTTGCTTGTCTCAGTTTCTGTAAGTCTCACAAATAATTTTTTTAACAAAATAGTGTTCAGAATGTGATTCTGGACTCGGAAAAAACCGAAAATAAATTTTTGATGAAAAATTAAATTTAATCGTTTTTCGGCGTTTCCAGCAGATGTCCGAACGATTTACATCAAAAAAAATTTTGCTTGTCTCAGTTTCTGTAAGTCTCACAAATAATTTTTATAACAAAATAGTGTTCAGAATGTGATTCTGGACTCGAAAAAAAACGAAAATAAATTTTTGAAGAAAAATTAAATTCTATCGTTTTTCGGCGTTTCCAGCAGTAGTCCGAACGATTTGCATCGAAAGAAATTTTGCTTGTCTCAGTTTCTGTAAGTCTCACAAATAATTTTTTTAACAAAATAGTGTTCAGAATGTGATTCTGGACTCGAAAAAAAACGAAAATAAATTTTGGAAGAAAAATTAAATTTAATCGTTTTTCGGCGTTTCCAGCAGTTGTCCGAACGATTTACATCAAAAGAAATTTTGCTTGTCTCAGTTTCTGTAAGTCTCACAAATAATTTTTATAACAAAATAGTGTTCAGAATGTGATTCTGGACTCGAAAAAAAACGAAAATAAATTTTTGAAGAAAATGAAATTTAATCGTTTTTCGGCGTTTCCAGCAGTTGTCCGAACGATTTACATCAAAAGAAATTTTGCTTGTCTCAGTTTCTGTAAGTCTCACAAATAATTTTTATAACAAAATAGTGTTCAGAATGTGATTCTAGACTCGAAAAAAAACGAAAATAAATTTTTGAAGAAAAATGAAATTTAATCGTTTTTCGGCGTTTCCAGCAGTTGTCCGAACGATTTACATCAAAAGAAATTTTGCTTGTCTCAGTTTCTGTAAGTCTCACAAATTATTTTTTTAACAAAATAGTGTTCAGAATGTGATTCTGGACTCGAAAAAAAACGAAAATAAATTTTTGAAGAAAAATTAAATTGAATCGTTTTTCGGCGTTTCCAGCAGTTGTCCGAACGATTTACATCAAAAGAAATTTTGCTTGGCTTAGTTACTGTAAGTCTCACAAATAATTTTTTTAACAAAATAGTGTTCAGAATGTGATTCTGGACTCGAAAAAAACGAAAATAAATTTTTGAAGAAAAATTAAATTTAATCGTTTTTCGGCGTTTCCAGCAGTTGTCCGAACGATTTACATCAAAAGAAATTTTGCTTGTCTCAGTTTCTGTAAGTCTCACAAATAATTTTTATAACAAAACAGTGTTCAGAATGTGATTCTGGACTCGAAAAAAAACAAAAATAAATTTTTGAAGAAAAATGAAATTTAATCGTTTTTCGGCGTTTCCAGCAGTTGTCCGAACGATTTACATCAAAAGAAATTTTGCTTGTCTCAGTTTCTGTAAGTCTCACAAATAATTTTTATAACAAAATAGTGTTCAGAATGTGATTCTGGACTCGAAAAAAAACGAAAATAAATTTTGAAGAAATTTTGCTTGTCTCAGTTTCTGTAAGTCTCACAAATAATTTTTATAACAAAATAGTGTTCAGAATGTGATTCTGGACTCGAAAGAAAACGAAAATAAATTTTTGAAAAAAAATGAAATTTAATCGTTTTTCGGCGTTTCCAGCAGTTGTCCGAACGATTTACATCAAAAGAAATTTTGCTTGTCTCAGTTTCTGTAAGTCTCACAAATAATTTTTTTAACAAAATAGTGTTCAGAATGTGATTCTGGACTCGGAAAAAACCGAAAATAAATTTTTGAAGAAAAATTAAATTTAATCGTTTTTCGGCGTTTCCAGCAGATGTCCGAACGATTTACATCAAAAAAAAATTTGCTTGTCTCAGTTTCTGTAAGTCTCACAAATAATTTTTATAACAAAATAGTGTTCAGAATGTGATTCTGGACTCGAAAAAAAACGAAAATAAATTTTTGAAGAAAAATGAAATTCTATCGTTTTTCGGCGTTTCCAGCAGTAGTCCGAACGATTTACATCAAAAGAAATTTTGCTTGTCTCAGTTTCTGTAAGTCTCACAAATAATTTTTATAACAAAATAGTGTTCAGAATGTGATTCTGGACTCGAAAAAAAACGAAAATAAATTTTTGAAGAAAAATGAAATTTAATCGTTTTTCGGCGTTTCCAGCAGTTGTCCGAACGATTTACATCAAAAGAAATTTTGCTTGTCTCAGTTTCTGTAAGTCTCACAAATAATTTTTATAACAAAATAGTGTTCAGAATGTGATTCTGGACTCGAAAAAAAACGAAAATAAATTTTGAAGAAATTTTGCTTGTCTCAGTTTCTGTAAGTCTCACAAATAATTTTTATAACAAAATAGTGTTCAGAATGTGATTCTGGACTCGAAAGAAAACGAAAATAAATTTTTGAAGAAAAATGAAATTTAATCGTTTTTCGGCGTTTCCAGCAGTTGTCCGAACGATTTACATCAAAAGAAATTTTGCTTGTCTCAGTTTCTGTAAGTCTCACAAATAATTTTTTTAACAAAATAGTGTTCAGAATGTGATTCTGGACTCGAAAAAAAACGAAAATAAATTTTTGAAGAAAAATTAAATTTAATCGTTTTTCGGCGTTTCCAGCAGTTGTCCGAACGATTTACATCAAAAAAAATGTTGCTTGTCTCAGTTTCTGTAAGTCTCACAAATAATTTTTATAACAAAATAGTGTTCAGAATGTGATTCTGGACTCGAAAAAAAACGAAAATAAATTTTTGAAGAAAAATGAAATTCTATCGTTTTTCGGCGTTTCCAGCTGTAGTCCGAACGATTTGCATCGAAAGAAATTTTGCTTGTCTCAGTTTCTGTAAGTCTCACAAATAATTTTTATAACAAAATAGTGTTCAGAATGTGATTCTGGACTCGAAAAAAAACGAAAATAAATTTTTGAAGAAAAATTAAATTTAATCGTTTTTCGGCGTTTCCGGCAGTTGTCCGAACGATTTACATCAAAAAAAATTTTGCTTGTCTCAGTTTCTGTAAGTCTCACAAATAATTTTTATAACAAAATAGTGTTCAGAATGTGATTCTGGACTCGAAAAAAAACGAAAATAAATTTTTGAAGAAAAATGAAATTCTATCGTTTTTCGGCGTTTCCAGCAGTAGTCCGAACGATTTGCATCGAAAGAAATTTTGCTTGTCTCAGTTTCTGTAAGTCTGACAAATAATTTTTATAACAAAATAGTGTTCAGAATGTGATTCTGGACTCGAAAAAAAACGAAAATAAATTTTGAAGAAATTTAGCTTGTCTCAGTTTCTGTAAGTCTCACAAATAATTTTTATAACAAAATAGTGTTCAGAATGTGATTCTGGACTCGAAAAAAAACGAAAATAAATTTTTGAAGAAAAATGAAATTTAATCGTTTTTCGGCGTTTCCAGCAGTTGTCCGAACGATTTACATCAAAAAAATTTTTGCTTGTCTCAGTTTCTGTAAGTCTCACAAATGATTTTTATAACAAAATAGTGTTCAGAATGTGATTCTGGACTCAAAAAAAAAACGAAAATAAATTTCTGAAGAAAAATTAAATTTAATCGTTTTTCGGCGTTTCCAGCAGTTGTCCGAACGATTTACATCAAAAGAAATTTTGCTTGTCTTAGTTTCTGTAAGTCTCACAAATAATTTTTTTAACAAAATAGTGTTCAGAATGTGATTCTGGACTCGAAAAAAAACGAAAATAAATTTTTGAAGAAAATGAAATTTAATCGTTTTTCGGCGTTTCCAGCAGTTGTCCGAACGATTTACATCAAAAGAAATTTTGCTTGTCTCAGTTTCTGTAAGTCTCACAAATAATTTTTATAACAAAATAGTGTTCAGAATGTGATTCTGGACTCGAAAAAAAACGAAAATAAATTTTGAAGAAATTTTGCTTGTCTCAGTTTCTGTAAGTCTCACAAATAATTTTTATAACAAAATAGTGTTCAGAATGTGATTCTAGACTCGAAAAAAAACGAAAATAAATTTTTGAAGAAAAATGAAATTTAATCGTTTTTCGGCGTTTCCAGCAGTTGTCCGAACGATTTACATCAAAAGAAATTTTTCCTGTCTCAGTTTCTGTAAGTCTCACAAATAATTTTTTTAACAAAATAGTGTTCAGAATGTGATTCTGGACTCGAAAAAAAACGAAAATAAATTTTTGAAGAAAAATTAAATTTAATCGTTTTTCGGCGTTTCCAGCAGTTGTCCGAACGATTTACATCAAAAGAAATTTTGCTTGTCTTAGTTACTGTAAGTCTCACAAATAATTTTTTTAACAAAATAGTGTTCAGAATGTGATTCTGGACTCGAAAAAAAACGAAAATAAATTTTTGAAGAAAAATTAAATTTAATCGTTTTTCGGCGTTTCCAGCAGTTGTCCGAACGACTTACATCAAAAGAAATTTTGCTTGTCTCAGTTTCTGTAAGTCTCACAAATAATTTTTATAACAAAACAGTGTTCAGAATGTGATTCTGGACTCGAAAAAAAACAAAAATAAATGTTTGAAGAAAAATGAAATTTAATCGTTTTTCGGCGTTTCCAGCAGTTGTCCGAACGATTTACATCAAAAGAAATTTTGCTTGTCTCAGTTTCTGTAAGTCTCACAAATAATTTTTATAACAAAATAGTGTTCAGAATGTGATTCTGGACTCGAAAAAAAACGAAAATAAATTTTGAAGAAATTTTGCTTGTCTCAGTTTCTGTAAGTCTCACAAATAATTTTTATAACAAAATAGTGTTCAGAATGTGATTCTGGACTCGAAAGAAAACAAAAATAAATTTTTGAAGAAAAATGAAATTTAATCGTTTTTCGGCGTTTCCAGCAGTTGTCCGAACGATTTACATCAAAAGAAATTTTGCTTGTCTCAGTTTCTGTAAGTCTCACAAATAATTTTTTTAACAAAATAGTGTTCAGAATGTGATTCTGGACTCGAAAAAAAACGAAAATAAATTTTTGAAGAAAAATTAAATTTAATCGTTTTTCGGCGTTTCCAGCAGTTGTCCGAACGATTTACATCAAAAGAAATTTTGCTTGTCTTAGTTACTGTAAGTCTCACAAATAATTTTTTTAACAAAATAGTGTTCAGAATGTGATTCTGGACTCGAAAAAAAACGAAAATAAATTTTTGAAGAAAAATTAAATTTAATCGTTTTTCGGCGTTTCCAGCAGTTGTCCGAACGATTTACATCAAAAGAAATTTTGCTTGTCTCAGTTTCTGTAAGTCTCACAAATAATTTTTATAACAAAACAGTGTTCAGAATGTGATTCTGGACTCGAAAAAAAACAAAAATAAATTTTTGAAGAAAAATGAAATTTAATCGTTTTTCGGCGTTTCCAGCAGTTGTCCGAACGATTTACATCAAAAGAAATTTTGCTTGTCTCAGTTTCTGTAAGTCTCACAAATAATTTTTATAACAAAATAGTGTTCAGAATGTGATTCTGGACTCGAAAAAAAACGAAAATAAATTTTGAAGAAATTTTGCTTGTCTCAGTTTCTGTAAGTCTCACAAATAATTTTTATAACAAAATAGTGTTCAGAATGTGATTCTGGACTCGAAAGAAAACAAAAATAAATTTTTGAAGAAAAATGAAATTTAATCGTTTTTCGGCGTTTCCAGCAGTTGTCCGAACGATTTACATCAAAAGAAATTTTGCTTGTCTCAGTTTCTGTAAGTCTCACAAATAATTTTTATAACAAAATAGTGTTCAGAATGTGATTCTGGACTCGAAAAAAAACGAAAATAAATTTTTGAAGAAAAATTAAATTTAATCGTTTTTCGGCGTTTCCAGCAGTTGTCCGAACGATTTACATCAAAAAAAATTTTGCTTGTCTCAGTTTCTGTAAGTCTCACAAATAATTTTTATAACAAAATAGTGTTCAGAATGTGATTCTGGACTCGAAAAAAAACGAAAATAAATTTTTGAAGAAAAATGAAATTCTATCGTTTTTCGGCGTTTCCAGCAGTAGTCCGAACGATTTGCATCGAAAGAAATTTTGCTTGTCTCAGTTTCTGTAAGTCTCACAAATAATTTTTTTAACAAAATAGTGTTCAGAATGTGATTCTGGACTCGAAAAAAAACGAAAATAAATTTTTGAAGAAAAATTAAATTTAATCGTTTTTCGGCGTTTCCAGCAGTTGTCCGAACGATTTACATCAAAAGAAATTTTGCTTGTCTCAGTTTCTGTAAGTCTGACAAATAATTTTTATAACAAAATAGTGTTCAGAATGTGATTCTGGACTCGAAAAAAAAACGAAAATAAATTTTTGAAGAAAAATGAAATTTAATCGTTTTTCGGCGTTTCCAGCAGTTGTCCGAACGATTTACATCAAAAGAAATTTTGCTTGTCTCAGTTTCTGTAAGTCTCACAAATAATTTTTATAACAAAATAGTGTTCAGAATGTGATTCTGGATTCGAAAAAAAACAAAAATAAATTTTTGAAGAAAAATGAAATTTAATCGTTTTTCGGCGTATCCAGCAGTTGTCCGAACGATTTACATCAAAAGAAATTTTGCTTGTCTCAGTTTCTGTAAGTCTCACAAATAATTTTTATAACAAAATAGTGTTCAGAATGTGATTCTGGACTCGAAAAAAAACGAAAATAAATTTTGAAGAAATTTTGCTTGTCTCAGTTTCTGTAAGTCTCACAAATAATTTTTATAACAAAATAGTGTTCAGAATGTGATTTTAGACTCGAAAAAAAACGAAAATAAATTTTTGAAGAAAAATGAAATTTAATCGTTTTTCGGCGTTTCCAGCAGTAGTCCGAACGATTTACATCAAAAGAGATTTTACTTGTCTCAGTTTCTGTAAGTCTCACAAATAATTTTTATAACAAAATAGTGTTCAGAAAACGAAAATAAATTTTTGAAGAAAAATGAAATTTAATCGTTTTTCGGCGTTTCCAGCAGTTGTCCGAACGATTTACATCAAAAGAAATTTTGCTTGTCTCAGTTTCTGTAAGTCTCACAAATAATTTTTTTAACAAAATAGTGTTCAGAATGTGATTCTGGACTCGGAAAAAACCGAAAATAAATTTTTGAAGAAAAATTAAATTTAATCGTTTTTCGGCGTTTCCAGCAGATGTCCGAACGATTTACATCAAAAAAAATTTTGCTTGTCTCAGTTTCTGTAAGTCTCACAAATAATTTTTATAACAAAATAGTGTTCAGAATGTGATTCTGGACTCGAAAGAAAACGAAAATAAATTTTTGAAGAAAAATGAAATTTAATCGTTTTTCGGCGTTTCCAGCAGTTGTCCGAACGATTTACATCAAAAGAAATTTTGCTTGTCTCAGTTTCTGTAAGTCTCACAAATAATTTTTTTAACAAAATAGTGTTCAGAATGTGATTCTGGACTCGAAAAAAAACGAAAATAAATTTTTGAAGAAAAATTAAATTTAATCGTTTTTCGGCGTTTCCAGCAGATGTCCGAACGATTTACATCAAAAAAAATTTTGCTTGTCTCAGTTTCTGTAAGTCTCACAAATAATTTTTATAACAAAATAGTGTTCAGAATGTGATTCTGGACTCGAAAAAAAACGAAAATAAATTTTTGAAGAAAAATGAAATTCTATCGTTTTTCGGCGTTTCCAGCAGTAGTCCGAACGATTTGCATCGAAAGAAATTTTGCTTGTCTCAGTTTCTGTAAGTCTCACAAATAATTTTTTTAACAAAATAGTGTTCAGAATGTGATTCTGGACTCGAAAAAAAACGAAAATAAATTTTTGAAGAAAAATTAAATTTAATCGTTTTTCGGCGTTTCCAGCAGTTGTCCGAACGATTTACATCAAAAGAAATTTTGCTTGTCTCAGTTTCTGTAAGTCTCACAAATAATTTTTATAACAAAATAGTGTTCAGAATGTGATTCTGGACTCGAAAAAAACGAAAATAAATTTTTGAAGAAAAATTAAATTTAATCGTTTTTCGGCGTTTCCAGCAGTTGTCCGAACGATTTACATCAAAAGAAATTTTGCTTGTCTCAGTTTCTGTAAGTCTCACAAATAATTTTTATAACAAAATAGTGTTCAGAATGTGATTCTAGACTCGAAAAAAAACGAAAATAAATTTTTGAAGAAAAATGAAATTTAATTGTTTTTCGGCGTTTCCAGCAGTTGTCCGAACGATTTACATCAAAAGAAATTTTGCTTGTCTCAGTTTCTGTAAGTCTCACAAATTATTTTTTTAACAAAATAGTGTTCAGAATGTGATTCTGGACTCGAAAAAAAACGAAAATAAATTTTTGAAGAAAAATTAAATTGAATCGTTTTTCGGCGTTTCCAGCAGTTGTCCGAACGATTTACATCAAAAGAAATTTTGCTTGGCTTAGTTACTGTAAGTCTCACAAATAATTTTTTTAACAAAATAGTGTTCAGAATGTGATTCTGGACTCGAAAAAAACGAAAATAAATTTTTGAAGAAAAATTAAATTTAATCGTTTTTCGGCGTTTCCAGCAGTTGTCCGAACGATTTACATCAAAAGAAATTTTGCTTGTCTCAGTTTCTGTAAGTCTCACAAATAATTTTTATAACAAAACAGTGTTCAGAATGTGATTCTGGACTCGAAAAAAAACAAAAATAAATTTTTGAAGAAAAATGAAATTTAATCGTTTTTCGGCGTTTCCAGCAGTTGTCCGAACGATTTACATCAAAAGAAATTTTGCTTGTCTCAGTTTCTGTAAGTCTCACAAATAATTTTTATAACAAAATAGTGTTCAGAATGTGATTTTGGTCTCGAAAAAAAACGAAAATAAATTTTGAAGAAATTTTGCTTGTCTCAGTTTCTGTAAGTCTCACAAATAATTTTTATAACAAAATAGTGTTCAGAATGTGATTCTGGACTCGAAAGAAAACGAAAATAAATTTTTGAAAAAAAATGAAATTTAATCGTTTTTCGGCGTTTCCAGCAGTTGTCCGAACGATTTACATCAAAAGAAATTTTGCTTGTCTCAGTTTCTGTAAGTCTCACAAATAATTTTTTTAACAAAATAGTGTTCAGAATGTGATTCTGGACTCGGAAAAAACCGAAAATAAATTTTTGAAGAAAAATTAAATTTAATCGTTTTTCGGCGTTTCCAGCAGATGTCCGAACGATTTACATCAAAAAAAATTTTGCTTGTCTCAGTTTCTGTAAGTCTCACAAATAATTTTTATAACAAAATAGTGTTCAGAATGTGATTCTGGACTCGAAAAAAAACGAAAATAAATTTTTGAAGAAAAATGAAATTCTATCGTTTTTCGGCGTTTCCAGCAGTAGTCCGAACGATTTACATCAAAAGAAATTTTGCTTGTCTCAGTTTCTGTAAGTCTCACAAATAATTTTTATAACAAAATAGTGTTCAGAATGTGATTCTGGACTCGAAAAAAAACGAAAATAAATTTTTGAAGAAAAATGAAATTTAATCGTTTTTCGGCGTTTCCAGCAGTTGTCCGAACGATTTACATCAAAAGAAATTTTGCTTGTCTCAGTTTCTGTAAGTCTCACAAATAATTTTTATAACAAAATAGTGTTCAGAATGTGATTCTGGACTCGAAAAAAAACGAAAATAAATTTTGAAGAAATTTTGCTTGTCTCAGTTTCTGTAAGTCTCACAAATAATTTTTATAACAAAATAGTGTTCAGAATGTGATTCTGGACTCGAAAGAAAACGAAAATAAATTTTTGAAGAAAAATGAAATTTAATCGTTTTTCGGCGTTTCCAGCAGTTGTCCGAACGATTTACATCAAAAGAAATTTTGCTTGTCTCAGTTTCTGTAAGTCTCACAAATAATTTTTTTAACAAAATAGTGTTCAGAATGTGATTCTGGACTCGAAAAAAAACGAAAATAAATTTTTGAAGAAAAATTAAATTTAATCGTTTTTCGGCGTTTCCAGCAGTTGTCCGAACGATTTACATCAAAAAAAATGTTGCTTGTCTCAGTTTCTGTAAGTCTCACAAATAATTTTTATAACAAAATAGTGTTCAGAATGTGATTCTGGACTCGAAAAAAAACGAAAATAAATTTTTGAAGAAAAATGAAATTCTATCGTTTTTCGGCGTTTCCAGCTGTAGTCCGAACGATTTGCATCGAAAGAAATTTTGCTTGTCTCAGTTTCTGTAAGTCTCACAAATAATTTTTATAACAAAATAGTGTTCAGAATGTGATTCTGGACTCGAAAAAAAACGAAAATAAATTTTTGAAGAAAAATTAAATTTAATCGTTTTTCGGCGTTTCCGGCAGTTGTCCGAACGATTTACATCAAAAAAAATTTTGCTTGTCTCAGTTTCTGTAAGTCTCACAAATAATTTTTATAACAAAATAGTGTTCAGAATGTGATTCTGGACTCGAAAAAAAACGAAAATAAATTTTTGAAGAAAAATTAAATTTAATCGTTTTTCGGCGTTTCCAGCAGTTGTCCGAACGATTTACATCAAAAGAAATTTTGCTTGTCTCAGTTTCTGTAAGTCTCACAAATAATTTTTATAACAAAACAGTGTTCAGAATGTGATTCTGGACTCGAAAAAAAACAAAAATAAATTTTTGAAGAAAAATGAAATTTAATCGTTTTTCGGCGTTTCCAGCAGTTGTCCGAACGATTTACATCAAAAGAAATTTTGCTTGTCTCAGTTTCTGTAAGTCTCACAAATAATTTTTATAACAAAATAGTGTTCAGAATGTGATTCTGGACTCGAAAAAAAACGAAAATAAATTTTGAAGAAATTTTGCTTGTCTCAGTTTCTGTAAGTCTCACAAATAATTTTTATAACAAAATAGTGTTCAGAATGTGATTCTGGACTCGAAAGAAAACAAAAATAAATTTTTGAAGAAAAATGAAATTTAATCGTTTTTCGGCGTTTCCAGCAGTTGTCCGAACGATTTACATCAAAAGAAATTTTGCTTGTCTCAGTTTCTGTAAGTCTCACAAATAATTTTTATAACAAAATAGTGTTCAGAATGTGATTCTGGACTCGAAAAAAAACGAAAATAAATTTTTGAAGAAAAATGAAATTCTATCGTTTTTCGGCGTTTCCAGCAGTAGTCCGAACGATTTGCATCGAAAGAAATTTTGCTTGTCTCAGTTTCTGTAAGTCTCACAAATAATTTTTTTAACAAAATAGTGTTCAGAATGTGATTCTGGACTCGAAAAAAAACGAAAATAAATTTTTGAAGAAAAATTAAATTTAATCGTTTTTCGGCGTTTCCAGCAGTTGTCCGAACGATTTACATCAAAAGAAATTTTGCTTGTCTCAGTTTCTGTAAGTCTGACAAATAATTTTTATAACAAAATAGTGTTCAGAATGTGATTCTGGACTCGAAAAAAAACGAAAATAAATTTTTGAAGAAAAATGAAATTTAATCGTTTTTCGGCGTTTCCAGCAGTTGTCCGAACGATTTACATCAAAAGAAATTTTGCTTGTCTCAGTTTCTGTAAGTCTCACAAATAATTTTTATAACAAAATAGTGTTCAGAATGTGATTCTGGATTCGAAAAAAAACAAAAATAAATTTTTGAAGAAAAATGAAATTTAATCGTTTTTCGGCGTATCCAGCAGTTGTCCGAACGATTTACATCAAAAGAAATTTTGCTTGTCTCAGTTTCTGTAAGTCTCACAAATAATTTTTATAACAAAATAGTGTTCAGAATGTGATTCTGGACTCGAAAAAAAACGAAAATAAATTTTGAAGAAATTTTGCTTGTCTCAGTTTCTGTAAGTCTCACAAATAATTTTTATAACAAAATAGTGTTCAGAATGTGATTTTAGACTCGAAAAAAAACGAAAATAAATTTTTGAAGAAAAATGAAATTTAATCGTTTTTCGGCGTTTCCAGCAGTAGTCCGAACGATTTACATCAAAAGAGATTTTACTTGTCTCAGTTTCTGTAAGTCTCACAAATAATTTTTATAACAAAATAGTGTTCAGAAAACGAAAATAAATTTTTGAAGAAAAATGAAATTTAATCGTTTTTCGGCGTTTCCAGCAGTTGTCCGAACGATTTACATCAAAAGAAATTTTGCTTGTCTCAGTTTCTGTAAGTCTCACAAATAATTTTTTTAACAAAATAGTGTTCAGAATGTGATTCTGGACTCGGAAAAAACCGAAAATAAATTTTTGAAGAAAAATTAAATTTAATCGTTTTTCGGCGTTTCCAGCAGATGTCCGAACGATTTACATCAAAAAAAATTTTGCTTGTCTCAGTTTCTGTAAGTCTCACAAATAATTTTTATAACAAAATAGTGTTCAGAATGTGATTCTGGACTCGAAAGAAAACGAAAATAAATTTTTGAAGAAAAATGAAATTTAATCGTTTTTCGGCGTTTCCAGCAGTTGTCCGAACGATTTACATCAAAAGAAATTTTGCTTGTCTCAGTTTCTGTAAGTCTCACAAATAATTTTTTTAACAAAATAGTGTTCAGAATGTGATTCTGGACTCGAAAAAAAACGAAAATAAATTTTTGAAGAAAAATTAAATTTAATCGTTTTTCGGCGTTTCCAGCAGATGTCCGAACGATTTACATCAAAAAAAATTTTGCTTGTCTCAGTTTCTGTAAGTCTCACAAATAATTTTTATAACAAAATAGTGTTCAGAATGTGATTCTGGACTCGAAAAAAAACGAAAATAAATTTTTGAAGAAAAATGAAATTCTATCGTTTTTCGGCGTTTCCAGCAGTAGTCCGAACGATTTGCATCGAAAGAAATTTTGCTTGTCTCAGTTTCTGTAAGTCTCACAAATAATTTTTTTAACAAAATAGTGTTCAGAATGTGATTCTGGACTCGAAAAAAAACGAAAATAAATTTTTGAAGAAAAATTAAATTTAATCGTTTTTCGGCGTTTCCAGCAGTTGTCCGAACGATTTACATCAAAAGAAATTTTGCTTGTCTCAGTTTCTGTAAGTCTCACAAATAATTTTTATAACAAAATAGTGTTCAGAATGTGATTCTGGACTCGAAAAAAACGAAAATAAATTTTTGAAGAAAAATTAAATTTAATCGTTTTTCGGCGTTTCCAGCAGTTGTCCGAACGATTTACATCAAAAGAAATTTTGCTTGTCTCAGTTTCTGTAAGTCTCACAAATAATTTTTATAACAAAATAGTGTTCAGAATGTGATTCTAGACTCGAAAAAAAACGAAAATAAATTTTTGAAGAAAAATGAAATTTAATCGTTTTTCGGCGTTTCCAGCAGTTGTCCGAACGATTTACATCAAAAGAAATTTTGCTTGTCTCAGTTTCTGTAAGTCTCACAAATTATTTTTTTAACAAAATAGTGTTCAGAATGTGATTCTGGACTCGAAAAAAAACGAAAATAAATTTTTGAAGAAAAATTAAATTGAATCGTTTTTCGGCGTTTCCAGCAGTTGTCCGAACGATTTACATCAAAAGAAATTTTGCTTGGCTTAGTTACTGTAAGTCTCACAAATAATTTTTTTAACAAAATAGTGTTCAGAATGTGATTCTGGACTCGAAAAAAACGAAAATAAATTTTTGAAGAAAAATTAAATTTAATCGTTTTTCGGCGTTTCCAGCAGTTGTCCGAACGATTTACATCAAAAGAAATTTTGCTTGTCTCAGTTTCTGTAAGTCTCACAAATAATTTTTATAACAAAACAGTGTTCAGAATGTGATTCTGGACTCGAAAAAAAACAAAAATAAATTTTTGAAGAAAAATGAAATTTAATCGTTTTTCGGCGTTTCCAGCAGTTGTCCGAACGATTTACATCAAAAGAAATTTTGCTTGTCTCAGTTTCTGTAAGTCTCACAAATAATTTTTATAACAAAATAGTGTTCAGAATGTGATTCTGGACTCGAAAAAAAACGAAAATAAATTTTGAAGAAATTTTGCTTGTCTCAGTTTCTGTAAGTCTCACAAATAATTTTTATAACAAAATAGTGTTCAGAATGTGATTCTGGACTCGAAAGAAAACGAAAATAAATTTTTGAAAAAAAATGAAATTTAATCGTTTTTCGGCGTTTCCAGCAGTTGTCCGAACGATTTACATCAAAAGAAATTTTGCTTGTCTCAGTTTCTGTAAGTCTCACAAATAATTTTTTTAACAAAATAGTGTTCAGAATGTGATTCTGGACTCGGAAAAAACCGAAAATAAATTTTTGAAGAAAAATTAAATTTAATCGTTTTTCGGCGTTTCCAGCAGGTGTCCGAACGATTTACATCAAAAAAAATTTTGCTTGTCTCAGTTTCTGTAAGTCTCACAAATAATTTTTATAACAAAATAGTGTTCAGAATGTGATTCTGGACTCGAAAAAAAACGAAAATAAATTTTTGAAGAAAAATGAAATTCTATCGTTTTTCGGCGTTTCCAGCAGTAGTCCGAACGATTTACATCAAAAGAAATTTTGCTTGTCTCAGTTTCTGTAAGTCTCACAAATAATTTTTATAACAAAATAGTGTTCAGAATGTGATTCTGGACTCGAAAAAAAACGAAAATAAATTTTTGAAGAAAAATGAAATTTAATCGTTTTTCGGCGTTTCCAGCAGTTGTCCGAACGATTTACATCAAAAGAAATTTTGCTTGTCTCAGTTTCTGTAAGTCTCACAAATAATTTTTATAACAAAATAGTGTTCAGAATGTGATTCTGGACTCGAAAAAAAACGAAAATAAATTTTGAAGAAATTTTGCTTGTCTCAGTTTCTGTAAGTCTCACAAATAATTTTTATAACAAAATAGTGTTCAGAATGTGATTCTGGACTCGAAAGAAAACGAAAATAAATTTTTGAAGAAAAATGAAATTTAATCGTTTTTCGGCGTTTCCAGCAGTTGTCCGAACGATTTACATCAAAAGAAATTTTGCTTGTCTCAGTTTCTGTAAGTCTCACAAATAATTTTTTTAACAAAATAGTGTTCAGAATGTGATTCTGGACTCGAAAAAAAACGAAAATAAATTTTTGAAGAAAAATTAAATTTAATCGTTTTTCGGCGTTTCCAGCAGTTGTCCGAACGATTTACATCAAAAAAAATGTTGCTTGTCTCAGTTTCTGTAAGTCTCACAAATAATTTTTATAACAAAATAGTGTTCAGAATGTGATTCTGGACTCGAAAAAAAACGAAAATAAATTTTTGAAGAAAAATGAAATTCTATCGTTTTTCGGCGTTTCCAGCTGTAGTCCGAACGATTTGCATCGAAAGAAATTTTGCTTGTCTCAGTTTCTGTAAGTCTCACAAATAATTTTTATAACAAAATAGTGTTCAGAATGTGATTCTGGACTCGAAAAAAAACGAAAATAAATTTTTGAAGAAAAATTAAATTTAATCGTTTTTCGGCGTTTCCGGCAGTTGTCCGAACGATTTACATCAAAAAAAATTTTGCTTGTCTCAGTTTCTGTAAGTCTCACAAATAATTTTTATAACAAAATAGTGTTCAGAATGTGATTCTGGACTCGAAAAAAAACGAAAATAAATTTTTGAAGAAAAATGAAATTCTATCGTTTTTCGGCGTTTCCAGCAGTAGTCCGAACGATTTGCATCGAAAGAAATTTTGCTTGTCTCAGTTTCTGTAAGTCTGACAAATAATTTTTATAACAAAATAGTGTTCAGAATGTGATTCTGGACTCGAAAAAAAACGAAAATAAATTTTGAAGAAATTTAGCTTGTCTCAGTTTCTGTAAGTCTCACAAATAATTTTTATAACAAAATAGTGTTCAGAATGTGATTCTGGACTCGAAAAAAAACGAAAATAAATTTTTGAAGAAAAATGAAATTTAATCGTTTTTCGGCGTTTCCAGCAGTTGTCCGAACGATTTACATCAAAAAAATTTTTGCTTGTCTCAGTTTCTGTAAGTCTCACAAATGATTTTTATAACAAAATAGTGTTCAGAATGTGATTCTGGACTCAAAAAAAAAACGAAAATAAATTTCTGAAGAAAAATTAAATTTAATCGTTTTTCGGCGTTTCCAGCAGTTGTCCGAACGATTTACATCAAAAGAAATTTTGCTTGTCTTAGTTTCTGTAAGTCTCACAAATAATTTTTTTAACAAAATAGTGTTCAGAATGTGATTCTGGACTCGAAAAAAAACGAAAATAAATTTTTGAAGAAAATGAAATTTAATCGTTTTTCGGCGTTTCCAGCAGTTGTCCGAACGATTTACATCAAAAGAAATTTTGCTTGTCTCAGTTTCTGTAAGTCTCACAAATAATTTTTATAACAAAATAGTGTTCAGAATGTGATTCTGGACTCGAAAAAAAACCAAAATAAATTTTGAAGAAATTTTGCTTGTCTCAGTTTCTGTAAGTCTCACAAATAATTTTTATAACAAAATAGTGTTCAGAATGTGATTCTAGACTCGAAAAAAAACGAAAATAAATTTTTGAAGAAAAATGAAATTTAATCGTTTTTCGGCGTTTCCAGCAGTTGTCCGAACGATTTACATCAAAAGAAATTTTGCCTGTCTCAGTTTCTGTAAGTCTCACAAATAATTTTTTTAACAAAATAGTGTTCAGAATGTGATTCTGGACTCGAAAAAAAACGAAAATAAATTTTTGAAGAAAAATTAAATTTAATCGTTTTTCGGCGTTTCCAGCAGTTGTCCGAACGATTTACATCAAAAGAAATTTTGCTTGTCTTAGTTACTGTAAGTCTCACAAATAATTTTTTTAACAAAATAGTGTTCAGAATGTGATTCTGGACTCGAAAAAAAACGAAAATAAATTTTTGAAGAAAAATTAAATTTAATCGTTTTTCGGCGTTTCCAGCAGTTGTCCGAACGATTTACATCAAAAGAAATTTTGCTTGTCTCAGTTTCTGTAAGTCTCACAAATAATTTTTATAACAAAACAGTGTTCAGAATGTGATTCTGGACTCGAAAAAAAACAAAAATAAATGTTTGAAGAAAAATGAAATTTAATCGTTTTTCGGCGTTTCCAGCAGTTGTCCGAACGATTTACATCAAAAGAAATTTTGCTTGTCTCAGTTTCTGTAAGTCTCACAAATAATTTTTATAACAAAATAGTGTTCAGAATGTGATTCTGGACTCGAAAAAAAACGAAAATAAATTTTGAAGAAATTTTGCTTGTCTCAGTTTCTGTAAGTCTCACAAATAATTTTTATAACAAAATAGTGTTCAGAATGTGATTCTGGACTCGAAAGAAAACAAAAATAAATTTTTGAAGAAAAATGAAATTTAATCGTTTTTCGGCGTTTCCAGCAGTTGTCCGAACGATTTACATCAAAAGAAATTTTGCTTGTCTCAGTTTCTGTAAGTCTCACAAATAATTTTTTTAACAAAATAGTGTTCAGAATGTGATTCTGGACTCGAAAAAAAACGAAAATAAATTTTTGAAGAAAAATTAAATTTAATCGTTTTTCGGCGTTTCCAGCAGTTGTCCGAACGATTTACATCAAAAGAAATTTTGCTTGTCTTAGTTACTGTAAGTCTCACAAATAATTTTTTTAACAAAATAGTGTTCAGAATGTGATTCTGGACTCGAAAAAAAACGAAAATAAATTTTTGAAGAAAAATTAAATTTAATCGTTTTTCGGCGTTTCCAGCAGTTGTCCGAACGATTTACATCAAAAGAAATTTTGCTTGTCTCAGTTTCTGTAAGTCTCACAAATGATTTTTATAACAAAACAGTGTTCAGAATGTGATTCTGGACTCGAAAAAAAACAAAAATAAATTTTTGAAGAAAAATGAAATTTAATCGTTTTTCGGCGTTTCCAGCAGTTGTCCGAACGATTTACATCAAAAGAAATTTTGCTTGTCTCAGTTTCTGTAAGTCTCACAAATAATTTTTATAACAAAATAGTGTTCAGAATGTGATTCTGGACTCGAAAAAAAACGAAAATAAATTTTGAAGAAATTTTGCTTGTCTCAGTTTCTGTAAGTCTCACAAATAATTTTTATAACAAAATAGTGTTCAGAATGTGATTCTGGACTCGAAAGAAAACAAAAATAAATTTTTGAAGAAAAATGAAATTTAATCGTTTTTCGGCGTTTCCAGCAGTTGTCCGAACGATTTACATCAAAAGAAATTTTGCTTGTCTCAGTTTCTGTAAGTCTCACAAATAATTTTTATAACAAAATAGTGTTCAGAATGTGATTCTGGACTCGAAAAAAAACGAAAATAAATTTTTGAAGAAAAATTAAATTTAATCGTTTTTCGGCGTTTCCAGCAGTTGTCCGAACGATTTACATCAAAAAAAATTTTGCTTGTCTCAGTTTCTGTAAGTCTCACAAATAATTTTTATAACAAAATAGTGTTCAGAATGTGATTCTGGACTCGAAAAAAAAACGAAAATAAATTTTTGAAGAAAAATGAAATTCTATCGTTTTTCGGCGTTTCCAGCAGTAGTCCGAACGATTTGCATCGAAAGAAATTTTGCTTGTCTCAGTTTCTGTAAGTCTCACAAATAATTTTTTTAACAAAATAGTGTTCAGAATGTGATTCTGGACTCGAAAAAAAACGAAAATAAATTTTTGAAGAAAAATTAAATTAATCGTTTTTCGGCGTTTCCAGCAGTTGTCCGAACGATTTACATCAAAAGAAATTTTGCTTGTCTCAGTTTCTGTAAGTCTCACAAATAATTTTTATAACAAAACAGTGTTCAGAATGTGATTCTGGACTCGAAAAAAAAAGAAAATAAATGTTTGAAGAACAATGAAATTTAATCGTTTTTCGGCGTTTCCAGCAGTTGTCCGAACGATTTACATCAAAAGAAATTTTGCTTGTCTCAGTTTTCTGTAAGTCTCACAAATAATTTTTATAACAAAATAGTGTTCAGAATGTGATTCTGGACTCGAAAAAAAAACGAAAATAAATTTTGAAGAAATTTTGCTTGTCTCAGTTTCTGTAAGTCTCACAAATAATTTTTATAACAAAATAGTGTTCAGAATGTGATTCTGGACTCGAAAGAAAACAAAAATAAATTTTTGAAGAAAAAATGAAATTTAATCGTTTTTCGGCGTTTCCAGCAGTTGTCCGAACGATTTACATCAAAAAAAATTTTGCTTGTCTCAGTTTCTGTAAGTCTCACAAATAATTTTTATAACAAAATAGTGTTCAGAATGTGATTCTGGACTCGAAAAAAAACGAAAATAAATTTTGAAGAAAAATGAAATTCTATCGTTTTTCGGCGTTTCCAGCAGTAGTCCGAACGATTTTCATCGAAAGAAATTTTGCTTGTCTCAGTTTCTGTAAGTCTGACAAATAATTTTTATAACAAATAGTGTTCAGAATGTGATCTGGACTCGAAAAAAAACGAAAATAAATTTGAAGAAATTTAGCTTGTCTCAGTTTCTGTAAGTCCTCACAAATAATTTTTATAACAAAATAGTGTTCAGAATGTGATTCTGGACTCGAAAAAAAACGAAAATAAATTTTTGAAGAAAAATGAAAATTTAATCGTTTTTCGGCGTTTCCAGCAGTTGTCCGAACGATTTACATCAAAAAATTTTTTGCTTGTCTCAGTTTCTGTAAGTCTCACAAATGATTTTTATAACAAAATAGTGTTCAGAATGTGATTCTGGACTCAAAAAAAAAACGAAAAAAAATTTCTGAAGAAAAAGTAAATTTAATCGTTTTTCGGCGTTTCCAGCAGTTGTCCGAACGATTTACATCAAAAGAAATTTTGCTTGTCTTAGTTTCTGTAAGTCTCACAAATAATTTTTTTAACAAAATAGTGTTCAGAATGTGATTCTGGACTCGAAAAAAAACGAAAATAAATTTTTGAAGAAAATGAAATTTAATCGTTTTTCGGCGTTTCCAGCAGTTGTCCGAACGATTTACATCAAAAGAAATTTTGCTTGTCTCAGTTTCTGTAAGTCTCACAAATAATTTTTATAACAAAATAGTGTTCAGAATGTGATTCTGGACTCGAAAAAAAACGAAAATAAATTTTGAAGAAATTTTGCTTGTCTCAGTTTCTGTAAGTCTCACAAATAATTTTTATAACAAAAATAGTGTTCAGAATGTGATTCTAGACTCGAAAAAAAACGAAAATAAATTTTTGAAGAAAAATGAAATTTAATCGTTTTTCGGCGTTTCCAGCAGTTGTCCGAACGATTTACATCAAAAGAAATTTTGCCTGTCTCAGTTTCTGTAAGTCTCACAAATAATTTTTTTAACAAAATAGTGTTCAGAATGTGATTCTGGACTCGAAAAAAACGAAAATAAATTTTTGAAGAAAAATTAAATTTAATCGTTTTTCGGCGTTTCCAGCAGTTGTCCGAACGATTTACATCAAAAGAAATTTTGCTTGTCTAGTTACTGTAAGTCTCACAAATAATTTTTTTAACAAAATAGTGTTCAGAATGAGATCTGGACTCGAAAAAAAAACGAAAATAAATTTTTGAAGAAAAATTAAATTTAATCGTTTTTCGGCGTTTCCAGCAGTTGTCCGAACGATTTACATCAAAAGAAATTTTGCTTGTCTCAGTTTCTGTAAGTCTCACAAATAATTTTTATAACAAAATAGTGTTCAGAATGTGATTCTGGACTCGAAAAAAACAAAAATAAATGTTTGAAGAAAATGAAATTTAATCGTTTTTCGGCGTTTCCAGCAGTTGTCCGAACGATTTACATCAAAAGAAATTTTGCTTGTCTCAGTTTCTGTAAGTCTCACAAATAATTTTTATAACAAAATAGTGTTCAGAATGTGATTCTGGACTCGAAAAAAAACGAAAATAAATTTTGAAGAAATTTTGCTTGTCTCAGTTTCTGTAAGTCTCACAAATAATTTTTATAACAAAATAGTGTTCAGAATGTGATTCTGGACTCGAAAGAAAACAAAAATAAATTTTTGAAGAAAAATGATATTTAATCGTTTTTCGGCGTTTCCAGCAGTTGTCCGAACGATTTACATCAAAAGAAATTTTGCTTGTCTCAGTTTCTGTAAGTCTCACAAATAATTTTTTTAACAAAATAGTGTTCAGAATGTGATTCTGGACTCGAAAAAAAACGAAAATAAATTTTTGAAGAAAAATTAAATTTAATCGTTTTTCGGCGTTTCCAGCAGTTGTCCGACCGATTTACATCAAAAGAAATTTTGCTTGTCTTAGTTTCTGTAAGTCTCACAAATAATTTTTTTAACAAAATAGTGTTCAGAATGTGATTCTGGACTCGAAAAAAAACGAAAATAAATTTTTGAAGAAAAATTAAATTTAATCGTTTTTCGGCGTTTCCCAGCAGTTGTCCGAACGATTTACATCAAAAGAAATTTTGCTTGTCTCAGTTTCTGTAAGTCTCACAAATGATTTTTATAACAAAACAGTGTTCAGAATGTGATTCTGGACTCGAAAAAAAACAAAATAAATTTTTGAAGAAAAATGAAATTTAATCGTTTTTCGGCGTTTCCAGCAGTTGTCCGAACCGATTTACATCAAAAGAAATTTTGCTTGTCTCAGTTTCTGTAAGTCTCACAAATAATTTTTATAACAAAATAGTGTTCAGAATGTGATTCTGGACTCGAAAAAAAACGAAAATAAATTTTGAAGAAATTTTGCTTGTCTCAGTTTCTGTAAGTCTCACAAATAATTTTTATAACAAAATAGTGTTCAGAATGTGATTCTGGACTCGAAAGAAAACAAAAATAAATTTTTGAAGAAAAATGAAATTTAATCGTTTTTCGGCGTTTCCAGCAGTTGTCCGAACGATTTACATCAAAAGAATTTTGCTTGTCTCAGTTTCTGTAAGTCTCACAAATAATTTTTATAACAAAATAGTGTTCAGAATGTGATTCTGGACTCGAAAAAAAACGAAAATAAATTTTTGAAGAAAAATTAAATTTAATCGTTTTTCGGCGTTTCCAGCAGTTGTCCGAACGATTTACATCAAAAAAAATTTTGCTTGTCTCAGTTTCTGTAAGTCTCACAAATAATTTTTATAACAAAATAGTGTTCAGAATGTGATTCTGGACTCGAAAAAAAACGAAAATAAATTTTTGAAGAAAAATGAAATTCTATCGTTTTTCGGCGTTTCCAGCAGTAGTCCGAACGATTTGCATCGAAAGAAATTTTGCTTGTCTCAGTTTCTGTAAGTCTCACAAATAATTTTTTTAACAAAATAGTGTTCAGAATGTGATTCTGGACTCGAAAAAAAACGAAAATAAATTTTTGAAGAAAAATTAAATTTAATCGTTTTTCGGCGTTTCCAGCAGTTGTCCGAACGATTTACATCAAAAGAAATTTTGCTTGTCTCAGTTTCTGTAAGTCTGACAAATAATTTTTATAACAAAATAGTGTTCAGAATGTGATTCTGGACTCGAAAAAAAACGAAAATAAATTTTTGAAGAAAAATGAAATTTAATCGTTTTTCGGCGTTTCCAGCAGTTGTCCGAACGATTTACATCAAAAGAAATTTTGCTTGTCTCAGTTTCTGTAAGTCTCACAAATAATTTTTATAACAAAATAGTGTTCAGAATGTGATTCTGGATTCGAAAAAAAACAAAAATAAATTTTTGAAGAAAAATGAAATTTAATCGTTTTTCGGCGTATCCAGCAGTTGTCCGAACGATTTACATCAAAAGAAATTTTGCTTGTCTCAGTTTCTGTAAGTCTCACAAATAATTTTTATAACAAAATAGTGTTCAGAATGTGATTCTGGACTCGAAAAAAAACGAAAATAAATTTTGAAGAAATTTTGCTTGTCTCAGTTTCTGTAAGTCTCACAAATAATTTTTATAAAAAAATAGTGTTCAGAATGTGATTTTAGACTCGAAAAAAAAACGAAAATAAATTTTTGAAGAAAAATGAAATTTAATCGTTTTTCGGCGTTTCCAGCAGTAGTCCGAACGATTTACATCAAAAGAGATTTTACTTGTCTCAGTTTCTGTAAGTCTCACAAATAATTTTTATAACAAAATAGTGTTCAGAAAACGAAAATAAATTTTTGAAGAAAAATGAAATTTAATCGTTTTTCGGCGTTTCCAGCAGTTGTCCGAACGATTTACATCAAAAGAAATTTTGCTTGTCTCAGTTTCTGTAAGTCTCACAAATAATTTTTTTAACAAAATAGTGTTCAGAATGTGATTCTGGACTCGGAAAAAACCGAAAATAAATTTTTGAAGAAAAATTAAATTTAATCGTTTTTCGGCGTTTCCAGCAGATGTCCGAACGATTTACATCAAAAAAAAATTTTGCTTGTCTCAGTTTCTGTAAGTCTCACAAATAATTTTTATAACAAAATAGTGTTCAGAATGTGATTCTGGACTCGAAAGAAAACGAAAATAAATTTTTGAAGAAAAATGAAATTTAATCGTTTTTCGGCGTTTCCAGCAGTTGTCCGAACGATTTACATCAAAAGAAATTTTGCTTGTCTCAGTTTCTTTAAGTCTCACAAATAATTTTTTTAACAAAATAGTGTTCAGAATGTGATTCTGGACTCGAAAAAAAAACGAAAATAAATTTTTGAAGAAAAATTAAATTTAATCGTTTTTCGGCGTTTCCAGCAGATGTCCGAACGATTTACATCAAAAAAAATTTTGCTTGTCTCAGTTTCTGTAAGTCTCACAAATAATTTTTTATAACAAAATAGTGTTCAGAATGTGATTCTGGACTCGAAAAAAAACGAAAATAAATTTTTGAAGAAAAATGAAATTCTATCGTTTTTCGGCGTTTCCAGCAGTAGTCCGAACGATTTGCATCGAAAGAAATTTTGCTTGTCTCAGTTTCTGTAAGTCTCACAAATAATTTTTTTAACAAAATAGTGTTCAGAATGTGATTCTGGACTCGAAAAAAAACGAAAATAAATTTTTGAAGAAAAATTAAATTTAATCGTTTTTCGGCGTTTCCAGCAGTTGTCCGAACGATTTACATCAAAAGAAATTTTGCTTGTCTCAGTTTCTGTAAGTCTCACAAATAATTTTTTATAACAAAATAGTGTTCAGAATGTGATTCTGGACTCGAAAAAAAACGAAAATAAATTTTTGAAGAAAATGAAATTTAATCGTTTTTCGGCGTTTCCAGCAGTTGTCCGAACGATTTACATCAAAAGAAATTTTGCTTGTCTCAGTTTCTGTAAGTCTCACAAATAATTATTATAACAAAATAGTGTTCAGAATGTGATTCTAGACTCGAAAAAAAACGAAAATAAATTTTTTGAAGAAAAATGAAATTTAATCGTTTTTCGGCGTTTCCAGCAGTTGTCCGAACGATTTACATCAAAAGAAATTTTGCTTGTCTCAGTTTCTGTAAGTCTCACAAATTATTTTTTTAACAAAATAGTGTTCAGAATGTGATTCTGGACTCGAAAAAAAACGAAAATAAATTTTTGAAGAAAAATTAAATTTAATCGTTTTTCGGCGTTTCCAGCAGTTGTCCGAACGATTTACATCAAAAGAAATTTTGCTTGGCTTAGTTACTGTAAGTCTCACAAATAATTTTTTTAACAAAATAGTGTTCAGAATGTGATTCTGGACTCGAAAAAAACGAAAATAAATTTTTGAAGAAAAATTAAATTTAATCGTTTTTCGGCGTTTCCAGCAGTTGTCCGAACGATTTACATCAAAAGAAATTTTGCTTGTCTCAGTTTCTGTAAGTCTCACAAATAATTTTTATAACAAAACAGTGTTCAGAATGTGATTCTGGACTCGAAAAAAAACAAAAATAAATTTTTGAAGAAAAATGAAATTTAATCGTTTTTCGGCGTTTCCAGCAGTTGTCCGAACGATTTACATCAAAAGAAATTTTGCTTGTCTCAGTTTCTGTAAGTCTCACAAATAATTTTTATAACAAAATAGTGTTCAGAATGTGATTCTGGACTCGAAAAAAAACGAAAATAAATTTTGAAGAAATTTTGCTTGTCTCAGTTTCTGTAAGTCTCACAAATAATTTTTATAACAAAATAGTGTTCAGAATGTGATTCTGGACTCGAAAGAAAACGAAAATAAATTTTTGAAAAAAAATGAAATTTAATCGTTTTTCGGCGTTTCCAGCAGTTGTCCGAACGATTTACATCAAAAGAAATTTTGCTTGTCTCAGTTTCTGTAAGTCTCACAAATAATTTTTTTAACAAAATAGTGTTCAGAATGAGATTCTGGACTCGGAAAAAACCGAAAATAAATTTTTGAAGAAAAATTAAATTTAATCGTTTTTCGGCGTTTCCAGCAGATGTCCGAACGATTTACATCAAAAAAAATTTTGCTTGTCTCAGTTTCTGTAAGTCTCACAAATAATTTTTATAACAAAATAGTGTTCAGAATGTGATTCTGGACTCGAAAAAAAACGAAAATAAATTTTTGAAGAAAAATGAAATTCTATCGTTTTTCGGCGTTTCCAGCAGTAGTCCGAACGATTTACATCAAAAGAAATTTTGCTTGTCTCAGTTTCTGTAAGTCTCACAAATAATTTTTATAACAAAATAGTGTTCAGAATGTGATTCTGGACTCGAAAAAAAACGAAAATAAATTTTTGAAGAAAAATGAAATTTAATCGTTTTTCGGCGTTTCCAGCAGTTGTCCGAACGATTTACATCAAAAGAAATTTTGCTTGTCTCAGTTTCTGTAAGTCTCACAAATAATTTTTATAACAAAATAGTGTTCAGAATGTGATTCTGGACTCGAAAAAAAACGAAAATAAATTTTGAAGAAATTTTGCTTGTCTCAGTTTCTGTAAGTCTCACAAATAATTTTTATAACAAAATAGTGTTCAGAATGTGATTCTGGACTCGAAAGAAAACGAAAATAAATTTTTGAAGAAAAATGAAATTTAATCGTTTTTCGGCGTTTCCAGCAGTTGTCCGAACGATTTACATCAAAAGAAATTTTGCTTGTCTCAGTTTCTGTAAGTATCACAAATAATTTTTTTAACAAAATAGTGTTCAGAATGTGATTCTGGACTCGAAAAAAAACGAAAATAAATTTTTGAAGAAAAATTAAATTTAATCGTTTTTCGGCGTTTCCAGCAGTTGTCCGAACGATTTACATCAAAAAAAATGTTGCTTGTCTCAGTTTCTGTAAGTCTCACAAATAATTTTTATAACAAAATAGTGTTCAGAATGTGATTCTGGACTCGAAAAAAAACGAAAATAAATTTTTGAAGAAAAATGAAATTCTATCGTTTTTCGGCGTTTCCAGCTGTAGTCCGAACGATTTGCATCGAAAGAAATTTTGCTTGTCTCAGTTTCTGTAAGTCTCACAAATAATTTTTATAACAAAATAGTGTTCAGAATGTGATTCTGGACTCGAAAAAAAACGAAAATAAATTTTTGAAGAAAAATTAAATTTAATCGTTTTTCGGCGTTTCCAGCAGTTGTCCGAACGATTTACATCAAAAGAAATTTTGCTTGTCTTAGTTACTGTAAGTCTCACAAATAATTTTTTTAACAAAATAGTGTTCAGAATGTGATTCTGGACTCGAAAAAAACGAAAATAAATTTTTGAAGAAAAATTAAATTTAATCGTTTTTCGGCGTTTCCAGCAGTTGTACGATTTACATCAAAAGAAATTTTGCTTGTCTCAGTTTCTGAGAGTCTCACAAATAATTTTTATAACAAAACAGTGTTCAGAATGTGATTCTGGACTCGAAAAAAAACAAAAATAAATTTTTGAAGAAAAATGAAATTTAATCGTTTTTCGGCGTTTCCAGCAGTTGTCCGAACGATTTACATCAAAAGAAATTTTGCTTGTCTCAGTTTCTGTAAGTCTCACAAATAATTTTTATAACAAAATAGTGTTCAGAATGTGATTCTGGACTCGAAAAAAAACGAAAATAAATTTTGAAGAAATTTTGCTTGTCTCAGTTTCTGTAAGTCTCACAAATAATTTTTATAACAAAATAGTGTTCAGAATGTGATTCTGGACTCGAAAGAAAACGAAAATAAATTTTTGAAGAAAAATGAAATTTAATCGTTTTTCGGCGTTTCCAGCAGTTGTCCGAACGATTTACATCAAAAGAAATTTTGCTTGTCTCAGTTTCTGTAAGTCTCACAAATAATTTTTTTAACAAAATAGTGTTCAGAATGTGATTCTGGACTCGGAAAAAACCGAAAATAAATTTTTGAAGAAAAATTAAATTTAATCGTTTTTCGGCGTTTCCAGCAGATGTCCGAACGATTTACATCAAAAAAAATTTTGCTTGTCTCAGTTTCTGTAAGTCTCACAAATAATTTTTATAACAAAATAGTGTTCAGAATGTGATTCTGGACTCGAAAAAAAACGAAAATAAATTTTTGAAGAAAAATGAAATTCTATCGTTTTTCGGCGTTTCCAGCAGTAGTCCGAACGATTTACATCAAAAGAAATTTTGCTTGTCTCAGTTTCTGTAAGTCTCACAAATAATTTTTATAACAAAATAGTGTTCAGAATGTGATTCTGGACTCGAAAAAAAACGAAAATAAATTTTTGAAGAAAAATGAAATTTAATCGTTTTTCGGCGTTTCCAGCAGTTGTCCGAACGATTTACATCAAAAGAAATTTTGCTTGTCTCAGTTTCTGTAAGTCTCACAAATAATTTTTATAACAAAATAGTGTTCAGAATGTGATTCTGGACTCGAAAAAAAACGAAAATAAATTTTTGAAGAAAAATGAAATTCTATCGTTTTTCGGCGTTTCCAGCAGTAGTCCGAACGATTTACATCAAAAGAAATTTTGCTTGTCTCAGTTTCTGTAAGTCTCACAAATAATTTTTATAACAAAATAGTGTTCAGAATGTGATTCTGGACTCGAAAAAAAACGAAAATAAATTTTTGAAGAAAAATGAAATTTAATCGTTTTTCGGCGTTTCCAGCAGTTGTCCGAACGATTTACATCAAAAGAAATTTTGCTTGTCTCAGTTTCTGTAAGTATCACAAATAATTTTTTTAACAAAATAGTGTTCAGAATGTGATTCTGGACTCGAAAAAAAACGAAAATAAATTTTTGAAGAAAAATTAAATTTAATCGTTTTTCGGCGTTTCCAGCAGTTGTCCGAACGATTTACATCAAAAAAAATGTTGCTTGTCTCAGTTTCTGTAAGTCTCACAAATAATTTTTATAACAAAATAGTGTTCAGAATGTGATTCTGGACTCGAAAAAAAACGAAAATAAATTTTTGAAGAAAAATGAAATTCTATCGTTTTTCGGCGTTTCCAGCTGTAGTCCGAACGATTTGCATCGAAAGCAATTTTGCTTGTCTCAGTTTCTGTAAGTCTCACAAATAATTTTTATAACAAAATAGTGTTCAGAATGTGATTCTGGACTCGAAAAAAAACGAAAATAAATTTTTGAAGAAACATTAAATTTAATCGTTTTTCGGCGTTTCCAGCAGTTGTCCGAACGATTTACATCAAAAGAAATTTTGCTTGTCTTAGTTACTGTAAGTCTCACAAATAATTTTTTTAACAAAATAGTGTTCAGAATGTGATTCTGGACTCGAAAAAAACGAAAATAAATTTTTGAAGAAAAATTAAATTTAATCGTTTTTCGGCGTTTCCAGCAGTTGTCCGAACGATTTACATCAAAAGAAATTTTGCTTGTCTCAGTTTCTGAGAGTCTCACAAATAATTTTTATAACAAAACAGTGTTCAGAATGTGATTCTGGACTCGAAAAAAAACAAAAATAAATTTTTGAAGAAAAATGAAATTTAATCGTTTTTCGGGGTTTCCAGCAGTTGTCCGAACGATTTACATCAAAAGAAATTTTGCTTGTCTCAGTTTCTGTAAGTCTCACAAATAATTTTTATAACAAAATAGTGTTCAGAATGTGATTCTGGACTCGAAAAAAAACGAAAATAAATTTTGAAGAAATTTTGCTTGTCTCAGTTTCTGTAAGTCTCACAAATAATTTTTATAACAAAATAGTGTTCAGAATGTGATTCTGGACTCGAAAGAAAACGAAAATAAATTTTTGAAGAAAAATGAAATTTAATCGTTTTTCGGCGTTTCCAGCAGTTGTCCGAACGATTTACATCAAAAGAAATTTTGCTTGTCTCAGTTTCTGTAAGTCTCACAAATAATTTTTTTAACAAAATAGTGTTCAGAATGTGATTCTGGACTCGGAAAAAACCGAAAATAAATTTTTGAAGAAAAATTAAATTTAATCGTTTTTCGGCGTTTCCAGCAGATGTCCGAACGATTTACATCAAAAAAAATTTTGCTTGTCTCAGTTTCTGTAAGTCTCACAAATAATTTTTATAACAAAATAGTGTTCAGAATGTGATTCTGGACTCGAAAAAAAACGAAAATAAATTTTTGAAGAAAAATAAAATTCTATCGTTTTTCGGCGTTTCCAGCAGTAGTCCGAACGATTTACATCAAAAGAAATTTTGCTTGTCTCAGTTTCTGTAAGTCTCACAAATAATTTTTATAACAAAATAGTGTTCAGAATGTGATTCTGGACTCGAAAAAAAACGAAAATAAATTTTTGAAGAAAAATTAAATTTAATCGTTTTTCGGCGTTTCCAGCAGTTGTCCGAACGATTTACATCAAAAGAAATTTTGCTTGTCTTAGTTACTGTAAGTCTCACAAATAATTTTTTTAACAAAATAGTGTTCAGAATGTGATTCTGGACTCGAAAAAAACGAAAATAAATTTTTGAAGAAAAATTAAATTTAATCGTTTTTCGGCGTTTCCAGCAGTTGTCCGAACGATTTACATCAAAAGAAATTTTGCTTGTCTCAGTTTCTGTAAATCTCACAAATAATTTTTATAACAAAACAGTGTTCAGAATGTGATTCTGGACTCGAAAAAAAACAAAAATAAATTTTTGAAGAAAAATGAAATTTAATCGTTTTTCGGCGTTTCCAGCAGTTGTCCGAACGATTTACATCAAAAAAAATTTTGCTTGTCTCAGTTTCTGTAAGTCTCACAAAAAATTGTTATAACAAAATAGTGTTCAGAATGTGATTCTGGACTCGAAAAAAAACGAAAATAAATTTTGAAGAAATTTTGCTTGTCTCAGTTTCTGTAAGTCTCACAAATAATTTTTATAACAAAATAGTGTTCAGAATGTGATTCTGGACTCGAAAGAAAACGAAAATAAATTTTTGAAGAAAAATGAAATTTAATCGTTTTTCGGCGTTTCCAGCAGTTGTCCGAACGATTTACATCAAAAGAAATTTTGCTTGTCTCAGTTTCTGTAAGTCTCACAAATAATTTTTTTAACAAAATAGTGTTCAGAATGTGATTCTGGACTCGGAAAAAACCGAAAATAAATTTTTGAAGAAAAATTAAATTTAATCGTTTTTCGGCGTTTCCAGCAGATGTCCGAACGATTTACATCAAAAAAAATTTTGCTTGTCTCAGTTTCTGTAAGTCTCACAAATAATTTTTATAACAAAATAGTGTTCAGAATGTGATTCTGGACTCGAAAAAAAACGAAAATAAATTTTTGAAGAAAAATGAAATTCTATCGTTTTTCGGCGTTTCCAGCAGTAGTCCGAACGATTTACATCAAAAGAAATTTTGCTTGTCTCAGTTTCTGTAAGTCTCACAAATAATTTTTATAACAAAATAGTGTTCAGAATGTGATTCTGGACTCGAAAAAAAACGAAAATAAATTTTTGAAGAAAAATGAAATTTAATCGTTTTTCGGCGTTTCCAGCAGTTGTCCGAACGATTTACATCAAAAGAAATTTTGCTTGTCTCAGTTTCTGTAAGTCTCACAAATAATTTTTATAACAAAATAGTGTTCAGAATGTGATTCTGGACTCGAAAAAAAACGAAAATAAATTTTGAAGAAATTTTGCTTGTCTCAGTTTCTGTAAGTCTCACAAATAATTTTTATAACAAAATAGTGTTCAGAATGTGATTCTAGACTCGAAAAAAAACGAAAATAAATTTTTGTAGAAAAATGAAATTTAATCGTTTTTCGGCGTTTCCAGCAGTTGTCCGAACGATTTACATCAAAAGAAATTTTGCTTGTCTCAGTTTCTGTAAGTCTCACAAATAATTTTTTTAACAAAATAGTGTTCAGAATGTGATTCTGGACTCGAAAAAAAACGAAAATAAATTTTTGAAGAAAAATTAAATTTAATCGTTTTTCGGCGTTTCCAGCAGTTGTCCGAACGATTTACATCAAAAAAAATGTTGCTTGTCTCAGTTTCTGTAAGTCTCACAAATAATTTTTATAACAAAATAGTGTTCAGAATGTGATTCTGGACTCGAAAAAAAACGAAAATAAATTTTTGAAGAAAAATGAAATTCTATCGTTTTTCGGCGTTTCCAGCAGTAGTCCGAACGATTTGCATCGAAAGAAATTTTGCTTGTCTCAGTTTCTGTAAGTCTCACAAATAATTTTTATAACAAAATAGTGTTCAGAATGTGATTCTGGACTCGAAAAAAAACGAAAATAAATTTTTGAAGAAAAATTAAATTTAATCGTTTTTCGGCGTTTCCAGCGGTTGTCCGAACGATTTACATCAAAAGAAATTTTGCTTGTCTTAGTTACTGTAAGTCTCACAAATAATTTTTTTAACAAAATAGTGTTCAGAATGTGATTCTGGACTCGAAAAAAACGAAAATAAATTTTTGAAGAAAAATTAAATTTAATCGTTTTTCGGCGTTTCCAGCAGTTGTCCGAACGATTTACATCAAAAGAAATTTTGCTTGTCTCAGTTTCTGAGAGTCTCACAAATAATTTTTATAACAAAACAGTGTTCAGAATGTGATTCTGGACTCGAAAAAAAACAAAAATAAATTTTTGAAGAAAAATGAAATTTAATCGTTTTTCGGCGTTTCCAGCAGTTGTCCGAACGATTTACATCAAAAGAAATTTTGCTTGTCTCAGTTTCTGTAAGTCTCACAAATAATTTTTATAACAAAATAGTGTTCAGAATGTGATTCTGGACTCGAAAAAAAACGAAAATAAATTTTGAAGAAATTTTGCTTGTCTCAGTTTCTGTAAGTCTCACAAATAATTTTTATAACAAAATAGTGTTCAGAATGTGATTCTGGACTCGAAAGAAAACGAAAATAAATTTTTGAAGAAAAATGAAATTTAATCGTTTTTCGGCGTTTCCAGCAGTTGTCCGAACGATTTACATCAAAAGAAATTTTGCTTGTCTCAGTTTCTGTAAGTCTCACAAATAATTTTTTTAACAAAATAGTGTTCAGAATGTGATTCTGGACTCGGAAAAAACCGAAAATAAATTTTTGAAGAAAAATTAAATTTAATCGTTTTTCGGCGTTTCCAGCAGATGTCCGAACGATTTACATCAAAAAAAATTTTGCTTGTCTCAGTTTCTGTAAGTCTCACAAATAATTTTTATAACAAAATAGTGTTCAGAATGTGATTCTGGACTCGAAAAAAAACGAAAACAAATTTTTGAAGAAAAATGAAATTCTATCGTTTTTCGGCGTTTCCAGCAGTAGTCCGAACGATTTACATCAAGAGAAATTTTGCTTGTCTCAGTTTCTGTAAGTCTCACAAATAATTTTTATAACAAAATAGTGTTCAGAATGTGATTCTGGACTCGAAAAAAAACGAAAATAAATTTTTGAAGAAAAATTAAATTTAATCGTTTTTCGGCGTTTCCAGCAGTTGTCCGAACGATTTACATCAAAAGAAATTTTGCTTGTCTTAGTTACTGTAAGTCTCACAAATAATTTTTTTAACAAAATAGTGTTCAGAATGTGATTCTGGACTCGAAAAAAACGAAAATAAATTTTTGAAGAAAAATTAAATTTAATCGTTTTTCGGCGTTTCCAGCAGTTGTCCGAACGATTTACATCAAAAGAAATTTTGCTTGTCTCAGTTTCTGTAAGTCTCACAAATAATTTTTATAACAAAATAGTGTTCAGAATGTGATTCTGGACTCGAAAAAAAACGAAAATAAATTTTTGAAGAAAAATGAAATTCTATCGTTTTTCGGCGTTTCCAGCAGTAGTCCGAACGATTTACATCAAAAGAAATTTTGCTTGTCTCAGTTTCTGTAAGTCTCACAAATAATTTTTATAACAAAATAGTGTTCAGAATGTGATTCTGGACTCGAAAAAAAACGAAAATAAATTTTTGAAGAAAAATTAAATTCTATCGTTTTTCGGCGTTTCCAGCAGTAGTCCGAACGATTTACATCAAGAGAAATTTTGCTTGTCTCAGTTTCTGTAAGTCTCACAAATAATTTTTATAACAAAATAGTGTTCAGAATGTGATTCTGGACTCGAAAAAAAACGAAAATAAATTTTTGAAGAAAAATTAAATTTAATCGTTTTTCGGCGTTTCCAGCAGTTGTCCGAACGATTTACATCAAAAGAAATTTTGCTTGTCTTAGTTACTGTAAGTCTCATAAATAATTTTTTTAACAAAATAGTGTTCAGAATGTGATTCTGGACTCGAAAAAAACGAAAATAAATTTTTGAAGAAAAATTAAATTTAATCGTTTTTCGGCGTTTCCAGCAGTTGTCCGAACGATTTACATCAAAAGAAATTTTGCTTGTCTCAGTTTCTGTAAGTCTCACAAATAATTTTTATAACAAAATAGTGTTCAGAATGTGATTCTGGACTCGAAAAAAAACGAAAATAAATTTTTGAAGAAAAATGAAATTCTATCGTTTTTCGGCGTTTCCAGCAGTAGTCCGAACGATTTACATCAAAAGAAATTTTGCTTGTCTCAGTTTCTGTAAGTCTCACAAATAATTTTTATAACAAAATAGTGTTCAGAATGTGATTCTGGACTCGAAAAAAAACGAAAATAAATTTTTGAAGAAAAATTAAATTTAATCGTTTTTCGGCGTTTCCAGCAGTTGTCCGAACGATTTACATCAAAAGAAATTTTGCTTGTCTTAGTTACTGTAAGTCTCACAAATAATTTTTTTAACAAAATAGTGTTCAGAATGTGATTCTGGACTCGAAAAAAACGAAAATAAATTTTTGAAGAAAAATTAAATTTAATCGTTTTTCGGCGTTTCCAGCAGTTGTCCGAACGATTTACATCAAAAGAAATTTTGCTTGTCTCAGTTTCTGTAAGTCTCACAAATAATTTTTATAACAAAATAGTGTTCAGAATGTGATTCTGGACTCGAAAAAAAACGAAAATAAATTTTGAAGAAATTTTGCTTGTCTCAGTTTCTGTAAGTCTCACAAATAATTTTTATAACAAAATAGTGTTCAGAATGTGATTCTGGACTCGAAAGAAAACGAAAATAAATTTTTGAAGAAAAATGAAATTTAATCGTTTTTCGGCGTTTCCAGCAGTTGTCCGAACGATTTACATCAAAAGAAATTTTGCTTGTCTCAGTTTCTGTAAGTCTCACAAATAATTTTTTTAACAAAATAGTGTTCAGAATGTGATTCTGGACTCGGAAAAAACCGAAAATAAATTTTTGAAGAAAAATTAAATTTAATCGTTTTTCGGCGTTTCCAGCAGATGTCCGAACGATTTACATCAAAAAAAATTTTGCTTGTCTCAGTTTCTGTAAGTCTCACAAATAATTTTTATAACAAAATAGTGTTCAGAATGTGATTCTGGACTCGAAAAAAAACGAAAATAAATTTTTGAAGAAAAATGAAATTCTATCGTTTTTCGGCGTTTCCAGCAGTAGTCCGAACGATTTACATCAAAAGAAATTTTGCTTGTCTCAGTTTCTGTAAGGCTCACAAATAATTTTTATAACAAAATAGTGTTCAGAATGTGATTCTGGACTCGAAAAAAAACGAAAATAAATTTTTGAAGAAAAATGAAATTTAATCGTTTTTCGGCGTTTCCAGCAGTTGTCCGAACGATTTACATCAAAAGAAATTTTGCTTGTCTCAGTTTCTGTAAGTCTCACAAATAATTTTTATAACAAAATAGTGTTCAGAATGTGATTCTGGACTCGAAAAAAAACGAAAATAAATTTTGAAGAAATTTTGCTTGTCTCAGTTTCTGTAAGTCTCACAAATAATTTTTATAACAAAATAGTGTTCAGAATGTGATTCTGGACTCGAAAGAAAACGAAAATAAATTTTTGAAGAAAAATGAAATTTAATCGTTTTTCGGCGTTTCCAGCAGTTGTCCGAACGATTTACATCAAAAGAAATTTTGCTTGTCTCAGTTTCTGTAAGTCTCACAAATAATTTTTTTAACAAAATAGTGTTCAGAATGTGATTCTGGACTCGAAAAAAAACGAAAATAAATTTTTGAAGAAAAATTAAATTTAATCGTTTTTCGGCGTTTCCAGCAGTTGTCCGAACGATTTACATCAAAAAAAATGTTGCTTGTCTCAGTTTCTGTAAGTCTCACAAATAATTTTATAACAAAATAGTGTTCAGAATGTGATTCTGGACTCGAAAAAAAACGAAAATAAATTTTTGAAGAAAAATGAAATTCTATCGTTTTTCGGCGTTTCCAGCAGTAGTCCGAACGATTTGCATCGAAAGAAATTTTGCTTGTCTCAGTTTCTGTAAGTCTCACAAATAATTTTTATAACAAAATAGTGTTCAGAATGTGATTCTGGACTCGAAAAAAAACGAAAATAAATTTTTGAAGAAAAATTAAATTTAATCGTTTTTCGGCGTTTCCAGCAGTTGTCCGAACGATTTACATCAAAAGAAATTTTGCTTGTCTTAGTTACTGTAAGTCTCACAAATAATTTTTTTAACAAAATAGTGTTCAGAATGTGATTCTGGACTCGAAAAAAACGAAAATAAATTTTTGAAGAAAAATTAAATTTAATCGTTTTTCGGCGTTTCCAGCAGTTGTCCGAACGATTTCCATCAAAAGAAATTTTGCTTGTCTCAGTTTCTGTAAGTCTCACAAATAATTTTTATAACAAAACAGTGTTCAGAATGTGATTCTGGACTCGAAAAAAAACAAAAATAAATTTTTGAAGAAAAATGAAATTTAATCGTTTTTCGGCGTTTCCAGCAGTTGTCCGAACGATTTACATCAAAAGAAATTTTGCTTGTCTCAGTTTCTGTAAGTCTCACAAATAATTTTTATAACAAAATAGTGTTCAGAATGTGATTCTGGACTCGAAAAAAAACGAAAATAAATTTTGAAGAAATTTTGCTTGTCTCAGTTTCTGTAAGTCTCACAAATAATTTTTATAACAAAATAGTGTTCAGAATGTGATTCTGGACTCGAAAGAAAACGAAAATAAATTTTTGAAGAAAAATGAAATTTAATCGTTTTTCGGCGTTTCCAGCAGTTGTCCGAACGATTTACATCAAAAGAAATTTTGCTTGTCTCAGTTTCTGTAAGTCTCACAAATAATTTTTTTAACAAAATAGTGTTCAGAATGTGATTCTGGACTCGGAAAAAACCGAAAATAAATTTTTGAAGAAAAATTAAATTTAATCGTTTTTCGGCGTTTCCAGCAGATGTCCGAACGATTTACATCAAAAAAAAATTTGCTTGTCTCAGTTTCTGTAAGTCTCACAAATAATTTTTATAACAAAATAGTGTTCAGAATGTGATTCTGGACTCGAAAAAAAACGAAAATAAATTTTTGAAGAAAAATGAAATTCTATCGTTTTTCGGCGTTTCCAGCAGTAGTCCGAACGATTTACATCAAAAGAAATTTTGCTTGTCTCAGTTTCTGTAAGTCTCACAAATAATTTTTATAACAAAATAGTGTTCAGAATGTGATTCTGGACTCGAAAAAAAACGAAAATAAATTTTTGAAGAAAAATGAAATTTAATCGTTTTTCGGCGTTTCCAGCAGTTGTCCGAACGATTTACATCAAAAGAAATTTTGCTTGTCTCAGTTTCTGTAAGTCTCACAAATAATTTTTATAACAAAACAGTGTTCAGAATGTGATTCTGGACTCGAAAAAAAACGAAAATAAATTTTGAAGAAATTTTGCTTGTCTCAGTTTCTGTAAGTCTCACAAATAATTTTTATAACAAAATAGTGTTCAGAATGTGATTCTGGACTCGAAAGAAAACGAAAATAAATTTTTGAAGAAAAATGAAATTTAATCGTTTTTCGGCGTTTCCAGCAGTTGTCCGAACGATTTACATCAAAAGAAATTTAGCTTGTCTCAGTTTCTGTAAGTCTCACAAATAATTTTTTTAACAAAATAGTGTTCAGAATGTGATTCTGGACTCGAAAAAAAACGAAAATAAATTTTTGAAGAAAAATTAAATTTAATCGTTTTTCGGCGTTTCCAGCAGTTGTCCGAACGATTTACATCAAAAAAAATGTTGCTTGTCTCAGTTTCTGTAAGTCTCACAAATAATTTTTATAACAAAATAGTGTTCAGAATGTGATTCTGGACTTGAAAAAAAACGAAAATAAATTTTTGAAGAAAAATGAAATTCTATCGTTTTTCGGCGTTTCCAGCAGTAGTCCGAACGATTTGCATCGAAAGAAATTTTGCTTGTCTCAGTTTCTGTAAGTCTCACAAATAATTTTTATAACAAAATAGTGTTCAGAATGTGATTCTGGACTCGAAAAAAAACGAAAATAAATTTTTGAAGAAAAATTAAATTTAATCGTTTTTCGGCGTTTCCAGCAGTTGTCCGAACGATTTACATCAAAAGAAATTTTGCTTGTCTTAGTTACTGTAAGTCTCACAAATAATTTTTTTAACAAAATAGTGTTCAGAATGTGATTCTGGACTCGAAAAAAACGAAAATAAATTTTTGAAGAAAAATTAAATTTAATCGTTTTTCGGCGTTTCCAGCAGTTGTCCGAACGATTTACATCAAAAGAAATTTTGCTTGTCTCAGTTTCTGTAAGTCTCACAAATAATTTTTATAACAAAACAGTGTTCAGAATGTGATTCTGGACTCGAAAAAAAACAAAAATAAATTTTTGAAGAAAAATGAAATTTAATCGTTTTTCGGCGTTTCCAGCAGTTGTCCGAACGATTTACATCAAAAGAAATTTTGCTTGTCTCAGTTTCTGTAAGTCTCACAAATAATTTTTATAACAAAATAGTGTTCAGAATGTGATTCTGGACTCGAAAAAAAACGAAAATAAATTTTGAAGAAATTTTGCTTGTCTCAGTTTCTGTAAGTCTCACAAATAATTTTTATAACAAAATAGTGTTCAGAATGTGATTCTGGACTCGAAAGAAAACGAAAATAAATTTTTGAAGAAAAATGAAATTTAATCGTTTTTCGGCGTTTCCAGCAGTTGTCCGAACGATTTACATCAAAAGAAATTTTGCTTGTCTCAGTTTCTGTAAGTCTCACAAATAATTTTTTTAACAAAATAGTGTTCAGAATGTGATTCTGGACTCGGAAAAAACCGAAAATAAATTTTTGAAGAAAAATTAAATTTAATCGTTTTTCGGCGTTTCCAGCTGATGTCCGAACGATTTACATCAAAAAAAATTTTGCTTGTCTCAGTTTCTGTAAGTCTCACAAATAATTTTTATAACAAAATAGTGTTCAGAATGTGATTCTGGACTCGAAAAAAAACGAAAATAAATTTTTGAAGAAAAATGAAATTCTATCGTTTTTCGGCGTTTCCAGCAGTAGTCCGAACGATTTACATCAAAAGAAATTTTGCTTGTCTCAGTTTCTGTTAGTCTCACAAATAATTTTTATAACAAAATAGTGTTCAGAATGTGATTCTGGACTCGAAAAAAAACGAAAATAAATTTTTGAAGAAAAATGAAATTTAATCGTTTTTCGGCGTTTCCAGCAGTTGTCCGAACGATTTACATCAAAAGAAATTTTGCTTGTCTCAGTTTCTGTAAGTCTCACAAATAATTTTTATAACAAAACAGTGTTCAGAATGTGATTCTGGACTCGAAAAAAAACGAAAATAAATTTTGAAGAAATTTTGCTTGTCTCAGTTTCTGTAAGTCTCACAAATAATTTTTATAACAAAATAGTGTTCAGAATGTGATTCTGGACTCGAAAGAAAACGAAAATAAATTTTTGAAGAAAAATGAAATTTAATCGTTTTTCGGCGTTTCCAGCAGTTGTCCGAACGATTTACATCAAAAGAAATTTTGCTTGTCTCAGTTTCTGTAAGTCTCACAAATAATTTTTTTAACAAAATAGTGTTCAGAATGTGATTCTGGACTCGAAAAAAAACGAAAATAAATTTTTGAAGAAAAATTAAATTTAATCGTTTTTCGGCGTTTCCAGCAGTTGTCCGAACGATTTACATCAAAAAAAATGTTGCTTGTCTCAGTTTCTGTAAGTCTCACAAATAATTTTTATAACAAAATAGTGTTCAGAATGTGATTCTGGACTCGAAAAAAAACGAAAATAAATTTTTGAAGAAAAATGAAATTCTATCGTTTTTCGGCGTTTCCAGCAGTAGTCCGAACGATTTGCATCGAAAGAAATTTTGCTTGTCTCAGTTTCTGTAAGTCTCACAAATAATTTTTATAACAAAATAGTGTTCAGAATGTGATTCTGGACTCGAAAAAAAACGAAAATAAATTTTTGAAGAAAAATTAAATTTAATCGTTTTTCGGCGTTTCCAGCAGTTGTCCGAACGATTTACATCAAAAGAAATTTTGCTTGTCTTAGTTACTGTAAGTCTCACAAATAATTTTTTTAACAAAATAGTGTTCAGAATGTGATTCTGGACTCGAAAAAAACGAAAATAAATTTTTGAAGAAAAATTAAATTTAATCGTTTTTCGGAGTTTCCAGCAGTTGTCCGAACGATTTACATCAAAAGAAATTTTGCTTGTCTCAGTTTCTGTAAGTCTCACAAATAATTTTTATAACAAAACAGTGTTCAGAATGTGATTCTGGACTCGAAAAAAAACAAAAATAAATTTTTGAAGAAAAATGAAATTTAATCGTTTTTCGGCGTTTCCAGCAGTTGTCCGAACGATTTACATCAAAAGAAATTTTGCTTGTCTCAGTTTCTGTAAGTCTCACAAATAATTTTTATAACAAAATAGTGTTCAGAATGTGATTCTGGACTCGAAAAAAAACGAAAATAAATTTTGAAGAAATTTTGCTTGTCTCAGTTTCTGTAAGTCTCACAAATAATTTTTATAACAAAATAGTGTTCAGAATGTGATTCTGGACTCGAAAGAAAACGAAAATAAATTTTTGAAGAAAAATGAAATTTAATCGTTTTTCGGCGTTTCCAGCAGTTGTCCGAACGATTTACATCAAAAGAAATTTTGCTTGTCTCAGTTTCTGTAAGTCTCACAAATAATTTTTTTAACAAAATAGTGTTCAGAATGTGATTCTGGACTCGGAAAAAACCGAAAATAAATTTTTGAAGAAAAATTAAATTTAATCGTTTTTCGGCGTTTCCAGCAGATGTCCGAACGATTTACATCAAAAAAAATTTTGCTTGTCTCAGTTTCTGTAAGTCTCACAAATAATTTTTATAACAAAATAGTGTTCAGAATGTGATTCTGGACTCGAAAAAAAACGAAAATAAATTTTTGAAGAAAAATGAAATTCTATCGTTTTTCGGCGTTTCCAGCAGTAGTCCGAACGATTTACATCAAAAGAAATTTTGCTTGTCTCAGTTTCTGTAAGTCTCACAAATAATTTTTATAACAAAATAGTGTTCAGAATGTGATTCTGGACTCGAAAAAAAACGAAAATAAATTTTTGAAGAAAAATGAAATTTAATCGTTTTTCGGCGTTTCCAGCAGTTGTCCGAACGATTTACATCAAAAGAAATTTTGCTTGTCTCAGTTTCTGTAAGTCTCACAAATAATTTTTATAACAAAACAGTGTTCAGAATGTGATTCTGGACTCGAAAAAAAACGAAAATAAATTTTGAAGAAATTTTGCTTGTCTCAGTTTCTGTAAGTCTCACAAATAATTTTTATAACAAAATAGTGTTCAGAATGTGATTCTGGACTCGAAAGAAAACGAAAATAAATTTTTGAAGAAAAATGAAATTTAATCGTTTTTCGGCGTTTCCAGCAGTTGTCCGAACGATTTACATCAAAAGAAATTTTGCTTGTCTCAGTTTCTGTAAGTCTCACAAATAATTTTTTTAACAAAATAGTGTTCAGAATGTGATTCTGGACTCGAAAAAAAACGAAAATAAATTTTGGAAGAAAAATTAAATTTAATCGTTTTTCGGCGTTTCCAGCAGTTGTCCGAACGATTTACATCAAAAAAAATGTTGCTTGTCTCAGTTTCTGTAAGTCTCACAAATAATTTTTATAACAAAATAGTGTTCAGAATGTGATTCTGGACTCGAAAAAAAACGAAAATAAATTTTTGAAGAAAAATGAAATTCTATCGTTTTTCGGCGTTTCCAGCAGTAGTCCGAACGATTTGCATCGAAAGAAATTTTGCTTGTCTCAGTTTCTGTAAGTCTCACAAATAATTTTTATAACAAAATAGTGTTCAGAATGTGATTCTGGACTCGAAAAAAAACGAAAATAAATTTTTGAAGAAAAATTAAATTTAATCGTTTTTCGGCGTTTCCAGCAGTTGTCCGAACGATTTACATCAAAAGAAATTTTGCTTGTCTTAGTTACTGTAAGTCTCACAAATAATTTTTTTAACAAAATAGTGTTCAGAATGTGATTCTGGACTCGAAAAAAACGAAAATAAATTTTTGAAGAAAAATTAAATTTAATCGTTTTTCGGCGTTTCCAGCAGTTGTCCGAACGATTTACATCAAAAGAAATTTTGCTTGTCTCAGTTTCTGTAAGTCTCACAAATAATTTTTATAACAAAACAGTGTTCAGAATGTGATTCTGGACTCGAAAAAAAACAAAAATAAATTTTTGAAGAAAAATGAAATTTAATCGTTTTTCGGCGTTTCCAGCAGTTGTCCGAACGATTTACATCAAAAGAAATTTTGCTTGTCTCAGTTTCTGTAAGTCTCACAAATAATTTTTATAACAAAATAGTGTTCAGAATGTGATTCTGGACTCGAAAAAAAACGAAAATAAATTTTTGAAGAAAAATTAAATTTAATCGTTTTTCGGCGTTTCCAGCAGTTGTCCGAACGATTTACATCAAAAAAAATTTTGCTTGTCTCAGTTTCTGTAAGTCTCACAAATAATTTTTATAACAAAATAGTGTTCAGAATGTGATTCTGGACTCGAAAAAAAACGAAAATAAATTTTTGAAGAAAAATGAAATTCTATCGTTTTTCGGCGTTTCCAGCAGTAGTCCGAACGATTTGCATCGAAAGAAATTTTGCTTGTCTCAGTTTCTGTAAGTCTCACAAATAATTTTTTTAACAAAATAGTGTTCAGAATGTGATTCTGGACTCGAAAAAAAACGAAAAAAATTTTTGAAGAAAAATTAAATTTAATCGTTTTTCGGTGTTTCCAGCAGTTGTCCGAACGATTTACATCAAAAGAAATTTTGCTTGTCTCAGTTTCTGTAAGTCTGACAAATAATTTTTATAACAAAATAGTGTTCAGAATGTGATTCTGGACTCGAAAAAAAACGAAAATAAATTTTTGAAGAAAAATGAAATTTAATCGTTTTTCGGCGTTTCCAGCAGTTGTCCGAACGATTTACATCAAAAGAAATTTTGCTTGTCTCAGTTTCTGTAAGTCTCACAAATAATTTTTATAACAAAATAGTGTTCAGAATGTGATTCTGGATTCGGAAAAAAACAAAAATAAATTTTTGAAGAAAAATGAAATTTAATCGTTTTTCGGCGTTTCCAGCAGTTGTCCGAACGATTTACATCAAAAGAAATTTTGCTTGTCTCAGTTTCTGTAAGTCTCACAAATAATTTTTATAACAAAATAATGTTCAGAATGTGATTCTGGACTCGAAAAAAAACGAAAATAAATTTTTGAAGAAAAATTAAATTTAATCGTTTTTCGGCGTTTCCAGCAGTTGTCCGAACGATTTACATCAAAAGAAATTTTGCTTGTCTCAGTTTCTGTAAGTCTGACAAATAATTTTTATAACAAAATAGTGTTCAGAATTTGATTCTGGACTCGAAAAAAAACGAAAATAAATTTTTGAAGAAAAATGAAATTTAATCGTTTTTCGGCGTTTCCAGCAGTTGTCCGAACGATTTACATCAAAAGAAATTTTGCTTGTCTCAGTTTCTGTAAGTCTCACAAATAATTTTTATAACAAAATAGTGTTCAGAATGTGATTCTGGACTCGAAAAAAAAACGAAAATAAATTTTGAAGAAATTTTGCTTGTCTCAGTTTCTGTAAGTCTCACAAATAATTTTTATAACAAAATAGTGTTCAGAATGTGATTCTGGACTCGAAAGAAAACGAAAATAAATTTTTGAAGAAAAATGAAATTTAATCGTTTTTCGGCGTTTCCAGCAGTTGTCCGAACGATTTACATCAAAAGAAATTTTGCTTGTCTCAGTTTCTGTAAGTCTCACAAATAATTTTTTTAACAAAATAGTGTTCAGAATGTGATTCTGGACTCGGAAAAAACCGAAAATAAATTTTTGAAGAAAAATTAAATTTAATCGTTTTTCGGCGTTTCCAGCAGATGTCCGAACGATTTACATCAAAAAAAATTTTGCTTGTCTCAGTTTCTGTAAGTCTCACAAATAATTTTTATACCAAAATAGTGTTCAGAATGTGATTCTGGACTCGAAAAAAAACGAAAATAAATTTTTGAAGAAAAATGAAATTCTATCGTTTTTCGGCGTTTCCAGCAGTAGTCCGAACGATTTGCATCGAAAGAAATTTTGCTTGTCTCAGTTTCTGTAAGTCTCACAAATAACTTTTATAACAAAATAGTGTTCAGAATGTGATTCTAGACTCGAAAAAAAACGAAAATAAATTTTTGAAGAAAAATGAAATTTAATCGTTTTTCGGCGTTTCCAGCAGTTGTCCGAACGATTTACATCAAAAGAAATTTTGCTTGTCTCAGTTTCTGTAAGTCTCACAAATAATTTTTTTAACAAAATAGTGTTCAGAATGTGATTCTGGACTCGAAAAAAAAACGAAAATAAATTTTTGAAGAAAAATTAAATTTAATCGTTTTTCGGCGTTTCCAGCAGTTGTCCGAACGATTTACATCAAAAAAAATGTTGCTTGTCTCAGTTTCTGTAAGTCTCACAAATAATTTTTATAACAAAATAGTGTTCAGAATGTGATTCTGGACTCGAAAAAAAACGAAAATAAATTTTTGAAGAAAAATGAAATTCTATCGTTTTTCGGCGTTTCCAGCAGTAGTCCGTACGATTTGCATCGAAAGAAAATTTGCTTGTCTCAGTTTCTGTAAGTCTCACAAATAATTTTTATAACAAAATAGTGTTCAGAATGTGATTCTGGACTCGAAAAAAAACGAAAATAAATTTTTGAAGAAAAATTAAATTTAATCGTTTTTCGGCGTTTCCAGCAGTTGTCCGAACGATTTACATCAAAAAAAATTTTGCTTGTCTCAGTTTCTGTAAGTCTCACAAATAATTTTTATAACAAAATAGTGTTCAGAATGTGATTCTGGACTCGAAAAAAAACGAAAATAAATTTTTGAAGAAAAATGAAATTCTATCGTTTTTCGGCGTTTCCAGCAGTAGTCCGAACGATTTGCATCGAAAGAAATTTTGCTTGTCTCAGTTTCTGTAAGTCTCACAAATAATTTTTTTAACAAAATAGTGTTCAGAATGTGATTCTGGACTCGAAAAAAAACGAAAATAAATTTTTGAAGAAAAATTAAATTTAATCGTTTTTCGGCGTTTCCAGCAGTTGTCCGAACGATTTACATCAAAAGAAATTTTGCTTGTCTCAGTTTCTGTAAGTCTGACAAATAATTTTTATAACAAAATAGTGTTCAGAATGTGATTCTGGACTCGAAAAAAAACGAAAATAAATTTTTGAAGAAAAATGAAATTTAATCGTTTTTCGGCGTTTCCAGCAGTTGTCCGAACGATTTACATCAAAAGAAATTTTGCTTGTCTCAGTTTCTGTAAGTCTCACAAATAATTTTTATAACAAAATAGTGTTCAGAATGTGATTCTGGATTCGGAAAAAAACAAAAATAAATTTTTGAAGAAAAATGAAATTTAATCGTTTTTCGGCGTTTCCAGCAGTTGTCCGAACGATTTACATCAAAAGAAATTTTGCTTGTCTCAGTTTCTGTAAGTCTCACAAATAATTTTTATAACAAAATAGTGTTCAGAATGTGATTCTGGACTCGAAAAAAAACGAAAATAAATTTTTGAAGAAAAATTAAATTTAATCGTTTTTCGGCGTTTCCAGCAGTTGTCCGAACGATTTACATCAAAAGAAATTTTGCTTGTCTCAGTTTCTGTAAGTCTGACAAATAATTTTTATAACAAAATAGTGTTCAGAATGTGATTCTGGACTCGAAAAAAAACGAAAATAAATTTTTGAAGAAAAATGAAATTTAATCGTTTTTCGGCGTTTCCAGCAGTTGTCCGAACGATTTACATCAAAAGAAATTTTGCTTGTCTCAGTTTCTGTAAGTCTCACAATTAATTTTTATAACAAAATAGTGTTCAGAATGTGATTCTGGATTCGAAAAAAAACAAAAATAAATTTTTGAAGAAAAATGAAATTTAATCGTTTTTCGGCGTTTCCAGCAGTTGTCCGAACGATTTACATCAAAAGAAATTTTGCTTGTCTCAGTTTCTGTAAGTCTCACAAATAATTTTTATAACAAAATAGTGTTCAGAATGTGATTCTGGACTCGAAAAAAAACGAAAATAAATTTTGAAGAAATTTTGCTTGTCTCAGTTTCTGTAAGTCTCACAAATAATTTTTATAACAAAATAGTGTTCAGAATGTGATTCTAGACTCGAAAAAAAACGAAAATAAATTTTTGAAGAAAAATGAAATTTAATCGTTTTTCGGCGTTTCCAGCAGTAGTCCGAACGATTTACATCAAAAGAGATTTTGCTTGTCTCAGTTTCTGTAAGTCTCACAAATAATTTTTATAACAAAATAGTGTTCAGAATGTGATTCTGGACTCGAAAGAAAACGAAAATAAATTTTTGAAGAAAAATTAAATTTAATCGTTTTTCGGCGTTTCCAGCAGTTGTCCGAACGATTTACATCAAAAGAAATTTTGCTTGTCTCAGTTTCTGTAAGTCTCACAAATAATTTTTTTAACAAAATTGTGTTCAGAATGTGATTCTGGACTCGGAAAAAACCGAAAATAAATTTTTGAAGAAAAATTAAATTTAATCGTTTTTCGGCGTTTCCAGCAGATGTCCGAACGATTTACATCAAAAAAAATTTTGCTTGTCTCAGTTTCTGTAAGTCTCACAAATAATTTTTATAACAAAATAGTGTTCAGAATGTGATTCTGGACTCGAAAAAAAACGAAAATAAATTTTTGAAGAAAAATGAAATTCTATCGTTTTTCGGCGTTTCCAGCAGTAGTCCGAACGATTTGCATCGAAAGAAATTTTGCTTGTCTCAGTTTCTGTAAGTCTCACAAATAATTTTTTTAACAAAATAGTGTTCAGAATGTGATTCTGGACTCGAAAAAAAACGAAAATAAATTTTTGAAGAAAAATTAAATTTAATCGTTTTCGGCGTTTCCAGCAGTTGTCCGAACGATTTACATCAAAAGAAATTTTGCTTGTCTCAGTTTCTGTAAGTCTCACAAATAATTTTTATAACAAAATAGTGTTCAGAATGTGATTCTGGACTCGAAAAAAAACGAAAATAAATTTTTGAAGAAAATGAAATTTAATCGTTTTTCGGCGTTTCCAGCAGTTGTCCGAACGATTTACATCAAAAGAAATTTTGCTTGTCTCAGTTTCTGTAAGTCTCACAAATAATTTTTATAACAAAATAGTGTTCAGAATGTGATTCTGGACTCGAAAAAAAACGAAAATAAATTTTGAAGAAATTTTGCTTGTCTCAGTTTCTGTAAGTCTCACAAATAATTTTTATAACAAAATAGTGTTCAGAATGTGATTCTAGACTCGAAAAAAAACGAAAATAAATTTTTGAAGAAAAATGAAATTTAATCGTTTTTCGGCGTTTCCAGCAGTTGTCCGAACGATTTACATCTAAAGAAATTTTGCTTGTCTCAGTTTCTGTAAGTCTCACAAATAATTTTTTTAACAAAATAGTGTTCAGAATGTGATTCTGGACTCGAAAAAAACGAAAATAACTTTTTGAAGAAAAATTAAATTTAATCGTTTTTCGGCGTTTCCAGCAGTTGTCCGAACGATTTACATCAAAAGAAATTTTGCTTGTCTTAGTTACTGTAAGTCTCACAAATAATTTTTTTAACAAAATAGTGTTCAGAATGTGATTCTGGACTCGAAAAAAAACGAAAATAAATTTTTGAAGAAAAATGAAATTTAATCGTTTTTCGGCGTTTCCAGCAGTTGTCCGAACGATTTACATCAAAAGAAATTTTGCTTGTCTCAGTTTCTGTAAGTCTCACAAATAATTTTTATAACAAAATAGTGTTCAGAATGTGATTCTGGACTCGAAAAAAAACGAAAATAAATTTTGAAGAAATTTTGCTTGTCTCAGTTTCTGTAAGTCTCACAAATAATTTTTATAACAAAATAGTGTTCAGAATGTGATTCTGGACTCGAAAGAAAACGAAAATAAATTTTTGAAGAAAAATTAAATTTAATCGTTTTTCGGCGTTTCCAGCAGTTGTCCGAACGATTTACATCAAAAAAAATTTTGCTTGTCTCAGTTTCTGTAAGTCTCACAAATAATTTTTATAACAAAATAGTGTTCAGAATGTGATTCTGGACTCGAAAAAAAACGAAAATAAATTTTTGAAGAAAAATGAAATTCTATCGTTTTTCGGCGTTTCCAGCAGTAGTCCAAACGATTTGCATCGAAAGAAATTTTGCTTGTCTCAGTTTCTGTAAGTCTCACAAATAATTTTTTTAACAAAATAGTGTTCAGAATGTGATTCTGGACTCGAAAAAAAACGAAAATAAATTTTTGAAGAAAAATAAAATTTAATCGTTTTTCGGCGTTTCCAGCAGTTGTCCGAACGATTTACATCAAAAGAAATTTTGCTTGTCTCAGTTTCTGTAAGTCTGACAAATAATTTTTATAACAAAATAGTGTTCAGATTGTGATTCTGGACTCGAAAAAAAACGAAAATAAATTTTTGAAGAAAAATGAAATTTAATCGTTTTTCGGCGTTTCCAGCAGTTGTCCGAACGATTTACATCAAAAGAAATTTTGCTTGTCTCAGTTTCTGTAAGTCTCACAAATAATTTTTATAACAAAATAGTGTTCAGAATGTGATTCTGGATTCGGAAAAAAACAAAAATAAATTTTTGAAGAAAAATGAAATTTAATCGTTTTTCGGCGTTTCCAGCAGTTGTCCGAACGATTTACATCAAAAGAAATTTTGCTTGTCTCAGTTTCTGTATGTCTCACAAATAATTTTTATAACAAAATAGTGTTCAGAATGTGATTCTGGACTCGAAAAAAAACGAAAATAAATTTTTGAAGAAAAATTAAATTAAATCGTTTTTCGGCGTTTCCAGCAGTTGTCCGAACGATTTACATCAAAAGAAATTTTGCTTGTCTCAGTTTCTGTAAGTCTGACAAATAATTTTTATAACAAAATAGTGTTCAGAATGTGATTCTGGACTCGAAAAAAAACGAAAATAAATTTTTGAAGAAAAATGAAATTTAATCGTTTTTCGGCGTTTCCAGCAGTTGTCCGAACGATTTACATCAAAAGAAATTTTGCTTGTCTCAGTTTCTGTAAGTCTCACAAATAATTTTTATAACAAAATAGTGTTCAGAATGTGATTCTGGATTCGAAAAAAAACAAAAATAAATTTTTGAAGAAAAATGAAATTTAATCGTTTTTCGGCGTTTCCAGCAGTTGTCCGAACGATTTACATCAAAAGAAATTTTGCTTGTCTCAGTTTCTGTAAGTCTCACAAATAATTTTTATAACAAAATAGTGTTCAGAATGTGATTCTGGACTCGAAAAAAAACGAAAATAAATTTTGAAGAAATTTTGCTTGTCTCAGTTTCTGTAAGTCTCACAAATAATTTTTATAACAAAATAGTGTTCAGAATGTGATTCTAGACTCGAAAAAAAACGAAAATAAATTTTTGAAGAAAAATGAAATTTAATCGTTTTTCGGCGTTTCCAGCAGTAGTCCGAACGATTTACATCAAAAGAGATTTTGCTTGTCTCAGTTTCTGTAAGTCTCACAAATAATTTTTATAACAAAATAGTGTTCAGAATGTGATTCTGGACTCGAAAGAAACGAAAATAACTTTTTGAAGAAAAATTAAATTTAATCGTTTTTCGGCGTTTCCAGCAGTTGTCCGAACGATTTACATCAAAAGAAATTTTGCTTGTCTTAGTTACTGTAAGTCTCACAAATAATTTTTTTAACAAAATAGTGTTCAGAATGTGATTCTGGACTCGAAAAAAAACGAAAATAAATTTTTGAAGAAAAATGAAATTTAATCGTTTTTCGGCGTTTCCAGCAGTTGTCCGAACGATTTACATCAAAAGAAATTTTGCTTGTCTCAGTTTCTGTAAGTCTCACAAATAATTTTTATAACAAAATAGTGTTCAGAATGTGATTCTGGACTCGAAAAAAAACGAAAATAAATTTTGAAGAAATTTTGCTTGTCTCAGTTTCTGTAAGTCTCACAAATAATTTTTATAACAAAATAGTGTTCAGAATGTGATTCTGGACTCGAAAGAAAACGAAAATAAATTTTTGAAGAAAAATGAAATTTAATCGTTTTTCGGCGTTTCCAGCAGTTGTCCGAACGATTTACATCAAAAAAAATTTTGCTTGTCTCAGTTTCTGTAAGTCTCACAAATAATTTTTATAACAAAATAGTGTTCAGAATGTGATTCTGGACTCGAAAAAAAACGAAAATAAATTTTTGAAGAAAAATGAAATTCTATCGTTTTTCGGCGTTTCCAGCAGTAGTCCAAACGATTTGCATCGAAAGAAATTTTGCTTGTCTCAGTTTCTGTAAGTCTCACAAATAATTTTTTTAACAAAATAGTGTTCAGAATGTGATTCTGGACTCGAAAAAAAACGAAAATAAATTTTTGAAGAAAAATAAAATTTAATCGTTTTTCGGCGTTTCCAGCAGTTGTCCGAACGATTTACATCAAAAGAAATTTTGCTTGTCTCAGTTTCTGTAAGTCTGACAAATAATTTTTATAACAAAATAGTGTTCAGATTGTGATTCTGGACTCGAAAAAAAACGAAAATAAATTTTTGAAGAAAAATGAAATTTAATCGTTTTTCGGCGTTTCCAGCAGTTGTCCGAACGATTTACATCAAAAGAAATTTTGCTTGTCTCAGTTTCTGTAAGTCTCACAAATAATTTTTATAACAAAATAGTGTTCAGAATGTGATTCTGGATTCGGAAAAAAACAAAAATAAATTTTTGAAGAAAAATGAAATTTAATCGTTTTTCGGCGTTTCCAGCAGTTGTCCGAACGATTTACATCAAAAGAAATTTTGCTTGTCTCAGTTTCTGTATGTCTCACAAATAATTTTTATAACAAAATAGTGTTCAGAATGTGATTCTGGACTCGAAAAAAAACGAAAATAAATTTTTGAAGAAAAATTAAATTAAATCGTTTTTCGGCGTTTCCAGCAGTTGTCCGAACGATTTACATCAAAAGAAATTTTGCTTGTCTCAGTTTCTGTAAGTCTGACAAATAATTTTTATAACAAAATAGTGTTCAGAATGTGATTCTGGACTCGAAAAAAAACGAAAATAAATTTTTGAAGAAAAATGAAATTTAATCGTTTTTCGGCGTTTCCAGCAGTTGTCCGAACGATTTACATCAAAAGAAATTTTGCTTGTCTCAGTTTCTGTAAGTCTCACAAATAATTTTTATAACAAAATAGTGTTCAGAATGTGATTCTGGATTCGAAAAAAAACAAAAATAAATTTTTGAAGAAAAATGAAATTTAATCGTTTTTCGGCGTTTCCAGCAGTTGTCCGAACGATTTACATCAAAAGAAATTTTGCTTGTCTCAGTTTCTGTAAGTCTCACAAATAATTTTTATAACAAAATAGTGTTCAGAATGTGATTCTGGACTCGAAAAAAAACGAAAATAAATTTTGAAGAAATTTTGCTTGTCTCAGTTTCTGTAAGTCTCACAAATAATTTTTATAACAAAATAGTGTTCAGAATGTGATTCTAGACTCGAAAAAAAACGAAAATAAATTTTTGAAGAAAAATGAAATTTAATCGTTTTTCGGCGTTTCCAGCAGTAGTCCGAACGATTTACATCAAAAGAGATTTTGCTTGTCTCAGTTTCTGTAAGTCTCACAAATAATTTTTATAACAAAATAGTGTTCAGAATGTGATTCTGGACTCGAAAGAAAACGAAAATAAATTTTTGAAGAAAAATTAAATTTAATCGTTTTTCGGCGTTTCCAGCAGTTGTCCGAACGATTTACATCAAAAGAAATTTTGCTTGTCTCAGTTTCTGTAAGTCTCACAAATAATTTTTTTAACAAAATTGTGTTCAGAATGTGATTCTGGACTCGGAAAAAACCGAAAATAAATTTTTGAAGAAAAATTAAATTTAATCGTTTTTCGGCGTTTCCAGCAGATGTCCGAACGATTTACATCAAAAAAAATTTTGCTTGTCTCAGTTTCTGTAAGTCTCACAAATAATTTTTATAACAAAATAGTGTTCAGAATGTGATTCTGGACTCGAAAAAAAACGAAAATAAATTTTTGAAGAAAAATGAAATTCTATCGTTTTTCGGCGTTTCCAGCAGTAGTCCGAACGATTTGCATCGAAAGAAATTTTGCTTGTCTCAGTTTCTGTAAGTCTCACAAATAATTTTTTTAACAAAATAGTGTTCAGAATGTGATTCTGGACTCGAAAAAAAACGAAAATAAATTTTTGAAGAAAAATTAAATTTAATCGTTTTTCGGCGTTTCCAGCAGTTGTCCGAACGATTTACATCAAAAGAAATTTTGCTTGTCTCAGTTTCTGTAAGTCTCACAAATAATTTTTATAACAAAATAGTGTTCAGAATGTGATTCTGGGCTCGAAAAAAAACGAAAATAAATTTTTGAAGAAAATGAAATTTAATCGTTTTTCGGCGTTTCCAGCAGTTGTCCGAACGATTTACATCAAAACATTTTTTACATTTTGCTTGTCTCAGTTTCTGTAAGTCTCACAAATAATTTTTATAACAAAATAGTGTTCAGAATGTGATTCTGGACTCGAAAAAAAACGAAAATAAATTTTGAAGAAATTTTGCTTGTCTCAGTTTCTGTAAGTCTCACAAATAATTTTTATAACAAAATAGTGTTCAGAATGTGATTCTAGACTCGAAAAAAAACGAAAATAAATTTTTGAAGAAAAATGAAATTTAATCGTTTTTCGGCGTTTCCAGCAGTTGTCCGAACGATTTACATCAAAAGAAATTTTGCTTGTCTCAGTTTCTGTAAGTCTCACAAATAATTTTTTTAACAAAATAGTGTTCAGAATGTGATTCTGGACTCGAAAAAAACGAAAATAAATTTTTGAAGAAAAATTAAATTTAGTCGTTTTTCGGCGTTTCCAGCAGTTGTCCGAACGATTTACATCAAAAGAAATTTTGCTTGTCTTAGTTACTGTAAGTCTCACAAATAATTTTTTTAACAAAATAGTGTTCAGAATGTGATTCTGGACTCGAAAAAAAACGAAAATAAATTTTTGAAGAAAAATGAAATTTAATCGTTTTTCGGCGTTTCCAGCAGTTGTCCGAACGATTTGCATCGAAAGAAATTTTGCTTGTCTCAGTTTCTGTAAGTCTCACAAATAATTTTTTTAACAAAATAGTGTTCAGAATGTGATTCTGGACTCGAAAAAAAACGAAAATAAATTTTTGAAGAAAAATAAAATTTAATCGTTTTTCGGCGTTTCCAGCAGTTGTCCGAACGATTTACATCAAAAGAAATTTTGCTTGTCTCAGTTTCTGTAAGTCTGACAAATAATTTTTATAACAAAATAGTGTTCAGATTGTGATTCTGGACTCGAAAAAAAACGAAAATAAATTTTTGAAGAAAAATGAAATTTAATCGTTTTTCGGCGTTTCCAGCAGTTGTCCGAACGATTTACATCAAAAGAAATTTTGCTTGTCTCAGTTTCTGTAAGTCTCACAAATAATTTTTATAACAAAATAGTGTTCAGAATGTGATTCTGGATTCGGAAAAAAACAAAAATAAATTTTTGAAGAAAAATGAAATTTAATCGTTTTTCGGCGTTTCCAGCAGTTGTCCGAACGATTTACATCAAAAGAAATTTTGCTTGTCTCAGTTTCTGTAAGTCTCACAAATAATTTTTATAACAAAATAGTGTTCAGAATGTGATTCTGGACTCGAAAAAAAACGAAAATAAATTTTTGAAGAAAAATTAAATTTAATCGTTTTTCGGCGTTTCCAGCAGTTGTCCGAACGATTTACATCAAAAGAAATTTTGCTTGTCTCAGTTTCTGTAAGTCTGACAAATAATTTTTATAACAAAATAGTGTTCAGAATGTGATTCTGGACTCGAAAAAAAACGAAAATAAATTTTTGAAGAAAAATGAAATTTAATCGTTTTTCGGCGTTTCCAGCAGTTGTCCGAACGATTTACATCAAAAGAAATTTTGCTTGTCTCAGTTTCTGTAAGTCTCACAAATAATTTTTATAACAAAATAGTGTTCAGAATGTGATTCTGGATTCGAAAAAAAACAAAAATAAATTTTTGAAGAAAAATGAAATTTAATCGTTTTTCGGCGTTTCCAGCAGTTGTCCGAACGATTTACATCAAAAGAAATTTTGCTTGTCTCAGTTTCTGTAAGTCTCACAAATAATTTTTATAACAAAATAGTGTTCAGAATGTGATTCTGGACTCGAAAAAAAACGAAAATAAATTTTGAAGAAATTTTGCTTGTCTCAGTTTCTGTAAGTCTCACAAATAATTTTTATAACAAAATAGTGTTCAGAATGTGATTCTAGACTCGAAAAAAAACGAAAATAAATTTTTGAAGAAAAATGAAATTTAATCGTTTTTCGGCGTTTCCAGCAGTAGTCCGAACGATTTACATCAAAAGAGATTTTGCTTGTCTCAGTTTCTGTAAGTCTCACAAATAATTTTTATAACAAAATAGTGTTCAGAATGTGATTCTGGACTCGAAAGAAAACGAAAATAAATTTTTGAAGAAAAATTAAATTTAATCGTTTTTCGGCGTTTCCAGCAGTTGTCCGAACGATTTACATCAAAAGAAATTTTGCTTGTCTCAGTTTCTGTAAGTCTCACAAATAATTTTTTTAACAAAATTGTGTTCAGAATGTGATTCTGGACTCGGAAAAAACCGAAAATAAATTTTTGAAGAAAAATTAAATTTAATCGTTTTTTCGGCGTTTCCAGCAGATGTCCGAACGATTTACATCAAAAAAAATTTTGCTTGTCTCAGTTTCTGTAAGTCTCACAAATAATTTTTATAACAAAATAGTGTTCAGAATGTGATTCTGGACTCGAAAAAAAACGAAAATAAATTTTTGAAGAAAAATGAAATTCTATCGTTTTTCGGCGTTTCCAGCAGTAGTCCGAACGATTTGCATCGAAAGAAATTTTGCTTGTCTCAGTTTCTGTAAGTCTCACAAATAATTTTTTTAACAAAATAGTGTTCAGAATGTGATTCTGGACTCGAAAAAAAACGAAAATAAATTTTTGAAGAAAAATTAAATTTAATCGTTTTTCGGCGTTTCCAGCAGTTGTCCGAACGATTTACATCAAAAGAAATTTTGCTTGTCTCAGTTTCTGTAAGTCTCACAAATAATTTTTATAACAAAATAGTGTTCAGAATGTGATTCTGGACTCGAAAAAAAACGAAAATAAATTTTTGAAGAAAATGAAATTTAATCGTTTTTCGGCGTTTCCAGCAGTTGTCCGAACGATTTACATCAAAAGAAATTTTGCTTGTCTCAGTTTCTGTAAGTCTCACAAATAATTTTTATAACAAAATAGTGTTCAGAATGTGATTCTGGACTCGAAAAAAAACGAAAATAAATTTTGAAGAAATTTTGCTTGTCTCAGTTTCTGTAAGTCTCACAAATAATTTTTATAACAAAATAGTGTTCAGAATGTGATTCTAGACTCGAAAAAAAACGAAAATAAATTTTTGAAGAAAAATGAAATTTAATCGTTTTTCGGCGTTTCCAGCAGTTGTCCGAACGATTTACATCAAAAGAAATTTTGCTTGTCTCAGTTTCTGTAAGTCTCACAAATAATTTTTTTAACAAAATAGTGTTCAGAATGTGATTCTGGACTCGAAAAAAACGAAAATAAATTTTTGAAGAAAAATTAAATTTAGTCGTTTTTCGGCGTTTCCAGCAGTTGTCCGAACGATTTACATCAAAAGAAATTTTGCTTGTCTTAGTTACTGTAAGTCTCACAAATAATTTTTTTAACAAAATAGTGTTCAGAATGTGATTCTGGACTCGAAAAAAAACGAAAATAAATTTTTGAAGAAAAATGAAATTTAATCGTTTTTCGGCGTTTCCAGCAGTTGTCCGAACGATTTACATCAAAAGAAATTTTGCTTGTCTCAGTTTCTGTAAGTCTCACAAATAATTTTTATAACAAAACAGTGTTCAGAATGTGATTCTGGACTCGAAAGAAAACGAAAATAAATTTTTGAAGAAAAATGAAATTTAATCGTTTTTCGGCGTTTCCAGCAGTTGTCCGAACGATTTACATCAAAAGAAATTTTGCTTGTCTCAGTTTCTGTAAGTCTCACAAATAATTTTTATAACAAAATAGTGTTCAGAATGTGATTCTGGACTCGAAAGAAAACGAAAATAAATTTTTGAAGAAAAATGAAATTTAATCGTTTTTCGGCGTTTCCAGCAGTTGTCCGAACGATTTACATCAAAAGAAATTTTGCTTGTCTCAGTTTCTGTAAGTCTCACAAATAATTTTTTTAACAAAATAGTGTTCAGAATGTGATTCTGGACTCGGAAAAAACCGAAAATAAATTTTTGGAGAAAAATTAAATTTAATCGTTTTTCGGCGTTTCCAGCAGATGTCCGAACGATTTACATCAAAAAAAAATTTGCTTGTCTCAGTTTCTGTAAGTCTCACAAATAATTTTTATAACAAAATAGTGTTCAGAATGTGATTCTGGACTCGAAAAAAAACGAAAATAAATTTTTGAAGAAAAATGAAATTCTATCGTTTTTCGGCGTTTCCAGCAGTAGTCCGAACGATTTACATCAAAAGAAATTTTGCTTGTCTCAGTTTCTGTAAGTCTCACAAATAATTTTTATAACAAAATAGTGTTCAGAATGTGATTCTGGACTCGAAAAAAAACGAAAATAAATTTTTGAAGAAAAATGAAATTTAATCGTTTTTCGGCGTTTCCAGCAGTTGTCCGAACGATTTACATCAAAAGAAATTTTGCTTGTCTCAGTTTCTGTAAGTCTCACAAATAATTTTTATAACAAAATAGTGTTCAGAATGTGATTCTGGACTCGAAAAAAAAACGAAAATAAATTTTGAAGAAATTTTGCTTGTCTCAGTTTCTGTAAGTCTCACAAATAATTTTTATAACAAAATAGTGTTCAGAATGTGATTCTAGACTCGAAAAAAAACGAAAATAAATTTTTGAAGAAAAATGAAATTTAATCGTTTTTCGGCGTTTCCAGCAGTTGTCCGAACGATTTACATCAAAAGAAATTTTGCTTGTCTCAGTTTCTGTAAGTCTCACAAATAATTTTTATAACAAAATAGTGTTCAGAATGTGATTCTGGACTCGAAAGAAAACGAAAATAAATTTTTGAAGAAAAATGAAATTTAATCGTTTTTCGGCGTTTCCAGCAGTTGTCCGAACGATTTACATCAAAAGAAATTTTGCTTGTCTCAGTTTCTGTAAGTCTCACAAATAATTTTTTTAACAAAATAGTGTTCAGAATGTGATTCTGGACTCGGAAAAAACCGAAAATAAATTTTTGAAGAAAAATTAAATTTAATCGTTTTTCGGCGTTTCCAGCAGATGTCCGAACGATTTACATCAAAAAAAAATTTGCTTGTCTCAGTTTCTGTAAGTCTCACAAATAATTTTTATAACAAAATAGTGTTCAGAATGTGATTCTGGACTCGAAAAAAAACGAAAATAAATTTTTGAAGAAAAATGAAATTCTATCGTTTTTCGGCGTTTCCAGCAGTAGTCCGAACGATTTACATCAAAAGAAATTTTGCTTGTCTCAGTTTCTGTAAGTCTCACAAATAATTTTTATAACAAAATAGTGTTCAGAATGTGATTCTGGACTCGAAAAAAAACGAAAATAAATTTTTGAAGAAAAATGAAATTTAATCGTTTTTCGGCGTTTCCAGCAGTTGTCCGAACGATTTACATCAAAAGAAATTTTGCTTGTCTCAGTTTCTGTAAGTCTCACAAATAATTTTTATAACAAAATAGTGTTCAGAATGTGATTCTGGACTCAAAAAAAAAACGAAAATAAATTTTGAAGAAATTTTGCTTGTCTCAGTTTCTGTAAGTCTCACAAATAATTTTTATAACAAAATAGTGTTCAGAATGTGATTCTAGACTCGAAAAAAAACGAAAATAAATTTTTGAAGAAAAATGAAATTTAATCGTTTTTCGGCGTTTCCAGCAGTTGTCCGAACGATTTACATCAAAAGAAATTTTGCTTGTCTCAGTTTCTGTAAGTCTCATAAATAATTTTTATAACAAAATAGTGTTCAGAATGTGATTCTGGACTCGAAAAAAAACGAAAATAAATTTTTGAAGAAAAATTAAATTTAATCGTTTTTCGGCGTTTCCAGCAGTTGTCCGAACGATTTACATCAAAAAAAATGTTGCTTGTCTCAGTTTCTGTAAGTCTCACAAATAATTTTTATAACAAAATAGTGTTCAGAATGTGATTCTGGACTCGAAAAAAAACGAAAATAAATTTTTGAAGAAAAATGAAATTCTATCGTTTTTCGGCGTTTCCAGCAGTAGTCCGAACGATTTGCATCGAAAGAAATTTTGCTTGTCTCAGTTTCTGTAAGTCTCACAAATAATTTTTATAACAAAATAGTGTTCAGAATGTGATTCTGGACTCGAAAAAAAACGAAAATAAATTTTGAAGAAATTTTGCTTGTCTCAGTTTCTGTAAGTCTCACAAATAATTTTTATAACAAAATAGTGTTCAGAATGTGATTCTAGACTCGAAAAAAAACGAAAATAAATTTTTGAAGAAAAATGAAATTTAATCGTTTTTCGGCGTTTCCAGCAGTTGTCCGAACGATTTACATCAAAAGAAATTTTGCTTGTCTCAGTTTCTGTAAGTCTCACAAATAATTTTTTTAACAAAATAGTGTTCAGAATGTGATTCTGGACTCGAAAAAAAACGAAAATAAATTTTTGAAGAAAAATTAAATTTAATCGTTTTTCGGCGTTTCCAGCAGTTGTCCGAACGATTTACATCAAAAGAAATTTTGCTTGTCTCAGTTTCTGTAAGTCTCACAAATAATTTTTATAACAAAACAGTGTTCAGAATGTGATTCTGGACTCGAAAAAAAACAAAAATAAATTTTTGAAGAAAAATGAAATTTAATCGTTTTTCGGCGTTTCCAGCAGTTGTCCGAACGATTTACATCAAAAGAAATTTTGCTTGTCTTAGTTACTGTAAGTCTCACAAATAATTTTTTTAACAAAATAGTGTTCAGAATGTGATTCTGGACTCGAAAAAAAACGAAAATAAATTTTTGAAGAAAAATTAAATTTAATCGTTTTTCGGCGTTTCCAGCAGTTGTCCGAACGATTTACATCAAAAGAAATTTTGCTTGTCTCAGTTTCTGTAAGTCTCACAAATAATTTTTATAACAAAACAGTGTTCAGAATGTGATTCTGGACTCGAAAAAAAACAAAAATAAATTTTTGAAGAAAAATGAAATTTAATCGTTTTTCGGCGTTTCCAGCAGTTGTCCGAACGATTTACATCAAAAGAAATTTTGCTTGTCTCAGTTTCTGTAAGTCTCACAAATAATTTTTATAACAAAATAGTGTTCAGAATGTGATTCTGGACTCGAAAAAAAACGAAAATAAATTTTTGAAGAAAAATTAAATTTAATCGTTTTTCGGCGTTTCCAGCAGTTGTCCGAACGATTTACATCAAAAAAAATTTTGCTTGTCTCAGTTTCTGTAAGTCTCACAAATAATTTTTATAACAAAATAGTGTTCAGAATGTGATTCTGGACTCGAAAAAAAACGAAAATAAATTTTTGAAGAAAAATGAAATTCTATCGTTTTTCGGCGTTTCCAGCAGTAGTCCGAACGATTTGCATCGAAAGAAATTTTGCTTGTCTCAGTTTCTGTAAGTCTCACAAATAAATTTTTTAACAAAATAGTGTTCAGAATGTGATTCTGGACTCGAAAAAAAACGAAAATAAATTTTTGAAGAAAAATTAAATTTAATCGTTTTTCGGCGTTTCCAGCAGTTGTCCGAACGATTTACATCAAAAGAAATTTTGCTTGTCTCAGTTTCTGTAAGTCTGACAAATAATTTTTATAACAAAATAGTGTTCAGAATGTGATTCTGGACTCGAAAAAAAACGAAAATAAATTTTTGAAGAAAAATGAAATTTAATCGTTTTTCGGCGTTTCCAGCAGTTGTCCGAACGATTTACATCAAAAGAAATTTTGCTTGTCTCAGTTTCTGTAAGTCTCACAAATAATTTTTATAACAAAATAGTGTTCAGAATGTGATTCTGGATTCGGAAAAAAACAAAAATAAATTTTTGAAGAAAAATGAAATTTAATCGTTTTTCGGCGTTTCCAGCAGTTGTCCGGACGATTTACATCAAAAGAAATTTTGCTTGTCTCAGTTTCTGTAAGTCTCACAAATAATTTTTATAACAAAATAGTGTTCAGAATGTGATTCTGGACTCGAAAAAAAACGAAAATAAATTTTTGAAGAAAAATTAAATTTAATCGTTTTTCGGCGTTTCCTGCAGTTGTCCGAACGATTTACATCAAAAGAAATTTTGCTTGTCTCAGTTTCTGTAAGTCTGACAAATAATTTTTATAACAAAATAGTGTTCAGAATGTGATTCTGGACTCGAAAAAAAACGAAAATAAATTTTTGAAGAAAAATGAAATTTAATCGTTTTTCGGCGTTTCCAGCAGTTGTCCGAACGATTTACATCAAAAGAAATTTTGCTTGTCTCAGTTTCTGTAAGTCTCACAAATAATTTTTATAACAAAATAGTGTTCAGAATGTGATTCTGGATTCGAAAAAAAACAAAAATAAATTTTTGAAGAAAAATGAAATTTAATCGTTTTTCGGCGTTTCCAGCAGTTGTCCGAACGATTTACATCAAAAGAAATTTTGCTTGTCTCAGTTTCTGTAAGTCTCACAAATAATTTTTATAACAAAATAGTGTTCAGAATGTGATTCTGGACTCGAAAAAAAACGAAAATAAATTTTGAAGAAATTTTGCTTGTCTCAGTTTCTGTAAGTCTCACAAATAATTTTTATAACAAAATAGTGTTCAGAATGTGATTCTAGACTCGAAAAAAAACGAAAATAAATTTTTGAAGAAAAATGAAATTTAATCGTTTTTCGGCGTTTCCAGCAGTAGTCCGAACGATTTACATCAAAAGAGATTTTGCTTGTCTCAGTTTCTGTAAGTCTCACAAATAATTTTTATAACAAAATAGTGTTCAGAATGTGATTCTGGACTCGAAAGAAAACGAAAATAAATTTTTGAAGAAAAATGAAATTTAATCGTTTTTCGGCGTTTCCAGCAGTTGTCCAAACGATTTACATCAAAAGAAATTTTGCTTGTCTCAGTTTCTGTAAGTCTCACAAATAATTTTTTTAACAAAATAGTGTTCAGAATGTGATTCTGGACTCGGAAAAAACCGAAAATAAATTTTTGAAGAAAAATTAAATTTAATCGTTTTTCGGCGTTTCCAGCAGATGTCCGAACGATTTACATCAAAAAAAAATTTGCTTGTCTCAGTTTCTGTAAGTCTCACAAATAATTTTTATACCAAAATAGTGTTCAGAATGTGATTCTGGACTCGAAAAAAAACGAAAATAAATTTTTGAAGAAAAATGAAATTCTATCGTTTTTCGGCGTTTCCAGCAGTAGTCCGAACGATTTGCATCGAAAGAAATTTTGCTTGTCTCAGTTTCTGTAAGTCTCACAAATAATTTTTATAACAAAATAGTGTTCAGAATGTGATTCTAGACTCGAAAAAAAACGAAAATAAATTTTTGAAGAAAAATGAAATTTAATCGTTTTTCGGCGTTTCCAGCAGTTGTCCGAACGATTTACATCAAAAGAAATTTTGCTTGTCTCAGTTTCTGTAAGTCTCACAAATAATTTTTTTAACAAAATAGTGTTCAGAATGTGATTCTGGACTCGAAAAAAAACGAAAATAAATTTTTGAAGAAAAATTAAATTTAATCGTTTTTCGGCGTTTCCAGCAGTTGTCCGAACGATTTACATCAAAAAAAATGTTGCTTGTCTCAGTTTCTGTAAGTCTCACAAATAATTTTTATAACAAAATAGTGTTCAGAATGTGATTCTAGACTCGAAAAAAAACGAAAATAAATTTTTGAAGAAAAATGAAATTCTATCGTGAAACGCTGACGCACACTCTAGTCCTGCCCGATCGTAAGTTGGATAGTCGCCGGCCGACTTACCCAATGGAGATGGGGTGGGTAATTTATTTTTAAATTTATTCTTGGGCGCCACGTGATTTTTGACGACGACCACCGACAGGACATAAATAAAATCACGAAACAATTCAATAACGAGGGTAACAAAAGAATCTAACAGATGATAAGTAAGACCGTTAAGTTTCCTCCAAAATAAAAATAGTTTTATTAAAAAATAAAAGGACTGACTGTACGTATAATGGCAACAAAAAAATAATAATAATAACAATAATATTGGTATGACGAAAATTACGCTACTATTGGTTATCATACAAAATATCGTTCAAAACCCGTAATTATAGAGAACTCCCCTTAAAATCTGAAATATTAAATAAGATAAATATATCTAAAAAAATAATAATAATTATTGCCGATCGCGACGGTCCGTTAGCGCTAGCGTTCCGACCCGACGACGTATTACCACAAAAATCAAAAATAATTTTTTTTTTTTTTATTATTACCCGAAAGGACGCTCTATAAATACGCGGTCATACATATAATTACAAAATGATACGCCACTGGATAGTTATATTACCCTATCCAAAAACTCTAAATAGATTTGGAACAATCCTCAAAACAACATACAATAAAAATGAATAACACTAAACATATCCTTATCGCAATTTCAAATTATAAAAAGAAATAATAATCCGATGGAATAAAATATTAAACTCTTATCTGAGACTGGTGCTGCTTCGGGTTGTCCTGAATTTTGGAGCACGTCCCTGCCTAGTTCACTCTCAACGTCACGGACGGCGGCCTCGTGTCCTACCACCGAATTCCTCAGCCAACGGAAGCCAATTCCACCAAAACCCAGACGACTTCGATTTCCAATTAATCACAGTACGACAACCCAAAAGAAATAGCCGTGGTTCCAGCACATTAACTCCACGACGTATAAAAGAATAAATTTGAGATCAAAAAAAAAACCTGAGATCTTGTGCGGTTTTATTCGTTTTATTTGGATGTATTTAATTTTGGTATATTTCCTCCCAGATTTCGATCAAGATGTCTTCCGTGGTGCCAATAATCCGACCATGCGTCGTATTGTTAATAATCAATTCCCTTGATATCCACAATTTGATGAACAAATTTTCCACTATTAATCCGACGTACTTGTCGTAATTATGTTACAATAAAACTTTTGCACATTAATTACAGTGAAAATGCGTGTTCCAACACCACGAGGTTGAGCATCCAAATCGCCCGGAGAAGAATGATAAGAAAATCACCTGCGCGATAAGAAGAACGCACTCGCTCGAAATATCCGCAAGCGGGGATAAAGACCGATTGTTTGTTAGGCTGCATATAATAAGTGCCCAAAAATCAAATAAAATAGATGGAGAATTTTATACTGTTACAAATTCCCCCCTTACTTCCCCGAGAGAAACTCCCTATAGGATTTCTCGAGACTAAACTTTCCAAAACTACTACACACAAATCATAATTAGAGATAAGAGAGAACAAAATCTAAATTGACTTAATAGCTACCTATTAGAATCATCTATATAGGGTTTTAAGTCTTTCGCATTCCAAACGCCTCTTTCTTTGCCAAATGAATCTACCAACAGATAAGTCCACGGAGATAACTTCTGTTTAATTTTAAAAGGTCCAATAAATTTTGGCGTTAACTTCGCAGAAAAGTAATTAACTGCATTGGACAGTGCATAATTTCTTCTCAAAACTGATTCCCCGACCTGAAAACTATCTGACCGCCTACGCAGATCGTAATATTTTTTGTTACGCTCATATGCCACTTTCAATTTTTTTCTGATGGTCGTAAATAGCTCAGAGAATGCTTCTGGCCGTTTCGAAACTTCGGACCTATCAAAACATAACACTCCATCATCCTCAATTTTGTGATCAGTGCCAACTAAAATTTGTTGTCGACCAAAATTCACAAAGTACGGAGTAAACCCGGTAACTTCATGAGTTGCTGTACGTATTGCACACCCAACTTTAGCCAACTGTTTGTCCCAAAGACGATGATTTTCTCCAACGTAGGAACATAACATTGTTTTTAGAACCCGATTTACCCGTTCTACGGGATTAGCTTGCGGGTGATAATGTGAATTGTACCTGCAACGAACTTCATAATTTTTGCATAACCCCTTAAATAAACCACTGGTAAATTGTTTACCATTATCTGTTAATAGTATTCTTGGTACCCCATAAACAAGGAACACTTTCTCTTCCAATTTCCTAACAACAATAGAGGATGTAGCTTGCCGCAGAGGGAAAAATAAAGAAAACTTGCTAAAATAATCTGATACCACTAATATGTACTGGTGACCAGACGAACTTCGCGGTAACGGACCAACTAAATCCACACTGATCATTTGCCACGGTTTATCTACTGTCGGCTGTGGTTGCATTAAGCCTCTAGGTTTCTTTTGTTCCGGCTTTGTCCGTTGACAAATGTCACAACCCTTAACATACTTCGAGATATCCGACCTCATTTTAGGCCAATAATACTTATCAGTCACTCTAGTATAAGTCTTAAAAATACCAACATGTCCAGCAGTTGGAATATCATGACATTTCCTGATTACCTCTTTACGCGATTGTTTTGGTACCACTAATTTCCACTTATCGTCGACATGTAACAATCTGTCTACCACGGGATTAGATTTTACATATTTGTATAAATCATTTCCTTCGATTCTCCATTGAGGATAATTTAATGGTTTTTCCTTAACCATTTGAATCATACCACTTAACCATTTATCCTCCATCGTAATCGATTTCACGCTGTCAAGGACAGGGACACACCGTGAAAGGGTGTCAGGAACTACATGCTCTTTTCCCTTGCGATGAATAATTCGAAAATAATATTGCTGCAGCCGGAGTGCCCAGCGTGCTAATCTGCCCTGAGGATCTTTCAAATTACTTAACCAGATCAAAGAATGGTGATCGGTTACTACAGTAAACTCAGAACCCTCCAAATACGAACGGAGTTTTTCCACTGCCCAAATAACTGCCAAACATTCGCGTTCAGTGGTACTATATTTGCGCTCAGCTTTCGTTAAACTCCTACTTATGTAACAAATCACATGATCTATATCACCTTCGCTTTGCGTAAGCACTGCCCCAATGCCATAAGCACTAGCATCGGTTTGGAGAATGAAAGGTAACGCAAAGTTGGGACACCTTAAGATTGGGGCCGTAACTAACGCATTTTTAATCGCTTCCAAAGTACGATTACAATCCTCGCTCCACACAAAGTTAGATGTTTTCTTCAACAGAGCTGTCCATGGTTGAACTAAATCTGCGAAATTAGGTATAAATTTTCTATACCAAGAAGCTAAGCCTAAAAGACTTCGAATACCGGTAACATTTTTTGGGATAGGTATATCAAGTATAGATTTAATTTTCTCTGGATCTACTTGTACGCCATTCTCGTTAACGAGATACCCTAGATATTTTAGTTCTTTGCGGCAAAACTGACATTTATCCCTGGAAAGTGTTAAATTTGCCTGGTGAAGCCTAGAAAATACTTCTTGTAGGATCTCACAATGTTTCTCAAAAGTCTGTGTTACAACGATTATATCGTCTAAATATACAAATACGAACGGTTCAAGCTCTGGACCCAATACTGAATCGATTAATCGTTGCCACGTTGCAGGCGCATTGTGCAGCCCAAATGGCATCCTATTAAAGCGAAAAAGACCCCTCCCTGGGACTGTAAAACTAAGATAGTCCCGAGACGATTCGGCCACCGGAATTTGCCAATAAGCTGATTTTATATCCAAAGATGACATATAAGTTGCATTTCTGAGTTTATCCAAAATCGCAGAAATATATGGTAAGGGATATGCGTCTCGTTTGGTAACCGCGTTTAGTTTTCTAAAATCTACACAAAATCGCTTACTTCCATCCTTTTTAGGAACTAAAATTACTGGAGAAGACCACGCAGAATTTGATTTTTCCACAATGCCTTTCTTCAACATATCATCCAATTCTTCATCAATTAAACGTTGGATATTAGGTGACACAGGGTAATACCTCTGCTTAATGGGTGGAGAACTAGTAACTATTTCATGCTGAACTGCAGATGTACAACCTAAAGCTTCTCCCATCTTCTCAAAATTATGCTCCAGGAGTTTATTTAATATTTCTTGCTGACCGTCGGTCAACGAACTTTCGGACTGTACAGCCTCTATTGATGCGTGTGAAGAAAATTCCCAAACATCTTTGGATAAGTCTGGGACAACCCCCATTTTCTTCCAAAAATCTATTCCTAATATTAAATTATGACCTACTTCAGGAACTACTAACATCCTAAGAACAATTACTTTATCTAATAACTTGACTGGAAGATCCACAGACCCCAAACAAAAACAGCTATTACCATTCGCTACTTTTACTTCCCTGACTTCACTGTCCCTTATCTTTAACCCCTGACATTTAATTTTTTCCCAACCTGGACCTCCTAATATAGTGTTGCTCGCTCCGGAGTCCAACAATCCAAATAATTTTAAACCAAAAATTTCTACACTTAAATATGGTCGTTGATCCTGATTTACATGAGACAAAATATACTCCAGTACAGGTTGATATATACATGAAAGAGTCGGTTTTTCCGTCACAATAGGCATACGACTCACTGCCCTGTGTGTGCGTTTCCCTGACATTGAGGACATGTCGAAACTTTAAATCCTTCTTTTCCACATTTGAAGCAATGTATACTGGTGTGCGACATGCGACAATTCCTAGCGATATGGCCAGGCTTCCTACATTTCCAACAAGTAATATTTTGACTAACGACCCTCCTATCAATCGAACTACACTGAGCAGAGTTTTCTGCATACGCATATGCCAAATCCGGCTCCAGAACATTTGAACGTTTAGGCGGCGCCACATATTCTCGCATTGAGGATTCACTCGCTTCAATTTTCCTACTTACTTGGAGTAAATGAGATATTGATTTGATGTCAACTAAACTCAGGGGTAGGTGATACATAGGTAATACATTCTTTAATATTATCCTAAGCTGCGTGCTTTCAGGTAAAGATACGGATAAACGACCGAACAAATTTCGCATTACCGAAATATAAATCCCAATGGATTCTTTTGAACCTTGTGTACGTGCTTTGATTTCCTCAAACAACTTCTCATCGTAATCATATGGTTGGAACTCGTCCCGTAAACCTTCTACCAACGTATTCCAGTCATGAAAAAGTTTTCTATTCGCCCGGTACCAAACCAGAGCATTTCCTGAGAAAAGATCAATAGCCGACGTAAAAAGACACGTCAAAGATACACCACGAGCTATGCGTAACTCTTGTACTCGCTCCAAAAATGCATTGAGAGACATTTTTTTCTGCTCCCCGGAAAATGTTAAATTCCACTGTCGTACCGGTACAGGTTTAGTATTGCTAGCTACTGTTAAATCATCCCCATCCGAACTATCTGTAGAAGAACAGACTGAGCGGTTATCATTGAGTTGGATAGCCGTCAAATCTAAAATGGCACTTTTATTCAAAGTCGATTCGGCTTTGGCCTTCTTAGTTTTTTCTTTAAAATCTGCAATACCTGATACTAATTCTACAAGCAATTTTGATCGTTGACCCGTTTCAGCGTCTGACTGTGGAGTTGATCTATTAAGTCTATTGAAGACGAAAGCTATTTTTGATGCAATTTTTTTATACCCCGCAGACTCTTTCAAGTCCAAAAAGTCATCTACCAGAAGTTTAATTTCTTCAATTTTACCCGTTAAAGCTGCACGATCTTCTTCAAAAGTAAACGGATAAGCAGGAAAAATAAAAGTACCCGCCTTTTCTAATTTTATCAGACTACGCAATGTTTTGCGCTGAATATCTACAGTAACATCCTCAGAGATACCTCTAATAGCTAACTCATACCTTAGTTCATCTTGCGATAATCGATTAATCTCGAATTTGAAATCCATATTTAAACGAGAAATATCTATCGAAATCAAAAGTAAAGTATTTCCTCCCAATTAAGAATTTCAACTACACTAGTTTAATCCTATTGTTTAATCGTTATCGACAATTTTCCCTTTTTCGCACTTTTGGCCCTTTTCCCTTCAAGCCCTTCGTGCCCTTACTGTCTATTTTTTTCGGGCCCCACGTTGGGCGCCAGTGAAACGCTGACGCACACTCTAGTCCTGCCCGATCGTAAGTTGGATAGTCGCCGGCCGACTTACCCAATGGAGATGGGGTGGGTAATTTATTTTTAAATTTATTCTTCGGCGCCACGTGATTTTTGACGACGACCACCGACAGGACATAAATAAAATCACGAAACAATTCAATAACGAGGGTAACAAAAGAATCTAACAGATGATAAGTAAGACCGTTAAGTTTCCTCCAAAATAAAAATAGTTTTATTAAAAAATAAAAGGACTGACTGTACGTATAATGGCAACAAAAAAATAATAATAATAACAATAATATTGGTATGACGAAAATTACGCTACTATTGGTTATCATACAAAATATCGTTCAAAACCCGTAATTATAGAGAACTCCCCTTAAAAACTGAAATATTAAATAAGATAAATATATCTAAAAAAATAATAATAATTATTGCCGATCGCGACGGTCCGTTAGCGCTAGCGTTCCGACCCGACGACGTATTACCACAAAAATCAAAAATAATTTTTTTTTTTTTTATTATTACCCGAAAGGACGCTCTATAAATACGCGGTCATACATATAATTACAAAATGATACGCCACTGGATAGTTATATTACCCTATCCAAAAACTCTAAATAGATTTGGAACAATCCTCAAAACAACATACAATAAAAATGAATAACACTAAACATATCCTTATCGCAATTTCAAATTATAAAAAGAAATAATAATCCGATGGAATAAAATATTAAACTCTTATCTGAGACTGGTGCTGCTTCGGGTTGTCCTGAATTTTGGAGCACGTCCCTGCCTAGTTCACTCTCAACGTCACGGACGGCGGCCTCGTGTCCTACCACCGAATTCCTCAGCCAACGGAAGCCAATTCCACCAAAACCCAGACGACTTCGATTTCCAATTAATCACAGTACGACAACCCAAAAGAAATAGCCGTGGTTCCAGCACATTAACTCCACGACGTATAAAAGAATAAATTTGAGATCAAAAAAAAAACCTGAGATCTTGTGCGGTTTTATTCGTTTTATTTGGATGTATTTAATTTTGGTATATTTCCTCCCAGATTTCGATCAAGATGTCTTCCGTGGTGCCAATAATCCGACCATGCGTCGTATTGTTAATAATCAATTCCCTTGATATCCACAATTTGATGAACAAATTTTCCACTATTAATCCGACGTACTTGTCGTAATTATGTTACAATAAAACTTTTGCACATTAATTACAGTGAAAATGCGTGTTCCAACACCACGAGGTTGAGCATTCAAATCGCCCGGAGAAGAATGATAAGAAAATCACCTGCGCGATAAGAAGAACGCACTCGCTCGAAATATCCGCAAGCGGGGATAAAGACCGATTGTTTGTTAGGCTGCATATAATAAGTGCCCAAAAATCAAATAAAATAGATGGAGAATTTTATACTGTTACAATCGTTTTTCGGCGTTTCCAGCAGTAGTCCGAACGATTTGCATCGAAAGAAAATTTGCTTGTCTCAGTTTCTGTAAGTCTCACAAATAATTTTTATAACAAAATAGTGTTCAGAATGTGATTCTGGACTCGAAAAAAAACGAAAATAAATTTTTGAAGAAAAATTAAATTTAATGGTTTTTCGGCGTTTCCAGCAGTTGTCCGAACGATTTACATCAAAAGAAATTTTGCTTGTCTCAGTTTCTGTAAGTCTCACAAATAATTTTTATAACAAAATAGTGTTCAGAATGTGATTCTGGACTCGAAAAAAAACGAAAATAAATTTTTGAAGAAAAATTAAATTTAATCGTTTTTCGGCGTTTCCAGCAGTTGTCCGAACGATTTACATCAAAAAAAATGTTGCTTGTCTCAGTTTCTGTAAGTCTCACAAATAATTTTTATAACAAAATAGTGTTCAGAATGTGATTCTGGACTCGAAAAAAAACGAAAATAAATTTTTGAAGAAAAATGAAATTCTATCGTTTTTCGGCGTTTCCAGCAGTAGTCCGAACGATTTGCATCGAAAGAAATTTTGCTTGTCTCAGTTTCTGTAAGTCTCACAAATAATTTTTATAACAAAATAGTGTTCAGAATGTGATTCTGGACTCGAAAAAAAACGAAAATAAATTTTGAAGAAATTTTGCTTGTCTCAGTTTCTGTAAGTCTCACAAATAATTTTTATAACAAAATAGTGTTCAGAATGTGATTCTAGACTCGAAAAAAAACGAAAATAAATTTTTGAAGAAAAATGAAATTTAATCGTTTTTCGGCGTTTCCAGCAGCTGTCCGAACGATTTACATCAAAAGAAATTTTGCTTGTCTCAGTTTCTGTAAGTCTCACAAATAATTTTTTTAACAAAATAGTGTTCAGAATGTGATTCTGGACTCGAAAAAAAACGAAAATAAATTTTTGAAGAAAAATTAAATTTAATCGTTTTTCGGCGTTTCCAGCAGTTGTCCGAACGATTTACATCAAAAGAAATTTTGCTTGTCTCAGTTTCTGTAAGTCTCACAAATAATTTTTATAACAAAACAGTGTTCAGAATGTGATTCTGGAATCGAAAAAAAACAAAAATAAATTTTTGAAGAAAAATGAAATTTAATCGTTTTTCGGCGTTTCCAGCAGTTGTCCGAACGATTTACATCAAAAGAAATTTTGCTTGTCTTAGTTACTGTAAGTCTCACAAATAATTTTTTTAACAAAATAGTGTTCAGAATGTGATTCTGGACTCGAAAAAAAACGAAAATAAATTTTTGAAGAAAAATTAAATTTAATCGTTTTTCGGCGTTTCCAGCAGTTGTCCGAACGATTTACATCAAAAGAAATTTTGCTTGTCTCAGTTTCTGTAAGTCTCACAAATAATTTTTATAACAAAACAGTGTTCAGAATGTGATTCTGGACTCGAAAAAAAACAAAAATAAATTTTTGAAGAAAAATGAAATTTAATCGTTTTTCGGCGTTTCCAGCAGTTGTCCGAACGATTTACATCAAAAGAAATTTTGCTTGTCTCAGTTTCTGTAAGTCTCACAAATAATTTTTATAACAAAATAGTGTTCAGAATGTGATTCTGGACTCGAAAAAAAACGAAAATAAATTTTTGAAGAAAAATTAAATTTAATCGTTTTTCGGCGTTTCCAGCAGTTGTCCGAACGATTTACATCAAAAAAAATTTTGCTTGTCTCAGTTTCTGTAAGTCTCACAAATAATTTTTATAACAAAATAGTGTTCAGAATGTGATTCTGGACTCGAAAAAAAACGAAAATAAATTTTTGAAGAAAAATGAAATTCTATCGTTTTTCGGCGTTTCCAGCAGTAGTCCGAACGATTTGCATCGAAAGAAATTTTGCTTGTCTCAGTTTCTGTAAGTCTCACAAATAAATTTTTTAACAAAATAGTGTTCAGAATGTGATTCTGGACTCGAAAAAAAACGAAAATAAATTTTTGAAGAAAAATTAAATTTAATCGTTTTTCGGCGTTTCCAGCAGTTGTCCGAACGATTTACATCAAAAGAAATTTTGCTTGTCTCAGTTTCTGTAAGTCTGGCAAATAATTTTTATAACAAAATAGTGTTCAGAATGTGATTCTGGACTCGAAAAAAAACGAAAATAAATTTTTGAAGAAAAATGAAATTTAATCGTTTTTCGGCGTTTCCAGCAGTTGTCCGAACGATTTACATCAAAAGAAATTTTGCTTGTCTCAGTTTCTGTAAGTCTCACAAATAATTTTTATAACAAAATAGTGTTCAGAATGTGATTCTGGATTCGGAAAAAAACAAAAATAAATTTTTGAAGAAAAATGAAATTTAATCGTTTTTCGGCGTTTCCAGCAGTTGTCCGGACGATTTACATCAAAAGAAATTTTGCTTGTCTCAGTTTCTGTAAGTCTCACAAATAATTTTTATAACAAAATAGTGTTCAGAATGTGATTCTGGACTCGAAAAAAAACGAAAATAAATTTTTGAAGAAAAATTTAATTTAATCGTTTTTCGGCGTTTCCTGCAGTTGTCCGAACGATTTACATCAAAAGAAATTTTGCTTGTCTCAGTTTCTGTAAGTCTGACAAATAATTTTTATAACAAAATAGTGTTCAGAATGTGATTCTGGACTCGAAAAAAAACGAAAATAAATTTTTGAAGAAAAATGAAATTTAATCGTTTTTCGGCGTTTCCAGCAGTTGTCCGAACGATTTACATCAAAAGAAATTTTGCTTGTCTCAGTTTCTGTAAGTCTCACAAATAATTTTTATAACAAAATAGTGTTCAGAATGTGATTCTGGATTCGAAAAAAAACAAAAATAAATTTTTGAAGAAAAATGAAATTTAATCGTTTTTCGGCGTTTCCAGCAGTTGTCCGAACGATTTACATCAAAAGAAATTTTGCTTGTCTCAGTTTCTGTAAGTCTCACAAATAATTTTTATAACAAAATAGTGTTCAGAATGTGATTCTGGACTCGAAAAAAAACGAAAATAAATTTTGAAGAAATTTTGCTTGTCTCAGTTTCTGTAAGTCTCACAAATAATTTTTATAACAAAATAGTGTTCAGAATGTGATTCTAGACTCGAAAAAAAACGAAAATAAATTTTTGAAGAAAAATGAAATTTAATCGTTTTTCGGCGTTTCCAGCAGTAGTCCGAACGATTTACATCAAAAGAGATTTTGCTTGTCTCAGTTTCTGTAAGTCTCACAAATAATTTTTATAACAAAATAGTGTTCAGAATGTGATTCTGGACTCGAAAGAAAACGAAAATAAATTTTTGAAGAAAAATGAAATTTAATCGTTTTTCGGCGTTTCCAGCAGTTGTCCAAACGATTTACATCAAAAGAAATTTTGCTTGTCTCAGTTTCTGTAAGTCTCACAAATAATTTTTTTAACAAAATAGTGTTCAGAATGTGATTCTGGACTCGGAAAAAACCGAAAATAAATTTTTGAAGAAAAATTAAATTTAATCGTTTTTCGGCGTTTCCAGCAGATGTCCGAACGATTTACATCAAAAAAAAATTTGCTTGTCTCAGTTTCTGTAAGTCTCACAAATAATTTTTATACCAAAATAGTGTTCAGAATGTGATTCTGGACTCGAAAAAAAACGAAAATAAATTTTTGAAGAAAAATGAAATTCTATCGTTTTTCGGCGTTTCCAGCAGTAGTCCGAACGATTTGCATCGAAAGAAATTTTGCTTGTCTCAGTTTCTGTAAGTCTCACAAATAATTTTTATAACAAAATAGTGTTCAGAATGTGATTCTAGACTCGAAAAAAAACGAAAATAAATTTTTGAAGAAAAATGAAATTTAATCGTTTTTCGGCGTTTCCAGCAGTTGTCCGAACGATTTACATCAAAAGAAATTTTGCTTGTCTCAGTTTCTGTAAGTCTCACAAATAATTTTTTTAACAAAATAGTGTTCAGAATGTGATTCTGGACTCGAAAAAAAACGAAAATAAATTTTTGAAGAAAAATTAAATTTAATCGTTTTTCGGCGTTTCCAGCAGTTGTCCGAACGATTTACATCAAAAAAAATGTTGCTTGTCTCAGTTTCTGTAAGTCTCACAAATAATTTTTATAACAAAATAGTGTTCAGAATGTGATTCTAGACTCGAAAAAAAACGAAAATAAATTTTTGAAGAAAAATGAAATTCTATCGTTTTTCGGCGTTTCCAGCAGTAGTCCGAACGATTTGCATCGAAAGAAAATTTGCTTGTCTCAGTTTCTGTAAGTCTCACAAATAATTTTTATAACAAAATAGTGTTCAGAATGTGATTCTGGACTCGAAAAAAAACGAAAATAAATTTTTGAAGAAAAATTAAATTTAATCGTTTTTCGGCGTTTCCAGCAGTTGTCCGAACGATTTACATCAAAAAAAATTTTGCTTGTCTCAGTTTCTGTAAGTCTCACAAATAATTTTTATAACAAAATAGTGTTCAGAATGTGATTCTGGACTCGAAAAAAAACGAAAATAAATTTTTGAAGAAAAATGAAATTCTATCGTTTTTCGGCGTTTCCAGCAGTAGTCCGAACGATTTGCATCGAAAGAAATTTTGCTTGGCTCAGTTTCTGTAAGTCTCACAAATAATTTTTTTAACAAAATAGTGTTCAGAATGTGATTCTGGACTCGAAAAAAAAACGAAAATAAATTTTTGAAGAAAAATTAAATTTAATCGTTTTTCGGCGTTTCCAGCAGTTGTCCGAACGATTTACATCAAAAGAAATTTTGCTTGTCTCAGTTTCTGTAAGTCTGACAAATAATTTTTATAACAAAATAGTGTTCAGAATGTGATTCTGGACTCGAAAAAAAACGAAAATAAATTTTTGAAGAAAAATTAAATTTAATCGTTTTTCGGCGTTTCCAGCAGTTGTCCGAACGATTTACATCAAAAGAAATTTTGCTTGTCTCAGTTTCTGTAAGTCTCACAAATAATTTTTATAACAAAATAGTGTTCAGAATGTGATTCTGGATTCGGAAAAAAACAAAAATAAATTTTTGAAGAAAAATGAAATTTAATCGTTTTTCGGCGTTTCCAGCAGTTGTCCGAACGATTTACATCAAAAGAAATTTTGCTTGTCTCAGTTTCTGTAAGTCTCACAAATAATTTTTATAACAAAATAGTGTTCAGAATGTGATTCTGGACTCGAAAAAAAACGAAAATAAATTTTTGAAGAAAAATTAAATTTAATCGTTTTTCGGCGTTTCCAGCAGTTGTCCGAACGATTTACATCAAAAGAAATTTTGCTTGTCTCAGTTTCTGTAAGTCTGACAAATAATTTTTATAACAAAATAGTGTTCAGAATGTGATTCTGGACTCGAAAAAAAACGAAAATAAATTTTTGAAGAAAAATGAAATTTAATCGTTTTTCGGCGTTTCCAGCAGTTGTCCGAACGATTTACATCAAAATAAATTTTGCTTGTCTCAGTTTCTGTAAGTCTCACAAATAATTTTTATAACAAAATAGTGTTCAGAATGTGATTCTGGATTCGAAAAAAAACAAAAATAAATTTTTGAAGAAAAATGAAATTTAATCGTTTTTCGGCGTTTCCAGCAGTTGTCCGAACGATTTACATCAAAAGAAATTTTGCTTGTCTCAGTTTCTGTAAGTCTCACAAATAATTTTTATAACAAAATAGTGTTCAGAATGTGATTCTGGACTCGAAAAAAAACGAAAATAAATTTTGAAGAAATTTTGCTTGTCTCAGTTTCTGTAAGTCTCACAAATAATTTTTATAACAAAATAGTGTTCAGAATGTGATTCTAGACTCGAAAAAAAACGAAAATAAATTTTTGAAGAAAAATGAAATTTAATCGTTTTTCGGCGTTTCCAGCAGTAGTCCGAACGATTTACATCAAAAGAGATTTTGCTTGTCTCAGTTTCTGTAAGTCTCACAAATAATTTTTATAACAAAATAGTGTTCAGAATGTGATTCTGGACTCGAAAAAAAACGAAAATAAATTTTTGAAGAAAAATTAAATTTAATCGTTTTTCGGCGTTTCCAGCAGTTGTCCGAACGATTTACATCAAAAGAAATTTTGCTTGTCTCAGTTTCTGTAAGTCTCACAAATAATTTTTTTAACAAAATTGTGTTCAGAATGTGATTCTGGACTCGGAAAAAACCGAAAATAAATTTTTGAAGAAAAATTAAATTTAATCGTTTTTCGGCGTTTCCAGCAGATGTCCGAACGATTTACATCAAAAAAAATTTTGCTTGTCTCAGTTTCTGTAAGTCTCACAAATAATTTTTATAACAAAATAGTGTTCAGAATGTGATTCTGGACTCGAAAAAAAACGAAAATAAATTTTTGAAGAAAAATGAAATTCTATCGTTTTTCGGCGTTTCCAGCAGTAGTCCGAACGATTTGCATCGAAAGAAATTTTGCTTGTCTCAGTTTCTGTAAGTCTCACAAATAATTTTTTTAACAAAATAGTGTTCAGAATGTGATTCTGGACTCGAAAAAAAACGAAAATAAATTTTTGAAGAAAAATTAAATTTAATCGTTTTTCGGCGTTTCCAGTAGTTGTCCGAACGATTTACATCAAAAGAAATTTTGCTTGTCTCAGTTTCTGTAAGTCTCACAAATAATTTTTATAACAAAATAGTGTTCAGAATGTGATTCTGGACTCGAAAAAAAACGAAAATAAATTTTTGAAGAAAATGAAATTTAATCGTTTTTCGGCGTTTCCAGCAGTTGTCCGAACGATTTACATCAAAAGAAATTTTGCTTGTCTCAGTTTCTGTAAGTCTCACAAATAATTTTTATAACAAAATAGTGTTCAGAATGTGATTCTGGACTCGAAAAAAAACGAAAATAAATTTTGAAGAAATTTTGCTTGTCTCAGTTTCTGTAAGTCTCACAAATAATTTTTATAACAAAATAGTGTTCAGAATGTGATTCTAGACTCGAAAAAAAACGAAAATAAATTTTTGAAGAAAAATGAAATTTAATCGTTTTTCGGCGTTTCCAGCAGTTGTCCGAACGATTTACATCGAAAGAAATTTTGCTTGTCTCAGTTTCTGTAAGTCTCACAAATAATTTTTTTAACAAAATAGTGTTCAGAATGTGATTCTGGACTCGAAAAAAACGAAAATAAATTTTTGAAGAAAAATTAAATTTAATCGTTTTTCGGCGTTTCCAGCAGTTGTCCGAACGATTTACATCAAAAGAAATTTTGCTTGTCTTAGTTACTGTAAGTCTCACAAATAATTTTTTTAACAAAATAGTGTTCAGAATGTGATTCTGGACTCGAAAAAAAACGAAAATAAATTTTTGAAGAAAAATGAAATTTAATCGTTTTTCGGCGTTTCCAGCAGTTGTCCGAACGATTTACATCAAAAGAAATTTTGCTTGTCTCAGTTTCTGTAAGTCTCACAAATAATTTTTATAACAAAACAGTGTTCAGAATGTGATTCTGGACTCGAAAAAAAAACAAAAATAAATTTTTGAAGAAAAATGAAATTTAATCGTTTTTCGGCGTTTCCAGCAGTTGTCCGAACGATTTACATCAAAAGAAATTTTGCTTGTCTCAGTTTCTGTAAGTCTCACAAATAATTTTTATAACAAAATAGTGTTCAGAATGTGATTCTGGACTCGAAAAAAAACGAAAATAAATTTTGAAGAAATTTTGCTTGTCTCAGTTTCTGTAAGTCTCACAAATAATTTTTATAACAAAATAGTGTTCAGAATGTGATTCTGGACTCGAAAGAAAACGAAAATAAATTTTTGAAGAAAAATGAAATTTAATCGTTTTTCGGCGTTTCCAGCAGTTGTCCGAACGATTTACATCAAAAGAAATTTTGCTTGTCTCAGTTTCTGTAAGTCTCACAAATAATTTTTATAACAAAATAGTGTTCAGAATGTGATTCTGGACTCGAAAAAAAACGAAAATAAATTTTGAAGAAATTTTGCTTGTCTCAGTTTCTGTAAGTCTCACAAATAATTTTTATAACAAAATAGTGTTCAGAATGTGATTCTAGACTCGAAAAAAAACGAAAATAAATTTTTGAAGAAAAATGAAATTTAATCGTTTTTCGGCGTTTCCAGCAGTTGTCCGAACGATTTACATCAAAAGAAATTTTGCTTGTCTCAGTTTCTGTAAGTCTCACAAATAATTTTTTTAACAAAATAGTGTTCAGAATGTGATTCTGGACTCGAAAAAAACGAAAATAAATTTTTGAAGAAAAATTAAATTTAATCGTTTTTCGGCGTTTCCAGCAGTTGTCCGAACGATTTACATCAAAAAAAATGTTGCTTGTCTCAGTTTCTGTAAGTCTCACAAATAATTTTTATAACAAAATAGTGTTCAGAATGTGATTCTGGACTCGAAAAAAAACGAAAATAAATTTTTGAAGAAAAATGAAATTCTATCGTTTTTCGGCGTTTCCAGCAGTAGTCCGAACGATTTGCATCGAAAGAAATTTTGCTTGTCTCAGTTTCTGTAAGTCTCACAAATAATTTTTATAACAAAATAGTGTTCAGAATGTGATTCTGGACTCGAAAAAAAACGAAAATAAATTTTTGAAGAAAATGAAATTTAATCGTTTTTCGGCGTTTCCAGCAGTTGTCCGAACGATTTACATCAAAAGAAATTTTGCTTGTCTCAGTTTTTGTAAGTCTCACAAATAATTTTTATAACAAAATAGTGTTCAGAATGTGATTCTGGACTCGAAAAAAAACGAAAATAAATTTTGAAGAAATTTTGCTTGTCTCAGTTTCTGTAAGTCTCACAAATAATTTTTTTAACAAAATAGTGTTCAGAATGTGATTCTGGACTCGAAAGAAAACGAAAATAAATTTTTGAAGAAAAATGAAATTTAATCGTTTTTCGGCGTTTCCAGCAGTTGTCCGAACGATTTACATCAAAAGAAATTTTGCTTGTCTTAGTTACTGTAAGTCTCACAAATAATTTTTTTAACAAAATAGTGTTCAGAATGTGATTCTGGACTCGGAAAAAACCGAAAATAAATTTTTGAAGAAAAATTAAATTGAATCGTTTTTCGGCGTTTCCAGCAGTTGTCCGAACGATTTACATCAAAAGAAATTTTGCTTGTCTCAGTTTCTGTAAGTCTCACAAATAATTTTTATAACAAAACAGTGTTCAGAATGTGATTCTGGACTCGAAAGAAAACGAAAATAAATTTTTGAAGAAAAATGAAATTTAATCGTTTTTCGGCGTTTCCAGCAGTTGTCCGAACGATTTACATCAAAAGAAATTTTGCTTGTCTCAGTTTCTGTAAGTCTCACAAATAATTTTTATAACAAAATAGTGTTCAGAATGTGATTCTGGACTCGGAAAAAACCGAAAATAAATTTTGAAGGAATTTTGCTTGTCTCAGTTTCTGTAAGTCTCACAAATAATTTTTATAACAAAATAGTGTTCAGAATGTGATTCTGGACTCGAAAGAAAACGAAAATAAATTTTTAAAGAAAAATGAAATTTAATCGTTTTTCGGCGGTTCCAGCAGTTGTCCGAACGATTTACATCAAAAGAAATTTTGCTTGTCTCAGTTTCTGTAAGTCTCACAAATAATTTTTTTAACAAAATAGTGTTCAGAATGTGATTCTGGACTCGGAAAAAACCGAAAATAAATTTTTGAAGAAAAATTAAATTTAATCGTTTTTCGGCGTTTCCAGCAGATGTCCGAACGATTTACATCAAAAAAAATTTTGCTTGTCTCAGTTTCTGTAAGTCTCACAAATAATTTTTATAACAAAATAGTGTTCAGAATGTGATTCTGGACTCGAAAAAAGACGAAAATAAATTTTTGAAGAAAAATGAAATTCTATCGTTTTTCGGCGTTTCCAGCAGTAGTCCGAACGATTTACATCAAAAGAAATTTTGCTTGTCTCAGTTTCTGTAAGTCTCACAAATAATTTTTATAACAAAATAGTGTTCAGAATGTGATTCTGGACTCGAAAAAAAACGAAAATAAATTTTTGAAGAAAAATGAAATTTAATCGTTTTTCGGCGTTTCCAGCAGTTGTCCGAACGATTTACATCAAAAGAAATTTTGCTTGTCTCAGTTTCTGTAAGTCTCACAAATAATTTTTATAACAAAATAGTGTTCAGAATGTGATTCTGGACTCGAAAAAAAACGAAAATAAATTTTGAAGAAATTTTGCTTGTCTCAGTTTCTGTAAGTCTCACAAATAATTTTTATAACAAAATAGTGTTCAGAATGTGATTCTAGACTCGAAAAAAAACGAAAATAAATTTTTGAAGAAAAATGAAATTTAATCGTTTTTCGGCGTTTCCAGCAGTTGTCCGAACGATTTACATCAAAAGAAATTTTGCTTGTCTCAGTTTCTGTAAGTCTCACAAATAATTTTTTTAACAAAATAGTGTTCAGAATGTGATTCTGGACTCGAAAAAAAACGAAAATAAATTTTTGAAGAAAAATTAAATTTAATCGTTTTTCGGCGTTTCCAGCAGTTGTCCGAACGATTTACATCAAAAGAAATTTTGCTTGTCTTAGTTACTGTAAGTCTCACAAATAATTTTTTTAACAAAATAGTGTTCAGAATGTGATTCTGGACTCGAAAAAAAACGAAAATAAATTTTTGAAGAAAAATTAAATTTAATCGTTTTTCGGCGTTTCCAGCAGTTGTCCGAACGATTTACATCAAAAGAAATTTTGCTTGTCTCAGTTTCTGTAAGTCTCACAAATAATTTTTATAACAAAACAGTGTTCAGAATGTGATTCTGGACTCGAAAAAAAACAAAAATAAATTTTTGAAGAAAAATGAAATTTAATCGTTTTTCGGCGTTTCCAGCAGTTGTCCGAACGATTTACATCAAAAGAAATTTTGCTTGTCTCAGTTTCTGTAAGTCTCACAAATAATTTTTATAACAAAATAGTGTTCAGAATGTGATTCTGGACTCGAAAAAAAACGAAAATAAATTTTGAAGAAATTTTGCTTGTCTCAGTTTCTGTAAGTCTCACAAATAATTTTTATAACAAAATAGTGTTCAGAATGTGATTCTGGATTCGAAAGAAAACGAAAATAAATTTTTGAAGAAAAATGAAATTTAATCGTTTTTCGGCGTTTCCAGCAGTTGTCCGAACGATTTACATCAAAAGAAATTTTGCTTGTCTCAGTTTCTGTAAGTCTCACAAATAATTTTTTTAACAAAATAGTGTTCAGAATGTGATTCTGGACTCGGAAAAAACCGAAAATAAATTTTTGAAGAAAAATTAAATTTAATCGTTTTTCGGCGTTTCCAGCAGATGTCCGAACGATTTACATCAAAAAAAATTTTGCTTGTCTCAGTTTCTGTAAGTCTCACAAATAATTTTTATAACAAAATAGTGTTCAGAATGTGATTCTGGACTCGAAAAAAAACGAAAATAAATTTTTGAAGAAAAATGAAATTCTATCGTTTTTCGGCGTTTCCAGCAGTTGTCCGAACGATTTACATCAAAAGAAATTTTGCTTGTCTCAGTTTCTGTAAGTCTCACAAATAATTTTTATAACAAAATAGTGTTCAGAATGTGATTCTGGACTCGAAAAAAAACGAAAATAAATTTTGAAGAAATTTTGCTTGTCTCAGTTTCTGTAAGTCTCACAAATAAATTTTATAACAAAATAGTGTTCAGAATGTGATTCTAGACTCGAAAAAAAACGAAAATAAATTTTTGAAGAAAAATGAAATTTAATCGTTTTTCGGCGTTTCCAGCAGTTGTCCGAACGATTTACATCAAAAAAAATTTTGCTTGTCTCAGTTTCTGTAAGTCTCACAAATAATTTTTTTAACAAAATAGTGTTCAGAATGTGATTCTGGACTCGAAAAAAAACGAAAATAAATTTTTGAAGAAAAATTAAATTTAATCGTTTTTCGGCGTTTCCAGCAGTTGTCCGAACGATTTACATCAAAAAAAATGTTGCTTGTCTCAGTTTCTGTAAGTCTCACAAATAATTTTTATAACAAAATAGTGTTCAGAATGTGATTCTGGACTCGAAAAAAAACGAAAATAAATTTTGAAGAAATTTTGCTTGTCTCAGTTTCTGTAAGTCTCACAAATAATTTTTATAACAAAATAGTGTTCAGAATGTGATTCTAGACTCGAAAAAAAACGAAAATAAATTTTTGAAGAAAAATGAAATTTAATCGTTTTTCGGCGTTTCCAGCAGTTGTCCGAACGATTTACATCAAAAGAAATTTTGCTTGTCTCAGTTTCTGTAAGTCTCACAAATAATTTTTTTAACAAAATAGTGTTCAGAATGTGATTCTGGACTCGAAAAAAAACGAAAATAAATTTTTGAAGAAAAATTAAATTTAATCGTTTTTCGGCGTTTCCAGCAGTTGTCCGAACGATTTACATCAAAAGAAATTTTGCTTGTCTTAGTTACTGTAAGTCTCACAAATAATTTTTTTAACAAAATAGTGTTCAGAATGTGATTCTGGACTCGAAAAAAAACGAAAATAAATTTTTGAAGAAAAATTAAATTTAATCGTTTTTCGGCGTTTCCAGCAGTTGTCCGAACGATTTACATCAAAAGAAATTTTGCTTGTCTCAGTTTCTGTAAGTCTCACAAATAATTTTTATAACAAAACAGTGTTCAGAATGTGATTCTGGACTCGAAAAAAAACAAAAATAAATTTTTGAAGAAAAATGAAATTTAATCGTTTTTCGGCGTTTCCAGCAGTTGTCCGAACGATTTACATCAAAAGAAATTTTGCTTGTCTCAGTTTCTGTAAGTCTCACAAATAATTTTTATAACAAAATAGTGTTCAGAATGTGATTCTGGACTCGAAAAAAAACGAAAATAAATTTTGAAGAAATTTTGCTTGTCTCAGTTTCTGTAAGTCTCACAAATAATTTTTATAACAAAATAGTGTTCAGAATGTGATTCTGGACTCGAAAGAAAACGAAAATAAATTTTTGAAGAAAAATGAAATTTAATCGTTTTTCGGCGTTTCCAGCAGTTGTCCGAACGATTTACATCAAAAGAAATTTTGCTTGTCTCAGTTTCTGTAAGTCTCACAAATAATTTTTTTAACAAAATAGTGTTCAGAATGTGATTCTGGACTCGGAAAAAACCGAAAATAAATTTTTGAAGAAAAATTAAATTTAATCGTTTTTCGGCGTTTCCAGCAGATGTCCGAACGATTTACATCAAAAAAAATTTTGCTTGTCTCAGTTTCTGTAACTCTCACAAATAATTTTTATAACAAAATAGTGTTCAGAATGTGATTCTGGACTCGAAAAAAAACGAAAATAAATTTTTGAAGAAAAATGAAATTCTATCGTTTTTCGGCGTTTCCAGCAGTAGTCCGAACGATTTACATCAAAAGAAATTTTGCTTGTCTCAGTTTCTGTAAGTCTCACAAATAATTTTTATAACAAAATAGTGTTCAGAATGTGATTCTGGACTCGAAAAAAAACGAAAATAAATTTTTGAAGAAAAATTAAATTCTATTGTTTTTCGGCGTTTCCAGCAGTAGTCCGAACGATTTGCATCGAAAGAAATTTTGCTTGTCTCAGTTTCTGTAAGTCTCACAAATAATTTTTATAACAAAATAGTGTTCAGAATGTGATTCTGGACTCGAAAAAAAACGAAAATAAATTTTTGAAGAAAAATTAAATTTAATCGTTTTTCGGCGTTTCCAGCAGTTGTCCGAACGATTTACATCAAAAAAAATTTTGCTTGTCTCAGTTTCTGTAAGTCTCACAAATAATTTTTATAACAAAATAGTGTTCAGAATGTGATTCTGGACTCGAAAAAAAACGAAAATAAATTTTTGAAGAAAAATGAAATTCTATCGTTTTTCGGCGTTTCCAGCAGTAGTCCGAACGATTTGCATCGAAAGAAATTTTGCTTGTCTCAGTTTCTGTAAGTCTCACAAATAATTTTTTTAACAAAATAGTGTTCAGAATGTGATTCTGGACTCGAAAAAAAACGAAAATAAATTTTTGAAGAAAAATTAAATTTAATCGTTTTTTGGCGTTTCCAGCAGTTGTCCGAACGATTTACATCAAAAGAAATTTTGCTTGTCTCAGTTTCTGTAAGTCTGACAAATAATTTTTATAACAAAATAGTGTTCAGAATGTGATTCTGGACTCGAAAAAAAACGAAAATAAATTTTTGAAGAAAAATGAAATTTAATCGTTTTTCGGCGTTTCCAGCAGTTGTCCGAACGATTTACATCAAAAGAAATTTTGCTTGTCTCAGTTTCTGTAAGTCTCACAAATAATTTTTATAACAAAATAGTGTTCAGAATGTGATTCTGGATTCGAAAAAAAACAAAAATAAATTTTTGAAGAAAAATGAAATTTAATCGTTTTTCGGCGTTTCCAGCAGTTGTCCGAACGATTTACATCAAAAGAAATTTTGCTTGTCTCAGTTTCTGTAAGTCTCACAAATAATTTTTTTAACAAAATAGTGTTCAGAATGTGATTCTGGACTCGAAAAAAAACGAAAATAAATTTTTGAAGAAAAATTAAATTTAATCGTTTTTCGGCGTTTCCAGCAGTTGTCCGAACGATTTACATCAAAAGAAATTTTGCTTGTCTCAGTTTCTGTAAGTCTCACAAATAATTTTTATAACAAAATAGTGTTCAGAATGTGATTCTGGACTCGAAAAAAAACGAAAATAAATTTTGAAGAAATTTTGCTTGTCTCAGTTTCTGTAAGTCTCACAAATAATTTTTATAACAAAATAGTGTTCAGAATGTGATTCTAGACTCGAAAAAAAACGAAAATAAATTTTTGAAGAAAAATGAAATTTAATCGTTTTTCGGCGTTTCCAGCAGTAGTCCGAACGATTTACATCAAAAGAGATTTTGCTTGTCTCAGTTTCTGTAAGTCTCACAAATAATTTTTATAACAAAATAGTGTTCAGAATGTGATTCTGGACTCGAAAGAAAACGAAAATAAATTTTTGAAGAAAAATGAAATTTAATCGTTTTTCGGCGTTTCCAGCAGTTGTCCGAACGATTTACATCAAAAGAAATTTTGATTGTCTCAGTTTCTGTAAGTCTCACAAATAATTTTTTTAACAAAATAGTGTTCAGAATGTGATTCTGGACTCGGAAAAAACCGAAAATAAATTTTTGAAGAAAAATTAAATTTAATCGTTTTTCGGCGTTTCCAGCAGTTGTCCGAACGATTTACATCAAAAGAAATTTTGCTTGTCTCAGTTTCTGTAAGTCTCACAAATAATTTTTATAACAAAATAGTGTTCAGAATGTGATTCTGGACTCGAAAAAAAACGAAAATAAATTTTGAAGAAATTTTGCTTGTCTCAGTTTCTGTAAGTCTCACAAATAATTTTTATAACAAAATAGTGTTCAGAATGTGATTCTAGAATCGAAAAAAAACGAAAATAAATTTTTGAAGAAAAATGAAATTTAATCGTTTTTCGGCGTTTCCAGCAGTAGTCCGAACGATTTACATCAAAAGAGATTTTGCTTGTCTCAGTTTCTGTAAGTCTCACAAATAATTTTTATAACAAAATAGTGTTCAGAATGTGATTCTGGACTCGAAAGAAAACGAAAATAAATTTTTGAAGAAAAATGAAATTTAATCGTTTTTCGGCGTTTCCAGCAGTTGTCCGAACGATTTACATCAAAAGAAATTTTGCTTGTCTCAGTTTCTGTAAGTCTCACAAATAATTTTTTTAACAAAATAGTGTTCAGAATGTGATTCTGGACTCGGAAAAAACCGAAAATAAATTTTTGAAGAAAAATTAAATTTAATCGTTTTTCGGCGTTTCCAGCAGTTGTCCGAATGATTTACATCAAAAGAAATTTTGCTTGTCTCAGTTTCTGTAAGTCTCACAAATAATTTTTATAACAAAATAGTGTTCAGAATGTGATTCTGGACTCGAAAAAAAACGAAAATAAATTTTGAAGAAATTTTGCTTGTCTCAGTTTCTGTAAGTCTCACAAATAATTTTTATAACAAAATAGTGTTCAGAATGTGATTCTAGACTCGAAAAAAAACGAAAATAAATTTTTGAAGAAAAATGAAATTTAATCGTTTTTCGGCGTTTCCAGCAGTTGTCCGAACGATTTACATCAAAAGAAATTTTGCTTGTCTCAGTTTCTGTAAGTCTCACAAATAATTTTTTTAACAAAATAGTGTTCAGAATGTGATTCTGGACTCGAAAAAAAACGAAAATAAATTTTTGAAGAAAAATTAAATTTAATCGTTTTTCGGCGTTTCCAGCAGTTGTCCGAACGATTTACATCAAAAAAAATGTTGCTTGTCTCAGTTTCTGTAAGTCTCACAAATAATTTTTATAACAAAATAGTGTTCAGAATGTGATTCTGGACTCGAAAAAAAACGAAAATAAATTTTTGAAGAAAAATGAAATTCTATCGTTTTTCGGCGTTTCCAGCAGTAGTCCGAACGATTTGCATCGAAAGAAATTTTGCTTGTCTCAGTTTCTGTAAGTCTCACAAATAATTTTTATAACAAAATAGTGTTCAGAATGTGATTCTGGACTCGAAAAAAAACGAAAATAAATTTTTGAAGAAAAATTAAATTTAACCGTTTTTCGGCGTTTCCAGCAGTTGTCCGAACGATTTACATCAAAAAAAATTTTGCTTGTCTCAGTTTCTGTAAGTCTCACAAATAATTTTTATAACAAAATAGTGTTCAGAATGTGATTCTGGACTCGAAAAAAAACGAAAATAAATTTTTGAAGAAAAATGAAATTCTATCGTTTTTCGGCGTTTCCAGCAGTAGTCCGAACGATTTGCATCGAAAGAAATTTTGCTTGTCTCAGTTTCTGTAAGTCTCACAAATAATTTTTTTAACAAAATAGTGTTCAGAATGTGATTCTGGACTCGAAAAAAAACGAAAATAAATTTTTGAAGAAAAATTAAATTTAATCGTTTTTCGGCGTTTCCAGCAGTTGTCCGAACGATTTACATCAAAAGAAATTTTGCTTGTCTCAGTTTCTGTAAGTCTGACAAATAATTTTTATAACAAAATAGTGTTCAGAATGTGATTCTGGACTCGAAAAAAAACGAAAATAAATTTTTGAAGAAAAATGAAATTTAATCGTTTTTAGGCGTTTCCAGCAGTTGTCCGAACGATTTACATCAAAATAAATTTTGCTTGTCTCAGTTTCTGTAAGTCTCACAAATAATTTTTATAACAAAATAGTGTTCAGAATGTGATTCTGGATTCGAAAAAAAACAAAAATAAATTTTTGAAGAAAAATGAAATTTAATCGTTTTTCGGCGTTTCCAGCAGTTGTCCGAACGATTTACATCAAAAGAAATTTTGTTTGTCTCAGTTTCTGTAAGTCTCACAAATAATTTTTATAACAAAATAGTGTTCAGAATGTGATTCTGGACTCGAAAAAAAACGAAAATAAATTTTGAAGAAATTTTGCTTGTCTCAGTTTCTGTAAGTCTCACAAATAATTTTTATAACAAAATAGTGTTCAGAATGTGATTCTAGACTCTAAAAAAAACGAAAATAAATTTTTGAAGAAAAATGAAATTTAATCGTTTTTCGGCGTTTCCAGCAGTAGTCCGAACGATTTACATCAAAAGAGATTTTGCTTGTCTCAGTTTCTGTAAGTCTCACAAATAATTTTTATAACAAAATAGTGTTCAGAATGTGATTCTGGACTCGAAAAAAAACGAAAATAAATTTTTGAAGAAAAATGAAATTTAATCGTTTTTCGGCGTTTCCAGCAGTTGTCCGAACGATTTACATCAAAAGAAATTTTGCTTGTCTCAGTTTCTGTAAGTCTCACAAATAATTTTTATAACAAAATAGTGTTCAGAATGTGATTCTGGATTCGAAAAAAAACAAAAATAAATTTTTGAAGAAAAATGAAATTTAATCGTTTTTCGGCGTTTCCAGCAGTAGTCCGAACGATTTACATCAAAAGAGATTTTGCTTGTCTCAGTTTCTGTAAGTCTCACAAATAATTTTTATAACAAAATAGTGTTCAGAATGTGATTCTGGACTCGAAAAAAAACGAAAATAAATTTTTGAAGAAAAATGAAATTTAATCGTTTTTCGGCGTTTCCAGCAGTTGTCCGAACGATTTACATCAAAAGAAATTTTGCTTGTCTCAGTTTCTGTAAGTCTCACAAATAATTTTTATAACAAAATAGTGTTCAGAATGTGATTCTGGACTCGAAAAAAAACGAAAATTAATTTTTGAAGAAAAATTAAATTTAATCGTTTTTCGGCGTTTCCAGCAGTTGTCCGAACGATTTACATCAAAAAAAATTTTGCTTGTCTCAGTTTCTGTAAGTCTCACAAATAATTTTTATAACAAAATAGTGTTCAGAATGTGATTCTGGACTCGAAAAAAAACGAAAATAAATTTTTGAAGAAAAATGAAATTCTATCGTTTTTCGGCGTTTCCAGCAGTAGTCCGAACGATTTGCATCGAAAGAAATTTTGCTTGTCTCAGTTTCTGTAAGTCTCACAAATAATTTTTTTAACAAAATAGTGTTCAGAATGTGATTCTGGACTCGAAAAAAAACGAAAATAAATTTTTGAAGAAAAATTAAATTTAATCGTTTTTCGGCGTTTCCAGCAGTTGTCCGAACGATTTACATCAAAAGAAATTTTGCTTGTCTCAGTTTCTGTAAGTCTGACAAATAATTTTTATAACAAAATAGTGTTCAGAATGTGATTCTGGACTCGAAAAAAAACGAAAATAAATTTTTGAAGAAAAATGAAATTTAATCGTTTTTCGGCGTTTCCAGCAGTTGTCCGAACGATTTACATCAAAAGAAATTTTGCTTGTCTCAGTTTCTGTAAGTCTCACAAATAATTTTTATAACAAAATAGTGTTCAGAATGTGATTCTGGATTCGAAAAAAAACAAAAATAAATTTTTGAAGAAAAATGAAATTTAATCGTTTTTCGGCGTTTCCAGCAGTTGTCCGAACGATTTACATCAAAAGAAATTTTGCTTGTCTCAGTTTCTGTAAGTCTCACAAATAATTTTTATAACAAAATAGTGTTCAGAATGTGATTCTGGACTCGAAAGAAAACGAAAATAAATTTTAGAAGAAAAATGAAATTTAATCGTTTTTCGGCGTTTCCAGCAGTTGTCCGAACGATTTACATCAAAAGAAATTTTGCTTGTCTCAGTTTCTGTAAGTCTCACAAATAATTTTTTTTAACAAAATAGTGTTCAGAATGTGATTCTGGACTCGGAAAAAACCGAAAATAAATTTTTGAAGAAAAATTAAATTTAATCGTTTTTCGGCGTTTCCAGCAGATGTCCGAACGATTCACATCAAAAAAAATTTTGCTTGTCTCAGTTTCTGTAAGTCTCACAAATAATTTTTATAACAAAATAGTGTTCAGAATGTGATTCTGGACTCGAAAACAAACGAAAATAAATTTTTGAAGAAAAATGAAATTCTATCGTTTTTCGGCGTTTCCAGCAGTAGTCCGAACGATTTGCATCGAAGGAAATTTTGCTTGTCTCAGTTTCTGTAAGTCTCACAAATAATTTTTTTAACAAAACAGTGTTCAGAATGTGATTCTGGACTCGAAAAAAAACGAAAATAAATTTTTGAAGAAAAATTAAATTTAATCGTTTTTCGGCGTTTCCAGCAGTTGTCCGAACGATTTACATCAAAAGAAATTTTGCTTGTCTCAGTTTCTGTAAGTCTCACAAATAATTTTTTATAGCAAAATAGTGTTCAGAATGTGATTCTGGACTCGAAAAAAAACGAAAATAAATTTTGAAGAAATTTTGCTTGTCTCAGTTTCTGTAAGTCTCAAAAATAATTTTTATAACAAAATAGTGTTCAGAATGTGATTCTAGACTCGAAAAAAAACGAAAATAAATTTTTGAAGAAAAATGAAATTTAATCGTTTTTCGGCGTTTCCAGCAGTTGTCCGAACGATTTACATCAAAAGAAATTTTGCTTGTCTCAGTTTCTGTAAGTCTCACAAATAATTTTTTTAACAAAATAGTGTTCAGAATGTGATTCTGGACTCGAAAAAAAACGAAAATAAATTTTTGAAGAAAAATTAAATTTAATCGTTTTTCGGCGTTTCCAGCAGTTGTCCGAACGATTTACATCAAAAAAATTTTTGCTTGTCTCAGTTTCTGTAAGTCTCACAAATAATTTTTATAACAAAATAGTGTTCAGAATGTGATTCTGGACTCGAAAAAAAACGAAAATAAATTTTTGAAGAAAAATGAAATTCTATCGTTTTTCGGCGTTTCCAGCAGTAGTCCGAACGATTTGCATCGAAAGAAATTTTGCTTGTCTCAGTTTCTGTAAGTCTCACAAATAATTTTTATAACAAAATAGTGTTCAGAATGTGATTCTGGACTCGAAAAAAAACGAAAATAAATTTTTGAAGAAAAATGAAATTCTATCGTTTTTCGGCGTTTCCAGCAGTGGTCCGAACGATTTGCATCGAAAGAAATTTTGCTTGTCTCAGTTTCTGTAAGTCTCACAAATAATTTTTTTAACAAAATAGTGTTCAGAATGTGATTCTGGACTCGAAAAAAAACGAAAATAAATTTTTGAAGAAAAATTAAATTTAATCGTTTTTCGGCGTTTCCAGCAGTTGTCCGAACGATTTACATCAAAAGAAATTTTGCTTGTCTCAGTTTCTGTAAGTCTCACAAATAATTTTTATAACAAAATAGTGTTCAGAATGTGATTCTGGACTCGAAAAAAAACGAAAATAAATTTTTGAAGAAAAATGAAATTTAATCGTTTTTCGGCGTTTCCAGCAGTTGTCCGAACGATTTACATCAAAAAAAATTTTGCTTGTCTCAGTTTCTGTAAGTCTCACAAATAATTTTTATAACAAAATAGTGTTCAGAATGTGATTCTGGACTCGAAAAAAAAACGAAAATAAATTTTGAAGAAATTTGGCTTGTCTCAGTTTCTGTAAGTCTCACAAATAATTTTTATAACAAAATAGTGTTCAGAATGTGATTCTGGACTCGAAAAAAAACGAAAATAAATTTTTGAAAAAAAATGAAATTTAATCGTTTTTCGGCGTTTCCAGCAGTTGTCCGAACGATTTACATCAAAAGAAATTTTGCTTGTCTCAGTTTCTGTAGGTCTCACAAATAATTTTTTTAACAAAATAGTGTTCAGAATGTGATTCTGGACTCGGAAAAAACCGAAAATAAATTTTTGAAGAAAAATTAAATTTAATCGTTTTTCGGCGTTTCCAGCAGATGTCCGAACGATTTACATCAAAAAAAATTTTGCTTGTCTCAGTTTCTGTAAGTCTCACAAATAATTTTTATAACAAAATAGTGTTCAGAATGTGATTCTGGACTCGAAAAAAAACGAAAATAAATTTTTGAAGAAAAATGAAATTTAATCGTTTTTCGGCGTTTCCAGAAGTTGTCCGAACGATTTACATCAAAAGAAATTTTGCTTGTCTTAGTTACTGTAAGTCTCACAAATAATTTTTTTAACAAAATAGTGTTCAGAATGTGATTCTGGACTCGAAAAAAACGAAAATAAATTTTTGAAGAAAAATTAAATTTAATCGTTTTTCGGCGTTTCCAGCAGTTGTCCGAACGATTTACATCAAAAGAAATTTTGCTTGTCTCAGTTTCTGTAAGTCTCACAAATAATTTTTATAACAAAACAGTGTTCAGAATGTGATTCTGGACTCGAAAAAAAACAAAAATAAATTTTTGAAGAAAAATGAAATTTAATCGTTTTTCGGCGTTTCCAGCAGTTGTCCGAACGATTTACATCAAAAGAAATTTTGCTTGTCTCAGTTTCTGTAAGTCTCACAAATAATTTTTATAACAAAATAGTGTTCAGAATGTGATTCTGGACTCGAAAAAAAACGAAAATAAATTTTGAAGAAATTTTGCTTGTCTCAGTTTCTGTAAGTCTCACAAATAATTTTTATAACAAAATAGTGTTCAGAATGTGATTCTGGACTCGAAAGAAAACGAAAATAAATTTTTGAAGAAAAATGAAATTTAATCGTTTTTCGGCGTTTCCAGCAGTTGTCCGAACGATTTACATCAAAAGAAATTTTGCTTGTCTCAGTTTCTGTAAGTCTCACAAATAATTTTTTTAACAAAATAGTGTTCAGAATGTGATTCTGGACTCGGAAAAAACCGAAAATAAATTTTTGAAGAAAAATTAAATTTAATCGTTTTTCGGCGTTTCCAGCAGTTGTCCGAACGATTTACATCAAAAGAAATTTTGCTTGTCTCAGTTTCTGTAAGTCTCACAAATAATTTTTATAACAAAATAGTGTTCAGAATGTGATTCTGGACTCGAAAAAAAACGAAAATAAATTTTGAAGAAATTTTGCTTGTCTCAGTTTCTGTAAGTCTCACAAATAATTTTTATAACAAAATAGTGTTCAGAATGTGATTCTGGACTCGAAAAAAAACGAAAATAAATTTTTGAAGAAAAATGAAATTTAATCGTTTTTCGGCGTTTCCAGCAGTTGTCCGAACGATTTACATCAAAAGAAATTTTGCTTGTCTCAGTTTCTGTAAGTCTCACAAATAATTTTTATAACAAAATAGTGTTCAGAATGTGATTCTGGACTCGAAAAAAAACGAAAATAAATTTTGAAGAAATTTTGCTTGTCTCAGTTTCTGTAAGTCTCACAAATAATTTTTATAACAAAATAGTGTTCAGAATGTGATTCTGGACTCGAAAGAAAACGAAAATAAATTTTTGAAGAAAAATGAAATTTAATCGTTTTTCGGCGTTTCCAGCAGTTGTCCGAACGATTTACATCAAAAGAAATTTTGCTTGTCTCAGTTTCTGTAAGTCTCACAAATAATTTTTATAACAAAATAGTGTTCAGAATGTGATTCTGGACTCGAAAAAAAACGAAAATAAATTTTTGAAGAAAAATGAAATTTAATCGTTTTTCGGCGTTTCCAGCAGTTGTCCGAACGATTTACATCAAAAGAAATTTTGCTTGTCTCAGTTTCTGTAAGTCTCACAAATAATTTTTATAACAAAATAGTGTTCAGAATGTGATTCTAGACTCGAAAAAAAACGAAAATAAATTTTTGAAGAAAAATGAAATTTAATCGTTTTTCGGCGTTTCCAGCAGTAGTCCGAACGATTTACATCAAAAGAGATTTTGCTTGTCTCAGTTTCTGTAAGTCTCACAAATAATTTTTATAACAAAATAGTGTTCAGAATGTGATTCTGGACTCGAAAAAAAACGAAAATAAATTTTTGAAGAAAAATGAAATTTAATCGTTTTTCGGCGTTTCCAGCAGTTGTCCGAACGATTTACATCAAAAGAAATTTTGCTTGTCTCAGTTTCTGTAAGTCTCACAAATAATTTTTTAACAAAATAGTGTTCAGAATGTGATTCTGGACTCGGAAAAAACCGAAAATAAATTTTTGAAGAAAAATTAAATTTAATCGTTTTTCGGCGTTTCCAGCAGATGTCCGAACGATTTACATCAAAAAAGATTTTGCTTGTCTCAGTTTCTGTAAGTCTCACAAATAATTTTTATAACAAAATAGTGTTCATAATGTGATTCTGGACTCGAAAACAAACGAAAATAAATTTTTGAAGAAAAATGAAATTCTATCGTTTTTCGGCGTTTCCAGCAGTAGTCCGAACGATTTGCATCGAAAGAAATTTAGCTTGTCTCAGTTTCTGTAAGTCTCACAAATAATTTTTTTAACAAAATAGTGTTCAGAATGTGATTCTGGACTCGAAAAAAAACGAAAATAAATTTTTGAAGAAAAATTAAATTTAATCGTTTTTCGGCGTTTCCAGCAGTTGTCCGAACGATTTACATCAAAAGAAATTTTGCTTGTCTCAGTTTCTGTAAGTCTCACAAATAATTTTTATAACAAAATAGTGTTCAGAATGTGATTCTGGACTCGAAAAAAAACGAAAATAAATTTTGAAGAAATTTTGCTTGTCTCAGTTTCTGTAAGTCTCACAAATAATTTTTATAACAAAATAGTGTTCAGAATGTGATTCTAGACTCGAAAAAAAACGAAAATAAATTTTTGAAGAAAAATGAAATTTAATCGTTTTTCGGCGTTTCCAGCAGTTGTCCGAACGATTTACATCAAAAGAAATTTTGCTTGTCTCAGTTTCTGTAAGTCTCACAAATAATTTTTTTAACAAAATAGTGTTCAGAATGTGATTCTGGACTCGAAAAAAAACGAAAATAAATTTTTGAAGAAAAATTAAATTTAATCGTTTTTCGGCGTTTCCAGCAGTTGTCCGAACGATTTACATCAAAAAAAATTTTGCTTGTCTCAGTTTCTGTAAGTCTCACAAATAATTTTTATAACAAAATAGTGTTCAGAATGTGATTCTGGACTCGAAAAAAAACGAAAATAAATTTTTGAAGAAAAATGAAATTCTATCGTTTTTCGGCGTTTCCAGCAGTAGTCCGAACGATTTGCATCGAAAGAAATTTTGCTTGTCTCAGTTTCTGTAAGTCTCACAAATAATTTTTATAACAAAATAGTGTTCAGAATGTGATTCTGGACTCGAAAAAAAACGAAAATAAATTTTTGAAGAAAAATGAAATTCTATCGTTTTTCGGCGTTTCCAGCAGTGGTCCGAACGATTTGCATCGAAAGAAATTTTGCTTGTCTCAGTTTCTGTAAGTCTCACAAATAATTTTTTTAACAAAATAGTGTTCAGAATGTGATTCTGGACTCGGAAAAAACCGAAAATAAATTTTTGAAGAAAAATTAAATTTAATCGTTTTTCGGCGTTTCCAGCAGTTGTCCGAACGATTTACATCAAAAGAAATTTTGCTTGTCTCAGTTTCTGTAAGTCTCACAAATAATTTTTATAACAAAATAGTGTTCAGAATGTGATTCTGGACTCGAAAAAAAACGAAAATAAATTTTGAAGAAATTTTGCTTGTCTCAGTTTCTGTAAGTCTCACAAATAATTTTTATAACAAAATAGTGTTCAGAATGTGATTCTGGACTCGAAAAAAAACGAAAATAAATTTTTGAAGAAAAATGAAATTTAATCGTTTTTCGGCGTTTCCAGCAGTTGTCCGAACGATTTACATCAAAAGAAATTTTGCTTGTCTCAGTTTCTGTAAGTCTCACAAATAATTTTTATAACAAAATAGTGTTCAGAATGTGATTCTGGACTCGAAAAAAAACGAAAATAAATTTTGAAGAAATTTTGCTTGTCTCAGTTTCTGTAAGTCTCACAAATAATTTTTATAACAAAATAGTGTTCAGAATGTGATTCTGGACTCGAAAGAAAACGAAAATAAATTTTTGAAGAAAAATGAAATTTAATCGTTTTTCGGCGTTTCCAGCAGTTGTCCGAACGATTTACATCAAAAGAAATTTTGCTTGTCTCAGTTTCTGTAAGTCTCACAAATAATTTTTATAACAAAATAGTGTTCAGAATGTGATTCTGGACTCGAAAAAAAACGAAAATAAATTTTTGAAGAAAAATGAAATTTAATCGTTTTTCGGCGTTTCCAGCAGTTGTCCGAACGATTTACATCAAAAGAAATTTTGCTTGTCTCAGTTTCTGTAAGTCTCACAAATAATTTTTATAACAAAATAGTGTTCAGAATGTGATTCTAGACTCGAAAAAAAACGAAAATAAATTTTTGAAGAAAAATGAAATTTAATCGTTTTTCGGCGTTTCCAGCAGTAGTCCGAACGATTTACATCAAAAGAGATTTTGCTTGTCTCAGTTTCTGTAAGTCTCACAAATAATTTTTATAACAAAATAGTGTTCAGAATGTGATTCTGGACTCGAAAAAAAACGAAAATAAATTTTTGAAGAAAAATGAAATTTAATCGTTTTTCGGCGTTTCCAGCAGTTGTCCGAACGATTTACATCAAAAGAAATTTTGCTTGTCTCAGTTTCTGTAAGTCTCACAAATAATTTTTTAACAAAATAGTGTTCAGAATGTGATTCTGGACTCGGAAAAAACCGAAAATAAATTTTTGAAGAAAAATTAAATTTAATCGTTTTTCGGCGTTTCCAGCAGATGTCCGAACGATTTACATCAAAAAAGATTTTGCTTGTCTCAGTTTCTGTAAGTCTCACAAATAATTTTTATAACAAAATAGTGTTCATAATGTGATTCTGGACTCGAAAACAAACGAAAATAAATTTTTGAAGAAAAATGAAATTCTATCGTTTTTCGGCGTTTCCAGCAGTAGTCCGAACGATTTGCATCGAAAGAAATTTAGCTTGTCTCAGTTTCTGTAAGTCTCACAAATAATTTTTTTAACAAAATAGTGTTCAGAATGTGATTCTGGACTCGAAAAAAAACGAAAATAAATTTTTGAAGAAAAATTAAATTTAATCGTTTTTCGGCGTTTCCAGCAGTTGTCCGAACGATTTACATCAAAAGAAATTTTACTTGTCTCAGTTTCTGTAAGTCTCACAAATAATTTTTATAACAAAATAGTGTTCAGAATGTGATTCTGGACTCGAAAAAAAACGAAAATAAATTTTGAAGAAATTTTGCTTGTCTCAGTTTCTGTAAGTCTCACAAATAATTTTTATAACAAAATAGTGTTCAGAATGTGATTCTAGACTCGAAAAAAAACGAAAATAAATTTTTGAAGAAAAATGAAATTTAATCGTTTTTCGGCGTTTCCAGCAGTTGTCCGAACGATTTACATCAAAAGAAATTTTGCTTGTCTCAGTTTCTGTAAGTCTCACAAATAATTTTTTTAACAAAATAGTGTTCAGAATGTGATTCTGGACTCGAAAAAAAACGAAAATAAATTTTTGAAGAAAAATTAAATTTAATCGTTTTTCGGCGTTTCCAGCAGTTGTCCGAACGATTTACATCAAAAAAAATTTTGCTTGTCTCAGTTTCTGTAAGTCTCACAAATAATTTTTATAACAAAATAGTGTTCAGAATGTGATTCTGGACTCGAAAAAAAACGAAAATAAATTTTTGAAGAAAAATGAAATTCTATCGTTTTTCGGCGTTTCCAGCAGTAGTCCGAACGATTTGCATCGAAAGAAATTTTGCTTGTCTCAGTTTCTGTAAGTCTCACAAATAATTTTTATAACAAAATAGTGTTCAGAATGTGATTCTGGACTCGAAAAAAAACGAAAATAAATTTTTGAAGAAAAATGAAATTCTATCGTTTTTCGGCGTTTCCAGCAGTGGTCCGAACGATTTGCATCGAAAGAAATTTTGCTTGTCTCAGTTTCTGTAAGTCTCACAAATAATTTTTTTAACAAAATAGTGTTCAGAATGTGATTCTGGACTCGAAAAAAAACGAAAATAAATTTTTGAAGAAAAATTAAATTTAATCGTTTTTCGGCGTTTCCAGCAGTTGTCCGAACGATTTACATCAAAAGAAATTTTGCTTGTCTCAGTTTCTGTAAGTCTCACAAATAATTTTTATAACAAAATAGTGTTCAGAATGTGATTCTAGACTCGAAAAAAAACGAAAATAAATTTTTGAAGAAAAATGAAATTTAATCGTTTTTCGGCGTTTCCAGCAGTAGTCCGAACGATTTACATCAAAAGAGATTTTGCTTGTCTCAGTTTCTGTAAGTCTCACAAATAATTTTTATAACAAAATAGTGTTCAGAATGTGATTCTGGACTCGAAAGAAAACGAAAATAAATTTTTGAAGAAAAATGAAATTTAATCGTTTTTCGGCGTTTCCAGCAGTTGTCCGAACGATTTACATCAAAAGAAATTTTGCTTGTCTCAGTTTCTGTAAGTCTCACAAATAATTTTTTAACAAAATAGTGTTCAGAATGTGATTCTGGACTCGGAAAAAACCGAAAATAAATTTTTGAAGAAAAATTAAATTTAATCGTTTTTCGGCGTTTCCAGCAGATGTACGAACGATTTACATCAAAAAAGATTTTGCTTGTCTCAGTTTCTGTAAGTCTCACAAATAATTTTTATAACAAAATAGTGTTCATAAAAAAAACGAAAATAAATTTTTGAAGAAAAATTAAATTTAATCGTTTTTCGGCGTTTCCAGCAGTTGTCCGAACGATTTACATCAAAAAAAATTTTGCTTGTCTCAGTTTCTGTAAGTCTCACAAATAATTTTTATAACAAAATAGTGTTCAGAATGTGATTCTGGACTCGAAAAAAAACGAAAATAAATTTTTGAAGAAAAATGAAATTCTATCGTTTTTCGGCGTTTCCAGCAGTAGTCCGAACGATTTGCATCGAAAGAAATTTTGCTTGTCTCAGTTTCTGTAAGTCTCACAAATAATTTTTATAACAAAATAGTGTTCAGAATGTGATTCTGGACTCGAAAAAAAACGAAAATAAATTTTTGAAGAAAAATGAAATTTAATCGTTTTTCGGCGTTTCCAGCAGTTGTCCGAACGATTTACATCAAAAGAAATTTTGCTTGTCTCAGTTTCTGTAAGTCTCACAAATAATTTTTATAACAAAATAGTGTTCAGAATGTGATTCTGGACTCGAAAAAAAACGAAAATAAATTTTTGAAGAAAAATGAAATTTAATCGTTTTTCGGCGTTTCCAGCAGTTGTCCGAACGATTTACATCAAAAGAAATTTTGCTTGTCTCAGTTTCTGTAAGTCTCACAAATAATTTTTATAACAAAATAGTGTTCAGAATGTGATTCTGGACTCGAAAAAAAAACGAAAATAAATTTTGAAGAAATTTTGCTTGTCTCAGTTTCTGTAAGTCTCACAAATAATTTTTATAACAAAATAGTGTTCAGAATGTGATTCTGGACTCGAAAAAAAACGAAAATAAATTTTTGAAGAAAAATGAAATTTAATCGTTTTTCGGCGTTTCCAGCAGTTGTCCGAACGATTTACATCAAAAGAAATTTTGCTTGTCTCAGTTTCTGTAAGTCTCACAAATAATTTTTTTAACAAAATAGTGTTCAGAATGTGATTCTGGACTCGGAAAAAACCGAAAATAAATTTTTGAAGAAAAATTAAATTTAATCGTTTTTCGGCGTTTCCAGCAGATGTCCGAACGATTTACATCAAAAAAAATTTTGCTTGTCTCAGTTTCTGTAAGTCTCACAAATAATTTTTATAACAAAATAGTGTTCAGTATGTGATTCTGGACTCGAAAAAAAACGAAAATAAATTTTTGAAGAAAAATGAAATTTAATCGTTTTTCGGCGTTTCCAGCAGTTGTCCGAACGATTTACATCAAAAGAAATTTTGCTTGTCTTGGTTACTGTAAGTCTCACAAATAATTTTTTTAACAAAATAGTGTTCAGAATGTGATTCTGGACTCGAAAAAAACGAAAATAAATTTTTGAAGAAAAATAAAATTTAATCGTTTTTCGGCGTTTCCAGCAGTTGTCCGAACGATTTACATCAAAAGAAATTTTGCTTGTCTCAGTTTCTGTAAGTCTCACAAATAATTTTTATAACAAAACAGTGTTCAGAATGTGATTCTGGACTCGAAAAAAAACAAAAATAAATTTTTGAAGAAAAATGAAATTTAATCGTTTTTCGGCGTTTCCAGCAGTTGTCCGAACGATTTACATCAAAAGAAATTTTGCTTGTCTCAGTTTCTGTAAGTCTCACAAATAATTTTTATAACAAAATAGTGTTCAGAATGTGATTCTGGACTCGAAAAAAAACGAAAATAAATTTTGAAGAAATTTTGCTTGTCTCAGTTTCTGTAAGTCTCACAAATAATTTTTATAACAAAATAGTGTTCAGAATGTGATTCTGGACTCGAAAGAAAACGAAAATAAATTTTTGAAGAAAAATGAAATTTAATCGTTTTTCGGCGTTTCCAGCAGTTGTCCGAACGATTTACATCAAAAGAAATTTTGCTTGTCTCAGTTTCTGTAAGTCTCACAAATAATTTTTTTAACAAAATAGTGTTCAGAATGTGATTCTGGACTCGGAAAAAACCGAAAATAAATTTTTGAAGAAAAATTAAATTTAATCGTTTTTCGGCGTTTCCAGCAGATGTCCGAACGATTTACATCAAAAAAAATTTTGCTTGTCTCAGTTTCTGTAAGTCTCACAAATAATTTTTATAACAAAATAGTGTTCAGAATGTGATTCTGGACTCGAAAAAAAACGAAAATAAATTTTTGAAGAAAAATGAAATTCTATCGTTTTTCGGCGTTTCCAGCAGTAGTCCGAACGATTTACATCAAAAGTAATTTTGCTTGTCTCAGTTTCTGTAAGTCTCACAAATAATTTTTATAACAAAATAGTGTTCAGAATGTGATTCTGGACTCGAAAAAAAACGAAAATAAATTTTTGAAGAAAAATGAAATTTAATCGTTTTTCGGCGTTTCCAGCAGTTGTCCGAACGATTTACATCAAAAGAAATTTTGCTTGTCTCAGTTTCTGTAAGTCTCACAAATAATTTTTATAACAAAATAGTGTTCAGAATGTGATTCTGGACTCGAAAAAAAAACGAAAATAAATTTTGAAGAAATTTTGCTTGTCTCAGTTTCTGTAAGTCTCACAAATAATTTTTATAACAAAATAGTGTTCAGAATGTGATTCTAGACTCGAAAAAAAACGAAAATAAATTTTTGAAGAAAAATGAAATTTAATCGTTTTTCGGCGTTTCCAGCAGTTGTCCGAACGATTTACATCAAAAAAAATGTTGCTTGTCTCAGTTTCTGTAAGTCTCACAAATAATTTTTTTAACAAAATAGTGTTCAGAATGTGATTCTGGACTCGAAAAAAAACGAAAATAAATTTTTGAAGAAAAATTAAATTTAATCGTTTTTCGGCGTTTCCAGCAGTTGTCCGAACGATTTACATCAAAAAAAATGTTGCTTGTCTCAGTTTCTGTAAGTCTCACAAATAATTTTTATAACAAAATAGTGTTCAGAATGTGATTCTGGACTCGAAAAAAAACGAAAATAAATTTTTGAAGAAAAATGAAATTCTATCGTTTTTCGGCGTTTCCAGCAGTAGTCCGAACGATTTGCATCGAAAGAAAACTTGCTTGTCTCAGTTTCTGTAAGTCTCACAAATAATTTTTATAACAAAATAGTGTTCAGAATGTGATTCTGGACTCGAAAAAAAACGAAAATAAATTTTTGAAGAAAAATTAAATTTAATCGTTTTTCGGCGTTTCCAGCAGTTGTCCGAACGATTTACATCAAAAAAAATTTTGCTTGTCTCAGTTTCTGTAAGTCTCACAAATAATTTTTATAACAAAATAGTGTTCAGAATGTGATTCTGGACTCGAAAAAAAACGAAAATAAATTTTTGAAGAAAAATGAAATTCTATCGTTTTTCGGCGTTTCCAGCAGTAGTCCGAACGATTTGCATCGAAAGAAATTTTGCTTGTCTCAGTTTCTGTAAGTCTCACAAATAATTTTTTAAACAAAATAGTGTTCAGAATGTGATTCTGGACTCGAAAAAAAACGAAAATAAATTTTTGAAGAAAAATTAAGTTTAATCGTTTTTCGGCGTTTCCAGCAGTTGTCCGAACGATTTACATCAAAAGAAATTTTGCTTGTCTCAGTTTCTGTAAGTCTGACAAATAATTTTTATAACAAAATAGTGTTCAGAATGTGATTCTGGACTCGAAAAAAAACGAAAATAAATTTTTGAAGAAAAATGAAATTTAATCGTTTTTCGGCGTTTCCAGCAGTTGTCCGAACGATTTACATCAAAAGAAATTTTGCTTGTCTCAGTTTCTGTAAGTCTCACAAATAATTTTTATAACAAAATAGTGTTCAGAATGTGATTCTGGATTCGGAAAAAAACAAAAATAAATTTTTGAAGAAAAATGAAATTTAATCGTTTTTCGGCGTTTCCAGCAGTTGTCCGAACGATTTACATCAAAAGAAATTTTGCTTGTCTCAGTTTCTGTAAGTCTCACAAATAATTTTTATAACAAAATAGTGTTCAGAATGTGATTCTGGACTCGAAAAAAAACGAAAATAAATTTTTGAAGAAAAATTAAATTTAATCGTTTTTCGGCGTTTCCAGCAGTTGTCCGAACGATTTACATCAAAAAAAATTTTGCTTGTCTCAGTTTCTGTAAGTCTCACAAATAATTTTTATAACAAAATAGTGTTCAGAATGTGATTCTGGACTCGAAAAAAAACGAAAATAAATTTTTGAAGAAAAATGAAATTCTATCGTTTTTCGGCGTTTCCAGCAGTAGTCCGAACGATTTGCATCGAAAGAAATTTTGCTTGTCTCAGTTTCTGTAAGTCTCACAAATAATTTTTTTAACAAAATAGTGTTCAGAATGTGATTCTGGACTCGAAAAAAAACGAAAATAAATTTTTGAAGAAAAATTAAATTTAATCGTTTTTCGGCGTTTCCAGCAGTTGTCCGAACGATTTACATCAAAAGAAATTTTGCTTGTCTCAGTTTCTGTAAGTCTGACAAATAATTTTTATAACAAAATAGTGTTCAGAATGTGATTCTGGACTCGAAAAAAAACGAAAATAAATTTTTGAAGAAAAATGAAATTTAATCGTTTTTCGGCGTTTCCAGCAGTTGTCCGAACGATTTACATCAAAAGAAATTTTGCTTGTCTCAGTTTCTGTAAGTCTCACAAATAATTTTTATAACAAAATAGTGTTCAGAATGTGATTCTGGATTCGAAAAAGAACAAAAATAAATTTTTGAAGAAAAATGAAATTTAATCGTTTTTCGGCGTTTCCAGCAGTTGTCCGAACGATTTACATCAAAAGAAATTTTGCTTGTCTCAGTTTCTGTAAGTCTCACAAATAATTTTTATAACAAAATAGTGTTCAGAATGTGATTCTGGACTCGAAAAAAAACGAAAATAAATTTTGAAGAAATTTTGCTTGTCTCAGTTTCTGTAAGTCTCACAAATAATTTTTATAACAAAATAGTGTTCAGAATGTGATTCTAGACTCGAAAAAAAACGAAAATAAATTTTTGAAGAAAAATGAAATTTAATCGTTTTTCGGCGTTTCCAGCAGTAGTCCGAACGATTTACATCAAAAGAGATTTTGCTTGTTTCAGTTTCTGTAAGTCTCACAAATAATTTTTATAACAAAATAGTGTTCAGAATGTGATTCTGGACTCGAAAGAAAACGAAAATAAATTTTTGAAGAAAAATGAAATTTAATCGTTTTTCGGCGTTTCCAGCAGTTGTCCGAACGATTTACATCAAAAGAAATTTTGCTTGTCTCAGTTTCTGTAAGTCTCACAAATAATTTTTTTAACAAAATAGTGTTCAGAATGTGATTCTGGACTCGGAAAAAACCGAAAATAAATTTTTGAAGAAAAATTAAATTTAATCGTTTTTCGGCGTTTCCAGCAGATGTCCGAACGATTTACATCAAAAAAAATTTTGCTTGTCTCAGTTTCTGTAAGTCTCACAAATAATTTTTATAACAAAATAGTGTTCAGAATGTGATTCTGGACTCGAAAAAAAACGAAAATAAATTTTTGAAGAAAAATGAAATTCTATCGTTTTTCGGCGTTTCCAGCAGTAGTCCGAACGATTTGCATCGAAAGAAATTTTGCTTGTCTCAGTTTCTGTAAGTCTGACAAATAATTTTTATAACAAAATAGTGTTCAGAATGTGATTCTGGACTCGAAAAAAAACGAAAATAAATTTTTGAAGAAAAATGAAATTTAATCGTTTTTCGGCGTTTCCAGCAGTTGTCCGAACGATTTACATCAAAAGAAATTTTGCTTGTCTCAGTTTCTGTAAGTCTCACAAATAATTTTTATAACAAAATAGTGTTCAGAATGTGATTCTGGATTCGAAAAAGAACAAAAATAAATTTTTGAAGAAAAATGAAATTTAATCGTTTTTCGGCGTTTCCAGCAGTTGTCCGAACGATTTACATCAAAAGAAATTTTGCTTGTCTCAGTTTCTGTAAGTCTCACAAATAATTTTTATAACAAAATAGTGTTCAGAATGTGATTCTGGACTCGAAAAAAAACGAAAATAAATTTTGAAGAAATTTTGCTTGTCTCAGTTTCTGTAAGTCTCACAAATAATTTTTATAACAAAATAGTGTTCAGAATGTGATTCTAGACTCGAAAAAAAACGAAAATAAATTTTTGAAGAAAAATGAAATTTAATCGTTTTTCGGCGTTTCCAGCAGTAGTCCGAACGATTTACATCAAAAGAGATTTTGCTTGTTTCAGTTTCTGTAAGTCTCACAAATAATTTTTATAACAAAATAGTGTTCAGAATGTGATTCTGGACTCGAAAGAAAACGAAAATAAATTTTTGAAGAAAAATGAAATTTAATCGTTTTTCGGCGTTTCCAGCAGTTGTCCGAACGATTTACATCAAAAGAAATTTTGCTTGTCTCAGTTTCTGTAAGTCTCACAAATAATTTTTTTAACAAAATAGTGTTCAGAATGTGATTCTGGACTCGGAAAAAACCGAAAATAAATTTTTGAAGAAAAATTAAATTTAATCGTTTTTCGGCGTTTCCAGCAGATGTCCGAACGATTTACATCAAAAAAAATTTTGCTTGTCTCAGTTTCTGTAAGTCTCACAAATAATTTTTATAACAAAATAGTGTTCAGAATGTGATTCTGGACTCGAAAAAAAACGAAAATAAATTTTTGAAGAAAAATGAAATTCTATCGTTTTTCGGCGTTTCCAGCAGTAGTCCGAACGATTTGCATCGAAAGAAATTTTGCTTGTCTCAGTTTCTGTAAGTCTCACAAATAATTTTTTTAACAAAATAGTGTTCAGAATGTGATTCTGGACTCGAAAAAAAACGAAAATAAATTTTTGAAGAAAAATTAAATTTAATCGTTTTTCGGCGTTTCCAGCAGTTGTCCGAACGATTTACATCAAAAGAAATTTTGCTTGTCTCAGTTTCTGTAAGTCTCACAAATAATTTTTATAACAAAATAGTGTTCAGAATGTGATTCTGGACTCGAAAAAAAACGAAAATAAATTTTTGAAGAAAATTAAATTTAATCGTTTTTCGGCGTTTCCAGCAGTTGTCCGAACGATTTACATCAAAAGAAATTTTGCTTGTCTCAGTTTCTGTAAGTCTCACAAATAATTTTTATAACAAAATAGTGTTCAGAATGTGATTCTGGACTCGAAAAAAAACGAAAATAAATTTTGAAGAAATTTTGCTTGTCTCAGTTTCTGTAAGTCTCACAAATAATTTTTATAACAAAATAGTGTTCAGAATGTGATTCTAGACTCGAAAAAAAACGATAATAAATTTTTGAAGAAAAATGAAATTTAATCGTTTTTCGGCGTTTCCAGCAGTTGTCCGAACGATTTACATCAAAAGAAATTTTGCTTGTCTCAGTTTCTGTAAGTCTCACAAATAATTTATTTAACAAAATAGTGTTCAGAATGTGATTCTGGACTCGAAAAAAAACGAAAATAAATTTTTGAAGAAAAATTAAATTTAATCGTTTTTCGGCGTTTCCAGCAGTTGTCCGAACGATTTACATCAAAAGAAATTTTGCTTGTCTCAGTTTCTGTAAGTCTCACAAATAATTTATTTAACAAAATAGTGTTCAGAATGTGATTCTGGACTCGAAAAAAAATGAAAATAAATTTTTGAAGAAAAATGAAATTCTATCGTTTTTCGGCGTTTCCAGCAGTAGTCCGAACGATTTGCATCGAAAGAAATTTTGCTTGTCTCAGTTTCTGTAAGTCTCACAAATAATTTTTAAAACAAAATAGTGTTCAAAATGTGATTCTGGACTCGAAAAAAAACGAAAATAATATTTTGAAGAAAAATTAAATTTAATCGTTTTTCGGCGTTTCCAGCAGTTGTCCGAACGATTTACATCAAAAAAAATTTTGCTTGTCTCAGTTTCTGTAAGTCTCACAAATAATTTTTATAACAAAATAGTGTTCAGAATGTGATTCTGGACTCGAAAAAAAACGAAAATAAATTTTTGAAGAAAAATGAAATTTTATCGTTTTTCGGCGTTTCCAGCAGTGGTCCGAACGATTTGCATCGAAAGAAATTTTGCTTGTCTCAGTTTCTGTAAGTCTCACAAATAATTTTTTTAACAAAATAGTGTTCAGAATGTGATTCTGGACTCGAAAAAAAACGAAAATAAATTTTTGAAGAAAAATGAAATTGAATCGTTTTTCGGCGTTTCCAGCAGTTGTCCGAACGATTTACATCAAAAGAAATTTTGCTTGTCTCAGTTTCTGTAAGTCTCACAAATAATTTTTATAACAAAATAGTGTTCAGAATGTGATTCTGGACTCGAAAGAAAACGAAAATAAATTTTTGAAGAAAAATGAAATTTAATCGTTTTTCGGCGTTTCCAGCAGTTGTCCGAACGATTTACATCAAAAGAAATTTTGCTTGTCTCAGTTTCTGTAAGTCTCACAAATAATTTTTTCAACAAAATAGTGTTCAGAATGTGATTCTGGACTCGGAAAAAACCGAAAATAAATTTTTGAAGAAAAATTAAATTTAATCGTTTTTCGGCGTTTCCAGCAATGTCCGAACGATTTACATCAAAAAAAATTTTGCTTGTCTCAGTTTCTGTAAGTCTCACAAATAATTTTTATAACAAAATAGTGTTCAGAATGTGATTCTGGACTCGAAAACAAACGAAAATAAATTTTTGAAGAAAAATGAAATTCTATCGTTTTTCGGCGTTTCCAGCAGTAGTCCGAACGATTTGCATCGAAAGAAATTTAGCTTGTCTCAGTTTCTGTAAGTCTCACAAATAATTTTTTTAACAAAATAGTGTTCAGAATGTGATTCTGGACTCGAAAAAAAACGAAAATAAATTTTTGAAGAAAAATTAAATTTAATCGTTTTTCGGCGTTTCCAGCAGTTGTCCGAACGATTTACATCAAAATAAATTTTGCTTGTCTCAGTTTCTGTAAGTCTCACAAATAATTTTTATAACAAAATAGTGTTCAGAATGTGATTCTGGACTCGAAAAAAAACGAAAATAAATTTTGAAGAAATTTTGCTTGTCTCAGTTTCTGTAAGTCTCACAAATAATTTTTATAACAAAATAGTGTTCAGAATGTGATTCTAGACTCGAAAAAAAACGAAAATAAATTTTTGAAGAAAAATGAAATTTAATCGTTTTTCGGCGTTTCCAGCAGTTGTCCGAACGATTTACATCAAAAGAAATTTTGCTTGTCTCAGTTTCTGTAAGTCTCACAAATAATTTTTTTAACAAAATAGTGTTCAGAATGTGATTCTGGACTCGAAAAAAAACGAAAATAAATTTTTGAAGAAAAATTAAATTTAATCGTTTTTCGGCGTTTCCAGCAGTTGTCCGAACGATTTACATCAAAAAAAATTTTGCTTGTCTCAGTTTCTGTAAGTCTCACAAATAATTTTTATAACAAAATAGTGTTCAGAATGTGATTCTGGACTCGAAAAAAAACGAAAATAAATTTTTGAAGAAAAATGAAATTCTATCGTTTTTCGGCGTTTCCAGCAGTAGTCCGAACGATTTGCATCGAAAGAAATTTTGCTTGTCTCAGTTTCTGTAAGTCTCACAAATAATTTTTATAACAAAATAGTGTTCAGAATGTGATTCTGGACTCGAAAAAAAACGAAAATAAATTTTTGAAGAAAAATGAAATTCTATCGTTTTTCGGCGTTTCCAGCAGTGGTCCGAACGATTTGCATCGAAAGAAATTTTGCTTGTCTCAGTTTCTGTAAGTCTCACAAATAATTTTTTTAACAAAATAGTGTTCAGAATGTGATTCTGGACTCGAAAAAAAACGAAAATAAATTTTTGAAGAAAAATTAAATTTAATCGTTTTTCGGCGTTTCCAGCAGTTGTCCGAACGATTTACATCAAAAGAAATTTTGCTTGTCTCAGTTTCTGTAAGTCTCACAAATAATTTTTATAACAAAATAGTGTTCAGAATGTGATTCTGGACTCGAAAAAAAACGAAAATAAATTTTTGAAGAAAAATGAAATTTAATCGTTTTTCGGCGTTTCCAGCAGTTGTCCGAACGATTTACATCAAAAGAAATTTTGCTTGTCTCAGTTTCTGTAAGTCTCACAAATAATTTTTATAACAAAATAGTGTTCAGAATGTGATTCTGGACTCGAAAAAAAAACGAAAATAAATTTTGAAGAAATTTTGCTTGTCTCAGTTTCTGTAAGTCTCACAAATAATTTTTATAACAAAATAGTGTTCAGAATGTGATTCTGGACTCGAAAAAAAACGAAAATAAATTTTTGAAGAAAAATGAAATTTAATCGTTTTTCGGCGTTTCCAGCAGTTGTCCGAACGATTTACATCAAAAGAAATTTTGCTTGTCTCAGTTTCTGTAAGTCTCACAAATAATTTTTTTAACAAAATAGTGTTCAGAATGTGATTCTGGACTCGGAAAAAACCGAAAATAAATTTTTGAAGAAAAATTAAATTTAATCGTTTTTCGGCGTTTCCAGCAGATGTCCGAACGATTTACATCAAAAAAAATTTTGCTTGTCTCAGTTTCTGTAAGTCTCACAAATAATTTTTATAACAAAATAGTGTTCAGTATGTGATTCTGGACTCGAAAAAAAACGAAAATAAATTTTTGAAGAAAAATGAAATTTAATCGTTTTTCGGCGTTTCCAGCAGTTGTCCGAACGATTTACATCAAAAGAAATTTTGCTTGTCTTAGTTACTGTAAGTCTCACAAATAATTTTTTTAACAAAATAGTGTTCAGAATGTGATTCTGGACTCGAAAAAAACGAAAATAAATTTTTGAAGAAAAATAAAATTTAATCGTTTTTCGGCGTTTCCAGCAGTTGTCCGAACGATTTACATCAAAAGAAATTTTGCTTGTCTCAGTTTCTGTAAGTCTCACAAATAATTTTTATAACAAAATAGTGTTCAGAATGTGATTCTGGACTCGAAAAAAAACGAAAATACATTTTGAAGAAATTTTGCTTGTCTCAGTTTCTGTAAGTCTCACAAATAATTTTTATAACAAAATAGTGTTCAGAATGTGATTCTGGACTCGAAAGAAAACGAAAATAAATTTTTGAAGAAAAATGAAATTTAATCGTTTTTCGGCGTTTCCAGCAGATGTCCGAACGATTTACATCAAAAAAAATTTTGCTTGTCTCAGTTTCTGTAAGTCTCACAAATAATTTTTATAACAAAATAGTGTTCAGAATGTGATTCTGGACTCGAAAAAAAACGAAAATAAATTTTTGAAGAAAAATGAAATTTAATCGTTTTTCGGCGTTTCCAGCAGTTGTCCGAACGATTTACATCAAAAGAAATTTTGCTTGTCTCAGTTTCTGTAAGTCTCACAAATAATTTTTTTAACAAAATAGTGTTCAGAATGTGATTCTGGACTCGGAAAAAACCGAAAATAAATTTTTGAAGAAAAATTAAATTTAATCGTTTTTCGGCGTTTCCAGCAGATGTCCGAACGATTTACATCAAAAAAAATTTTGCTTGTCTCAGTTTCTGTAAGTCTCACAAATAATTTTTATAACAAAATAGTGTTCAGTATGTGATTCTGGACTCAAAAAAAAACGAAAATAAATTTTTGAAGAAAAATGAAATTTAATCGTTTTTCGGCGTTTCCAGCAGTTGTCCGAACGATTTACATCAAAAGAAATTTTGCTTGTCTTAGTTACTGTAAGTCTCACAAATAATTTTTTTAACAAAATAGTGTTCAGAATGTGATTCTGGACTCGAAAAAAACGAAAATAAATTTTTGAAGAAAAATAAAATTTAATCGTTTTTCGGCGTTTCCAGCAGTTGTCCGAACGATTTACATCAAAAGAAATTTTGCTTGTCTCAGTTTCTGTAAGTCTCACAAATAATTTTTATAACAAAATAGTGTTCAGAATGTGATTCTGGACTCGAAAAAAAACGAAAATAAATTTTTGAAGAAAAATGAAATTTAATCGTTTTTCGGCGTTTCCAGCAGTTGTCCGAACGATTTACATCAAAAGAAATTTTGCTTGTCTCAGTTTCTGTAAGTCTCACAAATAATTTTTATAACAAAATAGTGTTCAGAATGTGATTCTGGACTCGAAAAAAAACGAAAATAAATTTTTGAAGAAAAATGAAATTCTATCGTTTTTCGGCGTTTCCAGCAGTAGTCCGAACGATTTACATCAAAAGTAATTTTGCTTGTCTCAGTTTCTGTAAGTCTCACAAATAATTTTTATAACAAAATAGTGTTCAGAATGTGATTCTGGACTCGAAAAAAAACGAAAATAAATTTTTGAAGAAAAATGAAATTTAATCGTTTTTCGGCGTTTCCAGCAGTTGTCCGAACGATTTACATCAAAAGAAATTTTGCTTGTCTCAGTTTCTGTAAGTCTCACAAATAATTTTTATAACAAAATAGTGTTCAGAATGTGATTCTGGACTCGAAAAAAAACGAAAATAAATTTTGAAGAAATTTTGCTTGTCTCAGTTTCTGTAAGTCTCACAAATAATTTTTATAACAAAATAGTGTTCAGAATGTGATTCTAGACTCGAAAAAAAACGAAAATAAATTTTTGAAGAAAAATGAAATTTAATCGTTTTTCGGCGTTTCCAGCAGTTGTCCGAACGATTTACATCAAAAGAAATTTTGCTTGTCTCAGTTTCTGTAAGTCTCACAAATAATATTTTTAACAAAATAGTGTTCAGAATGTGATTCTGGACTCGAAAAAAAACGAAAATAAATTTTTGAAGAAAAATTAAATTTAATCGTTTTTCGGCGTTTCCAGCAGTTGTCCGAACGATTTACATCAAAAAAAATGTTGCTTGTCTCAGTTTCTGTAAGTCTCACAAATAATTTTTATAACAAAATAGTGTTCAGAATGTGATTCTGGACTCGAAAAAAAACGAAAATAAATTTTTGAAGAAAAATGAAATTCTATCGTTTTTCGGCGTTTCCAGCAGTAGTCCGAACGATTTGCATCGAAAGAAAATTTGCTTGTCTCAGTTTCTGTAAGTCTCACAAATAATTTTTATAACAAAATAGTGTTCAGAATGTGATTCTGGACTCGAAAAAAAACGAAAATAAATTTTTGAAGAAAAATTAAATTTAATCGTTTTTCGGCGTTTCCAGCAGTTGTCCGAACGATTTACATCAAAAAAAATTTTGCTTGTCTCAGTTTCTGTAAGTCTCACAAATAATTTTTATAACAAAATAGTGTTCAGAATGTGATTCTGGACTCGAAAAAAAACGAAAATAAATTTTTGAAGAAAAATGAAATTCTATCGTTTTTCGGCGTTTCCAGCAGTAGTCCGAACGATTTGCATCGAAAGAAATTTTGCTTGTCTCAGTTTCTGTAAGTCTCACAAATAATTTTTTTAACAAAATAGTGTTCAGAATGTGATTCTGGACTCGAAAAAAAACGAAAATAAATTTTTGAAGAAAAATTAAATTTAATCGTTTTTCGGCGTTTCCAGCAGTTGTCCGAACGATTTACATCAAAAGAAATTTTGCTTGTCTCAGTTTCTGTAAGTCTGACAAATAATTTTTATAACAAAATAGTGTTCAGAATGTGATTCTGGACTCGAAAAAAAACGAAAATAAATTTTTGAAGAAAAATGAAATTTAATCGTTTTTCGGCGTTTCCAGCAGTTGTCCGAACGATTTACATCAAAAGAAATTTTGCTTGTCTCAGTTTCTGTAAGTCTCACAAATAATTTTTATAACAAAATAGTGTTCAGAATGTGATTCTGGATTCGGAAAAAAACAAAAATAAATTTTTGAAGAAAAATGAAATTTAATCGTTTTTCGGCGTTTCCAGCAGTTGTCCGAACGATTTACATCAAAAGAAATTTTGCTTGTCTCAGTTTCTGTAAGTCTCACAAATAATTTTTATAACAAAATAGTGTTCAGAATGTGATTCTGGACTCGAAAAAAAACGAAAATAAATTTTTGAAGAAAAATTAAATTTAATCGTTTTTCGGCGTTTCCAGCAGTTGTCCGAACGATTTACATCAAAAAAAATTTTGCTTGTCTCAGTTTCTGTAAGTCTCACAAATAATTTTTATAACAAAATAGTGTTCAGAATGTGATTCTGGACTCGAAAAAAAACGAAAATAAATTTTTGAAGAAAAATGAAATTCTATCGTTTTTCGGCGTTTCCAGCAGTAGTCCGAACGATTTGCATCGAAAGAAATTTTGCTTGTCTCAGTTTCTGTAAGTCTCACAAATAATTTTTTTAACAAAATAGTGTTCAGAATGTGATTCTGGACTCGAAAAAAAACGAAAATAAATTTTTGAAGAAAAATTAAATTTAATCGTTTTTCGGCGTTTCCAGCAGTTGTCCGAACGATTTACATCAAAAGAAATTTTGCTTGTCTCAGTTTCTGTAAGTCTGACAAATAATTTTTATAACAAAATAGTGTTCAGAATGTGATTCTGGACTCGAAAAAAAACAAAAATAAATTTTTGAAGAAAAATGAAATTTAATCGTTTTTCGGCGTTTCCAGCAGTTGTCCGAACGATTTACATCAAAAGAAATTTTGCTTGTCTCAGTTTCTGTAAGTCTCACAAATAATTTTTATAACAAAATAGTGTTCAGAATGTGATTCTGGATTCGAAAAAAAACAAAAATAAATTTTTGAAGAAAAATGAAAATTAATCGTTTTTCGGCGTTTCCAGCAGTTGTCCGAACGATTTACATCAAAAGAAATTTTGCTTGTCTCAGTTTCTGTAAGTCTCACAAATAATTTTTATAACAAAATAGTGTTCAGAATGTGATTCTGGACTCGAAAAAAAACGAAAATAAATTTTGAAGAAATTTTGCTTGTCTCAGTTTCTGTAAGTCTCACAAATAATTTTTATAACAAAATAGTGTTCAGAATGTGATTCTAGACTCGAAAAAAAACGAAAATAAATTTTTGAAGAAAAATGAAATTTAATCGTTTTTCGGCGTTTCCAGCAGTAGTCCGAACGATTTACATCAAAAGAGATTTTGCTTGTTTCAGTTTCTGTAAGTCTCACAAATAATTTTTATAACAAAATAGTGTTCAGAATGTGATTCTGGACTCGAAAGAAAATGAAAATAAATTTTTGAAGAAAAATGAAATTTAATCGTTTTTCGGCGTTTCCAGCAGTTGTCCGAACGATTTACATCAAAAGAAATTTTGCTTGTCTCAGTTTCTGTAAGTCTCACAAATAATTTTTTTAACAAAATAGTGTTCAGAATGTGATTCTGGACTCGGAAAAAACCGAAAATAAATTTTTGAAGAAAAATTAAATTTAATCGTTTTTCGGCGTTTCCAGCAGATGTCCGAACGATTTACATCAAAAAAAATTTTGCTTGTCTCAGTTTCTGTAAGTCTCACAAATAATTTTTATAACAAAATAGTGTTCAGAATGTGATTCTGGACTCGAAAAAAAAACGAAAATAAATTTTTGAAGAAAAATGAAATTCTATCGTTTTTCGGCGTTTCCAGCAGTAGTCCGAACGATTTGCATTGAAAGAAATTTTGCTTGTCTCAGTTTCTGTAAGTCTCACAAATAATTTTTTTAACAAAATAGTGTTCAGAATGTGATTCTGGACTCGAAAAAAAACGAAAATAAATTTTTGAAGAAAAATTAAATTTAATCGTTTTTCGGCGTTTCCAGCAGTTGTCCGAACGATTTACATCAAAAAAAATTTTGCTTGTCTCAGTTTCTGTAAGTCTCACAAATAATTTTTATAACAAAATAGTGTTCAGAATGTGATTCTGGACTCGAAAAAAAACGAAAATAAATTTTTGAAGAAAATGAAATTTAATCGTTTTTCGGCGTTTCCAGCAGTTGTCCGAACGATTTACATCAAAAGAAATTTTGCTTGTCTCAGTTTCTGTAAGTCTCACAAATAATTTTTATAACAAAATAGTGTTCAGAATGTGATTCTGGACTCGAAAAAAAACGAAAATAAATTTTGAAGAAATTTTGCTTGTCTCAGTTTCTGTAAGTCTCACAAATAATTTTAATAACAAAATAGTGTTCAGAATGTGATTCTAGACTCGAAAAAAAACGATAATAAATTTTTGAAGAAAAATGAAATTTAATCGTTTTTCGGCGTTTCCAGCAGTTGTCCGAACGATTTACATCAAAAGAAATTTTGCTTGTCTCAGTTTCTGTAAGTCTCACAAATAATTTTTTTAACAAAATAGTGTTCAGAATGTGATTCTGGACTCGAAAAAAAACGAAAATAAATTTTTGAAGAAAAATTAAATTTAATCGTTTTTCGGCGTTTCCAGCAGTTGTCCGAACGATTTACATCAAAAAAATTTTGCTTGTCTCAGTTTCTGTAAGTCTCACAAATAATTTTTATAACAAAATAGTGTTCAGAATGTGATTCTGGACTCGAAAAAAAATGAAAATAAATTTTTGAAGAAAAATGAAATTCTATCGTTTTTCGGCGTTTCCAGCAATAGTCCGAACGATTTGCATCGAAAGAAATTTTGCTTGTCTCAGTTTCTGTAAGTCTCACAAATAATTTTTTTAACAAAATAGTGTTCAGAATGTGATTCTGGACTCGAAAAAAAACGAAAATAAATTTTTGAAGAAAAATTAAATTTAATCGTTTTTCGGCGTTTCCAGCAGTTGTCCGAACGATTTACATCAAAAGAAATTTTGCTTGTCTCAGTTTCTGTAAGTCTCACAAATAATTTTTATAACAAAATAGTGTTCAGAATGTGATTCTGGACTCGAAAAAAAACGAAAATAAATTTTTGAAGAAAAATGAAATTTAATCGTTTTTCGGCGTTTCCAGCAGTTGTCCGAACGATTTACATCAAAAGAAATTTTGCTTGTCTCAGTTTCTGTAAGTCTCACAAATAATTTTTATAACAAAATAGTGTTCAGAATGTGATTCTGGACTCGAAAAAAAACGAAAATAAATTTTGAAGAAATTTTGCTTGTCTCAGTTTCTGTAAGTCTCACAAATAATTTTTATAACAAAATAGTGTTCAGAATGTGATTCTGGACTCGAAAAAAAACGAAAATAAATTTTTGAAGAAAAATGAAATTTAATCGTTATTCGGCGTTTCCAGCAGTTGTCCGAACGATTTACATCAAAAGAAATTTTGCTTGTCTTAGTTACTGTAAGTCTCACAAATAATTTTTTTAACAAAATAGTGTTCAGAATGTGATTCTGGACTCGAAAAAAAACGAAAATAAATTTTTGAAGAAAAATTACATTTAATCGTTTTTCGGCGTTTCCAGCAGTTGTCCGAACGATTTACATCAAAAGAAATTTTGCTTGTCTCAGTTTCTGTAAGTCTCACAAATAATTTTTATAACAAAACAGTGTTCAGAATGTGATTCTGGACTCGAAAAAAAACAAAAATAAATTTTTGAAGAAAAATGAAATTTAACCGTTTTTCGGCGTTTCCAGCAGTTGTCCGAACGATTTACATCAAAAGAAATTTTGCTTGTCTCAGTTTCTGTAAGTCTCACAAATAATTTTTATAACAAAATAGTGTTCAGAATGTGATTCTGGACTCGAAAAAAAACGAAAATAAATTTTGAAGTTTCTGTAAGTCTCACAAATAATTTTTATAACAAAATAGTGTTCAGAATGTGATTCTAGGCTCGAAAAAAAACGAAAATAAATTTTTGAAGAAAAATGAAAATTAATCGTTTTTCGGCGTTTCCAGCAGTTGTCCGAACGATTTACATCAAAAGAAATTTTACTTGTCTCAGTTTCTGTAAGTCTCACAAATAATTTTTATAACAAAATAGTGTTCAGAATGTGATTCTGGACTCGAAAAAAAACGAAAATAAATTTTTGAAAAAAAATGAAATTTAATCGTTTTTCGGCGTTTCCAGCAGTTGTCCGAACGACTTACATCAAAAGAAATTTTGCTTGTCTCAGTTTCTGTAAGTCTCACAAATAATTTTTATAACAAAATAGTGTTCAGAATGTGATTCTGGACTCGAAAAAAAACGAAAATAAATTTTGAAGAAATTTTGCTTGTCTCAGTTTCTGTAAGTCTCACAAATAATTTTTATAACAAAATAGTGTTCAGAATGTGATTCTGGACTCGAAAAAAAACGAAAATAAATTTTTGAAGAAAAATGAAATTTAATCGTTTTTCGGCGTTTCCAGCAGTTGTCCGAACGATTTACATCAAAAGAAATTTTGCTTGTCTCAGTTGCTGTAAGTCTCACAAATAATTTTTTTAACAAAATAGTGTTCAGAATGTGATTCTGGACTCGAAAAAAAACGAAAATAAATTTTTGAAAAAAAATGAAATTTAATCGTTTTTCGGCGTTTCCAGCAGTTGTCCGAACGATTTACATCAAAAGAAATTTTGCTTGTCTCAGTTTCTGTAAGTCTCACAAATAATTTTTATAACAAAATAGTGTTCAGAATGTGATTCTGGACTCGAAAAAAAACGAAAATAAATTTTGAAGAAATTTTGCTTGTCTCAGTTTCTGTAAGTCTCACAAATAATTTTTATAACAAAATAGTGTTCAGAATGTGATTCTGGACTCGAAAAAAAACGAAAATAAATTTTTGAAGAAAAAGGAAATTTAAACGTTTTCCGGCGTTTCCAGCAGTTGTCCGAACGAATTACATCAAAAGAGATTTTGCTTGTCTCAGTTTCTGTAAGTCTCACAAATAATTTTTATAACAAAATAGTGTTCAGAATGTGATTCTGGACTCGAAAAAAAACGAAAATAAATTTTGAAGAAATTTTGCTTGTCTCAGTTTCTGTAAGTCTCACAAATAATTTTTATAACAAAATAGTGTTCAGAATGTGATTCTGGACTCGAAAAAAAACGAAAATAAATTTTTGAAGAAAAATGAAATTTAATCGTTTTTCGGCGTTTCCAGCAGTTGTCCGAACGATTTACATCAAAAAAAATTTTGCTTGTATCAGTTTCTGTAAGTCTCACAAATAATTTTTATAACAAAATAGTGTTCAGAATGTGATTCTGGACTCGAAAAAAAACGAAAATAAATTTTTGAAGAAAAATGAAATTCTATCGTTTTTCGGCGTTTCCAGCAGTAGTCTGAACGATTTGCATCGAAAGAAATTTTGCTTGTCTCAGTTTCTGTAAGTCTCACAAATAATTTTTTTAACAAAATAGTGTTCAGAATGTGATTCTGGACTCGAAAAAAAACGAAAATAAATTTTTGAAGAAAAATGAAATTTAATCGTTTTTCGGCGTTTCCAGCAGTTGTCCGAACGATTTACATCAAAAGAAATTTTGCTTGTCTTAGTTACTGTAAGTCTCACAAATAATTTTTTTAACAAAATAGTGTTCAGAATGTGATTCTGGACTCGAAAAAAAACGAAAATAATTTTTTGAAGAAAAATTAAATTTAATCGTTTTTCGGCGTTTCCAGCAGTTGTCCGAACGATTTACATCAAAAGAAATTTTGCTTGTCTCAGTTTCTGTAAGTCTCACAAATAATTTTTATAACAAAACAGTGTTCAGAATGTGATTCTGGACTCGAAAAAAAAACAAAAATCAATTTTTGAAGAAAAATGAAATTTAATCGTTTTTCGGCGTTTCCAGCAGTTGTCCGAACGATTTACATCAAAAGAAATTTTGCTTGTCTCAGTTTCTGTAAGTCTCACAAATAATTTTAATAACAAAATAGTGTTCAGAATGTGATTCTGGACTCGAAAAAAAACGAAAATAAATTTTGAAGAAATTTTGCTTGTCTCAGTTTCTGTAAGTCTCACAAATAATTTTTATAACAAAATAGTGTTCAGAATGTGTTTCTAGGCTCGAAAAAAAACGAAAATAAATTTTTGAAGAAAAATGAAATTTAATCGTTTTTCGGCGTTTCCAGCAGTTGTCCGAACGATTTACATCAAAAGAAATTTTACTTGTCTCAGTTTCTGTAAGTCTCACAAATACATCAAAAGAAATTTTGCTTGTCTCAGTTTCTGTAAGTCTCACAAATAATTTTTATAACAAAATAGTGTTCAGAATGTGATTCTGGACTCGAAAAAAAACGAAAATAAATTTTGAAGTTTCTGTAAGTCTCACAAATAATTTTTATAACAAAATAGTGTTCAGAATGTGATTCTAGGCTCGAAAAAAAACGAAAATAAATTTTTGAAGAAAAATGAAAATTAATCGTTTTTCGGCGTTTCCAGCAGTTGTCCGAACGATTTACATCAAAAGAAATTTTACTTGTCTCAGTTTCTGTAAGTCTCACAAATAATTTTTATAACAAAATAGTGTTCAGAATGTGATTCTGGACTCGAAAAAAAACGAAAATAAATTTTTGAAAAAAAATGAAATTTAATCGTTTTTCGGCGTTTCCAGCAGTTGTCCGAACGACTTACATCAAAAGAAATTTTGCTTGTCTCAGTTTCTGTAAGTCTCACAAATAATTTTTATAACAAAATAGTGTTCAGAATGTGATTCTGGACTCGAAAAAAAACGAAAATAAATTTTGAAGAAATTTTGCTTGTCTCAGTTTCTGTAAGTCTCACAAATAATTTTTATAACAAAATAGTGTTCAGAATGTGATTCTGGACTCGAAAAAAAACGAAAATAAATTTTTGAAGAAAAATGAAATTTAATCGTTTTTCGGCGTTTCCAGCAGTTGTCCGAACGATTTACATCAAAAGAAATTTTGCTTGTCTCAGTTGCTGTAAGTCTCACAAATAATTTTTTTAACAAAATAGTGTTCAGAATGTGATTCTGGACTCGAAAAAAAACGAAAATAAATTTTTGAAAAAAAATGAAATTTAATCGTTTTTCGGCGTTTCCAGCAGTTGTCCGAACGATTTACATCAAAAGAAATTTTGCTTGTCTCAGTTTCTGTAAGTCTCACAAATAATTTTTATAACAAAATAGTGTTCAGAATGTGATTCTGGACTCGAAAAAAAACGAAAATAAATTTTGAAGAAATTTTGCTTGTCTCAGTTTCTGTAAGTCTCACAAATAATTTTTATAACAAAATAGTGTTCAGAATGTGATTCTGGACTCGAAAAAAAACGAAAATAAATTTTTGAAGAAAAAGGAAATTTAAACGTTTTTCGGCGTTTCCAGCAGTTGTCCGAACGAATTACATCAAAAGAGATTTTGCTTGTCTCAGTTTCTGTAAGTCTCACAAATAATTTTTATAACAAAATAGTGTTCAGAATGTGATTCTGGACTCGAAAAAAAACGAAAATAAATTTTGAAGAAATTTTGCTTGTCTCAGTTTCTGTAAGTCTCACAAATAATTTTTATAACAAAATAGTGTTCAGAATGTGATTCTGGACTCGAAAAAAAACGAAAATAAATTTTTGAAGAAAAATTAAATTTAATCGTTTTTCGGCGTTTCCAGCAGTTGTCCGAACGATTTACATCAAAAAAAATTTTGCTTGTATCAGTTTCTGTAAGTCTCACAAATAATTTTTATAACAAAATAGTGTTCAGAATGTGATTCTGGACTCGAAAAAAAACGAAAATAAATTTTTGAAGAAAAATGAAATTCTATCGTTTTTCGGCGTTTCCAGCAGTAGTCTGAACGATTTGCATCGAAAGAAATTTTGCTTGTCTCAGTTTCTGTAAGTCTCACAAATAATTTTTTTAACAAAATAGTGTTCAGAATGTGATTCTGGACTCGAAAAAAAACGAAAATAAATTTTTGAAGAAAAATGAAATTTAATCGTTTTTCGGCGTTTCCAGCAGTTGTCCGACCGATTTACATCAAAAGAAATTTTGCTTGTCTTAGTTACTGTAAGTCTCACAAATAATTTTTTTAACAAAATAGTGTTCAGAATGTGATTCTGGACTCGAAAAAAAACGAAAATAATTTTTTGAAGAAAAATTAAATTTAATCGTTTTTCGGCGTTTCCAGCAGTTGTCCGAACGATTTACATCAAAAGAAATTTTGCTTGTCTCAGTTTCTGTAAGTCTCACAAATAATTTTTATAACAAAACAGTGTTCAGAATGTGATTCTGGACTCGAAAAAAAAACAAAAATCAATTTTTGAAGAAAAATGAAATTTAATCGTTTTTCGGCGTTTCCAGCAGTTGTCCGAACGATTTACATCAAAAGAAATTTTGCTTGTCTCAGTTTCTGTAAGTCTCACAAATAATTTTAATAACAAAATAGTGTTCAGAATGTGATTCTGGACTCGAAAAAAAACGAAAATAAATTTTGAAGAAATTTTGCTTGTCTCAGTTTCTGTAAGTCTCACAAATAATTTTTATAACAAAATAGTGTTCAGAATGTGTTTCTAGGCTCGAAAAAAAACGAAAATAAATTTTTGAAGAAAAATGAAATTTAATCGTTTTTCGGCGTTTCCAGCAGTTGTCCGAACGATTTACATCAAAAGAAATTTTACTTGTCTCAGTTTCTGTAAGTCTCACAAATAATTTTTATAACAAAATAGTGTTCAGAATGTGATTCTGGACTCGAAAAAAAACGAAAATAAATTTTTGAAAAAAAATGAAATTTAATCGTTTTTCGGCGTTTCCAGCAGTTGTCCGAACGATTTACATCAAAAGAAATTTTGCTTGTCTCAGTTTCTGTAAGTCTCACAAATAATTTTTATAACAAAATAGTGTTCAGAATGTGATTCTGGACTCGAAAAAAAACGAAAATAAATTTTGAAGAAATTTTGCTTGTCTCAGTTTCTGTAAGTCTCACAAATAATTTTTATAACAAAATAGTGTTCAGAATGTGATTCTGGACTCGAAAAAAAACAAAAATAAATTTTTGAAGAAAAATGAAATTTAATCGTTTTTCGGCGTTTCCAGCAGTTGTCCGAACGATTTACATCAAAAGAAATTTTGCTTGTCTCAGTTTCTGTAAGTCTCACAAATAATTTTTATAACAAAATAGTGTTCAGAATGTGATTCTGGACTCGAAAAAAAACGAAAATAAATTTTGAAGAAATTTTGCTTGTCTCAGTTTCTGTAAGTCTCACAAATAATTTTTTTAACAAAATAGTGTTCAGAATGTGATTCTGCACTCGGAATAAACCGAAAATAAATTTTTGAAGAAAAATTAAATTTAATCGTTTTTCGGCGTTTCCAGCAGATGTCCGAACGATTTACATCAAAAAAAATTTTGCTTGTCTCAGTTTCTGTAAGTCTCACAAATAATTTTTATAACAAAATAGTGTTCAGAATGTGATTCTGGACTCGAAAAAAAACGAAAATAAATTTTTGAAGAAAAATGAAATTTAATCGTTTTTCGGCGTTTCCAGCAGTTGTCCGAACGATTTACATCAAAAGAAATTTTGCTTGTCTTAGTTACTGTAAGTCTCACAAATAATTTTTTTAACAAAATAGTGTTCAGAATGTGATTCTGGACTCGAAAAAAAACGAAAATAAATTTTTGAAGAAAAATAAAATTTAATCGTTTTTCGGCGTTTCCAGCAGTTGTCCGAACGATTTACATCAAAAGAAATTTTGCTTGTCTCAGTTTCTGTAAGTCTCACAAATCATTTTTATAACAAAACAGTGTTCAGAATGTGATTCTGGACTCAAAAAAAAACAAAAATAAATTTTTGAAGAAAAATGAAATTTAATCGTTTTTCGGCGTTTCCAGCAGTTGTCCGAACGATTTACATCAAAAGAAATTTTGCTTGTCTCAGTTTCTGTAAGTCTCACAAATAATTTTTATAACAAAATAGTGTTCAGAATGTGATTCTGGACTCGAAAAAAAACGAAAATAAATTTTGAAGAAATTTTGCTTGTCTCAGTTTCTGTAAGTCTTACAAATAATTTTTATAACAAAATAGTGTTCAGAATGTGATTCTAGGCTCGAAAAAAAACGAAAATAAATTTTTGAAGAAAAATGAAATTTAATCGTTTTTCGGCGTTTCCAGCAGTTGTCCGAACGATTTACATCAAAAGAAATTTTACTTGTCTCAGTTTCTGTAAGTCTCACAAATAATTTTTATAACAAAATAGTGTTCAGAATGTGATTCTGGACTCAAAAAAAACGAAAATAAATTTTTGAAAAAAAATGAAATTTAATCGTTTTTCGGCGTTTCCAGCAGTTGTCCGAACGATTTACATCAAAAGAAATTTTGCTTGTCTCAGTTTCTGTAAGTCTCACAAATAATTTTTATAACAAAATAGTGTTCAGAATGTGATTCTGGACTCGAAAAAAAACGAAAATAAATTTTGAAGAAATTTTGCTTGTCTCAGTTTCTGTAAGTCTCACAAATAATTTTTATAACAAAATAGTGTTCAGAATGTGATTCTGGACTCGAAAAAAAACGAAAATAAATTTTTGAAGAAAAAGGAAATTTAATCGTTTTTCGGCGTTTCCAGCAGTTGTCCGAACGAATTACATCAAAAGAGATTTTGCTTGTCTCAGTTTCTGTAAGTCTCACAAATAATTTTTATAACAAAATAGTGTTCAGAATGTGATTCTGGACTCGAAAAAAAACGAAAATAAATTTTTGAAGAAAAATTAAATTTAATCGTTTTTCGGCGTTTCCAGCAGTTGTCCGAACGATTTACATCAAAAGAAATTTTGCTGGTCTCAGTTTCTGTAAGTCTCACAAATAATTTTTATAACAAAATAGTGTTCAGAATGTGATTCTGGATTCGAAAAAAAACAAAAATAAATTTTTGAAGAAAAATGAAATTTAATCGTTTTTCGGCGTTTCCAGCAGTTGTCCGAACGATTTACATCAAAAGAAATTTTGCTTGTCTCAGTTTCTGTAAGTCTCACAAATAATTTTTATAACAAAATAGTGTTCAGAATGTGATTCTGGACTCGAAAAAAAACGAAAATAAATTTTGAAGAAATTTTGCTTGTCTCAGTTTCTGTAAGTCTCACAAATAATTTTTATAACAAAATAGTGTTCAGAATGTGATTCTAGACTCGAAAAAAAACGAAAATAAATTTTTGAAGAAAAATTAAATTTAATCGTTTTTCGGCGTTTCCAGCAGTAGTCCGAACGATTTACATCAAAAGAGATTTTGCTTGTCTCAGTTTCTGTAGGTCTCACAAATAATTTTTATAACAAAATAGTGTTCAGAATGTGATTCTGGACTCGAAAAAAAACGAAAATAAATTTTTGAAGAAAAATTAAATTTAATCGTTTTTCGGCGTTTCCAGCAGTTGTCCGAACGATTTACATCAAAAAAAATTTTGCTTGTCTCAGTTTCTGTAAGTCTCACAAATAATTTTTATAACAAAATAGTGTTCAGAATGTGATTCTGGACTCGAAAAAAAACGAAAATAAATTTTTGAAGAAAAATGAAATTCTATCGTTTTTCGGCGTTTCCAGCAGTAGTCCGAACGATTTGCATCGAAAGAAATTTTGCTTGTCTCAGTTTCTGTAAGTCTCACAAATAATTTTTTTAACAAAATAGTGTTCAGAATGTGATTCTGGACTCGAAAAAAAACGAAAATAAATTTTTGAAGAAAAATTAAATTTAATCGTTTTTCGGCGTTTCCAGCAGTTGTCCGAACGATTTACATCAAAAAAAATTTTGCTTGTCTCAGTTTCTGTAAGTCTCACAAATAATTTTTATAACAAAATAGTGTTCAGAATGTGATTCTGGACTCGAAAAAAAACGAAAATAAATTTTTGAAGAAAAATTAAATTTAATCGTTTTTCGGCGTTTCCAGCAGTAGTCCGAACGATTTACATCAAAAGAGATTTTGCTTGTCTCAGTTTCTGTAGGTCTCACAAATAATTTTTATAACAAAATAGTGTTCAGAATGTGATTCTGGACTCGAAAAAAAACGAAAATAAATTTTTGAAGAAAAATTAAATTTAATCGTTTTTCGGCGTTTCCAGCAGTTGTCCGAACGATTTACATTAAAAAAAATTTTGCTTGTCTCAGTTTCTGTAAGTCTCACAAATAATTTTTATAACAAAATAGTGTTCAGAATGTGATTCTGGACTCGAAAAAAAACGAAAATAAATTTTTGAAGAAAAATGAAATTCTATCGTTTTTCGGCGTTTCCAGCAGTAGTCCGAACGATTTGCATCGAAAGAAATTTTGCTTGTCTCAGTTTCTGTAAGTCTCACAAATAATTTTTTTAACAAAATAGTGTTCAGAATGTGATTCTGGACTCAAAAAAAAACGAAAATAAATTTTTGAAGAAAAATTAAATTTAATCGTTTTTCGGCGTTTCCAGCAGTTGTCCGAACGATTTTCATCAAAAGAAATTTTGCTTGTCTCAGTTTCTGTAAGTCTGACAAATAATTTTTATAACAAAATAGTGTTCAGAATGTAATTCTGGACTCGAAAAAAAACGAAAATAAATTTTTGAAGAAAAATGAAATTTAATCGTTTTTCGGCGTTTCCAGCAGTTGTCCGAACGATTAACATCAAAAGAAATTTTGCTTGTCTCAGTTTCTGTAAGTCTCACAAATAATTTTTATAACAAAATAGTGTTCAGAATGTGATTCTGGACTCGAAAAAAAACGAAAATAAATTTTGAAGAAATTTTGTTTGTCTCAGTTTCTGTAAGTCTCACAGATAATTTTTATAACAAAATAGTGTTCAGAATGTGATTCTAGACTCGAAAAAAAACGAAAATAAATTTTTGAAGAAAAATGAAATTTAATCGTTTTTCGGCGTTTCCAGCAGTAGTCCGAACGATTTACATCAAAAGAGATTTTGCTTGTCTCAGTTTCTGTAAGTCTCACAAATAATTTTTATAACAAAATAGTGTTCAGAATGTGATTCTGGACTCGAAAGAAAACGAAAATAAATTTTTGAAGAAAAATGAAATTTAATCGTTTTTCGGCGTTTCCAGCAGTAGTCCGAACGATTTACATCAAAAGAAATTTTGCTTGTCTCAGTTTCTGTAAGTCTCACAAATAATTTTTTTAACAAAATAGTGTTCAGAATGTGATTCTGGACTCGGAAAAAAACGAAAATGAATTTTTGAAGAAAAATTAAATTTAATCGTTTTTCGGCGTTTCCAGCAGATGTCCGAACGATTTACATCAAAAAAAATTTTGCTTGTCTCAGTTTCTGTAAGTCTCACAAATAATTTTTATAACAAAATAGTGTTCAGAATGTGATTCTGGACTCGAAAAAAAACGAAAATAAATTTTTGAAGAAAAATGAAATTCTATCGTTTTTCGGCGTTTCCAGCAGTAGTCCGAACGATTTGCTTCGAAAGAAATTTTGCTTGTCTCAGTTTCTGTAAGTCTCACAAATAATTTTTTTAACAAAATAGTGTTCAGAATGTGATTCTGGACTCGAAAAAAAACGAAAATAAATTTTTGAAGAAAAATTAAATTTAATCGTTTTTCGGCGTTTCCAGCAGTTGTCCGAACGATTTACATCAAAAGAAATTTTGCTTGTCTCAGTTTCTGTAAGTCTCACAAATAATTTTTATAACAAAATAGTGTTCAGAATGTGATTCTGGACTCGAAAAAAAACGAAAATAAATTTTTGAAGAAAAATGAAATTTAATCGTTTTTCGGCGTTTCCAGCAGTTGTCCGAACGATTTACATCAAAAGAAATTTTGCTTGTCTCAGTTTCTGTAAGTCTCACAAATAATTTTTATAACAAAATAGTGTTCAGAATGTGATTCTGGACTCGAAAAAAAACGAAAATAAATTTTGAAGAAATTTTGCTTGTCTCAGTTTCTGTAAGTCTCACAAATAATTTTTATAACAAAATAGTGTTCAGAATGTGATTCTAGACTCGAAAAAAAACGAAAATAAATTTTTGAAGAAAAATGAAATTTAATCGTTTTTCGGCGTTTCCAGCAGTTGTCCGAACGATTTACATCAAAAGAAATTTTGCTTGTCTCAGTTTCTGTAAGTCTCACAAATAATTTTTTTAACAAAATAGTGTTCAGAATGTGATTCTGGACTCGAAAAAAAACGAAAATAAATTTTTGAAGAAAAATTAAATTTAATCGTTTTTCGGCGTTTCCAGCAGTTGTCCGAACGATTTACATCAAAAAAAATTTTGCTTGTCTCAGTTTCTGTAAGTCTCACAAATAATTTTTATAACAAAATAGTGTTCAGAATGTGATTCTGGACTCGAAAAAAAACGAAAATAAATTTTTGAAGAAAAATGAAATTTAATCGTTTTTCGGCGTTTCCAGCAGTTGTCCGAACGATTTACATCAAAAGAAATTTTGCTTGTCTCAGTTTCTGTAAGTCTCACAAATATATTTTATAACAAAATAGTGTTCAGAATGTGATTCTGGACTCGAAAAAAAACGAAAATAAATTTTGAAGAAATTTTGCTTGTCTCAGTTTCTGTAAGTCTCACAAATAATTTTTATAACAAAATAGTGTTCAGAATGTGATTCTGGACTCGAAAAAAAACAAAAATAAATTTTTGAAGAAAAATGAAATTTAATCGTTTTTCGGCGTTTCCAGCAGTTGTCCGAACGATTTACATCAAAAGAAATTTTGCTTGTCTCAGTTTCTGTAAGTCTCACAAATAATTTTTATAACAAAATAGTGTTCAGAATGTGATTCTGGACTCGAAAAAAAACGAAAATAAATTTTTGAAGAAAAATTAAATTTAATCGTTTTTCGGCGTTTCCAGCAGTTGTCCGAACGATTTACATCAAAAAAAATTTTGCTTGTCTCAGTTTCTGTAAGTCTCACAAATAATTTTTATAACAAAATAGTGTTCAGAATGTGATTCTGGACTCGAAAAAAAACGAAAATAAATTTTTGAAGAAAAATGAAATTCTATCGTTTTTCGGCGTTTCCAGCAGTAGTCCGAACGATTTGCATCGAAAGAAATTTTGCTTGTCTCAGTTTCTGTAAGTCTCACAAATAATTTTTTTAACAAAATAGTGTTCAGAATGTGATTCTGGACTCAAAAAAAAACGAAAATAAATTTTTGAAGAAAAATTAAATTTAATCGTTTTTCGGCGTTTCCAGCAGTTGTCCGAACGATTTTCATCAAAAGAAATTTTGCTTGTCTCAGTTTCTGTAAGTCTGACAAATAATTTTTATAACAAAATAGTGTTCAGAATGTAATTCTGGACTCGAAAAAAAACGAAAATAAATTTTTGAAGAAAAATGAAATTTAATCGTTTTTCGGCGTTTCCAGCAGTTGTCCGAACGATTAACATCAAAAGAAATTTTGCTTGTCTCAGTTTCTGTAAGTCTCACAAATAATTTTTATAACAAAATAGTGTTCAGAATGTGATTCTGGACTCGAAAAAAAACGAAAATAAATTTTGAAGAAATTTTGTTTGTCTCAGTTTCTGTAAGTCTCACAAATAATTTTTATAACAAAATAGTGTTCAGAATGTGATTCTAGACTCGAAAAAAAACGAAAATAAATTTTTGAAGAAAAATGAAATTTAATCGTTTTTCGGCGTTTCCAGCAGTAGTCCGAACGATTTACATCAAAAGAGATTTTGCTTGTCTCAGTTTCTGTAAGTCTCACAAATAATTTTTATAACAAAATAGTGTTCAGAATGTGATTCTGGACTCGAAAGAAAACGAAAATAAATTTTTGAAGAAAAATGAAATTTAATCGTTTTTCGGCGTTTCCAGCAGTAGTCCGAACGATTTACATCAAAAGAAATTTTGCTTGTCTCAGTTTCTGTAAGTCTCACAAATAATTTTTTTAACAAAATAGTGTTCAGAATGTGATTCTGGACTCGGAAAAAACCGAAAATGAATTTTTGAAGAAAAATTAAATTTAATCGTTTTTCGGCGTTTCCAGCAGATGTCCGAACGATTTACATCAAAAAAAATTTTGCTTGTCTCAGTTTCTGTAAGTCTCACAAATAATTTTTATAACAAAATAGTGTTCAGAATGTGATTCTGGACTCGAAAAAAAACGAAAATAAATTTTTGAAGAAAAATGAAATTCTATCGTTTTTCGGCGTTTCCAGCAGTAGTCCGAACGATTTGCTTCGAAAGAAATTTTGCTTGTCTCAGTTTCTGTAAGTCTCACAAATAATTTTTTTAACAAAATAGTGTTCAGAATGTGATTCTGGACTCGAAAAAAAACGAAAATAAATTTTTGAAGAAAAATTAAATTTAATCGTTTTTCGGCGTTTCCAGCAGTTGTCCGAACGATTTACATCAAAAGAAATTTTGCTTGTCTCAGTTTCTGTAAGTCTCACAAATAATTTTTATAACAAAATAGTGTTCAGAATGTGATTCTGGACTCGAAAAAAAACGAAAATAAATTTTTGAAGAAAAATGAAATTTAATCGTTTTTCGGCGTTTCCAGCAGTTGTCCGAACGATTTACATCAAAAGAAATTTTGCTTGTCTCAGTTTCTGTAAGTCTCACAAATAATTTTTATAACAAAATAGTGTTCAGAATGTGATTCTGGACTCGAAAAAAAACGAAAATAAATTTTGAAGAAATTTTGCTTGTCTCAGTTTCTGTAAGTCTCACAAATAATTTTTATAACAAAATAGTGTTCAGAATGTGATTCTGGACTCGAAAAAAAAACGAAAATAAATTTTTGAAGAAAAATGAAATTTAATCGTTTTTCGGCGTTTCCAGCAGTTGTCCGAACGATTTACATCAAAAGAAATTTTGCTTGTCTCAGTTTCTGTAAGTCTCACAAATAATTTTTTTAACAAAATAGTGTTCAGAATGTGATTCTGCACTCGGAAAAAACCGAAAATAAATTTTTGAAGAAAAATTAAATTTAATCGTTTTTCGGCGTTTCCAGCAGATGTCCGAACGATTTACATCAAAAAAAATTTTGCTTGTCTCAGTTTCTGTAAGTCTCACAAATAATTTTTATAACAAAATAGTGTTCAGAATGTGATTCTGGACTCGAAAAAAAACGAAAATAAATTTTTGAAGAAAAATGAAATTTAATCGTTTTTCGGCGTTTCCAGCAGTTGTCCGAACGATTTACATCAAAAGAAATTTTGCTTGTCTTAGTTACTGTAAGTCTCACAAATAATTTTTTTAACAAAATAGTGTTCAGAATGTGATTCTGGACTCGAAAAAAAACGAAAATAAATTTTTAAAGAAAAATTAAATTTAATCGTTTTTCGGCGTTTCCAGCAGTTGTCCGAACGATTTACATCAAAAGAAATTTTGCTTGTCTCAGTTTCTGTAAGTCTCACAAATCATTTTTATAACAAAACAGTGTTCAGAATGTGATTCTGGACTCGAAAAAAAACAAAAATAAATTTTTGAAGAAAAATGAAATTTAATCGTTTTTCGGCGTTTCCAGCAGTTGTCCGAACGATTTACATCAAAAGAAATTTTGCTTGTCTCAGTTTCTGTAAGTCTCACAAATAATTTTTATAACAAAATAGTGTTCAGAATGTGATTCTGGACTCGAAAAAAAACGAAAATAAATTTTGAAGAAATTTTGCTTGTCTCAGTTTCTGTAAGTCTTACAAATAATTTTTATAACAAAATAGTGTTCAGAATGTGATTCTAGGCTCGAAAAAAAACGAAAATAAATTTTTGAAGAAAAATGAAATTTAATCGTTTTTCGGCGTTTCCAGAAGTTGTCCGAACGATTTACATCAAAAGAAATTTTACTTGTCTCAGTTTCTGTAAGTCTCACAAATAATTTTTATAACAAAATAGTGTTCAGAATGTGATTCTGGACTCAAAAAAAACGAAAATAAATTTTTGAAAAAAAATGAAATTTAATCGTTTTTCGGCGTTTCCAGCAGTTGTCCGAACGATTTACATCAAAAGAAATTTTGCTTGTCTCAGTTTCTGTAAGTCTCACAAATAATTTTTATAACAAAATAGTGTTCAGAATGTGATTCTGGACTCGAAAAAAAACGAAAATAAATTTTGAAGAAATTTTGCTTGTCTCAGTTTCTGTAAGTCTCACAAATAATTTTTATAACAAAATAGTGTTCAGAATGTGATTCTGGACTCGAAAAAAAACGAAAATAAATTTTTGAAGAAAAAGGAAATTTAATCGTTTTTCGGCGTTTCCAGCAGTTGTCCGAACGAATTACAACAAAAGAGATTTTGCTTGTCTCAGTTTCTGTAAGTCTCACAAATAATTTTTATAACAAAATAGTGTTCAGAATGTGATTCTGGACTCGAAAAAAAACGAAAATAAATTTTTGAAGAAAAATTAAATTTAATCGTTTTTCGGCGTTTCCAGCAGTTGTCCGAACGATTTACATCAAAAGAAATTTTGCTGGTCTCAGTTTCTGTAAGTCTCACAAATAATTTTTATAACAAAATAGTGTTCAGAATGTGATTCTGGATTCGAAAAAAAACAAAAATAAATTTTTGAAGAAAAATGAAATTTAATCGTTTTTCGGCGTTTCCAGCAGTTGTCCGAACGATTTACATCAAAAGAAATTTTGCTTGTCTCAGTTTCTGTAAGTCTCACAAATAATTTTTATAACAAAATAGTGTTCAGAATGTGATTCTGGACTCGAAAAAAAACGAAAATAAATTTTGAAGAAATTTTGCTTGTCTCAGTTTCTGTAAGTCTCACAAATAATTTTTATAACAAAATAGTGTTCAGAATGTGATTCTAGACTCGAAAAAAAACGAAAATAAATTTTTGAAGAAAAATTAAATTTAATCGTTTTTCGGCGTTTCCAGCAGAAGTCCGAACGATTTACATCAAAAGAGATTTTGCTTGTCTCAGTTTCTGTAAGTCTCACAAATAATTTTTATAACAAAATAGTGTTCAGAATGTGATTCTGGACTCGAAAGAAAACGAAAATAAATTTTTGAAGAAAAATGAAATTTAATCGTTTTTCGGCGTTTCCAGCAGTTGTCCGAACGATTTACATCAAAAGAAATTTTGCTTGTCTCAGTTTCTGTAAGTCTCACAAATAATTTTTTTAACAAAATAGTGTTCAGAATGTGATTCTGGACTCGGAAAAAACCGAAAATAAATTTTTGAAGAAAAATTAAATTTAATCGTTTTTCGGCGTTTCCAGCAGATGTCCGAACGATTTACACCAAAAAAAAATTTGCTTGTCTCAGTTTCTGTAAGTCTCACAAATAATTTTTATAACAAAATAGTGTTCAGAATGTGATTCTGGACTCGAAAAAAAACGAAAATAAATTTTTGAAGAAAAATGAAATTCTATCGTTTTTCGGCGTTTCCAGCAGTAGTCCGAACGATTTACATCAAAAGAAATTTTGCTTGTCTCAGTTTCTGTAAGTCTCACAAATAATTTTTATAACAAAATAGTGTTCAGAATGTGATTCTGGACTCGAAAAAAAAACGAAAATAAATTTTTGAAGAAAAATGAAATTTAATCGTTTTTCGGCGTTTCCAGCAGTTGTCCGAACGATTTACATCAAAAGAAATTTTGCTTGTCTCAGTTTCTGTAAGTCTCACAAATAATTTTTATAACAAAATAGTGTTCAGAATGTGATTCTGGACTCGAAAAAAAACGAAAATAAATTTTGAAGAAATTTTGCTTGTCTCAGTTTCTGTAAGTCTCACAAATAATTTTTATAACAAAATAGTGTTCAGAATGTGATTCTAGACTCGAAAAAAAACGAAAATAAATTTTTGAAGAAAAATGAAATTTAATCGTTTTTCGGCGTTTCCAGCAGTTGTCCGAACGATTTACATCAAAAGAAATTTTGCTTGTCTCAGTTTCTGTAAGTCTCACAAATAATTTTTTTAACAAAATAGTGTTCAGAATGTGATTCTGGACTCGAAAAAAAACGAAAATAAATTTTTGAAGAAAAATTAAATTTAATCGTTTTTCGGCGTTTCCAGCAGTTGTCCGAACGATTTACATCAAAAGAAATTTTGCTTGTCTCAGTTTCTGTAAGTCTGACAAATAATTTTTATAACAAAATAGTGTTCAGAATGTGATTCTGGACTCGAAAAAAAACGAAAATAAATTTTTGAAGAAAAATGAAATTTGATCGTTTTTCGGCGTTTCCAGCAGTTGTCCGAACGATTTACATCAAAAGAAATTTTGCTTGTCTCAGTTTCTGTAAGTCTCACAAATAATTTTTATAACAAAATAGTGTTCAGAATGTGATTCTGGATTCGAAAAAAAACAAAAATAAATTTTTGAAGAAAAATGAAATTTAATCGTTTTTCGGCGTTTCCAGCAGTTGTCCGAACGATTTACATCAAAAGAAATTTAGCTTGTCTCAGTTTCTGTAAGTCTCACAAATAATTTTTATAACAAAATAGTGTTCAGAATGTGATTCTGGACTCGAAAAAAAACGAAAATAAATTTTTGAAGAAAAATTAAATTTAATCGTTTTTCGGCGTTTCCAGCAGTTGTCCGAACGATTTACATCAAAAAAAATTTTGCTTGTCTCAGTTTCTGTAAGTCTCACAAATAATTTTTATAACAAAATAGTGTTCAGAATGTGATTCTGGACTCGAAAAAAAACGAAAATAAATTTTTGAAGAAAAATGAAATTCTATCGTTTTTCGGCGTTTCCAGCAGTAGTCCGAACAATTTGCATCAAAAGAAATTTTGCTTGTCTCAGTTTCTGTAAGTCTCACAAATAATTTTTTTAACAAAATAGTGTTCAGAATGTGATTCTGGACTCGAAAAAAAACGAAAATAAATTTTTGAAGAAAAATTAAATTTAATCGTTTTTCGGCGTTTCCAGCAGTTGTCCGAACGATTTACATCAAAAGAAATTTTGCTTGTCTCAGTTTCTGTAAGTCTGACAAATAATTTTTATAACAAAATAGTGTTCAGAATGTGATTCTGGACTCGAAAAAAAACGAAAACAAATTTTTGAAGAAAAATGAAATTTAATCGTTTTTCGGCGTTTCCAGCAGTTGTCCGAACGATTTACATCAAAAGAAATTTTGCTTGTCTCAGTTTCTGTAAGTCTCACAAATAATTTTTATAACAAAATAGTGTTCAGAATGTGATTCTGGATTCGAAAAAAAACAAAAATAAATTTTTGAAGAAAAATGAAATTTAATCGTTTTTCGGCGTTTCCAGCAGTTGTCCGAACGATTTACATCAAAAGAAATTTTGCTTGTCTCAGTTTCTGTAAGTCTCACAAATAATTATTATAACAAAATAGTGTTCAGAATGTGATTCTGGACTCGAAAAAAAACGAAAATAAATTTTGAAGAAATTTTGCTTGTCTCAGTTTCTGTAAGTCTCACAAATAATTTTTATAACAAAATAGTGTTCAGAATGTGATTCTAGACTCGAAAAAAAACGAAAATAAATTTTTGAAGAAAAATGAAATTTAATCGTTTTTCGGCGTTTCCAGCAGTAGTCCGAACGATTTACATCAAAAGAGATTTTGCTTGTCTCAGTTTCTGTAAGTCTCACAAATAATTTTTATAACAAAATAGTGTTCAGAATGTGATTCTGGACTCGAAAGAAAACGAAAATAAATTTTTGAAGAAAAATGAAATTTAATCGTTTTCGGCGTTTCCAGCAGTTGTCCGAACGATTTACATCAAAAGAAATTTTGCTTGTCTCAGTTTCTGTAAGTCTCACAAATAATTTTTTTAACAAAATAGTGTTCAGAATGTGATTCTGGACTCGGAAAAAACCGAAAATAAATTTTTGAAGAAAAATTAAATTTAATCGTTTTTCGGCGTTTCCAGCAGATGTCCGAACGATTTACATCAAAAAAAATTTTGCTTGTCTCAGTTTCTGTAAGTCTCACAAATAATTTTTATAACAAAATAGTGTTCAGAATGTGATTCTGGACTCGAAAAAAAACGAAAATAAATTTTTGAAGAAAAATGAAATTCTATCGTTTTTCGGCGTTTCCAGCAGTAGTCCGAACGATTTGCATCGAAAGAAATTTTGCTTGTCTCAGTTTCTGTAAGTCTCACAAATAATTTTTTTAACAAAATAGTGTTCAGAATGTGATTCTGGACTCGAAAAAAAACGAAAATAAATTTTTGAAGAAAAATTAAATTTAATCGTTTTTCGGCGTTTCCAGCAGTTGTCCGAACGATTTACATCAAAAGAAATTTTGCTTGTCTCAGTTTCTGTAAGTCTCACAAATAATTTTTATAACAAAATAGTGTTCAGAATGTGATTCTGGACTCGAAAAAAAACGAAAATAAATTTTGAAGAAATTTTGCTTGTCTCAGTTTCTGTAAGTCTCACAAATAATTTTTATAACAAAATAGTGTTCAGAATGTGATTCTAGACTCGAAAAAAAACGAAAATAAATTTTTGAAGAAAAATGAAATTTAATCGTTTTTCGGCGTTTCCAGCAGTTGTCCGAACGATTTACATCAAAAGAAATTTTGCTTGTCTCAGTTTCTGTAAGTCTAACAAATAATTTTTTTAACAAAATAGTGTTCAGAATGTGATTCTGGACTCGAAAAAAAACGAAAATAAATTTTTGAAGAAAAATTAAATTTAATCGTTTTTCGGCGTTTCCAGCAGTTGTCCGAACGATTTACATCAAAAAAAATTTTGCTTGTCTCAGTTTCTGTAAGTCTCACAAATAATTTTTATAACAAAATAGTGTTCAGAATGTGATTCTGGACTCGAAAAAAAACGAAAATAAATTTTTGAAGAAAAATGAAATTTAATCGTTTTTCGGCGTTTCCAGCAGTTGTCCGAACGATTTACATCAAAAGAAATTTTGCTTGTCTCAGTTTCTGTAAGTCTCACAAATATATTTTATAACAAAATAGTGTTCAGAATGTGATTCTGGACTCGAAAAAAAACGAAAATAAATTTTGAAGAAATTTTGCTTGTCTCAGTTTCTGTAAGTCTCACAAATAATTTTTATAACAAAATAGTGTTCAGAATGTGATTCTGGACTCGAAAAAAAAACGAAAATAAATTTTTGAAGAAAAATGAAATTTAATCGTTTTTCGGCGTTTCCAGCAGTTGTCCGAACGATTTACATCAAAAGAAATTTTGCTTGTCTCAGTTTCTGTAAGTCTCACAAATAATTTTTTTAACAAAATAGTGTTCAGAATGTGATTCTGCACTCGGAAAAAACCGAAAATAAATTTTTGAAGAAAAATTAAATTTAATCGTTTTTCGGCGTTTCCAGCAGATGTCCGAACGATTTACATCAAAAAAAATTTTGCTTGTCTCAGTTTCTGTAAGTCTCACAAATAATTTTTATAACAAAATAGTGTTCAGAATGTGATTCTGGACTCGAAAAAAAACGAAAATAAATTTTTGAAGAAAAATGAAATTTAATCGTTTTTCGGCGTTTCCAGCAGTTGTCCGAACGATTTACATCAAAAGAAATTTTGCTTGTCTTAGTTACTGTAAGTCTCACAAATAATTTTTTTAACAAAATAGTGTTCAGAATGTGATTCTGGACTCGAAAAAAAACGAAAATAAATTTTTGAAGAAAAATTAAATTTAATCGTTTTTCGGCGTTTCCAGCAGTTGTCCGAACGATTTACATCAAAAGAAATTTTGCTTGTCTCAGTTTCTGTAAGTCTCACAAATCATTTTTATAACAAAACAGTGTTCAGAATGTGATTCTGGACTCGAAAAAAACAAAAATAAATTTTTGAAGAAAAATGAAATTTAATCGTTTTTCGGCGTTTCCAGCAGTTGTCCGAACGATTTACATCAAAAGAAATTTTGCTTGTCTCAGTTTCTGTAAGTCTCACAAATAATTTTTATAACAAAATAGATTTCAGAATGTGATTCTGGACTCGAAAAAAAACGAAAATAAATTTTGAAGAAATTTTGCTTGTCTCAGTTTCTGTAAGTCTCACAAATAATTTTTATAACAAAATAGTGTTCAGAATGTGATTCTAGGCTCGAAAAAAAACGAAAATAAATTTTTGAAGAAAAATGAAATTTAATCGTTTTTCGGCGTTTCCAGCAGTTGTCCGAACGATTTACATCAAAAGAAATTTTACTTGTCTCAGTTTCTGTAAGTCTCACAAATAATTTTTATAACAAAATAGTGTTCAGAATGTGATTCTGGACTCGAAAAAAAACGAAAATAAATTTTTGAAAAAAAATGAAATTTAATCGTTTTTCGGCGTTTCCAGCAGTTGTCCGAACGATTTACATCAAAAGAAATTTTGCTTGTCTCAGTTTCTGTAAGTCTCACAAATAATTTTTATAACAAAATAGTGTTCAGAATGTGATTCTGGACTCGAAAAAAAACGAAAATAAATTTTGAAGAAATTTTGCTTGTCTCAGTTTCTGTAAGTCTCACAAATAATTTTTATAACAAAATAGTGTTCAGAATGTGATTCTGGACTCGAAAAAAAACCAAAATAAATTTTTGAAGAAAAAGGAAATTTAATCGTTTTTCGGCGTTTCCAGCAGTTGTCCGAACGAATTACATCAAAAGAGATTTTGCTTGTCTCAGTTTCTGTAAGTCTCACAAATAATTTTTATAACAAAATAGTGTTCAGAATGTGATTCTGGACTCGAAAAAAAACGAAAATAAATTTTTGAAGAAAAATTAAATTTAATCGTTTTTCGGCGTTTCCAGCAGTTGTCCGAACGATTTACATCAAAAGAAATTTTGCTGGTCTCAGTTTCTGTAAGTCTCACAAATAATTTTTATAACAAAATAGTGTTCAGAATGTGATTCTGGATTCGAAAAAAAACAAAAATAAATTTTTGAAGAAAAATGAAATTTAATCGTTTTTCGGCGTTTCCAGCAGTTGTCCGAACGATTTACATCAAAAGAAATTTTGCTTGTCTCAGTTTCTGTAAGTCTCACAAATAATTTTTATAACAAAATAGTGTTCAGAATGTGATTCTGGACTCGAAAAAAAACGAAAATAAATTTTGAAGAAATTTTGCTTGTCTCAGTTTCTGTAAGTCTCACAAATAATTTTTATAACAAAATAGTGTTCAGAATGTGATTCTAGACTCGAAAAAAAACGAAAATAAATTTTTGAAGAAAAATTAAATTTAATCGTTTTTCGGCGTTTCCAGCAGTAGTCCGAACGATTTACATCAAAAGAGATTTTGCTTGTCTCAGTTTCTGTAAGTCTCACAAATAATTTTTATAACAAAATAGTGTTCAGAATGTGATTCTGGACTCGAAAGAAAACGAAAATAAATTTTTGAAGAAAAATGAAATTTAATCGTTTTTCGGCGTTTCCAGCAGTTGTCCGAACGATTTACATCAAAAGAAATTTTGCTTGTCTCAGTTTCTGTAAGTCTCACAAATAATTTTTTTAACAAAATAGTGTTCAGAATGTGATTCTGGACTCGGAAAAAACCGAAAATAAATTTTTGAAGAAAAATTAAATTTAATCGTTTTTCGGCGTTTCCAGCAGATGTCCGAACGATTTACATCAAAAAAAATTTTGCTTGTCTCAGTTTCTGTAAGTCTCACAAATAATTTTTATAACAAAATAGTGTTCAGAATGTGATTCTGGACTCGAAAAAAAACGAAAATAAATTTTTGAGGAAAAATGAAATTCTATCGTTTTTCGGCGTTTCCAGCAGTAGTCCGAACGATTTACATCAAAAGAAATTTTGCTTGTCTCAGTTTCTGTAAGTCTCACAAATAATTTTTATAACAAAATAGTGTTCAGAATGTGATTCTGGACTCGAAAAAAAACGAAAATAAATTTTTGAAGAAAAATGAAATTTAATCGTTTTTCGGCGTTTCCGGCAGTTGTCCGAACGATTTACATCAAAAGAAATTTTGCTTGTCTCAGTTTCTGTAAGTCTCACAAATAATTTTTATGACAAAATAGTGTTCAGAATGTGATTCTGGACTCGAAAAAAAACGAAAATAAATTTTGAAGAAATTTTGCTTGTCTCAGTTTCTGTAAGTCTCACAAATAATTTTTATAACAAAATAGTGTTCAGAATGTGATTCTAGACTCGAAAAAAAACGAAAATAAATTTTTGAAGAAAAATGAAATTTAATCGTTTTTCGGCGTTTCCAGCAGTTGTCCGAACGATTTACATCAAAAGAAATTTTGCTTGTCTCAGTTTCTGTAAGTCTCACAAATAATTTTTTTAACAAAATAGTGTTCAGAATGTGATTCTGGACTCGAAAAAAAACGAAAATAAATTTTTGAAGAAAAATTAAATTTAATCGTTTTTCGGCGTTTCCAGCAGTTGTCCGAACGATTTACATCAAAAGAAATTTTGCTTGTCTCAGTTTCTGTAAGTCTGACAAATAATTTTTATAACAAAATAGTGTTCAGAATGTGATTCTGGACTCGAAAAAAAACGAAAATAAATTTTTGAAGAAAAATGAAATTTGATCGTTTTTCGGCGTTTCCAGCAGTTGTCCGAACGATTTACATCAAAAGAAATTTTGCTTGTCTCAGTTTCTGTAAGTCTCACAAATAATTTTTATAACAAAATAGTGTTCAGAATGTGATTCTGGATTCGAAAAAAAACAAAAATAAATTTTTGAAGAAAAATGAAATTTAATCGTTTTTCGGCGTTTCCAGCAGTTGTCCGAACGATTTACATCAAAAGAAATTTTGCTTGTCTCAGTTTCTGTAAGTCTCACAAATAATTTTTATAACAAAATAGTGTTCAGAATGTGATTCTGGACTCGAAAAAAAACGAAAATAAATTTTTGAAGAAAAATTAAATTTAATCGTTTTTCGGCGTTTCCAGCAGTTGTCCGAACGATTTACATCAAAAAAAATTTTGCTTGTCTCAGTTTCTGTAAGTCTCACAAATAATTTTTATAACAAAATAGTGTTCAGAATGTGATTCTGGACTCGAAAAAAAACGAAAATAAATTTTTGAAGAAAAATGAAATTCTATCGTTTTTCGGCGTTTCCAGCAGTAGTCCGAACAATTTGCATCGAAAGAAATTTTGCTTGTCTCAGTTTCTGTAAGTCTCACAAATAATTTTTTTAACAAAATAGTGTTCAGAATGTGATTCTGGACTCGAAAAAAAACGAAAATAAATTTTTGAAGAAAAATTAAATTTAATCGTTTTTCGGCGTTTCCAGCAGTTGTCCGAACGATTTACATCAAAAGAAATTTTGCTTGTCTCAGTTTCTGTAAGTCTGACAAATAATTTTTATAACAAAATAGTGTTCAGAATGTGATTCTGGACTCGAAAAAAAACGAAAATAAATTTTTGAAGAAAAATGAAATTTAATCGTTTTTCGGCGTTTCCAGCAGTTGTCCGAACGATTTACATCAAAAGAAATTTTGCTTGTCTTAGTTTCTGTAAGTCTCACAAATAATTTTTATAACAAAATAGTGTTCAGAATGTGATTCTGGACTCGAAAAAAAACGAAAATAAATTTTGAAGAAATTTTGCTTGTCTCAGTTTCTGTAAGTCTCACAAATAATTTTTATAACAAAATAGTGTTCAGAATGTGATTCTAGACTCGAAAAAAAACGAAAATAAATTTTTGAAGAAAAATTAAATTTAATCGTTTTTCGGCGTTTCCAGCAGTAGTCCGAACGATTTACATCAAAAGAGATTTTGCTTGTCTCAGTTTCTGTAAGTCTCACAAATAATTTTTATAACAAAATAGTGTTCAGAATGTGATTCTGGACTCGAAAGAAAACGAAAATAAATTTTTGAAGAAAAATGAAATTTAATCGTTTTTCGGCGTTTCCAGCAGTTGTCCGAACGATTTACATCAAAAGAAATTTTGCTTGTCTCAGTTTCTGTAAGTCTCACAAATAATTTTTTTAACAAAATAGTGTTCAGAATGTGATTCTGGACTCGGAAAAAACCGAAAATAAATTTTTGAAGAAAAATTAAATTTAATAGTTTTTCGGCGTTTCCAGCAGATGTCCGAACGATTTACATCAAAAAAAATTTTGCTTGTCTCAGTTTCTGTAAGTCTCACAAATAATTTTTATAACAAAATAGTGTTCAGAATGTGATTCTGGACTCGAAAAAAAACGAAAATAATATTTTGAGGAAAAATGAAATTCTATCGTTTTTCGGCGTTTCCAGCAGTAGTCCGAACAATTTACATCAAAAGAAATTTTGCTTGTCTCAGTTTCTGTAAGTCTCACAAATAATTTTTATAACAAAATAGTGTTCAGAATGTGATTCTGGACTCGAAAAAAAACGAAAATAAATTTTTGAAGAAAAATGAAATTTAATCGTTTTTCGGCGTTTCCAGCAGTTGTCCGAACTATTTACATCAAAAGAAATTTTGCTTGTCTCAGTTTCTGTAAGTCTCACAAATAATTTTTATAACAAAATAGTGTTCAGAATGTGATTCTGGACTCGAAAAAAAACGAAAATAAATTTTGAAGAAATTTTGCTTGTCTCAGTTTCTGTAAGTCTCACAAATAATTTTTATAACAAAATAGTGTTCAGAATGTGATTCTAGACTCGAAAAAAAACGAAAATAAATTTTTGAAGAAAAATGAAATTTAATCGTTTTTCGGCGTTTCCAGCAGTTGTCCGAACGATTTACATCAAAAGAAATTTTGCTTGTCTCAGTTTCTGTAAGTCTCACAAATAATTTTTTTAACAAAATAGTGTTCAGAATGTGATTCTGGACTCGAAAAAAAACGAAAATAAATTTTTGAAGAAAAATTAAATTTAATCGTTTTTCGGCGTTTCCAGCAGTTGTCCGAACGATTTACATCAAAAGAAATTTTGCTTGTCTCAGTTTCTGTAAGTCTGACAAATAATTTTTATAACAAAATAGTGTTCAGAATGTGATTCTGGACTCGAAAAAAAACGAAAATAAATTTTTGAAGAAAAATGAAATTTGATCGTTTTTCGGCGTTTCCAGCAGTTGTCCGAACGATTTACATCAAAAGAAATTTTGCTTGTCTCAGTTTCTGTAAGTCTCACAAATAATTTTTATAACAAAATAGTGTTCAGAATGTGATTCTGGATTCGAAAAAAAACAAAAATAAATTTTTGAAGAAAAATGAAATTTAATCGTTTTTCGGCGTTTCCAGCAGTAGTCCGAACGATTTACATCAAAAGAGATTTTGCTTGTCTCAGTTTCTGTAAGTCTCACAAATAATTTTTATAACAAAATAGTGTTCAGAATGTGATTCTGGACTCGAAAGAAAACGAAAATAAATTTTTGAAGAAAAATGAAATTTAATCGTTTTTCGGCGTTTCCAGCAGTTGTCCGAACGATTTACATCAAAAGAAATTTTGCTTGTCTCAGTTTCTGTAAGTCTCACAAATAATTTTTTTAACAAAATAGTGTTCAGAATGTGATTCTGGACTCGGAAAAAACCGAAAATAAATTTTTGAAGAAAAATTAAATTTAATCGTTTTTCGGCGTTTCCAGCAGATGTCCGAACGATTTACATCAAAAAAAATTTTGCTTGTCTCAGTTTCTGTAAGTCTCACAAATAATTTTTATAACAAAATAGTGTTCAGAATGTGATTCTGGACTCGAAAAAAAACGAAAATAATATTTTGAGGAAAAATGAAATTCTATCGTTTTTCGGCGTTTCCAGCAGTAGTCCGAACGATTTACATCAAAAGAAATTTTGCTTGTCTCAGTTTCTGTAAGTCTCACAAATAATTTTTATAACAAAATAGTGTTCAGAATGTGATTCTGGACTCGAAAAAAAACGAAAATAAATTTTTGAAGAAAAATGAAATTTAATCGTTTTTCGGCGTTTCCAGCAGTTGTCCGAACTATTTACATCAAAAGAAATTTTGCTTGTCTCAGTTTCTGTAAGTCTCACAAATAATTTTTATAACAAAATAGTGTTCAGAATGTGATTCTGGACTCGAAAAAAAACGAAAATAAATTTTGAAGAAATTTTGCTTGTCTCAGTTTCTGTAAGTCTCACAAATAATTTTTATAACAAAATAGTGTTCAGAATGTGATTCTAGACTCGAAAAAAAACGAAAATAAATTTTTGAAGAAAAATGAAATTTAATCGTTTTTCGGCGTTTCCAGCAGTTGTCCGAACGATTTACATCAAAAGAAATTTTGCTTGTCTCAGTTTCTGTAAGTCTGACAAATAATTTTTATAACAAAATAGTGTTCAGAATGTGATTCTGGACTCGAAAAAAAACGAAAATAAATTTTTGAAGAAAAATGAAATTTGATCGTTTTTCGGCGTTTCCAGCAGTTGTCCGAACGATTTACATCAAAAGAAATTTTGCTTGTCTCAGTTTCTGTAAGTCTCACAAATAATTTTTATAACAAAATAGTGTTCAGAATGTGATTCTGGATTCGAAAAAAAACAAAAATAAATTTTTGAAGAAAAATGAAATTTAATCGTTTTTCGGCGTTTCCAGCAGTTGTCCGAACGATTTACATCAAAAGAAATTTTGCTTGTCTCAGTTTCTGTAAGTCTCACAAATAATTTTTATAACAAAATAGTGTTCAGAATGTGATTCTGGACTCGAAAAAAAACGAAAATAAATTTTTGAAGAAAAATTAAATTTAATCGTTTTTCGGCGTTTCCAGCAGTTGTCCGAACGATTTACATCAAAAAAAATTTTGCTTGTCTCAGTTTCTGTAAGTCTCACAAATAATTTTTATAACAAAATAGTGTTCAGAATGTGATTCTGGACTCGAAAAAAAACGAAAATAAATTTTTGAAGAAAAATGAAATTCTATCGTTTTTCGGCGTTTCCAGCAGTAGTCCGAACAATTTGCATCGAAAGAAATTTTGCTTGTCTCAGTTTCTGTAAGTCTCACAAATAATTTTTTTAACAAAATAGTGTTCAGAATGTGATTCTGGACTCGAAAAAAAACGAAAATAAATTTTTGAAGAAAAATTAAATTTAATCGTTTTTCGGCGTTTCCAGCAGTTGTCCGAACGATTTACATCAAAAGAAATTTTGCTTGTCTCAGTTTCTGTAAGTCTGACAAATAATTTTTATAACAAAATAGTGTTCAGAATGTGATTCTGGACTCGAAAAAAAACGAAAACAAATTTTTGAAGAAAATTGAAATTTAATCGTTTTTCGGCGTTTCCAGCAGTTGTCCGAACGATTTACATCAAAAGAAATTTTGCTTGTCTCAGTTTCTGTAAGTCTCACAAATAATTTTTATAACAAAATAGTGTTCAGAATGTGATTCTGGATTCGAAAAAAAACAAAAATAAATTTTTGAAGAAAAATGAAATTTAATCGTTTTTCGGCGTTTCCAGCAGTTGTCCGAACGATTTACATCAAAAGAAATTTTGCTTGTCTCAGTTTCTGTAAGTCTCACAAATAATTATTATAACAAAATAGTGTTCAGAATGTGATTCTGGACTCGAAAAAAAACGAAAATAAATTTTGAAGAAATTTTGCTTGTCTCAGTTTCTGTAAGTCTCACAAATAATTTTTATAACAAAATAGTGTTCAGAATGTGATTCTAGACTCGAAAAAAAACGAAAATAAATTTTTGAAGAAAAATGAAATTTAATCGTTTTTCGGCGTTTCCAGCAGTAGTCCGAACGATTTACATCAAAAGAGATTTTGCTTGTCTCAGTTTCTGTAAGTCTTACAAATAATTTTTATAACAAAATAGTGTTCAGAATGTGATTCTGGACTCGAAAGAAAACGAAAATAAATTTTTGAAGAAAAATGAAATTTAATCGTTTTCGGCGTTTCCAGCAGTTGTCCGAACGATTTACATCAAAAGAAATTTTGCTTGTCTCAGTTTCTGTAAGTCTCACAAATAATTTTTTTAACAAAATAGTGTTCAGAATGTGATTCTGGACTCGGAAAAAACCGAAAATAAATTTTTCAAGAAAAATTAAATTTAATCGTTTTTCGGCGTTTCCAGCAGATGTCCGAACGATTTACATCAAAAAAAATTTTGCTTGTCTCAGTTTCTGTAAGTCTCACAAATAATTTTTATAACAAAATAGTGTTCAGAATGTGATTCTGGACTCGAAAAAAAACTAAAATAAATTTTTGAAGAAAAATGAAATTCTATCGTTTTTCGGCGTTTCCAGCAGTAGTCCGAACGATTTGCATCGAAAGAAATTTTGCTTGTCTCAGTTTCTGTAAGTCTCACAAATAATTTTTTTAACAAAATAGTGTTCAGAATGTGATTCTGGACTCGAAAAAAAACGAAAATAAATTTTTGAAGAAAAATGAAATTCTATCGTTTTTCGGCGTTTCCAGCAGTAGTCCGAACGATTTGCATCGAAAGAAATTTTGCTTGTCTCAGTTTCTGTAAGTCTCACAAATAATTTTTTTAACAAAATAGTGTTCAGAATGTGATTCTGGACTCGAAAAAAAACGAAAATAAATTTTTGAAGAAAAATTAAATTTAATCGTTTTTCGGCGTTTCCAGCAGTTGTCCGAACGATTTACATCAAAAGAAATTTTGCTTGTCTCAGTTTCTGTAAGTCTCACAAATAATTTTTATAACAAAATAGTGTTCAGAATGTGATTCTGGACTCGAAAAAAAACGAAAATAAATTTTTGAAGAAAAATGAAATTTAATCGTTTTTCGGCGTTTCCAGCAGTTATCCGAACGATTTACATCAAAAGAAATTTTGCTTGTCTCAGTTTCTGTAAGTCTCACAAATAATTTTTATAACAAAATAGTGTTCAGAATGTGATTCTGGACTCGAAAAAAAACGAAAATAAATTTTGAAGAAATTTTGCTTGTCTCAGTTTCTGTAAGTCTCACAAATAATTTTTATAACAAAATAGTGTTCAGAATGTGATTCTAGACTCGAAAAAAAACGAAAATAAATTTTTGAAGAAAAATGAAATTTAATCGTTTTTCGGCGTTTCCAGCAGTTGTCCGAACGATTTACATCAAAAGAAATTTTGCTTGTCTCAGTTTCTGTAAGTCTCACAAATAATTTTTTTAACAAAATAGTGTTCAGAATGTGATTCTGGACTCGAAAAAAAACGAAAATAAATTTTTGAAGAAAAATTAAATTTAATCGTTTTTCGGCGTTTCCAGCAGTTGTCCGAACGATTTACATCAAAAAAAATTTTGCTTGTCTCAGTTTCTGTAAGTCTCACAAATAATTTTTATAACAAAATAGTGTTCAGAATGTGATTCTGGACTCGAAAAAAAACGAAAATAAATTTTTGAAGAAAAATGAAATTCTATCGTTTTTCGGCGTTTCCAGCAGTAGTCCGAACGATTTGCATCGAAAGAAATTTTGCTTGTCTCAGTTTCTGTAAGTCTCACAAATAATTTTTATAACAAAATAGTGTTCAGAATGTGATTCTGGACTCGAAAAAAAACGAAAATAAATTTTTGAAGAAAAATTAAATTTAATCGTTTTTCGGCGTTTCCAGCAGTTGTCCGAACGATTTACATCAAAAAAAATTTTGCTTGTCTCAGTTTCTGTAAGTCTCACAAATAATTTTTATAACAAAATAGTGTTCAGAATGTGATTCTGCTCTCGAAAAAAAACGAAAATAAATTTTTGAAGAAAAATGAAATTCTATCGTTTTTCGGCGTTTCCAGCAGTAGTCCGAACGATTTGCATCGAAAGAAATTTTGCTTGTCTCAGTTTCTGTAAGTCTCACAAATAATTTTTATAACAAAATAGTGTTCAGAATGTGATTCTGGACTCGAAAAAAAACGAAAATAAATTTTTGAAGAAAAATTAAATTTGATCGTTTTTCGGCGTTTCCAGCAGTTGTCCGAACGATTTACATCAAAAAAAATTTTGCTTGTCTCAGTTTCTGTAAGTCTCACAAATAATTTTTATAACAAAATAGTGTTCAGAATGTGATTCTGGACTCGAAAAAAACGAAAATAAATTTTTGAAGAAAAATGAAATTCTATCGTTTTTCGGCGTTTCCAGCAGTGGTCCGAACGATTTGCATCGAAAGAAATTTTGCTTGTCTCAGTTTCTGTAAGTCTCACAAATAATTTTTTTAACAAAATAGTGTTCAGAATGTGATTCTGCACTCGGAAAAAACCGAAAATAAATTTTTGAAGAAAAATTAAATTTAATCGTTTTTCGGCGTTTCCAGCAGTTGTCCGAACGATTTACATCAAAAAAAATTTTGCTTGTCTCAGTTTCTGTAAGTCTCACAAATAATTTTTATAACAAAATAGTGTTCAGAATGTGATTCTGGACTCGAAAAAAAACGAAAATAAATTTTTGAAGAAAAATGAAATTTAATCGTTTTTCGGCGTTTCCAGCAGTTGTCCGAACGATTTACATCAAAAGAAATTTTGCTTGTCTTAGTTACTGTAAGTCTCACAAATAATTTTTTTAACAAAATAGTGTTCAGAATGTGATTCTGGACTCGAAAAAAAACGAAAATAAATTTTTGAAGAAAAATTAAATTTAATCGTTTTTCGGCGTTTCCAGCAGATGTCCGAACGATTTACATCAAAAAAAATTTTGCTTGTCTCAGTTTCTGTAAGTCTCACAAATAATTTTTATAACAAAATAGTGTTCAGAATGTGATTCTGGACTCGAAAAAAAACGAAAATAAATTTTTGAAGAAAAATTAAATTTAATCGTTTTTCGGCGTTTCCAGCAGTTGTCCGAACGATTTACATCAAAAGAAATTTTGCTTGTCTTAGTTACTGTAAGTCTCACAAATAATTTTTTTAACAAAATAGTGTTCAGAATGTGATTCTGGACTCGAAAAAAAACGAAATAAATTTTTGAAGAAAAATTAAATTTAATCGTTTTTCGGCGTTTCCAGCAGTTGTCCGAACGATTTACATCAAAAGAAATTTTGCTTGTCTCAGTTTCTGTAAGTCTCACAAATCATTTTTATAACAAAACAGTGTTCAGAATGTGATTCTGGACTCGAAAAAAAACAAAAATAAATTTTTGAAGAAAAATGAAATTTAATCGTTTTTCGGCGTTTCCAGCAGTTGTCCGAACGATTTACATCAAAAGAAATTTTGCTTGTCTCAGTTTCTGTAAGTCTCACAAATAATTTTTATAACAAAATAGTGTTCAGAATGTGATTCTGGACTCGAAAAAAAACGAAAATAAATTTTGAAGAAATTTTGCTTGTCTCAGTTTCTGTAAGTCTCACAAATAATTTTTATAACAAAATAGTGTTCAGAATGTGATTCTAGGCTCGAAAAAAAACGAAAATAAATTTTTGAAGAAAAATGAAATTTAATCGTTTTTCGGCGTTTCCAGCAGTTGTCCGAACGATTTACATCAAAAGAAATTTTACTTGTCTCAGTTTCTGTAAGTCTCACAAATAATTTTTATAACAAAATAGTGTTCAGAATGTGATTCTGGACTCGAAAAAAAACGAAAATAAATTTTTGAAAAAAAATGAAATTTAATCGTTTTTCGGCGTTTCCAGCAGTTGTCCGAACGATTTACATCAAAAGAAATTTTGCTTGTCTCAGTTTCTGTAAGTCTCACAAATAATTTTTATAACAAAATAGTGTTCAGAATTTGATTCTGGACTCGAAAAAAAACGAAAATAAATTTTGAAGAAATTTTGCTTGTCTCAGTTTCTGTAAGTCTCACAAATAATTTTTATAACAAAATAGTGTTCAGAATGTGATTCTGGACTCGAAAAAAAACGAAAATAAATTTTTGAAGAAAAAGGAAATTTAATCGTTTTTCGGCGTTTCCAGCAGTTATCCGAACGAATTACATCAAAAGAGATTTTGCTTGTCTCAGTTTCTGTAAGTCTCACAAATAATTTTTATAACAAAATAGTGTTCAGAATGTGATTCTGGACTCGAAAAAAAACGAAAATAAATTTTTGAAGAAAAATTAAATTTAATCGTTTTTCGGCGTTTCCAGCAGTTGTCCGAACGATTTACATCAAAAGAAATTTTGCTGGTCTCAGTTTCTGTAAGTCTCACAAATAATTTTTATAACAAAATAGTGTTCAGAATGTGATTCTGGATTCGAAAAAAAACAAAAATAAATTTTTGAAGAAAAATGAAATTTAATCGTTTTTCGACGTTTCCAGCAGTTGTCCGAACGATTTACATCAAAAGAAATTTTGCTTGTCCCAGTTTCTGTAAGTCTCACAAATAATTTTTATAACAAAATAGTGTTCAGAATGTGATTCTGGACTCGAAAAAAAACGAAAATAAATTTTTGAAGAAAAATGAAATTCTATCGTTTTTCGGCGTTTCCAGCAGTAGTCCGAACGATTTGCATCGAAAGAAATTTTGCTTGTCTCAGTTTCTGTAAGTCTCACAAATAATTTTTATAACAAAATAGTGTTCAGAATGTGATTCTGGACTCGAAAAAAAACGAAAATAAATTTTTGAAGAAAAATTAAATTTAATCGTTTTTCGGCGTTTCCAGCAGTTGTCCGAACGATTTACATCAAAAAAAATTTTGCTTCTCTCAGTTTCTGTAAGTCTCACAAATAATTTTTATAACAAAATAGTGTTCAGAATGTGATTCTGGACTCGAAAAAAAACGGAAATAAATTTTTGAAGAAAAATGAAATTCTATCGTTTTTCGGCGTTTCCAGCAGTAGTCTGAACGATTTGCATCGAAAGAAATTTTGCTTGTCTCAGTTTCTGTAAGTCTCACAAATAATTTTTTTAACAAAATAGTGTTCAGAATGTGATTCTGGACTCGAAAAAAAACGAAAATAAATTTTTGAAGAAAAATTAAATTTAATCGTTTTTCGGCGTTTCCAGCAGTTGTCCGAACGATTTACATCAAAAGAAATTTTGCTTGTCTCAGTTTCTGTAAGTCTGACAAATAATTTTTATAACAAAATAGTGTTCAGAATGTGATTCTGGACTCGAAAAAAAACGAAAACAAATTTTTGAAGAAAAATGAAATTTAATCGTTTTTCGGCGTTTCCAGCAGTTGTCCGAACGATTTACATCAAAAGAAATTTTGCTTGTCTCAGTTTCTGTAAGTCTCACAAATAATTTTTATAACAAAATAGTGTTCAGAATGTGATTCTGGATTCGAAAAAAAACAAAAATAAATTTTTGAAGAAAAATGAAATTTAATCGTTTTTCGGCGTTTCCAGCAGTTGTCCGAACGATTTACATCAAAAGAAATTTTGCTTGTCTCAGTTTCTGTAAGTCTCACAAATAATTTTTATAACAAAATAGTGTTCAGAATGTGATTCTGGACTCGAAAAAAAACGAAAATAAATTTTGAAGAAATTTTGCTTGTCTCAGTTTCTGTAAGTCTCACAAATAATTTTTATAACAAAATAGTGTTCAGAATGTGATTCTAGACTCGAAAAAAAACGAAAATAAATTTTTGAAGAAAAATGAAATTTAATCGTTTTTCGGCGTTTCCAGCAGTAGTCCGAACGATTTACATCAAAAGAGATTTTGCTTGTCTCAGTTTCTGTAAGTCTCACAAATAATTTTTATAACAAAATAGTGTTCAGAATGTGATTCTGGACTCGAAAGAAAACGAAAATAAATTTTTGAAGAAAAATGAAATTTAATCGTTTTCGGCGTTTCCAGCAGTTGTCCGAACGATTTACATCAAAAGAAATTTTGCTTGTCTCAGTTTCTGTAAGTCTCACAAATAATTTTTTTAACAAAATAGTGTTCAGAATGTGATTCTGGACTCGGAAAAAACCGAAAATAAATTTTTGAAGAAAAATTAAATTTAATCGTTTTTCGGCGTTTCCAGCAGATGTCCGAACGATTTACATCAAAAAAAATTTTGCTTGTCTCAGTTTCTGTAAGTCTCACAAATAATTTTTATAACAAAATAGTGTTCAGAATGTGATTCTGGACTCGAAAAAAAACGAAAATAAATTTTTGAAGAAAAATGAAATTCTATCGTTTTTCGGCGTTTCCAGCAGTAGTCCGAACGATTTGCATCGAAAGAAATTTTGCTTGTCTCAGTTTCTGTAAGTCTCACAAATAATTTTTTTAACAAAATAGTGTTCAGAATGTGATTCTGGACTCGAAAAAAAACGAAAATAAATTTTTGAAGAAAAATTAAATTTAATCGTTTTTCGGCGTTTCCAGCAGTAGTCCGAACGATTTGCATCGAAAGAAATTTTGCTTGTCTCAGTTTCTGTAAGTCTCACAAATAATTTTTTTAACAAAATAGTGTTCAGAATGTGATTCTGGACTCGAAAAAAAACGAAAATAAATTTTTGAAGAAAAATTAAATTTAATCGTTTTTCGGCGTTTCCAGCAGTTGTCCGAACGATTTACATCAAAAGAAATTTTGCTTGTCTCAGTTTCTGTAAGTCTGACAAATAATTTTTATAACAAAATAGTGTTCAGAATGTGATTCTGGACTCGAAAAAAAACGAAAATAAATTTTTGAAGAAAAATGAAATTTAATCGTTTTTCGGCGTTTCCAGCAGTTGTCCGAACGATTTACATCAAAAGAAATTTTGCTTGTCTCAGTTTCTGTAAGTCTCACAAATAATTTTTATAACAAAATAGTGTTCAGAATGTGATTCTGGATTCGAAAAAAAACAAAAATAAATTTTTGAAGAAAAATGAAATTTAATCGTTTTTCGGCGTTTCCAGCAGTTGTCCGAACGATTTACATCAAAAGAAATTTTGCTTGTCTCAGTTTCTGTAAGTCTCACAAATAATTTTTATAACAAAATAGTGTTCAGAATGTGATTCTGGACTCGAAAAAAAACGAAAATAAATTTTTGAAGAAAAATTAAATTTAATCGTTTTTCGGCGTTTCCAGCAGTTGTCCGAACGATTTACATCAAAAAACATTTTGCTTGTCTCAGTTTCTGTAAGTCTCACAAATAATTTTTATAACAAAATAGTGTTCAGAATGTGATTCTGGACTCGAAAAAAAACGAAAATAAATTTTTGAAGAAAAATGAAATTCTATCGTTTTTCGGCGTTTCCAGCAGTAGTCCGAACAATTTGCATCGAAAGAAATTTTGCTTGTCTCAGTTTCTGTAAGTCTCACAAATAATTTTTTTAACAAAATAGTGTTCAGAATGTGATTCTGGACTCGAAAAAAAACGAAAATAAATTTTTGAAGAAAAATTAAATTTAATCGTTTTTCGGCGTTTCCAGCAGTTGTCCGAACGATTTACATCAAAAGAAATTTTGCTTGTCTCAGTTTCTGTAAGTCTGACAAATAATTTTTATAACAAAATAGTGTTCAGAATGTGATTCTGGACTCGAAAAAAAACGAAAACAAATTTTTGAAGAAAAATGAAATTTAATCGTTTTTCGGCGTTTCCAGCAGTTGTCCGAACGATTTACATCAAAAGAAATTTTGCTTGTCTCAGTTTCTGTAAGTCTCACAAATAATTTTTATAACAAAATAGTGTTCAGAAAGTGATTCTGGATTCGAAAAAAAACAAAAATAAATTTTTGAAGAAAAATGAAATTTAATCGTTTTTCGGCGTTTCCAGCAGTTGTCCGAACGATTTACATCAAAAGAAATTTTGCTTGTCTCAGTTTCTGTAAGTCTCACAAATAATTTTTATAACAAAATAGTGTTCAGAATGTGATTCTGGACTCGAAAAAAAACGAAAATAAATTTTGAAGAAATTTTGCTTGTCTCAGTTTCTGTAAGTCTCACAAATAATTTTTATAACAAAATAGTGTTCAGAATGTGATTCTAGACTCGAAAAAAAACGAAAATAAATTTTTGAAGAAAAATGAAATTTAATCGTTTTTCGGCGTTTCCAGCAGTAGTCCGAACGATTTACATCAAAAGAGATTTTGCTTGTCTCAGTTTCTGTAAGTCTCACAAATAATTTTTATAACAAAATAGTGTTCAGAATGTGATTCTGGACTCGAAAGAAAACGAAAATAAATTTTTGAAGAAAAATGAAATTTAATCGTTTTCGGCGTTTCCAGCAGTTGTCCGAACGATTTACATCAAAAGAAATTTTGCTTGTCTCAGTTTCTGTAAGTCTCACAAATAATTTTTTTAACAAAATAGTGTTCAGAATGTGATTCTGGACTCGGAAAAAACCGAAAATAAATTTTTGAAGAAAAATTAAATTTAATCGTTTTTCGGCGTTTCCAGCAGATGTCCGAACGATTTACATCAAAAAAAATTTTGCTTGTCTCAGTTTCTGTAAGTCTCACAAATAATTTTTATAACAAAATAGTGTTCAGAATGTGATTCTGGACTCGAAAAAAAACGAAAATAAATTTTTGAAGAAAAATGAAATTCTATCGTTTTTCGGCGTTTCCAGCAGTAGTCCGAACGATTTGCATCGAAAGAAATTTTGCTTGTCTCAGTTTCTGTAAGTCTCACAAATAATTTTTTTATCAAAATAGTGTTCAGAATGTGATTCTGGACTCGAAAAAAAACGAAAATAAATTTTTGAAGAAAAATTAAATTTAATCGTTTTTCGGCGTTTCCAGCAGTTGTCCGAACGATTTACATCAAAAGAAATTTTGCTTGTCTCAGTTTCTGTAAGTCTCACAAATAATTTTTATAACAAAATAGTGTTCAGAATGTGATTCTGGACTCGAAAAAAAACGTAAATAAATTTTTGAAGAAAAATGAAATTTAATCGTTTTTCGGCGTTTCCAGCAGTTGTCCGAACGATTTACATCAAAAGAAATTTTGCTTGTCTCAGTTTCTGTAAGTCTCACAAATAATTTTTATAACAAAATGGTGTTCAGAATGTGATTCTGGACTCGAAAAAAAACGAAAATAAATTTTGAAGAAATTTTGCTTGTCTCAGTTTCTGTAAGTCTCTTAAATAATTTTTATAACAAAATAGTGTTCAGAATGTGATTCTAGACTCGAAAAAAAACGAAAATAAATTTTTGAAGAAAAATGAAATTTAATCGTTTTTCGGCGTTTCCAGCAGTTGTCCGAACGATTTACATCAAAAGAAATTTTGCTTGTCTCAGTTTCTGTAAGTCTCACAAATAATTTTTTTAACAAAATAGTGTTCAGAATGTGATTCTGGACTCGAAAAAAAACGAAAATAAATTTTTGAAGAAAAATTAAATTTAATCGTTTTTCGGCGTTTCCAGCAGTTGTCCGAACGATTTACATCAAAAAAAATTTTGCTTGTCTCAGTTTCTGTAAGTCTCACAAATAATTTTTATAACAAAATAGTGTTCAGAATGTGATTCTGGACTCGAAAAAAAACGAAAATAAATTTTTGAAGAAAAATGAAATTCTATCGTTTTTCGGCGTTTCCAGCAGTAGTCCGAACGATTTGCATCGAAAGAAATTTTGCTTGTCTCAGTTTCTGTAAGTCTCACAAATAATTTTTATAACAAAATAGTGTTCAGAATGTGATTCTGGACTCGAAAAAAAACGAAAATAAATTTTTGAAGAAAAATTAAATTTAATCGTTTTTCGGCGTTTCCAGCAGTTGTCCGAACGATTTACATCAAAAAAAATTTTGCTTGTCTCAGTTTCTGTAAGTCTCACAAATAATTTTTATAACAAAATAGTGTTCAGAATGTGATTCTGGACTCGAAAAAAAACGAAAATAAATTTTTGAAGAAAAATGAAATTCTATCGTTTTTCGGCGTTTCCAGCAGTGGTCCGAACGATTTGCATCGAAAGAAATTTTGCTTGTCTCAGTTTCTGTAAGTCTCACAAATAATTTTTTTAACAAAATAGTGTTCAGAATGTGATTCTGGACTCGAAAAAAAACGAAAATAAATTTTTGAAGAAAAATTAAATTTAATCGTTTTTCGGCGTTTCCAGCAGTTGTCCGAACGATTTACATCAAAAGAAATTTTGCTTGTCTCAGTTTCTGTAAGTCTCACAAATAATTTTTATAACAAAATAGTGTTCAGAATGTGATTCTGGACTCGAAAAAAAACGAAAATAAATTTTTGAAGAAAAATGAAATTTAATCGTTTTTCGGCGTTTCCAGCAGTTGTCCGAACGATTTACATCAAAAGAAATTTTGCTTGTCTCAGTTTCTGTAAGTCTCACAAATAATTTTTATAACAAAATAGTGTTCAGAATGTGATTCTGGACTCGAAAAAAAACGAAAATAAATTTTGAAGAAATTTTGCTTGTCTCAGTTTCTGTAAGTCTCACAAATAATTTTTATAACAAAATAGTGTTCAGAATGTGATTCTGGACTCGAAAAAAAACGAAAATAAATTTTTGAAGAAAAATGAAATTTAATCGTTTTTCGGCGTTTCCAGCAGTTGTCCGAACGATTTACATCAAAAAAAATTTTGCTTGTCTCAGTTTCTGTAAGTCTCACAAATGATTTTTATAACAAAATAGTGTTCAGAATGTGATTCTGGACTCGAAAAAAAACGAAAATAAATTTTTGAAGAAAAATGAAATTCTATCGTTTTTCGGCGTTTCCAGCAGTAGTCCGAACGATTTGCATCGAAAGAAATTTTGCTTGTCTCAGTTTCTGTAAGTCTCACAAATAATTTTTATAACAAAATAGTGTTCAGAATGTGATTCTGGACTCGAAAAAAAAGGAAAATAAATTTTTGAAGAAAAATGAAATTTAATCGTTTTTCGGCGTTTCCAGCAGTTGTCCGAACGATTTACATCAAAAGAAATTTTGCTTGTCTCAGTTTCTGTAAGTCTCACAAATAATTTTTATAACAAAATAGTGTTCAGAATGTGATTCTGGACTCGAAAAAAAACGAAAATAAATTTTGAAGAAATTTTGCTTGTCTCAGTTTCTGTAAGTCTCACAAATAATTTTGTTAACAAAATAGTGTTCAGAATGTGATTCTGGACTCGAAAAAAAACGAAAATAAATTTTTGAAGAAAAATTAAATTTAATCGTTTTTCGGCGTTTCCAGCAGTTGTCCGAACGATTTACATCAAAAGAAATTTTGCTTGTCTCAGTTTCTGTAAGTCTCACAAATAATTTTTATAACAAAATAGTGTTCAGAATGTGATTCTGGACTCGAAAAAAAAGGAAAATAAATTTTTGAAGAAAAATGAAATTTAATCGTTTTTCGGCGTTTCCAGCAGTTGTCCGAACGATTTACATCAAAAGAAATTTTGCTTGTCTCAGTTTCTGTAAGTCTCACAAATAATTTTTATAACAAAATAGTGTTCAGAATGTGATTCTGGACTCGAAAAAAAACGAAAATAAATTTTGAAGAAATTTTGCTTGTCTCAGTTTCTGTAAGTCTCACAAATAATTTTTATAACAAAATAGTGTTCAGAATGTGATTCTAGACTCGAAAAAAAACGAAAATAAATTTTTGAAGAAAAATGAAATTTAATCGTTTTTCGGCGTTTCCAGCAGTTGTCCGAACGATTTACATCAAAAGAAATTTTGCTTGTCTCAGTTTCTGTAAGTCTCACAAATAATTTTTTTAACAAAATAGTGTTCAGAATGTGATTCTGGACTCGAAAAAAAACGAAAATAAATTTTTGAAGAAAAATTAAATTTAATCGTTTTTCGGCGTTTCCAGCAGTTGTCCTAACGATTTACATCAAAAAAAAATTTGCTTGTCTCAGTTTCTGTAAGTCTCACAAATAATTTTTATAACAAAATAGTGTTCAGAATGTGATTCTGGACTACAAAAAAAACGAAAATAAATTTTTGAAGAAAAATGAAATTCTATCGTTTTTCGGCGTTTCCAGCAGTAGTCCGAACGATTTGCATCGAAAGAAATTTTGCTTGTCTCAGTTTCTGTAAGTCTCACAAATAATTTTTATAACAAAATAGTGTTCAGAATGTGATTCTGGACTCGAAAAAAAACGAAAATAAATTTTTGAAGAAAAATTAAATTTAATCGTTTTTCGGCGTTTCCAGCAGTTGTCCGAATGATTTACATCAAAAAAAATTTTGCTTGTCTCAGTTTCTGTAAGTCTCACAAATAATTTTTATAACAAAATAGTGTTCAGAATGTGATTCTGGACTCGAAAAAAAACGAAAATAAATTTTTGAAGAAAAATGAAATTCTATCGTTTTTCGGCGTTTCCAGCAGTAGTCCGAACGATTTGCATCGAAAGAAATTTTGCTTGTCTCAGTTTCTGTAAGTCTCACAAATAATTTTTTTAACAAAATAGTGTTCAGAATGTGATTCTGGACTCGAAAAAAAACGAAAATAAATTTTTGAAGAAAAATTAAATTTAATCGTTTTTCGGCGTTTCCAGCAGTTGTCCGAACGATTTACATCAAAAGAAATTTTACTTGTCTCAGTTTCTGTAAGTCTCACAAATAATTTTTATAACAAAATAGTGTTCAGAATGTGATTCTGGACTCAAAAAAAAAACGAAAATAAATTTCTGAAGAAAAATTAAATTTAATCGTTTTTCGGCGTTTCCAGCAGTTGTCCGAACGATTTACATCAAAAGAAATTTTACTTGTCTCAGTTTCTGTAAGTCTCACAAATAATTTTTATAACAAAATAGTGTTCAGAATGTGATTCTGGACTCGAAAAAAACGAAAATAAATTTTTGAAGAAAAATGAAATTTAATCGTTTTTCGGCGTTTCCAGCAGTTGTCCGAACGATTTACATCAAAAGAAATTTTGCTTGTCTCAGTATCTGTAAGTGTCACAAATAATTTTTATAACAAAATAGTGTTCAGAATGTGATTCTGGACTCGAAAAAAAACGAAAATAAATTTTGAAGAAATTTTGCTTGTCTCAGTTTCTGTAAGTCTCACAAATAATTTTTATAACAAAATAGTGTTCAGAATGTGATTCTGGACTCGAAAAAAAACGAAAATAAATTTTTGAAGAAAAATGAAATTTAATCGTTTTTCGGCGTTTCCAGCAGTTGTCCGAACGATTTACATCAAAAAAAATTTTGCTGGTCTCAGTTTCTGTCTCACAAATAATTTTTATAACAAAATAGTGTTCAGAATGTGATTCTGGACTCGAGAAAAAACGAAAATAAATTTTGAAGAAATTTTGCTTGTCTCAGTTTCTGTAAGTCTCACAAATAATTTTTATAACAAAATAGTGTTCAAAATGTGATTCTGGACTCGAAAAAAAACGAAAATAAATTTTTGAAGAAAAATTAATTTTAATCGTTTTTTGGCGTTTCCAGCAGTTGTCCGAACGATTTACATCAAAAGAAATTTTGCTTGTCTTAGTTTCTGTAAGTCTCACAAACCTTTTTTTTAACAAAATAGTGTTCAGAATGTGATTCTGGACTCGAAAAAAAACGAAAATAAATTTTTGAAGAAAAATTAAATTTAATCGTTTTTCGGCGTTTCCAGCAGTTGTCCGAACGATTTACATCAAAAGAAATTTTGCTTGTCTCAGTTTCTGTAAGTCTCACAAATAATTTTTATAACAAAATAGTGTTCAGAATGTGATTCTGGACTCGAAAAAAAACGAAAATAAATTTTTGAAGAAAAATGCAATTTAATCGTTTTTCGGCGTTTCCAGCAGTTGTCCGAACGATTTACATCAAAAGAAATTTTGCTTGTCTCAGTTTCTGTAAGTCTCACAAATAATTTTTATAACAAAATAGTGTTCAGAATGTGATTCTGGACTCAAAAAAAAAACGAAAATAAATTTCTGAAGAAAAATTAAATTTAATCGTTTTTCGGCGTTTCCAGCAGTTGTCCGAACGATTTACATCAAAAGAGATTTTGCTTGTCTCAGTTTCTGTAAGTCTCACAAATAATTTTTATAACAAAATAGTGTTCAGAATGTGATTCTGGACTCGAAAAAAAACGAAAATAAATTTTTGAAGAAAAATGAAATTTAATCGTTTTTCGGCGTTTCCAGCAGTTGTCCGAACTATTTACATCAAAAGAAATTTTGCTTGTCTCAGTTTCTGTAAGTCTCACAAATAATTTTTATAACAAAATGGTGTTCAGAATGTGATTCTGGACTCGAAAAAAAACGAAAATAAATTTTTTAAGAAAAATTAAATTTAATCGTTTTTCGGCGTTTCCAGCAGTTGTCCGAACGATTTACATCAAAAGAAATTTTGCTTGTCTCAGTTTCTGTAAGTCTCACAAATAATTTTTTTAACAAAATAGTGTTCAGAATGTGATTCTGGACTCGAAAAAAAACGAAAATAAATTTTTGAAGAAAAATTAAATTTAATCGTTTTTCGGCGTTTCCAGCAGTTGTCCGAACGATTTACATCAAAAAAAATTTTGCTTGTCTCAGTTTCTGTAAGTCTCACAAATAATTTTTATAACAAAATAGTGTTCAGAATGTGATTCTGGACTCGAAAAAAAACGAAAATAAATTTTTGAAGAAAAATGAAATTCTATCGTTTTTCGGCGTTTCCAGCAATAGTCCGAACGATTTGCATCGAAAGAAATTTTGCTTGTCTCAGTTTCTGTAAGTCTCACAAATAATTTTTATAACAAAATAGTGTTCAGAATGTGATTCTGGACTCGAAAAAAAACGAAAATAAATTTTTGAAGAAAAATTAAAATTAATCGTTTTTCGGCGTTTCCAGCAGTTGTCCGAACGATTTACATCAAAAAAAATTTTGCTTGTCTCAGTTTCTGTAAGTCTCACAAATAATTTTTATAACAAAATAGTGTTCAGAATGTGATTCTGGACTCGAAAAAAAACGAAAATAAATTTTTGAAGAAAAATGAAATTCTATCGTTTTTCGGCGTTTCCAGCAGTAGTCCGAACGATTTGCATCGAAAGAAATTTCTCTTGTCTCAGTTTCTGTAAGTCTCACAAATAATTTTTTTAACAAAATAGTGTTCAGAATGTGATTCTGGACTCGAAAAAAAACGAAAATAAATTTTTGAAGAAAAATTAATTTTAATCGTTTTTCGGCGTTTTCAGCAGTTGTCCGAACGATTTACATCAAAAGAAATTTTGCTTGTCTTAGTTTCTGTAAGTCTCACAAATAATTTTTATAACAAAATAGTGTTCAGAATGTGATTCTGGACTCGAAAAAAAACGAAAATAAATTTTTGAAGAAAAATGAAATTTAATCGTTTTTCGGCGTTTCCAGCAGTTGTCCGAACGATTTACATCAAAAAAAATTTTGCTTGTCTCAGTTTCTGTCTCACAAATAATTTTTATAACAAAATAGTGTTCAGAATGTGATTCTGGACTCGAAAAAAAACGAAAATAAATTTTTGAAGAAAAATGAAATTTAATCGTTTTTCGGCGTTTCCAGCAGTTGTCCGAACGATTTACATCAAAAGAAATTTTGCTTGTCTCAGTTTCTGTAAGTCTCACAAATAATTTTTATAACAAAATAGTGTTCAGAATGTGATTCTGGACTCGAAAAAAAACGAAAATAAATTTTGAAGAAATTTTGCTTGTCTCAGTTTCTGTAAGTCTCACAAATAATTTTTATAACAAAATAGTGTTCAGAATGTGATTCTGGACTCGAAAAAAAACGAAAATAAATTTTTGAAGAAAAATGAAATTTAATCGTTTTTCGGCGTTTCCAGCAGTTGTCCGAACGATTTACATCAAAAAAAATTTTGCTTGTCTCAGTTTCTGTCTCACAAATAATTTTTATAACAAAATAGTGTTCAGAATGTGATTCTGGACTCGAAAAAAAACGAAAATAAATTTTGAAGAAATTTTGCTTGTCTCAGTTTCTGTAAGTCTCACAAATAATTTTTATAACAAAATAGTGTTCAGAATGTGATTCTGGACTCGAAAAAAAACGAAAATAAATTTTTGAAGAAAAATTAATTTTAATCGTTTTTCGGCGTTTCCAGCAGTTGTCCGAACGATTTACATCAAAAGAAATTTTGCTTCTCTTAGTTTCTGTAAGTCTCACAAATAATTTTTTTAACAAAATAGTGTTCAGAATGTGATTCTGGACTCGAAAAAAAACGAAAATAAATTTTTGAAGAAAAATTAAATTTAATCGTTTTTCGGCGTTTCCAGCAGTTGTCCGAACGATTTACATCAAAAGAAATTTTGCTTGTCTCAGTTTCTGTAAGTCTCACAAATAATTTTTATAACAAAATAGTGTTCAGAATGTGATTCTGGACTCGAAAAAAAACGAAAATAAATTTTTGAAGAAAAATGAAATTTAATCGTTTTTCGGCGTTTCAGCAGTTGTCCGAACGATTTACATCAAAAGAAATTTTGCTTGTCTCAGTTTCTGTAAGTCTCACAAATAATTTTTATAACAAAATAATTTTAATCGTTTTTCGGCGTTTCCAGCAGTTGTCCGAACGATTTACATCAAAAGAAATTTTGCTTGTCTTAGTTTCTGTAAGTCTCACAAACCTTTTTTTTAACAAAATAGTGTTCAGAATGTTATTCTGGACTCGAAAAAAAACGAAAATAAATTTTTGAAGAAAAATGAAATTTAATCGTTTTTCGGCGTTTCCAGCAGTTGTCCGAACTATTTACATCAAAAGAAATTTTGCTTGTCTCAGTTTCTGTAAGTCTCACAAATAATTTTTATAACAAAATAGTGTTCAGAATGTGATTCTGGACTCGAAAAAAAACGAAAATAAATTTTTGAAGAAAAATTAAATTTAATCGTTTTTCGGCGTTTCCAGCAGTTGTCCGAACGATTTACATCAAAAGAAATTTTGCTTGTCTCAGTTTCTGTAAGTCTCACAAATAATTTTTTTAACAAAATAGTGTTCAGAATGTGATTCTGGACTCGAAAAAAAACGAAAATAAATTTTTGAAGAAAAATTAAATTTAATCGTTTTTCGGCGTTTCCAGCAGTTGTCCGAACTATTTACATCAAAAGAAATTTTGCTTATCTCAGTTTCTGTAAGTCTCACAAATAATTTTTATAACAAAATAGTGTTCAGAATGTGATTCTGGACTCGAAAAAAAACGAAAATAAATTTTTGAAGAAAAATTAAATTTAATCGTTTTTCGGCGTTTCCAGCAGTTGTCCGAACGATTTACATCAAAAGAAATTTTGCTTGTCTCAGTTTCTGTAAGTCTCACAAATAATTTTTTTAACAAAATAGTGTTCAGAATGTGATTCTGGACTCGAAAAAAAACGAAAATAAATTTTTGAAGAAAAATTAAATTTAATCGTTTTTCGGCGTTTCCAGCAGTTGTCCGAACTATTTACATCAAAAGAAATTTTGCTTATCTCAGTTTCTGTAAGTCTCACAAATAATTTTTATAACAAAATAGTGTTCAGAATGTGATTCTGGACTCGAAAAAAAACGAAAATAAATTTTTGAAGAAAAATTAAATTTAATCGTTTTTCGGCGTTTCCAGCAGTTGTCCGAACGATTTACATCAAAAGAAATTTTGCTTGTCTCAGTTTCTGTAAGTCTCACAAATAATTTTTTTAACAAAATAGTGTTCAGAATGTGATTCTGGACTCGAAAAAAAACGAAAATAAATTTTTGAAGAAAAATTAAATTTAATCGTTTTTCGGCGTTTCCAGCAGTTGTCCGAACTATTTACATCAAAAGAAATTTTGCTTATCTCAGTTTCTGTAAGTCTCACAAATAATTTTTATAACAAAATAGTGTTCAGAATGTGATTCTGGACTCGAAAAAAAGCGAAAATAAATTTTTGAAGAAAAATTAAATTTAATCGTTTTTCGGCGTTTCCAGCAGTTGTCCGAACGATTTACATCAAAAAAAATTTTGCTTGTCTCAGTTTCTGTAAGTCTCACAAATAATTTTTATAACAAAATAGTGTTCAGAATGTGATTCTGGACTACAAAAAAAACGAAAATAAATTTTTGAAGAAAAATGAAATTCTATCGTTTTTCGGCGTTTCCAGCAGTAGTCCGAACAATTTGCATCGAAAGAAATTTTGCTTGTCTCAGTTTCTGTAAGTCTCACAAATAATTTTTATAACAAAATAGTGTTCAGAATGTGATTCTGGACTCGAAAAAAAACGAAAATAAATTTTTGAAGAAAAATTAAATTTAATCGTTTTTCGGCGTTTCCAGCAGTTGTCCGAACGATTTACATCAAAAAAAATTTTGCTTGTCTCAGTTTCTGTAAGTCTCACAAATAATTTTTATAACAAAATAGTGTTCAGAATGTGATTCTGGACTCGAAAAAAAACGAAAATAAATTTTTGAAGAAAAATGAAATTCTATCGTTTTTCGGCGTTTCCAGCAGTAGTCCGAACGATTTGCATCGAAAGAAATTTTGCTTGTCTCAGTTTCTGTAAGTCTCACAAGTAATTTTTTTAACAAAATAGTGTTCAGAATGTGATTCTGGACTCGAAAAAAAACGAAAATAAATTTTTGAAGAAAAATTAAATTTAATCGTTTTTCGGCGTTTCCAGCAGTTGTCCGAACGATTTACATCAAAAGAAATTTTGCTTGTCTCAGTTTCTGTAAGTCTCACAAATAATTTTTATAACAAAATAGTGTTCAGAATGTGATTCTGGACTCAAAAAAAAAAAACGAAAATAAATTTCTGAAGAAAAATTAAATTTAATCGTTTTTCGGCGTTTCCAGCAGTTGTCCGAACGATTTACATCAAAAGAAATTTTACTTGTCTCAGTTTCTGTAAGTCTCACAAATAATTTTTATAACAAAATAGTGTTCAGAATGTTATTCTGGACTCGAAAAAAAACGAAATTAAATTTTTGAAAAAAAATTAAATTTAATCGTTTTTCGGCGTTTCCAGCAGTTGTCCGAACGATTTACATCAAAAGAAATTTTGCTTGTCTCAGTTTCTGTAAGTCTCACAAATAATTTTTATAACAAAATAGTGTTCAGAATGTGATTCTGGACTCGAAAAAAAACGAAAATAAATTTTGAAGAAATTTTGCTTGTCTCAGTTTCTGTAAGTCTCACAAATAATTTTTATAACAAAATAGTGTTCAGAATGTGATTCTGGACTCGAAAAAAAACGAAAATAAATTTTTGAAGAAAAATTAAATTTAATCGTTTTTCGGCGTTTCCTGCAGTTGTCCGAACGATTTACATCAAAAAAAATTTTGCTTGTCTCAGTTTCTGTAAGTCTCACAAATAATTTTTATAACAAAATAGTGTTCAGAATGTGATTCTGGACTCGAAAAAAAACGAAAATAAATTTTTGAAGAAAAATGAAATTCTATCGTTTTTCGGCGTTTCCAGCAGTAGTCCGAACGATTTGCATCGAAAGAAATTTTGCTTGTCTCAGTTTCTGTAAGTCTCACAAATAATTTTTTTAACAAAATAGTGTTCAGAATGTGATTCTGGACTCGAAAAAAAACGAAAATAAATTTTTGAAGAAAAATTAAATTTAATCGTTTTTCGGCGTTTCCAGCAGTTGTCCGAACTATTTACATCAAAAGAAATTTTGCTTGTCTCAGTTTCTGTAAGTCTCACAAATAATTTTTATAACAAAATAGTGTTCAGAATGTGATTCTGGACTCGAAAAAAAACGAAAATAAATTTTTGAAGAAAAATTAAATTTAATCGTTTTTCGGCGTTTCCAGCAGTTGTCCGAACGATTTACATCAAAAAAAATTTTGCTTGTCTCAGTTTCTGTAAGTCTCACAAATAATTTTTATAACAAAATAGTGTTCAGAATGTGATTCTGGACTACAAAAAAAACGAAAATAAATTTTTGAAGAAAAATGAAATTCTATCGTTTTTCGGCGTTTCCAGCAGTAGTCCGAACGATTTGCATCGAAAGAAATTTTGCTTGTCTCAGTTTCTGTAAGTCTCACAAATAATTTTTATAACAAAATAGTGTTCAGAATGTGATTCTGGACTCGAAAAAAAACGAAAATAAATTTTTGAAGAAAAATTAAATTTAATCGTTTTTCGGCGTTTCCAGCAGTTGTCCGAACGATTTACATCAAAAAAAATTTTGCTTGTCTCAGTTTCTGTAAGTCTCACAAATAATTTTTATAACAAAATAGTGTTCAGAATGTGATTCTGGACTCGAAAAAAAACGAAAATAAATTTTTGAAGAAAAATGAAATTCTATCGTTTTTCGGCGTTTCCAGCAGTAGTCCGAACGATTTGCATCGAAAGAAATTTTGCTTGTCTCAGTTTCTGTAAGTCTCACAAATAATTTTTTTAACAAAATAGTGTTCAGAATGTGATTCTGGACTCGAAAAAAAACGAAAATAAATTTTTGAAGAAAAATTAAATTTAATCGTTTTTCGGCGTTTCCAGCAGTTGTCCGAACGATTTACATCAAAAGAAATTTTGCTTGTCTCAGTTTCTGTAAGTCTCACAAATAATTTTTATAACAAAATAGTGTTCAGATTGTGATTCTGGACTCAAAAAAAAAAAACGAAAATAAATTTCTGAAGAAAAATTAAATTTAATCGTTTTTCGGCGTTTCCAGCAGTTGTCCGAACGATTTACATCAAAAGAAATTTTACTTGTCTCAGTTTCTGTAAGTCTCACAAATAATTTTTATAACAAAATAGTGTTCAGAATGTGATTCTGGACTCGAAAAAAAACGAAAATAAATTTTTGAAAAAAAATTAAATTTAATCGTTTTTCGGCGTTTCCAGCAGTTGTCCGAACGATTTACATCAAAAGAAATTTTGCTTGTCTCAGTTTCTGTAAGTCTCACAAATAATTTTTATAACAAAATAGTGTTCAGAATGTGATTCTGGACTCGAAAAAAAACGAAAATAAATTTTGAAGAAATTTTGCTTGTCTCAGTTTCTGTAAGTCTCACAAATAATTTTTATAACAAAATAGTGTTCAGAATGTGATTCTGGACTCGAAAAAAAACGAAAATAAATTTTTGAAGAAAAATTAATTTTAATCGTTTTTCGGCGTTTCCAGCAGTTGTCCGAACGATTTACATCAAAAGAAATTTTGCTTCTCTTAGTTTCTGTAAGTCTCACAAATAATTATTTTAACAAAATAGTGTTCAGAATGTGATTCTGGACTCGAAAAAAAAACGAAAATAAATTTTTGAAGAAAAATTAAATTTAATCGTTTTTCGGCGTTTCCAGCAGTTGTCCGAACGATTTACATCAAAAGAAATTTTGCTTGTCTCAGTTTCTGTAAGTCTCACAAATAATTTTTATAACAAAATAGTGTTCAGAATGTGATTCTGGACTCGAAAAAAACGAAAATAAATTTTTGAAGAAAAATGAAATTTAATCGTTTTTCGGCGTTTCCAGCAGTTGTCCGAACGATTTACATCAAAAGAAATTTTGCTTGTCTCAGTTTCTGTAAGTCTCACAAATAATTTTTATAACAAAATAGTGTTCAGAATGTGATTCTGGACTCGAAAAAAAACGAAAATAAATTTTGAAGAAATTTTGCTTGTCTCAGTTTCTGTAAGTCTCACAAATAATTTTTATGACAAAATAGTGTTCAGAATGTGATTCTGGACTCGAAAAAAAACGAATATAAATTTTTGAAGAAAAATGAAATTTAATCGTTTTTCGGCGTTTCCAGCAGTTGTCCGAACGATTTACATCAAAAAAAATTTTGCTTGTCTCAGTTTCTGTCTCACAAATAATTTTTATAACAAAATAGTGTTCAGAATGTGATTCTGGACTCGAAAAAAAACGAAAATAAATTTTGAAGAAATTTTGCTTGTCTCAGTTTCTGTAAGTCTCACAAATAATTTTTATAACAAAATAGTGTTCAAAATGTGATTCTGGACTCGAAAAAAAACGAAAATAAATTTTTGAAGAAAAATTAATTTTAATCGTTTTTCGGCGTTTCCAGCAGTTGTCCGAACGATTTACATCAAAAGAAATTTTGCTTGTCTTAGTTTCTGTAAGTCTCACAAATAATTATTTTAACAAAATAGTGTTCAGAATGTGATTCTGGACTCGAAAAAAAAACGAAAATAAATTTTTGAAGAAAAATTAAATTTAATCGTTTTTCGGCGTTTCCAGCAGTTGTCCGAACGATTTACATCAAAAGAAATTTTGCTTGTCTCAGTTTCTGTAAGTCTCACAAATAATTTTTATAACAAAATAGTGTTCAGAATGTGATTCTGGACTCGAAAAAAACGAAAATAAATTTTTGAAGAAAAATGAAATTTAATCGTTTTTCGGCGTTTCCAGCAGTTGTCCGAACGATTTACATCAAAAGAAATTTTGCTTGTCTCAGTTTCTGTAAGTCTCACAAATAATTTTTATAACAAAATAGTGTTCAGAATGTGATTCTGGACTCGAAAAAAAACGAAAATAAATTTTGAAGAAATTTTGCTTGTCTCAGTTTCTGTAAGTCTCACAAATAATTTTTATAACAAAATAGTGTTCAGAATGTGATTCTGGACTCGAAAAAAAACGAATATAAATTTTTGAAGAAAAATGAAATTTAATCGTTTTTCGGCGTTTCCAGCAGTTGTCCGAACGATTTACATCAAAAAAAATTTTGCTTGTCTCAGTTTCTGTCTCACAAATAATTTTTATAACAAAATAGTGTTCAGAATGTGATTCTGGACTCGAAAAAAAACGAAAATAAATTTTGAAGAAATTTTGCTTGTCTCAGTTTCTGTAAGTCTCACAAATAATTTTTATAACAAAATAGTGTTCAAAATGTGATTCTGGACTCGAAAAAAAACGAAAATAAATTTTTGAAGAAAAATTAATTTTAATCGTTTTTCGGCGTTTCCAGCAGTTGTCCGAACGATTTACATCAAAAGAAATTTTGCTTGTCTTAGTTTCTGTAAGTCTTACAAACCTTTTTTTTAACAAAATAGTGTTCAGAATGTGATTCTGGACTCGAAAAAAAACGAAAATAAATTTTTGAAGAAAAATTAAATTTAATCGTTTTTCGGCGTTTCCAGCAGTTGTCCGAACGATTTACATCAAAAGAAATTTTGCTTGTCTCAGTTTCTGTAAGTCTCACAAATAATTTTTATAACAAAATAGTGTTCAGAATGTGATTCTGGACTCGAAAAAAAACGAAAATAAATTTTTGAAGAAAAATGAAATTTAATCGTTTTTCGGCGTTTCCAGCAGTTGTCCGAACGATTTACATCAAAAGATATTTTGCTTGTCTCAGTTTCTGTAAGTCTCACAAATAATTTTTATAACAAAATAGTGTTCAGAATGTGATTCTGGACTCCAAAAAAAACGAAAATAAATTTTGAAGAAATTTTGCTTGTCTCAGTTTCTGTAAGTCTCACAGATAATTTTTATAACAAAATAGTGTTCAGAATGTGATTCTGGACTCGAAAAAAAACGAAAATAAATTTTTGAAAAAAAATTAAATTTAATCGTTTTTCGGCGTTTCCAGCAGTTGTCCGAACGATTTACATCAAAAGAAATTTTGCTTGTCTCAGTTTCTGTAAGTCTCACAAATAATTTTTATAACAAAATAGTGTTCAGAATGTGATTCTGGACTCGAAAAAAAACGAAAATAAATTTTGAAGAAATTTTGCTTGTCTCAGTTTCTGTAAGTCTCACAAATAATTTTTATAACAAAATAGTGTTCAGAATGTGATTCTGGACTCGAAAAAAAACGAAAATAAATTTTTGAAGAAAAATTAATTTTAATCGTTTTTCGGCGTTTCCAGCAGTTGTCCGAACGATTTACATCAAAAGAAATTTTGCTTCTCTTAGTTTCTGTAAGTCTCACAAATAATTTTTTCAACAAAATAGTGTTCAGAATGTGATTCTGGACTCGAAAAAAAACGAAAATAAATTTTGAAGAAATTTTGCTTGTCTCAGTTTCTGTAAGTCTCACAAATAATTTTTATGACAAAATAGTGTTCAGAATGTGATTCTGGACTCGAAAAAAAACGAATATAAATTTTTGAAGAAAAATGAAATTTAATCGTTTTTCGGCGTTTCCAGCAGTTGTCCGAACGATTTACATCAAAAAAAATTTTGCTTGTCTCAGTTTCTGTCTCACAAATAATTTTTATAACAAAATAGTGTTCAGAATGTGATTCTGGACTCGAAAAAAAACGAAAATAAATTTTGAAGAAATTTTGCTTGTCTCAGTTTCTGTAAGTCTCACAAATAATTTTTATAACAAAATAGTGTTCAAAATGTGATTCTGGACTCGAAAAAAAACGAAAATAAATTTTTGAAGAAAAATTAATTTTAATCGTTTTTCGGCGTTTCCAGCAGTTGTCCGAACGATTTACATCAAAAGAAATTTTGCTTGTCTTAGTTTCTGTAAGTCTCACAAATAATTATTTTAACAAAATAGTGTTCAGAATGTGATTCTGGACTCGAAAAAAAAACGAAAATAAATTTTTGAAGAAAAATTAAATTTAATCGTTTTTCGGCGTTTCCAGCAGTTGTCCGAACGATTTACATCAAAAGAAATTTTGCTTGTCTCAGTTTCTGTAAGTCTCACAAATAATTTTTATAACAAAATAGTGTTCAGAATGTGATTCTGGACTCGAAAAAAACGAAAATAAATTTTTGAAGAAAAATGAAATTTAATCGTTTTTCGGCGTTTCCAGCAGTTGTCCGAACGATTTACATCAAAAGAAATTTTGCTTGTCTCAGTTTCTGTAAGTCTCACAAATAATTTTTATAACAAAATAGTGTTAAGAATGTGATTCTGGACTCGAAAAAAAACGAAAATAAATTTTGAAGAAATTTTGCTTGTCTCAGTTTCTGTAAGTCTCACAAATAATTTTTATAACAAAATAGTGTTCAGAATGTGATTCTGGACTCGAAAAAAAACGAATATAAATTTTTGAAGAAAAATGAAATTTAATCGTTTTTCGGCGTTTCCAGCAGTTGTCCGAACGATTTACATCAAAAAAAATTTTGCTTGTCTCAGTTTCTGTCTCACAAATAATTTTTATAACAAAATAGTGTTCAGAATGTGATTCTGGACTCGAAAAAAAACGAAAATAAATTTTGAAGAAATTTTGCTTGTCTCAGTTTCTGTAAGTCTCACAAATAATTTTTATAACAAAATAGTGTTCAAAATGTGATTCTGGACTCGAAAAAAACGAAAATAAATTTTTGAAGAAAAATTAATTTTAATCGTTTTTCGGCGTTTCCAGCAGTTGTCCGAACGATTTACATCAAAAGAAATTTTGCTTGTCTTAGTTTCTGTAAGTCTTACAAACCTTTTTTTTAACAAAATAGTGTTCAGAATGTGATTCTGGACTCGAAAAAAAACGAAAATAAATTTTTGAAGAAAAATTAAATTTAATCGTTTTTCGGCGTTTCCAGCAGTTGTCCGAACGATTTACATCAAAAGAAATTTTGCTTGTCTCAGTTTCTGTAAGTCTCACAAATAATTTTTATAACAAAATAGTGTTCAGAATGTGATTCTGGACTCGAAAAAAAACGAAAATAAATTTTTGAAGAAAAATGAAATTTAATCGTTTTTCGGCGTTTCCAGCAGTTGTCCGAACGATTTACATCAAAAGATATTTTGCTTGTCTCAGTTTCTGTAAGTCTCACAAATAATTTTTATAACAAAATAGTGTTCAGAATGTGATTCTGGACTCGAAAAAAAACGAAAATAAATTTTGAAGAAATTTTGCTTGTCTCAGTTTCTGTAAGTCTCACAGATAATTTTTATAACAAAATAGTGTTCAGAATGTGATTCTGGACTCGAAAAAAAACGAAAATAAATTTTTGAAGAAAAATGAAATTTAATCGTTTTTCGGCGTTTCCAGCAGTTGTCCGAACGATTTACATCAAAAAAAATTTTGCTTGTCTCAGTTTCTGTAAGTCTCACAAATAATTTTTATAACAAAATAGTGTTCAGAATGTGATTCTGGACTCGAAAAAAAACGAAAATAAATTTTTGAAGAAAAATTAAATTTAATCGTTTTTCGGCGTTTCCAGCAGTTGTCCGAACGATTTACATCAAAAAAAATTTTGCTTGTCTCAGTTTCTGTAAGTCTCACAAATATATTTTAAAACAAAATAGTGTTCAGAATGTGATTCTGGACTCGAAAAAAAACGAAAATAAATTTTTGAAGAAAAATGAAATTCTATCGATTTTCGGCGTTTCCAGCAGTAGTCCGAACGATTTGCATCGAAAGAAATTTTGCTTGTCTCAGTTTCTGTAAGTCTCACAAATAATTTTTTTAACAAAATAGTGTTCAGAATGTGATTCTGGACTCGAAAAAAAACGAAAATAAATTTTTGAAGAAAAATTAAATTTAATCGTTTTTCGGCGTTTCCAGCAGTTGTCCGAACGATTTACATCAAAAGAAATTTTGCTTGTCTCAGTTTCTGTAAGTCTCACAAATAATTTTTATAACAAAATAGTGTTCAGAATGTGATTCTGGACTCAAAAAAAAAACGAAAATAAATTTCTGAAGAAAAATTAAATTTAATCGTTTTTCGGCGTTTCCAGCAGTTGTCCGAACGATTTACATCAAAAGAAATTTTACTTGTCTCAGTTTCTGTAAGTCTCACAAATAATTTTTATAACAAAATAGTGTTCAGAATGTGATTCTGGACTCGAAAAAAAACGAAAATAAATTTTTGAAAAAAAATTAAATTTAATCGTTTTTCGGCGTTTCCAGCAGTTGTCCGAACGATTTACATCAAAAGAAATTTTGCTTGTCTCAGTTTCTGTAAGTCTCACAAATAATTTTTATAACAAAATAGTGTTCAGAATGTGATTCTGGACTCGAAAAAAAACGAAAATAAATTTTGAAGAAATTTTGCTTGTCTCAGTTTCTGTAAGTCTCACAAATAATTTTTATAACAAAATAGTGTTCAGAATGTGATTCTGGACTCGAAAAAAAACGAAAATAAATTTTTGAAGAAAAATTAATTTTAATCGTTTTTCGGCGTTTCCAGCAGTTGTCCGAACGATTTACATCAAAAGAAATTTTGCTTCTCTTAGTTTCTGTAAGTCTCACAAATAATTTTTTCAACAAAATAGTGTTCAGAATGTGATTCTGGACTCGAAAAAAAACGAAAATAAATTTTTAAAGAAAAATTAAATTTAATCGTTTTTCGGCGTTTCCAGCAGTTGTCCGAACGATTTACATCAAAAGAAATTTTGCTTGTCTCAGTTTCTGTAAGTCTCACAAATAATTTTTATAACAAAATAGTGTTCAGAATGTGATTCTGGACTCGAAAAAAAACGAAAATAAATTTTTGAAGAAAAATGAAATTTAATCGTTTTTCGGCGTTTCCAGCAGTTGTCCGAACGATTTACATCAAAAGAAATTTTGCTTGTCTCAGTTTCTGTAAGTCTCACAAATAATTTTTATAACAAAATAGTGTTCAGAATGTGATTCTGGACTCGAAAAAAAACGAAAATAAATTTTGAAGAAATTTTGCTTGTCTCAGTTTCTGTAAGTCTCACAAATAATTTTTATAACAAAATAGTGTTCAGAATGTGATTCTGGACTCGAAAAAAAACGAAAATAAATTTTTGAAGAAAAATGAAATTTAATCGTTTTTCGGCGTTTCCAGCAGTTGTCCGAACGATTTACATCAAAAAACATTTTGCTTGTCTCAGTTTCTGTCTCACAAATAATTTTTATAACAAAATAGTGTTCAGAATGTGATTCTGGACTCGAAAAAAAACGAAAATAAATTTTGAAGAAATTTTGCTTGTCTCAGTTTCTGTAAGTCTCACAAATAATTTTTATAACAAAATAGTGTTCAGAATGTGATTCTGGACTCAAAAAAAAACGAAAATAAATTTTTGAAGAAAAATTAATTTTAATCGTTTTTCGGCGTTTCCAGCAGTTGTCCGAACGATTTACATCAAAAGAAATTTTGCTTGTCTTAGTTTCTGTAAGTCTCACAAACCTTTTTTTTAACAAAATAGTGTTCAGAATGTGATTCTGGACTCGAAAAAAAACGAAAATAAATTTTTGAAGAAAAATTAAATTTAATCGTTTTTCGGCGTTTCCAGCAGTTGTCCGAACGATTTACATCAAAAAAAATTTTGCTTGTCTCAGTTTCTGTAAGTCTCACAAATAATTTTTATAACAAAATAGTGTTCAGAATGTGATTCTGGACTCGAAAAAAAACGAAAATAAATTTTTGAAGAAAAATTAATTTTAATCGTTTTTCGGCGTTTCCAGCAGTTGTCCGAACGATTTACATCAAAAGAAATTTTGCTTCTCTTAGTTTCTGTAAGTCTCACAAATAATTATTTTAACAAAATAGTGTTCAGAATGTGATTCTGGACTCGAAAAAAAAACGAAAATAAATTTTTGAAGAAAAATTAAATTTAATCGTTTTTCGGCGTTTCCAGCAGTTGTCCGAACGATTTACATCAAAAGAAATTTTGCTTGTCTCAGTTTCTGTAAGTCTCACAAATAATTTTTATAACAAAATAGTGTTCAGAATGTGATTCTGGATTCGAAAAAAACGAAAATAAATTTTTGAAGAAAAATGAAATTCTATCGTTTTTCGGCGTTTCCAGCAGTAGTCCGAACAATTTGCATCGAAAGAAATTTTGCTTGTCTCAGTTTCTGTAAGTCTCACAAATAATTTTTTTAACAAAATAGTGTTCAGAATGTGATTCTGGACTCGAAAAAAAACGAAAATAAATTTTTGAAGAAAAATTAATTTTAATCGTTTTTCGGCGTTTCCAGCAGTTGTCCGAACGATTTACATCAAAAGAAATTTTGTTTGTCTTAGTTTCTGTAAGTCTCACAAATAATTTTTTTAACAAAATAGTGTTCAGAATGTGATTCTGGACTCGAAAAAAAACGAAAATAAATTTTTGAAGAAAAATTAAATTTAATCGTTTTTCGGCGTTTCCAGCAGTTGTCCGAACGATTTACATCAAAAGAAATTTTGCTTGTCTCAGTTTCTGTAAGTCTCACAAATAATTTTTATAACAAAATAGTGTTCAGAATGTGATTCTGGACTCGAAAAAAAACGAAAATAAATTTTGAAGAAATTTTGCTTGTCTCAGTTTCTGTAAGTCTCACAAATAATTTTTATAACAAAATGGTGTTCAGAATGTGATTCTGGACTCGAAAAAAAACGAAAATAAATTTTTGAAGAAAAATGAAATTTAATCGTTTTTCGGCGTTTCCAGCAGTTGTCCGAACGATTTACATCAAAAAAAATTTTGCTTGTCTCAGTTTCTGTAAGTCTCACAAATAATTTTTATAACAAAATAGTGTTCAGAATGTGATTCTGGACTCGAAAAAAAACGAAAATAAATTTTTGAAGAAAAATTAAATTTAATCGTTTTTCGGCGTTTCCAGCAGTTGTCCGAACGATTTACATCAAAAAAAATTTTGCTTGTCTCAGTTTCTGTAAGTCTCACAAATAATTTTTATAACAAAATAGTGTTCAGAATGTGATTCTGGACTCGAAAAAAAACGAAAATAAATTTTTGAAGAAAAATGAAATTCTATCGTTTTTCGGCGTTTCCAGCAGTAGTCCGAACGATTTGCATCGAAAGAAATTTTGCTTGTCTCAGTTTCTGTAAGTCTCACAAATAATTTTTTTAACAAAATAATGTTCAGAATGTGATTCTGGACTCGAAAAAAAACGAAAATAAATTTTTGAAGAAAAATTAAATTTAATCGTTTTTCGGCGTTTCCAGCAGTTGTCCGAACGATTTACATCAAAAAAAATTTTGCTTGTCTCAGTTTCTGTAAGTCTCACAAATAATTTTAATAACAAAATAGTGTTCAGAATGTGATTCTGGACTCGAAAAAAAACGAAAATAAATTTTTGAAGAAAAATTAAATTTAATCGTTTTTCGGCGTTTCCAGCAGTTGTCCGAACGATTTACATCAAAAAAAATTTTGCTTGTCTCAGTTTCTGTAAGTCTCACAAATAATTTTTATAACAAAATAGTGTTCAGAATGTGATTCTGGACTCGAAAAAAAACGAAAATAAATTTTTGAAGAAAAATGAAATTCTATCGTTTTTCGGCGTTTCCAGCAGTAGTCCGAACGATTTGCATCGAAAGAAATTTTGCTTGTCTCAGTTTCTGTAAGTCTCACAAATAATTTTTTTAACAAAATAGTGTTCAGAATGTGATTCTGGACTCGAAAAAAAACGAAAATAAATTTTTGAAGAAAAATTAAATTTAATCGTTTTTCGGCGTTTCCAGCAGTTGTCCGAACGATTTACATCAAAAGAAATTTTGCTTGTCTCAGTTTCTGTAAGTCTCACAAATAATTTTTATAACAAAATAGTGTTCAGAATGTGATTCTGGACTCAAAAAAAAAACGAAAATAAATTTCTGAAGAAAAATTAAATTTAATCGTTTTTCGGCGTTTCCAGCAGTTGTCCGAACGATTTACATCAAAAGAAATTTTACTTGTCTCAGTTTCTGTAAGTCTCACAAATAATTTTTATAACAAAATAGTGTTCAGAATGTGATTCTGGACTCGAAAAAAAACGAAAATAAATTTTTGAAAAAAAATTAAATTTAATCGTTTTTCGGCGTTTCCAGCAGTTGTCCGAACGATTTACATCAAAAGAAATTTTGCTTGTCTCAGTTTCTGTAAGTCTCACAAATAATTTTTATAACAAAATAGTGTTCAGAATGTGATTCTGGACTCGAAAAAAAACGAAAATAAATTTTGAAGAAATTTTGCTTGTCTCAGTTTCTGTAAGTCTCACAAATAATTTTTATAACAAAATAGTGTTCAGAATTTGATTCTGGACTCGAAAAAAAACGAAAATAAATTTTTGAAGAAAAATTAATTTTAATCGTTTTTCGGCGTTTCCAGCAGTTGTCCGAACGATTTACATCAAAAGAAATTTTGCTTCTCTTAGTTTCTGTAAGTCTCACAAATAATTTTTTTAACAAAATAGTGTTCAGAATGTGATTCTGGACTCGAAAAAAAACGAAAATAAATTTTTAAAGAAAAATTAAATTTAATCGTTTTTCGGCGTTTCCAGCAGTTGTCCGAACGATTTACATCAAAAGAAATTTTGCTTGTCTCAGTTTCTGTAAGTCTCACAAATAATTTTTATAACAAAATAGTGTTCAGAATGTGATTCTGGACTCGAAAAAAAACGAAAATAAATTTTTGAAGAAAAATGAAATTTAATCGTTTTTCGGCGTTTCCAGCAGTTGTCCGAACGATTTACATCAAAAGAAATTTTGCTTGTCTCAGTTTCTGTAAGTCTCACAAATAATTTTTATAACAAAATAGTGTTCAGAATGTGATTCTGGACTCGAAAAAAAACGAAAATAAATTTTGAAGAAATTTTGCTTGTCTCAGTTTCTGTAAGTCTCACAAATAATTTTTATAACAAAATAGTGTTCAGAATGTGATTCTGGACTCGAAAAAAAACGAAAATAAATTTTTGAAGAAAAATGAAATTTAATCGTTTTTCGGCGTTTCCAGCAGTTGTCCGAACGATTTACATCAAAAAAAATTTTGCTTGTCTCAGTTTCTGTAAGTCTCACAAATAATTTTTATAACAAAATAGTGTTCAGAATGTGATTCTGGACTCGAAAAAAAACGAAAATAAATTTTTGAAGAAAAATGAAATTCTATCGTTTTTCGGCGTTTCCAGCAGTAGTCCGAACGATTTGCATCGAAAGAAATTTTGCTTGTCTCAGTTTCTGTAAGTCTCACAAATAATTTTTTTAACAAAATAGTGTTCAGAATGTGATTCTGGACTCGAAAAAAAACGAAAATAAATTTTTGAAGAAAAATTAAATTTAATCGTTTTTCGGCGTTTCCAGCAGTTGTCCGAACGATTTACATCAAAAGAAATTTTGCTTGTCTCAGTTTCTGTAAGTCTCACAAATAATTTTTATAACAAAATAGTGTTCAGAATGTGATTCTGGACTCAAAAAAAAAACGAAAATAAATTTCTGAAGAAAAATTAAATTTAATCGTTTTTCGGCGTTTCCAGCAGTTGTCCGAACGATTTACATCAAAAGAAATTTTACTTGTCTCAGTTTCTGTAAGTCTCACAAATAATTTTTATAACAAAATAGTGTTCAGAATGTGATTCTGGACTCGAAAAAAAACGAAAATAAATTTTTGAAAAAAAATTAAATTTAATCGTTTTTCGGCGTTTCCAGCAGTTGTCCGAACGATTTACATCAAAAGAAATTTTGCTTGTCTCAGTTTCTGTAAGTCTCACAAATAATTTTTATAACAAAATAGTGTTCAGAATGTGATTCTGGACTCGAAAAAAAACGAAAATAAATTTTGAAGAAATTTTGCTTGTCTCAGTTTCTGTAAGTCTCACAAATAATTTTTATAACAAAATAGTGTTCAGAATTTGATTCTGGACTCGAAAAAAAACGAAAATAAATTTTTGAAGAAAAATTAATTTTAATCGTTTTTCGGCGTTTCCAGCAGTTGTCCGAACGATTTACATCAAAAGAAATTTTGCTTCTCTTAGTTTCTGTAAGTCTCACAAATAATTTTTTTAACAAAATAGTGTTCAGAATGTGATTCTGGACTCGAAAAAAAACGAAAATAAATTTTTAAAGAAAAATTAAATTTAATCGTTTTTCGGCGTTTCCAGCAGTTGTCCGAACGATTTACATCAAAAGAAATTTTGCTTGTCTCAGTTTCTGTAAGTCTCACAAATAATTTTTATAACAAAATAGTGTTCAGAATGTGATTCTGGACTCGAAAAAAAACGAAAATAAATTTTTGAAGAAAAATGAAATTTAATCGTTTTTCGGCGTTTCCAGCAGTTGTCCGAACGATTTACATCAAAAGAAATTTTGCTTGTCTCAGTTTCTGTAAGTCTCACAAATAATTTTTATAACAAAATAGTGTTCAGAATGTGATTCTGGACTCGAAAAAAAACGAAAATAAATTTTGAAGAAATTTTGCTTGTCTCAGTTTCTGTAAGTCTCACAAATAATTTTTATAACAAAATAGTGTTCAGAATGTGATTCTGGACTCGAAAAAAAACGAAAATAAATTTTTGAAGAAAAATGAAATTTAATCGTTTTTTCGGCGTTTCCAGCAGTTGTCCGAACGATTTACATCAAAAAAAAATTTGCTTGTCTCAGTTTCTGTCTCACAAATAATTTTTATAACAAAATAGTGTTCAGAATGTGATTCTGGACTCGAAAAAAAACGAAAATAAATTTTGAAGAAATTTTGCTTGTCTCAGTTTCTGTAAGTCTCACAAATAATTTTTATAACAAAATAGTGTTCAGAATGTGATTCTGGACTCGAAAAAAAACGAAAATAAATTTTTGAAGAAAAATTAATTTTAATCGTTTTTCGGCGTTTCCAGCAGTTGTCCGAACGATTTACATCAAAAGAAATTTTGCTTGTCTTAGTTTCTGTAAGTCTCACAAACCTTTTTTTTAACAAAATAGTGTTCAGAATGTGATTCTGGACTCGAAAAAAAACGAAAATAAATTTTTGAAGAAAAATTAAATTTAATCGTTTTTCGGCGTTTCCAGCAGTTGTCCGAACGATTTACATCAAAAAAAATTTTGCTTGTCTCAGTTTCTGTAAGTCTCACAAATAATTTTTATAACAAAATAGTGTTCAGAATGTGATTCTGGACTCGAAAAAAAACGAAAATAAATTTTTGAAGAAAAATGAAATTCTATCGTTTTTCGGCGTTTCCAGCAATAGTCCGAACGATTTGCATCGAAAGAAATTTTGCTTGTCTCAGTTTCTGTAAGTCTCACAAATAATTTTTATAACAAAATAGTGTTCAGAATGTGATTCTGGACTCGAAAAAAAACGAAAATAAATTTTTGAAGAAAAATTAAAATTAATCGTTTTTCGGCGTTTCCAGCAGTTGTCCGAACGATTTACATCAAAAAAAAATTTGCTTGTCTCAGTTTCTGTAAGTCTCACAAATAATTTTTATAACAAAATAGTGTTCAGAATGTGATTCTGGACTCGAAAAAAAACGAAAATAAATTTTTGAAGAAAAATGAAATTCTATCGTTTTTCGGCGTTTCCTGCAGTAGTCCGAACAATTTGCATCGAAAGAAATTTTGCTTGTCTCAGTTTCTGTAAGTCTCACAAATAATTTTTTTAACAAAATAGTGTTCAGAATGTGATTCTGGACTCGAAAAAAAACGAAAATAAATTTTTGAAGAAAAATTAATTTTAATCGTTTTTCGGCGTTTCCAGCAGTTGTCCGAACGATTTACATCAAAAGAAATTTTGTTTGTCTTAGTTTCTGTAAGTCTCACAAATAATTTTTTTAACAAAATAGTGTTCAGAATGTGATTCTGGACTCGAAAAAAAACGAAAATAAATTTTTGAAGAAAAATTAAATTTAATCGTTTTTCGGCGTTTCCAGCAGTTGTCCGAACGATTTACATCAAAAGAAATTTTGCTTGTCTCAGTTTCTGTAAGTCTCACAAATAATTTTTATAACAAAATAGTGTTCAGAATGTGATTCTGGACTCGAAAAAAAACGAAAATAAATTTTTGAAGAAAAATGAAATTTAATCGTTTTTCGGCGTTTCCAGCAGTTGTCCGAACGATTTACATCAAAAAAAATTTTGCTTGTCTCAGTTTCTGTCTCACAAATAATTTTTATAACAAAATAGTGTTCAGAATGTGATTCTGGACTCGAAAAAAAACGAAAATAAATTTTGAAGAAATTTTGCTTGTCTCAGTTTCTGTAAGTCTCACAAATAATTTTTATAACAAAATAGTGTTCAGAATGTGATTCTGGACTCGAAAAAAAACGAAAATAAATTTTTGAAGAAAAATTAATTTTAATCGTTTTTCGGCGTTTCCAGCAGTTGTCCGAACGATTTACATCAAAAGAAATTTTGCTTGTCTTAGTTTCTGTAAGTCTCACAAACCTTTTTTTTAACAAAATAGTGTTCAGAATGTGATTCTGGACTCGAAAAAAAACGAAAATAAATTTTTGAAGAAAAATTAAATTTAATCGTTTTTCGGCGTTTCCAGCAGTTGTCCGAACGATTTACATCAAAAGAAATTTTGCTTGTCTCAGTTTCTGTAAGTCTCACAAATAATTTTTATAACAAAATAGTGTTCAGAATGTGATTCTGGACTCGAAAAAAAACGAAAATAAATTTTTGAAGAAAAATGAAATTTAATCGTTTTTCGGCGTTTCCAGCAGTTGTCCGAACGATTTACATCAAAAGAAATTTTGCTTGTCTCAGTTTCTGTAAGTCTCACAAATAATTTTTATAACAAAATAGTGTTCAGAATGTGATTCTGGACTCGAAAAAAAACGAAAATAAATTTTGAAGAAATTTTGCTTGTCTCAGTTTCTGTAAGTCTCACAAATAATTTTTATAACAAAATAGTGTTCAGAATGTGATTCTGGACTCGAAAAAAAACGAAAATAAATTTTTGAAGAAAAATGAAATTTAATCGTTTTTCGGCGTTTCCAGCAGTTGTCCGAACGATTTACATCAAAAAAAATTTTGCTTGTCTCAGTTTCTGTAAGTCTCACAAATAATTTTTATAACAAAATAGTGTTCAGAATGTGATTCTGGACTCGAAAAAAAACGAAAATAAATTTTTGAAGAAAAATTAAATTTAATCGTTTTTCGGCGTTTCCAGCAGTTGTCCGAACGATTTACATCAAAAAAAATTTTGCTTGTCTCAGTTTCTGTAAGTCTCACAAATAATTTTTATAACAAAATAGTGTTCAGAATGTGATTCTGGACTCGAAAAAAAACGAAAATAAATTTTTGAAGAAAAATTAAATTTAATCGTTTTTCGGCGTTTCCAGCAGTTGTCCGAACGATTTACATCAAAAAAAATTTTGCTTGTCTCAGTTTCTGTAAGTCTCACAAATAATTTTTACAACAAAATAGTGTTCAGAATGTGATTCTGGACTCAAAAAAAAAACGAAAATAAATTTCTGAAGAAAAATTAAATTTAATCGTTTTTCGGCGTTTCCAGCAGTTGTCCGAACGATTTACATCAAAAGAGATTTTGCTTGTCTCAGTTTCTGTAAGTCTCACAAATAATTTTTATAACAAAATAGTGTTCAGAATGTGATTCTGGACTCGAAAAAAAACGAAAATAAATTTTTGAAGAAAAATGAAATTTAATCGTTTTTCGGCGTTTCCAGCAGTTGTCCGAACTATTTACATCAAAAGAAATTTTGCTTGTCTCAGTTTCTGTAAGTCTCACAAATAATTTTTATAACAAAATAGTGTTCAGAATGTGATTCTGGACTCGAAAAAAAACGAAAATAAATTTTTGAAGAAAAATTAAATTTAATCGTTTTTCGGCGTTTCCAGCAGTTGTCCGAACGATTTACATCAAAAAAAATTTTGCTTGTCTCAGTTTCTGTCTCACAAATAATTTTTATAACAAAATAGTGTTCAGAATGTGATTCTGGACTCGAAAAAAAACGAAAATAAATTTTGAAGAAATTTTGCTTGTCTCAGTTTCTGTAAGTCTCACAAATAATTTTTATAACAAAATAGTGTTCAGAATGTGATTCTGGACTCGAAAAAAAACGAAAATAAATTTTTGAAGAAAAATTAATTTTAATCGTTTTTCGGCGTTTCCAGCAGTTGTCCGAACGATTTACATCAAAAGAAATTTTGCTTGTCTTAGTTTCTGTAAGTCTCACAAACCTTTTTTTTAACAAAATAGTGTTCAGAATGTGATTCTGGACTCGAAAAAAAACGAAAATAAATTTTTGAAGAAAAATTAAATTTAATCGTTTTTCGGCGTTTCCAGCAGTTGTCCGAACGATTTACATCAAAAGAAATTTTGCTTGTCTCAGTTTCTGTAAGTCTCACAAATAATTTTTATAACAAAATAGTGTTCAGAATGTGATTCTGGACTCGAAAAAAAACGAAAATAAATTTTTGAAGAAAAATGAAATTTAATCGTTTTTCGGCGTTTCCAGCAGTTGTCCGAACGATTTACATCAAAAGAAATTTTGCTTGTCTCAGTTTCTGTAAGTCTCACAAATAATTTTTATAACAAAATAGTGTTCAGAATGTGATTCTGGACTCGAAAAAAAACGAAAATAAATTTTGAAGAAATTTTGCTTGTCTCAGTTTCTGTAAGTCTCACAAATAATTTTTATAACAAAATAGTGTTCAGAATGTGATTCTGGACTCGAAAAAAAACGAAAATAAATTTTTGAAGAAAAATGAAATTTAATCGTTTTTCGGCGTTTCCAGCAGTTGTCCGAACGATTTACATCAAAAAAAATTTTGCTTGTCTCAGTTTCTGTAAGTCTCACAAATAATTTTTATAACAAAATAGTGTTCAGAATGTGATTCTGGACTCGAAAAAAAACGAAAATAAATTTTTGAAGAAAAATTAAATTTAATCGTTTTTCGGCGTTTCCAGCAGTTGTCCGAACGATTTACATCAAAAAAAATTTTGCTTGTCTCAGTTTCTGTAAGTCTCACAAATAGTTTTTATAACAAAATAGTGTTCAGAATGTGATTCTGGACTCGAAAAAAAACGAAAATAAATTTTTGAAGAAAAATTAAATTTAATCGTTTTTCGGCGTTTCCAGCAGTTGTCCGAACGATTTACATCAAAAAAAATTTTGCTTGTCTCAGTTTCTGTAAGTCTCACAAATAATTTTTACAACAAAATAGTGTTCAGAATGTGATTCTGGACTCAAAAAAAAAACGAAAATAAATTTCTGAAGAAAAATTAAATTTAATCGTTTTTCGGCGTTTCCAGCAGTTGTCCGAACGATTTACATCAAAAGAGATTTTGCTTGTCTCAGTTTCTGTAAGTCTCACAAATAATTTTTATAACAAAATAGTGTTCAGAATGTGATTCTGGACTCGAAAAAAAACGAAAATAAATTTTTGAAGAAAAATGAAATTTAATCGTTTTTCGGCGTTTCCAGCAGTTGTCCGAACTATTTACATCAAAAGAAATTTTGCTTGTCTCAGTTTCTGTAAGTCTCACAAATAATTTTTATAACAAAATAGTGTTCAGAATGTGATTCTGGACTCGAAAAAAAACGAAAATAAATTTTTGAAGAAAAATTAAATTTAATCGTTTTTCGGCGTTTCCAGCAGTTGTCCGAACGATTTACATCAAAAAAAATTTTGCTTGTCTCAGTTTCTGTCTCACAAATAATTTTTATAACAAAATAGTGTTCAGAATGTGATTCTGGACTCGAAAAAAAACGAAAATAAATTTTGAAGAAATTTTGCTTGTCTCAGTTTCTGTAAGTCTCACAAATAATTTTTATAACAAAATAGTGTTCAGAATGTGATTCTGGACTCGAAAAAAAACGAAAATAAATTTTTGAAGAAAAATTAATTTTAATCGTTTTTCGGCGTTTCCAGCAGTTGTCCGAACGATTTACATCAAAAGAAATTTTGCTTGTCTTAGTTTCTGTAAGTCTCACAAACCTTTTTTTTAACAAAATAGTGTTCAGAATGTGATTCTGGACTCGAAAAAAAACGAAAATAAATTTTTGAAGAAAAATTAAATTTAATCGTTTTTCGGCGTTTCCAGCAGTTGTCCGAACGATTTACATCAAAAGAAATTTTGCTTGTCTCAGTTTCTGTAAGTCTCACAAATAATTTTTATAACAAAATAGTGTTCAGAATGTGATTCTGGACTCGAAAAAAAACGAAAATAAATTTTTGAAGAAAAATGAAATTTAATCGTTTTTCGGCGTTTCCAGCAGTTGTCCGAACGATTTACATCAAAAGAAATTTTGCTTGTCTCAGTTTCTGTAAGTCTCACAAATAATTTTTATAACAAAATAGTGTTCAGAATGTGATTCTGGACTCGAAAAAAAACGAAAATAAATTTTGAAGAAATTTTGCTTGTCTCAGTTTCTGTAAGTCTCACAAATAATTTTTATAACAAAATAGTGTTCAGAATGTGATTCTGGACTCGAAAAAAAACGAAAATAAATTTTTGAAGAAAAATGAAATTTAATCGTTTTTCGGCGTTTCCAGCAGTTGTCCGAACGATTTACATCAAAAAAAATTTTGCTTGTCTCAGTTTCTGTAAGTCTCACAAATAATTTTTATAACAAAATAGTGTTCAGAATGTGATTCTGGACTCGAAAAAAAACGAAAATAAATTTTTGAAGAAAAATTATATTTAATCGTTTTTCGGCGTTTCCAGCAGTTGTCCGAACGATTTACATCAAAAAAAATTTTGCTTGTCTCAGTTTCTGTAAGTCTCACAAATAATTTTTATAACAAAATAGTGTTCAGAATGTGATTCTGGACTCGAAAAAAAACGAAAATAAATTTTTGAAGAAAAATTAAATTTAATCGTTTTTCGGCGTTTCCAGCAGTTGTCCGAACGATTTACATCAAAAAAAATTTTGCTTGTCTCAGTTTCTGTAAGTCTCACAAATAATTTTTACAACAAAATAGTGTTCAGAATGTGATTCTGGACTCAAAAAAAAAACGAAAATAAATTTCTGAAGAAAAATTAAATTTAATCGTTTTTCGGCGTTTCCAGCAGTTGTCCGAACGATTTACATCAAAAGAGATTTTGCTTGTCTCAGTTTCTGTAAGTCTCACAAATAATTTTTATAACAAAATAGTGTTCAGAATGTGATTCTGGACTCGAAAAAAAACGAAAATAAATTTTTGAAGAAAAATGAAATTTAATCGTTTTTCGGCGTTTCCAGCAGTTGTCCGAACTATTTACATCAAAAGAAATTTTGCTTGTCTCAGTTTCTGTAAGTCTCACAAATAATTTTTATAACAAAATAGTGTTCAGAATGTGATTCTGGACTCGAAAAAAAACGAAAATAAATTTTTGAAGAAAAATTAAATTTAATCGTTATTCGGCGTTTCCAGCAGTTGTCCGAACGATTTACATCAAAAGAAATTTTGCTTGTCTCAGTTTCTGTAAGTCTCACAAATAATTTTTTTAACAAAATAGTGTTCAGAATGTGATTCTGGACTCGAAAAAAAACGAAAATAAATTTTTGAAGAAAAATTAAATTTAATCGTTTTTCGGCGTTTCCAGCAGTTGTCCGAACGATTTACATCAAAAAAAATTTTGCTTGTCTCAGTTTCTGTAAGTCTCACAAATAATTTTTATAACAAAATAGTGTTCATAATGTGATTCTGGACTCGAAAAAAAACGAAAATAAATTTTTGAAGAAAAATGAAATTCTATCGTTTTTCGGCGTTTCCAGCAATAGTCCGAACGATTTGCATCGAAAGAAATTTTGCTTGTCTCAGTTTCTGTAAGTCTCACAAATAATTTTTATAACAAAATAGTGTTCAGAATGTGATTCTGGACTCGAAAAAAAACGAAAATAAATTTTTGAAGAAAAATTAAAATTAATCGTTTTTCGGCGTTTCCAGCAGTTGTCCGAACGATTTACATCAAAAAAAATTTTGCTTGTCTCAGTTTCTGTAAGTCTCACAAATAATTTTTATAACAAAATAGTGTTCAGAATGTGATTCTGGACTCGAAAAAAAACGAAAATAAATTTTTGAAGAAAAATGAAATTCTATCGTTTTTCGGCGTTTCCAGCAGTAGTCCGAACGATTTGCATCGAAAGAAATTTTGTTTGTCTCAGTTTCTGTAAGTCTCACAAATAATTTTTTTAACAAAATAGTGTTCAGAATGTGATTCTGGACTCGAAAAAAAACGAAAATAAATTTTTGAAGAAAAATTAAATTTAATCGTTTTTCGGCGTTTCCAGCAGTTGTCCGAACGATTTACATCAAAAGAAATTTTGCTTGTCTCAGTTTTTGTAAGTCTCACAAATAATTTTTATAACAAAATAGTGTTCAGAATGTGATTCTGGACTCGCAAAAAAACGAAAATAAATTTTTGATGAAAAATGAAATTAAACGTTTTTCGGCGTTTCCAGCAGTTGTCCGAACGATTTACATCAAAAGAAATTTTGCTTGTCTCAGTTTCTGTAAGTCTCACAAATAATTTTTATAACAAAATAGTGTTCAGAATGTGATTCTGGACTCGAAAAAAAACGAAAATAAATTTTGAAGAAATTTTGCTTGTCTCAGTTTCTGTAAGTCTCACAAATAATTTTTATAACAAAATAGTGTTCAGAATGTGATTCTAGACTCGAAAAAAAACGAAAATAAATTTTTGAAGAAAAATGAAATTTAATCGTTTTTCGGCGTTTCCAGCAGTTGTCCGAACGATTTACATCAAAAGAAATTTTGCTTGTCTCAGTTTCTGTAAGTCTCACAAATAATTTTTTTAACAAAATAGTGTTCAGAATGTGATTCTGGACTCGAAAAAAAACGAAAATAAATTTTTGAAGAAAAATTAAATTTAATCGTTTTTCGGCGTTTCCAGCAGTTGTCCGAACGATTTACATCAAAAGAAATTTTGCTTGTCTCAGTTTCTGTAAGTCTCACAAATAATTTTTATAACAAAATAGTGTTCAGAATGTGATTCTGGACTCGAAAAAAAAACGAAAATAAATTTTTGAAGAAAAATGAAATTTAATCGTTTTTCGGCGTTTCCAGCAGTTGTCCGAACGATTTACATCAAAAGAAATTTTGCTTGTCTCAGTTTCTGTAAGTCTCACAAATAATTTTTATAACAAAATAGTGTTCAGAATGTGATTCTGGACTCGAAAAAAAACGAAAATAAATTTTGAAGAAATTTTGCTTGTCTCAGTTTCTGTAAGTCTCACAAATAATTTTTATAACAAAATAGTGTTCAGAATGTGATTCTGGACTCGAAAAAAAACGAAAATAAATTTTTGAAGAAAAATGAAATTTAATCGTTTTTCGGCGTTTCCAGCAGTTGTCCGAACGATTTACATCAAAAAAAATTTTGCTTGTCTCAGTTTCTGTAAGTCTCACAAATAATTTTTATAACAAAATAGTGTTCAGAATGTGATTCTGGACTCGAAAAAAAACGAAAATAAATTTTTGAAGAAAAATTATATTTAATCGTTTTTCGGCGTTTCCAGCAGTTGTCCGAACGATTTACATCAAAAAAAATTTTGCTTGTCTCAGTTTCTGTAAGTCTCACAAATAATTTTTATAACAAAATAGTGTTCAGAATGTGATTCTGGACTCGAAAAAAAACGAAAATAAATTTTTGAAGAAAAATTAAATTTAATCGTTTTTCGGCGTTTCCAGCAGTTGTCCGAACGATTTACATCAAAAAAAATTTTGCTTGTCTCAGTTTCTGTAAGTCTCACAAATAATTTTTACAACAAAATAGTGTTCAGAATGTGATTCTGGACTCAAAAAAAAAACGAAAATAAATTTCTGAAGAAAAATTAAATTTAATCGTTTTTCGGCGTTTCCAGCAGTTGTCCGAACGATTTACATCAAAAGAGATTTTGCTTGTCTCAGTTTCTGTAAGTCTCACAAATAATTTTTATAACAAAATAGTGTTCAGAATGTGATTCTGGACTCGAAAAAAAACGAAAATAAATTTTTGAAGAAAAATGAAATTTAATCGTTTTTCGGCGTTTCCAGCAGTTGTCCGAACTATTTACATCAAAAGAAATTTTGCTTGTCTCAGTTTCTGTAAGTCTCACAAATAATTTTTATAACAAAATAGTGTTCAGAATGTGATTCTGGACTCGAAAAAAAACGAAAATAAATTTTTGAAGAAAAATTAAATTTAATCGTTATTCGGCGTTTCCAGCAGTTGTCCGAACGATTTACATCAAAAGAAATTTTGCTTGTCTCAGTTTCTGTAAGTCTCACAAATAATTTTTTTAACAAAATAGTGTTCAGAATGTGATTCTGGACTCGAAAAAAAACGAAAATAAATTTTTGAAGAAAAATTAAATTTAATCGTTTTTCGGCGTTTCCAGCAGTTGTCCGAACGATTTACATCAAAAAAAATTTTGCTTGTCTCAGTTTCTGTAAGTCTCACAAATAATTTTTATAACAAAATAGTGTTCATAATGTGATTCTGGACTCGAAAAAAAACGAAAATAAATTTTTGAAGAAAAATGAAATTCTATCGTTTTTCGGCGTTTCCAGCAGTAGTCCGAACGATTTGCATCGAAAGAAATTTTGCTTGTCTCAGTTTCTGTAAGTCTCACAAATAATTTTTATAACAAAATAGTGTTCAGAATGTGATTCTGGACTCGAAAAAAAACGAAAATAAATTTTTGAAGAAAAATTAAAATTAATCGTTTTTCGGCGTTTCCAGCAGTTGTCCGAACGATTTACATCAAAAAAAATTTTGCTTGTCTCAGTTTCTGTAAGTCTCACAAATAATTTTTATAACAAAATAGTGTTCAGAATGTGATTCTGGACTCGAAAAAAAACGAAAATAAATTTTTGAAGAAAAATGAAATTCTATCGTTTTTCGGCGTTTCCAGCAGTAGTCCGAACGATTTGCATCGAAAGAAATTTTGTTTGTCTCAGTTTCTGTAAGTCTCACAAATAATTTTTTTAACAAAATAGTGTTCAGAATGTGATTCTGGACTCGAAAAAAAACGAAAATAAATTTTTGAAGAAAAATTAAATTTAATCGTTTTTCGGCGTTTCCAGCAGTTGTCCGAACGATTTACATCAAAAGAAATTTTGCTTGTCTCAGTTTTTGTAAGTCTCACAAATAATTTTTATAACAAAATAGTGTTCAGAATGTGATTCTGGACTCGCAAAAAAACGAAAATAAATTTTTGATGAAAAATGAAATTAAACGTTTTTCGGCGTTTCCAGCAGTTGTCCGAACGATTTACATCAAAAGAAATTTTGCTTGTCTCAGTTTCTGTAAGTCTCACAAATAATTTTTATAACAAAATAGTGTTCAGAATGTGATTCTGGACTCGAAAAAAAACGAAAATAAATTTTGAAGAAATTTTGCTTGTCTCAGTTTCTGTAAGTCTCACAAATAATTTTTATAACAAAATAGTGTTCAGAATGTGATTCTAGACTCGAAAAAAAACGAAAATAAATTTTTGAAGAAAAATGAAATTTAATCGTTTTTCGGCGTTTCCAGCAGTTGTCCGAACGATTTACATCAAAAGAAATTTTGCTTGTCTCAGTTTCTGTAAGTCTCACAAATAATTTTTTTAACAAAATAGTGTTCAGAATGTGATTCTGGACTCGAAAAAAAACGAAAATAAATTTTTGAAGAAAAATTAAATTTAATCGTTTTTCGGCGTTTCCAGCAGTTGTCCGAACGATTTACATCAAAAGAAATTTTGGTTGTCTCAGTTTCTGTAAGTCTCACAAATAATTTTTATAACAAAATAGTGTTCAGAATGTGATTCTGGACTCGCAAAAAAACGAAAATAAATTTTTGAAGAAAAATGAAATTAAACGTTTTTCGGCGTTTCCAGCAGTTGTCCGAACGATTTACATCAAAAGAAATTTTGCTTGTCTCAGTTTCTGTAAGTCTCACAAATAATTTTTATAACAAAATAGTGTTCAGAATGTGATTCTGGACTCGAAAAAAAACGAAAATAAATTTTGAAGAAATTTTGCTTGTCTCAGTTTCTGTAAGTCTCACAAATAATTTTTATAACAAAATAGTGTTCAGAATGTGATTCTGGACTCGAAAAAAAACGAAAATAAATTTTTGAAGAAAAATGAAATTTAATCGTTTTTCGGCGTTTCCAGCAGTTGTCCGAACGATTTACATCAAAAAAAATTTTGCTTGTCTCAGTTTCTGTAAGTCTCACAAATGATTTTTATAACAAAATAGTGTTCAGAATGTGATTCTGGACTCGAAAAAAAACGAAAATAAATTTTTGAAGAAAAATGAAATTCTATCGTTTTTCGGCGTTTCCAGCAGTAGTCCGAACGATTTGCATCGAAATTAATTTTGCTTGTCTCAGTTTCTGTAAGTCTCACAAATAATTTTTATAACAAAATAGTGTTCAGAATGTGATTCTGGACTCGAAAAAAAACGAAAATAAATTTTTGAAGAAAAATTAAATTTAATCGTTTTTCGGCGTTTCCAGCAGTTGTCCGAACGATTTACATCAAAAAAAATTTTGCTTGTCTCAGTTTCTGTAAGTCTCACAAATAATTTTTATAACAAAATAGTGTTCAGAATGTGATTCTGGACTCAAAAAAAAAACGAAAATAAATTTCTGAAGAAAAATTAAATTTAATCGTTTTTCGGCGTTTCCAGCAGTTGTCCGAACGATTTACATCAAAAGAAATTTTACTTGTCTCAGTTTCTGTAAGTCTCACAAATAATTTTTATAACAAAATAGTGTTCAGAATGTGATTCTGGACTCGAAAAAAAACGAAAATAAATTTTTGAAAAAAAATTAAATTTAATCGTTTTTCGGCGTTTCCAGCAGTTGTCCGAACGATTTACATCAAAAGAAATTTTGCTTGTCTCAGTTTCTGTAAGTCTCACAAATAATTTTTATAACAAAATAGTGTTCAGAATGTGATTCTGGACTCGAAAAAAAACGAAAATAAATTTTGAAGAAATTTTGCTTGTCTCAGTTTCTGTAAGTCTCACAAATAATTTTTATAACAAAATAGTGTTCAGAATGTGATTCTGGACTCGAAAAAAAACGAAAATAAATTTTTGAAGAAAAATTAATTTTAATCGTTTTTCGGCGTTTCCAGCAGTTGTCCGAACGATTTACATCAAAAGAAATTTTGCTTGTCTTAGTTTCTGTAAGTCTCACAAATAATTTTTATAACAAAATAGTGTTCAGAATGTGATTCTGGACTCGAAAAAAAACGAAAATAAATTTTTGAAGAAAAATTAAATTTAATCGTTTTTCGGCGTTTCCAGCAGTTGTCCGAACGATTTACATCAAAAGAAATTTTGCTTGTCTTAGTTTCTGTAAGTCTCACAAATAATTTTTTTAACAAAATAGTGTTCAGAATGTGATTCTGGACTCGAAAAAAAACGAAAATAAATTTTTGAAGAAAAATGAAATTTAATCGTTTTTCGGCGTTTCCAGCAGTTGTCCGAACGATTTACATCAAAAGAAATTTTGCTTGTCTCAGTTTCTGTAAGTCTCACAAATAATTTTTATAACAAAATAGTGTTCAGAATGTGATTCTGGACTCGAAAAAAAACGAAAATAAATTTTGAAGAAATTTTGCTTGTCTCAGTTTCTGTAAGTCTTACAAATAATTTTTATAACAAAATAGTGTTCAGAATGTGATTCTGGACTCGAAAAAAAAACGAAAATAAATTTTTGAAGAAAAATGAAATTTAATCGTTTTTCGGCGTTTCCAGCAGTTGTCCGAACGATTTACATCAAAAAAAATTTTGCTTGTCTCAGTTTCTGTAAGTCTCACAAATAATTTTTATAACAAAATAGTGTTCAGAATGTGATTCTGGACTCGAAAAAAAACCAAAATAAATTTTGAAGAAATTTTGCTTGTCTCAGTTTCTGTAAGTCTCACAAATAATTTTTATCACAAAATAGTGTTCAGAATGTGATTCTGGACTCGAAAAAAAACGAAAATAAATTTTTGAAGAAAAATTAATTTTAATCGTTTTTCGGCGTTTCCAGCAGTTGTCCGAACGATTTACATCAAAAGAAATTTTGCTTGTCTTAGTTTCTGTAAGTCTCACAAATAATTTTTTTAACAAAATAGTGTTCAGAATGTGATTCTGGACTCGAAAAAAAACGAAAATAAATTTTTGAAGAAAAATTAAATTTAATCGTTTTTCGGCGTTTCCAGCAGTTGTCCGAACGATTTACATCAAAAGAAATTTTGCTTGTCTCAGTTTCTGTAAGTCTCACAAATAATTTTTATAACAAAATAGTGTTCAGAATGTGATTCTGGACTCGAAAAAAAACGAAAATAAATTTTTGAAGAAAAATTAAATTTAATCGTTTTTCGGCGTTTCCAGCAGTTGTCCGAACGATTTACATCAAAAAAAATTTTGCTTGTCTCAGTTTCTGTAAGTCTCACAAATAATTTTTATAACAAAATAGTGTTCAGAATGTGATTCTGGACTCGAAAAAAAACGAAAATAAATTTTTGAAGAAAAATTAAATTTAATCGTTTTTCGGCGTTTCCAGCAGTTGTCCGAACGATTTACATCAAAAAAATTTTGCTTGTCTCAGTTTCTGTAAGTCTCACAAATAATTTTTATAACAAAATAGTGTTCAGAATGTGATTCTGGACTCAAAAAAAAAACGAAAATAAATTTCTGAAGAAAAATTAAATTTAATCGTTTTTCGGCGTTTCCAGCAGTTGTCCGAACGATTTACATCAAAAGAGATTTTGCTTGTCTCAGTTTCTGTAAGTCTCACAAATAATTTTTATAACAAAATAGTGTTCAGAATGTGATTCTGGACTCGAAAAAAAACGAAAATAAATTTTGAAGAAATTTTGCTTGTCTCAGTTTCTGTAAGTCTCACAAATAATTTTTATAACAAAATAGTGTTCAGAATGTGATTCTGGACTCGAAAAAAAACGAAAATAAATTTTTGAAGAAAAATGAAATTTAATCGTTTTTCGGCGTTTCCAGCAGTTGTCCGAACGATTTACATCAAAAAAAATTTTGCTTGTCTCAGTTTCTGTAAGTCTCACAAATAATTTTTATAACAAAATAGTGTTCAGAATGTGATTCTGGACTCGAAAAAAAACGAAAATAAATTTTTGAAGAAAAATTAAATTTAATCGTTTTTCGGCGTTTCCAGCAGTTGTCCGAACGATTTACATCAAAAAAAATTTTGCTTGTCTCAGTTTCTGTAAGTCTCACAAATAATTTTTATAACAAAATAGTGTTCAGAATGTGATTCTGGACTCGAAAAAAAACGAAAATAAATTTTTGAAGAAAAATGAAATTTAATCGTTTTTCGGCGTTTCCAGCAGTTGTCAGAACTATTTACATCAAAAGAAATTTTGCTTGTCTCAGTTTCTGTAAGTCTCACAAATAATTTTTATAACAAAATAGTGTTCAGAATGTGATTCTGGACTCAAAAAAAAAACGAAAATAAATTTCTGAAGAAAAATTAAATTTAATCGTTTTTCGGCGTTTCCAGCAGTTGTCCGAACGATTTACATCAAAAGAGATTTTGCTTGTCTCAGTTTCTGTAAGTCTCACAAATAATTTTTATAACAAAATAGTGTTCAGAATGTGATTCTGGACTCGAAAAAAAACGAAAATAAATTTTTGAAGAAAAATGAAATTTAATCGTTTTTCGGCGTTTCCAGCAGTTGTCCGAACTATTTACATCAAAAGAAATTTTGCTTGTCTCAGTTTCTGTAAGTCTCACAAATAATTTTTATAACAAAATAGTGTTCAGAATGTGATTCTGGACTCGAAAAAAAACGAAAATAAATTTTTGAAGAAAAATTAAATTTAATCGTTTTTCGGCGTTTCCAGCAGTTGTCCGAACGATTTAGATCAAAAAAAATTTTGCTTGTCTCAGTTTCTGTAAGTCTCACAAATAATTTTTATAACTAAATAGTGTTCAGAATGTGATTCTGGACTCAAAAAAAAAACAAAAATAAATTTCTGAAGAAAAATTAAATTTAATCGTTTTTCGGCGTTTCCAGCAGTTGTCCGAACGATTTACATCAAAAGAGATTTTGCTTGTCTCAGTTTCTGTAAGTCTCACAAATAATTTTTATAACAAAATAGTGTTCAGAATGTGATTCTGGACTCGAAAGAAAACGAAAATAAATTTTTGAAGAAAAATGAAATTTAATCGTTTTTCGGCGTTTCCAGCAGTTGTCCGAACGATTTACATCAAAAGAAATTTTGCTTGTCTCAGTTTCTGTAAGTCTCACAAATAATTTTTTTAACAAAATAGTGTTCAGAATGTGATTCTGGACTCGGAAAAAAACGAAAATAAATTTTTGAAGAAAAATTAAATTTAATCGTTTTTCGGCGTTTCCAGCAGTTGTCCGAACGATTTACATCAAAAAAAATTTTGCTTGTCTCAGTTTCTGCAAGTCTCACAAATAATTTTTATAACAAAATAGTGTTCAGAATGTGATTCTGGACTCGAAAAAAAACGAAAATAAATTTTTGAAGAAAAATGAAATTCTATCGTTTTTCGGCGTTTCCAGCAGTAGTCCTAACGATTTGCATCGAAAGAAATTTTGCTTGTCTCAGTTTCTGTAAGTCTCACAAATAATTTTTTTAACAAAATAGTGTTCAGAATGTGATTCTGGACTCGAAAAAAAACGAAAATAAATTTTTGAAGAAAAATTAAATTTAATCGTTTTTCGGCGTTTCCAGCAGTTGTCCGAACGATTTACATCAAAAGAAATTTTGCTTGTCTCAGTTTCTGTAAGTCTCACAAATAATTTTTATAACAAAATAGTGTTCAGAATGTGATTCTGGACTCGAAAAAAAACGAAAATAAATTTTTGAAGAAAAATGAAATTTAATCGTTTTTCGGCGTTTCCAGCAGTTGTCCGAACGATTTACATCAAAAGAAATTTTGCTTGTCTCAGTTTCTGAAAGTCTCACAAATAATTTTTATAACAAAATAGTGTTCAGAATGTGATTCTGGACTCGAAAAAAAACGAAAATAAATTTTGAAGAAATTTTGCTTGTCTCAGTTTCTGTAAGTCTCACAAATAATTTTTATAACAAAATAGTGTTCAGAATGTGATTCCAGACTCGAAAAAAAACGAAAATAAATTTTTGAAGAAAAATGAAATTTAATCGTTTTTCGGCGTTTCCAGCAGTTGTCCGAACGATTTACATCAAAAGAAATTTAGCTTGTCTCAGTTTCTGTAAGTCTCACAAATAATTTTTTTAACAAAATAGTGTTCAGAATGTGATTCTGGACTCGAAAAAAAACGAAAATAAATTTTGAAGAAATTTTGCTTGTCTCAGTTTCTGTAAGTCTCACAAATAATTTTTATAACAAAATAGTGTTCAGAATGTGATTCTGGACTCGAAAAAAAACGAAAATAAATTTTTGAAGAAAAATGAAATTTAATCGTTTTTCGGCGTTTCCAGGAGTTGTCCGAACGATTTACATCAAAAGAAATTTTGCTTGTCTTAGTTTCTGTAAGCCTCACAAATAATTTTTTTAACAAAATAGTGTTCAGAATGTGATTCTGGACTCGAAAAAAAACGAAAATAAATTTTGAAGAAATTTTGCTTGTCTCAGTTTCTGTAAGTCTCACAAATAATTTTTATAACAAAATAGTGTTCAGAATGTGATTCTGGACTCGAAAAAAAACGAAAATAAATTTTTGAAGAAAAATGAAATTTAATCGTTTTTCGGCGTTTCCAGGAGTTGTCCGAACGATTTACATCAAAAGAAATTTTGCTTGTCTTAGTTTCTGTAAGCCTCACAAATAATTTTTTTAACAAAATAGTGTTCAGAATGTGATTCTGGACTCGAAAAAAAACGAAAATAAATTTTTGAAGAAAAATTAAATTTAATCGTTTTCGGCGTTTCCAGCAGTTGTCCGAACGATTTACATCAAAAGAAATTTTGCTTGTCTCAGTTTCTGTAAGTCTCACAAATAATTTTTATAACAAAATAGTGTTCAGAATGTGATTCTGGACTCGAAAAAAAACGAAAATAAATTTTTGAAGAAAAATGAAATTTAATCGTTTTTCGGCGTTTCCAGCAGTTGTCCGAACGATTTACATCAAAAGAAATTTTGCTTGTCTCAGTTTCTGTAAGTCTCACAAATAATTTTTATAACAAAATAGTGTTCAGAATGTGATTCTGGACTCGAAAAAAAACGAAAATAAATTTTGAAGAAATTTTGCTTGTCTCAGTTTCTGTAAGTCTCACAAATAATTTTTATAACAAAATAGTGTTCAGAATGTGATTCTGGACTCGAAAAAAAAACGAAAATAAATTTTTGAAGAAAAATGAAATTTAATCGTTTTTCGGCGTTTCCAGCAGTTGTCCGAACGATTTACATCAAAAAAAATTTTGCTTGTCTCAGTTTCTGTAAGTCTCAGAAATAATTTTTATAACAAAATAGTGTTCAGAATGTGATTCTGGACTCGAAAAAAAACGAAAATAAATTTTGAAGAAATTTTGCTTGTCTCAGTTTCTGTAAGTCTCACAAATAATTTTTATAACAAAATAGTGTTCAGAATGTGATTCTGGACTCGAAAAAAAACGAAAATAAATTTTTGAAGAAAAATTAATTTTAATCGTTTTTCGGCGTTTCCAGCAGTTGTCCGAACGATTTACATCAAAAGAAATTTTGCTTGTCTTAGTTTCTGTAAGTCTCACAAATAATTTTTTTAACAAAATAGTGTTCAGAATGTGATTCTGGACTCGAAAAAAAACGAAAATAAATTTTTGAAGAAAAATTAAATTTAATCGTTTTTCGGCGTTTCCAGCAGTTGTCCGAACGATTTACATCAAAAGAAATTTTGCTTGTCTCAGTTTCTGTAAGTCTCACAAATAATTTTTATAACAAAATAGTGTTCAGAATGTGATTCTGGACTCGAAAAAAAACGAAAATAAATTTTTGAAGAAAAATGAAATTTAATCGTTTTTCGGCGTTTCCAGGAGTTGTCCGAACGATTTACATCAAAAGAAATTTTGCTTGTCTTAGTTTCTGTAAGCCTCACAAATAATTTTTTTAACAAAATAGTGTTCAGAATGTGATTCTGGACTCGAAAAAAAACGAAAATAAATTTTGAAGAAATTTTGCTTGTCTCAGTTTCTGTAAGTCTCACAAATAATTTTTATAACAAAATAGTGTTCAGAATGTGATTCTGGACTCGAAAAAAAACGAAAATAAATTTTTGAAGAAAAATGAAATTTAATCGTTTTTCGGCGTTTCCAGGAGTTGTCCGAACGATTTACATTAAAAGAAATTTTGTTTGTCTTAGTTTCTGTAAGCCTCACAAATAATTTTTTTAACAAAATAGTGTTCAGAATGTGATTCTGGACTCGAAAAAAAACGAAAATAAATTTTTGAAGAAAAATTAAATTTAATCGTTTTCGGCGTTTCCAGCAGTTGTCCGAACGATTTACATCAAAAGAAATTTTGCTTGTCTCAGTTTCTGTAAGTCTCACAAATAATTTTTATAACAAAATAGTGTTCAGAATGTGATTCTGGACTCGAAAAAAAACGAAAATAAATTTTTGAAGAAAAATGAAATTTAATCGTTTTTCGGCGTTTCCAGCAGTTGTCCGAACGATTTACATCAAAAGAAATTTTGCTTGTCTCAGTTTCTGTAAGTCTCACAAATAATTTTTATAACAAAATAGTGTTCAGAATGTGATTCTGGACTCGAAAAAAAACGAAAATAAATTTTGAAGAAATTTTGCTTGTCTCAGTTTCTGTAAGTCTCACAAATAATTTTTATAACAAAATAGTGTTCAGAATGTGATTCTGGACTCGAAAAAAAACGAAAATAAATTTTTGAAGAAAAATGAAATTTAATCGTTTTTCGGCGTTTCCAGCAGTTGTCCGAACGATTTACATCAAAAAAAATTTTGCTTGTCTCAGTTTCTGTAAGTCTCACAAATAATTTTTATAACAAAATAGTGTTCAGAATGTGATTCTGGACTCGAAAAAAAACGAAAATAAATTTTGAAGAAATTTTGCTTGTCTCAGTTTCTGTAAGTCTCACAAATAATTTTTATAACAAAATAGTGTTCAGAATGTGATTCTGGACTCGAAAAAAAACGAAAATAAATTTTTGAAGAAAAATTAATTTTAATCGTTTTTCGGCGTTTCCAGCAGTTGTCCGAACGATTTACATCAAAAGAAATTTTGCTTGTCTTAGTTTCTGTAAGTCTCACAAATAATTTTTTTAACAAAATAGTGTTCAGAATGTGATTCTGGACTCGAAAAAAAACGAAAATAAATTTTTGAAGAAAAATGAAATTTAATCGTTTTTCGGCGTTTCCAGCAGTTGTCCGAACGATTTACATCAAAAGAAATTTTGCTTGTCTCAGTTTCTGTAAGTCTCACAAATAATTTTTATAACAAAATAGTGTTCAGAATGTGATTCTGGACTCGAAAAAAAACGAAAATAAATTTTGAAGAAATTTTGCTTGTCTCAGTTTCTGTAAGTCTCACAAATAATTTTTATAACAAAATAGTGTTCAGAATGTGATTCTGGACTCGAAAAAAAACGAAAATAAATTTTTGAAGAAAAATTAATTTTAATCGTTTTTCGGCGTTTCCAGCAGTTGTCCGAACGATTTACATCAAAAGAAATTTTGCTTGTCTTAGTTTCTGTAAGTCTCACAAATAATTTTTTTAACAAAATAGTGTTCAGAATGTGATTCTGGACTCGAAAAAAAACGAAAATAAATTTTTGAAGAAAAATGAAATTTAATCGTTTTTCGGCGTTTCCAGCAGTTGTCCGAACGATTTACATCAAAAAAAATTTTGCTTGTCTCAGTTTCTGTAAGTCTCACAAATAATTTTTATAACAAAATAGTGTTCAGAATGTGATTCTGGACTCGAAAAAAAACGAAAATAAATTTTGAAGAAATTTTGCTTGTCTCAGTTTCTGTAAGTCTCACAAATAATTTTTATAACAAAATAGTGTTCAGAATGTGATTCTGGACTCGAAAAAAAACGAAAATAAATTTTTGAAGAAAAATGAAATTTAATCGTTTTTCGGCGTTTCCAGCAGTTGTCCGAACGATTTACATCAAAAGAAATTTTGCTTGTCTCAGTTTCTGTAAGTCTCACAAATAATTTTTATAACAAAATAGTGTTCAGAATGTGATTCTGGACTCGAAAAAAAACGAAAATAAATTTTGAAGAAATTTTGCTTGTCTCAGTTTCTGTAAGTCTCACAAATAATTTTTATAACAAAATAGTGTTCAGAATGTGATTCTGGACTCGAAAAAAAACGAAAATAAATTTTTGAAGAAAAATGAAATTTAATCGTTTTTCGGCGTTTCCAGCAGTTGTCCGAACGATTTACATCAAAAAAAATTTTGCTTGTCTCAGTTTCTGTAAGTCTCACAAATAATTTTTATAACAAAATAGTGTTCAGAATGTGATTCTGGACTCGAAAAAAAACGAAAATAAATTTTTGAAGAAAAATTAAATTTAATCGTTTTTCGGCGTTTCCAGCAGTTGTCCGAACGATTTACATCAAAAAAAATTTTGCTTGTCTCAGTTTCTGTAAGTCTCACAAATAATTTTTATAACAAAATAGTGTTCAGAATGTGATTCTGGACTCGAAAAAAAACGAAAATAAATTTTTGAAGAAAAATTAAATTTAATCGTTTTTCGGCGTTTCCAGCAGTGGTCCGAACGATTTACATCAAAAAAAATTTTGCTTGTCTCAGTTTCTGTAAGTCTCACAAATAATTTTTATAACAAAATAGTGTTCAGAATGTGATTCTGGACTCAAAAAAAAACGAAAATAAATTTCTGAAGAAAAATTAAATTTAATCGCTTTTCGGCGTTTCCAGCAGTTGTCCGAACGATTTACATCAAAAGAGATTTTGCTTGTCTCAGTTTCTGTAAGTCTCACAAATAATTTTTATAACAAAATAGTGTTCAGAATGTGATTCTGGACTCGAAAAAAAACGAAAATAAATTTTTGAAGAAAAATGAAATTTAATCGTTTTTCGGCGTTTCCAGCAGTTATCCGAACTATTTACATCAAAAGAAATTTTGCTTGTCTCAGTTTCTGTAAGTCTCACAAATAATTTTTATAACAAAATAGTGTTCAGAATGTGATTCTGGACTCGAAAAAAAACGAAAATAAATTTTTGAAGAAAAATTAAATTTAATCGTTTTTCGGCGTTTCCAGCAGTTGTCCGAACGATTTACATCAAAAAAAATTTTGCTTGTCTCAGTTTCTGTAAGTCTCACAAATAATTTTTATAACTAAATAGTGTTCAGAATGTGATTCTGGACTCAAAAAAAAAACGAAAATAAATTTCTGAAGAAAAATTAAATGTAATCGTTTTTCGGCGTTTCCAGCAGTTGTCCGAACGATTTACATCAAAAGAGATTTTGCTTGTCTCAGTTTCTGTAAGTCTCACAAATAATTTTTATAACAAAATAGTGTTCAGAATGTGATTCTGGACTCGAAAGAAAACGAAAATAAATTTTTGAAGAAAAATGAAATTTAATCGTTTTTCGGCGTTTCCAGCAGTTGTCCGAACGATTTACATCAAAAGAAATTTTGCTTGTCTCAGTTTCTGTAAGTCTCACAAATAATTTTTATAACAAAATAGTGTTCAGAATGTGATTCTGGACTCGAAAAAAAACGAAAATAAATTTTTGAAGAAAAATGAAATTCTATCGTTTTTCGGCGTTTCCAGCAGTAGTCCGAACAATTTGCATCGAAAGAAATTTTGCTTGTCTCAGTTTCTGTAAGTCTCACAAATAATTTTTTTAACAAAATAGTGTTCAGAATGTGATTCTGGACTCGAAAAAAAACGAAAATAAATTTTTGAAGAAAAATTAAATTTAATCGTTTTTCGGCGTTTCCAGCAGTTGTCCGAACGATTTACATCAAAAGAAATTTTGCTTGTCTCAGTTTCTGTAAGTCTCACAAATAATTTTTATAACAAAATAGTGTTCAGAATGTGATTCTGGACTCGAAAAAAAACGAAAATAAATTTTTGAAGAAAAATGAAATTTAATCGTTTTTCGGCGTTTCCAGCAGTTGTCCGAACGATTTACATCAAAAGAAATTTTGCTTGTCTCAGTTTCTGTAAGTCTCACAAATAATTTTTATAACAAAATAGTGTTCAGAATGTGATTCTGGACTCGAAAAAAAACGGAAATAAATTTTGAAGAAATTTTGCTTGTCTCAGTTTCTGTAAGTCTCACAAATAATTTTTATAACAAAATAGTGTTCAGAATGTGATTCTAGACTCGAAAAAAAACGAAAATAAATTTTTGAAGAAAAATGAAATTTAATCGTTTTTCGGCGTTTCCAGCAGTTGTCCGAACGATTTACATCAAAAGAAATTTTGCTTGTCTCAGTTTCTGTAAGTCTCACAAATAATTTTTATAACAAAATAGTGTTCAGAATGTGATTCTGGACTCGAAAAAAAACGAAAATAAATTTTTGAAGAAAAATGAAATTTAATCGTTTTTCGGCGTTTCCAGCAGTTGTCCGAACGATTTACATCAAAAGAAATTTTGCTTGTCTCAGTTTCTGTAAGTCTCACAAATAATTTTTATAACAAAATAGTGTTCAGAATGTGAGTCTGGACTCGAAAAAAAACGAAAATAAATTTTTGAAGAAAAATGAAATTCTATCGTTTTTCGGCGTTTCCAGCAGTAGTCCGAACGATTTGCATCGAAAGAAATTTTGCTTGTCTCAGTTTCTGTAAGTCTCACAAATAATTTTTATAACAAAATAGTGTTCAGAATGTGATTCTGGACTCGAAAAAAAACGAAAATAAATTTTAAAGAAATTTGGCATGTCTCAGTTTCTGTAAGTCTCACAAATAATTTTTATAACAAAATAGTGTTCAGAATGTGATTCTGGACTCGAAAAAAAACGAAAATAAATTTTTGAAGAAAAATGAAATTTAATCGTTTTTCGGCGTTTCCAGCAGTTGTCCGAACGATTTACATCAAAAAAAATTTTGCTTGTCTCAGTTTGTGTAAGTCTCACAAATGATTTTTATAACAAAATAGTGTTCAGAATGTGATTCTAGACTCGAAAAAAAAAACGAAAATAAATTTTTGAAGAAAAATGAAATTTAATCGTTTTTCGGCGTTTCCAGCAGTTGTCCGAACGATTTACATCAAAAGAAATTTTGCTTGTCTCAGTTTCTGTAAGTCTCACAAATAATTTTTTTAACAAAATAGTGTTCAGATACAGAGAATAAGCTCCACCCACCCCCAGCACCGCACCGCACGCATCAAGATTAAATAGTTACTTATTATCTCATACTATATATTTGTAACCTTAAATGTATGAACTAAGGGCAGAAAGACCGATAGGTCGATAGCCCTAATAAAACATTGTTTACTACTACTACTAGTGTTCAGAATGTGATTCTGGACTCGAAAAAAAACGAAAATAAATTTTTGAAGAAAAATTAAAATTAATCGTTTTTCGGCGTTTCCAGCAGTTGTCCGAACGATTTACATCAAAAAAAATTTTGCTTGTCTCAGTTTCTGTAAGTCTCACAAATAATTTTTATAACAAAATAGTGTTCAGAATGTGATTCTGGACTCGAAAAAAAACGAAAATAAATTTTTGAAGAAAAATGAAATTCTATCGTTTTTCGGCGTTTCCAGCAGTAGTCCGAACGATTTGCATCAAAAGAAATTTTGCTTGTCTCAGTTTCTGTAAGTCTCACAAATAATTTTTATAACAAAATAGTGTTCAGAATGTGATTCTGGACTCGAAAAAAAACGAAAATAAATTTTAAAGAAATTTTGCTTGTCTCAGTTTCTGTAAGTCTCACAAATAATTTTTATAACAAAATAGTGTTCAGAATGTGATTCTGGACTCGAAAAAAAACGAAAATAAATTTTTGAAGAAAAATGAAATGCTATCGTTTTTGGGCGTTTCCAGCAATAGTCCGAACGATTTGCATCGAAAGAAATTTTGCTTGTCTCAGTTTCTGTAAGTCTCACAAATAATTTTTATAACAAAATAGTGTTCAGAATGTGATTCTGGACTCGAAAAAAAACGAAAATAAATTTTTGAAGAAAAATTAAAATTAATCGTTTTTCGGCGTTTCCAGCAGTTGTCCGAACGATTTACATCAAAAAAAATTTTGCTTGTCTCAGTTTCTGTAAGTCTCACAAATAATTTTTATAACAAAATAGTGTTCAGAATGTGATTCTGGACTCGAAAAAAAACGAAAATAAATTTTTGAAGAAAAATGAAATTCTATCGTTTTTCGGCGTTTCCAGCAGTAGTCCGAACGATTTGCATCAAAAGAAATTTTGCTTGTCTCAGTTTCTGTAAGTCTCACAAATAATTTTTATAACAAAATAGTGTTCAGAATGTGATTCTGGACTCGAAAAAAAACGAAAATAAATTTTAAAGAAATTTTGCTTGTCTCAGTTTCTGTAAGTCTCACAAATAATTTTTATAACAAAATAGTGTTCAGAATGTGATTCTGGACTCGAAAAAAAACGAAAATAAATTTTTGAAGAAAAATGAAATTAAACGTTTTTCGGCGTTTCCAGCAGTTGTCCGAACGATTTACATCAAAAGAAATTTTGCTTGTCTCAGTTTCTGTTAGTCTCACAAATAATTTTTATAACAAAATAGTGTTCAGAATGTGATTCTGGACTCGAAAAAAAACGAAAATAAATTTTGAAGAAATTTTGCTTGTCTCAGTTTCTGTAAGTCTCACAAATAATTTTTATAACAAAATAGTGTTCAGAATGTGATTCTGGACTCGAAAAAAAACGAAAATAAATTTTAAAGAAATTTTGCATGTCTCAGTTTCTGTAAGTCTCACAAATAATTTTTATAACAAAATAGTGTTCAGAATGTGATTCTGGACTCGAAAAAAAACGAAAATAAATTTTTGAAGAAAAATGAAATGCTATCGTTTTTGGGCGTTTCCAGCAATAGTCCGAACGATTTGCATCGAAAGAAATTTTGCTTGTCTCAGTTTCTGTAAGTCTCACAAATAATTTTTATAACAAAATAGTGTTCAGAATGTGATTCTGGACTCGAAAAAAAACGAAAATAAATTTTTGAAGAAAAATTAAAATTAATCGTTTTTCGGCGTTTCCAGCAGTTGTCCGAACGATTTACATCAAAAAAAATTTTGCTTGTCTCAGTTTCTGTAAGTCTCACAAATAATTTTTATAACAAAATAGTGTTCAGAATGTGATTCTGGACTCGAAAAAAAACGAAAATAAATTTTTGAAGAAAAATGAAATTCTATCGTTTTTCGGCGTTTCCAGCAGTAGTCCGAACGATTTGCATCAAAAGAAATTTTGCTTGTCTCAGTTTCTGTAAGTCTCACAAATAATTTTTATAACAAAATAGTGTTCAGAATGTGATTCTGGACTCGAAAAAAAACGAAAATAAATTTTAAAGAAATTTTGCTTGTCTCAGTTTCTGTAAGTCTCACAAATAATTTTTATAACAACATAGTGTTCAGAATGTGATTCTGGACTCGAAAAAAAACGAAAATAAATTTTTGAAGAAAAATGAAATTAAACGTTTTTCGGCGTTTCCAGCAGTTGTCCGAACGATTTACATCAAAAGAAATTTTGCTTGTCTCAGTTTCTGTTAGTCTCACAAATAATTTTTATAACAAAATAGTGTTCAGAATGTGATTCTGGACTCGAAAAAAAACGAAAATAAATTTTTGAAGAAAAATTAAAATTAATCGTTTTTCGGCGTTTCCAGCAGTTGTCCGAACGATTTACATCAAAAAAAATTTTGCTTGTCTCAGTTTCTGTAAGTCTCACAAATAATTTTTATAACAAAATAGTGTTCAGAATGTGATTCTGGACTCGAAAAAAAACGAAAATAAATTTTTGAAGAAAAATGAAATTCTATCGTTTTTCGGCGTTTCCAGCAGTAGTCCGAACGATTTGCATCAAAAGAAATTTTGCTTGTCTCAGTTTCTGTAAGTCTCACAAATAATTTTTATAACAAAATAGTGTTCAGAATGTGATTCTGGACTCGAAAAAAAACGAAAATAAATTTTAAAGAAATTTTGCTTGTCTCAGTTTCTGTAAGTCTCACAAATAATTTTTATAACAAAATAGTGTTCAGAATGTGATTCTGGACTCGAAAAAAAACGAAAATAAATTTTTGAAGAAAAATGAAATGCTATCGTTTTTGGGCGTTTCCAGCAATAGTCCGAACGATTTGCATCGAAAGAAATTTTGCTTGTCTCAGTTTCTGTAAGTCTCACAAATAATTTTTATAACAAAATAGTGTTCAGAATGTGATTCTGGACTCGAAAAAAAACGAAAATAAATTTTTGAAGAAAAATTAAATTTAATCGTTTTTCGGCGTTTCCAGCAGTTGTCCGAACGATTTACATCAAAAAAAATTTTGCTTGTCTCAGTTTCTGTAAGTCTCACAAATAATTTTTATAACAAAATAGTGTTCAGAATGTGATTCTGGACTCGAAAAAAAACGAAAATAAATTTTTGAAGAAAAATGAAATTCTATCGTTTTTCGGCGTTTCCAGCAGTAGTCCGAACGATTTGCATCAAAAGAAATTTTGCTTGTCTCAGTTTCTGTAAGTCTCACAAATAATTTTTATAACAAAATAGTGTTCAGAATGTGATTCTGGACTCGAAAAAAAACGAAAATAAATTTTAAAGAAATTTTGCTTGTCTCAGTTTCTGTAAGTCTCACAAATAATTTTTATAACAAAATAGTGTTCAGAATGTGATTCTGGACTCGAAAAAAAACGAAAATAAATTTTTGAAGAAAAATGAAATTAAACGTTTTTCGGCGTTTCCAGCAGTTGTCCGAACGATTTACATCAAAAGAAATTTTGCTTGTCTCAGTTTCTGTTAGTCTCACAAATAATTTTTATAACAAAATAGTGTTCAGAATGTGATTCTGGACTCGAAAAAAAACGAAAATAAATTTTGAAGAAATTTTGCTTGTCTCAGTTTCTGTAAGTCTCACAAATAATTTTTATAACAAAATAGTGTTCAGAATGTGATTCTGGACTCGAAAAAAAACGAAAATAAATTTTTGAAGAAAAATTAAATTTAATCGTTTTTCGGCGTTTCCAGCAGTTGTCCGAACGATTTACATCAAAAAAAAATTTGCTTGTCTCAGTTTCTGTAAGTCTCACAAATGATTTTTATAACAAAATGGTGTTCAGAATGTTATTCTGGACTCGAAAAAAAACGAAAATAAATTTTTGAAGAAAAATGAAATTCTATCGTTTTTCGGCGTTTCCAGCAGTAGTCCGAACGATTTGCATCGAAATTAATTTTGCTTGTCTCAGTTTCTGTAAGTCTCACAAATAATTTTTATAACAAAATAGTGTTCAGAATGTGAATTTGGACTCGAAAAAAAACGAAAATAAATTTTTGAAGAAAAATGAAATTCTATCGTTTTTCGGCGTTTCCAGCAATAGTCCGAACGATTTGCATCGAAAGAAATTTTGCTTGTCTCAGTTTCTGTAAGTCTCACAAATAATTTTTATAACAAAATAGTGTTCAGAATGTGATTCTGGACTCGAAAAAAAACGAAAATAAATTTTTGAAGAAAAATTAAAATTAATCGTTTTTCGGCGTTTCCAGCAGTTGTCCGAACGATTTACATCAAAAAAATTTTGCTTGTCTCAGTTTCTGTAAGTCTCAAAAATAATTTTTATAACAAAATAGTGTTCAGAATGTGATTCTGGACTCGAAAAAAAACGAAAATAAATTTTTGAAGAAAAATGAAATTCTATCGTTTTTCGGCGTTTCCAGCAGTAGTCCGAACGATTTGCATCGAAAGAAATTTTGCTTGTCTCAGTTTCTGTAAGTCTCACAAATAATTTTTTTAACAAAATAGTGTTCAGAATGTGATTCTGGACTCGAAAAAAAACGAAAATAAATTTTTGAAGAAAAATTAAATTTAATCGTTTTTCGGCGTTTCCAGCAGTTGTCCGAACGATTTACATCAAAAGAAATTTTGCTTGTCTCAGTTTCTGTAAGTCTCACAAATAATTTTTATAACAAAATAGTGTTCAGAACGTGATTCTGGACTCGCAAAAAAACGAAAATAAATTTTTGAAGAAAAATGAAATTAAACGTTTTTCGGCGTTTCCAGCAGTTGTCCGAACGATTTACATCAAAAGAAATTTTGCTTGTCTCAGTTTCTGTTAGTCTCACAAATAATTTTTATAACAAAATAGTGTTCAGAATGTGATTCTGGACTCGAAAAAAAACGAAAATAAATTTTGAAGAAATTTTGCTTGTCTCAGTTTCTGTAAGTCTCACAAATAATTTTTATAACAAAATAGTGTTCAGAATGTGATTCTGGACTCGAAAAAAAACGAAAATAAATTTTTGAAGAAAAATGAAATTTAATCGTTTTTCGGGGCCGCGGTGGCCTAGTGGGTAGCGTTCCTGCTTCTGGGCCTCGTGGTCGTGGGTTCGAATCCCATCCGTGCGGTCACTTTTTCGGAACGAAGAAGTGGCCGTGCGGGTCCATGGATGTCTAGTGTATGTCCCATTCATTATCAAAATGAAATCTCAAGAAATTATCGTTAGTGGCCGAATAGCTAGATGCTTACGCCAATTCCAAATCATCCGCACTTCCTTAACCCGAATTCCCGACAACCATCCTTCCAAAAAAAAAAAAAAAAAAAAAAAAAAAAAATCGTTTTTCGACGTTTCCAGCAGTTGTCCGAACGATTTACATCAAAAAAAATTTTGCTTGTCTCAGTTTCTGTAAGTCTCACAAATGATTTTTATAACAAAATGGTGTTCAGAATGTGATTCTGGACTCGAAAAAAAACGAAAATAAATTTTTGAAGAAAAATGAAATTCTATCGTTTTTCGGCGTTTCCAGCAGTAGTCCGAACGATTTGCATCGAAATTAATTTTGCTTGTCTCAGTTTCTGTAAGTCTCACAAATAATTTTCATAACAAAATAGTGTTCAGAATGTGATTCTGGACTCGAAAAAAAACGAAAATAAATTTTTGAAGAAAAATGAAATTTAATCGTTTTTCGGCGTTTCCAGCAGTTGTCCGAACGATTTACATCAAAAGAAATTTTGCTTGTCTCAGTTTCTGTAAGTCTCACAAATAATTTTTATAACAAAATAGTGTTCAGAATGTGATTCTGGACTCGAAAAAAAACGAAAATAAATTTTTGAAGAAAAATGAAATTTAATCGTTTTTCGGCGTTTCCAGCAGTTGTCCGAACGATTTACATCAAAAGAAATTTTGCTTGTCTCAGTTTCTGTAAGTCTCACAAATAATTTTTATAACAAAATAGTGTTCAGAATGTGATTCTGGACTCGAAAAAAAACGAAAATAAATTTTGAAGAAATTTTGCTTGTCTCAGTTTCTGTAAGTCTCACAAATAATTTTTATAACAAAATAGTGTTCAGAATGTGATTCTAGACTCGAAAAAAAACGAAAATAAATTTTTGAAGAAAAATGAAATTTAATCGTTTTTCGGCGTTTCCAGCAGTTGTCCGAACGATTTACATCAAAAGAAATTTTGCTTGTCTCAGTTTCTGTAAGTCTCACAAATAATTTTTTTAGCAAAATAGTGTTCAGAATGTGATTCTGGACTCGAAAAAAAACGAAAATAAATTTTTGAAGAAAAATGAAATTTAATCGTTTTTCGGCGTTTCCAGCAGTTGTCCGAACGATTTCCATCAAAAAAAATTTTGCTTGTCTCAGTTTCTGTAAGTCTCACAAATAATTTTTATAACAAAATAGTGTTCAGAATGTGATTCTGGACTCGAAAAAAAACGAAAATAAATTTTTGAAGAAAAATGAAATTCTATCGTTTTTCGGCGTTTCCAGCAGTAGTCCGAACGATTTGCATCGAAAGAAATTTTGCTTGTCTCAGTTTCTGTAAGTCTCACAAATAATTTTTATAACAAAATAGTGTTCAGAATGTGATTCTGGACTCGAAAAAAAACGAAAATAAATTTTTGAAGAAAAATTAAATTTAATCGTTTTTCGGCGTTTCCAGCAGTTGTCCGAACGATTTACATCAAAAAAAATTTCACTTGTCTCAGTTTCTGTAAGTCTCACAAATAATTTTTATAACAAAATAGTGTTCAGAATGTGATTCTGGACTCGAAAAAAAACGAAAATAAATTTTTGAAGAAAAATTAAAATTAATCGTTTTTCGGCGTTTCCAGCAGTTGTCCGAACGATTTACATCAAAAAAATTTTGCTTGTCTCAGTTTCTGTTAGTCTCACAAATAATTTTTATAACAAAATAGTGTTCAGAATATGATTCTGGACTCGAAAAAAAACGAAAATAAATTTTTGAAGAAAAATGAAATTCTATCGTTTTTCGGCGTTTCCAGCAGTAGTCCGAACGATTTGCATCGAAAGAAATTTTGCTTGTCTCAGTTTCTGTAAGTCTCACAAATAATTTTTATAACAAAATAGTGTTCAGAATGTGATTCTGGACTCGAAAAAAAACGAAAATAAATTTTAAAGAAATTTTGCTTGTCTCAGTTTCTGTAAGTCTCACAAATAATTTTTATAACAAAATAGTGTTCAGAATGTGATTCTGGACTCGAAAAAAAACGAAAATAAATTTTTGAAGAAAAATGAAATTAAACGTTTTTCGGCGTTTCCAGCAGTTGTCCGAACGATTTACATCAAAAGAAATTTTGCTTGTCTCAGTTTCTGTTAGTCTCACAAATAATTTTTATAACAAAATAGTGTTCAGAATGTGATTCTGGACTCGAAAAAAAACGAAAATAAATTTTGAAGAAATTTTGCTTGTCTCAGTTTCTGTAAGTCTCACAAATAATTTTTATAACAAAATAGTGTTCAGAATGTGATTCTGGACTCGAAAAAAACGAAAATAAATTTTTGAAGAAAAATGAAATTTAATCGTTTTTCGGCGTTTCCAGCAGTTGTCCGAACGATTTACATCAAAAAAAAATTTGCTTGTCTCAGTTTCTGTAAGTCTCACAAATGATTTTTATAACAAAATGGTGTTCAGAATGTTATTCTGGACTCGAAAAAAAACGAAAATAAATTTTTGAAGAAAAATGAAATTCTATCGTTTTTCGGCGTTTCCAGCAGTAGTCCGAACGATTTGCATCGAAATTAATTTTGCTTGTCTCAGTTTCTGTAAGTCTCACAAATAATTTTTATAACAAAATAGTGTTCAGAATGTGAATTTGGACTCGAAAAAAAACGAAAATAAATTTTTGAAGAAAAATGAAATTAATCGTTTTTCGGCGGTTCCAGCAATAGTCCGAACGATTTGCATCGAAAGAAATTTTGCTTGTCTCAGTTTCTGTAAGTCTCACAAATAATTTTTATAACAAAATAGTGTTCAGAATGTGATTCTGGACTCGAAAAAAAACGAAAATAAATTTTTGAAGAAAAATTAAAATTAATCGTTTTTCGGCGTTTCCAGCAGTTGTCCGAACGATTTACATCAAAAAAATTTTGCTTGTCTCAGTTTCTGTAAGTCTCACAAATAATTTTTATAACAAAATAGTGTTCAGAATGTGATTCTGGACTCGAAAAAAAACGAAAATAAATTTTTGAAGAAAAATGAAATTCTATCGTTTTTCGGCGTTTCCAGCAGTAGTCCGAACGATTTGCATCGAAAGAAATTTTGCTTGTCTCAGTTTCTGTAAGTCTCACAAATAATTTTTTTAACAAAATAGTGTTCAGAATGTGATTCTGGACTCGAAAAAAAACGAAAATAAATTTTTGAAGAAAAATTAAATTTAATCGTTTTTCGGCGTTTCCAGCAGTTGTCCGAACGATTTACATCAAAAGAAATTTTGCTTGTCTCAGTTTCTGTAAGTCTCACAAATAATTTTTATAACAAAATAGTGTTCAGAACGTGATTCTGGACTCGCAAAAAAACGAAAATAAATTTTTGAAGAAAAATGAAATTAAACGTTTTTCGGCGTTTCCAGCAGTTGTCCGAACGATTTACATCAAAAGAAATTTTGCTTGTCTCAGTTTCTGTTAGTCTCACAAATAATTTTTATAACAAAATAGTGTTCAGAATGTGATTCTGGACTCGAAAAAAAACGAAAATAAATTTTGAAGAAATTTTGCTTGTCTCAGTTTCTGTAAGTCTCACAAATAATTTTTATAACAAAATAGTGTTCAGAATGTGATTCTGGACTCGAAAAAAAACGAAAATAAATTTTTGAAGAAAAATGAAATTTAATCGTTTTTCGACGTTTCCAGCAGTTGTCCGAACGATTTACATCAAAAAAAATTTTGCTTGTCTCAGTTTCTGTAAGTCTCACAAATGATTTTTATAACAAAATGGTGTTCAGAATGTGATTCTGGACTCGAAAAAAAACGAAAATAAATTTTTGAAGAAAAATGAAATTCTATCGTTTTTCGGCGTTTCCAGCAGTAGTCCGAACGATTTGCATCGAAATTAATTTTGCTTGTCTCAGTTTCTGTAAGTCTCACAAATAATTTTTATAACAAAATAGTGTTCAGAATGTGATTCTGGACTCGAAAAAAAACGAAAATAAATTTTTGAAGAAAAATGAAATTTAATCGTTTTTCGGCGTTTCCAGCAGTTGTCCGAACGATTTACATCAAAAGAAATTTTGCTTGTCTCAGTTTCTGTAAGTCTCACAAATAATTTTTATAACAAAATAGTGTTCAGAATGTGATTCTGGACTCGAAAAAAAACGAAAATAAATTTTTGAAGAAAAATGAAATTTAATCGTTTTTCGGCGTTTCCAGCAGTTGTCCGAACGATTTACATCAAAAGAAATTTTGCTTGTCTCAGTTTCTGTAAGTCTCACAAATAATTTTTATAACAAAATAGTGTTCAGAATGTGATTCTGGACTCGAAAAAAAACGAAAATAAATTTTGAAGAAATTTTGCTTGTCTCAGTTTCTGTAAGTCTCACAAATAATTTTTATAACAAAATAGTGTTCAGAATGTGATTCTAGACTCGAAAAAAAACGAAAATAAATTTTTGAAGAAAAATGAAATTTAATCGTTTTTCGGCGTTTCCAGCAGTTGTCCGAACGATTTACATCAAAAGAAATTTTGCTTGTCTCAGTTTCTGTAAGTCTCACAAATAATTTTTTTAGCAAAATAGTGTTCAGAATGTGATTCTGGACTCGAAAAAAAACGAAAATAAATTTTTGAAGAAAAATGAAATTTAATCGTTTTTCGGCGTTTCCAGCAGTTGTCCGAACGATTTCCATCAAAAAAAATTTTGCTTGTCTCAGTTTCTGTAAGTCTCACAAATAATTTTTATAACAAAATAGTGTTCAGAATGTGATTCTGGACTCGAAAAAAAACGAAAATAAATTTTTGAAGAAAAATGAAATTCTATCGTTTTTCGGCGTTTCCAGCAGTAGTCCGAACGATTTGCATCGAAAGAAATTTTGCTTGTCTCAGTTTCTGTAAGTCTCACAAATAATTTTTATAACAAAATAGTGTTCAGAATGTGATTCTGGACTCGAAAAAAAACGAAAATAAATTTTTGAAGAAAAATTAAATTTAATCGTTTTTCGGCGTTTCCAGCAGTTGTCCGAACGATTTACATCAAAAAAAATTTCACTTGTCTCAGTTTCTGTAAGTCTCACAAATAATTTTTATAACAAAATAGTGTTCAGAATGTGATTCTGGACTCGAAAAAAAACGAAAATAAATTTTTGAAGAAAAATTAAAATTAATCGTTTTTCGGCGTTTCCAGCAGTTGTCCGAACGATTTACATCAAAAAAATTTTGCTTGTCTCAGTTTCTGTTAGTCTCACAAATAATTTTTATAACAAAATAGTGTTCAGAATGTGATTCTGGACTCGAAAAAAAACGAAAATAAATTTTTGAAGAAAAATGAAATTCTATCGTTTTTCGGCGTTTCCAGCAGTAGTCCGAACGATTTGCATCGAAAGAAATTTTGCTTGTCTCAGTTTCTGTAAGTCTCACAAATAATGTTTATAACAAAATAGTGTTCAGAATGTGATTCTGGACTCGAAAAAAAACGAAAATAAATTTTAAAGAAATTTTGCTTGTCTCAGTTTCTGTAAGTCTCACAAATAATTTTTATAACAAAATAGTGTTCAGAATGTGATTCTGGACTCGAAAAAAAACGAAAATAAATTTTTGAAGAAAAATGAAATTAAACGTTTTTCGGCGTTTCCAGCAGTTGTCCGAACGATTTACATCAAAAGAAATTTTGCTTGTCTCAGTTTCTGTTAGTCTCACAAATAATTTTTATAACAAAATAGTGTTCAGAATGTGATTCTGGACTCGAAAAAAAACGAAAATAAATTTTGAAGAAATTTTGCTTGTCTCAGTTTCTGTAAGTCTCACAAATAATTTTTATAACAAAATAGTGTTCAGAATGTGATTCTGGACTCGAAAAAAACGAAAATAAATTTTTGAAGAAAAATGAAATTTAATCGTTTTTCGGCGTTTCCAGCAGTTGTCCGAACGATTTACATCAAAAAAAAATTTGCTTGTCTCAGTTTCTGTAAGTCTCACAAATGATTTTTATAACAAAATGGTGTTCAGAATGTTATTCTGGACTCGAAAAAAAACGAAAATAAATTTTTGAAGAAAAATGAAATTCTATCGTTTTTCGGCGTTTCCAGCAGTAGTCCGAACGATTTGCATCGAAATTAATTTTGCTTGTCTCAGTTTCTGTAAGTCTCAAAAAAAAATTTTTATAACAAAATAGTGTTCAGAATGTGAATTTGGACTCGAAAAAAAACGAAAATAAATTTTTGAAGAAAAATGAAATTCTATCGTTTTTCGGCGTTTCCAGCAATAGTCCGAACGATTTGCATCGAAAGAAATTTTGCTTGTCTCAGTTTCTGTAAGTCTCACAAATAATTTTTATAACAAAATAGTGTTCAGAATGTGATTCTGGACTCGAAAAAAAACGAAAATAAATTTTTGAAGAAAAATTAAAATTAATCGTTTTTCGGCGTTTCCAGCAGTTGTCCGAACGATTTACATCAAAAAAATTTTGCTTGTCTCAGTTTCTGTAAGTCTCACAAATAATTTTTATAACAAAATAGTGTTCAGAATGTGATTCTGGACTCGAAAAAAAACGAAAATAAATTTTTGAAGAAAAATGAAATTCTATCGTTTTTCGGCGTTTCCAGCAGTAGTCCGAACGATTTGCATCGAAAGAAATTTTGCTTGTCTCAGTTTCTGTAAGTCTCACAAATGATTTTTATAACAAAATGGTGTTCAGAATGTTATTCTGGACTCGAAAAAAAACGAAAATAAATTTTTGAAGAAAAATGAAATTCTATCGTTTTTCGGCGTTTCCAGCAGTAGTCCGAACGATTTGCATCGAAATTAATTTTGCTTGTCTCAGTTTCTGTAAGTCTCACAAATAATTTTTATAACAAAATAGTGTTCAGAATGTGAATTTGGACTCGAAAAAAAACGAAAATAAATTTTTGAAGAAAAATGAAATTCTATCGTTTTTCGGCGTTTCCAGCAATAGTCCGAACGATTTGCATCGAAAGAAATTTTGCTTGTCTCAGTTTCTGTAAGTCTCACAAATAATTTTTATAACAAAATAGTGTTCAGAATGTGATTCTGGACTCGAAAAAAAACGAAAATAAATTTTTGAAGAAAAATTAAAATTAATCGTTTTTCGGCGTTTCCAGCAGTTGTCCGAACGATTTACATCAAAAAAATTTTGCTTGTCTCAGTTTCTGTAAGTCTCACAAATAATTTTTATAACAAAATAGTGTTCAGAATGTGATTCTGGACTCGAAAAAAAACGAAAATAAATTTTTGAAGAAAAATGAAATTCTATCGTTTTTCGGCGTTTCCAGCAGTAGTCCGAACGATTTGCATCGAAAGAAATTTTGCTTGTCTCAGTTTCTGTAAGTCTCACAAATAATTTTTTTAACAAAATAGTGTTCAGAATGTGATTCTGGACTCGAAAAAAAACGAAAATAAATTTTTGAAGAAAAATTAAATTTAATCGTTTTTCGGCGTTTCCAGCAGTTGTCCGAACGATTTACATCAAAAGAAATTTTGCTTGTCTCAGTTTCTGTAAGTCTCACAAATAATTTTTATAACAAAATAGTGTTCAGAACGTGATTCTGGACTCGCAAAAAAACGAAAATAAATTTTTGAAGAAAAATGAAATTAAACGTTTTTCGGCGTTTCCAGCAGTTGTCCGAACGATTTACATCAAAAGAAATTTTGCTTGTCTCAGTTTCTGTTAGTCTCACAAATAATTTTTATAACAAAATAGTGTTCAGAATGTGATTCTGGACTCGAAAAAAAACGAAAATAAATTTTGAAGAAATTTTGCTTGTCTCAGTTTCTGTAAGTCTCACAAATAATTTTTATAACAAAATAGTGTTCAGAATGTGATTCTGGACTCGAAAAAAAACGAAAATAAATTTTTGAAGAAAAATGAAATTTAATCGTTTTTCGACGTTTCCAGCAGTTGTCCGAACGATTTACATCAAAAAAAATTTTGCTTGTCTCAGTTTCTGTAAGTCTCACAAATGATTTTTATAACAAAATGGTGTTCAGAATGTGATTCTGGACTCGAAAAAAAACGAAAATAAATTTTTGAAGAAAAATGAAATTCTATCGTTTTTCGGCGTTTCCAGCAGTAGTCCGAACGATTTGCATCGAAATTAATTTTGCTTGTCTCAGTTTCTGTAAGTCTCACAAATAATTTTTATAACAAAATAGTGTTCAGAATGTGATTCTGGACTCGAAAAAAAACGAAAATAAATTTTTGAAGAAAAATGAAATTTAATCGTTTTTCGGCGTTTCCAGCAGTTGTCCGAACGATTTACATCAAAAGAAATTTTGCTTGTCTCAGTTTCTGTAAGTCTCACAAATAATTTTTATAACAAAATAGTGTTCAGAATGTGATTCTGGACTCGAAAAAAAAACGAAAATAAATTTTTGAAGAAAAATGAAATTTAATCGTTTTTCGGCGTTTCCAGCAGTTGTCCGAACGATTTACATCAAAAGAAATTTTGCTTGTCTCAGTTTCTGTAAGTCTCACAAATAATTTTTATAACAAAATAGTGTTCAGAATGTGATTCTGGACTCGAAAAAAAACGAAAATAAATTTTGAAGAAATTTTGCTTGTCTCAGTTTCTGTAAGTCTCACAAATAATTTTTATAACAAAATAGTGTTCAGAATGTGATTCTAGACTCGAAAAAAAACGAAAATAAATTTTTGAAGAAAAATGAAATTTAATCGTTTTTCGGCGTTTCCAGCAGTTGTCCGAACGATTTACATCAAAAGAAATTTTGCTTGTCTCAGTTTCTGTAAGTCTCACAAATAATTTTTTTAGCAAAATAGTGTTCAGAATGTGATTCTGGACTCGAAAAAAAACGAAAATAAATTTTTGAAGAAAAATTAAATTTAATCGTTTTTCGGCGTTTCCAGCAGTTGTCCGAACGATTTCCATCAAAAAAAATTTTGCTTGTCTCAGTTTCTGTAAGTGTCACAAATAATTTTTATAACAAAATAGTGTTCAGAATGTGATTCTGGACTCGAAAAAAAACGAAAATAAATTTTTGAAGAAAAATGAAATTCTATCGTTTTTCGGCGTTTCCAGCAGTAGTCCGAACGATTTGCATCGAAAGAAATTTTGCTTGTCTCAGTTTCTGTAAGTCTCACAAATAATTTTTATAACAAAATAGTGTTCAGAATGTGATTCTGGACTCGAAAAAAAACGAAAATAAATTTTTGAAGAAAAATTAAATTTAATCGTTTTTCGGCGTTTCCAGCAGTTGTCCGAACGATTTACATCAAAAAAAATTTCACTTGTCTCAGTTTCTGTAAGTCTCACAAATAATTTTTATAACAAAATAGTGTTCAGAATGTGATTCTGGACTCGAAAAAAAACGAAAATAAATTTTTGAAGAAAAATGAAATTCTATCGTTTTTCGGCGTTTCCAGCAGTAGTCCGAACGATTTGCATCGAAAGAAATTTTGCTTGTCTCAGTTTCTGTAAGTCTCACAAATATTTTTTTTAACAAAATAGTGTTCAGAATGTGATTCTGGACTCGAAAAAAAACGAAAATAAATTTTTGAAGAAAAATGAAATTAAATGTTTTTCGGCGTTTCCAGCAGTAGTCCGAACGATTTACATCAAAAGAAATTTTGCTTGTCTCAGTTTCTGTAAGTCTCACAAATAATTTTTATAACAAAATAGTGTTCAGAATGTGATTCTGGACTCGAAAAAAAACGAAAATAAATTTTGAAGAAATTTTGCTTGTCTCAGTTTCTGTAAGTCTCACAAATAATTTTTATAACAAAATAGTGTTCAGAATGTGATTCTGGACTCGATAAAAAACGAAAATAAATTTTTGAAGAAAAATGAAATTTAATCGTTTTTCGGCGTTTCCAGCAGTTGTCCGAACGATTTACATCAAAAAAAATTTTGCTTGTCTCAGTTTCTGTAAGTCTCACAAATGATTTTTATAACAAAATAGTGTTCAGAATGTGATTCTGGACTCGAAAAAAAACGAAAATAAATTTTTGAAGAAAAATGAAATTCTATCGTTTTTCGGCGTTTCCAGCAGTAGTCCGAATGATTTGCATCGAAATTAATTTTGCTTGTCTCAGTTTCTGTAAGTCTCACAAATAATTTTTATAACAAAATAGTGTTCAGAATGTGATTCTGGACTCGAAAAAAAACGAAAATAAATTTTTGAAGAAAAATGAAATTTAATCGTTTTTCGGCGTTTCCAGCAGTTGTCCGAACGATTTACATCAAAAAAAATTTTGCTTGTCTCAGTTTCTGTAAGTCTCACAAATAATTTTTATAGCAAAATAGTGTTCAGAATGTGATTCTGGACTCGAAAAAAAACGAAAATAAATTTTTGAAGAAAAATGAAATTTAATCGTTTTTCGGCGTTTCCAGCAGTTGTCCGAACGATTTACATCAAAAAAAATTTTGCTTGTCTCAGTTTCTGTAAGTCTCACAAATAATTTTTATGACAAAATAGTGTTCAGAATGTGATTCTGGACTCGAAAAAAAACGAAAATAAATTTTGAAGAAATTTTGCTTGTCTCAGTTTCTGTAAGTCTCACAAATAATTTTTATAACAAAATAGTGTTCAGAATGTGATTCTGGACTCGAAAAAAAACGAAAATAAATTTTTGAAGAAAAATTAATTTTAATCGTTTTTCGGCGTTTCCAGCAGTTGTCCGAACGATTTAATCAAAAGAAATTTTACTTGTCTTAGTTTCTGTAAGTCTCACAAATAATTTTTTTAACAAAATAGTGTTCAGAATGTGATTCTGGACTCGAAAAAAAACGAAAATAAATTTTTGAAGAAAAATTAAATTTAATCGTTTTTCGGCGTTTCCAGCAGTTGTCCGAACGATTTACATCAAAAGAAATTTTGCTTGTCTCAGTTTCTGTAAGTCTCAAAATAATTTTTTTAACAAAATAGTGTTCAGAATGTGATTCTGGACTCGAAAAAAAACGAAAATAAATTTTTGAAGAAAAATTAAATTTAATCGTTTTTCGGCGTTTCCAGCAGTTGTCCGAACGATTTACATCAAAAGAAATTTTGCTTGTCTCAGTTTCTGTAAGTCTCACAAATAATTTTTATAACAAAATAGTGTTCAGAATGTGATTCTGGACTCGAAAAAAAACGAAAATAAATTTTTGAAGAAAAATGAAATTTAATCGTTTTTCGGCGTTTCCAGCAGTTGTCCGAACGATTTACATCAAAAGAAATTTTGCTTGTCTCAGTTTCTGTAAGTCTCACAAATAATTTTTATAACAAAATAGTGTTCAGAATGTGATTCTGGACTCGAAAAAAAACGAAAATAAATTTTTGAAGAAAAATGAAATTTAATCGTTTTTCGGCGTTTCCAGCAGTTGTCTGAACGATTTACATCAAAAAAAATTTTGCTTGTCTCAGTTTCTGTAAGTCTCACAAATAATTTTTATAACAAAATAGTGTTCAGAATGTGATTCTGGACTCGAAAAAAAACGAAAATAAATTTTTGAAGAAAAATGAAATTTAATCGTTTTTCGGCGTTTCCAGCAGTTGTCCGAACGATTTACATCAAAAAAAATTTTGCTTGTCTCAGTTTCTGTAAGTCTCACAAATAATTTTTATGACAAAATAGTGTTCAGAATGTGATTCTGGACTCGAAAAAAAACGAAAATAAATTTTGAAGAAATTTTGCTTGTCTCAGTTTCTGTAAGTCTCACAAATAATTTTTATAACAAAATAGTGTTCAGAATGTGATTCTGGACTCGAAAAAAAACGAAAATAAATTTTTGAAGAAAAATTAATTTTAATCGTTTTTCGGCGTTTCCAGCAGTTGTCCGAACGATTTAATCAAAAGAAATTTTGCTTGTCTTAGTTTCTGTAAGTCTCACAAATAATTTTTTTAACAAAATAGTTTTCAGAATGTGATTCTGGACTCGAAAAAAAACGAAAATAAATTTTTGAAGAAAAATTAAATTTAATCGTTTTTCGGCGTTTCCAGCAGTTGTCCGAACGATTTACATCAAAAGAAATTTTGCTTGTCTCAGTTTCTGTAAGTCTCACAAATAATTTTTATAACAAAATAGTGTTCAGAATGTGATTCTGGACTCGAAAAAAAACGAAAATAAATTTTTGAAGAAAAATGAAATTAAATGTTTTTCGGCGTTTCCAGCAGTAGTCCGAACGATTTACATCAAAAGAAATTTTGCTTGTCTCAGTTTCTGTAAGTCTCACAAATAATTTTTATAACAAAATAGTGTTCAGAATGTGATTCTGGACTCGAAAAAAAACGAAAATAAATTTTGAAGAAATTTTGCTTGTCTCAGTTTCTGTAAGTCTCACAAATAATTTTTATAACAAAATAGTGTTCAGAATGTGATTCTGGACTCGATAAAAAACGAAAATAAATTTTTGAAGAAAAATGAAATTTAATCGTTTTTCGGCGTTTCCAGCAGTTGTCCGAACGATTTACATCAAAAAAAATTTTGCTTGTCTCAGTTTCTGTAAGTCTCACAAATGATTTTTATAACAAAATAGTGTTCAGAATGTGATTCTGGACTCGAAAAAAAACGAAAATAAATTTTTGAAGAAAAATGAAATTCTATCGTTTTTCGGCGTTTCCAGCAGTAGTCCGAACGATTTGCATCGAAATTAATTTGGCTTGTCTCAGTTTCTGTAAGTCTCACAAATAATTTTTATAACAAAATAGTGTTCAGAATGTGATTCTGGACTCGAAAAAAAACGAAAATAAATTTTTGAAGAAAAATTAAATTTAATCGTTTTTCGGCGTTTCCAGCAGTTGTCCGAACGATTTACATCAAAAAAAATTTTGCTTGTCTCAGTTTCTGTAAGTCTCACAAATAATTTTTATAACAAAATAGTGTTCAGAATGTGATTCTGGACTCAAAAAAAAAAACGAAAATAAATTTCTGAAGAAAAATTAAATTTAATCGTTTTTCGGCGTTTCCAGCAGTTGTCCGAACGATTTACATCAAAAGAAATTTTACTTGTCTGTAAGTCTCACAAATAATTTTTATAACAAAATAGTGTTCAGAATGTGATTCTGGACTCGAAAAAAAACGAAAATAAATTTTTGAAAAAAAATTAAATTTAATCGTTTTTCGGCGTTTCCAGCAGTTGTCCGAACGATTTACATCAAAAGAAATTTTGCTTGTCTCAGTTTCTGTAAGTCTCACAAATAATTTTTATAACAAAATAGTGTTCAGAATGTGATTCTGGACTCGAAAAAAAACGAAAATAAATTTTGAAGAAATTTTGCTTGTCTCAGTTTCTGTAAGTCTCACAAATAATTTTTATAACAAAATAGTGTTCAGAATGTGATTCTGGACTCGAAAAAAAACGAAAATAAATTGTTGAAGAAAAATTAATTTTAATCGTTTTTCGGCGTTTCCAGGAGATGTCCGAACGATTTACATCAAAAGAAATTTTGCTTGTCTTAGTTTCTGTAAGTCTCACAAATAATTTTTTTAACAAAATAGTGTTCAGAATGTGATTCTGGACTCGAAAAAAAACGAAAATAAATTTTTGAAGAAAAATTAAATTTAATCGTTTTTCGGCGTTTCCAGCAGTTGTCCGAACGATTTACATCAAAAGAAATTTTGCTTGTCTCAGTTTCTGTAAGTCTCACAAATAATTTTTATAACAAAATAGTGTTCAGAATGTGATTCTGGACTCGAAAAAAAACGAAAATAAATTTTTGAAGAAAAATGAAATTTAATCGTTTTTCGGCGTTTCCAGCAGTTGTCCGAACGATTTACATCAAAAGAAATTTTGCTTGTCTCAGTTTCTGTAAGTCTCACAAATAATTTTTATAACAAAATAGTGTTCAGAATGTGATTCTGGACTCGAAAAAAAACGAAAATAAATTTTTGAAGAAAAATGAAATTTAATCGTTTTTCGGCGTTTCCAGCAGTTGTCCGAACGATTTACATCAAAAAAAATTTTGCTTGTCTCAGTTTCTGTAAGTCTCACAAATAATTTTTATAGCAAAATAGTGTTCAGAATGTGATTCTGGACTCGAAAAAAAACGAAAATAAATTTTTGAAGAAAAATGAAATTTAATCGTTTTTCGGCGTTTCCAGCAGTTGTCCGAACGATTTACATCAAAAAAAATTTTGCTTGTCTCAGTTTCTGTAAGTCTCACAAATAATTTTTATGACAAAATAGTGTTCAGAATGTGATTCTGGACTCGAAAAAAAACGAAAATAAATTTTGAAGAAATTTTGCTTGTCTCAGTTTCTGTAAGTCTCACAAATAATTTTTATAACAAAATAGTGTTCAGAATGTGATTCTGGACTCGAAAAAAAACGAAAATAAATTTTTGAAGAAAAATTAATTTTAATCGTTTTTCGGCGTTTCCAGCAGTTGTCCGAACGATTTAATCAAAAGAAATTTTGCTTGTCTTAGTTTCTGTAAGTCTCACAAATAATTTTTTTAACAAAATAGTGTTCAGAATGTGATTCTGGACTCGAAAAAAAACGAAAATAAATTTTTGAAGAAAAATTAAATTTAATCGTTTTTCGGCGTTTCCAGCAGTTGTCCGAACGATTTACATCAAAAGAAATTTTGCTTGTCTCAGTTTCTGTAAGTCTCAAAATAATTTTTTTAACAAAATAGTGTTCAGAATGTGATTCTGGACTCGAAAAAAAACGAAAATAAATTTTTGAAGAAAAATTAAATTTAATCGTTTTTCGGCGTTTCCAGCAGTTGTCCGAACGATTTACATCAAAAGAAATTTTGCTTGTCTCAGTTTCTGTAAGTCTCACAAATAATTTTTATAACAAAATAGTGTTCAGAATGTGATTCTGGACTCGAAAAAAAACGAAAATAAATTTTTGAAGAAAAATGAAATTTAATCGTTTTTCGGCGTTTCCAGCAGTTGTCCGAACGATTTACATCAAAAGAAATTTTGCTTGTCTCAGTTTCTGTAAGTCTCACAAATAATTTTTATAACAAAATAGTGTTCAGAATGTGATTCTGGACTCGAAAAAAAACGAAAATAAATTTTTGAAGAAAAATGAAATTTAATCGTTTTTCGGCGTTTCCAGCAGTTGTCTGAACGATTTACATCAAAAAAAATTTTGCTTGTCTCAGTTTCTGTAAGTCTCACAAATAATTTTTATAACAAAATAGTGTTCAGAATGTGATTCTGGACTCGAAAAAAAACGAAAATAAATTTTTGAAGAAAAATGAAATTTAATCGTTTTTCGGCGTTTCCAGCAGTTGTCCGAACGATTTACATCAAAAAAAATTTTGCTTGTCTCAGTTTCTGTAAGTCTCACAAATAATTTTTATGACAAAATAGTGTTCAGAATGTGATTCTGGACTCGAAAAAAAACGAAAATAAATTTTGAAGAAATTTTGCTTGTCTCAGTTTCTGTAAGTCTCACAAATAATTTTTATAACAAAATAGTGTTCAGAATGTGATTCTGGACTCGAAAAAAAACGAAAATAAATTTTTGAAGAAAAATTAATTTTAATCGTTTTTCGGCGTTTCCAGCAGTTGTCCGAACGATTTAATCAAAAGAAATTTTGCTTGTCTTAGTTTCTGTAAGTCTCACAAATAATTTTTTTAACAAAATAGTGTTCAGAATGTGATTCTGGACTCGAAAAAAAACGAAAATAAATTTTTGAAGAAAAATTAAATTTAATCGTTTTTCGGCGTTTCCAGCAGTTGTCCGAACGATTTACATCAAAAGAAATTTTGCTTGTCTCAGTTTCTGTAAGTCTCACAAATAATTTTTATAACAAAATAGTGTTCAGAATGTGATTCTGGACTCGAAAAAAAACGAAAATAAATTTTTGAAGAAAAATGAAATTTAATCGTTTTTCGGCGTTTCCAGCAGTTGTCCGAACGATTTACATCAAAAGAAATTTTGCTTGTCTCAGTTTCTGTAAGTCTCACAAATAATTTTTATAACAAAATAGTGTTCAGAATGTGATTCTGGACTCGAAAAAAAACGAAAATAAATTTTTGAAGAAAAATGAAATTTAATCGTTTTTCGGCGTTTCCAGCAGTTGTCCGAACGATTTACATCAAAAAAAATTTTGCTTGTCTCAGTTTCTGTAAGTCTCACAAATAATTTTTATAACAAAATAGTGTTCAGAATGTGATTCTGGACTCGAAAAAAAACGAAAATAAATTTTTGAAGAAAAATGAAATTTAATCGTTTTTCGGCGTTTCCAGCAGTTGTCCGAACGATTTACATCAAAAAAAATTTTGCTTGTCTCAGTTTCTGTAAGTCTCACAAATAATTTTTATGACAAAATAGTGTTCAGAATGTGATTCTGGACTCGAAAAAAAACGAAAATAAATATTGAAGAAATTTTGCTTGTCTCAGTTTCTGTAAGTCTCACAAATAATTTTTATAACAAAATAGTGTTCAGAATGTGATTCTGGACTCGAAAAAAAACGAAAATAAATTTTTGAAGAAAAATTAATTTCAATCGTTTTTCGGCGTTTCCAGCAGTTGTCCGAACGATTTAATCAAAAGAAATTTTGCTTGTCTTAGTTTCTGTAAGTCTCACAAATAATTTTTTTAACAAAATAGTGTTCAGAATGTGATTCTGGACTCGAAAAAAAACGAAAATAAATTTTTGAAGAAAAATTAAATTTAATCGTTTTTCGGCGTTTCCAGCAGTTGTCCGAACGATTTACATCAAAAGAAATTTTGCTTGTCTCAGTTTCTGTAAGTCTCAAAATAATTTTTTTAACAAAATAGTGTTCAGAATGTGATTCTGGACTCGAAAAAAAACGAAAATAAATTTTTGAAGAAAAATTAAATTTAATCGTTTTTCGGCGTTTCCAGCAGTTGTCCGAACGATTTACATCAAAAGAAATTTTGCTTGTCTCAGTTTCTGTAAGTCTCACAAATAATTTTTATAACAAAATAGTGTTCAGAATGTGATTCTGGACTCGAAAAAAAACGAAAATAAATTTTTGAAGAAAAATGAAATTTAATCGTTTTTCGGCGTTTCCAGCAGTTGTCCGAACGATTTACATCAAAAGAAATTTTGCTTGTCTCAGTTTCTGTAAGTCTCACAAATAATTTTTATAACAAAATAGTGTTCAGAATGTGATTCTGGACTCGAAAAAAAACGAAAATAAATTTTTGAAGAAAAATGAAATTTAATCGTTTTTCGGCGTTTCCAGCAGTTGTCTGAACGATTTACATCAAAAAAAATTTTGCTTGTCTCAGTTTCTGTAAGTCTCACGAATAATTTTTATAACAAAATAGTGTTCAGAATGTGATTCTGGACTCGAAAAAAAACGAAAATAAATTTTTGAAGAAAAATGAAATTTAATCGTTTTTCGGCGTTTCCAGCAGTTGTCCGAACGATTTACATCAAAAAAAATTTTGCTTGTCTCAGTTTCTGTAAGTCTCACAAATAATTTTTATGACAAAATAGTGTTCAGAATGTGATTCTGGACTCGAAAAAAAACGAAAATAAATTTTGAAGAAATTTTGCTTGTCTCAGTTTCTGTAAGTCTCACAAATAATTTTTATAACAAAATAGTGTTCAGAATGTAATTCTGGACTCGAAAAAAAACGAAAATAAATTTTTGAAGAAAAATTAATTTTAATCGTTTTGCGGCGTTTCCAGCAGTTGTCCGAACGATTTAATCAAAAGAAATTTTGCTTGTCTTAGTTTCTGTAAGTCTCACAAATAATTTTTTTAACAAAATAGTGTTCAGAATGTGATTCTGGACTCGAAAAAAAACGAAAATAAATTTTTGAAGAAAAATTAAATTTAATCGTTTTTCGGCGTTTCCAGCAGTTGTCCGAACGATTTACATCAAAAGAAATTTTGCTTGTCTCAGTTTCTGTAAGTCTCACAAATAATTTTTATAACAAAATAGTGTTCAGAATGTGATTCTGGACTCGAAAAAAAACGAAAATAAATTTTTGAAGAAAAATGAAATTTAATCGTTTTTCGGCGTTTCCAGCAGTTGTCCGAACGATTTACATCAAAAGAAATTTTGCTTGTCTCAGTTTCTGTAAGTCTCATAAATAATTTTTATAACTAAATAGTGTTCAGAATGTGATTCTGGACTCAAAAAAAAAACGAAAATAAATTTCTGAAGAAAAATTAAATTTAATCGTTTTTCGGCGTTTCCAGCAGTTGTCCGAACGATTTACATCAAAAGAGATTTTGCTTGTCTCAGTTTCTGTAAGTCTCACAAATAATTTTTCTGGACTCGAAAGAAAACGAAAATAAATTTTTGAAGAAAAATGAAATTTAATCGTTTTTCGGCGTTTCCAGCAGTTGTCCGAACGATTTACATCAAAAGAAATTTTGCTTGTCTCAGTTTCTGTAAGTCTCACAAATAATTTTTTTAACAAAATAGTGTTCAGAATGTGATTCTGGACTCGGAAAAAAACGAAAATAAATTTTTGAAGAAAAATTAAATTTAATCGTTTTTCGGCGTTTCCAGCAGTTGTCCGAACGATTTACATCAAAAAAAATTTTGCTTGTCTCAGTTTCTGTAAGTCTCACAAATAATTTTTATAACAAAATAGTGTTCAGAACGATTCTGGACTCGAAAAAAAACGAAAATAAATTTTTGAAGAAAAATGAAATTCTATCGTTTTTCGGCGTTTCCAGCAGTAGTCCGAACGATTTGCATCGAAAGAAATTTTGCTTGTCTCAGTTTCTGTAAGTCTCACAAATAATTTTTTTAACAAAATAGTGTTCAGAATGTGATTCTGGACTCGAAAAAAAACGAAAATAAATTTTTGAAGAAAAATTAAATTTAATCGTTTTTCGGCGTTTCCAGCAGTTGTCCGAACGATTTACATCAAAAGAAATTTTGCTTGTCTCAGTTTCTGTAAGTCTCACAAATAATTTTTATAACAAAATAGTGTTCAGAATGTGATTCTGGACTCGAAAAAAAACGAAAATAAATTTTTGAAGAAAAATGAAATTTAATCGTTTTTCGGCGTTTCCAGCAGTAGTCCGAACGATTTGCATCGAAAGAAATTTTGCTTGTCTCAGTTTCTGTAAGTCTCACAAATAATTTTTTTAACAAAATAGTGTTCAGAATGTGATTCTGGACTCGAAAAAAAACGAAAATAAATTTTTGAAGAAAAATTAATTTTAATCGTTTTTCGGCGTTTCCAGCAGTTGTCCGAACGATTTAATCAAAAGAAATTTTGCTTGTCTTAGTTTCTGTAAGTCTCACAAATAATTTTTTTAACAAAATAGTGTTCAGAATGTGATTCTGGACTCGAAAAAAACGAAAATAAATTTTTGAAGAAAAATTAAATTTAATCGTTTTTCGGCGTTTCCAGCAGTTGTCCGAACGATTTACATCAAAAGAAATTTTGCTTGTCTCAGTTTCTGTAAGTCTCAAAATAATTTTTTTAACAAAATAGTGTTCAGAATGTGATTCTGGACTCGAAAAAAAACGAAAATAAATTTTTGAAGAAAAATTAAATTTAATCGTTTTTCGGCGTTTCCAGCAGTTGTCCGAACGATTTACATCAAAAGAAATTTTGCTTGTCTCAGTTTCTGTAAGTCTCACAAATAATTTTTATAACAAAATAGTGTTCAGAATGTGATTCTGGACTCGAAAAAAAACGAAAATAAATTTTTGAAGAAAAATGAAATTTAATCGTTTTTCGGCGTTTCCAGCAGTTGTCCGAACGATTTACATCAAAAGAAATTTTGCTTGTCTCAGTTTCTGTAAGTCTCACAAATAATTTTTATAACAAAATAGTGTTCAGAATGTGATTCTGGACTCGAAAAAAAACGAAAATAAATTTTTGAAGAAAAATGAAATTTAATCGTTTTTCGGCGTTTCCAGCAGTAGTCCGAACGATTTGCATCGAAAGAAATTTTGCTTGTCTCAGTTTCTGTAAGTCTCACAAATAATTTTTTTAACAAAATAGTGTTCAGAATGTGATTCTGGACTCGAAAAAAAACGAAAATAAATTTTTGAAGAAAAATTAATTTTAATCGTTTTTCGGCGTTTCCAGCAGTTGTCCGAACGATTTAATCAAAAGAAATTTTGCTTGTCTTAGTTTCTGTAAGTCTCACAAATAATTTTTTTAACAAAATAGTGTTCAGAATGTGATTCTGGACTCGAAAAAAACGAAAATAAATTTTTGAAGAAAAATTAAATTTAATCGTTTTTCGGCGTTTCCAGCAGTTGTCCGAACGATTTACATCAAAAGAAATTTTGCTTGTCTCAGTTTCTGTAAGTCTCAAAATAATTTTTTTAACAAAATAGTGTTCAGAATGTGATTCTGGACTCGAAAAAAAACGAAAATAAATTTTTGAAGAAAAATTAAATTTAATCGTTTTTCGGCGTTTCCAGCAGTTGTCCGAACGATTTACATCAAAAGAAATTTTGCTTGTCTCAGTTTCTGTAAGTCTCACAAATAATTTTTATAACAAAATAGTGTTCAGAATGTGATTCTGGACTCGAAAAAAAACGAAAATAAATTTTTGAAGAAAAATGAAATTTAATCGTTTTTCGGCGTTTCCAGCAGTTGTCCGAACGATTTACATCAAAAGAAATTTTGCTTGTCTCAGTTTCTGTAAGTCTCACAAATAATTTTTATAACAAAATAGTGTTCAGAATGTGATTCTGGACTCGAAAAAAAACGAAAATAAATTTTTGAAGAAAAATGAAATTTAATCGTTTTTCGGCGTTTCCAGCAGTTGTCTGAACGATTTACATCAAAAAAAATTTTGCTTGTCTCAGTTTCTGTAAGTCTCACAAATAATTTTTATAACAAAATAGTGTTCAGAATGTGATTCTGGACTCGAAAAAAAACGAAAATACATTTTTGAAGAAAAATGAAATTTAATCGTTTTTCGGCGTTTCCAGCAGTTGTCCGAACGATTTACATCAAAAAAAATTTTGCTTGTCTCAGTTTCTGTAAGTCTCACAAATAATTTTTATGACAAAATAGTGTTCAGAATGTGATTCTGGACTCGAAAAAAAACGAAAATAAATTTTGAAGAAATTTTGCTTGTCTCAGTTTCTGTAAGTCTCACAAATAATTTTTATAACAAAATAGTGTTCAGAATGTGATTCTGGACTCGAAAAAAAACGAAAATAAATTTTTGAAGAAAAATTAATTTTAATCGTTTTTCGGCGTTTCCAGCAGTTGTCCGAACGATTTAATCAAAAGAAATTTTGCTTGTCTTAGTTTCTGTAAGTCTCACAAATAATTTTTTTAACAAAATAGTGTTCAGAATGTGATTCTGGACTCGAAAAAAAACGAAAATAAATTTTTGAAGAAAAATTAAATTTAATCGTTTTTCGGCGTTTCCAGCAGTTGTCCGAACGATTTACATCAAAAGAAATTTTGCTTGTCTCAGTTTCTGTAAGTCTCACAAATAATTTTTATAACAAAATAGTGTTCAGAATGTGATTCTGGACTCGAAAAAAAACGAAAATAAATTTTTGAAGAAAAATGAAATTTAATCGTTTTTCGGCGTTTCCAGCAGTTGTCCGAACGATTTACATCAAAAGAAATTTTGCTTGTCTCAGTTTCTGTAAGTCTCATAAATAATTTTTATAACTAAATAGTGTTCAGAATGTGATTCTGGACTCAAAAAAAAAACGAAAATAAATTTCTGAAGAAAAATTAAATTTAATCGTTTTTCGGCGTTTCCAGCAGTTGTCCGAACGATTTACATCAAAAGAGATTTTGCTTGTCTCAGTTTCTGTAAGTCTCACAAATAATTTTTCTGGACTCGAAAGAAAACGAAAATAAATTTTTGAAGAAAAATGAAATTTAATCGTTTTTCGGCGTTTCCAGCAGTTGTCCGAACGATTTACATCAAAAGAAATTTTGCTTGTCTCAGTTTCTGTAAGTCTCACAAATAATTTTTTTAACAAAATAGTGTTCAGAATGTGATTCTGGACTCGGAAAAAAACGAAAATAAATTTTTGAAGAAAAATTAAATTTAATCGTTTTTCGGCGTTTCCAGCAGTTGTCCGAACGATTTACATCAAAAAAAATTTTGCTTGTCTCAGTTTCTGTAAGTCTCACAAATAATTTTTATAACAAAATAGTGTTCAGAACGATTCTGGACTCGAAAAAAAACGAAAATAAATTTTTGAAGAAAAATGAAATTCTATCGTTTTTCGGCGTTTCCAGCAGTAGTCCGAACGATTTGCATCGAAAGAAATTTTGCTTGTCTCAGTTTCTGTAAGTCTCACAAATAATTTTTTTAACAAAATAGTGTTCAGAATGTGATTCTGGACTCGAAAAAAAACGAAAATAAATTTTTGAAGAAAAATTAAATTTAATCGTTTTTCGGCGTTTCCAGCAGTTGTCCGAACGATTTACATCAAAAGAAATTTTGCTTGTCTCAGTTTCTGTAAGTCTCACAAATAATTTTTATAACAAAATAGTGTTCAGAATGTGATTCTGGACTCGAAAAAAAACGAAAATAAATTTTTGAAGAAAAATGAAATTTAATCGTTTTTCGGCGTTTCCAGCAGTTGTCCGAACGATTTACATCAAAAGAAATTTTGCTTGTCTCAGTTTCTGTAAGTCTCACAAATAATTTTTATAACAAAATAGTGTTCAGAATGTGATTCTGGACTCAAAAAAAAAACGAAAATAAATTTCTGAATAAAAATTAAATTTAATCGTTTTTCGGCGTTTCCAGCAGTTGTCCGAACGATTTACATCAAAAGAGATTTTGCTTGTCTCAGTTTCTGTAAGTCTCACAAATAATTTTTCTGGACTCGAAAGAAAACGAAAATAAATTTTTGAAGAAAAATGAAATTTAATCGTTTTTCGGCGTTTCCAGCAGTTGTCCGAACGATTTACATCAAAAGAAATTTTGCTTGTCTCAGTTTCTGTAAGTCTCACAAATAATTTTTTTAACAAAATAGTGTTCAGAATGTGATTCTGGACTCGGAAAAAAACGAAAATAAATTTTTGAAGAAAAATTAAATTTAATCGTTTTTCGGCGTTTCCAGCAGTTGTCCGAACGATTTACATCAAAAAAAAATTTGCTTGTCTCAGTTTCTGTAAGTCTCGCAAATAATTTTTATAACAAAATAGTGTTCAGAACGATTCTGGACTCGAAAAAAAACGAAAATAAATTTTTGAAGAAAAATGAAATTCTATCGTTTTTCGGCGTTTCCAGCAGTAGTCCGAACGATTTGCATCGAAAGAAATTTTGCTTGTCTCAGTTTCTGTAAGTCTCACAAATAATTTTTTTAACAAAATAGTGTTCAGAATGTGATTCTGGACTCGAAAAAAAACGAAAATAAATTTTTGAAGAAAAATGAAATTTAATCGTTTTTCGGCGTTTCCAGCAGTTGTCCGAACGATTTACATCAAAAGAAATTTTGCTTGTCTCAGTTTCTGTAAGTCTCAAAAATAATTTTTATAACAAAATAGTGTTCAGAATGTGATTCTGGACTCGAAAAAAAACGAAAATAAATTTTTGAAGAAAAATTAAATTTAATCGTTTTTCGGCGTTTCCAGCAGTTGTCCGAACGATTTACATCAAAAGAAATTTTGCTTGTCTCAGTTTCTGTAAGTCTCACAAATTATTTTTATAACAAAATAGTGTTCAGAATGTGATTCTGGACTCGAAAAAAAACGAAAATAAATTTTTGAAGAAAAATGAAATTTAATCGTTTTTCGGCGTTTCCAGCAGTTGTCCGAACGATTTACATCAAAAGAAATTTTGCTTGTCTCAGTTTCTGTAAGTCTCACAAATAATTTTTATAACAAAATAGTGTTCAGAATGTGATTCTGGACTCGAAAAAAAACGAAAATAAATTTTGAAGAAATTTTGCTTGTCTCAGTTTCTGTAAGTCTCACAAATAATTTTTATAACAAAATAGTGTTCAGAATGTGATTCTAGACTCGAAAAAAAACGAAAATAAATTTTTGAAGAAAAATGAAATTTAATCGTTTTTCGGCGTTTCCAGCAGTTGTCCGAACGATTTACATCAAAAGAAATTTTGCTTGTCTCAGTTTCTGTAAGTCTCACAAATAATTTTTTTAACAAAATAGTGTTCAGAATGTGATTCTGGACTCGAAAAAAAACGAAAATAAATTTTTGAAGAAATATTAAATTTAATCGTTTTTCGGCGTTTCCAGCAGTTGTCCGAACGATTTACATCAAAAAAAATTTTGCTTGTCTCAGTTTCTGTAAGTCTCACAAATAATTTTTATAACAAAATAGTGTTCAGAATGTGATTCTGGACTCGAAAAAAAACGAAAATAAATTTTTGAAGAAAAATGAAATTCTATCGTTTTTCGGCGTTTCCAGCAATAGTCCGAACGATTTGCATCGAAAGAAATTTTGCTTGTCTCAGTTTCTGTAAGTCTCACAAATAATTTTTATAACAAAATAGTGTTCAGAATGTGATTCTGGACTCGAAAAAAAACGAAAATAAATTTTTGAAGAAAAATTAAAATTAATCGTTTTTCGGCGTTTCCAGCAGTTGTCCGAACGATTTACATCAAAAAAAATTTTGCTTGTCTCAGTTTCTGTAAGTCTCACAAATAATTTTTATAACAAAATAGTGTTCAGAATGTGATTCTGGACTCGAAAAAAAACGAAAATAAATTTTTGAAGAAAAATGAAATTCTATCGTTTTTCGGCGTTTCCAGCAGTAGTCCGAACGATTTACATCAAAAGAAATTTTGCTTGTCTCAGTTTCTGTAAGTCTCACAAATAATTTTTATAACAAAATAGTGTTCAGAATGTGATTCTGGACTCGAAAAAAAACGAAAATAAATTTTTGAAGAAAAATGAAATTTAATCGTTTTTCGGCGTTTCCAGCAGTTGTCCGAACGATTTACATCAAAAGAAATTTTGCTTGTCTCAGTTTCTGTAAGTCTCACAAATAATTTTTATAACAAAATAGTGTTCAGAATGTGATTCTGGACTCAAAAAAAAAACGAAAATAAATTTCTGAAGAAAAATTAAATTTAATCGTTTTTCGGCGTTTCCAGCAGTTGTCCGAACGATTTACATCAAAAGAGATTTTGCTTGTCTCAGTTTCTGTAAGTCTCACAAATAATTTTTCTGGACTCGAAAGAAAACGAAAATAAATTTTTGAAGAAAAATGAAATTTAATCGTTTTTCGGCGTTTCCAGCAGTTGTCCGAACGATTTACATCAAAAGAAATTTTGCTTGTCTCAGTTTCTGTAAGTCTCACAAATAATTTTTTTAACAAAATAGTGTTCAGAATGTGATTCTGGACTCGGAAAAAAACGAAAATAAATTTTTGAAGAAAAATTAAATTTAATCGTTTTTCGGCGTTTCCAGCAGTTGTCCGAACGATTTACATCAAAAAAAAATTTGCTTGTCTCAGTTTCTGTAAGTCTCACAAATAATTTTTATAACAAAATAGTGTTCAGAACGATTCTGGACTCGAAAAAAAACGAAAATAAATTTTTGAAGAAAAATGAAATTCTATCGTTTTTCGGCGTTTCCAGCAGTAGTCCGAACGATTTGCATCGAAAGAAATTTTGCTTGTCTCAGTTTCTGTAAGTCTCACAAATAATTTTTTTAACAAAATAGTGTTCAGAATGTGATTCTGGACTCGAAAAAAAACGAAAATAAATTTTTGAAGAAAAATGAAATTTAATCGTTTTTCGGCGTTTCCAGCAGTTGTCCGAACGATTTACATCAAAAGAAATTTTGCTTGTCTCAGTTTCTGTAAGTCTCACAAATAATTTTTATAACAAAATAGTGTTCAGAATGTGATTCTGGACTCGAAAAAAAACGAAAATAAATTTTTGAAGAAAAATTAAATTTAATCGTTTTTCGGCGTTTCCAGCAGTTGTCCGAACGATTTACATCAAAAGAAATTTTGCTTGTCTCAGTTTCTGTAAGTCTCACAAATTATTTTTATAACAAAATAGTGTTCAGAATGTGATTCTGGACTCGAAAAAAAACGAAAATAAATTTTTGAAGAAAAATGAAATTTAATCGTTTTTCGGCGTTTCCAGCAGTTGTCCGAACGATTTACATCAAAAGAAATTTTGCTTGTCTCAGTTTCTGTAAGTCTCACAAATAATTTTTATAACAAAATAGTGTTCAGAATGTGATTCTGGACTCGAAAAAAAACGAAAATAAATTTTGAAGAAATTTTGCTTGTCTCAGTTTCTGTAAGTCTCACAAATAATTTTTATAACAAAATAGTGTTCAGAATGTGATTCTAGACTCGAAAAAAAACGAAAATAAATTTTTGAAGAAAAATGAAATTTAATCGTTTTTCGGCGTTTCCAGCAGTTGTCCGAACGATTTACATCAAAAGAAATTTTGCTTGTCTCAGTTTCTGTAAGTCTCACAAATAATTTTTTTAACAAAATAGTGTTCAGAATGTGATTCTGGACTCGAAAAAAAACGAAAATAAATTTTTGAAGAAATATTAAATTTAATCGTTTTTCGGCGTTTCCAGCAGTTGTCCGAACGATTTACATCAAAAAAAATTTTGCTTGTCTCAGTTTCTGTAAGTCTCACAAATAATTTTTATAACAAAATAGTGTTCAGAATGTGATTCTGGACTCGAAAAAAAACGAAAATAAATTTTTGAAGAAAAATGAAATTCTATCGTTTTTCGGCGTTTCCAGCAATAGTCCGAACGATTTGCATCGAAAGAAATTTTGCTTGTCTCAGTTTCTGTAAGTCTCACAAATAATTTTTATAACAAAATAGTGTTCAGAATGTGATTCTGGACTCGAAAAAAAACGAAAATAAATTTTTGAAGAAAAATTAAAATTAATCGTTTTTCGGCGTTTCCAGCAGTTGTCCGAACGATTTACATCAAAAAAAATTTTGCTTGTCTCAGTTTCTGTAAGTCTCACAAATAATTTTTATAACAAAATAGTGTTCAGAATGTGATTCTGGACTCGAAAAAAAACGAAAATAAATTTTTGAAGAAAAATGAAATTCTATCGTTTTTCGGCGTTTCCAGCAGTAGTCCGAACGATTTGCATCGAAAGAAATTTTGCTTGTCTCAGTTTCTGTAAGTCTCACAAATAATTTTTTTAACAAAATAGTGTTCAGAATGTGATTCTGGACTCGAAAAAAAACGAAAATAAATTTTTGAAGAAAAATTAAATTTAATCGTTTTTCGGCGTTTCCAGCAGTTGTCCGAACGATTTACATCAAAAGAAATTTTGCTTGTCTCAGTTTCTGTAAGTCTCACAAATAATTTTTATAACAAAATAGTGTTCAGAATGTGATTCTGGACTCGCAAAAAAACGAAAATAAATTTTTGAAGAAAAATGAAATTAAACGTTTTTCGGCGTTTCCAGCAGTTGTCCGAACGATTTACATCAAAAGAAATTTTGCTTGTCTCAGTTTCTGTAAGTCTCACAAATAATTTTTATAACAAAATAGTGTTCAGAATGTGATTCTGGACTCGAAAAAAAACGAAAATAAATTTTGAAGAAATTTTGCTTGTCTCAGTTTCTGTAAGTCTCACAAATAATTTTTATAACAAAATAGTGTTCAGAATGTGATTCTGGACTCGAAAAAAAACGAAAATAAATTTTTGAAGAAAAATGAAATTTAATCGTTTTTCGGCGTTTCCAGCAGTTGTCCGAACGATTTACATCAAAAAAAATTTTGCTTGTCTCAGTTTCTGTAAGTCTCACAAATGATTTTTATAACAAAATGGTGTTCAGAATGTGATTCTGGACTCGAAAAAAAACGAAAATAAATTTTTGAAGAAAAATGAAATTCTATCGTTTTTCGGCGTTTCCAGCAGTAGTCCGAACGATTTGCATCGAAATTAATTTTGCTTGTCTCAGTTTCTGTAAGTCTCACAAATAATTTTTATAACAAAATAGTGTTCAGAATGTGATTCTGGACTCGAAAAAAAACGAAAATAAATTTTTGAAGAAAAATTAAATTTAATCGTTTTTCGGCGTTTCCAGCAGTTGTCCGAACGATTTACATCAAAAGAAATTTTGCTTGTCTCAGTTTCTGTAAGTCTCACAAATAATTTTTATAACAAAATAGTGTTCAGAATGTGATTCTGGACTCGAAAAAAAACGAAAATAAATTTTTGAAGAAAAATGAAATTAAATCGTTTTTCGGCGTTTCCAGCAGTTGTCCGAACGATTTACATCAAAAGAAATTTTGCTTGTCTCAGTTTCTGTAAGTCTCACAAATAATTTTTATAACAAAATAGTGTTCAGAATGTGATTCTGGACTCGAAAAAAAACGAAAATAAATTTTGAAGAAATTTTGCTTGTCTCAGTTTCTGTAAGTCTCACAAATAATTTTTATAACAAAATAGTGTTCAGAATGTGATTCTAGACTCGAAAAAAAACGAAAATAAATTTTTGAAGAAAAATGAAATTTAATCGTTTTTCGGCGTTTCCAGCAGTTGTCCGAACGATTTACATCAAAAGAAATTTTGCTTGTCTCAGTTTCTGTAAGTCTCACAAATAATTTTTTTAACAAAATAGTGTTCAGAATGTGATTCTGGACTCGAAAAAAAACAAAAATAAATTTTTGAAGAAAAATTAAATTTAATCGTTTTTCGGCGTTTCCAGCAGTTGTCCGAACGATTTACATCAAAAAAAAATTTGCTTGTCTCAGTTTCTGTAAGTCTCACAAATAATTTTTATAACAAAATAGTGTTCAGAATGTGATTCTGGACTTGAAAAAAAACGAAAATAAATTTTTGAAGAAAAATGAAATTCTATCGTTTTTCGGCGTTTCCAGCAGTAGTCCGAACGATTTGCATCGAAAGAAATTTTGCTTGTCTCAGTTTCTGTAAGTCTCACAAATAATTTTTATAACAAAATAGTGTTCAGAATGTGATTCTGGACTCGAAAAAAAACGAAAATAAATTTTTGAAGAAAAATTAAATTTAATCGTTTTTCGGCGTTTCCAGCAGTTGTCCGAACGATTTACATCAAAAAAAATTTCACTTGTCTCAGTTTCTGTAAGTCTCACAAATAATTTTTATAACAAAATAGTGTTCAGAATGTGATTCTGGACTCGAAAAAAAACGAAAATAAATTTTTGAAGAAAAATGAAATTCTATCGTTTTCGGCGTTTCCAGCAGTAGTCCGAACGATTTGCATCGAAAGAAATTTTGCTTGTCTCAGTTTCTGTAAGTCTCACAAATAATTTTTTTAACAAAATAGTGTTCAGAATGTGATTCTGGACTCGAAAAAAAACGAAAATAAATTTTGAAGAAATTTTGCTTGTCTCAGTTTCTGTAAGTCTCACAAATAATTTTTATAACAAAATAGTGTTCAGAATGTGATTCTGGACTCGCAAAAAAACGAAAATAAATTTTTGAAGAAAAATGAAATTAAACGTTTTTCGGCGTTTCCAGCAGTTGTCCGAACGATTTACATCAAAAGAAATTTTGCTTGTCTCAGTTTCTGTAAGTCTCACAAATAATTTTTATAACAAAATAGTGTTCAGAATGTGATTCTGGACTCGAAAAAAAACGAAAATAAATTTTGAAGAAATTTTGCTTGTCTCAGTTTCTGTAAGTCTCACAAATAATTTTTATAACAAAATAGTGTTCAGAATGTGATTCTGGACTCGAAAAAAAACGAAAATAAATTTTTGAAGAAAAATGAAATTTAATCGTTTTTCGGCGTTTCCAGCAGTTGTCCGAACGATTTACATCAAAAAAAATTTTGCTTGTCTCAGTTTCTGTAAGTCTCACAAATGATTTTTATAACAAAATAGTGTTCAGAAAGTGATTCTGGACTCGAAAAAAAACGAAAATAAATTTTTGAAGAAAAATGAAATTCTATCGTTTTTCGGCGTTTCCAGCAGTAGTCCGAACGATTTGCATCGAAATTAATTTTGCTTGTCTCAGTTTCTGTAAGTCTCACAAATAATTTTTATAACAAAATAGTGTTCAGAATGTGATTCTGGACTCAAAAAAAAAAACGAAAATAAATTTCTGAAGAAAAATTAAATTTAATCGTTTTTCGGCGTTTCCAGCAGTTGTCCGAACGATTTACATCAAAAGAAATTTTACTTGTCTCAGTTTCTGTAAGTCTCACAAATAATTTTTATAACAAAATAGTGTTCAGAATGTGATTCTGGACTCGAAAAAAAACGAAAATAAATTTTTGAAGAAAAATGAAATTTAATCGTTTTTCGGCGTTTCCAGCAGTTGTCCGAACGATTTACATCAAAAGAAATTTTGCTTGTCTCAGTTTCTGTAAGTCTCACAAATAATTTTTTTAACAAAATAGTGTTCAGAATGTGATTCTGGACTCGAAAAAAAACGAAAATAAATTTTTGAAGAAAAATTAAATTTAATCGTTTTTCGGCGTTTCCAGCAGTTGTCCGAACGATTTACATCAAAAAAAATTTTGCTTGTCTCAGTTTCTGTAAGTCTCACAAATAATTTTTATAACAAAATAGTGTTCAGAATGTGATTCTGGACTCGAAAAAAAACGAAAATAAATTTTTGAAGAAAAATGAAATTCTATCGTTTTTCGGCGTTTCCAGCTGTAGTCCGAACGATTTGCATCGAAAGAAATTTTGCTTGTCTCAGTTTCTGTAAGTCTCACAAATAATTTTTATAACAAAATAGTGTTCAGAATGTGATTCTGGACTCGAAAAAAAACGAAAATAAATTTTTGAAGAAAAATGAAATTTAATCGTTTTTCGGCGTTTCCAGCAGTTGTCCGAACGATTTACATCAAAAGAAATTTTGCTTGTCTCAGTTTCTGTAAGTCTCACAAATAATTTTTATAACTAAATAGTGTTCAGAATGTGATTCTGGACTCAAAAAAAAAACGAAAATAAATTTCTGAAGAAAAATTAAATTTAATCGTTTTTTCGGCGTTTCCAGCAGTTGTCCGAACGATTTACATCAAAAGAGATTTTGCTTGTCTCAGTTTCTGTAAGTCTCACAAATAATTTTTCTGGACTCGAAAGAAAACGAAAATAAATTTTTGAAGAAAAATGAAATTTAATCGTTTTTCGGCGTTTCCAGCAGTTGTCCGAACGATTTACATCAAAAGAAATTTTGCTTGTCTCAGTTTCTGTAAGTCTCACAAATAATTTTTTTAACAAAATAGTGTTCAGAATGTGATTCTGGACTCGGAAAAAAACGAAAATAAATTTTTGAAGAAAAATTAAATTTAATCGTTTTTCGGCGTTTCCAGCAGTTGTCCGAACGATTTACATCAAAAAAAATTTTGCTTGTCTCAGTTTCTGTAAGTCTCACAAATAATTTTTATAACAAAATAGTGTTCAGAACGATTCTGGACTCGAAAAAAAACAAAAATAAATTTTTGAAGAAAAATGAAATTCTATCGTTTTTCGGCGTTTCCAGCAGTAGTCCGAACGATTTGCATCGAAAGAAATTTTGCTTGTCTCAGTTTCTGTAAGTCTCACAAATAATTTTTTTAACAAAATAGTGTTCAGAATGTGATTCTGGACTCGAAAAAAAACGAAAATAAATTTTTGAAGAAAAATTAAATTTAATCGTTTTTCGGCGTTTCCAGCAGTTGTCCGAACGATTTACATCAAAAGAAATTTTGCTTGTCTCAGTTTCTGTAAGTCTCACAAATAATTTTTATAACAAAATAGTGTTCAGAATGTGATTCTGGACTCGAAAAAAAACGAAAATAAATTTTTGAAGAAAAATGAAATTTAATCGTTTTTCGGCGTTTCCAGCAGTTGTCCGAACGATTTACATCAAAAGAAATTTTGCTTGTCTCAGTTTCTGTAAGTCTCACAAATAATTTTTATAACAAAATAGTGTTCAGAATGTGATTCTGGACTCAAAAAAAAAACGAAAATAAATTTCTGAAGAAAAATTAAATTTAATCGTTTTTCGGCGTTTCCAGCAGTTGTCCGAACGATTTACATCAAAAGAGATTTTGCTTGTCTCAGTTTCTGTAAGTCTCACAAATAATTTTTCTGGACTCGAAAGAAAACGAAAATAAATTTTTGAAGAAAAATGAAATTTAATCGTTTTTCGGCGTTTCCAGCAGTTGTCCGAACGATTTACATCAAAAAAAATTTTGCTTGTCTCAGTTTCTGTAAGTCTCACAAATAATTTTTATAACAAAATAGTGTTCAGAATGTGATTCTGGACTCGAAAAAAAACGAAAATAAATTTTTGAAGAAAAATGAAATTCTATCGTTTTTCGGCGTTTCCAGCAATAGTCCGAACGATTTGCATCGAAAGAAATTTTGCTTGTCTCAGTTTCTGTAAGTCTCACAAATAATTTTTATAACAAAATAGTGTTCAGAATGTGATTCTGGACTCGAAAAAAAACGAAAATAAATTTTGAAGAAATTTTGCTTGTCTCAGTTTCTGTAAGTCTCACAAATAATTTTTATAACAAAATAGTGTTCAGAATGTGATTCTAGACTCGAAAAAAAACGAAAATAAATTTTTGAAGAAAAATGAAATTTAATCGTTTTTCGGCGTTTCCAGCAGTTGTCCGAACGATTTACATCAAAAGAAATTTTGCTTGTCTCAGTTTCTGTAAGTCTCACAAATAATTTTTTTAACAAAATAGTGTTCAGAATGTGATTCTGGACTCGAAAAAAAACAAAAATAAATTTTTGAAGAAAAATGAAATTCTATCGTTTTTCGGCGTTTCCAGCAGTAGTCCGAACGATTTGCATCGTAAGAAATTTTGCTTGTCTCAGTTTCTGTAAGTCTCACAAATAATTTTTATAACAAAATAGTGTTCAGAATGTGATTCTGGACTCGAAAAAAAACGAAAATAAATTTTTGAAGAAAAATTAAATTTAATCGTTTTTCGGCGTTTCCAGCAGTTGTCCGAACGATTTACATCAAAAAAAATTTCACTTGTCTCAGTTTCTGTAAGTCTCACAAATAATTTTTATAACAAAATAGTGTTCAGAATGTGATTCTGGACTCGAAAAAAAACGAAAATAAATTTTTGAAGAAAAATTAAAATTAATCGTTTTTCGGCGTTTCCAGCAGTTGTCCGAACGATTTACATCAAAAAAAATTTTGCTTGTCTCAGTTTCTGTAAGTCTCACAAATAATTTTTATAACAAAATAGTGTTCAGAATGTGATTCTGGACTCGAAAAAAAACGAAAATAAATTTTTGAAGAAAAATGAAATTCTATCGTTTTTCGGCGTTTCCAGCAGTAGTCCGAACGATTTGCATCGAAATTAATTTTGCTTGTCTCAGTTTCTGTAAGTCTCACAAATAATTTTTATAACAAAATAGTGTTCAGAATGTGATTCTGGACTCGAAAAAAAAACGAAAATAAATTTTTGAAGAAAAATGAAATTTAATCGTTTTTCGGCGTTTCCAGCAGTTGTCCGAACGATTTACATCAAAAGAAATTTTGCTTGTCTCAGTTTCTGTAAGTCTCACAAATAATTTTTATAACAAAATAGTGTTCAGAATGTGATTCTGGACTCGAAAAAAAACGAAAATAAATTTTTGAAGAAAAATGAAATTTAATCGTTTTTCGGCGTTTCCAGCAGTTGTCCGAACGATTTACATCAAAAGAAATTTTGCTTGTCTCAGTTTCTGTAAGTCTCACAAATAATTTTTATAACAAAATAGTGTTCAGAATGTGATTCTGGACTCGAAAAAAAACGAAAATAAATTTTGAAGAAATTTTGCTTGTCTCAGTTTCTGTAAGTCTCACAAATAATTTTTATAACAAAATAGTGTTCAGAATGTGATTCTAGACTCGAAAAAAAACGAAAATAAATTTTTGAAGAAAAATGAAATTTAATCGTTTTTCGGCGTTTCCAGCAGTTGTCCGAACGATTTACATCAAAAGAAATTTTGCTTGTCTCAGTTTCTGTAAGTCTCACAAATAATTTTTTTAACAAAATAGTGTTCAGAATGTGATTCTGGACTCGAAAAAAAACAAAAATAAATTTTTGAAGAAAAATGAAATTCTATCGTTTTTCGGCGTTTCCAGCAGTAGTCCGAACGATTTGCATCGAAAGAAATTTTGCTTGTCTCAGTTTCTGTAAGTCTCACAAATAATTTTTTTAACAAAATAGTGTTCAGAATGTGATTCTGGACTCGAAAAAAAACGAAAATAAATTTTTGAAGAAAAATTAAATTTAATCGTTTTTCGGCGTTTCCAGCAGTTGTCCGAACGATTTACATCAAAAAAAATTTCACTTGTCTCAGTTTCTGTAAGTCTCACAAATAATTTTTATAACAAAATAGTGTTCAGAATGTGATTCTGGACTCGAAAAAAAACGAAAATAAATTTTTGAAGAAAAATGAAATTCTATCGTTTTCGGCGTTTCCAGCAGTAGTCCGAACGATTTGCATCGAAAGAAATTTTGCTTGTCTCAGTTTCTGTAAGTCTCACAAATAATTTTTTTAACAAAATAGTGTTCAGAATGTGATTCTGGACTCGAAAAAAAACGAAAATAAATTTTTGAAGAAAAATGAAATTTAATCGTTTTTCGGCGTTTCCAGCAGTTGTCCGAACGATTTACATCAAAAGAAATTTTGCTTGTCTCAGTTTCTGTAAGTCTCACAAATAATTTTTATAACAAAATAGTGTTCAGAATGTGATTCTGGACTCGCAAAAAACGAAAATAAATTTTTGAAGAAAAATGAAATTAAACGTTTTTCGGCGTTTCCAGCAGTTGTCCGAACGATTTACATCAAAAGAAATTTTGCTTGTCTCAGTTTCTGTAAGTCTCACAAATAATTTTTATAACAAAATAGTGTTCAGAATGTGATTCTGGACTCGAAAAAAAACGAAAATAAATTTTGAAGAAATTTTGCTTGTCTCAGTTTCTGTAAGTCTCACAAATAATTTTTATAACAAAATAGTGTTCAGAATGTGATTCTAGACTCGAAAAAAAACGAAAATAAATTTTTGAAGAAAAATGAAATTTAATCGTTTTTCGGCGTTTCCAGCAGTAGTCCGAACGATTTGCATCGAAAGAAATTTTGCTTGTCTCAGTTTCTGTAAGTCTCACAAATAATTTTTATAACAAAATAGTGTTCAGAATGTGATTCTGGACTCGAAAAAAAACGAAAATAAATTTTTGAAGAAAAATTAAATTTAATCGTTTTTCGGCGTTTCCAGCAGTTGTCCGAACGATTTACATCAAAAAAAATTTCACTTGTCTCAGTTTCTGTAAGTCTCACAAATAATTTTTATAACAAAATAGTGTTCAGAATGTGATTCTGGACTCGAAAAAAAACGAAAATAAATTTTTGAAGAAAAATGAAATTCTATCGTTTTCGGCGTTTCCAGCAGTAGTCCGAATGATTTGCATCGAAAGAAATTTTGCTTGTCTCAGTTTCTGTAAGTCTCACAAATAATTTTTTTAACAAAATAGTGTTCAGAATGTGATTCTGGACTCGAAAAAAAACGAAAATAAATTTTTGAAGAAAAATTAAATTTAATCGTTTTTCGGCGTTTCCAGCAGTTGTCCGAACGATTTACATCAAAAGAAATTTTGCTTGTCTCAGTTTCTGTAAGTCTCACAAATAATTTTTATAACAAAATAGTGTTCAGAATGTGATTCTGGACTCGCAAAAAACGAAAATAAATTTTTGAAGAAAAATGAAATTAAACGTTTTTCGGCGTTTCCAGCAGTTGTCCGAACGATTTACATCAAAAGAAATTTTGCTTGTCTCAGTTTCTGTAAGTCTCACAAATAATTTTTATAAGAAAATAGTGTTCAGAATGTGATTCTGGACTCGAAAAAAAACGAAAATAAATTTTGAAGAAATTTTGCTTGTCTCAGTTTCTGTAAGTCTCACAAATAATTTTTATAACAAAATAGTGTTCAGAATGTGATTCTGGACTCGAAAAAAAACGAAAATAAATTTTTGAAGAAAAATTAAATTTAATCGTTTTTCGGCGTTTCCGGCAGTTGTCCGAACGATTTACATCAAAAAAAATTTTGCTTGTCTCAGTTTCTGTAAGTCTCACAAATAATTTTTATAACAAAATAGTGTTCAGAATGTGATTCTGGACTCAAAAAAAAAAACGAAAATAAATTTCTGAAGAAAAATTAAATTTAATCGTTTTTCGGCGTTTCCAGCAGTTGTCCGAACGATTTACATCAAAAGAAATTTTACTTGTCTCAGTTTCTGTAAGTCTCACAAATAATTTTTATAACAAAATAGTGTTCAGAATGTGATTCTGGACTCGAAAAAAAACGAAAATAAATTTTTGAAGAAAAATGAAATTTAATCGTTTTTCGGCGTTTCCAGCAGTTGTCCGAACGATTTACATCAAAAGAAATTTTGCTTGTCTCAGTTTCTGTAAGTCTCACAAATAATTTTTTTAACAAAATAGTGTTCAGAATGTGATTCTGGACTCGAAAAAAAACGAAAATAAATTTTTGAAGAAAAATTAAATTTAATCGTTTTTCGGCGTTTCCAGCAGTTGTCCGAACGATTTACATCAAAAAAAATTTTGCTTGTCTCAGTTTCTGTAAGTCTCACAAATAATTTTTATAACAAAATAGTGTTCAGAATGTGATTCTGGACTCGAAAAAAAACGAAAATAAATTTTTGAAGAAAAATGAAATTCTATCGTTTTTCGGCGTTTCCAGCAGTAGTCCGAACGATTTGCATCGAAAGAAATTTTGCTTGTCTCAGTTTCTGTAAGTCTCACAAATAATTTTTATAACAAAATAGTGTTCAGAATGTGATTCTGGACTCGAAAAAAAACGAAAATAAATTTTTGAAGAAAAATGAAATTCTATCGTTTTTCGGCGTTTCCAGCAGTAGTCCGAACGATTTGCATCGAAAGAAATTTTGCTTGTCTCAGTTTCTGTAAGTCTCACAAATAATTTTTTTAACAAAATAGTGTTCAGAATGTGATTCTGGACTCGAAAAAAAACGAAAATAAATTTTTGAAGAAAAATTAAATTTAATCGTTTTTCGACGTTTCCAGCAGTTGTCCGAACGATTTACATCAAAAGAAATTTTGCTTGTCTCAGTTTCTGTAAGTCTCACAAATAATTTTTATGACAAAATAGTGTTCAGAATGTGATTCTGGACTCGCAAAAAAACGAAAATAAATTTTTGAAGAAAAATGAAATTAAACGTTTTTCGGCGTTTCCAGCAGTTGTCCGAACGATTTACATCAAAAGAAATTTTGCTTGTCTCAGTTTCTGTAAGTCTCACAAATAATTTTTATAACAAAATAGTGTTCAGAATGTGATTCTGGACTCGAAAAAAAACGAAAATAAATTTTGAAGAAATTTTGCTTGTCTCAGTTTCTGTAAGTCTCACAAATAATTTTTATAACAAAACAGTGTTCAGAATGTGATTCTGGACTCGAAAAAAAACGAAAATAAATTTTTGAAGAAAAATGAAATTTAATCGTTTTTCGGCGTTTCCAGCAGTTGTCCGAACGATTTACATCAAAAAAAATTTTGCTTGTCTCAGTTTCTGTAAGTCTCACAAATGATTTTTATAACAAAATAGTGTTCAGAATGTGATTCTGGACTCGAAAAAAAACGAAAATAAATTTTTGAAGAAAAATGAAATTCTATCGTTTTTCGGCGTTTCCAGCAGTAGTCCGAACGATTTGCATCGAAATTAATTTTGCTTGTCTCAGTTTCTGTAAGTCTCACAAATAATTTTTATAACAAAATAGTGTTCAGAATGTGATTCTGGACTCGAAAAAAAACGAAAATAAATTTTTGAAGAAAAATTAAATTTAATCGTTTTTCGGCATTTCCGGCAGTTGTCCGAACGATTTACATCAAACAAAATTTTGCTTGTCTCAGTTTCTGTAAGTCTCACAAATAATTTTTATAACAAAATAGTGTTCAGAATGTGATTCTGGACTCAAGAAAAAAACGAAAATAAATTTCTGAAGAAAAATTAAATTTAATCGTTTTTCGGCGTTTCCAGCAGTTGTCCGAACGATTTACATCAAAAGAAATTTTACTTGTCTCAGTTTCTGTAAGTCTCACAAATAATTTTTATAACAAAATAGTGTTCAGAATGTGATTCTGGACTCGAAAAAAAACGAAAATAAATTTTTGAAAAAAAATTAAATTTAATCGTTTTTCGGCGTTTCCAGCAGTTGTCCGAACGATTTACATCAAAAGAAATTTTGCTTGTCTCAGTTTCTGTAAGTCTCACAAATAATTTTTATAACAAAATAGTGTTCAGAATGTGATTCTGGACTCGAAAAAAAACGAAAATAAATTTTGAAGAAATTTTGCTTGTCTCAGTTTCTGTAAGTCTCACAAATAATTTTTATAACAAAATAGTGTTCAGAATGTGATTCTGGACTCGAAAAAAAACGAAAATAAATTGTTGAAGAAAAATTAATTTTAATCGTTTTTCGGCGTTTCCAGGAGTTGTCCGAACGATTTACATCAAAAGAAATTTTGCTTGTCTTAGTTTCTGTAAGTCTCACAAATAATTTTTTTAACAAAATAGTGTTCAGAATGTGATTCTGGACTCGAAAAAAAACGAAAATAAATTTTTGAAGAAAAATTAAATTTAATCGTTTTTCGGCGTTTCCAGCAGTTGTCCGAACGATTTACATCAAAAGAAATTTTGCTTGTCTCAGTTTCTGTAAGTCTCACAAATAATTTTTATAACAAAATAGTGTTCAGAATGTGATTCTGGACTCGAAAAAAAACGAAAATAAATTTTTGAAGAAAAATGAAATTTAATCGTTTTTCGGCGTTTCCAGCAGTTGTCCGAACGATTTACATCAAAAGAAATTTTGCTTGTCTTAGTTTCTGTAAGTCTCACAAATAATTTTTTTAACAAAATAGTGTTCAGAATGTGATTCTGGACTCGAAAAAAAACGAAAATAAATTTTTGAAGAAAAATTAAATTTAATCGTTTTTCGGCGTTTCCAGCAGTTGTCCGAACGATTTACATCAAAAGAAATTTTGCTTGTCTCAGTTTCTGTAAGTCTCACAAATAATTTTTATAACAAAATAGTGTTCAGAATGTGATTCTGGACTCAAAAAAAAACGAAAATAAATTTTTGAAGAAAAATTAAATTTAATCGTTTTTCGGCGTTTTCAGCAGTTGTCCGAACGATTTACATCAAAAAAAATTTTGCTTGTCTCAGTTTCTGTAAGTCTCACAAATAATTTTTATAACAAAATAGTGTTCAGAATGTGATTCTGGACTCGAAAAAAAACGAAAATAAATTTAGAAGAAATTTTGCTTGTCTCAGTTTCTGTAAGTCTCACAAATAATTTTTATAACAAAATAGTGTTCAGAATGTGATTCTGGACTCGAAAAAAAACGAAAATAAATTTTTGAAGAAAAATTAATTTTAATCGTTTTTCGGCGTTTCCAGCAGTTGTCTGAACGATTTACATCAAAAGAAATTTTGCTTGTCTTAGTTTCTGTAAGTCTCACAAATAATTTTTTTAACAAAATAGTGTTCAGAATGTGATTCTGGACTCGAAAAAAAACGAAAATAAATTTTTGAAGAAAAATTAAATTTAATCGTTTTTCGGCGTTTCCAGCAGTTGTCCGAACGATTTACATCAAAAGAAATTTTGCTTGTCTCAGTTTCTGTAAGTCTCACAAATAATTTTTATAACAAAATAGTGTTCAGAATGTGATTCTGGACTCGAAAAAAAACGAAAATAAATTTTTAAAGACAAATGAAATTTAATCGTTTTTCGGCGTTTCCAGCAGTTGTCCGAACGATTTACATCAAAAGAAATTTTGCTTGTCTCAGTTTCTGTAAGTCTCACAAATAATTTTTATAACAAAATAGTGTTCAGAATGTGATTCTGGACTCGAAAAAAAACGAAAATAAATTTTTGAAGAAAAATGAAATTCTATCGTTTTTCGGCGTTTCCAGCAGTAGTCCGAACGATTTGCATCGAAAGAAATTTTGCTTGTCTCAGTTTCTGTAAGTCTCACAAATAATTTTTTTAACAAAATAGTGTTCAGAATGTGATTCTGGACTCGAAAAAAAACGAAAATAAATTTTTGAAGAAAAATTAAATTTAATCGTTTTTCGGCGTTTCCAGCAGTTGTCCGAACGATTTACATCAAAAGAAATTTTGCTTGTCTCAGTTTCTGTAAGTCTCACAAATAATTTTTATAACAAAATAGTGTTCAGAATGTGATTCTGGACTCGCAAAAAAACGAAAATAAATTTTTGAAGAAAAATGAAATTAAACGTTTTTCGGCGTTTCCAGCAGTTGTCCGAACGATTTACATCAAAAGAAATTTTGCTTGTCTCAGTTTCTGTAAGTCTCACAAATAATTTTTATAACAAAATAGTGTTCAGAATGTGATTCTGGACTCGAAAAAAAACGAAAATAAATTTTGAAGAAATTTTGCTTGTCTCAGTTTCTGTAAGTCTCACAAATAATTTTTATAACAAAATAGTGTTCAGAATGTGATTCTGGACTCGAAAAAAAACGAAAATAAATTTTTGAAGAAAAATGAAATTTAATCGTTTTTCGGCGTTTCCAGCAGTTGTCCGAACGATTTACATCAAAAAAAAATTTGCTTGTCTCAGTTTCTGTAAGTCTCACAAATGATTTTTATAACAAAATGGTGTTCAGAATGTGATTCTGGACTCGAAAAAAAACGAAAATAAATTTTTGAAGAAAAATGAAATTCTATCGTTTTTCGGCGTTTCCAGCAGTAGTCCGAACGATTTGCATCGAAATTAATTTTGCTTGTCTCAGTTTCTGTAAGTCTCACAAATAATTTTTATAACAAAATAGTGTTCAGAATGTGATTCTGGACTCGAAAAAAAACGAAAATAAATGTTTGAAGAAAAATGAAATTTAATCGTTTTTCGGCGTTTCCAGCAGTTGTCCGAACGATTTACATCAAAAGAAATTTTGCTTGTCTCAGTTTCTGTAAGTCTCACAAATAATTTTTATAACAAAATAGTGTTCAGAATGTGATTCTGGACTCGAAAAAAAACGAAAATAAATTTTTGAAGAAAAATGAAATTTAATCGTTTTTCGGCGTTTCCAGCAGTTGTCCGAACGATTTACATCAAAAGAAATTTTGCTTGTCTCAGTTTCTGTAAGTCTCACAAATAATTTTTATAACAAAATAGTGTTCAGAATGTGATTCTGGACTCGAAAAAAAACGAAAATAAATTTTGAAGAAATTTTGCTTGTCTCAGTTTCTGTAAGTCTCACAAATAATTTTTATAACAAAATAGTGTTCAGAATGTGATTCTAGACTCGAAAAAAAACGAAAATAAATTTTTGAAGAAAAATGAAATTTAATCGTTTTTCGGCGTTTCCAGCAGTTGTCCGAACGATTTACATCAAAAGAAATTTTGCTTGTCTCAGTTTCTGTAAGTCTCACAAATAATTTTTATAACAAAATAGTGTTCAGAATGTGATTCTGGACTCGAAAAAAAACGAAAATAATTTTTATAACAAAATAGTGTTCAGAATGTGATTCTGGACTCGAAAAAAAACGAAAATAAATTTTTGAAAAAAAATTAAATTTAATCGTTTTTCGGCGTTTCCAGCAGTCGTCCGAACGATTTACATCAAAAGAAATTTTGCTTGTCTCAGTTTCTGTAAGTCTCACAAATAATTTTTATAACAAAATAGTGTTCAGAATGTGATTCTGGACTCGAAAAAAAACGAAAATAAATTTTGAAGAAATTTAGCTTGTCTCAGTTTCTGTAAGTCTCACAAATAATTTTTATAACAAAATAGTGTTCAGAATGTGATTCTGGACTCGAAAAAAAACGAAAATAAATTGTTGAAGAAAAATTAATTTTAATCGTTTTTCGGCGTTTCCAGGAGTTGTCCGAACGATTTACATCAAAAGAAATTTTGCTTGTCTTAGTTTCTGTAAGTCTCACAAATAATTTTTTTAACAAAATAGTGTTCAGAATGTGATTCTGGACTCGAAAAAAAACGAAAATAAATTTTTGAAGAAAAATGAAATTTAATCGTTTTTCGGCGTTTCCAGCAGTTGTCCGAACGATTTACATCAAAAGAAATTTTGCTTGTCTCAGTTTCTGTAAGTCTCACAAATAATTTTTATAACAAAATAGTGTTCAGAATGTGATTCTGGACTCGAAAAAAAACGAAAATAAATTTTGAAGAAATTTTGCTTGTCTCAGTTTCTGTAAGTCTCACAAATAATTTTTATAACAAAATAGTGTTCAGAATGTGATTCTAGACTCGAAAAAAAACGAAAATAAATTTTTGAAGAAAAATGAAATTTAATCGTTTTTCGGCGTTTCCAGCAGTTGTCCGAACGATTTACATCAAAAGAAATTTTGCTTGTCTCAGTTTCTGTAAGTCTCACAAATAATTTTTATAACAAAATAGTGTTCAGAATGTGATTCTGGACTCGAAAAAAAACGAAAATAATTTTTATAACAAAATAGTGTTCAGAATGTGATTCTGGACTCGAAAAAAAACGAAAATAAATTTTTGAAGAAAAATTAAATTTAATCGTTTTTCGGCGTTTCCAGCAGTTGTCCGAACGATTTACATCAAAAGAAATTTTGCTTGTCTCAGTTTCTGTAAGTCTCACAAATAATTTTTATAACAAAATAGTGTTCAGAATGTGATTCTGGACTCGAAAAAAAACGAAAATAAATTTTGAAGAAATTTTGCTTGTCTCAGTTTCTGTAAGTCTCACAAATAATTTTTATAACAAAATAGTGTTCAGAATGTGATTCTGGACTCGAAAAAAAACGAAAATAAATTGTTGAAGAAAAATTAATTTTAATCGTTTTTCGGCGTTTCCAGGAGTTGTCCGAACGATTTACATCAAAAGAAATTTTGCTTGTCTTAGTTTCTGTAAGTCTCACAAATAATTTTTTTAACAAAATAGTGTTCAGAATGTGATTCTGGACTCGAAAAAAAACGAAAATAAATTTTTGAAGAAAAATTAAATTTAATCGTTTTTCGGCGTTTCCAGCAGTTGTCCGAACGATTTACATCAAAAGAAATTTTGCTTGTCTCAGTTTCTGTAAGTCTCACAAATAATTTTTATAACAAAATAGTGTTCAGAATGTGATTCTGGACTCGAAAAAAAACGAAAATAAATTTTTGAAGAAAAATGAAATTTAATCGTTTTTCGGCGTTTCCAGCAGTTGTCCGAACGATTTACATCAAAAGAAATTTTGCTTGTCTTAGTTTCTGTAAGTCTCACAAATAATTTTTTTAACAAAATAGTGTTCAGAATGTGATTCTGGACTCGAAAAAAAACGAAAATAAATTTTTGAAGAAAAATTAAATTTAATCGTTTTTCGGCGTTTCAGCAGTTGTCCGAACGATTTACATCAAAAGAAATTTTGCTTGTCTCAGTTTCTGTAAGTCTCACAAATAATTTTTATAACAAAATAGTGTTCAGAATGTGATTCTGGACTCGAAAAAAAACGAAAATAAATTTTGAAGAAATTTTGCTTGTCTCAGTTTCTGTAAGTCTCACAAATAATTTTTATAACAAAATAGTGTTCAGAATGTGATTCTGGACTCAAAAAAAAACGAAAATAAATTTTTGAAGAAAAATTAAATTTAATCGTTTTTCGGCGTTTCCAGCAGTTGTCCGAACGATTTACATCAAAAAAAATTTTGCTTGTCTCAGTTTCTGTAAGTCTCACAAATAATTTTTATAACAAAATAGTGTTCAGAATGTGATTCTGAACTCGAAAAAAAACGAAAATAAATTTAGAAGAAATTTTGCTTGTCTCAGTTTCTGTAAGTCTCACAAATAATTTTTATAACAAAATAGTGTTCAGAATGTGATTCTGGACTCGAAAAAAAACGAAAATAAATTTTTGAAGAAAAATTAATTTTAATCGTTTTTCGGCGTTTCCAGCAGTTGTCCGAACGATTTACATCAAAAGAAATTTTGCTTGTCTTAGTTTCTGTAAGTCTCACAAATAATTTTTTTAACAAAATAGTGTTCAGAATGTGATTCTGGACTCGAAAAAAAACGAAAATAAATTTTTGAAGAAAAATTAAATTTAATCGTTTTTCGGCGTTTCCAACAGTTGTCCGAACGATTTATATCAAAAGAAATTTTGCTTGTCTCAGTTTCTGTAAGTCTCACAAATAATTTTTATAACAAAATAGTGTTCAGAATGTGATTCTGGACTCGAAAAAAAACGAAAATAAATTTTTAAAGACAAATGAAATTTAATCGTTTTTCGGCGTTTCCAGCAGTTGTCCGAACGATTTACATCAAAAGAAATTTTGCTTGTCTCAGTTTCTGTAAGTCTCACAAATAATTTTTATAACAAAATAGTGTTCAGAATGTGATTCTGGACTCGAAAAAAAACGAAAATAAATTTTTGAAGAAAAATGAAATTCTATCGTTTTTCGGCGTTTCCAGCAGTAGTCCGAACGATTTGCATCGAAAGAAATTTTGCTTGTCTCAGTTTCTGTAAGTCTCACAAATAATTTTTTTAACAAAATAGTGTTCAGAATGTGATTCTGGACTCGAAAAAAAACGAAAATAAATTTTTGAAGAAAAATTAAATTTAATCGTTTTTCGGCGTTTCCAGCAGTTGTCCGAACGATTTACATCAAAAGAAATTTTGCTTGTCTCAGTTTCTGTAAGTCTCACAAATAATTTTTATAACAAAATAGTGTTCAGAATGTGATTCTGGACTCGCAAAAAAACGAAAATAAATTTTTGAAGAAAAATGAAATTAAACGTTTTTCGGCGTTTCCAGCAGTTGTCCGAACGATTTACATCAAAAGAAATTTTGCTTGTCTCAGTTTCTGTAAGTCTCACAAATAATTTTTATAACAAAATAGTGTTCAGAATGTGATTCTGGACTCGAAAAAAAACGAAAATAAATTTTGAAGAAATTTTGCTTGTCTCAGTTTCTGTAAGTCTCACAAATAATTTTTATAACAAAATAGTGTTCAGAATGTGATTCTGGACTCGAAAAAAAACGAAAATAAATTTTTGAAGAAAAATGAAATTTAATCGTTTTTCGGCGTTTCCAGCAGTTGTCCGAACGATTTACATCAAAAAAAATTTTGCTTGTCTCAGTTTCTGTAAGTCTCACAAATGATTTTTATAACAAAATGGTGTTCAGAATGTGATTCTGGACTCGAAAAAAAACGAAAATAAATTTTTGAAGAAAAATGAAATTCTATCGTTTTTCGGCGTTTCCAGCAGTAGTCCGAACGATTTGCATCGAAATTAATTTTGCTTGTCTCAGTTTCTGTAAGTCTCACAAATAATTTTTATAACAAAATAGTGTTCAGAATGTGATTCTGGACTCGAAAAAAAACGAAAATAAATGTTTGAAGAAAAATGAAATTTAATCGTTTTTCGGCGTTTCCAGCAGTTGTCCGAACGATTTACATCAAAAGAAATTTTGCTTGTCTCAGTTTCTGTAAGTCTCACAAATAATTTTTATAACAAAATAGTGTTCAGAATGTGATTCTGGACTCGAAAAAAAACGAAAATAAATTTTTGAAGAAAAATGAAATTTAATCGTTTTTCGGCGTTTCCAGCAGTTGTCCGAACGATTTACATCAAAAGAAATTTTGCTTGTCTCAGTTTCTGTAAGTCTCACAAATAATTTTTATAACAAAATAGTGTTCAGAATGTGATTCTGGACTCGAAAAAAAACGAAAATAAATTTTGAAGAAATTTTGCTTGTCTCAGTTTCTGTAAGTCTCACAAATAATTTTTATAACAAAATAGTGTTCAGAATGTGATTCTAGACTCGAAAAAAAACGAAAATAAATTTTTGAAGAAAAATGAAATTTAATCGTTTTTCGGCGTTTCCAGCAGTTGTCCGAACGATTTACATCAAAAGAAATTTTGCTTGTCTCAGTTTCTGTAAGTCTCACAAATAATTTTTTTAACAAAATAGTGTTCAGAATGTGATTCTGGACTCGAAAAAAAACGAAAATAAATTTTTGAAGAAAAATTAAATTTAATCGTTTTTCGGCGTTTCCAGCAGTTGTCCGAACGATTTACATCAAAAAAAATTTTGCTTGTCTCAGTTTCTGTAAGTCTCACAAATAATTTTTATAACAAAATAGTGTTCAGAATGTGATTCTGGACTGGAAAAAAAACGAAAATAAATTTTTGAAGAAAAATGAAATTCTATCGTTTTTCGGCGTTTCCAGCAGTAGTCCGAACGATTTGCATCGAAAGAAATTTTGCTTGTCTCAGTTTCTGTAAGTCTCACAAATAATTTTTATAACAAAATAGTGTTCAGAATGTGATTCTGGACTCGAAAAAAAACGAAAATAAATTTTTGAAGAAAAATTAAATTTAATCGTTTTTCGGCGTTTCCAGCAGTTGTCCGAACGATTTACATCAAAAAAAATTTCACTTGTCTCAGTTTCTGTAAGTCTCACAAATAATTTTTATAACAAAATAGTGTTCAGAATGTGATTCTGGACTCGAAAAAAAACGAAAATAAATTTTTGAAGAAAAATGAAATTCTATCGTTTTCGGCGTTTCCAGCAGTAGTCCGAACGATTTGCATCGAAAGAAATTTTGCTTGTCTCAGTTTCTGTAAGTCTCACAAATAATTTTTTTAACAAAATAGTGTTCAGAATGTGATTCTGGACTCGAAAAAAAACGAAAATAAATTTTTGAAGAAAAATTAAATTTAATCGTTTTTCGGCGTTTCCAGCAGTTGTCCGAACGATTTACATCAAAAGAAATTTTGCTTGTCTCAGTTTCTGTAAGTCTCACAAATAATTTTTATAACAAAATAGTGTTCAGAATGTGATTCTGGACTCGAAAAAAAACGAAAATAAATTTTTGAAGAAAAATGAAATTCTATCGTTTTTCGGCGTTTCCAGCAGTAGTCCGAACGATTTGCATCGAAATTAATTTTGCTTGTCTCAGTTTCTGTAAGTCTCACAAATAATTTTTATAACAAAATAGTGTTCAGAATGTGATTCTGGACTCGAAAAAAAACGAAAATAAATGTTTGAAGAAAAATGAAATTTAATCGTTTTTCGGCGTTTCCAGCAGTTGTCCGAACGATTTACATCAAAAAAAATTTTGCTTGTCTCAGTTTCTGTAAGTCTCACAAATAATTTTTATAACAAAATAGTGTTCAGAATGTGATTCTGGACTCGAAAAAAAACGAAAATAAATTTTTGAAGAAAAATGAAATTTAATCGTTTTTCGGCGTTTCCAGCAGTTGTCCGAACGATTTACATCAAAAGAAATTTTGCTTGTCTCAGTTTCTGTAAGTCTCACAAATAATTTTTATAACAAAATAGTGTTCAGAATGTGATTCTGGACTCGAAAAAAAACGAAAATAAATTTTGAAGAAATTTTGCTTGTCTCAGTTTCTGTAAGTCTCACAAATAATTTTTATAACAAAATAGTGTTCAGAATGTGATTCTAGACTCGAAAAAAAACGAAAATAAATTTTTGAAGAAAAATGAAATTTAATCGTTTTTCGGCGTTTCCAGCAGTTGTCCGAACGATTTACATCAAAAGAAATTTTGCTTGTCTCAGTTTCTGTAAGTCTCACAAATAATTTTTTTAACAAAATAGTGTTCAGAATGTGATTCTGGACTCGAAAAAAAACGAAAATAAATTTTTGAAGAAAAATTAAATTTAATCGTTTTTCGGCGTTTCCAGCAGTTGTCCGAACGATTTACATCAAAAAAAATTTTGCTTGTCTCAGTTTCTGTAAGTCTCACAAATAATTTTTATAACAAAATAGTGTTCAGAATGTGATTCTGGACTCGAAAAAAAACGAAAATAAATTTTTGAAGAAAAATGAAATTCTATCGTTTTTCGGCGTTTCCAGCAGTAGTCCGAACGATTTGCATCGAAAGAAATTTTGCTTGTCTCAGTTTCTGTAAGTCT